>CM017764.1:7500-2407500 GCA_008009225.1 Acer yangbiense
AATGGTGTATTATTCTTATGTTAAAAATTCTAGATAATTTTAAGAGTTTTGCAAATTATGCATTTTTATAGAGGTAAGGGAAATCTGACAGAAAAATTACGAGGCGCATATTTCATTATATAATTCGTTTTTATCGTAATTTATTCCATGCAACTACTTGAAATGTTGTATTCTTCCTACGTTAAAAATACTAGGTAATTTTAAAATTTTTGCAAATTATGCATAAATATAGAGGTTAGTTGGGAAATTTGACCGAAAAGTTATGTGACACATATTTCATTGCATAATGCACTTTTATCCTAATTTTTTTCATGGAAATACTTAAAATGGTGTACTGTTCTTATGTTAAAAATTCTAGGTAATTTTAAATTTTTTTGCAAATTATGCATTTTAATAGAAGTTAGTAAGGGAAATTTGACCGAAAAATTACGAGGCACATATTTCATTCATAATGCTCTTTTATCCTAAACCCTAAACCCTAAACTCTAAAACCCTAAACCAGAGGAAGAAGAAGAACAGTGATGGAGACCAGAGATTCGAAGAAGACGAAAAAGAGTGACAATGAAAAAGAGAGAATGAGAGGAAAAAGAAGAAGAACATCGGTCTGAGAGTCGAAGAATGAAGAAGAAAAAAAAGAAAAAAAAAGTGAGTTTTTTATTTAAAGTGGAAAACAAAACGAAAAACGAAAAACAAAATGAAAAACATCTAAAACTTGTTTTTCAAATTTTTCACTTTTAACACTGGTTTTGTTTTCCTTTTTGTTTTTGTTTTAAAAATAAAATGAAAAGCGAATGAAAATAAAACGGAAAAAAAAAAATGAAAAACGGTAATGAACGCGTATTCCAAATCATTTTTTAAAAATAAAAACGAAAATGGGCCTGTAAAACAATGTCAGACAGGCCTTTGGTTTTTGCTCAAATTTCCCTTACTAATCACTATAAAAAATCATATTTGGCAAAAATGATTTAATTGCCTCAAAATCAGCATATAGGTATATAAAAGTATTTCAAGAAGTTTTTTGAAAAACAAATTGGTCGAAATCGCGTTTTATAGTGAAATACACGATTTTTTTGTTTTTGCTAAAATTTACCAAACAAAACACTATAAAAAATCTTATTTGGCGAAAACATTTTAACTGACTCTAAATAAATATCTAGGTATAAAACAGTATTTAAAAAATTTCTATGAAAAAGAAATTGGTTGAAATCGCAATTTACAATAAAATACACGGTTTTTTTGTTTTCACTCAAATTTCCCTTACTAATCGCTATAAAAAATCATATTTGGCGAAAATGTTTTAATTGCCTCAAAATCAGCATATAGGTATAAAAAATTATTTCAAGAAGTTCTTTGAAAAACAAATTGGTCGAAATCACATTATACAATGAAATACACGATTTTTTAGTTTTCGCTCAAATTTCCTTTATTAAAACCACTATATATATATATAAATCATATTTGGAAAAGATAATTTAATTGCCTCAAAATAAATGTATAGGTATAAAAATGTATTCTAAGAAGTTATATGAAAAAGAAATTGATTGGAATCGCATTTTACAGTGAAATACACGATTTTTTAGTTTTTGCTCAAATTTTCTTTACAAACCACCGTAAAAAAAATCCTATTTGGCAAAACTTTTTAATTGCCTCAAAATAAATATATAGAAATTAAAAATAAATAAATAAATGTATTTTAAGAAGTTCTTTGATAAAGAAATTGGATGAAATCGCAGTTTACAATGAAATACACGGTTTTTTTTTGTTTTCGCTCAAATTTCGCTTACTTACCACTTTAAAAAATCATATTCGGGGAAAACATTTTAACTACCTCAAAATAAATATATGTGTATAAAAAGGTATTTTAAGAAGTTCTTTGAAAAAGAAATATGTTGAAATCGCATTTTACAATGAAATACACGGTTGTTTAGTTTTCGCTCAAATTTCCCTTACTAACCATTATTAAAACTTATATTTGGCAAAAATGTTTTAATTGCCTCAAAATAAATATATAGGTAGAAAAAAATTATTTTATGAAGTTCTATAAAAAAATAAATTGGTTGAAATCGCATTTTACAATGAAATACACAAGTTTTTAGTTTTCACTCAAATTTCCCTTACTAACCACTATAAAAATAATCCTATTTAGCAAAAAAAAATTATTTCCTCAAAAGAAATATGAAGATAAAAAAAAAAGTATTTTAAGAAGTTAAGTGAAAAAGAAATTTGTTGAAATTCTATTTTACAATGAATTACACGAATTTTTAGTTTTCGCTCAAATTTCCTTTACTATATAAAAAAAAAAATCATATTTGGAAAAAACGTTTTAATTGCCTCAAAATAAATATATAGGTATAAAAAAGTGTTTTAAGAAGTTCTATGAAAAATAAATTGGTTGAAATCCCATTTTAGGTACAATGAAATACACGATTTTTGAATTTTCGTTCAAATTTCCTTTACCACTACAAAAAAGAAAAAAAACATATTTGGCAAAAATGTTTTAATTACCTTAAATTAAATATATAGGTATAAAAAGTATTTTAAGAATTTTTTAGAAAAATAAATTGGTTGAAATCACATTTTACAATGAAATACACAATTGTTTCATTTTCGCTCAAATTTCAGTAACAACTATAAAAAAACAAATTATATTTGGCGAAAATGTTTTAATTGCCTCAAAATAAATATATAAGTATAAAAAAGTATTTTAAGAAGTTCTATAAAAAATAAAATTAAAATAAAAAATTGCTTGAAATCGCATTTTACAATAAAATACACAATTTTTTTAGTTTTCGCTCAAATTTCCTTTACTAAACCACTAAAAAAAAAAAAAATCATATTTGGAAAAAACATTTAAATTTCCTCAAAATAAATATATAGGTATAAAAAAGTTTTTTTAAAAGTTCTATAAAAAAAAATTGCTTGAAATCGCATTTTACAATGAAATACACGATCTTTTTAGTTTTCGCTCAAATTTCATTTACCCACAAATATATATATATATATATATATATATATATATATATTTGGTAAAAACATTTTAATTGCCTCAAAATAAATATATAGGTATAAAAAAGTATTTTAAAATGTTACATGAAAAAGAAATTGGTTGAAATCACATTTTACAATAAATACATGGATTTTTAGTTTTCGTTCAAATTTCCCTTACTAACCACCGTAAAAACTCATATTTGGAAAAAATATTTTTAATTGCCTCAAAATAAATATATTAGTATAAAAAAGTATTTTAAAAAGTTCTATGAAAAATAAATTGGTTGAAATCGTATTTTACAATGAAATACACGATTTTTTTTTTTCGCACAAATTTCTTTTACTAACCACTATTAGAAAAATCATATTTGTCAAAAACGTTTTAATTGCCACAAAATAAATATATATGTATTGTTGTAGGGGTTTTTCGTCAGCATGACACATCAGCAAGGATAGCGGGTAATGCGAAAGTACAATAATTCCACGTCATCAAAAGTCAACTAATCAACGAAAAGGATGTTGACCGAGGACACGTCATCAAGAAAGCTAATATGGAAGTTAGAAGTGTATGCGCCAAGTAAAGTCATCCAGTAGAAGAAGTCTTAATAAGCGAAGATCCTACTCGTCAAAGATCTCTACTCATCAAGATCTACTCGGCCAAAACAGGAAATATAATCCTATCAAGTGGAGATCCACTCAGATACGAAATCTACAAATCACACTCCAAGTAAGGAAATATCCTTATTTCCTCTCCAGTACTAAAGAAGTCTAATCAGGAAAGAACTCAAAGCTTCTAGAAGGATAAACACCAAACGGAAAAATGAGTCATAATCAGTCTACTCTACCAGAATCCTACAAAGACTCTAATTAATGTGTCCACCGCTTATACGACAGGAACTAGGGCAACCCTAGATCGAACCCTATAAATACATCCATGTATTTATTATATGGGGATGATCGTCATGAGCAACTTACACTGACATGAGAAAAGAGATATGATACATAAGAGAGAAAGCGAGTATTGAGTGTGTAATCCTTAAATTCATAATGGAACACTTCTCGCCGTCACCGTCACCGGCACCGGCACCGGCACCGTGGATGTTTCCCCGCCTTGGGGTTTTACCACGTAAAACATGTGTTATACTTGTTCATCTTTTATTTTCTACTTTCATTACGATTATCTTATAGGTTTCACTAACCTAAACCATTGACTGGTTGACCATCCAAAAACCATTGTCAATAATTGGCGCTACAAGGAGGGGGCTGAACTCAACTTCGAGGAACCCTCATGAACAGACCACAGAAGGAATTCCAATATAATGTGGATCCAACACTTGAAGCACCCAACAAACGACTATTGGAAGTGCTAGAGAGTGGATTAACTACAGAACCCATAGCAGGAGCCGCGGCCGTGACCAATTCCGGAGGAAGAATATTGTGAAAGCAATACTCAGAGCTTCAAAGTATCAAGAATCCGTCCGAGGAATTGCTGCTAGAAAGAAAAGAGAAGAGAGTTGTCCAGAATCGCGGAATTGCTGACCAATATGCACTAAAACGGGCATATCTCCCTCTACATAAGTCGGATTCATGAACTGTAAAAACCACTAGAAACTAGACATCCAAGGCTTTCGAAGAATATATGTTTCGTATCCTAGTTCAATCCGAGCAATATTTGGTGGCTCCCACAATATTAAAGAAACCAGATCGCACACAGATTTCTGATCTGACCATTGAACACTAAAACAGGCATATCTCCCTTCACAGAAGTCGAAATCGCGATCTGTAAAAACCATCGGAAACTAGACATCCGGATCTTTCCATAAATATAAGGTTCGCAATCTGGTTTAACCTATGGAATATTTTATGGTCCCCAAAACATTGAAGGATGTGATTCACGAAGGATTTTCCAACTTGAACACCAGACGCTAAAATAGAGATAACTCTCGAGAGAGAGCACGGAATCATGAACCATAAATTTACTGTAAAATAAACGCATAGATCTTTCCGAGTATATATGGGTCTCAACACAACTCATCCCAAGGAATATTTGACGACTTCCGGAACGTTAGAAACCGAGCCCATCTTGGTATAGAACACCCAATGGCAATTCTCAACTGAACCTACTCGGCTCTTCATCAAATCAATTCACCTGTGAAGGATCCAATGGTAAAACGACTAGACTCCAGGTTCAGTAAGTGGCCAAGGTTAGTACATCGGTCTAATTTTACGATTTTATTTACAAAGAATATATGCAATTACATGTGAATAAAAGTGAAAACCGACCAAATAATGATTATTCGAGATTTAATCGGGACTTCGATCTTGATAAAATCATTCGGATTCGGGGGTACGTTTTCACTTACTTGTTATTACTATTGATATCGTATTGCATCGATAACCGTATAGAATATCAGGGTGCTTAAATCTCATACTATGAATACACTCCTAATTTGTTGAAAATTAGAAGTTGCATACTGCTTTTTTATTAAAATATTTGCATGGATTGCCTTGACTTGGTAGTGCATTGCCGAATAAATTTAGTCGGCAGCAAGTATGTCACATGATTATTATTCTAGATTAATAAGAGTAAAACATACTGATTGATGTTTAATATTTGTGATATTTTGATTAACCAAACAATAATTCGATTGAATTTAATTGAGACTTTGATCTTAATAAAAAACGATTGAATATTTGTTGTCTAATAAAAGTTACCAAGCTCATGACATACATAGCTTATTTAGCATATAATTGTTTTGGGCAAACAATACATTACGAATAATGCATGGTTGTCTGTGTCATTAATTTAATTCGTTAAATAATAATGAGATGAGTGACACTGCTAGAGCCTGGATGCAATCGCACTAGTTAATTATATGCACCCTCCATATCTAATGCTTCTTCACTGCTCTTTTGAAGATAAAAATTGTGATGAGTTGTTCATTTAAATGTTGTGGAAAAACTGACTCCATGTTATTAATAGTGTTGTGATCTGTTACATATACGATGTTTGAAAGTAATTATAGTCTTTTTTAATATCTTTCGAGTAAGTGTTATTTAATGAAATTGATCAAGACTTTGATATTGGTAAGAAATGCTTCCAAAAGCGTTTAAAAGCAGAACCAAAAGCGTTCGGATAAAAAGGTACGATTTCTCTTAATCGTTATGTTATTTATTATCGTTGGCATCATATTGCATCTTAAATCGATAAAATAGAAGGGTATCATAGTGATTATTTCTGTTTGGAATATTATGAATTTAGCACTGGAATCTCTAGAACTATAAGTATATAATCCATGCATTTCTATCAAAATTCCTATTGATGTTTAAGTATTCATGATAGTGGTTGGACTCAACAATATTGGGTTCGACCAATTCGTTCTTTAAATCAAATGAGCATTAGTGTCGAAAAAATGTGACTAGAAGTATTTGGTATGATTAAGACATTGAATTTATGTAATCTAGATATATTAAATTATATATGCCTCTTCATATCGTTATACTTTCACATACAAATACACAACACACATAATTTTTGTGTAATTCTCTTTATGTTATATGGCGTTCACATGTTATCTTTGCATGTCTCTCTCATACACAATACGTAATACACATGCATAAGTCTATAAACATATAATGCATGCTTAATTAGTATGTCTGACAACTTTTATGGCTCTTACACGCATGTTGTCTATCATAGATTTATAGGTGTCAAATTTTGACACTAATCGTTAATAGAAGCATGTATGAGTTGATTGCTTCCAATTATTTGGTCTCATTAAAGTCATCCTTTGACTAACAATTTGCTGAGAATTTTTATACCAAAGAGTTTATCAAGTTTGACTCAGATAAGGTTGCTTTCCGAAAACTTCTTCATCGGACATGTCAACAATTGGCGCTATAAAAAAGAAGTTCGATCTATAAGAAAGATCGGCCAAAAAAGACCCCAGCCTATAATAAAGGTCAACCAAAAAAAAAAGAGGCTGTCTACGAAAAAGATCAACCAAGAAGAGAAGTCGGATCTTAAGGGAGTCATTACAACAAGTCACATCCACAGTAATCAAGAGCATCTCAGCGACTACAGCATAAACAGACGAAACACCTAAGACACTTTAGCAAGCCCAAACTATAAAAAAATAAAAATAAAAAGAGGGTGCTAGGGGGTGGGTCATTTGTTGTATCAGCACTAGGAGATGTGCAGGCAAGCGAATTGCAAACAGGATACAGTGAAAATAATTTTGCCCAAGAGAAGGAAGAAATCGCAGAGGGTTTCTATACCTGACCGCTGAACTTAAAAAAGAGTTTGCTAAAAAAGAAAGAAGAGAACAGAGTGCAAAAATAACATAATTACTAGTTAATAAGATACTCGGCTTAGTTATGGCACTGTTCGAATAAGAGCTGGAGATGATCAGCTTAATAAGATACTTGATCATTCTTGAAGAAAAACTGACCAGTTTAATGAGAAACTTGGTCAGTTTAATGATGATCAGTTTAATGAGATACTTGATCAGTCTGGAGATGATTAGTTTAATAAAATACTTGATCATTCTTGAAGTTGAAGAAAAACTGATCAGTTTAATGAGACACTTGATTAGCCTGGAGATGATCAGTTTAATAAGATACTTGATCATTCTTGAAGAAAAATTGACCAGAAGTATTCAACCATTGTAGACATTTCAGCTCATCGTTATGTTAGATTACCCCAATTGGTTACTCAGCAAAAAAAAAAAAAATACGATGTTAAAAGTACTGTTCGAATGAAACATACTTTGACAACTGCTGAGGGGCTAGGGGGTAGCACAACATAGTAAAAAAAAAAAATTCACAGTTGCAAAAGTAGTTTTAGCGAAGTCATCTCTATCCCGGTGATTCGGCTGATATGTGTATATAGAAAAGAAGATGAACCATAACGGAAGTTGTGGAAGTTGAAGTACAAGACTAAAGCCAATGGATCGATCACCACCTTTTAGCACATGTAAGAAGTCGAATAACAGCAGACCATCTCAATCTCGACGGTTTAATCAAAGGATTGCCAGCAGCCACAAAATCCGGTCACTCATTGCCAATATAAAAAAGAATAAAATGGATCGTTGCAATTCACGGAAGGTCCTAAGGATCGTTCAACCTAAGGAATGTTTGATGATATTCGGGACATCACAACTCTACACTGGAGATAGAAATGCCCACTACACAGGTTAGTGTTGATTATTAAATTGTCTTGTTTGCTTCATTGTAATGATCTAGGGAAACATAAGACAAAGTATCATACAAAAGCACAAAGAAAGAACGACTTACGATTTGCCGACTCAAAATGAAAAGGTAACCAATTTCGGATACCTCATCAAGTGGAGTTAGAGGTAAAATCTAAATTATCGCTTAGTTACTTTTTATTTGGCCTATACATCAATTCTTCTTGGATTTCATAAACCGCACATTGATGGCGAGGAGGTAAAATTACATCCAGCAAGAATCCATGGGTATTCAGTAGTCTATCCCAAACAGTAACCATCACCAATAACGTGCATGGATCCGACTATTTTTGTTCGGCACTATTATAAAATATATATGTAGGTTTAGTTATCACATGCCTTATTATATACTTGTTATAAATCAGTATGTATTCTCCACCATTTGTGTATTCAATTAAATGAGGCACATTGCTATTCAACTAATCAGCTGGCAACAGGTTGCCAAGTTTGATTAAATCATGTTGTCAGGTTTAACACTCAAGTTTAACTTAACCAATCCATTTGTGATGCTTCGTTTAATATAAGATTATAAATATCTGAAGCTGTGGACATACCTACAATAAATCTAGGTACATGCATACTGTAATGAATTCTTAGATTTACTTTAATGTTAAGACTCATAGCACAATTGTTTTTGTCATAGCATTGTCCAATAAAATGTCTTTAGTCTTGGTGATAAAGAATAACAGTATTTTGATACGCTTAAACACAACGGTAGAATCAAAACAAAATTACGAGGCCTGAAATATTGAATTTATGTAATCTAGATATATTAAATCATATTATCTATTAAATTATGTCTACTTCATATTACTATGCTTTCACATGCAAATACACGGCATACATGAACTTGCAGTGCGTTTCTCTCAATTTAATTATTTGGCCTCATAAAAAGCATAATTGTTATTACTTGTGCAAATATCACTCACGTGTTTGACAAAGAGACAAGCTTAAAACTTTAGTACAGAAATCGAGCTTTGTCTCAGTATGCGCAAAACGAGTTTTATCTCAACGTATGTAGAAATTCAAAGAAAAGGCCAAAGGGGCTAGAATCTTCACCAACAAAGGCCAAAGGGGCCAAAATCTTCACCAATGATAAAAACTTGGCTGAACAAAGAAGAAAAAAGCTCTCTAAAGCAGAGAATGAGACTTAGTCTCATAAGGAGCTCAGGCGCCATGAAACCGCAAAGAGCGAGTGGATAGTGTCCAAGGGGCGGAGAAGCTGGAGTAGCATGCCAGCCTAGTTGGGACGATGCAAACGCATCACCCAGCAAAAAGACAGACTCAAGGCACTAAGATACCTAGAAAACAGGATACCTGGTAAACTGCTCGGGGTGCCGTTGGAATAGGTCTGGTGAGATGCGCAGCTGTGTTAGCCGGTATACACTACCCCAACGATTCGGCAAACCTCTGTAGCAGACAAAACCTGGAGACGTCCTAGGTGACTTGTGCAAGGACCTAAGTGTATGGTCGTGGTGAGCCTCGACGTAACAACTGGGTAAAACTGACCAGTTTAATGAGACACTTGGTCAGTCTAAAGACGATCAGTTTAATAAGACACTTGATCATTATTGAAGAAAAAACTGACTAGTTTAATGAGAGACTTGGTCAATCTAAAGACGATCAGTTTAATAAGACACTTGATCATTATTGAAGAAAAAACTGACTAGTTTAATGAGACACTTGGTCAGTCTAGTGATGATCAGTTTAATAAGATATTTGATCATTCTTGAAGAAAAAACTGACCAGTTTAATGAGACACTTGGTCAATCTGAAGATGATCAATTTAATGAGATACTTGATCTTTCTTGAAGCCAAACTGGGGATAATATATTTGTTCAGACCAAGGTAACTAGATACTTGGATAAACCAGTCAAGTCTAACAAAAACTTGACCCAATAAAACCAATGGATTACTCAAACATAATGCCAGTTAATGAGATACTTGGCTAAATTAAGTTAAATGAGTTATTTAGCTTAAACAAAGAAACCAACGTTACACTCGGGTAAAATAAAACAAAATATTTTTATTATTTACACGTTTATGAGTGTGCAAGTATACCAAATTGATCAAAAAGAATAACTGACTGGGTGCAAATAAAGCACTGTCAGCTCAAGAATTGGCTGGGTATGAATAAAGCACTGTCAGCAATCCGGCTTTTTGGAAAGAAGGGGGTAAAGATTTTTCTGTTTAGATTGCATCTGTTAAGTTTAAAATGTGCAGGTACAAAGCTCCAATGGGCAAGTGCACATAAAAACAATCAGGAAGCTTTCAAATGCAAGATCTGGGCCACATAAACCGAACGCCTTGAGGTTGGCTTGGCTCGTTGCAAAATCAAGTAAAAACCCCGAAAGTGGGTAGAAACTTAGATACACCAAGCGAACACCTGGAACAATTTGCAAGAAGTACAAAAGCCAATGAGCAATTGCAAAAGAGATAATAATGAACAAAGTCGAATGCAAGTAAGTTATAAGTCAAAATTGTATTTATATACATAGTGCTTTCTTTTTGCAAGAGTATTAACTAGAAGGTATAAAAAAAAATATACAATCTGTAAGAAAGATCGGCCAAAAAGAAGATCGGTCTATAAGAAAGATCGGCCAAAAGGAAGAATCAAACCTACAAAAAAAGATCAACCGAGAAAAAGTTCAAATGGACAAGAAAGATCCAAGCCGAACACTTGGAATGACCCAACCAAAGAAGAAAAGAATGGCTAACCAGACAATGTACAAAAAGCGTGGCTCCTACCCTGCATGTCAGCATCAATTCAAGAATAACAACGATGCTATTGGGTAGATTCCAAGCAACATGAACCCCTGGAGAACAAAAGCCCCCAACTCGCCATGAGCATGTATATATATATATATATATATAGGCAGTGGTCTCAAGGGATGGATGCTTTGAAGCACGATCTCTATAGAGCGACATCTTACCTTGCTAAGAGCGACGACATATACTGTATTTTTCTCAGCTTGTGAGGAAAGACACAGCTCAGGGAAACCTTAATCAGTTCCTCTTATGATCTTCAACATCGACATCTTTAAGCTGTCTTGAGCCCTAAAACTTCAAAAGATCATCAGAATTTGCCTTTAAAAGATACGACAAGAAGAAAAGATGTTTCGGATATAAGCATTCTTAGCTATTCAAGTCCTAGGAGATAACGGGAAGCAATTTGGAAGATTTCTTGATCCAACCCGTGAAAACAGCATCTGCTGATGGGTCAACTTCAAGAATTAAACTGTATCATCTCAGAAGGAACTGGGTTTTGAGCCTTATATGGTTGGAAAGGTACGGAAGTTATCTTTCCGTAGAATTTTACGATTTGTGATTTCAAGTTTTCTAAAAGGAGTTATGACCATTTTACTACCCAAAGGTCAGCCCTGAATTTCTACGCGGGCAGCATCTGCTGATGGGTCAATTTAAAGAATTAAACTGTATCATCTCAGAAGGAACTGGGTTTCGAGCTTTATATGGTTGGAAAGGTACGGAAGTTAGCTTTCTGTATAATTTAACGGTTTGAGATTTTGAGTTTTCTAAAAGGAGTTATGACCATTTTACTACCCAAAGGTCAGCCTAGAAATTCTATGCGGGATTTTGGAAATAAAGCATTGCGGGCTGCCTATTCGGGAATGAAGATCATAGACGAATTTGCTATGTTTTGGAAGATTAATGAAGGCCTAAAAGTCACTTTAATTCAGTTTTAGTTGATCCTAAACTTTCAATGTTAGGATTAGTTGAGAGTGGATTAAAATTCCTAAAGCTAGAAGGGTTGTACTCTCTATTTTGAGTCACATTGAATTAGCCTTATTGGAGGTATATTATGAAACTAAGAGGAGACCTAATTCATACATGTTTAAAAGGAATTACAGCAGAAAGATCGGATACATGGCAGCAGAGTGCAAAGAAGATCCGAGCGTTAGTAAGATCCGTTTGAAGATGGATCCAAGCAAAGCCGAGAAGACGATCCAAGCGATAATAAGATCTGCTCAAGAATGGATCCAAGTGAAACCGAGAAGACGATCCGAGCGTTAGTAAGATCCGCTCAAATATGGATCCAAGCGAAGATAAGAAGATGATCCGAGCGTTAGTAAGAACCGCTTAAACATCCAAGTGAAGCCGAACCATGTTGAAAGATGATCTGAGCGTTAGCAAGAACCGCTCGGAGAAAAGGATCAAAGAAGCTGATAGACGCCAAAAAGGGGTCTAACATCCGCTTAAAGGAGCGAGAGGATCTGAGCATCATCCAGAAAAAGAAAAGAAAGACCCAATCCAGGCGAACCGAGTAAAATTGTCGCTTTAACAAAATTGAGTGAAGCATCAAAAAGCTAGGACCTCCTCAGAATAAAGAGGCTTAAAAACACCTGAGCACCAAATTTTAGGTGTCAATCTATACAGCTCGCTGCGGCAATTCAACTTGCCATTATCTATTTAGCTCGGTAGAATAACTCAGCTCGCCATAGCTATTCAACTCAGCAGGTCCATTCAGCTCTTCAATAAAAGAAAATTGCAAAGCTTATCCCAGTGACAAGATCATAAAAATAAATAAATAAATAAATAAATAAATCTCCACATTCAAAGCTTGTGGAGACAAGGCAGTTTGTCGATCGCAACTAGAACCAAATGCAAGTAAGTAAGAATTTACGATTATGTTTATACAAACAAAGTGCTTTTTTGATAGCAGGAATACTAGCTACAAGGCCTTGAAGAAGAAAGGTATACCAAATACCAAATCTATATTGTGCGAGTGCACACCATGGCATTACAGAAATATACAAGACAAAAAATTACAAGAAAAGAGTTAAAGAGCGAGTAGAGGCTCAGCGAATGCTCGACAATTGTTCAACATCAGCCGAGTAGACAGTAACGTGGACTTAAGTTAAAGACGAGCAACAACAAAAAAAAAAAAAAGGAAAAGAGAGAATCATAAGCCGATCACTTAAAAAGAAGACTAATCACCTGGCGGTTAACCGTGGTCCGGCCAAGCCAAGTGCAAATTCATCTCACAGTATCTAAAGGCATCTCAGCGACTTAACCTGTGTCCCGAAGACACTTGCAGATATAGGCCCAAGAATACATCTCAACAACATAACCTGTCTTGAAGAATCAGTCTACAAGAGAATGAAAAATGATGTGGTCTGAAAACTATTCAAATCCCCTTCGTCGAGTTGCCAATAACTCATCTCACAGATTTGAGGGGGTATTGTTGTAAGGGTTTTTCGTCAGCATGACACATCAACAAGGATAGCGGGTAATGCGGAAGTACAGTAATTCCACGTCATCAAAAGTCAACTAATCAATGAAAAGGATGTTGACCGAGGACACATCACCAGGTTTGGACATGTCATCAAGAAAGCTAATATGGAAGTTAGAAGCGTATGCGCCAAGTAAAGTCATCCAGTAGAAGAAGTCTTAATAAGCGAAGATCCTACTCGCAGAAGATCTCTACTCATCAAGATCTACTCGGCCAAAACGGGAAATATAATCCTATTAAGATACGCCTTATCAAGCGAAGATCCACTCAGATATGAAATCTACGAATCACGCTCCAAGTAAGGAAATATCCCTATTTCCTCTCCAATACCAAAGAAGTCTAATCAGGAAAGAACTCAAAGCTTCTAGAAGGATAAACACCAAACGGGAAAACGAGTCCTAATCAGTCTACTCTACCAGAATCCTACAAAGACTCTAATTAATGAGTCCACCGCTTATACGATAGGAACTAGGGCAACCTTAGATCGAACCCTATAAATACATCCTTGTATTTATTATATGGGGATGATCGTCATGAGCAACTTACACTGACATGAGAAAAGAGATATGATACATAAGAGAGAAATCGAGTATTGAGTGTGTAATCCTTATATTCATAGTGGAACACTTCTCGCCGTCACCGGCACCGTGGATGTTTCCCCGCCTTAGGGTTTTACCACGTAAAATATGTGTTATGCTTGTTCATCTTTTATTTTCTACTTTCATTACGATTATCTTACAGGTTTCACTAACCTAAACCGTTGACTGGTTGACCGTCCAAAAACCATTGTCAACATGTATAAAAAAGTATTTTAAGAAGTTCTATGAAAAAGAAATTAGTTGAAATAACATTTTACATTGAAATACATGGTTTTTTAGTTTTTGTTCAAATTTCCCTTACTAAACACTATAAAAATAATCCTATTTGGCAAAACTTTTTAATTGCCTCAAAATAAATAGATAGATATTTAAAAAAAAAAAAAGTATTTTAAGAAGTTCTTTGATAAAGAAATTGGATGAAATTGCATTTTACAATGGAATACACAGTTTTTTTTATTTTCGCTCAAATTTAATTTACTAACCACTATAAAAACTAATATTTTGTAAAAACGTTTGAATTGCCTCAAAATAATTATATAGGTACAAAAAAAATATTTTAAGAAGTTCTTTGATAAAGAAATTTGTTGAAATCGCATTATATAATGAAATACACGGTTTTTTAGTTTTCGTTGAAATTTCCTTTACTAACTACAAAAAAAAAAAAAAAAAAAAAAAAAAAAAAAAAATCATATTTGGCGAAAATATTTTAATTGCCTCAAATAAATACATAGGTATAAAAACTATTTTAAGAAGTTCTTCAAAAAAGAAATTGGTTAAAATCGCACTATACAATGAAATACACGATTTTTTAGTTTTCGTTCAAATTTCCCTTACTAATCACTATAAAAAATCATACTTGGCGAAATGATTTAATTGAGTTAAAATCAGGATATAGGTAAAAAATAAAAATAAAAATAAATAAATAAAAAAATTCAAGAAGTTCTTTGAAAAACAAATTGGTTGAAATCGCATTATACAATAAAATACACGATTTTTTAGTTTTGCTCAAATTTCCTTTATTAAAACCACTACATAAAAAATAAAAATAAAAATCATATTTGGCAAAGATATTTTAATTGCCTCAAAATAAATATATTGACTAAAAATGTATTTTAAGAAGTTTTATGAAAAAGAAATTGGTTGAAATCGTATTTTACAATGAAATACAGGGTTTTTTAGGTGGTGTTTGGATCTGTTTTTAAAACCTGTTTTTTGTTTTTAAAAACAAAAAACAACTAGAATGTTGTTTGGTTAAATATTTTACAAAACTATTTTTGAAAACAAAAAACAACTTTTTAAAAGTTATAACTAAAAAGTTAAAAACAACTTTTTATTGTTTTCTATTGTTTTCAAAACAGGTTTTCAAAATAAACCTTAAACTTTTCTCTCCAAACAACTATTTCACTCATTTTAAAAATAACAACCAAACACTTTTACATCATTTTCCGTTTCAAAAAACTACTTTTAAAAAACACTACCAAACGCATTACATTTTTAAAAACATCATTTTTAAAACATGATTTCAATTTTTAAGAAAAATTTTCAAAAACACCATTTTAAAAACGATACCAAATGCGCCCTTAGTTTTCACTCAATTTCCCTTACTAACCACTATAAAAAATCTTTTATAGCAAAAATGTTTTAATTGCCTCAAAATCAGCATATAGGTATATAAAAGTATTTAAAGAAGTTCTTTGAAAATCAAATTGGTTGAAATCGCGTTTTATAGTGAAATACACTGTTTTTTTTGTTTTCACTCAAACTTCCCATAAAACACTATAAAAAATCTTATTTTGCAAAAACGTTTTAATTGCCTCAAAATAAATATCTAGGTATGAAAAAGTATCTTAAAAAGTTCTATGAAAAATAAATTGGTTGAAATCGTATTTTACAGTGAAATACACGTTTTGTTAGTTTTCACTCAAATTTCCCTTACTAATCACTATAAAAAAATCATATTTGGCAAAAATGTTTTAATTGCCTCAAAATTAGCATATAGGTATAAAAAAGTATTTCAAGAATTTGTTTGAAAAACAAATTGGTCGAAATCGCGTTTTATAGTGAAATACACGATTTTTTTTTATTCACTCAAATTTCCCATACAAAACACTATAAAAAATCTTATTTGGCAAAAACATTTTAATTGCCTCAAAATAAATATTTAGGTATAAAAATGTGTTTTAAAAATTTCGAAAAAAAAAATTGGTTGAAATCGCATTTTACAATGAAATACACGGTTTTTTAGTTTTCATTGAAATTTCCTTTACTAACGACGATAACAAAAAATAATATTTGGGAAAAATATTTTAATTGCCTCAACATATATATATATATATATATATATATATAGGTATAAAAAAGTATTTTAAGAAGTTCTATGAAAAAAAAAAAATTGGTTTAAATCACATTTTACAATGAAGCAAAAACGTTTTAATTGCCTCAAAATAAATATATAGAAAAAAAAGGTATTTTAAGACGTTTTTTGAAAAAGAAATTGGCTTAAATCTCATTTTACAATGAAATACACAGTTTTTTAGTTTTTGCTCAAATTTCCTTTACTAACCATTAAAAAAAAAAAAAAAATCATATTTGGCAAAGATATTTCAATTGCCTCAAAACAAAGAAAGAAAACCAAAAGTAACCACTTGAAACATTAAACTTTTGTTAATAACCACTTTTGAAACTTTAATTGTTAATAATCACTTTTTTTTATAAAAAAATCAGTGTATATCCATTAATTACAAGAGTACACCTGAAATTAGTTTTTTTTTTTAACCTCAAACTTGAAATCATGACTAAAAACTTAAATGTTAAAATTTGAAATCATGACTAAAATGAAAATGTGAAACTTAAAATCATGCTCAATTTCCCTTCTTCCCTTCTTCTCCTTCTTCCCCAAATTCCCAAATTAGGTTTTTTTTTTTTTTTTATGTTTCCCTTTTTCCTTGCAGATCACCTTACCGACAGAGGGGGGATCGATTCCGTTACCCTTCACCGTCGAAGCAGCAGCGCACGAGCGAAGCCAACCAACAGCGAGCAAGCGAGCGAAGCCTAGTCGTCACCCATCACCCATCGCCTGGTCATCGCATGAACCAGTGGCGAACCAACAGCGAGCAAAGCCAACCATCGCCGGACGTGGCCCAGACGTACGCCGGCGCTCAGCAACCCTCAAACCATGCCGGCGAGACAGAGATCGAGGAGAGAGAGAGAGAGAGAGAAAGAAAAAAGAGAAAAAGAGAGAGAGTTGTTTTGGGGATGGTTTTTATATGAGGGCTTTCCAGTAATTTCTCAAAAACATGGTTATTAACAAATAAAATTTCGTTTGTGGTTAAAAACGAATTTCCCATAATATATGTGATCATTTTTAGCAATTTCCACCAAAATAAATATATATGTATAAAAAAGTATTTTAAGAAGTTCTATGAAAAATAAATTGGTTGAAATCACATTTTTACAGTGAAATACACGGTTTTTTAGTTTTCGTTCAAATTTCCCTTACTAACCACTATAAAAACTCATATATGGCAAAAATGTTTTAATTGCCTCAAAATAACTATATAGGTATAAAAATGTATTTTAAGACGTTCTTTGAAAAATAAATTGGTCGAAATCGCATTTTATAGTGAAATACACGATTTATTTGTTTTCGCTCAAATTTCCCTTATTAAACCCTATAAAAAATCATATTTGGCGAAAATATTTTAACTACCTCAAAATAAATATATAGGTATAAAACAGTATTTTAAGACCTTCTATGAAAAATAAATTGGTTGAAATCGCATTTTACAAAATAAATATATAGGTATAAAAAGGTATTTTAAGAAGTTTTTTGGAAAGAAATTGGTTGAAATCGCTTTTTACGATGAAATACACGATTTTTTTTGTTTTTGCTAAAATTTCCCTTACTAACCACTATAAAAACTTATATTTGGCAAAAACATTTTAACTGCCTCAAAAAATATATATACGTATAAAAAGTATTTGAAGAAGTTCTATAAAAAATAAATTGGTTAAAATAGCATTTTACAATTAAATACACGATTTTTTAGTTTTCGCTCAAACTTCCCTTACTAACCACTATAAAAACTCATATTTGCCAAAAAAGTTTATTTGCCTCAAAATAAATGTATAGGTATAAAAAAGTATTGTACGAAATTCTTAATAAAGAAATTGGTTGAAATCGCATTTTACAATGAAATACACTATTTTTTAGTTTTTGCTCAAATTTATCATACCAACCACTAAAAAAAATCCTATTTGGCTAAACGTTTTAATTACCTCAAAATAAATATATAGGTATAAAAAGTATTTTAAGAATTTCTATTATAAATAAATTGGTTGAAATCGTATTTTATAATGAAATACACGATTTTTTAGTTTTAACTCAAATTTTCCTTACTAACAACTATAAAAACTCATATATGGTAAAAACCTTTTGTAAGGATTCCCATTAATAGATTGGCTTATTTAGTGGTCAAACCACATGTTGGGGTTTGGTTGTAAGGGTAGTCTAGGTCATTAAGGTTGAAGATCAAAGACCCTTTCCAAGACCTCAAGAGGACAAGCACCAAAGGTATATCTTGTGCTTACTTTGGCTTGAAGAGATATAGTTGCACACACACACAACATGCATAACTCTTATTCTTGAATGTTGTGTTTATATTTTGTGTGCATTGTGCTTTATTGTTTATTCAATGTCTCTTCTTGCATTAAATTGATTGCATCTTGTTTTATGAAATACCATGACATGATAGGCATTAGGATGCATTCAATACCCACACTTGCTCTTCATGTATGTTAGCTTTTAGTGTGGTGTAATTCGTTTCCCTAAGGATGTTCGGAAACGTCCGCGCGTGCAAGTTGATGTGCTTTGTTTTGCGCGATGATCGCCGGTGGAGATGCCTTTGGCTTCTCCTTGGTTTCACCATTTTTGGTGAATCGGCGGTTACGTTCGGCGGCCTGGACGCCGTTCGAAACCGCCGAATGAGACCTGATTGAAATATATCTCTCGGGTCCAAAACGGCGGTTGGGATCGGCGGTTTCCAAACCGTCGAACGAAGTCGCCGAAGTTCCCCTGTTCCACTCGGGAGCCATTCGGCGGTTCAATTCGGCGGCCTGGCCGCCGATTGAAACCGCCGATCGGTGCGTTTCAAGGGCAAAATTGTATTTTCACCTGCCCTGTTTTTGGTCTCTATAAATACATCCTTATCTCTGGTTCAGAATACAAGTCTTGCATCCCAAGAACCCTAGAGAGATATTTAGAGAGACTTGAGAGAAAAAGCTTAAAGATCACATCTTTAATTCTCTAAACCCATTCCCACATGCACAAATCATCATCTAGGCATCATCTAGGTTCATCTAGTATATGCTAATGCATGGGTCTTCTTCAACACACATGGTATGATTTGTTGAACACTTTTATCTTACATAATTAGTGTTTCTACTTATCAATTTTATCTCATATTTTACTTATATGTGTTTAGATTAATTTCTACATATAAGATTGAGATTATGTGTTGATTGGGTTATTATTTGTTAGCTAGGCTTTAATGTTCATATGCCATCTAGCTAATTGATCTCATTTGTTGATTGAGATTATTTTTTATAGCTTATTTGATTAGGTCATTATTGCCTAAAAGCTATGCCATGAACATTCTTGTGTGGTGTATTGATAACTAGGTTGATAGATTATTTTTTTTAATCAACTAGTTAATCCTTTGAATGTTTGTGGGTTTTATATGATAGCTTTGTATCTAGGATTGGTTATCCTTTACTTAGCTAAAGTTATATGCCATGACATATAGCTATATGTGATATCTAGGATTGATTATATTGTCATCTTATAATCCTAGGTAAGCATTTAGAGTACCCTAGCTTTTATTGCATTATTTGGATATCATTGCATATTCACATAGGGTTTGATCTCTTCGGAGATGTAAGTCTTGTTTGTGATAGACCGGGATTAGGTCGCTACACCGGGTTTAGGTGGTCACTCAAGCAAATTGGACTAGAGCCGCTATAAAAGGCCCGCGTGGTAGATTAGAGGGTGCTCACGCCAAGAGTAGTGTATCAGGGGATATCACTAAGGATTGAACCAAGAGTGGCGTGTGGTAGTGTCCACAGCCTGAGGTTATCTAGGGTGAGGGTCCGAGAATCACTTGAGGGTGTAACCGTCTTTTCATATAGTGGATTTCGAGGTTCGAGTGTGGCGCACTTACCAGCCCGTGTTTTTTCCCTGTTGAGGGTTTCCACGTAAACATCAAGTGTCATTTACTATTTCCGCATCTTATTACACTTGTATGTATTTTTGACTTGCTAGGGGTATTTTCGTAAAATTGACTTGCATGCGAAAATCCCCCCCCCCCCCCCTAGATAGTTTCCCCCTAGATAGTTTTATACACACCGAGTATTTGTTTCACCTTTTAATTGCCTTAAATAAATATATTGTTATAGAAAATTATTTTAAGAAGTTCTTTAAAAAATAAATTGGATAAAATCGCATTTTACAATGAAATACATGATTTTTTTGTTTTCGCTCAAATATCATTTACTAACCACTACAAAAAAAATAAATAAATAAATAAATAAAAATAAAATAAAAATCATATTTGGCAAAAATGTTTTAATTGCCTCAAAATAAATATATAGGTATAAAAAGGTATTTTAAGAAGTTTTTTGAAAAGAAATTGGTTGAAATCGCATTTTACGATGAAATACACGATTTTTTTTTCCGCTCAAATTTCCCTTACTAACAACTATAAAAACTCATATTTGGCAAAAATGTTTTAATTGCCTCAAAATAAATATATAGGTACAAAAAAGTATTTTAAGAAGTTCTATGAAAATGAAAATGGTTGAAATCGCATTTACAATGAAATACACGGTTTTTTAGTTTTCGCTCAAATTTCCATTACTAACCTCTATTAAAAAAAAATCATATTTGGTAAAAAAAAAATTAATTGCCTCAAAATAAAAATATAGGTATAAAAATGTATTTTAAGAAGTTCTATAAAAAAAAAATTTGTTAAAATCGCATTTTACAATGAAATATACGATTTTTTTGTTTTCACTCAAATATCATTAACGTCACTATAAAAAAAATTCATATTTGGCAAAAACATTTTAATTGCCTCAAAATAAATATATAGGTATAAAAAGGTATTTTAAAAAGTTCTTTGAAAAGAAATTGGTTGAAATCACATTTTACGATGAAATACACGGTTTTTTTTACTTTTCGCTCAAATTTCCCTTACTAACCACTATAAAAACTCATATTTGGCAAAAACATTTTAATTGCCTCAAAATAAATATATAGGTATATAAAAGTATTAAGTTATATGAAAAAAAAAATTGAATGATACCACATTTTACAATGAAATATACGAATTTTAAGTTTTCATTCAAATTTCTCTTCACTATAAAAATTCATATTTGTCAAAATAATAATTCCAATGCCTCAAAATTTACACATAGATTTTTTTATTTTATTTTTAAGTATTTCAAGAAGTTATATGAAAAGAAATTGGATTAAATTAAATTGCAATTTACAATAAAATATACGATTTTTTAGTTTCGCTGAAATCTTACTTACCACTATAAAAATTCATATTTGGCAACAAAAAAAATAATAATAATTAATTTCCTCAGAATTTATACATAAGTATAATAAAATATTTTATGAAGTTCTATGTAAAATAAAAATAAATAAAAAAATTGATTTAATCACATTTTACAATGAAATATATGAGTCTTAAATTTTCATTCAAATTTCCCTTACTAACCATTATAAAATTTTATTGTAATGAAATTTGTGCCTTGTGAATTTTCCCTCAATTACCATACTAACTTCTATAAAAATGCATATTTTGCGAAAATTTTGAAATTGCCTTAAATTTTGTACTTAGGTTGAATTAAGTATTTTAAGTAGGTATATGGCAAAAAGTTGGATAAAATCGCATTTCACAAAAAAATATGCAACTCGTAAGTTTTCACTTGAATTTTTCTTATTCACCTCTATAAAAATGCATATTTTGCGACAGTTTTAGAATTGCCATAAATTATATACGTAGTTAGAATAAAATATTTTAAGTAGATCTATGGCAAAAAAAATTTGGATAAAATCGCATTTCACAATGAAATATGCGAATCTTCATAGGGTATTTAATACAAACTTTTATAGACTTTTAAAAAGTCTTTAAAAGTCATTCAAGACTTTTTAACATAAAGTATTCAAAATCTCAATGATTTTTAACGACTTTAAAATATCAATGACTATAAAAAATCTCACAATTTGTCTTCCATTTCTACAAAGACTTTGAATGACTTTTTTTTTTTTTTTTTTTTTTTAAATTAGAAAGAATTTCACTTTAGAAGAAAAACATAAAACTCTTTCAAAAATATCAACCACCAAACATATGTTCTATTTTCAAATAAAAGCACACTCATTCTTAACAAATTTCATAAATAAAATAAAACGAATAACTTTAAAATGAATAAACATTATTAAAAAAAAAATACAAACATTAACGATCTATAACCAAAAAAAAATAAACTAAAAAAATAATATAAAACAACTCTTCATCAGTTATGCAATTAAGAACGAGAGATTTCATATTTTTTTACCTATATTTTCAAAGCAACTAAATAACACCGATACAAATCAAATAAACTTCATTTATGTAAAATAATATTTTGACTAATTACAAAATACAAATAAAATTTGACTAATTATTAAAAAAAGGAGCATAATGTCTTTATAATGCAAAATATAATTAAAATAAAAATAAAATTTTTAAATTCACATATATAGATATGAATGCTTTTATCAAGTTTAATTAGCGATGGGTTTTTTTTTTTCGTTTGAAAAAATATTTTTATTGACATGATAAATAAAACAAAGTATACATTATATTTAAAAGTCAATGAAAGTCTATAAATGTCTATAAAATTATTTTAAAATGAAAGTCTACACAAGTCTTTTAAAATGAAAGTCTACGAAAGTCTTTTGAAATGAAAGTCTATGAAAGTCTATGAAAGTCTTTTAAATAAAAGTCTATGAAAGTCTTTTAAATAAAAGTCTATGAAAGTTTTTCATAATCTTGTAAAGTCTATAAAAGTCCATAAAATCTGCAAAAGTCATCCACTTAAAAAAAGTTTTTAAAAGTCTTTTGAAATCCTAATTGAATACACCCACCTTAAGTTTCCACTCAACCACTCAAATTTCTCTTACTAACGTCTATAGGAAAGCATATTTTGCGACAATCTTAGAATTCCCCTATTTTATAAGTAGATAGATTAAAATATTTAAGTATGTCTATGAAAAAAATGGGATAAAATCGCATTTTACAATGAAATATTTGACTCGTAAGTTTTCGCTTAATTTTGTGGTAATTCTAAGACAATCACAAACTATAGACTTTTATAAGGGGTCAGTAAGGTAAATTTTGGTAAAACATTACTAGACGTATATTTCATCGAATAATGCAGTTGGATCTATACTCTATTCCACCTATGTATACGATTTGAAAAGCATCAAACACCCTTTCATCTTCTTCACTAATCTCCACTTACAAAGCAATTGTGTGAACATGTGAGAATTTATCAAAATCTAAGACTCTAAGTTTAATCATAAGCTTTTATATCTCACTTGAAGAATTTTTTTTGCTTCAAGAATAAAGTGTGATTATGATTATACAAACCACATTACCATTTTTTAGTCTCCCATATTGTATAATTTAAAGACGATCTTTAGAAGCAATTTTCCTGCGACGCCTTCAAAACTTACTTCTATTATAATGCTATACTTGTGAATAAAAATCTAAACCATTTAGAGGCATTGTTTCATCCTGCACACATTTCAAACATCCTCAAACCCAAACATATCTTGCTCAACTACACCATTTAAATAACAATCAAAAGTTTTTTTTTTTTTTTTTTTTTCTTTTTTTAAGTTTATTAGCAAATTGACAAACTGTTTTATAGTGATAGGAATATTTTAGATGTAACTGCACAGCAAACACCACCTCAACGTTTTCAGCTTTAAAGAATATTATTTGATGTTTAGCCCTCATGACCCTATGTATTGTGCACACTTGTAGACACATAAATCTAGTAGAAGCAAAGGTATATAATAAAATCAACTTAAGGCAACAAGGTGCTTCTTTCTTACATCCATTTCATTTCACCATGCCCGTAGATTGAAAAAACCCAAACCTAAAAAATGAAGTCAGATAGCACATAATTAAAATGAAAATTCCTTAAAGTTCTTATTCAAATAATATGAATTTATATCAGACAAACGAAGCACATCTGTAGAAGAATTTGAGTCATGCACCAATAAAATCCGGACATCACAGCCGCCAGCATACCAATGAGTTAGCTATCGGATTGTTTAAAGACCATATTTATGATATGCCCTTGCTTTCCACTTTAGGAAATTTCAGCAAGAATATTCATCAATTTCCTGCAAACCAGTAACAAAGCTCAATAAGCACAAGACTAAAAAATGTTCTTACATGCCTGTGTTAACAGTTCCAATAAAAATAAAAAATATATATATGCAACAAGGAAACAGCAGAAGATCATATTAAGATACATAATAAAAAAATGGAAAAAACAACCAAGATAGGTAGAAATTTCATAAGTAATTGGCCTACCAACTTGGTAAACAACTAGTCAATTACAAATTGGTATGTAAGTTTCTCCCCTCAAATTAAACTCTCATCTCAACTCAATCCTGTTATTCCTCAAAATTATAATTATTAGTTTATTACTACTTATTTTTCATATCAGTATAGCTTTTTGAATTCTATGAAACATGTGCAATTTTCAAAATGAACTGAACGTTTGACAAGATACAATTATAACCAAAGCTCTTGATTAAAATCCTCGTAATTTGAAATAACTATTAATCTGGAGTTACCATATGTACTTCAACAAATTCACAAGTTCTTATAGAAAAGTGTTTGATATGTTGTTAACACTACACTATTCTTTCATTAAATTTTTCTTTCTAGTGTATTCACATAATATGCTCTCTAGAAAGTTTTAGCAAACAGAGGTTAGATTATGCTCTCTTAAAAAGGGGTATATACCTACAACAAGAACTGCCCACAGAATATTACCAGTAAACTTACAAAATATACATTATAATGGTTTGACTACACAAAATTTATAAATATTATAATGTTTCAGCTATAATTTGGCAAAGAATCCCACAGAACAACATTATATATCAAAAAGTAAGATATAAGTCGATTGTGGATGAAAAACAAAATTACAAATTTACAATAATAAACAAATAAGGGAATGTTTATACAGAAATATATAAATTCAGAATGGGTATAGCGACTAATGGAGAAGGGAAGCTATTTTCTAAATTTTACATAAAACAGGTTGTAAAACACTAAACCAATCCACTATCCTTCAATATCCATATCCTGTCTAGTTGTCTTAAGTAAGTTTGACATCAATGCATCCTCTCTACCAAAATTAGAGCAACATGTTTAAGCAATAAAAAAAAATTCATAATAAGAGAGAAGGAAAGAGTATGTTGGCTAATTACCTCTAAAGAAATAATTTTGAAATGATGGTTCCAATGAAAATATCAACTAATCCCCAAAACTACATCGAAGACTATAGACAGATTATCTCTATGCCAACTTCCTTCATAATAAAAAAAAAATGACTGGAGTAATAAAATCATCAAATATATTCATAAAAATAAACATGGAATACCATGAGAAATTATTCATGAATTGACTCGGTAAACCTGATTCACGCTTTATTCCGACATTTGTTAAGGTATTAGTGGAAGGAAAAGCAATTGAAGTGACCATTAAAGAGATTTCAAAAGAAACTCTTGCAGAACATAGCACAAAATTTTTATACCAAGGTAGCAAGATTGAAGAAAAGCATAAAAGTGTAGTGTCATTACTAGAGTGGTAGAGTGTTCTACAAAGAATGCTCAAAGGGGTGAAGCTAGCATCAAAAAGAAAAGGCTGGAGAGATAAACAATCAGGACATAATGCATGCTCCAGACATGCCCACAAGTCTATATCAACAAAGAGGAATTCCAACATGTAACAAATCGCAAGATAAATCATACGATAAAGATTTAATGCCACCACACATTTCATACTTTAAAGCATAAATAATGACTTGTCAAGTTGTCAATTATTTGAGAGAAGCATACCAAAGTATGTATATGCAAGATTGCCAACAAAATAATGCTTTGAATTGTTGTTAGTCTCACCAAGCCATAACCTTATAGATTGAACTCTTGAAAGTACATGGTAGAGAACACAACATAACATACATATAAGTTTCAAGGTGAATCAGTTGAAAATGTTAATAAACTACGCAAACACGAAAGATTTAGGAAATTGCCTTCTAATGTTGAGCTGGTCATTGTATGACTGAATATCCGAGTGCGAGATGAAAATCCCAAACTTGTAAAGTCAAATCAAAATGAAGCACATACAAAAGCTTTTTGCCTTGAACCTTTGATATGACCAAATCCGTCACAGCCCCTGCCTTCCTACCCTGCACGACATGAACAAAAATTCATAAGCACGCAAGAAGCTAATAAACATGAATAACAAAATAGTAAAAATCACATGGACATTAAACCCCAATAGTGAAAAATTCCATAATCACCCTGCAATTGGTGCACAAATCCTGGAGTTAAAAAACTGCATAAGGGGAAATCGAAATGGAAAAGATGGGAAGCAATTGGAAGGAAACAGATACCAGGATCAGTAGGGTGAAGAATGCCGCCGAGGAAAAGGCATCTAGGGGTGGCTACTAAACTTGTTATAGGTCCATACCCTTGCAAATTAAACTCTAACAAGTGTTGACAGGGAAACACAGAAGAGGACTCGTAAGAGGAAAAGTGAGAAAGGTTGAGCAGGAAAGCAAGTCCAGAGACGATGAATGCATAAAGTGAGTAAGAATGAGTAGAAGATTTTGAGGAAGAAAAGCAAAAGGAACTGCAAACCTATAATTATCTGGTATCTTACACAAGCAACTGCTTACACTAAGCTGCAACTTTGAAGAAGTTATGGAAAGTACAAAGTAAAAATCATTAATAACAAAGTCAACAGCCATAACTCTGCAAAAATTTAAGAAAGCAGTACATTTGGAAGTGAACACAAATATTCAAACAACTAAGATTGAAAGGAAGAAGATGGAAAATATATTTTTATCATCATCATCATTAAGCCACATCCCTAAAAAAAAAAATCAATGCTTGTTCAACTTAAGATGTGATTGCAGATAGTATACCATACATGTTTCTCAGCAAACTAAAGTATGGATTGATCATCATGTACCAACCAAAATTTCACAATAAGAAAGAGAATGGAAAGACCATCAACAAAATTGCACAATGGAAGGAGATAGCAAGAAGCATAAATGCTAATAAAGTATTTTAACAACCGCAGTAAACATCTGAAGAAGTTAAGAGATGATGCTTCATTGTTTGACCAGAAATCAAGTCAAATGAAGACCCAAAAAAAAAAATGTCTGAACGTACTTTCTCTCATTGTTTACTGTTATTAATCTACACTTATGCAACAATTGATTTAAATAGTTTTAATCATACCTAAAACTCATTTGGTAAAGAAAGAGAGGCTCATCCTAGAGGTCTAAATTCTTCATAAACTTTATCAGGCTATAACTTAAGAAGGTGGTTCAACCACACAAATTCTAGGATCAGGTTTGGACTGACATAAAACTCTTCACGTCGTTATGAAATGTCTTGTTGTAATTTTATGATGGTGCTATTCAGGAAAAAAAAATGCACTGTTTCCGCTAAAATTTCGACCAATGCTCACCAGAAACTGAACAAAAAGCATCTAACACCCGCTGCGGAATCCCGAAAAATGAAGCGAGTTGTTGCTAGGATTTTCCATAAATTAGGGCAAAACCATAGTATTACTCTTAGACATCGTCGCCATCTATGGAAGCTTCGTCTTCGAATGCTGGAACTGCTTGCCAAGCGAGCCACAACTTCGACCTCTTCGTCGTAGTCTTTTCATTTTAAAAAACCTAAAATCCAAATTTGGAAGTTTCAACAATGAGACCCCAAAACTCTGTTGCTTCTCGATGGACGACCTGATCGACTCTTTCCGATTCAACGCGGGGGTCGTTTGTTTTTTTTGTCTGAAGACTGAATAGTCCTGAATTTTACTGAAGACCGAATAGTAACTGAAACCTAAATCTGAATGACATGTTTGTTTTTTTTTTTTCTCACATCTGAATGTACTGTCAACATGTTTGTTTTTTAAAAATAAACTTGTCTGAAAAGAAGTAATTTTACATATATACTCATGTTAAACAATTATACATATAATATGGAATAAAAACAATCAAAAAATAATAATTATATATGAACACATATGATCATGATCTTTTTCTTCGATTACAAACAAACTTTATTTCTACTAAGAAAAGAAAAAGGTTTTTTTTTTTTTCAAAAAATAAAAGGGGCAGCAGGAAAATTCACACAAATCACTCTAAAAATATATATATATAAATACATCTCCCTAATATCATAATAAAGTATTGATATTAAACACCAATATGAGAAGTGATTATGGTTCTTTTTTATTTTTAAAGCTATTTAAAATAAGCAATATATTAAAATAAAGATTTCTATACAATATATAATTATGATGAAATTGGATATATGTTATATATGGAGGATAGTATCGGAAGAAAAGATTTTGGATTGCATTTAATGCAATTCAGTAATTTACAATTAAGTTAAAAGTCAAGATTTTTTACTTTTTATTTTAAGTTGTTTTTTGGTATTTTTAAGTTGTTTGACCACTTAAAAAAACAAACAAAACAACTTAATAATCATGATTCAGACCCATTAAGTTTTAAGTGAAAAAAACAAACGACCCGTCGTCTTTTCATTTTCCAATTCGGGTGTTTTGATCATTGATATTATGGTTTGAGAGAATTCCCCACTGGCCTCTATTTTAACTTTTAATTGTTTAGTGGGTTTCACGATAAACAAGTGATTTTTCTCTCCTCTTTCTCTCTCTTCTTTTGAGAGGAAGTGTGAAAGTAGTCAATCCCTTAGGTAGAGTGTCTTCTCCGATTCAAAGCAGGGTTTCATTTTTTTTAGGTTAAGATTTCGTTCTGGTTTTCGTTTTTCCATAGTGTTGGTCTTTAGGTGTAGAGTCTGTGTCCTCAGTTAGGGGTGTCCTCCCGGTTGAATGGCTTCTTCAGAGATAGAGAATCTGTACAAAAATTTGTCTATATAAGACGAAGACGAAGTGGTGCGGGAAATAGTCGAGGAATCAGGTACAGATGGGAAAGAAGATGTTGAGAAGTGCTTGGTTAGAAAGGTATTGTCTGGAAAGAAGGTAAACAAAGATGCTTTCAAGGGGCTAATCGAGCAGATCTGGAGTCCCTTTGGACAGGTAGAGGTTGAATTAGTCAGGGACAACACGTTTATGTTCTATTTTGACAACAGGGATGATCGGAATCAAGTTTGGCAAAGAGGTCCCTGGCACTTTGGCAACAATCTGATAGCTCTAGAAAAACCATTGGGTCTGGGGAACATCTCAAATTTAGGGTTTAATAGAGCTGATTTTTGGATCCAAATTCATGATATTCCAATTGGGTGTATGAACAGAAAAATGGCAAAATGGCTTGCGGAACAGCTGGGAGAAGTGTTAGATATCCCAGCCGAATCGAGGGAATGCTGGGGAAAATTTATGAGGGTAAGAGTCAGGATTGATATCTCAAAACCACTGAAACGGTGGCTCAAATTGAAATCAGGTCTTTCGGATGAAGTCTTTACGTTGGGTTTGAAATACGAGAAGTTGCCAGATTTTTGCTTTGCTTATGGAAGAATAGGCCACGGTATAAAGGAATGTGTCGATGAAGCAGCAAGGATATTGGCCTTGGACGGATCTCAAACTAAATTTGGATCCTGGTTGAAGGCTCCGATTATAGAGAAGAGTAAGATTAGAACCAGCTCTTTTATGTACGGTAGCTCGTCAGATAGGTCGAAATCGATCGGGGCTTCTCGTGATACAACGGGAGAGGGATCAGTTAGCTTACGCCCAAAATCACAAGCATCTCAGAAGGTTGAAACAACCACAAAAGTGGCGGCGGAGAAGAGGGCAACTAAGGAAGATCCACAGTTAAACCTAAATGCAGAAAAGGTAGTTGGGCCTCAAATTGCAGATGTTATGTGGGTTGATGGGCCAGGCCTGGGGATTCTTGGACCTCCAAAAGATATAACACAACCAAACAGTGACTCTCTTCCAAGTTCCTATAATGCGTTAGTAGCAATTAACAGCCCAGGGCCTTCTCTGGCTAAAGGAATTGCCCGGCCCAATCAGGAAAGACAGGAAAGTTCACAAATTCTCTTAGGAAATTTAGAAAACACTGGAATGCTCACCCACCTTTAATCCCCGAAGAAGAAAGCAAACAGAAAATGGAAACGATCTGCAAGAGCAGGTTCAAATCACCAAGGGACAGGAATCACTTCTAGCCCCATTCACAGAATTCTAGGGTCAAATATGTCAATCCGGAAAACCTCCAAAGGAAAACTGTCCCCTTCTGCAGCCAGAAAGATCTCGCCTAAACCAAAATTGGGAAAGAGTCTTCAGCATTCTCTGTCCTCTGAAAAATAGGTTTCGTCTGGGTTAATGCAGGATATGGTAGAAGGTCAACCGTGCAAAAGGAAGGTGGTCTTTGATCCATCTGAGATAGAGAAAAGGGTGACTAAAAAAGGGAAGTCTTCAATCTCTGATTCGGAAATGGTGATATCGGTGGAGCCTGAATTCCAGGCCCGCCAAGAACAATGGTCTGGGGAATCCCTGCACGTTCGCGGCCTTATCAAGGTTGCAAAAAAGTCATTCTCCAGACTTTATTTTCTTGTCGGAAACGAAGAGTAACAATATTAAGGCAGAGAGTATCAGAATAAAGTTGGGTTTCTATTGGTGTTTTTGTGTGGATAGCAATGGCAATAGTGGTGGCTTGATGTTATTATGGAAGGATAGTTTACAGGTCTCTGTTTTATCTTTTTCTTTAGGGCACATTGACGCCCGCGTCCAGATGGATAATGGGGTTTTATGGCGTTTTACGGGCTTTTATGGAGATCTTGTGGCTAGTAAAGGACAGTCTACTTGGGATCTTCTTAGGCGGCTTAGGGATATCGATAATCTCCCCTGGGCCTGTGGTGGGGACTTCAACGAACTTCTCAGTATGACGGAAAAAGTTGGAGGGTCTAAGGCTTTGTTTGCTGGTATGTTTCGGTTCAGGCAAGCGATAGATGAGTGTAACCTGGTGGATCTGGGATTCACAGGCCCCAGACTCACCTGGAATAATAAAAGGGATGGGAAAGAAAATGTTCAAGAAAGGTTAGACAGGTTCTTGGTTAATGAGAAGTGGAGGGATCTTTTCGGAAATGCAACGGTTTCGCATTTGGGCTTTAACTGCTCGGACCATCGTCTGATTCTTCTGAACTGTCATCATGTCATTCCGTTTCACCAAAAGGGTGGAAAAGGGTTTCGGTTCGAGCCATTTTGGCTCAAGGAGGAAGATTTCAGGTCTATGCTTAGAAAGGCCTGGAGCGGATTCGGAGGGGTCGATCCTACCAGTAATCTGAGGGCAAAACTGGACGGGTGCACAGCTTGTTTTACTTTGTGGAGTTATTCCCGGTTTGGAAATCTCCGTAAGAAAATTGCGGAAAAGAACAGAGTGATAGAAAGCCTTTACAACAGCTGTGGCAAGCCGGGAGCTATGGTCTCGATAAAAAGTCTTGAAAGGGACGTTGAAGGCTTATTGGAGAGGGAGGAGATTTACTGGAAACAGCGTTCCAGAGCTGAATGGCAGCGATCAGGTGACCGTAATTCTAGCTACTTTCACGCTAGAGCAACTGCCAGGCAAAAGAAGAACTTCATTGTCAGTCTTCTAGATTCTGAGGGTAGGATCTAAGAGTCTGAAGCTGGTCTAACTAGAGTGGTTAGTGAATTTTTCTCTACTCTGTTTAACTCCTCAAATCCCTCCATCTTAGACACCAAAGGGCATCGGCTTCAATAAAACAGAATCTCTCGGCAGACATGCAAAGAATTCTCACTGAGAGATTCACAAAGGCTGAAGTTAAGGAAGTGGTCTTCAGTTTAAACCCCACAAAGGCTCCGGGTCCGGATGGGTTCCACGCCATCTTTTTTCAAAAGTCTTGGGGAATTATTAAGGGGGAGGTCACAAAAGTCTGTCTCTGGGTTTTGAATTGAGAGGATTCGATTAAGGACTTCAACGAGACGAATGTGGTTCTGATTCCGAAAGTTAAAAACCCCTCGATCTAAAGGACTTTAGGCCAATTTCGCTCTATAATGTTGTGTACAAGATTGTAACAAAGGCTATGGCTTCTAGATTGAAAGGAATTCTTCTGGATATTATTTCCCCCTCTCAATCCGCCTTCGTGCCAGGGAGACAGATTTATGATAATGTTCTCGTGGCTTTTGAAACTCTTCACTATCTGGGGCGAAAGAAATCCGAGGCTAAAGGGCAAATGGCGCTAAAGCTCGATATGAGCAAGGCGTATGACAGAATTGAGTGGAGTTTCTTGGAGGAAGAGATGAAAAAGATGGGTTTCCCGATTCAGTGGATCAAGCTTGTTTTGGATTGCATTTCCACCTCATCTTTATCTTTCATGCTTAATGGGAGGCCGGTTTGCACAGTGTCCCCGACCAGAGGGTTACGGCAGGGATGCCCCCTATCCCCGTACCTTTTCCTCTTGTGTGCCGAGGCGTTTTCTGGGTTGATCACATCTTCTGAAAGAAATGGTAGAGTGCTTGGTTCGAGGTGTTGTAGAGGTGGCCCCCTCATCAGCCATCTTTTCTTCGCCGACGATAGCATCCTCTTCTGTAAAGCGTCCAGAGACAGCTGTCTAAGTATTCGAAGGATCTTAGAGATTTACGAGAAGAGCTCGGGCCAACAGATCAATCTGAAAAAATCCAAAATCACTTTTAGTCCTAGAGTGCTGGAAGAGATCAAACGGGAAATTAGTCTTTTGCTAGATATTGATCCTGATGAGTCTGAAGACAAGTACTTGGGGCTGCCCTCAATGATTGGCAGGAACAAGACTAGGATGCTGGGTGATGTTAAAGAAAGGGTAGGAAACAAGCTGGGGGGTTGGAAGGGGAACTTATTCTCTTTCGGTAGGAAGGAGATTCTAATCAAGGCGGTAGCACAAGCCATTCCCACCTACTCTATGGGTTTGTTCAGAATCCCAGTGATTTGTAAGGATCTCAGTTCTATGATGTCAAAGTTTTGGTGGGGATCGAAAGATGGGAAGCGGAAGATAAGTTGGGTAGGCTGGAACAAGCTCTGTCTTCCAAAATCGTTAGGGGGTCTGGGATTCAAGGATTTGGCTCTGTTTAACCAAGCACTGTTGGCCAAGCAGGCGTGGAGGATTCTTTCCTGCCCTGATTCTCTGGCTAATAGGGTTCTGAGAGCTAAGTATTTCAGTAAAGAAGATTTCCTCTCTGCTCAGGTTAAAGCCTGCTGCTCCCATGTTTGGCGCAGCCTGATGTGGGGAAAAGAGCTGCTCGAGTTGGGGATTCGAAGGACAGTAGGGGACGGCTCTAGTATTCGGGTCTTCAAAGATAAATGGATTCCGCGCCCTAGCTCATTCCGGACAATCACTTTTGATCCGGGGATAGACTGTCGGGTTTCTGACCTTATTGATAGCTTTAGGAGAGGTTGGAATATGGAAAGGCTCAATCAACTTCTCCTTCCGGTGGACAAGGAGGCAGTTCTCACTATTCCAATCAGTTTCAGAGGTGGCAAGGATTCTTTTTACTGGCATTATGAGAAGAAAGGAGAGTACACAGTGAGCAGTGGCTACAAGCTTGCCTTGTCGCACAATATACAATCCTCATCTTCGAATCCTTCACATTCTGGCAGATGGTGGTCTATTCTTTGGAAGCTTAACATTCCCCCGAAGGTGAGAATCTTTATTTGGCGGGCTTGTGTTGATGCTATCCCTTCTATGGAAAACCTTTGGAAGAGGAGGGTGGTTGCTAGTCCCAATTGTGATAGGTGTGCCTCTCATATGGAGTCTTCCAGCCATGCTCTCTTTGGATGCAAGACAACTAGAGCCATTTGGAGTGATTCCCCTTTCTCTTCTGCTCTGAGTAAGCTGAAGGATTTGCCGGTTGTGGAAGTTGTGACTTCTCTAGCTAGCCAAGTGAAGAGTGATGGTTTATCTCTTTTCTGTATGCTTATTTGGGCAATTTGGGAGAATCGCAATTCTGTTTTGAGCAGTGGAAAAGGAAAAACCAGTGAGTTGGTCTTGTGTGGGGCGATGGGTCTGCTAGAAGAGTTCAGGGATTCAAGGCAGGCTTTATCTTCCTCTCCGCTGATTCTGCCCCTCCCCTCTATTTCCGAGTGGGTGGCTCCCACCCCCCCCCCCCCCCCCCGTCTTCTAAAACTGAACTCTGGGGCAGCTTTTAGGAGAAATTCTAACTGCTTGGGTGTGGGGACTGCTATTAGGGATGTTAAAGGGAAGGTTATAGCGGCTCGTTCGTGTCAGCTGGTAGGTTCTTTTTCTGCTGAAACTGGCTCTCTTATGGCTTTGAGGGAGGGTCTTTTACTGGCAAAATTTCATCAGCTTCCCATCTCTATAGTGGAGGTTTCTTCGGGTTCTGTGGCTGCTGTCCTCAATATCGCCAAGGTTGGCTTAGGTGATTTTTCTTTCATTGTAAATGATATTAAGGCTCTTTTTATTGAGGTAGGTGTTAGTTTGTGTCAAGCCATCCCTCCCAAGGGGAACTCCTTGGCACAAAATCTTGCCTCTGTTGCCTTCTCCTCTAAACAGGAGTGTCTCTGGCTGGACTCTGGCCATTTGTTTCCGTTTTCTGTTCTGTAATCTTGTTCTCTATTATCAAAAAAAAAAAACTTTTAATCAAAGACTACCCTACTTGAGAGATGACTAGAAGAGCACCTACATTTTTTAATATATTTATATATATATAATGCAATTACCAAATAAGTCCTGCACTTGTTTGAAATTACAAGTAGTTTGCTATCTTTGTAAAAGTGAACAAATTTGAAAGAGAGATCCGGACATCGTCCTAAACAAACTTAACAATAGACAGAGGGACTTCACTTCTCCAAACCAATTCCAGGTCCTTAGAGAGAGCCAATTGAGTTAACGAATGAACTACTAAATCAGTCTCTCGTTAGACAAAACAAAATTCTAAACTTCTAACAAACTAGTCCTCAACTTTTAAATTGTACCATTTCAATCCCTAAAATTAGTTTACCGTTAATTCAACCGTTAGTAAAGGTTAAATGCTCATTTAAATAAGGATAAAATGTACCCCAAAAATATCCCCATAACTACAGTGAGACATACATAAATATTTCCCCTAGATCTTCATATTGATCCGTTGAGTTCTAAATGTACTTGAGTGAGAACACCGAGATGCACATTACAAAAGAGCATTTCACTTGCGACAGGACAATTAGCTTCCCTCATCCACTCCAAATTTCGTGGATCAATAATCAAATCATCTACAAACCAAAGCAGAAATGTATGATCATTTCAATTGGATAAGGAAATAGATTAATGCTGCATCAAGGTTTCAATCCTAATAAATGATATAACAAAGAAGCTTAGAATTTCACTTAAGCAAATGATACAACTTCTGGCATAACAAAAGTTAAACTTCACTTTTAGATTTCGCACTTGTTACACAGCCATTGGGGCTACTGCATTTACTTTGTGGAAGCCAAAATCAATAGATTGATAAAGGTAACACTATCAATATCGCATTTAATACAATCGAACTGCATGGAGAACTTAGAAGAACATGTTTCAGAAGTTATGAGTTTATGACATAAGGCAATAGAAAATAAATCCACTTAGTAACTTACTATAGTCGAACATGGTTCCTCTCTCACATGACATAAAATTTTCATTTCCAGCTACTCTGACGTCTGATCTTCTCTGCAGAATTTTCCATCACCTGCAATATTGTATTGTTATCAAATCCATAGCCATGAAATACAGCTTACCTATATGTCAGAAACTTGCATTTCAAATGTGATAATAAAGGTTTTAACTTATCACTGGAGGAGGGACACTCACTGAAACTTGCATTTCAAAGAGAGCACAGAACTGGCCTTTTTTAATATTGATAATTTTTCCAATATTGGCTGCTGCGACTAGAAGATCTGTCAGTTATTAAGATGTCAGCAATGAGATGACTTTTTTTCTTTTTTTTAATTGAGCAATGAGATGACTTAATATGACAGAACATATAATTAAGAGTTAATGCATGAAGATTCTGATCATGAAAGTTTTCCATTCAAATAAAGAAGATGTGAACGTAACCTGACAACATAGAAATGCTGGAATCTGTATAATGTCTGCAACTCTACCAACTGCTTCACACTGGCCCAAAAAAGGGGGAAATAGTTCATTACATGTTGAATCCAGCTCCAAACTTTATATTTTAGATGGATCCCAAAATTCAATATCGAATAATGGCATGGCAATGAGAATCAAAAATCAATACTAAAAAGCAACAAACTGAATTATCTAATTATCTAATTTTAGCCCTCCTTCAACCGATTTACTTCAACTTGCAATTTTACAGTGAGCAATCCATACTCCATAGTTAATTAATAACATGATTAGTTTTGGCACAGAATATACAATTATTGACATTAACCAGACCTTTGGTTGAATTGATGGAAGTAATAATTGATTATAATCCTCTTGCCTCTCAGAAAGTGCAGAAAGTCTTCAAATCCTTGATGTCAAACTGAGGGAGTTGAGAAAAAACTAAGAAAAATCTGAACCTCGCCCCATCTTCTGTCTATTGAAACAAAATGCGCTGCTGTGTGCCCTGCAGGTACCCATAGTTCTTCAAGTGACTGGTCATTTCTTTCAGCAGCTTGTATATCTCCACACTTTTCGGATGAGAGTCATCTCCCTTCCTGAATTCATGAATTTCACCATCGACTTCAATTGAACTACAACCAGGAGTCTTCTTCATGTTTTTTTTTTTCATTGTCTTTCTCAACTTCAATGCATCCTTCCATCTATCGGCAGAGGAATAAATGTTTGACATGAGTATATATGCACCATCTCTCTCAGGTTCTATCCTCATCAGTTCCTCCATTACAATTTCTCCAAGCTCGACCTTTGAATGAATTTTACAAGCTCCAAGCAATGCCCCCCAAACAAAGGCATCAGGCACAATTGGCATATTTTTTATGAGCTCAACTGCCTCACTTATTAGTCCAGCACGACCAAAGAGGTCAACCATACAACCATAGTGCTCAGTTTGAGGTTTCAGGTCGTAAATCCTTGACATGTCTTCAAAATTCTTACGGCCTTCATCTACAAGTCCTGCATGACTACATGCAGAGAGGACACCAACAAATGTTACTTCATCTGGCTCTATTCCCATTCTAGACATATCAGAGAAGATATCCAAAGCTCTCTCAGCTTCCCCGTGCATTGCTAGCCCTACAATCATAGCAGTATATGAATAGACATCTTTACATTTCATGCCTTGAAACACTGTGAAGGCCAGATCTATGCTTCCACATTTGGCATACATATCAATTAGCGCGTTTCCAATAAACGCATCTGCTCTGATACGATTCTTATCTATATATGCATGAACCCACTTGCCCAACTGGAGCAGCCCAAGATTGGCACAAGCAGTCAGAACAGAAACTAAAGTAATGTCATCAGGGTTAAGACCTACACATTGCATGCTCTGAAACACGTCTAATGCTTCCTTATACTTACCTTGCTGAGCTAGCCCCGCTATCATGGAATTCCAAGAGACAACATTTTTAACAGGCATCTCATCAAACACCTTAGAAGCTAAGTGTGTACTGCCACATTTCAAGTACATGTCGATCAATGCGTTGTGGACATAAACATCTGAATTGAGATCAAGATTATTATCATAAATATATCTATGAATCTTTGTACCCAATGTTAAATCTCCCAATTTGGAGCAGGCGGAGAGCAAAATAACTAACGTCATTCCGTCGGGTCTAAGATTGGCTTGGCACATATCAAAGAAGGCGAGAATGGCATCCCTGGGATAGCCCATCTTGACACAAGCTTGGATAAGTGTGGTCCAGGAGACCAGATCCCGTTGAGGGCCTTGGTGGAAGTGGAACAACTTGTGAACAGCTTTGATGAGGCCGCAAACAGCATATAGCCTCATCAGAGTGTTGAAGACATACACATTGGAGAGCAGAGCTGTCTTCAAGGAATGGGCGTGAATCTGCTGGCCAACCTTGAGAGCCTGAGAACGGGCACAAGCCTTGAGAACATAGGGGATGGTGTAATTGTCGGGAACAAGGCCTTTTGCCAGCATCTCTCGATATAATACAATTGTTTCTAATGAACCGGAACTGGAAAGGCATTGGATTATGTTATTGTACATGAGAGTGTCTGGATTTTCTAAATGTTTGATGAGCAAGTGGGTGTATCTGATGCTCTCGTTGCAGGAAAAATCAAAGAGTTGAGTTTGGGGACGCCCTGTTTTGATGAGAAAGCCGTGAATTTGTTTGAGCTCTGCTACTGATTTGGGTCGATGAAGGATGTCAGAGGCACTCGTAGTCGTAGGAATACTCACCATTCTGAGTCCCTCTCTAGGGATATTGAAGAGCGCTTTTTGCATAAATAAATAAGACCGAAAGATAGAGATATGGTAACAATACAGTAGTTGCTAGTTGGTTTTATTTTTGTTTTTACTTACTTGGATAGTTGGATTTGGATATATAATTTCGGGTCGGTTTTATTTTAGACAAATAAAAATAAATAGGAGAAGGGCGTCAAAGTATCAAAAGAAAATTGTTCATTCCCAAACAGAGGAAAGGTAAGGTAATGGCGGAATTCATGGACCTGGAGGCCCAAGACGGGGTTCGGATGGCTTGGAACGTGGTGCCGGGAACGAAGCAAGAAGGAAGCAACTGCGTTGTACCAATTTCAGCCATCTACACTCCCATCAAGCATTACCCTAACTTACCAGTCCTTCCATACGCACCCCTTCGTTGCCGTACCTGTCGCTCCATTCTCAATCCCTTCTCCATAGTTGATTTTGCTGCCAAGATCTGGATCTGCCCTTTCTGTTTCCAACGCAATCACTTCCCCCCTCACTACGCCTCCATCTCCGATGACAATCTCCCTGCGGAGCTCTTCCCTCAGTACACTACTATCGAGTACGAGTCCCTTGGTGACAAGTCCTCTCTCCCTCTCCCACCCGTTTTCATGTTCGTTGTCGATACTTGCATCATCGAAGAAGAGATGTCTTATCTCAAGTCTGCTCTTTCCCAGGCAATCGATCTCTTGCCTGACAATTCTCTCGTTGGTCTCATCACCTTTGGAACCCTAGTCCACGTTCACGAATTAGGATTCGCTCAGATCCCCAAGACCTACGTTTTCAAGGGTTCCAAGGACGTCTCCAAGGACCAGCTTCTTGATCAATTGAACTTCTTTCTCAATAAGCCCAAGCCCACTGCCGGTGTCATTGCCGGTGCCAGAGACGGCCTCTCTTCTGACACCATTGCACGCTTCCTCTTGCCTGCCTCCGACTGTGAATTTGCTCTCAATTCTGTACTCGAGGAGCTTCAAAAAGATCCTTGGCCCATTCCACCCGATCAGCGCGCCACCAGATGCACCGGCACTGCCTTGAGTATAGCTGCCAATCTGTTAGGAGCTTGCGTTCCTGGTTCTGGAGCAAGAATCATGGCTTTTGTCGGTGGTCCATCTACCGATGGCCCTGCTGCTGTAAGCACTCTGCTTCCTCTTTCATATCATCTTTAGCAATAACAGTAGTTTACTCTGCTTCCTTTTCTTCTTTATATTTGATATCATCTTTAGCAGTATGAGTAGTTGAGTTCCTTCCTCATTTATCTTTGATTTAATAGATTGTGTCCAAGAACCTATCTGAGCCAATTCGTTCTCACAAGGACCTTGATAAAGATTCTGCTCCCCATTATCATAAAGCTGTCAAATTTTATGACACACTCTCTAAGCAGCTTGTACATCAAGGGCACGTTCTTGATCTTTTTGCTTGTGCCCTCGACCAGGTAATAATTAGCAATATCAATATAGGAACACAATGATGCTGTAACAATTTTGTTTTTGAAATTAGTAAATGTTTCTGCTGCATCACTATTTTCATCTAGGTCGGTGTTGCTGAACTTAAAGTCGCTGTTGAGAAAACTGGAGGGCTTGTTGTGCTTGCAGAAAGCTTTGGCCATTCAGTATTTAAGGACTCCCTTAGACGTGTTTTCCACTCAGAAGACTATGATCTCGGACTCTGTTCAAAGTAAGGCTTCATCAATTTCATCTTATACTACTAGCTGCTACAGTTGCTAGTGTGTACTATATGCCATATCTAAGTCCAACTTTAATTCCTCACCAGTCCAGTAATATAATATCATAACCAACATTTTTTGGGGGATAGTGGAGTGATGTTCTGCATGCACTTTACTTTTTGTTGAATTGATGATCTGTTAAGATGTTAACCCTAATTAGTTCGAAGACAATCCTCTTTTGTCATACCTAGCTGACTGTGTTTTCTGCTGATCTTTGCTCTATTATTATTAATTTAGGATTATTGAATGTGTATTCTGTCTTATTCTCTCTATCTTTCTCGATTGACATGCAGTGGTATATTTGAGATAAACTGCTCAAAGGATATCAAAGTTCAGGGCATTATTGGCCCCTGTGCATCTCTTGAAAAGGTATAATTCAACTGGTTCATGTGGTTTCTCTCCAGTTCTGGCTGTATTAAAATGTCTGATGGTCAGCATATTTCTCTGCAGAAAGGTCCTTTGTGCTCTGATACTGTTGTGGGTCAGGGGAACACTAGTGCTTGGAAGATGTGCGGCCTTGACAAAGCTACAACTTTATGTTTAATATTTGAAATTGTAAAGAAGGACATTCCAGATGCCACTATACAATCCACTAGCAATCAATTCTACTTCCAATTTTTGACCTAGTACGAACTCCAAGCTTATGCCTTCCTGAGTAATTACTTGTCTTTCTACGGTGCTTGGTAAAGATGAACCTATATGACATCACATTATTTTGCTACAGTTACCAACATAACAGTGGTCAAATGAGACTTCGCGTTACAACCCTTTCAAGAAGATGGGTTGCTGGACCTGGTAGCATACAGGTAAGCTCTGCTGTCCTCTTGTATGTGATATATTGTTACATTCTGTTTCCTGTTTGTTTGTCATGAATTGAAATTATTGATTGTTTGTGCTGAAAATAGACCGATTGGAATTTGAACATGAATTAGGAATCATTTCACCACATTTGGCTTGAGTTATTTTAACCTACTCAAACTAGGGGCATGGCTTAAAATGTGTTAAAAAAAAAAGTATTGATCCCGTATCTAATTGTAGATACGAAGTACTATATAATAGTCTCAGGAAAAGGGAAGAAATTAAAGAGAAAAGACACAGAGATGGATCATTGCAATTCATTTAAGATGAGAATGTTGATGTCATTTTTTTTTTACCTGTATTGCTTTATTGGTATTTAACATGAATTCATACTACTTATGGATGGCTTTCTAACTTTCATTTGTCGAAGATTTTATTGCATTTTCAATATCTTTGTGTATCTATTTTGAATGCTGCAGGACTTGATTTCTGGATTTGACCAAGAAGCAGCTGCAGTAGTCATGGCACGGTTAGTTTCCTTCAAAATGGAAATTGAGGTAATCATCAAAACTGTGACCTACCATTGAAAATAGTGCATGTAATTTTTTCGTTTGTGGGAAAATAAAGGCAAAACCATCAGCATTAAATGTGCTTTCTCTCTGTCTGTGGGTGACTTACTATTAGAAAACTTGTATTTTGATTCTCTAAAAAATTGACTAAATTATTGGCATTAAATATGCTCTCTTTCTGACTGTGACTTAGTAATTTACTATTAGAAAATTTGTATTTTGATTCTCTAAAAAGTGGACTAAATCCCTCTCTCTCTCTCTCTCTCTCTCTCTCTCTCTCTCTCTCTCTCTCTCTCTCTCTCTCTATATATATATATATATATATATATATATGTATGTATAATGTATATGTATTTTCTGCTCTCCTGACACACCAAAATGACACTTTGTTATATTCATGTATAAAGCTGCTAAAAATGGAATTCTTTTCTTGTTACATATTCTTTACGTTTAAACAAGAATGGCATGATGTCCTATATGGTCTAAATCTGTTGGTAATTTGTGTTATATGTGTCTGTTTTCTAATAATTTTGAACTTCACTTGTGAGACTAATCGAGCCATTTAGTGCATGATGCTATTGTCATGCAGGCCGAGTTCGATCCTATAAGATGGCTGGATAAAGCACTGATACATATATGCTCCCGTTTTGGAGATTACCAGAAGGATAGTCCATCTTCTTTCAGCTTATCCCCACGTTTTTCAATATTTCCTCAGTTTATTTTTCATTTACGGCGTTCTCAGTTTGTTCAGGTACTTACTACTTTCTTCCCTCAGTTAATCACATTTGCTTATCAATTTTTTTCCCTTTGGTATTCATTCACTTAATCTCATTGTGTTTCTATTTCTGGTGATTTATTTTGCTATAGGTCTTTAATAACAGCCCAGATGAGACAGCGTACTTTAGAATGATCCTGAACCGAGAAAATGTTACCAATTCAGTTGTGATGATTCAGCCTTCATTGATCTCTTACTCATTTCATTCAGGTCCTGAACCAGCCCTACTTGATGTGGCTGCCATTGCAGCAGACAGAATCCTGCTTTTGGACTCATATTTCACTGTCGTAATTTTCCATGGTGCAACCATTGCTCAGTGGCGAAAAGCTGGATACCATAATCAACCAGAGCATCAGGTAATTTTATTGGATGTGGAATTTTATCTTGAATAAATATATAGAGCTACCCAGCAGCTACAAAATAGGAATTTGTAGAATTTAAAATAAGGATATACAACTAAGAACCAATCCCAATAAAAAGCAGAACAAATTAGGTTGGTATAGGGTTAGGATCAAGAACCATTTGTTTTACACAAATTCTAAGGCAATTCCGTTTCTCTTTTCCAATTGATTGTGCTAAACAAAAGTTTTTGTCCAAACATTAACTAGATTTTTTTTTTTTGCTCCATGCAGGCATTTGCGCAGTTGCTGCAAGCTCCTCGTGATGATGCTGACGCGATAATGAAGGAAAGGTTTCCGGTCCCTCGTCTAGTCATTTGTGATCAGCATGGTTCACAGGTTAGTGAATCTCCTAGTTGTTTCCATGCATAAAGTGTTAAAACAGATAAAGGTTGATTTGCACTTATAAAGCCACCTTGACTGTCTGAAGCATGGCCCGTGATATTCACGTGTCAATATCTCCTCTTAGATCTGCACATTCCCATGCATCATGCGAACATATATATACGTGATTCCTAAAATCCACTGGCAGTCTAAATGGGCTTCATGCCACGTTTTGCTTGGTTATTGTAGTAAAGTGTGATATGCATGGTTATCAATATGGCTTCTTAATGAAGTAAAACTTTTCTTTTTCCTTTTCTCAATTTTGCTAAAATTCAAATCCTAGACCATGGTCAATAGAGGAAGTTGATGAGAAGAAGGAAATAATACAGAATACTTATATGTAAAAGCATATGCATATTAGCTATATTAATGACCAGTGTCTATTAACATGTTATCTTCCTGCAGGCACGTTTTCTTCTGGCAAAGCTGAATCCTTCTGCAACATATAACTCAGATGCTCGAATTCCAGGTGGGGACATCATATTTACTGATGATGTTAGCTTTGAGGTCTTTCTGGATCATCTTCAGAGATTAGCAGTTCAATAAAATGTGAGAGGGCATTTGGCAGTTTTGTATAATTTGTTGCTGAATTTTTTTGTACAGTTAATGCATGACATTTTATAGGCTATAGCTATGATTTGCTTTGGTTTTATAGCTATATTTACGAAAATATTTTTTCTATCGATTTCAATTATATAAACCAATGAAGAGTTTGGCACTTTTCCTGAGAGCTATTGTTGGTTCATTTTCCTCAGTATCATTGGCTTTAGCTTCGTAATGTCACATGAATACTGAAAATTGCAATAAATTTAAGAGATTATAGGGATTATAACTTATATAAGTAGGCCACTTTTGCTGTCAAAAAATTTAGGAGGGCGATTCGCTCTCCGCCAAAATCTTAAGAATTGGGCTAATATTAACGTCAACATCAGGCCGAAGCATTTAAAACTGGGCCAAAATTAGGTTGTAATACGCCGAAAATACGAAATTGGGCATTGTACCTTGAAACGCAGCAGTATTTTTTTTGAAGAAATACCAGCTAATCGTGATATACCTTATGGGGTTTTTTTTTGGGGTGAATTCAAAAAGAGCCAAAAAAATTATGGATTTATTGTTTTTAGCCACCAGTTTATTTTTTATTGTTTTCGTGACTTTTTACCAGTTTTGGACATAAATACCCTTAAATTTTAAATTTGAAAAAAAAAAAAAAAAAAAAAAAAAAAAACTGACAGGGTGGAACCCACCCATCAGTAAAACAAATGTTAGGGTAGAACCCACCCATCAGTGAAGGAAAACAACCAAAAGTAAAAAATTAAAAAGAGAGAAAAGGGAAAAGAGAGAGAGCTCGCCATTCGTCGCTGCAGAGAGAGAAAGGAGAAGACAGTTGCCGTTCGCTGTCGCTGCTGCTCGCCGTTGCTGCCCTCGCAGTCGTGTCGAACTTCTTCACCGTCGTTGCAGAGGGAGAAAGGAAGAGAAACAACTGCAGTTCGCCGGTCTTCTTCTCGATCGTTGATTCTGATGTGCAAGGTTCTCGATCTATATATATACACACCCGATTTTGTTGAATGGGAAGAGTTTTTGTTTTTGTTTTGTTTTGCCTTGTGGCAGCTGTTGTCGGGGGTTTTGGTTGTGTTTTGGGTGGTATCAGGGAAGATATTTATTCAATTGCTGTGTAATATTTTGCACTAAAAAAATAACGGTTAGTTTAAAGTTAATTAATTTGAAGTGTAAACCTGATTTTCCTCTACAATACTTCATTATATTGCCACTACCCTTTTAATTTCTTCATATTCAAGTTTGAATAATTAAACTTTTGTGCTTTCTTCTCTTAATTGACTACAATTAATTAATTAATTACTACATGTATTGATGTTGAAGCAACTGGAATTTATGATGTTCTGTACTTTTTGAAGCTTAGTCTACTGGCATGTAAATTCAGAACTGGCATGTAACTTTAGAATTATGTTGGCATGTAAATTGTTCAGGTGCTGGCATGTAAAAATACTGTTATGTTTAGTTTTCAACTAAGTCTTTCAAATAGATACATCATAAATAACTTGTTAACAGACCCTGGCATATAACAATAATGGAATTTGATCATTAAAGTGAGTGTCTTCTAAGTAGGGAAACAAGAATATTCTGGCATGTAACTTCTAATTACACTGGCATCTAACTTGTTCAGGTGCTGGCATGTAAAAATACTGGAATTTGATTTGAAAATTACATGAATTCAATACTGTTATGTAACTTCAACAATTCTGTAATACTAAATTTGGTATTTCACCAATACATTTAAAAATTAATACATTATTGCTAATAACATCAGAATTAAAAATAAACTGGCATGTAATTTCAAAATATACTGGCATGTAACTTAAAAATAAACTAGCATGTAACTTGATAACAGACCCTGGCATGTAACAACACTATCCTTTGATCTGAAAAATATATGAATTCAATACTTTTATGTAACTTCAAAAGGTTTGCAATACGAATTATAGTATTTCACCAATACATTTAAGAAATCCAAACATCATTGCTAATAACTAAGTTGTGTCACCAACTTCTGGTGTCAATGGACATTTTGTGAATTGTGGCCTTCTTCTCCACATATGGTGTACCTAGCAGCATCAAGTTTGGCAACATTTTGTACCAACTTCACCAAGGCATCATAAGTCAAACATCTAGGAACATGGACCAACTTTGTCAAACCACCCTCGTAACAATTACCCACCCAACTTCCACCGTGATAGATGAGTAATCTCTTTGTATCCATATTCCTGCAAGTCAAGTATTTCATATGAAAATTTAAAATGACTGGGAACTGACATGTAAAGTGTTAACTAACCAGCATGTAACTTTAAAATGAACTGCAATGTAAAGTTTTAACTAACCAGCATGTAACTTTAAAATGAATTGACATGTAACAAAAGAATAACTGATGGCATGTAACTTCAAAAATAACCAAAGGACATGTAACTTAGAAATGAACTAGCATGTCAAGTCTACAATAACATTCTTCTAACCTGGGTACAAAAAATGACAGAATATGGGTTTCACTCTAAATCGAAATTACCAAATGACATGTAACTTTAAAATAAACTGGCATGTAACTTTAAAACAAACTGGCATGTAACTTTGGTACAGAAAATAAATAAAATCGAAACCACTCTCTTAATCTTCATATCAAACATAATGATAATTGTAAAAACAACAACAAGAGATTGATTTCACTATAAATCAAAATTACCAAATCACATGTAAGTTAAAAATAAACTAGCATGTAAAGTCTACAACAACATGCATGTAACTTTAAAATAAACTGGCATGTAACATTAAAACAAACTGGTATGTAACTTCGGTACAGAAAATAAAAAAAATCTGGGTTTCACTAAAAATCGAAACCACTCTCTTAATCTTCATATCAAACAACTGGGAAAGGGATACATACATTCTAGAAGGTCGTTCGCATTTGAATCTACTTCAAGAGAGACAAGAGACCACAAAACGCATCCGAAATGGGTTGGAGGTCGACAAAATGGAGATCGCAGTCGCCGTCGCCGTCGGAGGGTTGTCGTCGTTGCTGGAAGATGTGAGAGAGAGATGCCTTTGCTGGAAGATGTGTGAGAGAGAGAGAGATGTCTTTGCTAGAAGATGTGTGTGTGTGAGAGAGAGAGAGAGAGAGGATATCTGATTTTGAAACTTTTGGACAGAAAAGTTTATTGTATCAGGTGAAGAGAGAGGCAAAATTTTGGGAGGGAAAATTTTGGTGCAAGTAAAACAAAAGTCAGGGTAATTTTGGCAATTCAAGCACAAAGATGACAAGAATAGTAAAAAATAAACTTTTGGCTAAAAACAATAACTCAATAAATTTTTTGATCATCTCATGCAATTTCCTCTTTTTTTTTTTATCCTGGTTATACTCCCATTTCAAAATAAATAAATATATATATAGTCTTTCTATTTTTGGTTCGTTCTGATATAAAATATATCATGATGAAGAATATGGACCATTAGATTTAAATATTTTGACTTAAAGTGTATACATTTGTCAAAACTTCTCCATAATCTATGGTCCACATTTTTCGTCCTGATATATTTTATATCAGGACGAACTGACAATAAAAATGCTGATATATATATATATATATATATATATATATATATATATATATATATATATATATATATATATATGAGGAAATTGCATGAGATGATCATAAAATTTATTGAGTTATTGTTTTTAGCCAAAACTTTATTTTTTACTATTCTTGTCATCTTTGTGCTTGAATTGCCAAAATTACCCTGACTTTTGTTTTACTTGCACCAAAATTTTCCCTCCCAAAATTTTGCCTCTCTCTTCACCTGATACAATAAACTTTTCTGTCCAAAAGTTTCAAAATCAGATATCCTCTCTCTTTCTCTCTCTCTCTCTCACACACACACATCTTCTAGCAAAGACATCTCTCTCTCTCACATCTTCCAGCAAAGGCATCTCTCTCTCACATCTTCCAGCAACGACGACAACCCTCCGACGGTGACGGCGACTGCGATCTCTATTTCGTCGACCTCCAACCCATTTCGGATGCATTTTGTGGTCTCTTGTCTCTCTTGAAGTAGATTCAGATGCGAACGACCTTCTAAAATGTATGTATCCCTTTCCCAGTTGTTTGATATGAAGATTAAGAGAGTGGTTTCGATTTTTAGTGAAACCCAGATTTTTTTTATTTTCTGTACCGAAGTTACATGCCAGTTTGTTTTAATGTTACATGCCAGTTTGTTTTAAAGTTACATGCATGTTGTTGTAGACTTTACATGCTAGTTTATTTTTAACTTACATGTGATTTGGTAATTTTGATTTATAGTGAAATCAATCTCTTCTTGTTGTTTTTACAATTATCATTATGTTTGATATGAAGATTAAGAGAGTGGTTTCGATTTTATTTATTTTCTGTACCAAAGTTACATGCCAGTTTGTTTTAAAGTTACATGCCAGTTTATTTTAAAGTTACATGTCATTTGGTAATTTCGATTTAGAGTGAAACCCATATTCTGTCATTTTTTGTACCCAGGTTAGAAGAATGTTATTGTAGACTTGACATGCTAGTTCATTTCTAAGTTACATGTCCTTTGGTTATTTTTGAAGTTACATGCCATCAGTTATTCTTTTGTTACATGTCAATTCATTTTAAAGTTACATGCTGGTTAGTTAAAACTTTACATTGCAGTTCATTTTAAAGTTACATGCTGGTTAGTTAACACTTTACATGTCAGTTCCCAGTCATTTTAAATTTTCATATGAAATACTTGACTTGCAGGAATATGGATACAAAGAGATTACTCATCTATCACGGTGGAAGTTGGGTGGGTAATTGTTACGAGGGTGGTTTGACAAAGTTGGTCCATGTTCCTAGATGTTTGACTTATGATGCCTTGGTGAAGTTGGTACAAAATGTTGCCAAACTTGATGCTGCTAGGTACACCATATGTGGAGAAGAAGACCACAATTCACAAAATGTCCATGACACCAGAAGTTGGTGACACAACTTAGTTGTTAGCAATGATGTTTGGATTTCTTAAATGTATTGGTGAAATACTATAATTCGTATTGCAAACCTTTTGAAGTTACATAAAAGTATTGAATTCATATATTTTTCAGATCAAAGGACAGTGTTGTTACATGCCAGGTTCTGTTATCAAGTTACATGCTAGTTTATTTTTAAGTTACATGCCAGTATATTTTGAAATTACATGCCAGTTTATTTTTAATTCTGATGTTATTAGCAATAATGTATTAATTTTTAAATGTATTGGTGAAATACCAAATTTAGTATTACAGAATTGTTGAAGTTACATAACAGTATTGAATTCATGTAATTTTCAGATCAAATTCCAGTATTTTTACATGCCAGTTGGTTTTGAAGTTAGATGCCAATGTAATTAGAAGTTACATGCTAGTATATTCTTGTTTCCCTACTTAGAAGACACTCACTTTAATGATCAAATTTCATTATTGTTATATGCCAGGGTCTGTTAACAAGTTATTTATGATGTATCTATTTGAAAGACTTAGTTGAAAACTAAACATAACAGTATTCTTACATGCCAGCACCTGAACAATTTACATGCCAGTTCTGAATTTACATGCCAGTAGACTAAGCTTCAAAAAGTACAGAACATCATAAATTCCAGTTGCTTCAACATCAATACATGTAGTAATTAATTAATTAATTGTAGTCAATTAAGAGAAGAAAGCACAAAAGTTTAATTATTCAAACTTGAATATGAAGAAATTAAAAGGGTAGTGGCAATATAATGAAGTATTGTAGAGGAAAATCAGGTTTACACTTCAAATTAATTAACTTTAAACTAACCGTTATTTTTTTAGTGCAAAATATTACACAGCAATTGAATAAATATCTTCCCTGATACCACCCAAAACACAACCAAAACCCCCGACAACAGCTGCCACAAGGCAAAACAAAACAAAAACTAAAACTCTTCCCATTCAACAAAATCGGGTGTGTATATATATAGATCGAGAACCTTGCACATCAGAATCAACGATCGAGAAGAAGACCGGCGAACTACAGTTGTTTCTCTTCCTTTCTCCCTCTGCAGCGGCGGTGAAGAAGTTCGACACGACTGCGAGGGCAGCAACAGCGAGCAGCAGCGACAGCGAACGGCAACTGTCTTCTCCTTTCTCTCTCTGCAGCGACGAATGGCGAGCTCTCTCTCTTTTCCCTTTTCTCTCTTTTTAATTTTTTACTTTTGGTTGTTTTCCTTCACTGATGGGTGGATTCTACCCTAACATTTGTTTTACTGATGGGTGGGTTCCACCCTGTCAGTTTTTTTTTTTTTTTTTTTTTTTTTTTCAAATTTAAAATTTAAGGGTATTTATGTCCAAAACTGGTAAAAAGCGACGAAAACAATAAAAAATAAACTGGTGGCTAAAAACAATAAATCCATAATTTTTTTGGCTCTTTTTGAATTCACCCCAATAGATACAGTACTCACGATATATATTTAGATTATCCTTATATGCTTGATCAACAGGGTAATGATGGTAGCAATTCATGGCATGCCATAGAAAAACAACAGATTGTTGTAAGATAATTAATATTAAGATACATATGGTTGAGCAGAGGTAGCTCATTAAAGATTGAGAAAGCTAGCTAGGTGCCTGCATGGGCAGTATCATCTTGCTCCTGCTCCTGCTCGTATCTATTGTTGTTATTGGTCAGTGTTTTGTACCAGCTCATGAATTTGGCTATAAACTCTGTGGAAAGACAGTGAATTATATGTATATGGTGTTAGAAATGTAAATTAATGCATCCATGTTTATTCAGTTAATTACCTTCGATCCTCAAGAAATGTTGAACATTCTTTCTCATGTGGTCATTCAGCCTTTTACCCCCTTCCTCATGTCGACTGCGTGGGTAACACAGTCCATCATTCTCAAACATACTTCCATCACCCCTCTGTAACACAACAACTAATCAATCTCATTTGCAACTTTGCAATTACTTCATCCATATATATCTATATGACTATATCTATATAGAAAAAAAAGAAAAAAGAAAAAAAAATTAAGATCATCAACAATAATTATTGGCTACATCCATCATTTTCAATTCATACGTTGTATTCATCGTATAGGCAGTCAATTTGTCTGTGTAATCCCACATCCAAATCCTTTTTCAGTTCTCCAACTAGAGACTGCATGCAAATCAATCGTACAAATTATTAATAAGCTATTAATATATACTTGAACTGAAATTAACTCCACTCATACGGGGCAGAAAGTTTGAACCTTGAAAATAAAGTCAAGAGATACATCATGCTCTATTAGATTTTGAAGCTTCCCTCGTATAATATATAGCCTGTGAAGAAGACATCTTTAGTACTTAATTCCATGTTGCTAATTAAATTCACATTTTATTAATAAATGGGGGTTGGAATAAATTATGGTGTGTGGTGGCCGAAGAAAAGCTTACTGTTTTGGGCTTTGCTCTTCGATTATTTTCTTTGCAATATTTGTAATATCATCTTCCCAGCCAGTCAAAATTCCTTGTTCTTCTTCAAATGGATAGCTGCATTATGTACGTCAATTAATAACGCAGTACGTGGTCTCATTAAACATATAAATTGAATAGAAAATAAAACCAATTTAAAAACACAAAATTAATCTGAATAAATAAATTATGTAATGAAATGGAGTTATTCGATCACCTCATCTGCCAGGAGGCCTCAAATGAGCGAATGGCTTGACGAAGATTATTCTTGGAGTTGTCAGCAATCTTTTCAGCCAATTTGTGTGGCAATTCTATGCCTTGTTGTTTTGCTATAAATTCCACAACTTGAACTATCTAATTAAACATATATATGACGATTAATTAGAATAAATTAGTCTTGCATGGGGATGGGGATGGGGATGGGGAGGGAATTAGAGTAAGACCGTACGTACCTCTTGTTTGGAAGGCGGAAGAAGCTGAACAAGTGTGCAAAGGGACTTAATGGGCTGAAGCTTTGAGACATCGGAGCAGCAGAAGAATACCTTATTGAAGCCTTTGTATCTTTCTATTATCCATCTTATGTACAGTAATGCATCTGTAGATAGCTTGTCTGCCTCACATAAGATAATTGCTGCAAATTTTTTAATTTAAACACTTTAAACACTTATAGAGCTAGCTAGCTTTATGTATTGTATATTTGTATATACTAATATATATACCTCGGCAGCTGTCATGAATGTTTGACGACTCTATCTTGCTTTGAGTTTCCTTCATGAGTTCAATGATGACATGCTTCTCATACCCTTTCAAATCGGACACGTTAACTTCTATATGTTGGGAGGATTCCTTAACAGTTACTTTGATATTACCTATCATTTCCCCCTGTACAAATTTGATTATTATATTAATGAATCAATCAAATAGACAACGATCGATAATGATATACAGGTATTACCTTCAATTCAAATACCTTGCGCACTTGTCTGGTCTGTGAAATACAAAACAATATTATGTTTTCGATAAAATGAGAAATAGAATTAGTGAAACTATACGAAAGCGTTACTATACAAATATATACCTGCAGGACTTCCTCAGGTCCGAATGCTTGTCGAAGCATAGCCATAATCATTGTTCTCTTCCCCACCCCCGGAGGTCCTTCAAATATGAAATTCCCACATCCTTCCTCTTTAGTAACCTGTATTTATTTAATGTCGATCCGAATAAAACAACTAATTTATAACATATATAATTAATAAGATAGAAATGATCCGAGGTATATATATATATATATATAGATTGATGACATGAATCATATGTGATATGATGGATCATCTCACCAGACCCTGCAGTTGAATTGCTTTATCTCGGTTGCAGATGAAATCTTTTAAAGCAGTGGGCTGGTACTTGTTTGCCCATATAAACTCCCTTTCTTTCTCCTTTTCAATATTCTGATCATCAACTTTAACAATAGACGACGATGATTCTGACGTCACACTACTAATTGTACTCTCCCTCAATGGCTTCTCCTTGTTACGATCATTTAATAAAGCAATAACGGCCTTTCTTTTATTATCCAGAGTCATTTGGGCAGCGGCAGTGTTTTTCTTACCATTATTAACATTATCAATAGAGCTGGAATTAGTTGCCGAAGCAGTGTGATTGATGTGATCTCCTCTAAATTGAAAGGTAATGCAAGAACTCCATTCTTGCATCTTAATGATAAAAGAGGAAAGAGTGCTGGAAGTAGAAGTGGCCACAGAGGAGGTTGCATGTTGACTTTCACGTCCAGAACGATTGATGGCTAGAGTTGCGTCTGTGAGTCCTTTATAGTAGGGGCTGCATTTAGAGTTCTTTTTATCCTCATTGCAGATAGCATTGATTCTCACACGATGTGTAACAACAATAGGAGTACTAAGCCTTCTATTATGTGCCTCAAGACTCTCCTCTGTTAAATCGGATTCGCTGCTCTTTCTTCCTGCGAAGAATAGGTTGCTTAGTAGGTTAATGTACGAGAATTTGGCAGAGGATCGAGCTGATGAACAAACTGGCCGGTTTGACGCACGGATGGCTGATGATGATGACGACGACGACAAGTTTGGATAAGATGAGGACCGTGGGATTGGTGATGGACTCATCGGCATTTGCATTTGCATTTGCAGACCTACCTACCTCGACCGATCTGCAATTACTAACTTTTACTAGCTCCTTTTATTAATTTACGATATTATTTCTCTGTCAAGGAAGAAGGCCACGTATACTAGCTATAGACAGATTGTGGTATGATGATGATGTGATATCCAGTTTAACTGAAAATTCCAAGACTAGCGATTAAAATCATGTGTTTGGTGACACAAACTATGGTCTTTGTTTCTTGCGTGAGGCCAAAACATGCATGCATGCCTCCTCAACTGTCTTCCTGCAGCCAAGATACAAAAATCTGGCATAATTATCTACTTTTCTCCATGGATTTAGCTCTCTCGATCTCCTGCTATTATATATTCCAAATTGCCTATTGGGACTTTTCATTGTTGGGTAATTTATTTATAAATATATAGAATTAACCAAACAACGAACATAACTTGACTTGAAAATGATGTTAATGCAACTTGAATAGGTCATGGGAATATTAAACAATATTCTACTTCGCAACGTTGCAATTCATTTTTGGGCCGGTGGATCATCAGTTTTGCGTCAACCCAATATGAAAGACCTAGCTGGGTTAATTTATTTGGACCCGAGAGCTGAGTTGACCCAAGAACATGCTCTATACGAGAAAATCTTGGCTGGGACGGTCCCAAATACGTGGTCATGGGACCGTCCAATGAGAGTGCACCACATATACATTGGGACAGTATGTGCAGAGTATGTGGCACACTTGTGGCACACTCTCATTGGACGGTCCCATGGCCACGTGTATGGGACCATCCCAGCCAAGATTTTCTCGCTCTATACAAGTACCATCTCATGGTCGACCCTCTGGCAATATTAAAATATCTAATACAAGAAAACGTGGTGGGGCCTATGATTTGAACATAAATTAATAGATAATAAAAATTATCTCGCATTTGATTGGTCAATGATGTCCTTGCCCTCGGGTTGGTCGAGGAAATTAAAGTTGTTATTACTTTAATGCTAATTATATGTATGTTCAAAGTCATTAGGTATATCATTGCCAACTTGCTTTATTCTTTAATAAACAAATAAAAAAGTATGTCCAATCCCTTGTAGTCTTGTACATTATTTATTTATGTATTTTAATGATTATATGTACATGAATCATGATATATATATATATATATATGTGGAGAGAGAGAGAGACCCTCGACCGAACGTATACATCAAAATTTAAAACCAGTAATTAAACTTTAAACCATTCTAATTATACACGTCCTAATCAATTCATACAAGTTTTGATTAGATTTGTTGGATAAAAATTCAGAATAAGCATACCTTACATCGAGAATTGTTAAATTGAACTGAAAACTTCTTTGAATTATATAATTTGTATAAAACAAAATATTGCTACAACCTGTAAAAAATAGAAATTGTGTGCTTCAAGACACGTCATTAATGACGCTTTCCTTAAGACACTATTTGCCCCTACCAATTGGGTGTTGCACCAAGTTATACAAATATGCCTCCAAGATACAATGAAGTATCAGTGTCTAACATCGTTGTGCACTAATGATATTAGACCGTGAACACCTTTGACGTTTGCAGGCTTGCCAAGATACGAAATTCTATCATCGCATAGCTGATAGAATATCTGTAATTTAATGCAAGAAAACAATGTAAGAACATGGTTTTAATAAATAAGAGAAAATGGCTAGGAGATGTGATGCAGCGGAAGATTCAACGCAAAACAACAATCGATAAAAGAAAGGGTAACTGATTCGGATCCATTGATTCGCGTACGAATACCGAAAACAAACCCTACTATTAATCTGTTGATCCGCGCACATATACCAGAATAATATGCTTCAAATTCGTTGACATTTGCAAAGGTACCGAAAATGGATAAAAAGAGATACTCTCTCTCAAATTTTTATTAATCATCAAAAACTGAAATCCCTGTTATGGTACATCGTCTTTAAATAGGAAAATAAAAACCTAAAAGAAACCTAAAATAATTTGTAAAGAATAAAATTATCAATTTCCCTATAAAAGAAATAATTGAGATAACAATGGAAATTAAAAATAATATAATCCTAAAACATTAAAAACCTATCTAATAAGGAAATAAGATTTGATTTAACAAAATCAAATCATAAAATATTTAACTATCTAATTAAATATACAATAAAAAGAAACATAATAATAGATATTAACTAGTGTGACAACCGTGCGATGCACGGTCTTTGTTAAAATATATATATATACAATTTTTTTTTTTAAGAAAATACAATTAGTCACCTATTATTATCATATAATTAGTTACAATTTTTTTTTTTTGCAAATCACTTCCAATGATCAGCATAAATCATAAAAACTGGATCTTCTAAATCTCATAAACCACATGATTCATAAACAAAATAAAAACTGGTGCTGAATCATTTATGTACATTTGCAAATCACTTCCAATGATCAGCATAAATCATAAAAATTGGATCTTCTAAATCTCATAAACCACATGATTCATAAACAAAATAAAAACTGGTGCTGAATCATTTATGTACAAAAAGACTAAAAATATAATAATTAACGTTCATGAATTGCAAATCAACAATTTAATATATATATATATATATATTCTTATATAAAAATAAGTCTATGATTCAAGTACTTAAATAGGAGAAAAAACTGAAAACGGATGATACTAAACTAAAATTGTAATAATAATAATAAAACTTACATATTCCTATTTTAAGATATAAGTAGAGAATCAACTTTTTTGGATTTCAGGAATCCTAAAGAAATCTAGCTTCATATATCCGTTTTCGATCATCCACCTTAGACTCTAGTGTTTTGAATCATCACACCTGTAAGCCCAATATTATGGTCATCCAAAAGTTGCATGCTTGTAAACTTGCAACATAATTTATTTTTCTTTTTACGGTATATATCTCTCGAAATTGTTTTGTGGCTATATATATAGAAGTTGATTTGTCTAATTAAGAAGATTCATTGAAACTGTTGGTATTAATGGTGAAAATAAAGAGTCTTGTTATTAATGACATTGGACACCTAAGAGTTTCTTTAATTGATTCAAATTTCATATTAATATCTATTGGATTGAAAGAAATGTTCAACTTATCTTTAGAAATGTTCAACTTATCTTTAATCATGGCTCTAATTATAAAAACAGTAATGCTACACATCTCACTTAAAATCCCACTTTTTTCATCCCACTACATGTGGCATGTGAGGTGTCAAATTGTGAGTGGATATATGGGGTAGGTGTCATTAATGTGTATCCACTCATAATTTGACACCTCACATGCCACATGTAGTGGGATGAAAAATATGGGATTTTAGGTGGGATGTTTTGCATTATTGTTATAAAAAATAATTAATAAGAATTTAATTATGAATAATTAATTGATTAATTCTTATTAATTAATTAATATCTTTTGAGCTTACCAAATATTAATATTTTTAAATATATTTAAGTGTGAATAGAATGCATGTAAAATTTTATTATGAATAATTAATTAATTAATTCTTATTGATTCATCAATGTCTTTTGAGCTTACCAAATATTAATATTCTTAAAAATATTTATAATAATGCTACATTGCCCAAATCTGGTGCCCAAATGATGTGGCAACACTCTGAGCCATTCATTTAAATTGTACTAGATTTACATGAATTAAATGAATGACCCAGACTGTTGCCACATCATTTGGACACCAGATTTGGGAACTAAATTTGGACAATGTAGCATTACTCAAATATTTAAGTGTGAATTGAGTGCGTGTACTATATATAATATTTAATGCTGATTTATTCTTTATAATTAATTTATTTATTTTAAGCTTACCAAAAAAATAAATGAATAAATAACTCCATTTATGAGTGACACATGAATATATGATTGTTATATTATTATTATTATATATGAAAAATTAAATATTTAATTTGATTACATTTAATTCTAAAACTCTCATACGGCGATATGTGGCGTTGTGAAACTCTATTATTATTATTATTATTATTATTATATATGATTACAAGACTATTTTTAAAATAAAAAGTCTTCAAGAAAATCTTCAATAATATCTCCTACATCAAGATGTCAGTGGCCTAATTCTCTAAGTTAGCCAAATTCTTGTCTAACTCAAATGGTGTAGGAATGTGCATTTTATAGAGTGGTTTGCACTTGCACCCATTCGTGAAACAATGCAACTTTTGTTGCTTTGCATCCATTCATGAAATGATGTAACCTTTAAGTATAAAGTTGTGTCTTTTCACTCGATAAGACGACACATATACATCATTTTGAAATTTTGTGACTTTTCGACAATAACTTCTGGAAAGTTGTATCCTTTCCATTCTAATTCAATTTATTTGAAAATGTTCCAATAAGATTTACTTAAAATAAAAATAATTATATATATATATATATATTGAGAGAGAGAGAGAGAGAGAGTCACCTTTATAAGCTTGAGTTGATATTGGCTAATTTACAGAACCCTTCAACTTGGATGAGTTTGGCAAAATATATATATATATATATATATATATATATATATATATCCTGATTTATCGGAAGATTATAGGATTTGGAATTATATTATGAAAAAGAATAAGAGATACTATACTGTATATCGTATATACAAATACGATACAATAACTAACAAGAGTTTGAATGGAAATTGTTTATAAAGGGTAATATTGGATGGAAGAAGAGACAAGAATTGAAATAGGGTAATGCTACGCATCCCAACAAATTATCCCAAAAAAATGTACAATCCTATGTGGCACACCCAAATATGTACTATATTTCAAAAATATAGTACATATTTGGGTGTATCTTATAGAATTGGTGAAATATAGTACATATTTAGGTGTGCCACATAGGATTGTATATATTTTTGGGACAATTTATTGGGATATGTAGCATTTTCCATTGAAATAAAAATATGAAGTCAGCCCCCAAATACTTATAATCTTCATCGATCTATCAAGGTTTAAAATAGTAATCAATGTGGGAAGTTCTCTCTAGTGTTGGAAGCAGACTTCTTCTGCCTATGAAAGTTGGTATTCAAACTGTGTTGTAGATTTGCAGTGTTGTTTGATCTCAGTAGTTTCTGGATTTTGTTGGATTTAAAAATAAAAAAATAATAATAATAATTCCGAAACAGTAAAGAAAAGGTGCAGTGGGAGTGACGCGTGGGAAATACATAGAGATGAATTGATGATGGGTGGCAGAGTGGCAGACAGTGAAGAATCCTTGTTAGTACTAAAATTAATAAAACCTAGTAGTGGGACACGTGGAGGAAATCTGATAGGTCCAATCGGCGGAATTTGCGGTCAATTAAAAGGTTTGACCAATTCCCAACAAAACAAAAGGGACTGATGGCCTCTACTTCCACTTGCACTTTCAGAGACCTCACGTGATATCTCTTTGGGCTTTGGTTTAGATTTGTGTCAGTGGCTTGGTTATGTATATGATATGAATATCATATGATGTGTTGATGGTTGGTGTTTTTGTATGGTTTGACAAAGTGTAATGTTATCAATAGAAAAATTATAATAATTTTCTCTTGTGTTCATAACCATTTTTATCTCTTCTAAACCTAATTAGTAAAAAGTGTAAATATCAATTTAGCCGACAGTCAGTCTTCCAGTCTTCTTGTTCGTCACCTGTTTCCTTTTCCTTTGATCATGTATTGCGTATGCAATGTATTACCATTGAGCTAGGCAATTCAAGCAAGGTCCGTATTTTTAGTCAATAAGTAAATTAAAACATAGATTGAAAGATTTATCATTTCCCTTCCTATTAAAAAATTCCTCAAAACCTCGATCACACACAACTCATAAAAATATATAAATACAATAAGATTTTTCTTTTGAAGTATTACTATTTTAGAAGACAGATAAATGAAATATTATTTGAACCCACATTCTTATTAATGTGAGTGATGGGTTTACAAGTTACAATCGAACTGACCTCAATTTCATTCAAATATGGCGAACTCTTTTCATTTCAAAATTATTTACTTAAAATATCCTTCTTTATATTTCAATGGACCTTCTAAATTGAATTTCTTAAACTCATCTTTCCAATAATTTTGACCTATGTATAATTAAGCACATATATTGTCTATGGTCTATGGAACAAATTTGGATTCTCTATTGATTTGATCTTTTTCTTGACCTCACATAATGTCATAACATATAAGCATTGCAATGAATGTGTGGTTAAAATGTGATTGGTTTTCACAACAATTTTATCTACAACCAAGAAAAAAATCAGATCAGCAAAGGATCCAAATCCCTACAGAACTTTTAGAAACTAAAAATTGGACAAAAGATATATGACCAATTTCTGTCCAAATTAATAATCTAATATAGCTTTCATATAATTTAAGTCAAATTTTTAAGTTACGTAACTTGAACCACTGAATATATTATACAAGGAAGATGGTTGATGGGTGGACAAGACCTTGATCGAACACCAACGGAAAGAGTTTAATTAATTAATAATTTCAGAAAATTTGAGTTTGGTGAACGGTGAATATTAGAGGGATAATGGATCACGTGGTATATATTCACTAAAGGTCTAAACCAGCAAAAATATATATATTACGACAAAACAAGACGAAAAAGGTTCATGTATGTATGGTTAATTAAATCAAATCCATGTTAATTTTACTTTTTATTTTTATATTTATTAATCACTCACATCGCCCAACAGTTCCCTTATCCCTTTTTCTTTCTCTGGATTCCTTTTGTTTAATATTCGTTTCTAGCTAGGGTTTGATTAAGGCAAGTCTTATATGATAAAATATTGAAGTATTTTAAGGATTATCAGTTATTCGAGAGAGTGTATGGCTGGTTTAGACTTGGGTTCAGCATCAAGCTTTTTCCATCAGCTGCAGCAGAGGCCGGACCTTCAGCTCCAGGGGCTACCGGAATCCGGCGATGAAGACGGCAGTCCTCAGCAAGAATCTGGAGGTCAGGGTGATGTGGTGGGGGGTCGTAGACCTAGAGGTCGACCTTCAGGTTCAAAGAACAAGCCAAAGCCACCGGTGATCATAACCCGAGAGAGTGCAAACACGTTGAGAGCACATATCTTAGAAATAAGCAGTGGTTGTGATGTGTTTGAATCCATATCAACCTATGCGAGGAAGCGTCAACGTGGGATCTGTATATTGAGTGGAACCGGCACGGTCACCAACGTCAGCCTCAGACAACCAGCCGCAGCAGGAGCCGTAGTGACTTTGCACGGGCGGTTCGAGATACTGTCCTTGACAGGTTCTTTTCTACCACCGCCGGCACCACCAGGTGCAACCAGTCTGACCATATACTTGGCAGCTGGTCAAGGTCAGGTGGTGGGAGGGAACGTGGTGGGTGCTTTGATTGCGTCAGGGCCAGTCATCGTGGTAGCCTCTTCATTTACAAACGTGGCCTACGAGAGGCTTCCCTTGGATGAAGATCAGGAGCTGCAAGCACTTGTTTCACAATCATCCAGCGGAGCTCTTGGTGTTGGTGTTAACAATCAATGTTTGGATCCCTCAAATTCAGCTCTTCCATTCTTGAATTGTACTCAGTTACCTGTTGATGGTTGGGAAGGAAACTCACCCACGGTACGGCCTCCTTATTGAACTTGACCTTGCTTGTTTTCAATTTGTACAATTAATCCATCAGTAATTGCTTTTTCCTTACTTCATTTTCTGTTGTATTTTTCCTTTCCTCTTGAGTTATTTGTCTGATTTGAGGACTCAGCTTACCAAACTTGCACATCAATAATTAATAGAGACTACCTCTTGTTTATACCCGGATGGATCTTATAAGTCACTTTAAATTATTTATAATTATTCCTTTCATTCAGGATTTTTTTGAGGGTTGAAATCATGTTGAAGCTAATTATTTTATCTTTATTTATTTAATATTTGTTTATATATATATATGTTTTATTCCTTCTCATAAATAGAGAGAAAGAGAAAATCTCCTTCCCTTGCACTCAATTAACTTAGCTTGAAACATACATGCATGTATAGGTAATTATTATAACAACAGGGGATATATATGATAGAGTTAAGAGTATGAACTCGTTGATAAGAAGCCTCGATCTTTTAATAGACAACTCAGCTGATCTGAGGCCTGAGGGTCCTTGAGAGGAACACATTAATAAAAAGACGGGAAATTCTGTAACCATTAGTTTTTGCTTCTCAAAATAGTCTTGAAACTTACACTCTTCCCACTACTTCATTAAGAAAATATTAAATAATCTTCGATCAAAACAATCCAAGGGTACCAAGTCTATAATCAAACAAATAGACAACTCGTTTTTTATTTTATAAAACAATATGCCAAATTAGCCTTCCAGTGACAAAGACACAAGGAGAATATCGAGCTATACCTATCAAGCATATATGAGCATATCTATAAATCTATACCAATTAAGGTGCCGTACATATATATCCAACCAAAGAAATAATAATAGTAACAACAGTACTAATACTGAAACTCTTCATTTCCTTATTAATTATAAGAAAATCTTCAACATTAGGCAAAAACTAGGTCAAGTGATTTGTCACACAATGTACACCTACGATTTTATCCATTTACTACTCAATCATCTGATATATTAGGTCATATATATCAGAAAGAAATCATGTTTCATAAGATTCATAACCACCCCATGTTGGTGGATCAGCTAACTTTGATAATATGATTGAGTGCACATTTTGACATTAAATGATTCATCAATAACTCAAAACGTTTTAATGAAGAATCATTAATAATATTCATAGTTATAATTCTATTTCCTAGTCTCGTTTTTCCTAATCATTTTCTAATCTAACAATATATAAACATAAAAATAATACATGCTCAAAATATGTCTTTTGTTTTTTTTCCTCATACCATCAAGTGTTTGATTCACTCTTATAAGATAGCTTAGATAGCTTAGGAAAAGTAAGATTAGGAGATTATCCTAACTCGAATAAAACATATATAGTATTTATAAGTACAATTTGCCTTTTACTTTCATATGTATAGATTCCCTCCTCTCTCTTAACAACTTGCCATTAATTTACATGATTACATCTATATGTGGTGTATATTTATGTTAGAATTAATACCTTTCTACAATTTTTATCTTTCACTGTGTGTTTTATCCATATCCATACATACATGCTAGCTGTGTGATATAGTTTTAAAAACATACTTGTTAAATTTCTATCTAAGTGTCCGTTTGGGAGAGCTTGTCTACGGGCTAAAAGAGCTTTTTTAATTAAAAAAGCTTTTTTCAATTTTTTTTGTATCGTTTGGTTGTTACCCAATAGAGCTTTTAGAAGATTAAAAAAGCTATTTTACGTCTACTTGGAGAAGCCCAAATTTAAAGCTTTTCCAAGTAGATCTTTTTGAGTTTTTTTAATAACACTAAAATCTCCAATATAACCTTATAATTTAATATTTACTAGAATATTTTGGTAATTCTATCATTAAAAAAACTCTCTTTTAATTGACAATCAAACGACCAATGACTTTTATTTAAAAGATCTACTTGAGAAGTTCTCCCAAACGTACTTTAAGTCATTGAATGGAGAGTCATTCTTTGGTGCCGATGTTGGATTTTTGTAGATCTCAATCTTTGGTTGCAATCCAATGCAGTTTTTATTTTAGAGTAATGCTATACAATCCAAATAATTAACTCAAATTTCAACATAAATGATATGACAAGTGAATTGTCATCACCACAAACAACACATGAGATGACATGATTAATGAAAAAACCACTTGCCACGTCATTTTGATTGAAATTTGGACTAAATTTTTGGATTGTCCCGCACTAGTATTTTTTTTAAGAGTTCTTTAACAGACAAATCATTATTTGTGGATGATATTTTCGAAGAGAATCAATTTTTTTATTATAAATTTGCCATTATTATCACCATTTTTTTTAAAAAAAAATTGTTCAATATTACTAGCTCATCTCAATTATTACAAACTCCCAATCATAATATATATATATATATATATGTGTGTGTATCTTCAATATTCAAATCTCTTTATTGTATTTGTTTTTGTCTAATCTCGATTGCGTATGTGAGAAAACTTATTAAAACGAAAATACATCTAACCGGAAACGTAGTGAGTACCCTTTAAAAGTTAAAACATAGTACTTATTTTTCTAGAACATTACAGCAGACTTGAAACAAAGATATTAGAAACTATGATCATATCTTACCTATTGTTCTAGAAATTATAGCATATAGACTTTGTTTGTTCTTCACTACTAATACTATATATGATCTCAGTGAACAAAAATGGAAATTTAGATAGTCATCTTCTCCCAGTTTCTCATAATTTGAAAATATTTCTCCATTGATCATCCGTTTCTCGTTTTATCTTGTTATATCATGAATATTTCATGTTAAACCAAAGAAAAATGAGGTTTTGTGATTACATTATGCATGCACCATACACTAATTATGGCTTATAAGTGTCCACACTAATTTGTGGGTTTAATTAAACTTTGAGAGCAACCGAAATCTATGTAGGAATGTAATATTAAGTACGTAGCATCGATCTTTATAATTATTATGTTAGTTTGGACCAATTCCCTTTTATAAGTAGGGACAGCCAAAAACAATTCTACAAAATAGAACAAGCATTTGGATTTTCGTCACTAAATAACTGGGGAGCGTAAACATAATGTATAAAATATGGAGCATTGATCTCCTTGCTTTTAACCTCCACCTTTACCTCCTCCTTAAATTCTACGATTTTTGTTGATGGTGTAGATATGGCTGCTTCCACCTTTTCTTTTTCTTTTTCTTTTTTTTCCTCCTTTTTCTGATCTGGTTTGGCTGCTTCTACCTTTTCTTTTTCTTGTTCTTTTTTTTCCTCCTTTTTCTGATCTGGTTTTGAAGTTATAATCTCTGCATGTTTATGCACCTTCTTTCGAAGGTATGATAGCAGCTTATCAGACTCAATGGTTCCTTGTACTGTTACCGTTTGAGCTTTCATATCTGTTTTAACACTGTGAATACCTGCATCCATTTATTTGTAATTAAATTACTTATGAACCATGCATATATATATATAGTAATTGCTCAATCGAATATTTGAAATTAATAACGTTAAGTCATGATAATTCATTTCGATCTATTTACCTCTGTGCTTCAATAATTTTTTCCGCAGATCATGCTCACATTTTTCACAATGAAAGTGAACCTTCACTGATGTTGTGCGTATAATCGACTTGAAATCATACAGATAAATAAATATATAGTTAGGCTTACGTACAAATTAAGACTTGATTTATGTATTACTCAATTTTAAGTAGATAAAAGAGTCAAGATCATGATATATATATATATATATATATATATCCACTGTTTCTGAAATAGAAATTAAGTGATCAAACTAGCAATATATATATATATATTGTCAATTTTAACGTTAAAGAAGGGAAGCATGTTGTTTGCTATGAAAAAAAAGTAGGGAATTAATGATTTACTGAATAGAATTAGGATTGCAAGCGTTGTATACAAAAGTAGTACTCTATGATGATGATGTGGCTGTATGGTTTTAATTTTTATTTGGCTGGACCTGGACGTTGAGATATATTTATATATAGTTCAAAAGATATATATATATATATATATATATATATATATATAGCATCAATTAGCATGGGGCTAATTAATGATGGTATGGGCTTTATATATATATATAAAAAAAGTGAAAATTGCTGTTTATAGCCAAATAAATTATTGGGAAATCGTTTTTAGCCTTGTTTCATATTTTAATTGTTTATAACCATTTTGTAATAAATTCTTTCAATCCCTAGCCAAAATTACACAAATACCCCCACTAACATAATTTTTTAAAATTTTTAATTTTTTTTTCCTTTATTCATCTTCTCTTCCACGAGACATGTTCTTCTCCTCTTTCCTTCTTTCTCTTCTTCTTCCATTTTCAAATTCAACAAAGCTTTGATTCCGATTTTTACAAAATATTTTGTCCTAGAAACTGAGATCATCAAGTAAACTTGGTTCTTGTTGTGTTATTGTAAAAATTTGGGTTGGATTTGGCAAGATCTACGAATTTTTCACAAAATCGAAAATTTCCAAAGGGTTTCACGAAATTTTGGAAAATTTCATAAGGTTTCGCGAAATTTCGTGAAAGTGTGAAACCTTTGAGTTTTTCCAAATTTTCGTGAAACCTTTGGGTTTTTCCAACATTTCGTGAAACCTTCAAAATTTCGTGAAACCTTTGGGTTTTTTTTTTTTCTGAAATTTTCCAAAATTTCGTGAAACCTTCTGGAAATTTCCAATTCCGAGAAAAATTCATGGATCTTGCCAAATCGAACCCAAATTTTTACAATAACACAAAACCCATGTTTATATAAACTATAATTATAAAAAATAATGCAAAAACTTAAAGATTTTACACACATTAACCACTTCAAGAGCTAATCCAATTGATTTTCTCAAAAAAAAAAACTTCCCTAAGCAATCTCCCTCAAATTGGAAGAGTCGGAATCAAAGTTTTGTAAAAGTCGAAATCAAAGTCGGAATCAAACTTCCCTTCCAATTGATTTTGTAAAAGTTGGAATCAAAAAAATTTTGAAGTTAAAAATGGAAGAAGAGAAAGAAGGAAAGAGGAGAAGAAGGGAGGTCGTGGAAGAGAAGAAGAGTGGAGAGGTTTTTTTTTAGATGGGGGCTTTTATATAGGGGCATTATGGTAATAGCATAAAAACTAGGTTATAAACAATTAAAATTTGAAAGTAGGTTATAAACAATTACTGATTTTCTAAATGGTTAGAAATGAACTTGTCCCTATATAGAATCATCATGTGTCATGCTCCAGTTCAATAATTATTTCTAATTGGCTACAATACAAGACGTTTATTACAGAAAATTTCAATATTTCGTTTATAAATTAATTATATATATAATAAGAAAGAAGATCCAAAGTACCTCTTTGGTTTCCTTAGCAGCTGGTTTCTTGATCTCAGTGGCAGCAGTTTCCTTGTTGATCTTGATTTGGGGTGATATCAACTCAACCTTTCTCTTACTCAATTTCTCAATCGACTTATGGATTTTGACGGCATCGATCGCTCCCTTAACCTTAACCTCACTTTTCTCATTATCAACTTCTACGCTTTGAACCCCTTGATAAATTTGGCAGCATATGCAACAAGATGAAAATAAAGATGAAAATAATTTTTAATTTGAAGAAAAAGGAATGCTATATATATATATATATATATATATATATATATATATATAATTTGTATTTAATTTGTACGTACCTTGGGTTCTCAACAGAGGCTTTTTGATCTTGTTTGCGCATTGGGGGCAATGCAGGTTCACTTTGTAAATGCCGGTAATCACCCCATCAGCTTCTTTTTTTTTCTCGTCTTTGGTTGCCACCATTTGAGCAACAAGTTGGAAATTGTTGAAAGAGCAATATCATATATGTCTACATATTCAAGCTAATTAAATAACCGTTTCAAGAGGAGCATCGTTGTTACTTGGAAGCATAAGAAACAAAATAATGTGGCTTAGGATTTGCTTATTTTCTAATTATTGGTGGCATTTGCTGGGGTGGTTCACCAGCTACTTGAAACTTGCATGGATAACCATTAATATATATATGGCTCTCTTCTTCGGTAAGTTTTATTCAAAGTCCCCGTATAACTTTTATGTTTTAATTTGGAGGATCATGACTTCAATCTTCAAATTTCGCCGGGAATCACACGAAATCTAGGTTCTAGACCCTTAATTCATTTTTTATTTATTTACATTTACTTGAACCCAAACTTCAAACACACACACACACACACACACACATATATATATATATATATATATATATATATATATATATATATATAGTCTTTTTACTGTCAGTTCGTCATGATACAAAATATATCATGACGAAGAATGTGGACCATAGATTATAGAGAAGTTTTGACAAGTGCATACACTTTAAGTCAAAGTATGTAAATCTAATAATACACATTCTTCGTCCTGATATAAAATATATCAGGTTGAACTGACAATAGAAAATTATATATATATATATATAATTTTTCTATTGTCAGTTCGTCCTGATAATAAATATATCAGGACGAAAAATGTGGACCACAGATTATGGAGAAGTTTTGACAAGTACATACACTTTGAGTCAAAGTATGTAAATCTAGTAGTCCACAATCTTCGTCCTGATATATTTATTGTCAGGACAAACTGATAATAAAAAATCGGTATATATATATATAGTCTTTTTATTGTCAGTTCGTCCTAACAATAAATATATCAGAACAAAGAATGTGGACTATAGATTATGGAGAAGTTCTGACAAGTGCATACACTTTGAGTCAAAGTATGTAAATCTAGTGGTTCACATTCTTCGTCCTGATATATTTATTGTCAGAACGAACTGATAATAGAAAATCTGTATATATATATACGGTTTTTCTATTATCAGTTCGAACTGACAAAAGATATATCAGTTCCTTGCATGTAGGCCATTAAATTTAAATATTTTGACTTGGTTGCATGCACTTGTCAAAGTATCTTTTAAATCCAATGGCCCACATGCAAGGAACTGATATATTTTATATCAGTTCGAACTGATAATAGAAAGACTATATATATATACAGTCTTTATATTGTCAGTTCGTCCTTACAATAAATATATCAGGACAAAGAATGTAAACCACAGATAATAGAAAAGTTTTGACAAATGCATACACTTTGGGTCAAAGTATGTAAATCTAGTGGTCCACATTCTTCGTTCTAATATATTTATTGTCAAAACGAATTGATAATAGAAAATTTATATATATATATATATGGTAGTTCTCTAGTAAAGACATCCTAAAATTATAAAGTAAGGATAATCACCTACAGCTACACATTCACATAGGGTGTGTGTATTTGTGTGTATTTGTTAATGTGTGGTTGTGGGCCCAAAGTGAATGTGTGAATGTGTGAATGTGGTTGGACGTAATGAAATTATAAAGTCAGAACGTCTGAGTCTCTCATAAGAGATCCCTTATTTTAATTTCTATAAGGAATCACATCCAGTTTTATGAATTTTGATCTGATTTTTTTTTTTTTTTTGGATGATAAATTCATTGAATCTACCTATGAAAAAATTTTGAGATTTTTTTAAGAACTAGAACTATTTTTCTTAAATTTCCTATATTTCACCCATTTTCCGATGCCTTCATATTTAACAAAATCAGGAAAAACAGTTATAGTACTTGAAAAAATCTCAAATTTTTTTCGTAGGTAAATTTCAATGAACTTGTCATGTACAAAAAAAAATTAGATCAAAATTTATAAAACTTGATGTGATTCCATCAAAATCCTTACCGAAATTAAAATAAGAGATCCCTTATGAGATATTCAATATATATACAACTAAAATCACAACTATTCCAACACAACACATGTGGCACATGAGGTGTCAATTGGTGAGTGAATACATAGATAAGTGAGATAAATCATTATTAATATATATCCAGTCACCGATTGACACCTCATGTGCCACCTATGTTGTATTGGAATATTTATGATTTTAATTGTGATATCTAGCATTTATATATATATATATATATATATGAAAGTACGTAGCCACGTAGGATGTTACATTTATAATAGATTTATGCCATTAATTAGAGCTGTTATAAGTTATAACTTGAAATTAGCTTTAATTTAATTTCGTCAAACACACAAAAGTCTTGAATCTTTTTGTATCATAGTTGGAAAAACGAAAGGGAAAAAAAATGATCAACTGTTATTTAATGTTGAAGATTCAAAAGGCGACAACAATACATATTGGAGACCACTACTTGTGTTTTTGATAAATAAATAAATAAATAAAAAAAGAAGAATTAAAGTGGTTGATGATATCATTGAGTCATATGGAACAACTATTATTAATTTCATGTATATGATGATGTTGTGATTGAATTGTAATTCATAAAGAAATGGTCATAGTGGGAGGTCAAGGGAGATCCAGCTGAGCCGGCGCATTGGTAGTATGATGAGGAGTATGCTTTGCTATCTCCTTATCTGCCTTGTCTGCTGCCTTGGTTACGTGTAACTCCATTTCAGCTTCTGCTTCTCTTGCCAATCTAATCTCGTGAGCTATATTCATTCTCGCTTTTGCCATATCCTTCTCTGCCTATATATCCAACAGTACAATTATATATATACAATTAATATACTAAAGAATTTTTGAAGTATACGACGTACCTTCTCTTCAGCTTTTGCCTCCGCCTTCACCTTGCGCATGGCGCTCATATCCTGCAATTTCTCTTTCACAGCTTGCATTGTTTTCCTTTTCTCTCTACCCAATTATATTATGACACACTCACAATTCCCTACCTAGCTTGCACTCTAATTTACAGCTTGCATTGTTTTCCTTTTCTCTCTACCCAATTATATTATGACACACTCACAATTCCCTACCTAGCTTGCACTCTAATTTATAGTCATTCCAATGAACAACAACTTTCTATGTTTACGCTTAAGCTTATAACTAACTTTTGGTCAATCTTTCTAATTAAGCCTACTAAGTAACGATTCAAGAGGAAGCGACAATTATGCTTGGCATGCAATGCCAATTCTTACCACTTCAAAATAACAAATTAAATTCATTCCTCTGTTTTCAATTAATCCCCGGCCATTCTTTGTAATTAATTAAACTCCACAACAAGTACAAGACCATGACAAAGACATTCGTGAAATTAATGATTAATTAGCTTCCACGGCAATAGAAATTAACATACGAAAAGAAGGGTGTTTAATTAATTTAGCAGTGTTAAAACTAGTAAAATCCAGGGTTCACATACCCTAGCTTGAGAAATTACATCCATTACATGCATGGCTAGCTAGTAATGCTTCGAGTAATTATGCTCAAATAATATATGCCCCGACCTTCTCCTAGAGTTGAAAACATTAACAACTCAAACAAGCTAAGGGGCCAAATTGAACAATTCAGAGTTACAAAAAAAGTCCTGTACCTTTGATTGGAAGTAAATAATTAAGTACCTTGTGCCTTGTGCCTTTTGCTTACTAATTTGTTTGGAGCAACATCAGGATACTGATTTTGCTTTAGCCAAAGAAGAGCTTTGCTACTTGCTAGACGTAATTCAGTTATTTTCATTTGTCATTTGTCAAGGTGCTTCTTCTTCTTCTTCTTCTTCTTTTTCTTTTTGTGCACACAAGAACATAAAGCCGATTTCACTGCTTTGAGCATTCATTGTATATCTAAATGTAGATTTCACATCTTAATCAACATGTCTTTATATTTGATATTTTGCAATGCCAGCTTTAGGATTCCCTCCCAGAAGTAGGGTAACCCCTAGTTATAATTTATGTATCTTACACTCACAAGTCACAACTCAAGTTTTGGATTCTTTTAACACTTTTAGCCTCGGCCTTGCACATGGCGCTCATTTCACAGCCTCCGTCCTTTTCCTTCCTCTAGCTCTGCTCCTCCTCGTTCCCAAACAGATCAAGTAAAGAACTACTTTGCACTTCAAATATACTCTTGTACATCATAAAAAGAGATTGTTTCCGTGTGTGCATCAGATCAGGCAAACACAAGATACTCTTGTACATCATAAAAAGTAATAGTTTGATCTTTTTTATTTAACTATTTATTGTCTGGATAGATAATAACACCATGATTTAACTCCACACCATGACAAAGAGTCAAAGACACTGCTGACCATACAAGCAACAGAAAGCACATAGTTTCATTTGTCAACCACAGATTTCTAGCTTCCACGGTAAGTACTGAATGAGAATGGTGAAAGCAGCAGAGGAACATGAAAATGCTCTTGCTTCTGTGACTCTCTGATTTCAAACACAATTGAAACATACGGAAAGAACCCTGCTGGACAGTATTTACCTGTGTTAAAACTAATCCTGTAAAATCCAGGCTTCAGATCTTCCACTTTGCTCATCAGTTCACCACTTCGCCCGTCTTTGTCTGTAGCTGAACACCCTAGGGATACCCACCCACTTTTATCTGTCTCGCTCTCGCCAAACAAGGGTCGGGGATGCATTCCTTTCCACATCTCCAAACGTACCTCAACACCAGCAGCTGGAGACCCCCGAGAAACATCTAAGACATGGGTAGTAATCGGTGGACGGCTTCGAGTTGGAATTTGAGAGGTTTTTCTCGCTGGATCTTCACAACCAGCAGTTACATGTCCTGTGATGATGCTCACACGATCTTCTACAATTCAAAAAGGAAAACAACATTAACATCAATTCATATAGAGACAATGCAAAGAAAGGAAACAGGATAATTCAGGACTTGATAACTATTAGAAGCTGAAAACAAATTAGGAGTTGGAAAAGATAATAACACATCAGATATTAGTGGTAGGCTAGGATGTGATCTGATCCATAAATAACTTAAGAATGAATTTTTTAAGAGCAAAAATTTGAAAATGGAAACATTTAAGAAACTAGAATCCAACACTCTTTTTTATTAAGAAAAAAAAAAAGTATTATTTTTTAGATAAATCATCTGTTCACCTGCATTGCTTATTTAACTGTACAGCAAACTTGTTCCTACATGTAGAACCAGATTAAGTTAGCAAACCTATCACCACCACAATGTATTTGTGTTTCCGAAGATCCCAGTCTCTTTTAAGTTGTATGGTGAAGAAGTAATATACCGAACAGAATGGGATGATTAGAGGAAAATTAGTTATCAAGTAAGGATAATTGGTAAACAGCAAACATAAGGCACGTGAAAACACAAAGGTTACAAGTTTTTCTTTTTCAAAAATAAAAGTGTGCTGGCCCATATTATCTTTACTCAGTCCAACAGTTGTTTGTTTCTGATCAATTACATGTTGAAACCCAATAAAACTGTCCTGCTTGTGGTAAGGAGAAGAAGTACCTTCAACTTTCTTTGCAACAACTGCAGGATGCTTGTAACCAGTCAAAGCAGCTTTTGGTTTGGCTGAGAAGAGCTTTTCAAGGCGTAATTCAGTTATTTTCATCTGCTCTTGGGCTGCAATCTCGAACTCAACTATAGGCCTGTTAGGGTACCTTTTCTGCAAAGAGTAAGACAAACAATGACTCTGCATTGAGCTTACCATCTCACACATCAAAGGTAATGGAACTTTGTTCAGACAGAACACAAGCAGCATAAAGGGGCAAGTGATATGAAATTCATCAGTTGACCTCAAAGTTGATAGGATATGTATGTCACAAGGGTATCTTTTAATTCACTTGTGGATTTTTGCCCAAAAAAGAAAAAATAACAGCAGAAAATCTCAGCTATGAGCAAAAGGCTGACAAATGTAATAGAAATGTTCTGTATTAGGGGAATAACATCACATAAAATCATTATCAGCAAAATTTGTATCACGAATGAAGCTTTAGGTGATGCAACTTGAAAGCAAAGTGGAGTTGATGATAGATATATTTATACCTTCAATTCAGCGAGAATTTCGGCGCTAGTCCTGCCAGAGGCACATATAAGAAATACGAATCCAAATTTGTTCCGGTATCGAGCATTCCAATCGAAAAGTTCCTACAAAATTTGGAATAATTGAGTTTATTAAGGGAAAATCAAAAGATATGACATGTTTGGATAGTATCATGAGGCAGCAACTGTAACCTGCAAGGTAGAATCAGTAGCAGTTGCTAAAGCAGTGGATTGCTCTCCCTTACTCCACCTACACAAATCAATGAAAAAGAGTATTATAGAATATGCAATAGCAGTAGCAGTTGGTAAAGCTAGAATCTTTAACTGAGCAAAGGTGGGGTCGGTTTTCGGGTGAGAAGAAGGAGATTGGCCGATCTGAGGATGAGCCGAAAAGGCTTGAAGCCAACCATTGACATCAACCAGGTTGAACCAGATATGTCGAGCAGCAGAGACGGCTCCATCGAGACAAGGAAAAGGAGAGGCCGATGCCATCTCTTTCGCGAATTGGGTGCTGCCGCAGCATGCAAACAACTCCTTCTCCTCTAACCCTATCAATTCCTCTTCCATTTCTTTCTCGATCGTCCAATCAACTGCAACTGGAAATAAAACCAACCAATTGTGATGTTAATACCAGTCTTAGTCTAGCTCTTGCTAGGCAGGTTTGTTGTCTGTATACTGTTTAGTTTTGTTTTCTGTGTTTTTTTGCCGTCCCGTCCTCTTTACTTTATAAATATAATATAATAAAATAGCATGCGTACCTGCTGGGATTCGAACCCACAATCGCTTGACTAGAAGTCAGACGCCTTATCCATTAGGCCTCGGGTACCCATTTTGATATTTATAGAAAAAAAGAAGAGGACAACGCCAAGAAAGCAGGTTGTTCTGGCATTTCAGTTGGATTGAGGAAACAACAGAAATGGATCCAGTGACATCGCAAGACCAGGTGAGTAATGCTCCTTTTATGTCTCCAACTACATATACCATATAATTCACTGGATTTAATTTTTTACAGGTTCTTGAAGAAGAGGTTTCATATGTCAGAATTTTGTCATTAAACAGGCCTAAGCAACTCAATGCCCTTTCCTTTCAAATGGTATCACTTATTGCTACTCGATTCATGCTTTATTAATTAGTTTGATCTTTCTTTTTTCTAATTCAGATCATATCTCAAAATCTCTATTGATATTTCCTCAAACTTGTAGGTTTCTCGGCTCTTGGAGCTTTTCCTGCGCTACCAGCACAATTCTAATGTCAAACTTGTAATTGTCAAGGTGCTTCCTTTTCTAATTCTTTTGTCTTAGTTTGATGTTCACGACATCAATTTCTTAAATTTCAGCTAATCAAAGCTCTTTCACTTTTTGTAGAGTATAGGAAGAGCATTTTCTGCTGGCGGTGACGTTTTAGGAGTAGTTCGTGCTGTGAAACAAGGTATGTAGCTGCACAATCTAATTCCTCTCACCTCAAGTTAGGTAAAAATTCTTACTTGACAAATTTACCATTTAATGTCATCGATAGGCGGCTGGAGATTAGGTGCTAAATTCTTTTACGACGAATTCATCTTAAATTACTTGATGGCAACCTACACTAAACCCCAGGTGACCACATATGATATTTGATGTATTGTTGAAGAGTTAGATTTATCATTTACCATTTACTGTCATCTGGATATACACATTTATTCTTAAAGCTAGCGTACATTGTTATTGAAGATTTCGATTCTTAATGGAATTGTCATGGGAGGTGGATGTGGTGTTTCTATGCATGGTAGATTCCGTGTTGCAACTGAGAATTCGGTATGCAATTCCTCTTTATTTAAAGTTGAGATAGTATGAAATTTCACATGCCTCTCAAGAACTAACCATAGTTATGATTTAAGTCACTTACTTTTAATTAATCAGAAATAATAATATTTTCACATATCAAGTTTCCTCCACTAATATTGTTTATCTGTCTTTTGATTTATACATACTGTATTCTATAATATTGTTGGCATTCATGGTACTTTCCCTTTTCATGTGGATTTGTGGAAGTGCAAACTGAATATGGAGAGAGAAGATAATGTCGATATGTTTCCACATTTATGTTTTTTTTTTATAAAAAAAATTGAGGACACAGTTAGATTAGATATATAAAAAATATGTTTATTGAAATTTTCTATCTTTATTGGCACTATTTTTTTTTATCAACATGCTTTTATATTTTACATTTTGTAGGTATTTGCAATGCCTGAAACAGCTTTATCACTCTTCCCAGATGTAGGCGCCTCTTATTTCTTGTCAAGACTCCCAGGATTCTTTGGTAATGTTAGTTATATTCTTGATTTGCTTTTACTAAACCTTTCCAAAGAGAAGATGATTATCCTTTTCTTCAATAGTATGTATAATTTTTGGTTGCCTATGTCCATTGGGTCAAACTCCATCTGTTGCTGTATAAGAGTGGGATGGAAGGTGAATTCATGAGTTTTTATCCCAGTTGGTAAAACACTTCAATTCAACAAAGAATGATCCCTTTTCTGCTCACTAGTTGATCCCCAGACATAATTGGACAATTGTACCCTAGCAAATCTTTTCCTTTCATCTTGTTTGTCGAGAAATAGAAAGGGGTGTAGAGTTTTCCCTCTATCTGATAAAAGAATTAGTAATAGGCCCTCCTTATCTATGCCCTCTACTTTACATTTATTTTGGTCAGTGATCAGACGGCCAGATGGCTGTCTCCTAGTTGTATAAAGTTTTTAGGTGATGCTGTCTATTTGTACATAATTATTTTCTACAAACTTGGCACTTGGCAGGGGAATATCTCGCTCTTACAGGTGCAAGGTTGGATGGTGCTGAAATGCTTGCATGTGGGCTAGCAACTCACTTTGTTCCCTCCTCAGTATGCTTCCTCCACTGTTATTATCATGAGATTGTCTATATTATTGAAGTTCAAATATTAGGTTAAGGTTATTCATAGATATTTCATTGATTTATTGAAGTTAATGAAATATTGAAATTGACAGTTGTTTTACAAGAATCTGAAGTTCAATCTTTGATAAATTGGGATTTGAGCTGCTGTTAGTTTTATTGAGGTCTAAACAACGGTCAATGCCTAGTTGTGTATGTGTAAAATTAGAATAATTGGTTTTATAACCTTCAAATGTCTGTTGTTCCTAACAATTTGATGAGGATTTTATACCGTATATCATATTGATAAGTAAAGAATACCCGTGGGTGACATCACCTTTCCCCTGCAGCATCTTACGAGTTACGTGATAAATTTAATTGCTTATAATTGTTTGAATATATATCATTTAGATGCTACTACTTACTTATATTACTTAAATGACAGAGGTTGTCTTTATTGGAAGAAACATTGTGCAAGGTAGATTCAAGTGATCCAACCATTATTTCAGCAATTATTGATAAATTCTCTCAGCAGCCTTATTTGAAAGACCATAGTGCTTATCATCGGTTAGTTTTTGATATATAGTTTTGTATTCTTTTTCATTGATGTAAAATAGCTGGCTTGGGCTCATTGATAGGTCATTTTTAAGAATTTTAATCATTGGCCTGCAGTTTAGACCTTTATGAAAATAACAATTCTGTAATAATTATGTATATATCATCAGAGGGTAATTTACCTGTAGATTGGAGGCCAAAAACAGAATCCATTCCTGGGAGAGATTAACTTATTTTCATAAAATAAAAACGAGGTGATACTTATAGGAGTACAAGTTGTTAACTAAGCTTGGGGACTGGTTTGAATCCAACTATTGGTTTTTTATGTTAACTTTTTACAGTGTCCATCTCTCTGTTTTTTGGCTGTCCTAGTGTGCGATTTCAGGCCTAGGATACATGCATAATGAATTATTTGAAATATAAATTAGCCAATCTATAACTTCTGTGTGTCCTGCTGATCCTTATTTCCTGTGGTTAATTGGATATAGGATGGATGTTATCGATAAGTGCTTTTTTCATAGAACAGTTGAAGAAATTTTATCTTCCCTGGTGAGTTGTTGGTTTTTGTCTTGGTTCTTATTTTAGGATATTCTGCCGGATCATATATAAAAATTTTGGTGGTCAATGGATCTCAATCTTATGCTTGCTAATATGTAGGAGAGGGAGAACATAGATAGGCCGGATGCATGGATATCTGCCACCATTGAATTATTGAAGAAGGCTTCACCAATAAGTCTTAAAATTACTCTTCGATCGGTATGTGTAGCAAACCTTCGATAGTTCGATACTTTGTTTTGTTGATGCCTAAAGTTGAATACGAAACTGTGAGTACTATAGTTGCTTGGCATTGTGTTTATTGGTTTATAATTATGATGCTGCAGCAGTTCCTTAAGTCATAAACAAAAGTGCTTGTGTACTTTTTGTTCTCATATTATTAGCCTATGTCTATTCAACTTGATGAGTTCTTACATGAAACTGGCCAATTTATTTAGCTTTAAAATGTCTGTTCTTTAGAATTTTTAGCCAAAAGATGTGTGCATGGAGTGTTGCACTCATTTTCTTTTTTTTTCATATTGATTGAGTGCCCCAATTAAACTGCCAGATCATGATTGTTGTAATAAACGACAACGTGAATTTGTGTGAGGCATATTCTTGTTTTGACTTGAAGTGTAGAGATGCCTGAGCACATAAGTTTAAAGTTTTCTAGAAAACTTATGGATTTTCCCCTTAACTTGTCTTGTTGTTGAAGAGGATTGAATTGGGGGATTAAGTTATGTATAACAATAAATTCAGTTTTATAATGTTTGTAAGTTGAATATAATTTTGCACCTGTTATTTCAGATGAGAGAAGGGAGGCTCCAAGGTGTTGGTCAATGCCTTATTCGTGAGTATAGAATGGTTTGTCATGTCTTGAGGGGAGAAGTTAGCAAGGACTTTTTTGAGGTTTGAAGCCTAATTCAAAGTTTCAAACACATGTTTTCTACTATCTTCATGTGATTGTGCCTGAAAACTCATATTCTAATGCACAGGGTTCCAGAGCCATATTGATTGATAAAGATAAGAACCCAAAGGTCTATATCATTGCCTCTTAGTTTGCATTCATTTTCCATGAATACGAGTAAATTGACTCCCATTGTTTTGTGTTCAGTGGGAGCCTTCTAAACTGGAGCTTATCAGTGACGATATGGTTGATCAATACTTCTCTAAGGTGAGCGACGAAGAATGGGAAGATCTAAAGCTGCCTGCCTTTGCCATTGCAAAGCTTTAATAATGCATGTGCAAAGTTTGACATATTGTTGATTCCTGAACAAGGGAAGGGATAGATATAAAAGACATTTAAGGTTTGCCTTTTAATATTATGCATGTTAAATTTCACATAATGGTTTCTGTCAATGCAACTAAGATTCTGTTTAAGGAAATAAATAATAATAATAATAATTTTGATTTTTGAGGAAATGGTTGTTTCTTCTCGGTGGTTCAACTAAGATTCTGGTTGACCGCTTAACAGTCACATTTGAGTGTGTCAGCTCAGCTACACCTACACTTGTCATTTCCTATTTGCCCATTCTCTTCTATTCTCAGTAAGATATCAGTTTAATAGTCGTTAGCGAAATTTATGGCTGACATAGTTTAATTTGTATATACAAAATATAAAATTAATCAAACCCGATTAATTAACTTGGTCAAACTTTGAAAGTGATTATTTATGATTCACGCAAGAATACACAGCCACAATCCTTTCTCTTTATGAGCACAAATGTTGAATTTTCCTTAAACCAGGAATATACTTAGGACCTTATTGCTTAATTATACACATAATTGTGTTTTGATGACTATCATCATCTCATCATTTGTTGCAGTTTGACTGCAGATCACCATATCTCTCTCCTCTTTTTTTGGCTCATCACTCTGTATATATATATATATACAATTCTCCTTTTACATATATTACATATGGGATCAAATCAACAAATTACACAACAAAGTAAAGGAAAACCATAACAAAATATGTAATTAATTAACATTTCAACAATAACGAAAACAATATGCTATAATGAAGATTGTTCAAACCCCAAAAGGATCTGCATGCAACAGCAATAAATTTAACAAATGGTTTTTTGTTTGCATCAGCAAGAAACATCAACTAAGCCCAAACAGTGGTTGAAATCAAAAGGAATACAAGGGTATTTCCTCCAAGAATGTGCATGCAACTTGAACATCTTCACCACCTTATCTTTTGTTGAAGATGTACGTCCCTCCATATGCAACAAAGCCAAGAGCTTCTTCACCGATCCATACACCAACATTTCCTCCACCACCCTCTCCGTGGGATGAAAATTGGATATCAACCACATGATCTTCACACCTATCTTGGTGGCCGTATTCGACACATTCAATAATGTTTTCGAAATCGCAGGGATCCCCATGTGATGCTCCACCAAGCCCACTCTTCCTTCAGCGCATTCACACAATAATTTCATCAATTGCAATATTTTCTCACATTTGGAACGGCTTGACGAGTCCGGTAAGAGCTCTATGAGTACACAAACTGCACCGGCTTCTATGGCTTTTAATCTGCTCTTCTTTGACGGACTCAACACTTGAATGAGAACCTCCAAGGCACATGAGCTGGCTTTGCTGCATATTTCATCTGATAACAGCTCTAATAAAGACTTGAAGAAACCGATACCTTGATCCTGTATGATAAAGGTCCAATCATAATCAGTTTTTGTAATGTTTTTGAATATGGTTATGGCGTAAAGTCTAGCTTCAGCGCTTCCTCTTTGAAGAACGATAGCCATGGATGTCATTGAGTCCGGTTTGGACAAAATGTCAAAGGTAGTGTTATCGTCATGATCCGACGATGATAATATAGGGAGTTGATGAAGAAGAGCCAAGGCCTCCTCAGACGCTCTAAACGTAACAAAATCTGATGTCTCAAAAAGAATCTGAACAAGTATTTGAACAACAACTTCGACCCCACCAGATTGGATGAAATCAGCTTTTGTGTCCTCACCCATCTCCACAATGGAGCGGAGTTTCTTAAGACAAGTAACCTTGAATGGAGAGGATCCGATTGTGGACAGTAGAGAGACCAAATCGTGGTGCTTGATGGACGGCGGCGATTGATGAGGACGAGGATCGTTCTCATTCAACCAGGCATCAATGAGTCGCTTGAGTGTGTGATTAGGTGTGATATCAAAAGAGTGGAGGGGTTGCATGGTGGCAGGACATGTAGTCTTGTTGTAAGTAGACAACCACTTGTTGATATTCTTGCGTTCGTAGGTCACGCCCGTGCAGATGGTCACCGGCTCTCTCATCAGCTCCATCGATATCGGGCATCTGAAATCTATTGGATACTCCATCTCCATTGCTTTTTACTTTGTCTCGATGAATACAGAGGTCGACATTCCAACAAGTCATATAAAATTATTTTATAAATCAGAGAGAGAGGCTTGTTATGGTAACATCATACAGCATTTATGTATAAAAATAAACAGAGAGAGAAAGATGTGAGCGTCTAAACAAGGAAATAATCAAAGTCAAATATTTTAGATGCTCTTGCAAGCTAACCATTTCAAATAATTTAAATTATATAATAAATGCTCTTGAAAGCTGTTTTGTTCTGTTCTTTTTATACATGGAAATATGGATCCTATATACGAGTAAACTTTTCACAATTTTCATTGATTTCTTTCTATTTTCTGGTCTCTAATTCTTCCCTTTTTTTATTGCCATATTTAATAATTTAAGAAATAAAACCCCATATCAATTTGGGATTTACATACGAAATGAATATTAAGGACAGATTTAATTACTTGAATATATCCAGCTCATTATACCAAAAATGTGTTACAGATTTCTAAGAAAACATTGTATTTATGAAAATAGAGCCGACCAGTTGAGTTGCGGGGTTGACTTTAAATATTCAAATATTCATGTATTTCCTAATTTATTTATTCTTTTTCAAACTTTTTATTAGTTCTGGAAATGATTCAAAACACCGGCGAAGACTGCGAGATTTTACATATGTTCTCTTCTCTTTTTCTTATTACAATTTGTTCATGTGGGCTTCTCTGACTCGATCTCTACTCTAGGAAATTATTAATACTTCAAAACCAATAGTTTATTGAAAAATAAATTAGTATTTAGTAGTAACCACATTAAAAGTTGGCATGAATTTTATTGATAAATATGCTTATCAATTTATGAAATAATTATAATATGTGTATATATGCAACATAAGCATTTTCAAATTCCTGAAAACAGAAATTAAATTGGTGGTATCATGCAATAATTGGCTACATTGCAGTACTGTGTGAAGCTGTCAATACTTGACCAAACATATTTTATTTGGAATTTATTATTAAATTAATCAGAACTTGATATGTTACTGGATCGTCAGCCAATGTTTATAACATATATATACAATAACTAATAAGAATTGAAATTTAAACTGTTTTATATAATAATATGGTTTAGTCAAACGAATTAATCCAACTTATAATAAAGAGAGAGGTAGTTGGTCAAATAATAAATTATGAGGAATGTGTGATGTGTGGACTGTGGAGGCAGAAACAGAAAGAAAACATTAGAAGATTTACAGTTGTATAAGCATGGAGGAGATGTGTATTATCAGACTTTTTCACACAAACTCTGCTGGTGGCTGGTGCTGCCTCCTTTTATCAACAAGGAAACCACTTTATAATAGCAAATTTGTTGTTTAATTAAGATACTATATCATATTCATAGATAGACAAGTATTTGTAGTTTTGGCCTTGTGGGTTACGTCTAATTAACCTAAAAAGGAAGAGATAGATATATATATAGATATATGAGAAGTCAAATGGAAGATGTGTGGAGGAGAGTTGATTTGGTTGGTTTGTAGTTGCAGAAACCAGTAAGCAAAACTGCAAAACCAACAAGTCAGCTCTCTTAAATCTTAAATAATGATAAATCTCTTCAACAGTTACGACAGCAGCCGCCAACCACTAGAAAAAATCACTTAAGAAATATTTATGTGTTAAAAAGTAGATTGTATTATTGCCTGTAAAAGTCGATGGAATTCTGAGACTACAAATCTTATAAATTAAGAAAGGAATGGAGGCCCGGCCCAAGTAAAGAAAAGAATAATTTAATGGGCCTACAAATAGCATTAGTGGATTCCCTCACAGTTCACAGTTCACAGACATCACCATCTTTTTATAATACACAGACACAGTGAATTCATTGCTTTTCATAATTGACTCCTTAATATTGATAAAATTTAACATACTTATCAAAAATAACATTCGCAATTATTATTTACACAGTTTTATTTGTAATGGAGTCTAAAGTATAATGCCCAAGTCTCCCGGTGCGATAAAGATTCAACAACTTATAACCAACTTTACTCTCACCATCCTCACCTAAATCCACAGCAACCTGAAAAACTTCCCTCAATGCTGCCAACTGTACCTCTATCAGCCTTTCCAGATCGTTTTCGTCTTCCAGATTTCCACCAAAACCTGAAATTACCTCATACAGAGTCTGCCGAACTTTCTGCACCATAAAATCCTGCAAGAAACGAACATGGGTACAGTTTTTACATGAAAATGTGTCTTTCTAACCAATAGAACATATCACATGCAAAGTGGTAGAAATGTTACCTGTGTGTGATCGGTTGGATATACCCTTTTCCGTTTCATCTCCAACTCAGGGCCATTTGAACGCTCTGAAAATGATCCGTCACTCTCATTGGTGGAAAACTTTGCCCACTTCTTGTATTCTTCGCTGAAGTTGAGAATGCCTAGAAAATACCGAGCAAGTTCCTTTTCCCCAACCAAACCGTCTCTAATTGCTCCTGCATTTAAGAAAAGGGAACCTGATTTGAGAGAACTGAAAACTTTGGCAATATGAATCATCATAATTCATAGTACAAGCTACTCAAGCAGCTTGACTGAGAAACTCTAAACAACTAAGGTAGACAATCTATGGCAAAATATCATGCTTGTGCCCTGGAAAAGGAGAAAAGTCACAATACAATCACACCTGTTAAAGCTAGCTTGGAGCAGACCTCAATGTCGTGGATCTGAGGTGACAAAATACTTGGGGTGTCCAACACATAAATGTTTGGATGGCTAGCTATCTGAAAATTTCATCTCAACTTTCAATTACAACATGTAAACAAACACAAAGCAACCGACAGAAAAATGGATAAAGGCAGTGAAAAAAAAAAAAAAAACATAATTCAATTTTCAACAGATTATGTAATATCCAAGAGCTGATTTAAGACCCAAAAAAAACAAAAAAAACTTGCAATATTAATTAGTCCTCAGTAATTATGGAGTTGAAAGATTATACATGGAGAAAGACTAGTGACCTTCAAGCTGCTGATATCTTTAGTATCTCCTGGCTGTGGACTGACCGTTGCATGCCTCAGCTTTCCTTTCTCTATAAGACAATCAATAACACTCCCAAAGACTTAGCTGTTATCCAAAAACGTTTGTTGTATACTTAAAAACAATAATAAAAAAGAAAATACCTGCAGCGCTGATCCTGCCAATCTGATGCAAAGAGTTGGCAAGGGCAGACTTACCAACGTTGGGAATTCCAACTAGCAATGCTGTTATGGTAAGACTAGAATGATCTGTTTTCTTCAATTCTCTTACTCGAGCTTGCAAAAAGTTAAGCAACTGCGAGAAGCAGAAGATAATCAAAAGTAGAGCAAGTTGAGGAATTCACATAAAAATACAAAAAAGGAATGAGTTTACCTCCTTGACACTGTCCTTATTATGAGAATTGACACCAATAGATAAGCAGTTTCGTTGGTTGAAATAGGCGACCCAGTCCTTTAGTTGAGACCGATTAGCGAGGTCAATCTTGTTCAGCACTATGATTCGGCGCCCAGAGTAGAAAGGGTATTGCTCAAACTGGGATGAAAATGGAATCTAAACCAAAAATATATATAAATTTGAGTGAGACATTTGATCGAACAGTTGGTAGAAGGAAAAGAAGAGAAGCGAAACCCACTCTGGCATCTCTGACTTCGAGTACAAAATCAACCAAGGGAATTCGATCAGCGATGGCTCGAGAGGCCGCAGCCATGTGTGGGCCGTACCATCCTCCTGTCCTGTCACTTACTTTTTTCACTACATTTCCTATTTCCCTAGCTATTTTTGATGCCATGCTCGTTTGAGATTTGAGAGAGGCAGAGTAGCCAAGACCCAAGTAAATGAATATTTTAGACCTTTTTCTTTTTGAAAGGATATTTTAGACTTTTAATTGGCAGTGGATTAGAATTTAGAACAGTAATGCTCCGTTTGGTATAGAGGAAAGAAAATAGGAAGGATGGAAAGATTTGGAAGGATAGAAAACATGAGGGAAGGAAAGGAAAATGATTTTCCCTCGTGTTGTTTGGTAAACAGGAAGGAAATAAAAGATCATTTTATCTATTTTACTATTTTACCCTTATATTATATTTAATATATTAAAAAAATTTGGATAAAATTGTAATTTGAATTACCTAAAAATTGGTGGGTTTCTTTCACCTTTCTTTCCTTCCCTTTTCCTCCCACTTTTGGGAGGAAACAAAATGGTGGGCCCCACACACCATTTTTTCCTTCCATTTTTTCTTTCCCTCCATTTTCTCTCCATACCAAACACACATTTTTCCATTTTCTTCTCCCTTTTCCCTCCACCCCTTTCTTTCCTCTCCCTTTTCCTCCCTACCAAACGAAGCATAAATCTCATAAAACAAACTCATTAGTCATTTCATATTTTAATAATACCAGCTTCCACTATCGCCTTAAGCCCTTAAGGGTGCGTTTGGTACGCGGGACAGGACGGGACAGGACGGGACTATTTTCTCTTGTCCCGCATTTGGCGCGCCAATAGCTTGGGACGGGACGGGACAAGGTGGGACAAAATTCACCAAAAATTGTCCCACCTCAGACCCTAGGCCAGACTTGTCCCATGCATGGGACAAGTCTGGAAAAGACAATTTTACCCTCACCATTTTAAAATATTACAAAAATATCACCTATATAATATTATATATATTATATATATTATATAATAATATAAAATAATATATAATATATAAAAACATATTATTATATATAATATATAATAATATTCAATATATCATATATATATATATATATATATATATATATATATATATATATATATATATATATATATATATATATATATTATAATCTTTAATATATTATATATTATTAAATATAATAATATATATATAATATATATATATATATATATGATATATTAAACATTATTATTATTATTATTATTATTATTATTATTATTATTATTATTATTATTATATATACATACATATATATATATATTATAATAATAATGAGTATATATTATAATATATATATTATATAAAATAAATATAAAATATATATATTTTATTTTATTATTATATATAATAATATATAATATATTAAATATTATTACGTATATAATAATATTATTACCCATACAATAATATATATATATATATATATATATATATATATATATATATTATTATACATGTAATAATATTTAATATTATATATATATATATATATACTTATAATGTAATATATATATATTATATTACTATATATATAATACATGTAATATTCTATATTAATATATAATAATATCAAATTGTAATATTATAATATATGTTGTTTTATATATAAAAGGGGTACTCTGGTCATTTGAACCTCTTGTCCTATCCTGTCCCAGGCAAACCAAACGCATAATAGTACAGTCCACAGTTCTGTCCCAGGCCTTCCAAACACAATATAGAACAACATGTCCTGTCCCGTCCCGTCCCACCTTGTCTTGTCCCATGTCCGTGCCAAACGCACCCTAAGTGTTTTCAAAAGGGTAATTCTTGGTTTGCATATTCTGTAATCTGGGTCTGTTCTTGACTTGTGTGAGATGATGATGATGATGATATTATGTTTTATTTATGATTTCAATGTTTTTTTTCTTTTTTTTTTTCTGATCTATCTTTATCATTATCTATTTATATATTAAGCAAAAAAGCTTTATTGCATCTACTTTTGCTCAACAAGTTTCCACCGCTAATGTATGAGAAAGAGAAATTACTTTTTTCTTTAAAAAAAAAAAAAAAAATCACTGTCGGGTATATTTCAGGGGATATTCTTGCCAATTAGCCTAAAGAATATAAAGACTGCCAAGTAATAATGTAGTGAAGAATTGAAAGTATGAAATGAATGGAGTTTATAGTTCAAAACCATTTTAGCTAGATAATGTGCAAGGCTTCAGGAACCAAAATACATCCAGAGCTCTTGCTTCTCCATCAACAACATTTGAAACACTTTTGACTTTCTTTGCTGATGGTTCTTCCTTTCTCACCACCTTGTTCTGCTCCATTTGATCTTGAAACATTTTCCTCTCCTGTTCTCATCATCCCAACATCACAACTTTATTAATATTAGTGTAACAATCAAGCAAACACATTCAAACAATCACTAGATTTATGTGAAATTAGTCATTTAGTCCCTACCATGGCTTTCAATGATGTTCACAATGTTCAATTAGTCTTTGTTAATCAAATTCTTTTGACCTTTCCTATGACAAACAAAATGAAGCATCTGTAGATAGTTTTACATACCATTGGCCTGGATACAGATGCCTTCAAAGGGGTGGTGGTGGTGGTGGTTTTAGGGGCTGGACGAGTGGTGGAAAAGCATTGAGGAGAGGGAGGATCAATTCGAATTTGCAGTACGCGTTGCTCTCCTTTATGCTTTACATTCTCCAACTTCAGAGGGATCGGTCTGTTCTCTGCCTCGTCATCGAATCTTCTGCACAATTCAGTCACTTATATACAACTACTGTTTTCGGATTAGGCAAACTCAAAGTAGTAATATGATTATCTTTTATCTGTGCATGTTTAGATTAATCAATATGAAAACTTTGTGTGTCGATATATGTTATAAAAACCTACTTTAAAATGTCATCGAAAAACTAAAAATAGGCAAATACAGCTATGGATACGAAGTTGATGGTCCAGAACTGTTTAAAACATACATGAAATCGATCTTTGTATTTGACTCCAAATTCAATACCAAAGTATTTTGGGGTAAACTTTCAAAAAACAAAAATGAGTCTAAGCAAGATGACGCTAAAGAAACAGTTGATTATATGCAAAAGCATTACAAGTTTGAAGTTTGTGATGTTAGCTTCTCGAACTACTAATACTATAAGTGATGTTATCACATAATCAATGGAGAATATAATGAGGCACTCGAAGAGAATAAAGCTTTGAAAGCCAAAATTAAAAAATACAAAGCTATTTTAAAACGAAAATCTGATGACGATTGTGTATCATCTACCGCTGATAATTTGTAACGTTGTTATTATTATTAGTAAATTATAAGATGTAATTGTTATTGTGTCTATATCTTGACATTACAATGTAAATTCCTCTTAAAAATATTTTTGTAAGAGCATTTATACATATAATGTTAGCTATATAGCTTGAACTCTTCTTTGTGACTTTATGGATTTGTTTTTATATTGTGCTTTATATTTATAATGTGGAGGATTTGGGTAAAGGGACTTATCTACAAATGGTTTACAACCGAGTACCATAAGGAAATCATGAGGAAATATTGTAATCATATATATAGTATACTAATAATTGCCTCTTTTTTTTCCCGACTTTTAATGTGGTAGAGACACGTGGCAATCATAAATGTTATTATTATTTTATTATTTAATTGCATATATAATATAATTGAGTAATGCTAAACTTCTCAAATTTTCTTACCAAATGGTGTTCGCAAGTGACGTGTCGCCAATGACGTGTCAACATCTCATAAATAATGAGACCATGCACGTCACTTGCGAACATCATTTAGTAAGAAATTTGGGAAGTCATACTTCTGATGTGGGATTGTGGGAGCAATATGTGGCGATCATAAATGTTGTTGTTCATTTTTTTTTCGTATGTAATAATTAAGTAACTTTAATAGACATATTTGAGTAGGAACTCCAAATTTAATAGCAAGTTAGCAACATTAGAAGTACTAACAATTTTTCCTTGTAATTAAGTTTGTATTCATATATAAAAAATATATACATATATATCATATTTACGATTCAATACTACAAATTTGTCACTTGCATTGCACGTGCCCCTCCCACTAGTGATATATCTAAGTACGTCAGAGAGAAAACGGTGAAAATAATTCAATGATGTTTTTCATTAATTAAAAAGTGAAAAAAAAAAAAAGGATTTTTATAAAAAAAAATTATGAAGTGTTTCTTGGAAATGCCTCCTTAAATTTTCTTTATTTTGTTTTTGTTAAACAAAAAATTGATTTTTTTTTTTTAAAATAAAATAAAAAACAATCGAATGCATCCCAATATCCATTCATTTATTTCCAAACCTTAAAAGAAAATTAATGAATGTTATGTGTGTCATTAAAAATACAATTATCAAATATGCTTTAAAAAAAATGCAATTATCAAATAAGTCTAGTTATAAGATAAGATAGGTAAGCATCCATAACATATATATATATATATATTTTTTCCATGAGGATCAAAACAAAACTATAGAGTGCATGTAGAATTAATGTAGATAACATCATCCTTTATTATTTAAATTTGAAACTTTGAAACAGCTAGCTGATATTGGGCTATGGGGATGGAGATGGAGATGGAGATGGAGATTTGCTGATGAGTTTTGCCAAGCAGTTGTCTTTGGGCCTTGTATGGGGTAGATACATCAGTTCACTATTGGGATTGGCTCGTTCCAACCTGTAACAACACCATACACAAACAAAAAGAAACATTTATGATTTATCATTTTATATACAAATTCAAACATTCAAAATCACACAACTCACTCATAACCCAGGAGAAAATAATGAAGGAAGATGGCAATTTCAAGTCTGGCAAGATCATTTCCAGGACACAACCTACTTCCTGCTCCAAACGGAAGAAAAGTACAAGCTTTTGGAGTATAATCCTGATTCATTAACAGTATATTTATTAACCACCTACTAATCAACCAATTAACAGTATTAATTAATTAAACAACTTACTTCCCATCTTGAAGGATTGAATTCTCTTGGATTTGGATAGATTTCATGATCCAAGTGAATAGTTCTGAACCATACCAGAACTCTCCAGCCCTTTGGAATGAGGTACCCTGAACCCAAATTAATTAAGTTGATTCAATACTACGGTGTTGGAGATTATTTTACACAACAATTAATTAAGGAGATCAACTCACGCACGTACGTACCATTTACATTGACATCTTTTTTTGCTTCTCTGAACACCGTAAGAGAGAATGTGACAATGCGAAGAGTTTCATCAATCACCTTCAAAAGAAAAAGCAATAGAGATTTTAATTTGTATTCACAAGTCACATGCAAAGAATATATTAAGCAATAACACAATAACACTTACATTAGAAAGATACACCATTTCTCGAACTTCTTTGAGCGTCAACCCCTTCTGTGTTGCTGGCCTCTTCTTAACAATTCTCTCTTGCTCCGCCTATATAATATAAGCTAGGCATCATATATATATATATGCAATGAAATGAATTGAATTGAATTGAATTGAATTGGCAGTTCGTATAGTATAGTATAGTACCTTAGCTTTGTGTAGATATTGAGGGTGTGCTTGCAAGAAAACAGTTGCCCACATAATGATATGTCCCGAAGATTCATGGCCGGCATTCAAGTACATGAGGAGGACATCGATAATTTCATCGTCTTCCAATTTTCTACCTTTCTCATCTTCAACACTGAGCAGTGCATCCAGCATGTCTTTATTATTCTTTGTCAAACTACTAGTACCCTTGTTCTGATTTCTTCTCTCGTCCACTATAGATTGCAGTATACCCACAAGTTTTTTTCGAGCCTTGAGAGCCTTGTGGTAAACAAATCCTGGAATATTAATAGCCATGGCTCTCACTCCATAGTTAAGGGTAGTGTATTCCCTCTCTAAAGCCTCCATGACATCCTCACTCTCAGAGCTGAGAAAAATGTACATTATTATTCGAAATGTAAGCTTTCTGGTATAAGTCAAGAATTCGAATTGACCCATTTTGGACCATTTGTCCAAGGCAGAGATGACATTTTCTTCAATGTAATTCAAGTATAGAGACAAGGCTTCGTAACCATTGACAGGAGCCGATGTTAAACGTCGAAGACGCTTGTGGTCTTCGAAAGATATGCTAATGAAGGACTTCTCTCCGATCAGTTTGATGGTGGAAACAGGCCAACCAGGCTTGAATGCATCATCATCCGTTAGCACTCTCTTGCATGTTTCCGGTAATGTCACTATCACACTTGGCCTCCCGAACATCAATGCTTTGTATATTCCAGTACGTCCATATCTGCACCAATTACACAATATTGATTATCAAAAGCTACTCCTCATAAGTCATAATCCTGATATTTAAAAAGTCAAAATCCATAGTAGTAGTACAACAACATATATAATATAAATACGTACTGTCTGAGAGAAAGATGGAGATTGGACATGTTAATATCTATCATGTTTATAAAAAGTGGAACATTAAACATCTAATTTCAACATTAGCACAAACTTGATTTCTTATTCATTATTATTCTTTAATCTTTACCACCAATTAAAGAAAAGCATCAGCATCAGCATCACCTACTCACAGCAACTTAATGCCCACCAGATCAAACCCCACTATAAGCTTAGCTGCTTAGATCACGAGTCTCCTTTAAAAAAAAAAAATCTGGCATGCATGCTGTGATGCTCGGCAATGCATTCTAACCAATGGGTGCATGCCATGTGTAAAGGAAACTCATTTGATTGGTTCTCCTTATCACACCCATTGCCCCGGATGCATTGCATGTCGGCTGCATCCAAGTTTTCCAGGTTTTCTCTTTTTTCCTTAGCTACAGTATTATATAATAATGAAAATCAGACAATTCGGTCAATTGTTCTAGAACTAGAACCATCATTGAAATATAATTACTATAATACCCCTAAACAGCATAAACTATTTTAAGTTTATAAGACAAAGTGGTGGCCCTCGAATCCTGTAGATCTCGGGTAAAACGACAACTCTAGCCTTATGGACGTTTTCTGTATTTTATGCCTTTTCGGAATTCGTCTATATTTTTATATTATTAGAGAAAATTATAAGCATTTAATATAATTCACCAAACTCATAATATTTTCTTAAAGTTTTCAACTTGAAGAGAATTGGAGACAAATTATAGTACTGACCAGCACTTGAAGCTAGAGTTGAAATTGAAGGCATATATATATATATATATATATATGAAACTTAAAGAACACTAATGATTCAATATATATATATTTCAGGAAATACAAAATTTAGATTGATATAAATTAGCAAAGTGGTTGAAAGGGAATGAATAATAATAATCAAATAGAGAAAAAGTAGAAAGAAGGGACGGTGGAAATTGGAGTTTAGCAGGGTGCAGGTAGCAGAGGAGAAGGTGATGACGTGTTTGATACCTTTTAGTGAGAAAAGACAAGAGATAAGAGTTAATCTGAAGAGTCGGAAGATGTTTGATGATTCAAAGTTCAAAAACAAATGCATATGAGGCTGCCTGAATTGAGAACGTACCTGGTGACAAAGGTGTCGGTGAAAGAATCAGGATTGTTGGACTTGAAAGCTTTGAGAAAAGACCACATGTTTCCGATGAAAGGCCAACCCAAATCACCTGGAGGCAGCGAGTACTGCTTTGCTCCAAGTTTTGACTCGTACAACCATCCGTTTGCTTTCTTTACACATATCATCAATACCCCCACCAACCCCAATATCATCCAACTCCAACTAATCAACAGCTCCATAACCATCTCTCTCTCTCTCTCTCCCTATCTCTCTCTACTATCACTATCACAAACCAGATCGATCTCTGCTTCTGCTTCTGCTTCTGCTGCTTCTTCTGCTTCTTCCAGTCTCTTTCTCTGTCCTATATTTACGAAAGGCCGCAAGAGAGTTTGATGGATTTTTCTAAATAAAATAATAATACTACTCATGACTCATGACTCGTTACTCATTACCGATTACTGTCAAAATTTAGAACTAATTAAATAATAATAATAAATGGAGGTTAAATTTGGGAAAAGACTATACAATTTGCCGGCCTATTGTTCCCTGCCTCTCTGTCTTTGTATTCTTCTCATTACACTTATTATTCTCTTTTTAACAAATTATTTCAATAAATAAATAAATATATTCTATATTCTATATACAGAAATTTAACAATTTTTAGTATACAACCAAATCAATACCTTTCTCAGGTGGTTCTGCGCCTCTCTTTCACAATGGTCAAGAGGTTCGAATCCCACTGTACGCATTTTAGAAGCTATATATATATATAAAATACCTTTCTCAGTAATATTCCTACTAACTCCCCTTAATTACCTATATATCTCAATATATAATTGACTGTATTCAATTTATAAATCATATATATATTATATTCCATATATAGTTTGTCAAAAAAATATATAATATAATTCTATTATCAATGCCTATATCTCAACTTGTCATTCCTATAATTATATATATGATAGTCAAATTACTCAACTCCCCTTAATTAGCAATATAATTAATTTTATTCCATTTATATATATAATCTTATCCTTCAAATATAAGGATCATGTTTTCTCCTATAATTTTATCTTTCTCATACCACTCCATTGTAGCCCATGCCCTCCAATCTCCTATAATCCTTTTGGAATATAAGGACTTGTCCCATTATTCAACAGTCAACACCGTTTTCCAATGCTTCTCCTGTCGTTTACACTCCAAAATTAAAATTATAAACATAGTTATGGTATCAAAATATGGGTACTCTACTCACCTTACTTTTAACGTTTTCGTAAAATTTCTAAGAATTAAAAGAAGATCCATTCGTAGATTTTAATTCAATCAAAACCTAATTAAATTATAAATTATATAAAGCTTTTGTCGTTTGTGTGGATCAAAATCTGGAATTTCGTATCAATTTCATGATGTTGACTCAATAGTTGGGTTCATAAAAAAGATTAAAGATGTCACCCGACCTCCATGTGTAATTAGCCTTAATTTTTCTTATATTGTGACCATTGATTTCCATCAAAAAAGTTGTATGTCAATTCAATAGGCAGAAAATAGAAAAAAAAGAAAAAAAAAGAAATATAAGGCATATATGGATGAGGTAGAAAAGAAGAAAGAAAATCCCACATCGAATGTCGATGCTTGGCTGGAGATATGACTTTATGAATTATAGTCCATTCCAGACAGCATGGGTCCAACTCATCTCCTCTTAATTTATACAAAATCCAATTAAGCAATACTTTTGATGCAAATGATATTCCCTTATAGATATAGAATGGGAATATTATACAGATACTCAACTCTACAGTCTACAACAACCCTTTCTCCACAAGAAAAATAACATTTTCAGGTTCCTCTTTGAAGCCACCACCTAGTTGCAGCAATAATGTTCCACCTAACTCTAAAGTGAGCTCAGAAACTCTACAACACCCCGTCTTTCAGGTTCCTAGTTGCAGCAGTAGAATCAACTTTGATAGTCAATTCTCCTCATGCTAAGTAAAATGTGCTCATCTTCCACTGAGAACATCAACAGAACAAATGATGTGACTCTAAATCATACAGTTTTACATACGCTAATGTCAAACACTGTTGAGTTGCAAATCAACAAATAATAGCTGCCCTTTACAATAACATCTATGAGGCAGAACTTGTTAGATACAAGCACTTCCATTGCAATGCCAAAAGCTGATGAAAAAATTGCAAAATCAACCATCAAATGGTGCCAAAATCCTTATCCTTTTTTTTTTTTTTTTTTTTTTTTACCTAATTGTAAAGTTAACTTTAAGCAATACATTTAGGACCCTACCCATACAGATTACGAGTTCACAGACTTCGGTATCACACGAGTTCTAGACCACAATGGAACATGAGTACATATTACAAGTTGGCAGCAAACAAATTTTCCAGAAAACACACATAAATAATATTAAAAAAAAGATGTAGACACAAAAGAGAACCTGCTGTCTGCCTGTTCAGATTAACTCTCAAATTCTCCCCGGGTAACTGGTAGGACTTTAGTTTCTGGTGACGGAGAATAGGATATCGAAATCAGCTCCGACCTATACTTCTCTGCTCCATCAGAATCATTCACTTCAATCTGGTTTTCACCGTTAAGTTTTTCCGGTAACAGTTTTGAAGCAAGAGCCTTGTCTGGTCCAGGGTAAGAGATGGCAATGAGGGCTTCCCGTGTAACTTCCGCAGGAGCTTCGTTGCCAAGAGTCGACTTATCCATAAAATGACTATCTGCTTGTTCTGCGTGTATTATATATTCTGATTGGAATTTGATCACTTAAAAGAAGTAGTGAGACTACAGCAGCATAATACCTTCTAATCAACAAAATTTTAAACCAAAGATCGTTGAAATTGAAAACAACAATCTAGGATTTGTAATTTAAACAACATATATCTCACTACATAATTAGGATGGGAACAGATAATATGGAATGTTGCTTGGCAAGATTGCACATCACATCAAATCAAATGTATGACATCAAGATGGTGAATCCAACAATCTGAGATTAGCGAGGGTTGAGTTGAGCACAATCCAATTTACATTATACAAAGTTAATTAACTGAAGATGAATTCATTCACAAGAGCTATAGATGGTGAATTTACAATTTACAAGTTGACCATATGTTTATATCAAAACGAATCAGGGTTGTGTATTACAATCAAAATCAAAATCAAAATCAAAAGAAACAACTTCGATGATAAGTCAACGATGAAGATTCAAATAAGAATTAACAAGAAACCCTAAAAAGGATAAATCAAAGAAAAGAAAAGAAAAGAGAGCAAGAGAGAGAGAGATGAATCTCACCTGATCTGAGTTGTTGCTTCCAATTCAACAGAACGATCTTCTCCGTTGCCTTTACCTTTGTTAATAATATTCAGCTGTTGCCTTCCTGGCTTTTTGTATCGACCAATCACCGTTTTTTTTCCTTTAATTTTAAATTTTATTTAAGCATGATTAGCACAATATTAGAGAATTAAATAATAACCAGTAAAAGACAAGTCAAATTAATGTCCTTATCCAACATTTTGAAAATTGTTAACCTTTTCTGGGTGTCGACTGTCGAGTAGAGTCGAGTCACTTCCACATCCTCTCTTGTCATCTATTCTTATTAGCCCGGCCCACCATTCTCGGTAACGTGTCTTGGACTGCCTTCTTTCGATCCATCAAGTCTTTGTTTTGAAATGACCAAACCATAACCACCGAATTCATTCTTGATTAAAATCTTATCAATTATCAAATATCACAAACCCAGAAAGATCAAAATGGTGATTAACAAACATTAATTGTTACAATTAATTCTCAACTCAACATATGATAGCTTAAACACCAGATAAGACTAGTTGGTAGTTGCTCACTTCCCTTGTTATTTCTCCGTATCAATCATCTTTTTATACATTTTCTTTAATGTGTTTTAACTATTGAGCTGAGCCAACATGACAGAGAGGGAATCTGCACCCTCTTGACTCAAAACATTTTTATAAAAAAAAAAAAGTTTAAATGCGCCAGCTATTCTGCTTCTTTGCTTCAAAGGAAGCTCCATCATTTAGCATGTCTTGAGCGTCTGTTTCCATTCCCAACTTATTAAGTGCAAGAGCTTGCATGTAGAACGCTGTCGGCCACTCTGGCAAGCACACCTGTGCCTGCATTGCATCTCTCAATGCTAGTTCCGCTTGTTCAATCATCAAGTACGACAGTGCTCGCCTCACAAAAACAGTACCCGAAGGAACAGACATCATCGATACCAGCTGATTTTTACAACAAAAAAAAACCCATCAAATTCACAACATATATATAGATATAAACACATTATCACTTTCATGACATGCCAAATGTTAAAAAAGTGCAAAGTACCTTCGAGTAATACTCAACAGCATTTTTGAAATCCTTGTCTCTAAAAGCAATGTCTCCGAATTTTTTTGTATTTAACATATCTTGAACTTGTTGTGTCCATTCTTGGAATGATAACTTCAAAAATTACATTATATTAGCTAATTAGAATACCAACATGCACAACGGTAACCAAAATTAAGGCCACGCGACAAGAATGGTACTACCAAGTTAGAAACCAAAGCAAGGTCGCTGTCAGTTCTTTCTGGACTAAAAGTTAAATCGAAATCGTAATTCTTTGTTTTCTTTCTGGTCTGTCAACAATTGGTGGAGTGACCAACAAAAATGAAATTGGTAGCTTTGACATACCTCATTTTCTGCACCTTCTTCATCTTTATAACCTGTTTTAAGTAAGATATCATGCACCGCAGTGAGATCCATCCTTGCACAAGCTTTTCCAAGCGGGGATAACATTGTTGGCAGAGCCACTGGAGTTTTTGATAAACCCATTAGAACATGTGATGCAACCTAAGGAAACCACATGTGAAAGAAAACACCTTATTAGTGGGGCTAATCAGCATGTATGAATCAAGATATCTCATAAATGAAGAGCACAGCGAGTTTTTGTTTAAATTGAAAGGCACTAAGAGATTTCACCTCTGTCTGCTTTTGGAGGGGTGCCACTGCTGAAAGAAGAAACTTAATATCTGGTCTATCTTTAGCCTCATACTGAAGACATTTTGAGGCCAGTTCAACCAATTGAGTGGCGTCTTCATTAGCATATTGTCCTTCCAAGGATGAATCCATTAATAATAGCAAATTCTTTCCCCTTATTAAATCCAATGCCTGAGACACAACAACCATGTGATGAACTCAAACAAAATCAATATAAGCAACACTAGTTGTAGTAGCTAGGGCCTAACTATAATACAAACAAAGAGACTTATCATGTGTACTAATTCTGACGAACCTTATACCTTTTTTATCATTGTAAGTTTGTAACTGATACCATGGAAAATATTTCAAAATAATACATGACTACGAAATCCCAATATTTAAATCCATTTTATAAACTATGTTTCAGGATATTAGGGTAAATACATTAAACTTTCCTATTTATCAAATTGTTTCCACTGAATCTTACTAGATTTTTCAAATATTTCTAAATCATACAAACTTAATACTATTGTATTTTCAGAATAAGATGATTCTGAACAGACATCTTTAGTCAAGTATACCAAAGAAAACGAGCATAATCAGTTAAGAAAAGTACAAAGCAAACTGAAAAGAGAAGTAAAATACAAATAAATAAAAATGGTGTTGATATCTCATGAATGGTAAACTAACAGATTGCTAAGCATGGTACTAACACAAGACAATTGAACTAAAATACATAAATACCGGAAAGGCCAAAAGAAATGAGAGCAAGTAGAAAATATAAGTGACAGAATGTATCATACATGGCTTGGAGGGATATGTTTTCCACTCAAGAGATCCAACAGAACAGTTCCATAACTGTAGATCACACTCTCCGGGATAACTCTGCCTGCAAAATAGCGCATCGAAATTAGAGTGAAGAAACTTGTTTCGTTAAAAAAATCCTTTATTTTCAGAATGGCGGCTATCTACAATATGATTGACTGCAACTGAAGCTAATGATTCTGGATAAAATTTCATATTTAAGATAGCTGCAACAAGAGTAACAACAAAAATTCCATGCAGTGTTCCTAAAGCAGTGATTTTAATAAGTTGTATGGCAGGATCATCATGAGTGCACTCACTGCACTGTAACGACACAATACCCCATAATGTGCAATTCTTCCTAAAACCGACCACCATGTCTAAAATACCAACAAAAAAAAAAAAAAAGGATGTCTTGGTGCCAATTCATTTAACCAATTCTATCTTTCATATATTTGGCTTTATTGGAAAACTCCATGTATCTGTTTCAGTTGAAATTCTTGTAACATAAAAACAGTCAGTTAGCATCCTTCTATACATAAAATAATGTAAGTGGAATTAGAATGGTGTACCTGTCCTTAAAAACTCTGGCGGAGTATAAGCCAAGTTTGTGCTGTAGCTTTTTCCATCTCTGCTATTTTTCATAAGACCAAAACTGGATAATCGAGGGTCACCATCCTGCAATGTAAAGTAAATTAAATACAACAGCAAACCAATTAAGTTTATGGACAAAAAAGGAATGGCCTTCTTTCAAATGGTTGAGATAAAGAAACATGAGGCATAAAGCAATTTGCAATTTATACAGAAATAAGATCACAATTCAATTTTTAATTTCTATAAAGAACCGGATATAGCTTCGGCTGAGCGGGTAAGACACAACTCTTGGAGAAAAAAGTGTGGAAATATGATGAATAGAAAAATACAGGCAGAAGGAAGTATATAGTGTGACATTTGAAAGAGTAGCAAGGCATGAGTCTTGATAAAGTGTACAGTTATGACTTATGACTCTTAAATGGGTGAAGTGGGAAGTCTAGTCAATGGTAGGGGTATAAAAATGAGGTATGCAGATTCAATCCAACAACAAGAAAACAAGGAACAAGTGAGAAATAATGTACTAGGATTGACCAAGAACCCTTAGGTCTTTGAATTCCAAATGTTGTCTAATTCATTTATAAACAGGTTTCAACTTGGAGATTTCCCAAATTGACATAAAACAAACCGAATTAAACAACACAAACAAGTGAATCCCCATTTTATGAGCTAAAGGTGTATTTTTTATGCAAAAATATTCTTCATTTCCACTGTTATTCGAACAAGTAGATTATAGTTTGTTGGAATGAATCCAAAATTGAAGCAATCAAGGAAATTTTAAGAGCACAGAGAATGTAATACAAATAGAGTTGTTCCATTTTAGTTAAATAGAATCAATTTGGAACCCAGCATAGTCATAAATTCATATGAAAGTAGAAACTGATTGGATAAGAAGTGAGTATGTACCTCATCAAAAAGAACCCTGTAAGCATTTAAATCATGATAGATTTTGCGGTTTTCAGAGTGGCAATGATCAAGTGCTTGAGAAATATAGTAAGCAACTCTAAGACGCATTTCCCATGGCAATGGCTGCTTTTCCCCTGCAATAAACAAACAAATAGGAAGCACCTAGTGTCAAAAGAAACAAAAGGGAAGGAAGGGACATGAAAGTAGAAAAGCAAAACCTTAAAAGAAGAAGAAGAGATACAGTGAAAGAGGTGCTTGGAGAGGGTGTCATTAGGCATGAACTCGGCGACCAATAAACGCTCGTCTCCCTCGGCGCAACAACCAATCAAGTTGACCAATCTCTTATGTCGAACCTTGCCCACACCAGCAGCTTCCGTCTAGAACAGATACAAGGTTGTAAAGGCATATTATATATACAAGTGTTTGATGCATGCAACAGCAACGGCAACAGCAACGGCAAGAAGAAGAAGAAAAAGAAAAGAGTACCAGAAACTGGTTGGGGTCAGGCCAGGAGAGTCTAGAGAAGCGTTTGATGGCAACTAAGCGATTGTTCTTGAGCTTGCCTCTGTAGACGACATTGGGAGCTTTCTCGCCGCTCTCGGAGACAATAAAATCGCTGGAGAAGCCATTGGTGGCGGCTCGGAGGTCAGAGAGAAGGAAATCTTTGAAGGAAGGAACCTGTTGGTTTTGTTGATTAGCATCAGGCAGATCTGGTATTGGTTGGGGAGGAGGCTCTTGGTCTGGAGAGGGTAGATGTGCGGTTTTGGACTGGAAACAGCCCATGACTACTTGTGGAGTAGGGTTGACTGATTTGCTGACTTAACAAAAACAAAGAGGAAGTGTGAAGATGAGAGTGTATTGAAAGTCAAAAAATGGACAAGAAAGAGTTGGGACTTGTTGGGAGTGTCACATGACAAGCTCAACTCTGAACATAACCCACGTGAACACTCTCGCTCTCGCACATTATATATATATATAAGTATATAACACAACTCTCTCTCTCTCTCTCTCTCTCTCTCTCTCTCTCAATCAAAGTATCAAACAACTCACTCCTCTTTAGTCTTTAATAATGTCTTGCTTTTTAATGTCTGATTTACTATACCACTTCCCGAATCCAGAATCCAGAAGATTACTCATTACAGTACCCTTTGTTGCATTTGCCCTTTTTCTGCAGAGACTTATATGCTTTCCCTCAAAAAGCGCTGCCACTTCTGCAGCAGACCGGGCCATTACTTTTCATCACTTTTTATTTAATATAAAAATTATTCATTTCAAATTAGGGTTTTATTGAAAAGTAACCCATTTGGGGGAAGGAAGTTGAAATGTAACCCATTTTTGAAAAAATTGCAAAACTGACTCCTTTTTGACAATTTTGCCCTTTTTAATGCATTATATTACAATCATACCAATACATTTGAAATTGCCTAAATCACATACCTCTCTTCCCATTCGAACACACCTCTCAAACAGACAAACTTTCTCAAAACCTCTCAAACAAACAATCCTCTTGAAATCTCCAAATCCCTAATCTCTGTATAATCGACCAAGAGATGACGACTCAGACGACGACGGCGTGACGGCGCGCTCAGACGACGACGGTGTGACGGCCCACTCAAACGACGACGGCGTGACTCACAGAGGTGAGGTTGAAGAAGACGACGGCGTACTGACCTTGAAGACAACGACGACGACGGTGTATTGACCTTGAAGAATACGACGACGATGACGGCGGCGTGACTCACCTCGAAGACGATGACGATGACGTGACTGACAGAGGTTGAAGACGACTGACGACGTTTGGGCTGCAGGAAACTTTAATAAACCTAAGGTGAATGGAACAAATCCCTAATTTCCCTTTGGTTGTGTGTTTCATTTAATTAGAACAAATCCCTAATTTCTTTCTTCAATAATTCCAATCCCTAATTTGAATGACAGAAATGTTCAACATTGACTCAATCATTCTGGGTTTCAATCTTTCAGTGAAGTTTCAAAAATCCCTAATTTCAAAAACAAGTTGGGTTCCAGTAGGATGGGTGACAATGTGGAGTGGTGTGCCCCGTGAGGGGTGGGTTTTGTGTGCTGGTTTCATTTTCTTCTGTTTTGGGAGGCGCTTTGATGGTTGTGGGTTCTGCTTGGCAGTGTTGTTTTCTGTAGGCTGGTCGTTTCTTTGTATGCTTTCTTTTTGTACAATTTGGTTGTGTCCCTCGTTGTTGTTAGGGGCTCTATTTTCTCTGTTTTTACTCTTTTTTTTCTGTTGGTTGGCTTGTTTAGCCTTTTTGTTTCAATAAATCTGCTGTTTGTAAAAAAAAAATACTAGTTTTTGTCCAGTGAAGTTTGAATCGTTCTGGGTTTGAAGTTGTTTATAAGTTACATTAACATTGACCGAATAATTGCAATAAAGCTTCTTCCTTCTTTTTTTTTCACCCATATAGCTTATGGGTTTTGTGTGCCTTTTGAGTGTGGCTTTTGTTGGCTGTTGTTTGGTTCCTTTTGTTGGTGCTCTTTTTGTGTGGCTTTTGGCCTTTGAATTTGGTTTAGTTAGGATTTTATCAAGTTGGCATTGCCGTAGTTTCCAATTTGTAGCCTGTATTCTACTGTGAAGTTAGTATATGTAGCTTTTGGTTTAATTTTGGCATTTACTGATCAAACATTTGCTATATTGCTGGGTTTTGGTTTTGAATGTTTTGAATGTTTTGAATGGATCTTGTAGTGGTTGTGTTAGGTTTGGTAATTGTATTTTGGAATTCCCAAAGGGCGTTTGGAATTCCGAATGGATGTTTGGAATTCCCAACGGAAGTTGGGAATTCCAAACGCCCGTTAGGAATTCCAAACATCCGTTGGGAATTCCGTTGGTGGAATTCCCAACGGTCGTTTGGAATTCCCAACGGGAGTTGGGAATTCCCAACTGCAGTTTGGAATTCCAAACTGCAGTTGGGAATTCCAAACTCCCGTTTGGAATTCCCAACTGGCGTTTGGAATTACCAACTGCAGTTTGGAATTCCCAACGGCCGTTTGGAATTCCAAACGGCAGTTTCAAAAATCACCTTAAATTGTTTATTCGGTTAAAACATCTGTACTTATACTAATTTCTTATGGTTTTATCTTATATTTCAGGATAATTAAATGGGAGAAGAGGTGAATTTGATACTAAATGTTGCAGAGCATTTCCCGGCGAAAATTCACAGCACTTCGTCAACTGTTTTGGGATGTGTATGGCATAGTTTTGGCAGACAGCAAATTAGTAGTCTTTTGAAGATATATTATGATTCCATATATTGAATTTTTTTTTATCTTTTCTGAATTTCAATATTGGGGCTGTTTTTGTTTATAAAATACAGGGGCTTTTTTTCTTTGTAAAATGCATGGGGTTTTTTTTGTTTGTACAATGTAGGGGCTGCTGCTGTTTTTGTCTGCAGTTTTTTGGATGTGTATGACTTATATTTGTAAAGAGTTAACTCTTTCATAGTGAACTAATTTTGACATGTATATAAATATGGATGTTTATGGCAATGTATTTGATGTTTTATTAGACCAAGATATATGAAGAGAAGTGCATAATTGCACCATCAACAAGTATCTTGAATAGAATATAACTTGCAGAAATTTCTGAATTTATTCAATGTTGGGGCTGTTTGTGTTTGTACAATGCAGGGGTTTTTTTTCTTGTTTGTACAATGTAGGGGCTGCTGCTTAGTTCAAATACAGGGGCTGCTGTTATTTTAAATACAGGGGCTGCACCATCAATAGTTCAGATTACATATCAAAGTACAATGTAGGGGCTGCTGTTATTAAAATACAGGGGCTGCACCATCAATCCTTCAAAACTTCCTGTAGGACTTCACAACATATCAAAGTACATATCAAAGTATATATAAATTTACATATCAAAGTAAAATTTGTGATTAAAGTAAGTAAAAATTTCTCTGTTCAACCATCAAAATATTGTTACCTACTAATATTGTCCTATTTCAATCTCAAGCAATTCAATAACAATACAGAATTCATAGTGAAACACCATTGTTTCATCTCAAGCAATTCAATCCATAACAAGGCAATTGAAATCAATTAAAACCATTTCCTTCAAAACTTCCAGTAGGACTTCACAACACTGTAGGACTTCACAAAACTATATAACCAACGTCTCGTGCCATCTAGCCACCTACAAATAAACATGTAAAATTAATAGGAAACAAAAATGTGAGAACATAAAAATACATAGTGAACATAGTTATTTCAATGTACAAAATTAAATAGCCGACTATCTCTAGCTTCATCATCATTGTCAACCCCAATAGAAAATACATCAACATTTTGAAAGTCATTTGGACTCAATAGACTTTCATGTATATTATCAAGACCAACTCCATTGCCATTATTCGATTCAAAAACATTGGCAATGTCTTCGTTGACAAGTTCATTGTCAGGACCTTGTGTGGTTGGAATTATTCTTCTTTTTCGTTCTACAGTGACACATAAAGAGGTTCTTGTATTCACATCGGAATTTTCACACAAGAATACTTGCACATCATCATCATTCACAACTTCAAACGGTGCTAAAACCTCAGGTGAATTAAAGATGAACTTCATTTTGATGGAGGACTCATTTCGATTAACTTCAACAAGATGAGATACGATGTCATGTAATGACTCATACGAGATTTCCCTTGAAACTGAAATAATTTTAGACATTCCATATTGATATTTGAACTTCTCACCACTCTTAATCCATTCACCGCCATATAAAACGACAAACCGGACTTTATCCATGCAACCCACCTGTCAAATACATAAGAAATTTATAATTAAATTCATAAACAAATATTCTAAATTCATGGTACATTGAATTTACAAAATATTATGAATCCAAACAGGTGTTAAGAATTTCCTAACACTGTTGAGAATTTCCCAACAGCGGTTAGGAAATTCCCAACTGCGTTTGGAATTTCCTAACGGCTGTTGGGAATTCCCAACTGAGTTTGAAATTTCCTAGCGGCTGTTGGGAATTCCCAACTGCAGTTAGGAATTCCAAACACAGTTGGGAATTCCAAACGCAGTTGGGAATTTCCTAACCGCTGTTGGGAATTCCCAACTGCCGTTGGGAATTCCTAACTGCCGTTGAGAATTTCCTAACGGAGTTGGGAATTCCCAACTGTCGTTAGGAATTCCCATCACACTGATGCGAATTCCAAACACCGTTGGGAAAACTGGACAGGACTTCACAAAAATACTGTCAATTTTCAGATTCAATACCAATGGAGAAATTCGACCACAACAATCAAATTGAAACAAGACCCATACTCTATTACCTTCATGTAAACTATTTTAACAACCCTAATACACAAATCTAAGTAAATAAGACATTCCAACAAGAAATAAACCTTAAATATATGTATAAACTTTAAATTGATCACAACAATATCAAATTCACACAAGACCCATGCTTTATTATGTAAATGTAAACTATTTTCACAAAAATAATACACACAATCAACTAAATCGAAGATTGAAGACTAAATCGAAATAATTAAAGTATAAAAGTTCAAAAACAAAACTCACCTCAAAGCTTCAAAGAAGGAACCTTTGTGGTTGATGATGAACCAAAGCTTTCAACACAATCTATGGTAATTTCGAGTTTGATTTGATTAATTTCGACAAATGAAGGAAGAGAGAACAAAAGAAAAAAAAAAAAAAGTTGACAGGAGAATTTGATTCTGTCGAAGGTGTGTGTGGTGAGGAGAGAAAAGAGTGAGTGAAGAAAAGAATGGGAGGACTAATAGGTATAGAAGGAATAAAAGAGAAAATTGAGTAAGTAAGGGTAAAATGGTACTTTCGCTTGAAAAAGGAGTTAGTTTTGCAATTTTTTCAAAAATGAGTTAGTTTTCAATTCTTGCTTCCCAAATGGGTTACTTTTCAATAAAACCCTTCAAATTACACACAAAACAAACCACCCCATTATTCAATGATAAATTGCCAAGACTCTCAAGCCTTTAGATGCAGATCTCAGAAGCTGAATCAACTGGAGTCCTCGCAAGGCCCACACTCCTTTCAATTTCAATCCAAGTCGAACTATAAAGCCCAAAATCCCTACTACGCTTCTTGGGCAAAGCCTTGTTTGGACCAGCCCAACTCTTTTATGAGATACAGTCTACAGCCCAACCACAGGCCCTACGTTCTACAATGCTGCTTCCTTATCATAATATCATGTATTCATGTTCATGGCAACAAAAGTTTTTTTTTTTTTTTTTTCAAATATGTTATCTAGGTATATTTTTAACAGATTATCAATTGGTTCTAGTGCTTCTCTTTTTATATTTTAGAAATCATACATATATGACCTATGCTTCCCTTTTTACACTTTAATGGTAGATGATTCAAGTCATACGTATATGCATACGTAATAAAATTTTATTATTTAAATATATAGATAACATGACGTTTTAATTTTATTTAACATTTTCTTTTTAACTAGAGAACATTCCGGTTGAAATTGAAAAGATTTCATGACATCACAAGTGATTAATTCAATATATCACTTCTAGACTTATTTGAGCTAAAATCTGAAAAAGTAAAACAAAACGTTAAAGTTAGATAGGTGTCATTTTCAAATATCACCGTCAATTTGTCTTTATAAAATTACATTAAGATAAATTAAGCTTTCATCAACAGATTATCTAATGATCAATACTAAAGGTGTCACCAGACATGAAGAAAAACAAGCTGTAATCAAAGTAGGAATAATTAATTAAAGACTTGAATTCAACACTCCTACCAAATGTTGGAAGAAAAAAAGGTTCGATCTCGAATGTATCCATGCTTGAAGAACATTTTCAATTAACATACAAAAGCAGCAAATTATAAATTTCTTCATGTCTAGTGGTCAGCACTGACCAGACATGAATAAAATTAAAAGAAGCTGTAATCAAAGTAGCAATTGACATGAAGAAAAAAAAAAACCAGCCGTAATCAAAGTAGCAATAATTAAAGACTTGAATTCACCATTCCTTCCAAACGTTGGAAGAAAAAAAAAGGGTCGATTTTGAATGTATCCATACATTTTCAACAAATTAAATGGAGGCGGTCACTGGTCAATGAGTAGTTATCCAAGAAAATATATTATCAGAAGACGAGAAATAGGATGAGCAGGCGCCAGGCGGCCGAATAGAAAAATTAAAAAGGTGATAAGCAAGGTTTTTGTAGATATTTCGATCTGCTTATTTTACTTGCAATTGTTAATTAAAAATTTAGTACAGTGATAAGCGATGGCAAATAAGACGTGGTTGAATTGAATACGAGAGGATGCTTTTCAAGTGGAAAGCGAAATTTGACTCAAAGTCTAACCTAACATCAACTTTTTACGCATTTCATTCAATATTAAATTGACTTACCATTTCATTGGAAATTCGCATCCACTTGTTTTTCTTTAAAAATGTAAATATGGAACACGAAAAAAATAAGCTTAATCAAGTAAAATTTATATAGCTGGAAATTGTGGCATGAGCTGGCATCAAAATCGTTTAATTTGACTATTGCCTCCATCATTTTGTCCCTATCATTGACAAACGATTAAAAGTTTGTAATCTCTCTCAAGTTACTGTAAATTGTTTTTTTCTTTTTGAAAACTAGAGATGTCACGACCGAAATTACTACTTTTTTTCTTTTTCTTTTTAAATCTACTGTTTCATTTACGTGGTTGTGAGAAATTTACACTATAGCCGCCTCTGAGTATAGGAATATAACCATAGAATCAGACCAAAAACATTAGTCAGGAATATCAGTACTGGGAAAGCAGCTATCTGGGGAATATTGCTGACTGTAGCTTCCACTAGAATTCCACTTGAAATCATGAAAACAATATTGTTTAAAATAGAATGGGAAAGGCTGAAATGTCCACATGCTTCTAAATTCTATATATATTATATGATCAAGTGGGCAAGTATTAAAGTTAGGCTAAGCTAGCTCCACATCACAAACGTCATTTAATATCAACTTTATCTCATTTGTTTGGTTTCTAGATTCCAACCCTTCAATTTTATTTTTAATTTACCATTATTTTATATTGATTGTAACCTTTGCTACTCCCTTTAGCAGCAGCCATCAAAATCAATCAGGATCCAAGACATAAGAGTAATGGACGGCCAATATCACTATCCCTATTCAAAACTTTTTATTTTCTTCGATCGATCCCAGCTTTTCATAAATCTAGGAAAAGAATATTGATGTTACTCTCTAGTCTAAAGTGGATGGCTGTGGACTATTATCCATCTCTGCAGCGCTGCTTGTCCTTCTGTTTCCATTATTTCTTGCTTAATTATATTTACAGTACTGCAAATGTTTTTTTGTAAAAAAAATCAAATTGACACCCTGTAATATGACTTGATTAGTACTACTCCATGACCATGACCCTGTAATTGGGCCATGAAAAAATGATATGATGTCGGGAGAAACATTGTACGTTTATATATAACACAGTTTAATTTGATCACACAAACCAATTAATACATGCATGTATATATAATATATGTATATAATGCAGCTAGCTAGAGCAATAATTTGAAAAAGGAGATGATGATGATGAAGAGAGAATAGTCATAGAAAATGCATGTTTGAAACATGTCAATATCAAGACAGCTTAAGCACAGCGAGTTGATTTGGAAAGAGATATAATTAAACCATAGTCGTTGGTGATGATGCATGCATGAGTGCATCCAACAATCTCACGCAGCTTTTGCCCTCCTCTTAACGTGTTCCTTCCGACACATTTCCTGTCTCTGTACACGTGGATCTTTCTTCTTACTTTCCTCCTGTTATCTTAGCCGTCCATTAATGCTTCCATTCCTCTATATATACTCACTTATTCATAAGCAACGTACTCATCTCTCAAACACACTTCTCTCCTTCTCCTTGAGTCCTTGTTCACCATCTTCTCTCTTCATCTCCATTTCTCTTGCTGATCATACCATTTCATATTGAGAGAGAGTGCATCAGAAATGACTTTTTTAAACTTCTGCAAAAAGGTTTGTGAAACGTTTATATATATACACATATATTGAAATTAGAATATTTGTTCTTAATTACACTACTGCTAATAATATTGCATGCAGCATCTTCATCATTTTTGGAATATATATATATATATATATATATATATATATATATATATATATATATATGCATGTCTTTCTAGGATTTGATCTGAAGTTCTCATTATCATGTGAGTCATATCTAGAATCTGGTATTTGTGCAACGTGTCAAGTGTATTTCTCCCGAGACATGTGATCACTTTGGATCTGTGCAACGTGCCAAGTATATATGTTGATGCTGAAGACCAAACTCATCAGATGATGATATTGATCCACCATTAATATACTCTTTTGTTGATCATTAATTTATAAAAGAGTTGGGAGGAGCAAAAAAAACATTATTATTATTTATTTCTTTTGCACCCAAAAATATATTTTGTAACCTACTATTTACTATTTACTAACTTTTTCCTTCTTTGTATTCATATGTTTCTGGGGGACAGACTAGAGTTAGATAAAAAAGTTAAAAACAGTGAAAGGTAGAAGGAAAAGTTTCTTTAATCAACCGGATCCCCAAAAAAAAAAAAAAAAAAAAAAAAAATGCTATCTAGGGGAGGTGGATCAATCATTAAGTGGACGAAATATATATCAAACAATTATCGACTAATTTAATTCCGGTTGCTTACAAGTCAAAATAAGACTAAAATTGATCTATCATATTGAGAAGTGAATTTGTCTACGTTTGCTTCCTGCTTGTCCAAAGTTGCACGCTTTAATTTATTTGGAAGAGAGATTTAATTTGTAACTTATTCAGTTACACAAATAGTATGATTTAGATTTGATTTGATGCTCACATATGTGTTACTTTAAAGATAGAATTGAAAATATTACGTGTGGTTGAGGTTGGCTTTAAAAATCATGATCTCATGTCACAGCCTTAAAGTTTGCAAATAATAATAGTACTGCGACATGCTGCTTTTGTTTTGCATGTTAGGTGGAAGGTCATCTGATTCATGACAACTCAACTCCTCCACACAGCTAGCCAACCCCATTTCATTTGGAGACGGGATATTTAGTAATAAATTAAATCATTATTTTTCTTCTTATGCTAACTTTTTCCTTAGGAAAGCATTAATTAGTTGATTTAACTAGTTAATTACAAGTTTTAATTAATTAGTAACAAATAAACCCAAGCTACAGTAGTATGTTTTAGTCTGTTTCGTTTCAAATAATATCCTACGCATCCTTTATGACATATATATATATATTATTATTGGTTAAGATTTCGTATTGGAGTGGTTGACGCTAGCTACCATGCAATTTCTCTTAATTAATTTGTTCCATATATATGCTGATCTGAAACTTACAAATCGTTGCAAAACTTGCAGGGTATTGTAGATGAGAAGATTAAAAGAGATCAGGAAGAAGCATGCACCCTTGATGGAACTGTTGATCGACGTGGCCGTCCTGCCATCAGAAAAAAAACTGGAACTTGGTTTGCCGGAGTTCTTATTTTAGGTAACTTTAAACTTTGTTTTTAGAAAATAAAACACTGCAACTGACTGTAATTAATGTCATAATATTCCACTGCTTTGATTCTTCATGTATAATTCACATGGCATTTTGATAACTACTTTTTATATATTTAATTATGCCTTTCAGGCTTTCTTGATCACGGTAGACTAATTATTAATAACATGCAATTTTTGAATTCAGTGAACCAAGGGCTGGCTACGCTGGCATTCTTTGGAGTTGGAGTGAACTTGGTGTTGTTTCTGACAAGAGTACTGGGCCAGGAAAACGCTGACGCAGCAAACAATGTCAGCAAATGGACAGGCACTGTCTATATTTTCTCTTTGCTTGGTGCCTTCCTCAGTGACTCTTACTGGGGTAGGTACAAAACTTGTGCAATCTTTCAGGCCATCTTTGTCATTGTAAGTAGGCATACCCATTTCTACTTTTCAATATTCTCTCTGAATTGCCATTAATTGATTTATAAACTTACGAGTACTGCTTATATATGCAGGGCCTGGTATCGTTATCACTGACAACCTATTTGTTCTTATTAGAGCCAAGTGGGTGTGGTGGTGAGACAACTCCATGTGGATCCCATTCAACGCTCCATATGTCCTTGTTCTATCTGTCTATATACCTAGTTGCGCTTGGAAATGGAGGATACCAACCCAACATAGCTACATTTGGGTCTGATCAATTTGATGAAGAGGACCCCAAGGAAGGGCACTCCAAAATAGCCTTCTTCAGCTACTTCTACTTGGCCTTGAATCTCGGCTCTCTTTTCTCCAACACTATACTGGGATATTTTGAGGATGAAGGGATGTGGGCACTTGGATTTTGGGCATCAGCTGGATCCGCTGCTCTGGCTCTTCTCCTGTTCCTTGTTGGAACTCCAAGTTACAGACACTTCAAACCCAGTGGCAATCCCCTCTCCAGGTTTTGCCAAGTTGTGGTTTCTGCTATCAGGAAATGGAAGGTCGAAATCACTTCAGGTCAAGAGAATTTCTTCGAAGACGATGGGATGCCAAGTTCCAACAATATTGGGGCCAGAAAGATTTTCCACACACAAGGTTTCAAGTGAGTGATCAGATGCTAATTAATTAATTAATTATCATGAGTGAGTGATCATCAGGTGCTAATTAATTAATTATCAAATTAAATATGCAGATTCTTGGATAGAGCCGCAGTTAAGACCTCCAATGATGTCGCTTACAATCCATGGCGTCTTTGCACGGTGACACAAGTGGAAGAAGTCAAGTGCATATTGAGACTCCTTCCAATATGGCTCTGCACCATACTCTACTCTGTGGTTTTCACTCAAATGGCCTCACTTTTTGTAGAACAAGGAGCTGCTATGAAGACCAACATATCGACCTTCCACGTACCGCCAGCAAGCATGTCTAGTTTCGACATCCTGAGCGTTGCAGCTTTCATATTCATATACAGGAGAATTCTGGACCCCTTAGTGGCCAGGCTGAAAAAGACCAAATCAAAAGGACTGACCGAGCTTCAGAGAATGGGGATCGGTATAGTGATAGCAATAATTGCAATGGTGTCGGCAGGAGTAGTGGAGGTTTTCAGGTTGAAATACGCAGACAAGGATTGCAAAAGCTGTGAAAACTCAAGCAGCCTGAGCATATTTTGGCAAATTCCACAGTATGTGTTGATAGGAGCATCGGAGGTGTTCATGTATGTGGGTCAATTAGAGTTCTTCAATGGACAAGCACCAGATGGACTCAAAAGCTTTGGAAGTGCACTTTGCATGACATCCATATCTCTGGGGAACTACGTGAGTAGTCTGCTTGTCACAATCGTAATGAAAATATCAACAAGTGATGATATGCCTGGTTGGATCCCTGGAAATCTAAACAGAGGCCATCTTGACAGATTTTACTTTCTATTAGCAGCTCTAACCACAGCAGATCTTCTCGTCTATATTATATGCGCCAGATGGTACAAGTATATCAAGTTCGGGGACAGAAGTAGTGAAAATATCATCGCTATGGTTTGATCAAACTTTTACTTGATCAGGCACGCACACGGCACATCATATAATTATTATTATAATATGATCAAGTCGAATGAATGTATGCCATGAAACTCGAGAAATGCATGCCTTAAATTTTCATTTCTCTAAGTTGAGCACTAGAGTGGCTTCTTGTAAATATTGTTTCAAAGCTTTGCTTTAATGCATGTCTATTAATAATAAATCATTATCATTCTCTTGCATTATTTTTTCCTTCATTTTTTTTTTTTTTAAACAGCTCTTCAGAGTTCAAACAACTCTCGGTCCAAAGTTATATCAAAATAAATAAAACACAATAATGATATATATCTAACTAAAATTAATTATGTGGTTGACTGATTGTAAACATAGTCTAGTGGTAACCATATCTCTCAATAAAGTTGAGATTATTAGTTTGAGTCCCCTAACCCAAATCAATTATTATTATTATGTGGTTGAACTTCCAAATTCAAATCCCTTCCCCAAGTAATAATGATAATAATAGTTAACATTAGAAGCAATTTTTATTTATTTATTTATTTATTTTTTTTAAAGAACATTAGAAGCAATTGATAAGTAAATCTCGGCAACAATAGGAAAGAAAACATATAGAATTAATTTATCTTGGTAATATTGTGTTAAGGTTTATAAATAAATTTATTAATTTGCAAAAGATAAAAAAAAATGTGAACCGAATAAATTTTCATATATAAATTCTGAATTTGAAAATAAAAAAGAAAAAAGGAAACGGGTCAAAAAACGGAATTACAATTTTACCCGAAGGGCCCGTCCCGCGTGTACTCGCCCCGGTTAGGGCGGGTCTTCTGCCGCTGAAAGTAAAACGGGTTAGGACGAAGATGGACACTAAAATATTATTATTTTCAAAAAAATAAAAAAAATAAAAAAAATTAAGAAGCTAAGCTGGGTCGCTACTCGCAAACCCAGATATCTAATCTCTCCGTTATCGCTATTCCATCTTTAAATCGGAGGAGCATTCTACAATCGCTATTTCACTAAAGAGGTCAAATATCTTTTCTTTTTTTGCTTTTATCCTTTCTCTTTCTGTTAATTTATAAATTTTATTGATTGCTGTTGGAAATGATTGAAGTTTCGATTTTTTAGGTTTTGTGTTATAGAATTTTTTTCTTTTTCGACAATCTGGTTTGTGACTGATTGTAATTAGAAACATTGTTGATTGTACACTGTCGGTTTCTTTTCAGATATAGGTTATAATTCTAAATTGATATTTTGGTTTCCTTTTTCTCTTTTTTGCTTGTGTTGCGATTTGCGAGCTGTTATAGTAAGAAAAAGACTGGCCTTTTTTTTTTTTTTTTTTTTTTAATACAAAGTAGAAAAAGATGAATTTCTGTTGTAAGTTCAGCTGAAGAATATTTGTTGGGGGCAAAGAGAAGGAGAAACAAAAACCATTTGTTGTTAGTCTTAAAAATTGACTGATAACGTTGTGTAGGGGAATTTCAGAGGTATCCCTCTTGGACGAAATCGATTGAGAGATGGCAGGGAGACAAAGAGCAGTAGCAACGTTGCCGAATTTGATGAGAAGCCTGAGGAAGGACTCCAGCAAGGCTCCAAATCAACCATTACCATCACTTAGGCGCGCCTTCTCTCTCTATGATCAGATAAATCTCATTGACAATGTCCCTGAGGATCAGCTCCGCTTTCAAGGGTTTCTTTCTTTCTGTATACTTATCTGTCTCTGTATATACATATATACTAATCTTCAAACGGAATTTGATCTGATTTTCTAGGTACACAGACACGGGCTTCACGGTGAATCGAGTTCAGTATGAAGGTAGCTTGCTTTGTGTGGGAAACTTACTTATGTCGTGGGCTCCCAAGAAGTTCTCTGAGATTACTCCAGACAGGTATCTATCTGCTTTCCAATCACACTCTACTTAAGCTGATTTTCTTGTGACCTATAGTAAACTTTGGTACAATCCTTTCCTTTGCATCACGATGAACACCATCTACATATCCAAGCAATTTCATCTAACGTGTTTGCTTGTGTGTGTGTGTAATGAGGTGTCTTTTGTAGATTCTGTGGTGAAAGATAGGTAACCCTTGGAGGCAGTTGTGTCGCACATATATCGGTGTTTTTGGGTTTGCACTTTTCCATCAATAGCATTAAAAAGGAAAGAAAAAGTGCAAAGCCAAAAACACTGATATATGTACGACACGACTTCCTCCAAGCCAAAGACATTAGCAAACATCTAAACATATTATGTCACTATTTTATCATGGTGCCTGATGGCTGATGTGGATTGAAATGTTAGAAACGATACCAATTCTGGATATCTCATTATTGAACTTGAATGTATAATTCACCGGTTGCCTATAACTAATTATGTATTTCTAGTTTTGTGAGACTTGCTGATACAACAAAAAGGAGCTATTATCTTTGATACTAATTCAGTCCTAAGATTTCCTTGAATGGATTTAGAAAGAATGAAGGATAACCTATGAATTGCTTAGAGTTCCCTGATGAAAACTTTCTTAGCTGGAATAAGAAACATGGATTTTTTCTATGCTGATGCCTGACATTACTGTTATGCCATGTACAGCTTATCTATCTTCCAACTTGTTCGGCCTATTCCAGGTGAGTGTTCAAACTTTATTTAATGAGATCCACTCCAGAAGAAAAATCGATTTGCTAGAAAGTCTCGAGAGCTTTAACTCTTTTTTTTTTTTAAAGGACTTTTAACTCTTTTGTTGGCCTTTCACTCGTGGTAATTTATTTCAGAAATCTTGATTCTTGGTTGTGGGAGGTACATTGAACCGGTGGATCCTGAGGTTCGGCGCTTCATTCGTTCTATTGGCATAAAGCTAGAAGCCATTGACTCGGTATTGTTATTTTGGATTTTGTTATTACTTTTGGCTTTGATGACATATCAGCTTGTTGTAATTATGTTATAATTTGGTATAATGCCCTGTTCCTAAGCTCACCAATAAATAGTTGAAATGGTTTGTAAAGAGAGGTTCTTGTCAGAAAACTTCCCTACGGAAAGAAGATATAGATGATGAACCAAATTTAAAAGTTGAAATTTTCCCATAGCTTTGACTGTTAAGATTCGATTCTTCACTAATTGAATTAATAAGGACCACAAAAAGTTGTAGGATGAAGATATAGTTGATGATAAAAATTCAAATCCTGTCTTGATGTGGAATCGAAGATCTAAAGTTTGATATTTTCAAAAGTTTTGAAAGTTCTGTTAAGATTTAATTCTTTGCCACTTGAATATATGGACTGCAAAATGTTGCTGGAGGTTTTTGAGCCAATTTCTTCGTACTGATTTCTTATGTACTCTCAGTAATGTTTTTTACTTTTAACACATTTTTGAAAGAAAAACTGAAAGAAAAGTGGAAGTGACTTAGTATTAGACTACTGTAATCTTCTATTACCGGGTTGATTTTGTTCAATAATCAATTGGATAATCTAAAATCCAAAGGCCCAAATAAAATCTTGACTTGAAAATACTGCTGATCGCTCCTACGACTTCCATACACTCTAGTAATTTCTCTCCTTTTGCTGCAGAGGAATGCTTCATCCACTTACAACATACTGAATGAGGAAGGTAGGATCGTGGCTGCCGCACTTCTCCCATATGGAGTTTCTTCATGAAGTGTAGATGTTTCAGTTGCAGCCTGTTCTTGTTGTCGGATCTCCTTGATTAGTCGAGCCATTCACTCTTTTGCGGAAAGCTACTTAAAAACTGCAGAATCCCAAAATAGCCGGTAGAGACTGACCTGTAATTAGTTGAATAGGTTTTTGTTTTGTGGAATCAAGGTGATATTATAGTTCACCTTAACTTGCATCTTAGTGCTTTTCTTGTTGTTGTTCATGATTAAGGTGTCTCAAGTCAATTGCAAGAGACCTGTGAACGCAAAATAAATAGTTGGATTACATTTTTTAATGACAAGCATGACCAAAATTCCAGTTTATTTGTTGCAGAATATCTTAGTATATGAGAAATGATAATACAGATTAATTTGGCTACTGAGAGTGAGAAGGTAGCAAGTATGAAGCAATATCTTGTTGGTAGGCATTGGATGAATCTGTCGTTGAAGCGTATGGTTGTTACTTGCTATGACTTATCATGTGCATCATCAACCCTGTTACTGTTCATGAAGTGGAAACCCATCAAGTACCTGTACTCTCCTGTTCCAAGGCAACGGGAGCAATAGGTGAGACCGCTACCCCCACAAATGGTGCACCTACAATAATAACATTAACTTTGATCATTAAAATGGTTTAGATTTTTGATTAAAGGATGTAATGGAATGACTAGCAGTAGCTCATACCATTTAGGCCATTCTCCTTTGGGAAGCATTGTCGATTGAACCACGTTGGTTCTGCCTGTAAATCATATCCATTTTATAAGGCTTTCTATCAATTATCATATCCATATTAGAAGAAAAAAGTGAAGACAAAAAAAGAGAGACCTTGTCCAGAACAATGGTGGCAATGAACTCTACCGGAGCCCCGACAGACAACGCAAGGTGGATCTGGCTTCTTCCTTACAAGTTTTCGAACATTTGACTGCAACAAAAGAAACAGAAACACAATTAATTAATGTATGAATTGATGGATTTGTGAGAAAGAGATTGATTTGTTTTGCCTCAGTTCGGACGACCCAAGACGGCTTTGGAAAGGACAGCGGACGAGAGGCATCCTTGGAGGAGTTGGATGATTCTTCTTCTAATCCAACTGCTCTTAACAGACTCGGCTTTCGAAAAGACAGCGGACGAGAGGCATCCTTGGAGGAGTTGGATGATTCTTCTTCTATTCCAACTGCTCTTAACAGACTCGGCTTTCGAAAAGACAGCGGACGAGAGGCATCCTTGGAGGAGTTGGATGATTCTTCTTCTATTCCAACTGCTCTTAACAGACTCGGCTTTCGAAAAGACAGCGGACGAGAGGCATCCTTGGAGGAGTTGGATGATTCTTCTTCTATTCCAACTGCTCTTAACAGACTCGGCTTTCGAAAAGACAGCAGACGAGAGGCATCCTTGGAGGAGTTGGATGATTCTTCTTCTATTCCAACTGCTCTTAACAGACTCGGCTTTCTCATCCTCACCGCCGCCGCTCCCAACATCCTCTCACACGCACCAATCCACCTACGCCTTTATCTCTTATTTATTTCCTTTTTTTTTTTTTTTTTTTTTTTTTTTTTTTATATATATTCTGTTTACTGTAATATTTTAATTGCCATTTTTTTTAATTGGATTTGAAGCTTCGAATGCAAAACTCATATTTTGTCATTTGATATACATATACAATTATACATATACTAATGCACAATTTCTTATATTTTACAAAAATAAATATATATTTATTTTATTTTTGTTTCACCCCAGTGTCCCCACCCACATTGGAGTGGGACTAATCCTGTTGGCCCGGGAGGTCAGTAAGTGTGTGTTTGGTACACGGGACGGGACAGGACAATGTGGGACAATTTGTTCTTGTCCCATGTTTGGCGCATTCTTAGCATGGGACAGGACGGGACAAGGTGGGACAAAAATCACAAAAAATTGTCCCACTCAAGACCCTAGGACAACTTGTCCCATGACATGGGACAAGTGTCAAAAAGACCAATTCACCATTTAAATTTTTAAACAATTACAATCATGTCTAATATATATTATATAATAATTATACATATATATTATAATCTTTAATATATATATATTAAATAATAATAATATAATATAAATATATTATTATTATATTATATTTTCTATATCTATATATATTTTATATATATTATTATATATAATATATGTTGTTATATATATAAGAGGGGTACTCTGGTCATTTGAACCTCTTGTTCTGTCATGTTCCAGTCATACCAAACGCATAATAGTACAGTCACAGTTCTGTCCCAGATCTTCCAAACACAATACAGAACAACATATCCTGTTCTGTCCTGTCATGTCCTGTCCCATGTCCGTGCCAAACGCACCCTAAAGGTCTGGCCATAGGTGTGCTCCACAGGAGTTGCTTCCGGTGGGAATCGAACTCGGGCAGTGGTTCATCCCACATAGAATGCGGTGACCAACCGCACCACACACCGATGGTTTTATTTTATATTTTTCATTCCTTAACATATTTGTTACTTATAATGGGGCTCAAGTCACTTCCTTGAGTTATTTTGAATCTACATTTTAAACATACATAACATGGCACACTTTTCACACATTCATGGAAATCGACACAGAACCAATAAAATTATGTAAATGCTTCCGTTCTGCTAGTTATAAATATAATCTTGTACATCTCGGATTCGGATCCTTATTTTGTTCCTACCAAATTTGAAAGATTCATTCTTGTTTAATCTAGGATGATGATCTCTTATTTCATTAACTATGTTGATTGTTGACTGGTGTTGAAGTTCTGGGATCTCATTGAATACTCCTTTATAAGTTTTGAGAAGAAAGAATCTTCTCTTTCCAGTAGCCTTTTTGGTGAGTCATATTCTGCAATTCTTCCTGTAAGTTCACACACAAATAACTCACTCACATTCAATGATCCAATCATATATATAAATATATTTTTCTCTGATTAGGGGTGTGTGTGTGTGTGTATTTCTTACCATCACTAAGGACCAATACAAGGTCACTATCAATGACTGTATGGATTCTGTGAGCTATTGTGACAACTGTCCGATCTTTGAATTCTTGACTAATAATCTTCTGTATCACACCATCTGTTGCAGAGTCCACCGATGCTGTTGCTTCGTCCAGTACCAGAATGCTGCTTTTCTTCAGCAAAGTCCTTCCAAGACAGAATAACTGCCTTTGCCCCACGCTCCAATTTTCTCCATTTTCAACCACTGTAAGACCATCCTTTTACATGTTACATATATACTTACATATTACAAGTTTTCTTCACCATATAGATACAAATAACTGCATGTTATAGTCCAAATTTGAAGAACCTGACCTGGGCTATCCAGCTTCTTTTCCTTTGCACGCACTAGATCACCAAGTTGACATTTATCTAGAGCCTGAACATAATGGTGTTTGATGAAATGTTATAACATTTTGATATTCACATGCACTAGATCACCGACTTGACATTCATATTTCACCCCATGACCGACTAAATTTTGATAAAAATAATTACCTCCCAGACTTCTTTGTCCGAATATTGAAATAATGTATCGAGGTTTCCTCTAACAGTTCCCTCAAACAGTGTTGGATCCTGTGGAATGATGCTAAGCCTTGATCTCAAGTCATGTAGGCCTATCTTGCAAATGTCCACATTATCGATGATAATGCTTCCCTCTCTAGGTTCAACAATTCTGAAGATGGCCTGTATAAGGGTTGATTTCCCACTCCCTGTCCTTCCCACGACACCAATTTTCTTTCTTCCAGGAAATGTGCAGGTAATGTTTTTTAGAACAGATGGGAGATGTTCAGCATAACGGATCTGCAAGACATTCAAATTTTATATTTATCTTAATTTAGAAGTACTTGGAACAGGTTGGAAGCATTGTTAGAAATGTTTGTGGAATGGCTTTATATCAAAAGGGATGTCAACATTTTCTAATCTACTTTTGGAGGGCTTACCTGTAAATTGTTGAAGCAAATTGTTCCAACGTCTGGCCAGTTATTTGGTGGTCTATACTCTTCAACTACAAAAGGGGCTTCACTTGTTAAGTTTGAGTATTGAATTATTCGTTCTACTGATATCATTTTATTTTCTGCGTTGCATATGTTCCATATAATGGAAGCTTGCAAAACATTCAAATTTATTCCATATGTTACTGCCAACCCTGCAATACCTGTGTAACAAAAAATCCAGTCTGGTTAGCCATTTCTAAGACTAATTTTTACAAAATAGAAAGAAAAAAAAAAAAAAAGAGTTTCTGCTGCTTTTTAGAAGATAAGGCCTAATAGAGTAAACATTTGGTACCTTAAATGGTATAATATATGCATGTTATCTTATGAATGAGTCCTAATTGCTCTTTTATTAGTCTAAGAAGCATATAATTTTGATGGACACAGAATGTTATTACAATTGATAAATATTATGCGATACTTACTTGGATTGATAATTCCTTCAGGGAGGCTCACCAGCACGATCAATGAGAAAGCAAAGACAAAATTGGACAGTAAATTTAGTCTGAAAGAAAGCCATTCCATGGCTGAGACATTGTGAAACCATGGCCTTGAGTGGTTGTCAATAAGACTGAGGTTTGCATTGGTAAAACGGTCTTCTTGATCAAAAGCATGGATTGTTGCTGCTCCTGATAGTGATTCCGCAAAGTGGTGAAGGATTGGAGCTCTTTGTATCTGTGACAAGCGGGCCAGTTCTCTAGCTGTTGGTATGTAGTATTGCTGAGGTAGTCACAAATATGAATGAAGTTAATAATATAACAGAGTCCATTTGCATTTCTACATTTGTGTAGCTTTTAAATTTGGTTTTTCTTTCAACTTATAATTGAAGAGTTTATTTGAGCTTACCAGAAAATATAATTTGGTTTTTTGCAGTACTCCTAATCAATTATCTATGAAAAGATTGATACTGAGGGTGAGTATGTATCTTACTTGGTACCATATGCAGATAGCAGTTACTGGAATGAAGATGACAAACACTTGCCATGCTGCCTGTGACATCACTGCAATGGTCCCTATAATCTGTATTATTGAGAAAGCACACCAACCTAATTTTCCTGCCAGTTCCAAGTCAAGCACACTTTGGTCTGTAGATGCCTACAAATAAAATAAGATTAAGTTATTAGTTCTCTTTAATAATTATGCTTTTGGATCCCCAAAAGTATACATAAATGAACCACTCTACATTATAGAAGCTTTATTTATCAGAAATTTACTTAATTCAACAGATAATAACATGCTTATATTTCCTTATATTGTTTACATTTTTTCTGTCACAATTTGTAAGCTGTAAATTTTCTAATTTAGCAAATCTCTAAAATACATTCAATTCATTTGCAAATTATAAGAAATTCATCAGTTCTACCAACTTGTCTGACTGATTTAAGCTTGTTTTTCCATTCAGAGTTCAATTTTTCAAGTAATGGATTTGATGCCTACGGCTATGATTTGGTAAGAATAAAATTAATTCCAATGTGTTTGTAAACTGAAAAGCAGACATAAAATTCATGTTTTATATGTTACTCACCCGGTTTAAGATTCTTCCAGTTGGAGTTGAATCAAAAAATGCCATGGGAGCCCGGAGTATACTATGCAGCATGCTTGTGAATAGCTTTTGGGCTGTCTTAAGTCCTGTTGTTGCTACTAGCATGGCTCGTAGGAGCACGCAGAATGCACTTCCAACGGCAAGTAGTGTGTAAACAAGTAATATTACTTTCATTTCTACTATTGGCTCAGCCTCACTTGTAGTGGGAGAAGTCCATGCCATCCAATAGTTGCTAGCTACCTGTAATACTTGGAATGACGACTGTGCCAAGATTATGATCGGAACAAGGGCTCCACCTTTCACTGCAGTTAAATAATACCAGTAAACTTCTTTTCCTATGCTCCCCTTCTCTCTCTCTTCTTCTTGTATCAGTTTTCCTTCCTTTTTTGTTATATCTAAGGAGAGGTTATGCTCTGAGTCATGTTGTGAGTGTATGAGTTCTGCATTTGAAGTGGTATCTGTGCTGGACTCAGCTTCAGGTACCAAGTCTTGAGATGTTCTGCTAGAATTTTCAACCGTGAGAATTGAATCGAGAGCTTCATTATGAGCACCAACTATAACTTCAAATCCTATATTTTGTTGTAGAAGTTCATCAAATCTACCAGCTTGTGCGATTCTTCCATTTTGCATCACCTGTTCAGAATTATCAATTGAAATCTGTGTTATATCTCTGGGGGACTTAAAATCCTCAAATTCTTTGACTTTGTGAAATTGGACAGACATCTTATAATTACCAGAATGAGGTCTGCTGCTGGAAGAAACTCAACTTGGTGGGTAACATAAAGTACAGTCTTGTCCTTTAGCATTCCCATCAAACACTCCTACAGAAGGTAATTAAAAAATACTCAATGATATAAAATCTTGTGATTACTTCAGATTAGGAAAGTGAATGAGAATATATTTTAATTACTAGGACCTACTATGACCCTATGAGGACCTTACCTCAAAGAGTTGAGTGCCTGTATGAGCATCCACGGCGCTGAATGGGTCATCAAGTAGATATATATCAGCATCTTGGTAAACTGCACGAGCGATTTGTATTCTCTGTTTCTGTCCTCCACTCATGTTTATTCCTCTTTCTCCAATCTCTGTTAGGTCACCACAGGGGAACAGCTCAAAGTCCTTTAACAAGGCACATGCTTTAACAGTTTTTTCATACTTGTGACTGTCGTATTGATTGCCAAATAGAATATTATCCCTGATATTTCCTGTGAGTATCCATGGTGACTGAGGAACATAAGCCTTTGTACCGCTAATCTTGACAGTCCCCGCTAGCTTCTGCATTTCCCCAAGCATGCATGAAAGCAGGCTAGACTTGCCCGAACCCACTGTCCCACAAATTGCCACCTTCATTCCTTTCTTCACTTTCAACTGGATTCCATCAAGAGTTGGGCTGCCTGACTCAGGATTCCAGCTAAATTTTCCATTGTCAATCTCAACTCCAAAGTCTGTTTTATCTTTCGAAACATACTCAACAGAATCTTGCTGAATTTCTTCTTTCTGAAGATAGGATGCAATCCGATCTGCTGAAACTTTGCCCTGAGCAATGTTAGAGAGTAAGTCGGGTAAACTAAATATAGGGTCCTGCAGCATTCGAAAGGTAGCCAATGCAGATAAGACTCTCCCAGCTGTGAGTTGAATTCCCATTAGCATACACGCCGCAAAAGTCACAACAGAGATAAATGTCGGTGCCCCCCAGAAAATAAAAGCTGAAGTTGCTGACAGTCTCAGTGACTTCCACAGCCAATCACATTCAATTTTCCTCAAACTCTCTAGCTTGTTGAGGTACTTACTGTCCCATGCTTGAAGTTTTAGTGTCTTCATGTTTCTGAGAACTTCTGAAGTTGCTTTCATCCTGTCATCCTTAGCAGTCATGATCTTTGATTGGTATCTCTTCTGGAATCTTGTTATAGGTATATTGCAAGACATGACTATAAAAGTTGCAGCCAATGCAGCCAATGATCCCAAACCTAAATATGTATGGAGAATGTAGATGGCTAAGGATATCTGTACAGGCAACATCCATATGATATTTAAGTACCAGATGAAGTCTGTAATTCTTTGGATATCCACACTCATATAGTTGATAATCTCCCCACTTGTGTGGCTTTGGCGAGATTGACATGACAAACGCAGGCCCTTCCTGTATATTTGAGATATCAAAGCTGCTCTTAAGCGAAGGCCTAGCTGACGTGCTCCAAAAATCCATTGCCTCTGTGCTATTGTCTCAACCATCTTGGCACCTAGAAAGGCTAGTGCAAGAAGGTACCCACTCTTTAAACTCTGCTTATTCTTCTCATTAAGGAAATTTACAAAGTCATCGATAAGGTATGGGCCAACATAAGATGATGCCGCGCTTATGACAGCAAATAATGCATTGATTGCTGCTTTCTTCCGGATGAACAAAAAGATTGCCTTGTAGATAGATGGATTTACGCTTCCATCTTTCTGCTTAACATGTTTTAGTCTCTCGTCAAAGTTGTGGGAGAGAAATTCAGCAGAGTCCTTAATATAAACATCTGGGATTTCATTCTGATCAATGGGTTTTTTTATTCCAACAGCAAACAAAGGGTTGAGCCAGGAGAAGGTAACAAGTTGGAGAAGAGTTGCTTTCCCATATGAAGATTCCCTTTTGTATTCCAAATGTGTATCAGTTTTTCCAAGGAGAAGCGGCTCAGTGGTGTCATTGGAGAGAGTATAGACTAATCCTGTCTTCCCTCGGATGGATATTCCCAACAACAAGGTGGAAGGAAGGAGACAGATGAAATCTGCATAATCTCCTACTCTGAATTGGCTGTGGTTTGTAACTCTGGAATATGCGTCAAGAGCTGTGCAGGTAATGTACAATGAGAAGCTGCAAAACCACCATGCTCTTAGAATCCAAGGAAACTTGGCATACTTGTTACTTGGAATCTTGTATATAGTAAGCAGTGTGCTTGCCCATAATACCACTTGCATAACCTCTGATGAAAAAGCTAGGAGTTTAGAGTCGCAGAGGGTCTCAGCACCATTTAGCATTATCAGTAACATTATAAAATGAGTGGCAAATAGTAAAGTGGAGCAAACCATGGTGATTCTATAAGAGATGTTGAATTTTACACCAGCCATGTATTTCTCTACACTTTGATCTGTGGCCTGATCCGTTCTGTTTCTGCATATTCGGGTCACTAATATTCTTACGAATTGAAGCAGCAGGAGTAGAAGGAAAGCAAGTTGCACAACTAGGCTGATATGCTCCCTGACACAGGGTGATTTTAGTGGCAGCCATGCTATATGGAACTGGGGCAGCTTCAAATCTGTTACACATTTACAAGCAGGTTATTGAAGATGAAGTTATATTATTTGAGTTGGACTGATTGTAGAAGTTCAATATACTGATATACAGTTCGTTGTACAAGTTAAATTTCCCATTTGTTTATCCTATTCCTAGTGATAAATGAATTCAGAAGTGTTAGAAGTAAGAACTTACTTGATGCCATGTTTACAGTGAACATGTGTTGGAAGAGCAGCATATATGATGATACTCTCTTCCCAGATGATGATTGACAGTTTTATTTAAAATAATTAAAAAGTGAGGCCTCTCATCTCATGTCTCGTGATCAAGAGAGAAACTTTAGTGTTTGAATAGTTTGGTTTGAAAAGCAGGTATCTGCATATTTCAAGAAATCTACATCAAGTTGGGGACAGTATCTATCATCAAAAGCCAAGACTAAAGATTTGGAGAGCACGAGAGAGAAGAGTCTAAATTTTAGATTTGTACGTGTCTTTTTGGCTTTTTTATTATATGGATGCTACTGTTTTCAAATGATATGATAAAGAAATTATTCACCACATAAAAGTTAAACCACAAATTACAAATTACAGTATTAATTGTCTTTTATTACACATGGGAGTTGCAATAATTATTGAAGGCATGTGGGCTGGTTGATCTATGTCAATTCAATTTTTATTAATTACGCACTACGCAGTTGTTTGTCTTTAATTGATTTCCATATATGTGGCCGGACTGTGGACCGCTAGCTAGCTTTGTCTCATATTCGTCACAAGTCACAGCGCTCGTGTCCAACTTTTGGTGCTCCATGCACATTTAATCTCGATCTCTCATTTTACCATCACCAACACAAATCAATAATCATTTCTTACTTCTTAGTTAAGTGATGATGAGCTATACATATTACTCCGCCGAAAGAGAAAGCCTTTTTTTTTTTTTCTTTTCTTATATTTTAGTGATGAGTGATGAGTGATGAGTGATGAGCTCCATCCAGTTGTGTTGTGTTGTCTTCTTGCAATACTCGTTTCTTGAATTTCACGTTATATATTCTCTCATATGTCTTATGGATACTGGATTGTTGAGACGTTTACAATCTGAATCTATCTACATATATATATATATATATATATATATATATATATATATATATATATATATATATATATATAACATATTGCATGAGCATCAATAAAGCAAAAATTAAAATGATTTGAGCTTCTATATCAACCTTGCTATACATAGGCAGCACGTAATATTATTTAGGGTTTTATTGAAAACTAACCCCTTTGGAAGGCTCAAGTTGAAATCTAACTCATTTTTGAAAAATTTACAAAACTAACTCTTTTTTCATGTGTAAGTACTACTTTACCCTTACTTACTAACTTTTTCCTCTCTACTCATTACATTCCCATTCTTTTCCACACTTTTCTCTCTACTCATTTTTTTCACATTTTTTTCCTCACTTTTTTCTCTCCCCACCACACCTCCAGCAGAACACGTTTTTTGTTTCTCCTCTCCAATTTTTTTTCTTTTGTTCTCTCTTCCTTTGCAAGTAGAAATTAAGCAACTCCACCATTGAGCAAGTAGAAACAAGCAACTTCACCATTGAGCAACTCCACAAGGGTTCCTTCCATTGAAGCTTTGAGGTGAGTTTTTTTTTTTTTGAACTTTTATATTTCAAACTTCTCAACCATCTCCGATTTTCTCGAATTTCTATAATATTTTTGTGAAAATAGTTTACATTTACATAATAAAACATGAGTCTTGATTGAATTTGATGTTGTTGTGACCAATTTAAAGTTTATACTTAAAATTTGAGTTGTTTTCTTGTTAAAATGTCTTATTTACTTAGATTTGTGTATTAGGGTTCTTTATTTTTGTGAAAATAGCTTACATGAATGTAATAGAGCATGGGTCTTGGTTGAATTTGATGTTGTTGTGGTCAATTTAAAGTTCACAAGATAAATTTTTGGTTTATTTCTTGGTAAAATGTGTTATTTACTTAGATTTGTATATTAGGGTTCTTTATTTTTGTGAAAATAGCTTACATGAATGTAATAGAGCATGGGTCTTGGTTGAATTTGATGTTGTTGTGGTTGATTTTCCATTATAGTATTGAATCTAGACAATTGAAACTATTTTTTTAGAATGTGTCCAGCACTGTTTTCCCAACAGCAGTTAGGAATTCCTAACAGCCGTTAGGAATTCCCAACTGTTGTTAGGAATTCCCAACGGTGTTTGGAATTCCCAACCGCAGTTAGGAATTCCTAACGGTGTTATGGAATTCCTAACGGCCGTTGGGAATTCCTAACGGTGTTTGGAATTCCCAACCGCCGTTAGGAATTCCTAACGGTGTTATGGAATTCCTAACGGCTGTTGGGAATTCCTAACGGCGGTTGGAAATTCCTAATAGTGTTATGGAATTCCTAACGGCTGTTGAGAATTCCTAACGGCATTCAGATTTCCAAACAGTGTTTGGATTCATAATATTTTGTAGATTCATAATATTACCAAATCATCATGAAACTTAGTTCCACTTTTTTGAATAATGATGAGCAAGTGATGCTAGCAATATTCTTAAATAAAATAAAGGAATTGGATTGGATTGGAAAAATATTAACAAGCAATTAACTCACCAGGATATGCTGGAATGGAGGCTGTCGAATGGGGTCGTGTGTCCTGCTTTCTTTTCCTCTGGTTCTGCTTTGTGCTCTCTCTGTGGTTTTGTTTTGGGTGTGTGGCGCAGGTTCTGGGCATGAGCCCGCTTGTTTTTTATGTTGTTGTGGGCTTTTTTTTTGTGGGGCTTTTCTGTTGTAGGGAGCGATGTCAACCTGCTGCGACATTGTTTTAGTTTTAGCCACTGTCGCTGGTGGTTGAGGTTGCTGGTCTGTCTGGCCTTGTCTTGGTCGGTTGTTGTGCTCTTTTGGCTTTGCCTTCTGTATAGTTTGCTTTCAAAAAAAAAAAAAAAAAAAAAAACTCACCAGGAAACTCCAAGAAACCTCCTTGACCTCTAATATTGATGAACTTGTAAATGGCCCCAGAAACTGGCACAAACACCACCACCACCATATACTATGAAATTAGCTTTTATAAAAGCTAAATGTCACCACAGGACCTTAACACATATATCACTATCAAAAAAATTATAAGGTTTTATTGAAAAGTAACCCTTTTGAAAGGCTGCTGTTGAAATATAACCCATTTTTGAAAAAATTGCAACACTAACTCTTTTTTAATGCATAAGTACCATTTTACCCCTACTTACTAAATTTTCTTTTTTACTCAATATATCCCTCATCAGTTCTTCACGCCTATCCTCTCCTCCTCACGTCAGACTCATTCTTCTCCCTCTCCAAATTTTTTTTTCTTTTGTTCTCTCTTCCTTTGCAAATACAAATTAATCAACTCCACCATTGAGCAACTCCACAAGGGTTCCTTCCATTGAAGCTTTTAGGTGAGTTTTTTATTTTATTTTTTGAACTTTCATAACATTGTTCTTCTCAACCATGTCCGAATTTCTTGAATTTGTGTAATATTTTGGTGAAAATTGTTTACATTTACATAATAAATCATGGGTCTTGGTTGAACTTGAAGTTGTTGTGGTCAATTAGAGTTCACAAGCAGAATTTTTAGTTTTTTTCTTGTTAAAAATGTGTTATTTACTTAGATTTGTGTATTGGGTTCTTTATTTTTATGAAAATAGCTTACATTAATGTAATAGAGCATGGGTCTTGGTTGAATTTGATGTTGTTGTGGTCAATTTAGAGTTCACAAGCAGAATTTTTAGTTTTTTTCTTGTTAAAAATGTGTTATTTACTTAGATTTGTGTATTGGGTTCTTTATTTTTGTTAAAATAGCTTACATTAATGTAATAGAGTATGGGTCTTGGTTGAATTTGATGTTGTTGTGGTTGATTTTCCATTATAGTATTGAATCTAGAGAATTGAATAATTTTTTTGGAATATGTCCAGCACCGAATTCCTAACTGCCGTTAAGAATTCCTAACGGGCGTTAGGAAATTTTTGTTTCCTATTAATTTTACATGTTTATTTGTAGGTGGCTGGATGGCACGGGATGTTGGTTATGTAGTATTCAAAGGTCATTGCCTGGGTGTTTATGAGTCATGGAATGAATGTGAAGCACAAATCAACGGATTTGAAGGAAGTTTTGTGGAGTCCTACAGTGTTATGTAATATTGCTTTTTCACACTTGTTAACTGTTATGGATTGAATTGATTCCACAATTTTATATATAGTAGGAAATGGTTGTAATTGTTTTCAATTGCCTTATTGTTATGGATTGTATTGGTTGAGATGAAACAATTGTGTTTCACTATGAATTTTGTACTGTTATTGAATTGCTTAAGATTGAAAGAGGACAATATTAGTAGGTAAGAATTCTTTACTGTTATTATCAGATCATACTTAGAGTCTTGACCTTTTATTTTGATGGTTGAACTTAGAAATCTTGCTTGACCTTTTAACTGTTATGTACTTCTCTTCATATATCTTGGTCTAATAAAACATCAAGCACATTGCCATAAACATCCATATTTATATACATATTCAAAATTAGTTCACTATGAAAGAGGTAACTCTGTACAAATATATGTCATACACATCCAAAAAAATGCAGACAAAAGCAGCAGCAGCAGCCCTTGTATTTTAATAGGGGCAGCAGCCCCTACATTGTACAAACAAAAAAAATGTTCTGCAGACGAAGTGCTGTTTATCTTCGTCGGGAAATGTTCTGTAGCCTTTACTAACAATTCCACCTCTTCTCCCATTTAATTATCCTGAAATATAACATAAAACCATCAAATATTTATATTAGTACAAATGTTTAAACCGAATAAGCAATTTAAGGTGATATTTGTTATTGTAGTTCAGAATTCAAAACTGTGTTGGAAATTCCCAACAGCAGTTGGGAGTTCTAAACTGCTATTGGGAATTCCAAACGGGTGTTAGGAAATTCCAAACGAGTGTTAGGAAATTCCAAACGAGTGTTAGGAATTTCCTGACACCCGTTAGGAATTCCTAACACCCATTTGGAATTTCCTAACACACATTAGACATTCCTAACGGGTGTTAGGAATTAGTGTTAGGAAATTCCTAACACCCGTTTGGAATTTCCTAACACTAATTCCTAACACCCGTTTGGAATTTCCTAACACTAATTCCTAACACCCGTTAGGAATTTCCTGACACACGTTAGGATTTTCTAATGGGTGTTAGGAACTCCTAAGGTGTTAGGAAATCCTAACACCAGTTAAGAATTTCCTAACACCCGTTAGGAAACCAAAATGCTACTCAGAATACCAAACCTACACAACCACTACAAAATCTAATCCAAACAAATAAACATCACTGAACCTAGCAATATAGGAACTCGAAAATAAACATCACTGAACCAAAATGCTACTCAGAATACCAAACCTACACAACCACTACAAAATCTAATCCAAACAAATAAACATCATAATTGATTGAATCAACCATAGCATAACTGGCAATGTTTTCCACAATATTAAAGGTACTTTTGTCGTATAAAATTTCACTTAAAAATGGGTGAAGAAATGAGTTTAATGTGTGGCAATATCAACACCCTTGAACAAAATATTGCAAGTTAAAACATGACACTTTGTCTAGCAACCCGTGAATGTACCCATTGAGCCCGTTTTCAATTGACAATGTGTTCGACAAACTTCTATGACTACAAGATGAATGAAAAGAAATTTTCCCATGAACATTCAAGCTTCAATACTTTCCTTTACTAATTGCTTTAGTAATCCGGAGGACAAAATGTTATATAAACCAAGAACGAACCAGTAGAATGGTCCAAACCAATCTTGTTCCAAAGGAATCTTTAAAATTGCACGATTCAGCTTAGGTATGATTCAACTCATCACAGTACTAATTAGCTCCAAATACAGTAAAATTTGTAAAGTAATGCTTTCTAAAGTGTGGGTGCCAGCTAACTTTGTTGGTGAGATCTCTTATATTAGTTTAAAATATTTGGTAGCATGATATCATGAAAAATTTCCAAGCTGGCCGACTGTACTACGTAGTTCATCAGCTAATTCCTGCCCATGTGTGGTGAGAGGTTCTGGAGAAGTTTTACGGAAGCTACACGTAAATCCTTCCAAGGAGCCTTGACAAATGTTTAAACCGAATAAGCAATTGAAGGTGATATTTGTTATTGTAGTTGAGAATTCAAAACTATGTTGGAAATTCCCAACAGCAGTTGGGAGTTCCAAACTGTTGTTGGGAATTCCAAACGGGTGTTAGGAATTTCCTGACACCCGTTAGGAATTTCCTAACACCAGTTTGGAATTTCCTAACATCTGTTTGGAATTTCCTAACGTGTGTTAGGAATTCCTAACGGGTGTTAGGAGATTCCTATCCACCGTTTGGAATTTCCTAACACACGTTAGGAATTCCTAACACACGTTAGGATTTCCTAATGGGTGTTAGGAATTCCTAACGGGTGTTAGGAAATCCTAACACCCGTTAAGAATATCATAAATTTAACCAAGTTACAAACTATGAAACAACAAACACATTAAAAATGGAACAATCTGAAATTAATGTTTTTCAAAATTAATGTTACTAGACAACCTGAATTTTCTGTACAACTTTAAAGCTGCAATATGAATTCTGACTGAATAAAATGATATGAAGAAATTATTGATTACCTGACCTCGTCCTAGAAACAAACCACAAGCTTCCATGTAAAATACCAATCAACATCATTCAATTTCACATGAAACATGAAATAAAATCTATGATTTGTTTAAGTAACTAAATCTCTCTTTAGCTGAGCCAATTAAATAGTGTTAGGATTTTGTTTCATTTTCTTGCAACCCAAAGAAATAAAACATCCTTTGCATTTTCCGGTGACAAACCTACATTCCCAACCAAACTAATAGCTGCATTTGCTTCTTTACTACTATCAACGTTCTTATTAACAAACATTTCAGCTAACAGATTGATCCAAAGCAACGCCGTGAAAACAATCAACAAAATCCACATATAGTATCATTCTACCGAACCATCCATAGGAAAAAATCTCCAAATTGGATCAAAGCTGATCGGATCCAAGCCAAAACGACCTAGCATTCTTTCTAGCAAGCATATACAAAAACCCCACAACGCAGCCCATCAAAACAGCAAGAGAAAACTTCCCAAACCCATCAATGGAACCAAGATCGAAATCCAAAACACTAGAAAGAACACCAGAACAAATCAAGAACCCGAAAAAGAATCCTAAAACCCCAATAATCGCACTCAATTGCTTCTCTGACCTCATGGAAGTAGATTTCTCAAACGAAACCCTAGCTAAAACAATCAAAACTTTGAATAAACTAACAAACCCTAAAACAATCACAACCACAACCCCATTTGACAGAATCCCAGAATCTCGACTCCCATCTAGATATATATAAAGCAACAAACAAGAAAAGGCCACAAGAAAAGGAATTACAATACTCTTTGAAATAGATCTGAGACTGGAGATGAGCATCATCGAGTTTCAATCTGAAGATCTGACCACTGGATTTGTTCTAATTAAATATGTTCTAATTAAATAAAACACACAACCAAAGGGAAATTAGGGATTTGTTCCATTCACCTTAGGTTTATTGAAGTTTCCCACAGCCCAAACGTCGTCTGTCAGTCGCGTCGTCGTCGTCGTCGTCTTCAAGGTGAGTCGCGCCGTCGTCGTCGTCTTCAAGGTCAATACGCCGTCGTCATCTTCAAGGTCACCTCTGTGAGTCACGCTGTCGTCGTCTGAGTCGCGCCGTCGTCTTCTTCAAGTCTCCCCCGCGCTGTTGAAGAAGGCTTGGTCGATTTTACAGAGATTAGGGATTTGGAGATTTCAAGAGGTTTGTTTGTTTGAGAGGTTTTGAGAGGTTTGTCTGTTTGAGAGGCTTTGAGAGGTGTGTTCGATTTGGAAGACAGGTAAGGGATTTACAATGTATTGGTATAATTGTAATTTAATGCATTAAAAAGGGCAAAATTGTCAAAAAGGAGTCAGTTTTGCAATTTTTTCAAAAATGGGTTAGATTTCAACTTTATCCCTCCAAAAGGATTAGTTATCAATAAAACCCTATTATTTATTATGCATTATGAAATATTACTACTTCAACCTTCAAAACATGAAACAAGTTGTGATGTCATTATGGGGCCTAAAATTAAACCTGTAGTTTCAATATTATATTTGAGTTGCCTGTACTTTGTTTGTGCACACATATTCATGGCACAACTTGTGGGTAGGTCATGTTGCGACGTTTTAAAATAATAATATATAATTGTTTTGAAGTCCACATCAATGTGACGTGTTCTGATTGGAAGGTCCCATATCCACGTCACTGGGACCGTCCCATTCAAGTTTTTCTCCCATCCATGATGAGAGTCTACATTTTATAATATTAATTAACTATATGAGATGGGATTCTCTGACAAATATAGTTTTAATATCAGAGTTGCAACTCGAATACAATATAGACCGATGTTTTTGTATTTAATCTATATAATTACTCCACTAATATTTAATTTAATACACAGTAAGTAGACAAAAATCTGTTGATGCATTGCATCGGATCAAGTATCCAAGCTTCAAACTTTTGGTTGGTGGGATTGGAAAACATTTCTTAAATCTGTGTGTATTTGACAAGAAACTTTCAAAAGCAAATTCATAAACGTAATCTAACCTTTGCATTCATGAGTAAGAGGAATCCTTTTTTTCTCAAGAAAGACAAATATATATATGAAGTTGGGTGTGTGGGACAGGACACGAGTGTTGATTGGGACCTTGAAAAGAATTATTCAAATTCCTACTCAACAGAGTTTCCGAGAATTTGCAACGTCACATTCCAACATTAGCAACCTAATTGCCATCCATTAATTAATTCATATTCTTCTCTTCTCATACTTTTCTACTGACAGAAATAACCAAGTTTGAAACTTCAAATATTTTAAATTTTACTAACAAAATTGTGAATATATGTTTCATCCGTAGAAAATGATAAATGAGTCGTTTTTTTTTTTTTTAAAGAGTGATCTTATTGCCATGCCACCCACGAAGTATCTTGCTACCTTCATTTTACTTTCTACACCTATATTAAAATTTTAAAATCATTATTTTTACTCCTTAAACCCTTTAAAATACCAAAACTCTCCTTTAAATAATATTGGTAAATTTAAACATTTTTTTTTTTCTCATTTAACACCCATTTATCTCATTACACCTATTTTTCTAAATATAAAAAAACCCTTAAAAAAAAAGCCATGAATTCTTTGCATATTCAAAGTTAAGAGTGTCATCTGCAATAGTTTAGGGTAGAATAGATATTTGTTACATATATCAACTGCTTTAGAAATAAAAATTTTCCAAACAATCAAGCTTTTGGATAGAATTAATTGTTTCACATTCTCGTCACGACGTTTAAAATTGAAAGTTTGCTAAAATTAATAATCACTTTTTCTGTTTTCCTTTTCAATTTATAAAACTGCTGTAATGTACTAGAACTCTAGAAGAGAAGCAAGAGAAAGAAGAAGATGACAGAATGTTGAAACGATAAACATCTGAAAATCTAAATAGCCCAAAAATTAGGATCCTTTGTTGTTACAAGACAAAAGAGAGCATTGTGTTATAAATGCACCGACATTCGTTGCATCCACCTCGCCTTTAGTAATACTAATATATTTTACATTAACAATATTACATGTCATTTCGACGACATGAAGTTGATCCGATAGTAAACCCTTCACACCTATATATCGAGGTTGTGGGTTTGAGTCATCCCCTTCTCTATAAGAAAAACCCCGAATTAATATAACATTACATGCCATTTCACATTTCAATCCATCCAATCCACACGTGTGTGATAAAAACCAGCCTCTATTTGACGGTCGGATTTTTTTTGTCCCTCACCTGCTGTGGACGAAGTATTCATCAAGAACACCAGCAATCTATATATAGCTCTTATTGTTTTTTTTTTTTTTGAAAATATTTTGTTCCGATCACAAACAATGATAAAAATTATAATAAATATACATGTATGTATTCGGAATCCATCAAATCAATTATTTGTTTATCCATTTTTTAATTGTATGTGAAAATTATATTTCCCTATTGATGTTGGTTTTGATTTTGTATCTATGATTAGGGTTTACAATAAATTGGGTTTTCAACTTATGAGTGTAGGGAGTAAATTTAAATTTCCAATTATACAACCATATATTTTAAGTAATTAAATGTAAGGGTGTTTTAGAAATAAAAAGTTTCATTAAACATGGGTGTAACATGATATTTTTTTTGGGTGGCAATAGAGCCATCCTTCCCAAAATTCCCATCTCTTTTATTATTTGTTAATGCATATTGGTAACAATTTATATCATTAATCGTTAATTGAAAGAATTTGTATCCTCTACTGAGCTGATATTTGTATATTTGATTATTTGGTGACATATGTAATCAATGGCTGTAATTTATTTCAATTACATTATTTTTAAATACAAGTCTTATTCTTAAGTGTTTTTAGATTGGTGCAGAAAAATGTATTATGTATTAATTAATTGTAGTGATAAAATGATACCCAAGTGTAGCCGTCTAGGCAAGAGAAGCAAAAACACCAACAAAGGGTGCAATAGTAACAGTAGCAGACTCAGCCTATTGAAAGTTATATCTAGAATCAGCATATCCATCATTTTGATCCGGCCAACCAATTATTGCCCCATCCAACACATTCAGGTTCAAAGTAATACACATATGATCGTGCTATTTTAATGGTTTAAATAAGTGTTTCAGGTGAATTTGGTAATCAGAGGCAAAAGTGTAAAATTTAAGGAAGTATTGAAGTTTTTGTAATTTTAGAAGAGTTAAGGGGCCTTTCTGTAATTGGCCATGATGGACATTGAAGTCCACAACGAACTCAATTCCAGAGAAGTTCGCTACCTTAGTTTTGCTATGAAGGGCAACGAAGTGGATAGCAAAGAGGGTATTTTCATAATTTTCTGCATTTTCTGCATTTTCCATTTTCATTCCCTAATTTCGTGGATCATTATTTAAACCCCATTTTTAGCCTCTTTCTTCACTCGCCATAAAAAACAACACCAAACACCTCTCTTAGATCTACAAACTCCCAACACCAAATTGAGAGAGAGAGAGAGAGAGAGGCCTATAAAGGCATCCATGGATGTTTTCCTCGATGGATGCCTCATCACCACACCTTCTACACATCCTCCACCAATCTTAGAGTAGATTTCAAGGAGGAGGGATGGTCTTTTGACTAATTTTGAGCCAAGCAAGCAAAGAGCTCTTGGAGGGAATTTCTTCAAGGGTTTTCTCTTTTATCTCACTCTTTTTGTATATATTGTTATCTTTGATGTGAAATCCCCACTTGGGAGTATTTGTAAACCTACAGTTGTGTTCATCAATGAATATGATTGTTCTTATTTCGATTTATGTTTTGTTTCATTCGCTGTTATTATTGTTATTAATCTCTTATCTTGATATGCATGTGTATTGAGGTTAGAAATTGATGTGTATACGTAGGGGTGGGCAAAAAACCAGTGAACCGAACCGAACCGAACCGGTCCAATCAGTTTTTTTCCGGTTTTTCACTGTTTACCGGTTCTGTTCGGTTCGTTTTTTTAAAAACCGGATATTTCGGTTCGGTTTCCGGTTCAAGGGTTCGAACCGGTGAACCGAACCGAGAACCGGTGTATATAATAAAAAATACCTACATTTTTACGAATCCTATCAGTATGTGTTGCCTCTTTGCCTCTCTAAATTGACATGTAGTTGTAGGCTTTTCCTCAGCAGAAGTATTCGTGTTCATTTGGATCATTTTTTTTTTATTTAGTAGGCTGTCGGTATCAACATCTTTAGTGCGGAATGATGCTCTTCAGGATAACTGATTTACTATTAATATAGGATTTCATAGTTTTAACTTTCAACATTGTTGTGACGCAAATTTTACTATTAATATAACTTTCATAGTTTGTTTTACCTGATTGCTTTAACTGATTTACCTGATTGCTTCGATGGGTTTGCAAGTTGTCTAGAGCTTTGGGCTTGCCTTATTAGATGCATATGCCTTAATCAAAAAGAAGTTATATATATATATATATTCTGTTATACTAATCTGTGTACTTGTCATATAGCAATTTTTACTGATTGAGTGATTGTAGTTGCTGTGAAACATCTTTTGTGTCTGACTGTATATGGATTTAAGGTTTAAATTGCTGAATTATTCGGCCCAATAGGCCAAAAATATGAAATTTTTGTGTTTTTTCAAATTTTCTAACCATGGCAGATTTTAAAAATTAAAGCCCAATAGGCCCAAAACCGAAAAAACCGAACCGAACCGAACCGAACCGAACCGAACCAGTTCAATCGGTTTTTGATCGGTTCACACTTTTCAATTTTATCGGATCGGTTCACTTTTTCAAAAACCGGATATTACCGGTTTTTTATCGGTTCACTCAAAAAGTGAACCGATCCATTAAACGCCCACCCCTATGTATACGTATTTATAGATGAGATTAGGAGTAGATTAACTTAATTTAGGAGTAGTGTAATGTAATATCCCATTTGTGTATGTATGTTGATGGATGATTCGAAATGCCTTGTGTGGAGTGATTTGAGAGAATGAGAGTTAGGGTTGTACCTTTGGATGGCCTTCCGGGTACGACATTGACTACTTAGCTCTAAAATAATGGATGAAACTTATTGAATGATCTTGCTAGAATAGGTTTTGGCTCTATGTTCTGGTGCTTATTAATGAGTCTTTGGCCTTAAGACACAATTGCTCATTCCATGGCCTTGAGTGATGGGTTGATTTCGGTAAATGCCTTAATCAAGAGAATGAGCCATTGGCTTGGATTGAATGTGCTTTATGTTTAACAATCAACTTGATGTGCATTTGTGTTTGGTGAACTCATTTCCCTTGTGTGACCACTATTTTGCATCTCTCTAAGCCACATTTGTTTTCATAACTTAGGGTGTCTTGCCTTTATGATTAGATTAATTTAGCTTACGAGTAGTGTAATTTAGAAAGGCAAGCAACCTCTTACTTTTCTATCTTTAGTTTTGGGTTTATTTTTTGAAAATACACTAGTCTAGAGAAAACTAAGGGCCAGTCCTGCAGGCTGTTTTCAGCCTGTTTTCGTTTTTATTTTCTAAAAATGATTTCGAATTCGCGTCCTGTAACCGTTTTTCATTTTATTTTCAAAATACAAAAACAAAATCAAAAACAATACCAAGTGTCAAAAGTGGAAATTTTGAAAAACAAAAAAAAACTTGTTTTTCTTGAATTTGTTTTTGTTTTCCAAATGAAGTGGGTCCCATATCATTAATATATATTTTATTTTAATAAAAAAAAAATTCACTGACTTCTTATTCCTTCTTCTTCTTTTCCCTCTTCTTCTTCTTCTTCTTCTTCTTCTTCTTCTTCTTCCTCTTCTTCCTCTTCCAGCCGACGAGCAGTCTTCTTCCTCTTCTGGCCAATGAGCAGTCTTCTTCTTCCCGTCAACGAGATCTGCTCTGCATCTCGCTGCCTCACCGCCGAGATCTCTTCTTCTTCTTCCTCTTTTTTTTTTCTTCTTCTTCTTTTTCTTCTTCTTCTTCTTCTTCTTCTTCTTCTTCCCGCCGACGAGCAGAGTCTTCTTCTTCCCGCCGATGAGATCTACTCTGCATCTCGCCACCTCGCCGCCGAGATCTCTTCTTCTTCTTCTTCTTCTTCCTCTTCCTCTTCCTCTTCCTCTTCCTCTTCCTCTTCTTCCTCTTCTTCCTCTTCCCGTCGAGATCTCTTCTTCTTCTTCTTCCTTCTTCTTCTTCTTCTTCTTCCTCCCGCCGCCGATCTGCATCGCTTCCAGCCGATCTGGTCTTCTTCTTCCTCCTCTTCCTCTTCCTCTTCATCTTCAACTGTTAAAATTTGTAAACCCTAAATTAAATTACAAAATATTTTTTTATTAATTATTTAATCATTTATTTATAATTGTTATAATATTAAACAAAATTTAAAAATTGATATTTCAATTTCTGAAAGTTTTCGGTTATCCTACCAGACGCATTTTTTTCGTTTTTATTTTCAAAATACGGATTCCAGTAAATGCTACCAGATGTGTATTCGGAATTCAAAAATGAAACCAAAAACACTGTTTTCATTTTTATTTTTCTTTTCGAAAAACAAAAACAGAAAACGGCTTGCAGGACGGACCCTAACCTATATGGGGGTGAATAAGTTTTAATCAAGTTAATTACCAACTTTCCATTAATCAATATTATCAAAAATTAAGCCATATTCTCCAATTACAACAAACAAGCAATCAACAAAATATAAGTGTGAAAAACAGTAAAAACACGTTGATTGATTTACGTGAGAAACCCTCCAACTGGGCAAAACTCACATGCTATCCATCTAGCCACTATCAGTCCTCAAATCCACTATTTGAATGAAAGTTTACAACCTAGATTGACCTATAATCACACCATAATTGGTCACTAACACATTTCATTCTACCCGTGGTCCTTTAATAGTAATTCTAGACCAAATGCTTGTGCACTAACACTCTTAGTCACAAGACTTGACTCAAGAAGAGATTAAACAACCTAAGTGAATATATTAAAATATTCTAAATGCAATTAATGCTAGGCAAACACTAAATGCCTAATTAGAAAATTAAATATGCAAGCAATAACGCCTAATTATCAATGTCTAAATGCGAAGCAAAAAGACTTAGCTAGAAAGGGCAAAAATATCTTAAATGCAAGCTATCATAGACAAACAATCTCAATCAACAATCAATGACTCAATCCATATTCAAAATATGTTCAAGAAAATGAGTCATGCATTTAATCACACAATAAATGCTAAACCTAGGCAAGAATGAACAATGACAACAATAAATGAAATATAAGACATGTTCAACTTACCTAGTCATGAAAACAAAAGGACCAATGTTTAGATGATGAACGGAAATGCTAGATACGCATGGGTTTTGAGATTGATTGGGTAAAGATGGAATCTTGGATCTTCCTTACAATTGGATCACTTTTCTCTCTCTAAAATTTGATTTTTAAGCTCTAAAGACAGTTGGGAGAAAGAGATGAAGAATATATCTGAAGCCCTAGACAAGACTACATTGTTTTGAACATGGTCACAAAAAATGCGTCAAAACCACAATGTGTGTCGCGGTTCGTGCAAAGGTCCAGACCGCGATGTACACTGCTTGGAAACCTCTGGAAAACATCGTAGATAAAACCGCGGGACATGTAATGCGCACACACCACGCAACCAACCGTGGAAACAACACTGGAATGTACTGCGGTTCATGCATGGTGTACCAACTGCAATACACATCGCGACACGAACCGCAAAAAAGAGATAAACTTTCTTTTCAACACAACAAAACACACCGAATCTATATGAATGTTGTGCAAGTGTGAAGTGATTGAAATGCACACAAAAAGGAAGCACAATTAACATGCAAGACATGTAAGCAAATGAAATTCAAAGAAAGATTAATTATCATATGCAAGCTAGTGAGTGTATGCAACTAAATCTCTTCAAGAAGTCAAGGACAAGAGTTATACCTTTGAAGAGCTCTTGAGCTTAAGGTTTTGAGGATGGCATTGAAGCTTGATCACGAACAATGAAGAACCTAATCTACCCTTACATACTAAACCCTAATGTGGTTTGTCAACGAAATAAGCCAATCAAAATATGAGGAACTTACAATTTCATTTACATGCTCACACATACAACCGCACTATGTTTACACCTTGCACACACCATTCTTACCTCTTCCTTGTTCTATTTACATGTTTTCAATAAACTCTAAAACTTGAGATGGTTGATGGATGACACCTCTTTGCCGAACAACACTCTTGCTTGTTTCTATACTTGTCTTTTGACTCGTGCACTTGCGAGGTAGAAACATACAAAAACAATCTTTTGACTTCAAAACGACGTTGTCACCATCACCAAAATTTTCCCATTTTAGCAACATAACTTCAACCATAATAATACTCATGACAAAAGTGTGATAATGTATATTAGAATGCTGAAAGTGTGTGCTAATGAGAGAAAAATTGGCCTCTATTGCCACCAGAAATAGTTCTCCACACACCCAATTAGATGGTGTGTGGGTGTGGAGGAGTAAATGAGTGCGTGGAGAACTATTTTGGGTGGCAATAGAGTCTCCCGTAATTAAAATATCATATCTTTTACTAGTTTTTTTTTTCTTTTAGATAAACTATATTTGAGTAACATTGGAAATATAGTTGTAACGTGTCATATTAATATATATATATTTAGTGCTTTCTATTCCCCTATTAATACCTATATATTTTTCATGCACCACAAAGTTGCGGGTTCAAGTCCTCCCCCTCCTAAAAAAAAAAACCACGAATTTATGTAATATTGTAATATTTAAGAAAACAAAAAGAGGTTGTGAGGATTTTGTAGCAAAAAAAAGCCAAGAAAAAAGTAAAGAGAGATAAAATTAGAGTAGCAAAAGCTTGTCAGAGGTCCATTCATCCACTACCATATATATTACAAATATCAGGTAAAGAGTTGTTGGTCAAAACCAAACCCAAACAAAACTTTCTACCTTTATCTAGACATATTTCCTTAAAGCAAGGATTATCACACATAGGGTGGGCCAAAAACCGTAACCAAGTCGAACCGAACCGAAAATGGTGTTTGGTTCTATTCATATAGTCAATTCAACTCAAACCGATTAAGTTTTGAAAACCGAATTGATTTTGGTTCGGTTTCGGTTTTGGAACCGAACCAACGAACCATACAAAAAAAGAAAAAAAAAAAACCCCAACTCTAACCGGTTTCAGTTATGTACATGAGCATTTTTTTTATGCTTTCCTACAATTAATATTTGCAAATGTATAAATATCTTGAATTTAATTAATAAATGCAAACCATTCTTACACTTGAATGAATAATCTGTCTTCTTTAATTGATTTGATATGTTAACATGTTATTTGGTACATAAACACAAAGTCCACAAATATGTAGTATGTAACTTCTTTGGATTCTAAGTATATATTGAAATAAGATTTCTTACTTTAGCAATGTGGTGAGTTAAAAGGCCGAAAATTAAAGAAAAAAAAAACATTAAAAAAACCCCTAAAAGCCCATTTGTATTAGGCCTAAAACCAAAATGAATCAAATCGAACCGAAATGAGATAAGGGTGTTCAGTTCAATTCGGTTTCAAGGTCCAAAATGGTTCAAATCGATTCATGTTTTTAAAAACTGAAAATATGTCGGTTCAATACAGTTTTGGTCAAAACTGAATCGAACCAACCGAATCGCGCCCACCTCTAATCACACATTTGCCAACTAATATTTGACCAACTAAACAAAACCCAAAAATATTTTCATTTAGAGTAGAAAAATCTCAATGTCTTAACACTCCTCCTTGAGATTTTTCTTGTAGACACCAAGCTTTGCTCTCATAAACTCAAACTTTGCTTTAGGAAGAGCCTTAGGGGGGGTGTATTCAATTAGGATTCTTGAGGACATTTAAAGACATTATAAATCCTGGTGTATTCAATTTGGACATTTAAAGACTTTAAAAGAGTCCATATGAATCCAGTGGTATTCAATTAGGATTTATATGGACTTTTAAAGAATCCTTCCAAATCCAGGTGTATTGAATTGGGACTTTAAAAATATCTACAAAAATCAAGGTGTATTCAATTAGGACTGGATTTTAAAGGATTTTCTTAGGTCATGGATTTTGATGGATTTTGGTGGACTTGATGGTGAGAGATATAAATATCAAATGTCATAACATGTCCGGCCTTCTCCCCAAAGATTTTGGTGGATTTTGCTTTCCCTCTCTCTCTCAAAATAGAAACGAAAAGCACTAATATGTAAAAATTAAAAAAACCGATGCATATGAGAATAATAAGCTTCCATCCCCAACGTGTTCTGTGAATTAAAAAGGAAAAAAAAAACTGCACATAATTATATATGTGAGAATATGTTGCAGACTTGCAGTCACATAATTATATATAACAAGTAAAAAAAAACTTGCAGTCACATGATGGTTCGTTTTTTGCATTTATTCAGTTGTTCTAAGCTTGGCCTTTGTTTCATATGGTTAGTGTTGTTATGTGGCGGGTGTTGCTTGGGGTTGTGTAGGGGGTGATGTTTGATGTGTTGTTTGGTCAGTGTTGTGAGGGTCTGTTATTGCTTGGTGTATGCTTCTTTTTGGGTTATTTTTGGCTCTCATGCTGCTCTTTGGGGACCGCTAACTGTTATCTATGTTCTCGGGTTGTTTAGTTTTTGTTTTGTATGGCTGTATGGCCTCTCTTTTATATTAATAATACTTATGCAGTTTCAAAAAAAAAAAAAAGTACAAAACTCACTACGTGCCAAAACTACACAAAACAACACCAAATTAATCTGTAAAGCCTTTAATCAAATACAAAAATGCACACTCTTTATTAGCTTTTTTTTTTTTTTTTTTTGAAAAACTCTTTATTAGCATTTTATTTTAAAGAAAAATAATTCATCTGCACTTCAGGCAAGCAGTGCCTTTACGCAGAGAAGCCTTTGCCAATTTTGGGTTCAATTCAATCGCTTTGTTTGCATCAGTAACAATCTCAGACTATATATATACGCAAATATAGATTGACTGGTGTATCAAATTTTGCTCATTCCAACTTCAAAGGTTTTTTTGATAATTAGCTATAATTAGCTATAATTAGCTTACTATTGATAAGTCAGAGATAACAAATCCATGAAAATCATTGGATGTCTAAACAAATCCTTAAATGTCTGAGATAGATGTCTAAACAAATCCATAAAAGTCTGAGATGGATGTCTAAACAAATCAAAGAAAATCCATGTGGATTTATAAAAATCTGTAGAAATCCATGAAAATCTGTCACTTAAAAAATGTTTTTAAATGTCTTCAAGAATCCTAATTAATCCTAATTAAATACACCCCCAGTTAGAATGTCTGCAGTCTGATTTTCTGAGCTGCAGTACACAATATTCACTTTCCCAAGCTTCTCCACTTCTCTAATGACATGAAATTTGACTCTAATATGTTTTGTTTTACCATGTTGGATTGGATTTTTAGTGATAGCAATGGGTGACTTATTATCAACCCAGATAACAGTAGTTTCTTCTTGTTTTTGCCCCACATTTGATAGAACTTTTCTGAGCCATATGGCTTGGTTTGCTGCATAGATATACTCAGCTTCAGTTAAGGATTGAGCAACTACATCTTGTTTTTTTAGTTCCAAGAGAAAACACCACTTCCAAATGAAAATGCATAGCCAGATGTGCTCTTGGAATCATGAAAGCTTCTAGGCTAGTCACTGTCTGCAAAACCTTATAGCCTTCCATATTTTTATTTTCCATACCAAATGCCATAATCAGCAGTTCCTTTTATATACCTTAGGACCCTTTTAACGGCACCAAAGTGAGTTTGGCTAGGAGAATTCATGAATCTTGAAAGCAAACTTGTTGTATACATTACATCTGGTCTGGTGGCTGATAAGTACAACAAACTACCAATCAGACTTCTATAAATTGAAGCATTGGCCTTGCTTTCTTCATCATTCTTGATCAGTTTTTCATTAACAACTAGTGGAGTAGCTACTGGTTTGCAATTCTCCATTTGAAATTTCTTCAAAATCTCCTTAGCATACTTCATTTGTAAAGAGTTGTTGGTCAAAACCAAAATCAAACCGAAACTAAACTTTCTACCTTTATCTAGACAGATTTCCTTAAAGCAAGGATTGTCACACATTTGCCAACTAATATTTGACCAACTAAACAAAATACAAAAATATGTTCATTTAGTGTAGAAAAATCTCAAAGTCTTAACAGATTTAACTATTTTTGTTGAGTGGTGTTGAAGTTCTGGGATCTCATTGAATACTCCTTTATAAGTTTTGAGAAGAAAGAATCTTCTCTTTCCAGTAGCCTTTTTGGTGAGTCATATTCAGCAATTCTTCCTGTAAGTTCACACACAAATAACTCACTCACATTCAATGATCCAATCATATATATAAATATATTTTTCTCTGATTAGGGGTGTGTGTGTGTATTTCTTACCATCACTAAGGACCAATACAAGGTCACTATCAATGACTGTATGGATTCTGTGAGCTATTGTGACAACTGTCCGATCTTTGAATTCTTGACTAATAATCTTCTGTATCACACCATCTGTTGCAGAGTCCACCGATGCTGTTGCTTCGTCCAGTACCAGAATGCTGCTTTTCTTCAGCAAAGTCCTTCCAAGACAGAATAACTGCCTTTGCCCCACGCTCCAATTTTCTCCATTTTCAACCACTGTAAGACCATCCTTTTACATGTTACATATATACTTACATATTACAAGTTTTCTTCACCATATAGATACAAATAACTGCATGTTATAGTCCAAATTTGAAGAACCTGACCTGGGCTATCCAGCTTCTTTTCCTTTGCGCGCACTAGATCACCAAGTTGACATTTATCTAGAGCCTGAACATAATGGTGTTTGATGAAATGTTATAACATTTTGATATTCACATGCACTAGATCACCGACTTGACATTCATATTTCACCCCATGACCGACTAAATTTTGATCAAAATAATTACCTCCCAGACTTCTTTGTCTGAATATTGAAACAATGTATCGAGGTTTCCTCTAACAATTCCCTCAAACAATGTTGGATCCTGTGGAATGATGCTAAGCCTTGATCTTAAGTCATGTAGGCCTATCTTGCAAATGTCCACATCATCGATGATAATGCTTCCCTCTCTAGGTTCAACAATTCTGAAAATGGCCTGTATAAGGGTTGATTTCCCACTCCCTGTCCTTCCCACGACACCAATTTTCTTTCTTCCAGGAAATGTGCAGGTAATGTTTTTTAGGACAGATGGGAGATGTTCAGCATAACGGATCTGCAAGACATTCAAATATAAGCATAAGTGACTTGAAGCGATTTTAAATAGGAAGGGCAGACCTGCTACACAACCAAATCTTGGAACAGTTTGGAAGCATTGTTAGAAATGTTTGTGGAAGGATTTTATATCAAAAGGGATGTCAACATTTTCTAATGTTATTTTTGTGGAGGCTTACCTGCAAATTGTTGAAGCAAATTGTTCCAACTTCTGGCCAGTTATTTGGCGGTCTATACTCTTCAACTACAAGCGGGGCTTCACTTTTTAAGTTTGAGTACTGAATTATTCGTTCTACTGAGATCATTTTATTTTCTAGGTTGCATATGTGCCACATAATGGAAGCTTGAAAAACATTCAAATTTATTCCATATGTTACTGCCAATCCTGCAATGCCTATGAAACAAAAAATCCAGTCTGGTAAGCCGTTTCTTAAGACTTATTTTTACAGAAAAGAAAAAAAAAAAGTTTCTGTTGCTTTTTAAAAGATAGGCCTAATAGAGTAAACATTTGGTACATTAAATAGTATAATATATGCATGTTATTTTATGAATGAATCCAAATTGTTCTTTTATTAGTCTCACATAGGAGATTATAGGTCTGAGAAGTATATTATATGTCTATAATATCTATAGATATTATGTGATACTTACTTGGATTGATAGTCCCTTCAGGGAGGCTCACCAGCACGATCAATGAGAAAGCAAAGACAAAATTGGCCAGTAAATTTAGTCTGATGGAAAGCCATTCCATGGCTGAGGCATTGTGAAACCATGGCCTCGAGTGGTTGTCAATAAGACTGAGGTTTGCATTGGTGAAACGGTCTTCTTGATCAAAAGCATGGATTGTTGCTGTTCCTGATAGTGATTCCGCAAAGTGTTGAAGGATTGGAGCTCTTTGTATCTCTGACAAGCGGGCCAGTTCTCTAGCTGTTGGTATGTAGTATTGCTGAGGTAGTCACATATATGAATGAAGTTAATAAAATAATACAACAGAGTCCATTTGCATTTCTTCATGTGTAATTTTTAAATTTGGTTTTCATATGCTTATTGTTATAAAGATCTATCTTGTAATAAACTTGGTCATTCTTCTTTACATGTATTTTTGCAGTACTCCTAATCAATACTGAGGGTGAGAGTATGTATCTTACTTGGTACCATATGCAGATAGCAGTTACTGGAATGAAGATGACGAACACTTGCCATGCTGCTTGTGACATCACTGCAATGGTCCCTATAATCTGTATTATTGTAATAGCACAAGTACCTAATCTTCCTGCCAGTTCCAAGTCAAGCACACTTTGATCTGTAGATGCCTACAAATAAAATAAGATTAAGCTATTAGTCCTCTTTAATAATTATGCTTTGGATCCGCAAAAGTATACATTATAGAAGCTTTATTAAACAGAAAATTTACTTGATTCACCGGATAATAACATTTTTTTATTTTCTTATGTTGTCTTTAGATTTTCACTGTCATGTACAGTTTGTAAGTTGTAAATTTCCCACATTAACAAATCACTAAAATAAATTCCATTCATTTGCAATCTATAAGAAATTCATCGGTTCTACCAACTTGTCTTACTGATTTAAGCCTGTTTTTCCATTCAGAGTTCAGTTTTTCAAGTAATGGATTTGATGCCTACAGCTATAATATGGTAAGAATAAATTCTTTACGATGTGTTTGAGCAGACATAAAATTCATGTTCTATAAGTTACTCACCCGGTTTAAGATTCTTCCGGTTGGAGTTGAATCAAAAAATACCATGGGAGCCCGGAATATACTATGTAGCATGTTTGAGAATAGCTTTTGGGCTGTCTTAAGTCCTGTTGTTGCTACTAGCATGGCTCGTAAGAGCACGCAGAATGCACTTCCAACGGCAAGTAGTGTATAAACAAGAAATATAAATTTCATTTCTACTACTGGCTCAGCATCACTTGTAGTTGGAGAAGTACATGCCATCCAATAGTTGCTAGCTACCTGTAATACTTGGAATGATGACTGTGCCAAGATTATGATCGGAATGAAGGCTCCACCTTTCACTGCAGTGAGATAATACCAGTAAACTTCTTTTCCTATGCTCCCCTTCTCTCTTTCTTCTTCTTGTATCAGTTTTCCTTCCTTTTTTGTTATGTCTAAGGAGAGGTCATGCTCCGAGTCATGTTGTGAGTGTATGAGTTCTGCATTTGAAGTGTTATCTGTGCTGGACTCAGCATCAAGTACTAAGTCTTGAGATGTTCTGCTAGATTTTTCAACTGTGAGAATTGAATCGAGAGCTTCGTTATGAGCACCAACTATAACTTCAAATCCTATATTTTGTTGTAGAAGTTCATCAAATCTACCAGCTTGTCCGATTTTTCCATTTTGCATCACCTGTTGAGATTTATCAATTGAAATCTGTGTTATATATCAGGGACTTAAAATCCTCAAATTTGAGTCAAATTCTTTTAATGACCAGGAAATTGGACAGAGATCTTATGCTTACCAGAATGAGGTCTGCTGCTGGAAGAAACTCAACTTGGTGGGTAACATAAAGTACAGTCTTGTCTTTCAGCATTCCCATCAAACACTCCTACAGAAAGTAAGTGAACAATACTCAATGATCTCAAAGAAAGTGAATGAGAATATATTTTAATTACTAGGATCTACCATGAGGACCTTACCTCAAAGAGTTGAGTGCCTGTATGAGCATCCACAGCGCTGAAAGGGTCATCAAGTAGATATATATCAGCATCTTGGTAAACTGCACGAGCAATTTGTATTCTCTGTTTTTGTCCTCCACTCATGTTTATTCCTCTTTCTCCAATCTCTGTCAGGTCACCACAGGGGAACAGCTCAAAGTCCTTCAACAGGGCACATGCTTTAACTGTTTTTTCATACTTGTGATTGTCGTATTGATTGCCAAATAGAATATTATCCCTGATATTTCCTGTGAGTATCCATGGTGACTGAGGAACATATGCCTTTGTACCACTAATCTTGACAGTCCCCGCTAGCTTCTGCATTTCCCCAAGCATGCATGAAAGCAGGCTAGACTTGCCCGAACCCACTGTCCCACAAATTGCCACCTTCAATCCCTTGTTCACTTTCAACTGGATTCCGTCAAGAGTTGGGCTGCTTGACTCAGGATTCCAGCTAAATTTTCCATTGTCAATCTCAACTCCGAAGTCTGTTTTATCTTTCGAAACATACTCAACAGAGTCTTGCTGAATTTCATCTTTCTGAAGATAGGAAGCAATCCGATCTGCTGAAACTTTGCCCTGAGCAATGTTAGAGAGTAAGTCGGGTAAACTAAATATAGGCTCCTGCAGCATTCGAAAGGTGGCCAATGCAGATAAGACTCTCCCAGCTGTAAGTTGAATTCCCATTAGCATACACGCCGCAAAAGTCACAACAGAGATAAATGTTGGCCCCGCCCAGAAAATAAAACCTGAAGTTGCTGACAATCTCAGTGATTTCCACAGCCAGTCACATTCAATTTTCCTCAAACTCTCTAGCTTGTTGAGGTACTTACTGTCCCATGCTTGAAGTTTTAGTGTCTTCATGTTTCTGAGAACTTCTGAAGTGGCTTTCATCCTGTCATCCTTAGCGGTCATGATCTTTGATTGGTATCTCTTCTGGAATCTTGTTATAGGTATATTGCAAGACATGACTATAAAAGTTGCAGCCAAAGCAGCCAATGACCCCAAACCAATAGTTGTATGGAGAATGTAGATGGCTAAGGATATCTGTATAGGCAACATCCATATGATATTCAAGTACCAGATTAAGTCTGTAATTCTTTGGATATCCACACTCATATAGTTGATAATCTCCCCACTTGTGTGGCTTTGGCGAGATTGACATGACAAACGCAGGCCCTTCCTGTATATTTGAGATATCAAAGCTGCTCTTACGCGAAGGCCTAGCTGACGGGCTCCAAAAACCCAGTGCTTCTGTGTTATTGTCTCAACCATCTTGCCACCTAGAAAGGCTAGTGCTAGAAGGTACCCTGTTTTTAAGCTCCGCTTATTCTTCTCATTAAGGAAATTTACAAAGTCATCGATAAGGTATGGGCCGACATAAGATGATACCGCACTTATGACAGCCAATAATGCATTGATTGCTGCTTTCTTCCTGATGAACAAAAAGATTGCCTTGTACATGGATGGATTTACGCTTCCATCTTTCTGCTTAACCTGTTTTAGTCTTTCGTCAAAGTCGTGGGAGAGAAATGCAGCAGAATCTTTAATATCAACATCTGGGATTTCATTCTGATCAAGTGGTTTTTTTATTCCAACAGCAAACAAAGGGTTGAGCCAGGAGAATGTAACAAGTTGAAAAAGAGTAGCTTTTCCATATAAAGATTCCCTTTTGTATTCCAAAGGTGTATCAGTTTTTCCATTGATAAGCGGCTCAGTGGTGTCATTAGTGAGAGCATAGACTAAGCCAGTCTTCCCTCGGATTGATATTCCAAACAACAAGGTGGATGGAAGGAGACAGACGAAATCTGCGTAATCTCCTACTTTGAATTGGCTGTGGTTTGTAAATCTGGAATATGCATCAAGAGCTGTGCAGATAATGTACAATGAGAAGCTGCAAGACCACCATGCTCTGAGAATCCAAGGAAACTTGGCATACTTGTTATTTGGAATCTTGTATATAGTAAGCAGTGTGCTTGCCCATAATACCACTTGCGTAACCTCTGATGAAAAAGCTAGGACTTTAGAGTCGCAGAGGATCTCACCACCATTTAGCATTATCATCAACATTATCAAATGAGTGCCGAATAGTAAAGTGGAGCAAACAATGGTGATTCTAAAAGAGATGTTGAAATTCACACCAGCCATGTATTTCTCTACACCTTGATCCCTGACCTCTGTTCTGTTTCTGCATATTAGGCTCACTGATTTTCTTACGAATTGAAGCAGGAGGAGTACAAGAAAAGCAAGTTGCACAACTATGCTGATATGCTCCCTGACACAGGATGATTTTAGTGGCAGCCATGCTATCTTCAACTGGGGCAGCTTCAGATCTGTTACACATTTACAAGCAGCACTTTTATAGATATGTATGAAGAAGGAAATATAAATTGCAACAGAAGTCAAAAAATATATATACAAGCAGCACTTTTATATATATGCATAAATGATTTCAGAGTTGATAACAAGCTAGGTTGACAGAATGGTTTGTTTCAGACATGGAAAAAACCGGTTAGAAGTTAGAATTTACTTGATGCCATTTTTGCAGTGAACATGTGTTGGAAGAGCAGCATGATGATAGTCTCTTCTAGCTAGCAGGTATATATTTGTATGTATCAAGAAATCTACATCAATTTGGGGACAATATCTATCATCATTAATTTCATCAAATCGCCAAGATAAAAGATTTGGAGAGCACGAGAGAATATGTTAGTATAGAGTTTAGAGACTAGAGATTAGATATTACAGTTTGGACTCAAATCAACTGTCAATTTATGGAAGAAGTTGAAAAAAAAATCCATAAATGTACACACATGTCCCAATTTGATTGGTTAGACACAAATTGGGACATCAAAATTTGACAGCCAATTTGAGTCCTTAATGTTTAGAGTAGAATTTTATATTTGTGCGTGTCGCTTCTATCAAGTGAGAACGGTCTTTTTCTCTCCTTTAATAGAGCTCCTTTTCAGGCATGTGGTGATCAGTAAAGTAAAGTCTTTGAAAATCATTCACCCCATAAAAGTTAAAGGTAACGTTTATTTTATTATTTTATTTTATTTTATTTTTAATATTACATTATTATATAAATTATGAGTTTTTTTTTTTTTTTTTTTTTTTTGAGTTAAAAGACTCAAATCCATAATCTCTTGATACATGTGTAGGGGTTTACCATTGAATCAAACTCATTTGGTCAAGCTGATGGCTTTCTTCGAGTTAGTGTTCAAAGAGTTGAGAGACCCTCCATACATAAATTACAATATATATGAAAGGTTTGATGCTACAAATTTGAGCACTTTCACTGAAAGTGCCCCTCCCACTAGTATTAATATAAAACGTAGGCTCTCATCGATGGACTTCAAAACAATTACTGTATATATTATTTCAAAATGTCGCAACATTACCTACTCACAAGTTGTGCCATGAAAGTGCTACTGTTACTATAATATTAATTATAAGTCATAATCATAGAATAAAAACTTGTTTAGAGTGAAGGAGAATAATATTAATTTCAATATCACAATTCCATACGGAAGTTGAGGTGGAAAATGATAAGTCATATGTTGTTGTTGAGGTGGTGCTGTGGTGAGTCATTTCAGTGAGGTTTTCATTTAGCACACCGTATTGAATTGTATTGGATTGTATTATTATTAATACAAACTTATGTTTGGTAATATACTGTATTATATCGTATTAAGTTATTCCTATATGATTTTATTGTATTTTATTATATTATAAAAATATAATATTTTTAAAAAAATTATTAATAATTAATTTTAAATATCCTTACCATGAATAAATCAATAGATATTTTTATATAAAAAATCAATTAATATTTATTTTAATTGAAATAAAAAATATAAATAAATAATATTTTAAAAAATAAAATAAATATTTCCTATATGATTTTGAAATTATAAAAAAATATTAACAATATTACAAATATTTCATCAATATTCCATATTTATTGAAAAATAAAATAAAAATAGAAAAGTAATTTTTTCTAATATAATACAATATAATATCACTAAATATAATGTATTAACTAATACAGTGTTTACTATATCATATTATTTTAATAAATTGTAATAGTCTACTACAGTACAATGCAGCAAAATAAACGAGGGCTAATTTCCATGTCGACAATCATAGATAGTGGACAGCTAGCTAAGCTTTAATTGTCTTATCCACACACCAAACTCAAGAACTCTCAGTGCCTTCACTTTCACTCTTCCACTGTACATCCATCGTGATTCTGTCAAAGTAACTTTGCTGCTCCAGGCTTTTCCTTTTCTTTTCTCTTTTTAGTTGATGATCGGTGATGACCGCGATGAGTTGCAGTACTTGTGTTGTCTTGTACTCTTGTCTTCTGCAATATCCGCATCTTGAATTTTCATTCAATTATTCAGATGAATAGTTGCGTTTACAATCTATCTAGCTAACTATATATATATATTATAACATGCACGAGCATCAATAAACCAAATTAAAATTATTCGAGCCCGAAATTGATCAGTTCAGTTCTAACTTCTATGTGGATTAGCTATATCAACATGCATGTACTCCAGCTCCTTTTCTTGCTTGTGTATATATTTACGTAACATGCAGTGCAAGGTTTTTGATATCCACAATATTGTTGAATAAGACGTTATTCATATTAATTATTATCACTTATCACATCACATGCATAAATGCATAATGCAAAAACTGGCCGGCGATGTTTTAGGGGGTATTCGGCGATGCTTTTAAGAACTGGTTTTTCGTTTTTCGAGGATAAAAAATGGAGAGAACTTATCCGGTACAAAACAATTTTTGGAATATAAATCATTGAAAACAGGGAAATTTGTTTTCAAATTTAACGATGTCAAAACAAGCTTTATAGAAAACAACAATATATGTTTTCTATTTATTGTTCTCATTTTTTGACGGGACCTACAAGTTAAATCATTGCTTTACTTTTACTTTTGTAATAAAAAGATCATTTTTAACTTTTATTTTAAGATTAAAAGATCAGTTTACCTACAAATATTTTTGCACATGGCAAATAATAATAATAAATAAAATTATATATAATTTACGGTGCATTTATTGTTACCCATAAAATATCTTCCTACATCCATATTAAAAAAAATTAAATTTATTAATTTTACTTCCTACACCTTTTAAAATACCAAAGCTATCCTTTAAGTATCTTTTTTTATTTTAAATATATATTTTTTTTCATTACACTCATTTCTCTTCATTTGCTTCTACCATTGCAAAAATAAATCATATAAGTACAATTTCTTCTTTCAAAAAGAAAATAAATAAATAAGTACAATTTATTCGTTTCCTTTAATAAGTATTATAGAATTTACTCGGATAAAAAATATCATATTCAAACAAAACTCTATAACTAAGGTTTTTTATGCACAAAAATAAAATGCAAATTCAACTCTAAAACTAATTATATTTTTTTTCGTTGTTACTTGCAAATCAATGTATTGAATTATCTAAAAAAAACTATGAAATCATAATGGTTTACACGTATAATCATTGTCATAGAAAACAACCACAATAATAATTAAACAAACAACAATATGTTTCCTTTGTCTTTGAAAAAAAAAATTCAATCACCAAACAAATCAATTTTTTTTCGTTTAAAAATTTAGTTTTTTAAAATCCATCCACCAAGTTTTTCGATTTACAAACCAATTAAATTAATAAGAATTTTTAGTTGAATTAAAGTAAAGTGAGTTAATGAGTTGTGTTTAAGAACCATATAGATTTGATCGAGTTCTACAACTACTTAAAAAAAAAAAAGGTTCTACAATACTACAACTGCAATAGTTTTTTCATTTAGTCACAAAACAATAATTGTTTGGACTGATTTTATTCAACACAACACGTCAATAAGAAACCCGGGATTCAAAAGACTAAATGTCCACGTTAGCTCAATGGACCGCAAATGACAATAGCAACTCACCGGGTTGAAAGTATCTGTTCGCCAGAAAGACGAATTAAGTCCAAATTCGCCTCGCGTCGAACAACAAAGCATCAATAATAGAGTCCAACCTCATATAGGGCGGACTAATCACCTACAATTCGATAGTTGACAAATCACACAATTAATACAAAGATTTGGGAAAGAAACCTCGTAATGAATGAAGATCACAGCGCAATAAGTACTCAAGGATTCGATTCGCCAGATATCTCACTGAGATATGATCCCCATGGGATCTCGCCCGATAATGTCTCATGCTTGCGCAGCAAAGGCTAGGGAAACATCCTAACCCCTATATAAGCACATGTATTGAAGCGAGATATACAAGATTAAAAAAATACTCAAGCTATTCATCTCTTATAACTGTAATCTTATTTTTACATAATGAAGAACATTTTTCTATCGTTCATAACGACCGTGGTTTTTCCTTTCATCAAGGGTTTCCACGTAAAAATACTCGTGTTGTTTACATTCCCACACTCTTTTATCTGTCTTTTTATTCATTTCAATTACACATGTATCAAGTAGGCGACCTGGTTGCATTTCAAGATTCACTCAGGTGCCGATTTGCATATGTGTCGTTGTTGACTAGATTTCCCAGAAATCGATGTCAATAATAATAAAATTGAAAGTAAGCATACCTAAATGCATTCGGGATCCATGAAAATCAATTCTTTGTTCATCCATTTATTGACTAAATGTGAATATATATATCTCCTTATTGATGTTGGGTTTGATTAAGTATATATTATTAGGGTTTATGATAGATTGGGTGTTAAAACTTATGGGTGTTGGAAGTAAATTTAATTTCTAATTATAAAGTCATGTATTTTAAGTAATCAAGTGTAAGGGTATTTTTGAAATAATTTTTTTTTTACTAAAACATGAGAGTAGGAAGATACTTTGTGGGTAGCAATTATAATAAAAAAGTTTCACTAAAACATGGGTGTATGAAGATATTTGGTGGGTTGCAACTTGCAATAGAGCCACCCTATAATTTATAATAGTTTATAATTTGCAATTATAAAATGATGAAATTTTATATATATATATATTAATTGATATAATTTTCTTAAAATTAGTAAAATAAATTATTTATGTAATTTTTTTTTAAATAAAAAATACACATATCAAAATTAAATTAATTAAAAAAATTGTTGATAATATATATTTTTTAACTATCCACGATATTATTTTTACTCATATAATATATTTAAAAATATGTTTTTAAAACAATTTCACTAAATACGTGCTAGGTCTTTGGGAACTCTTTGGGATTCCCTGACATATATGTATAGTTTGATCAGAGTTGCATCCAGTGGCGGATGGTAATGGAGGCTGACCCGGGCTATAGCCGGGTCAGCAATTTGAAAAAAAAAATATTAATAATATATCAAATTGATGATATAGTGCTCTAGGTTTAAGTTCATTAATTAGAGTATCAGTTTATTAAGTAGAGACATTAGAGTATCGTTGTATATGCCAAATTAATACATTTCGTAAGAGAGTGCTCCACGTTGAAGATCCCAGGTCTTTTTCATTATTTATTTTTTTTAAATATCACATCAATATCTTTAAATTTTTTAAAATTCTTTATTTTTCTATTTCATACTTAATTATAACAATATATATTTCAAAAATATATACTGTTTGAAGATCTTTCAAATGACACCAATATTTATATATATATAATTTATTAATTATAAATAAATTATTATCGTATAAATATTTATTGGAAGAATATTTTAAATAAATTACTGTTGTTAACAAAACTGTTTAATAATTTTATGTTACAATGTCAAACAACTATACATATTCAAAGCCAAGAAAAAACTATGGAGTGAGAATGAATCTAGTTTTCCATATAATGTTGGGGATAAGGGTTCAAGTTTGCCTTATTCATCTAAATGGAATAAAAACAAAATTTTGTTTTAGCTCACCCTAACAAAAAATCCTGGGTACGCCCCTGGTTGCATGTTGAAATATCATCAATCCATGGTAACGTGTATGACCAATGTTTTTATATTTATTGTATATAATTACTCCAAAACTCCACACACACATATATATATATATATAATTCAAATTTCTGATTTTATTTTTTGACTTCATATCTCAGTCCCCATATATAATAATACATAGGTATAGTAACTCGGTAGAAAGACAGAAATCCGTTAATCCAGCAATATTCACCTTAAGATTTTGGTCGGTGGGATTGGAAAAAACTATTAAATCAATTTTAAAATTAAAATAGGTGTGTGTTTGACAAGAAACTCTAAAAAAGTGATTAAAGGACGTAATCAAATCTGATACTCATGAATTCTTTCATGAGTCATACGAGTAATTTTTGCTCAAGAAAGGGACAAAATGAAGTTGGTTGTGGAAGACAGTACAAGAGTGTTGATTAGTACATTGAAAAACCATCTCAATTATTCAATTTCCTAATAAAAAAACATACTCAAGACTCAAGAGAGTTTCCAAGAAAAAAAATATGGGAGTACTTGAAATAGGAGAGAAGATATTTTCTCTCTAACCTCTCTCTAGACAGAACCTCCTACACCCTTCTTCTCAGTTTGCCGCCGACATCCTACCGCTAAAAGGGATGTTGGCGGGATAATCGGCGGTCCGGTGAGCTTAACGGAGGTTTTCTCTTTCTTCTCTACGGCTTCCAGGCGGTTTTTACTACTTTTTCGGCGGCGGATTCCCGATCTGGTGGTGGTTTGCTTGGGATGCAGCGCCGGGTCATGGTCGACATCTCGATCGTCGTTGGCTAGCCTTTGGTTCGGACCGTTCCTCTTCGTTTCCATCCAGATCTATCCCGATCCAGCAGTTCGGCGGCGTCCTGCTGTTGGTCTTCTCTGGCTGCCTTGGTTTCCCTCCTTCAGATCGGCTTTTATTCCTTTTAATTAAGGTTTTGTTGGGTTTGTACAGTTCTTATATAAACCGGTTTGGCCGCTAGTTGTTAGCCCGTATGTTTGGCCCTTCTACTGGATCCTCCAACACCAGAGTGCCATGGTTTGTATGTTTGTAGTCCCTCTTCGTGAGGGTGTAAGTCCCACCTTTGTGTGTGGGTTTTTTCCCGTTTGTGGGAATTTCGTCTGGGCTGTGCTTGTGTGTCATTTGCTAAAGAGTCTCAGTTGTAGTTGTAAACATGTTTTTCATGTTTCCAGTCCTGGATCTGAATTCCAGGTGTTGTAAGCCTTTGGTTTATATCCATCAAAAAAAAAAAAGAGAGTTTCCAAGAAATAGCCAAACATTCCAACATTTTGAATTCAACAGAGCCAAGATAAATGAATCATTTTCAAAATTCCCATCTCTTTTATTATTTGTTGATGCATATTGGGGACAATTTACATCGTTAATGATTAATTGAAATGGCATAAAAATGTATTATATATTAATTGTAGTGATAAAATGATAGTCTAGTGTCTAGGCAAGAGAAGCAAAAACACCAAAAAAAACAGGGTGCAATAGTAACAGTAGCACATTCATGGCACAACTTGTGGAAAATAACATATACAGTAATTGTTTTGAAGTCCATCGATGAGAGCCTACATTTTATAATATTACTAGTGGGAGGGGCACTTTCAATACAAGTGTCAAATTTGTAGTATTAAACCTTAAATATAATATATATATATATTTTAGTAATATAGCTATATAGTAAATATATGAATACAAACTTATTTACAACATATTTACAATAAAAAATTGTTAGTACTTATAATGTTGCAATTGAACTTGAAATTCAATATTACTACCTAAGCTTTAGAGCATCCACAATGGTCACAAAAAGAGACCCACTTTCACAAGACCCATTTTGAAACCTATCCAATTCTTCCACAATGGTGAAAAAAGAGATCCAAAAAAAGGGACCCAAAAGTGGGCTCCACCCAAGTAGATCCAAATTGGGTTTCAAATTTAGAACTCAATTTGGGTCTTGCCCAATGATTGGATTGGATTCCCAACACCTCCCAATCATTGGGTTGAGCTTATATATATATATATTTATATAATTTAAATTAAAATATATAACTATTAATTTTAATAATTATATATAATGAAAAAATATAAATAAATTTAATATATATATATTTCAATTATTTAAATTTAAATATATTATTATTAACTTCAATAATTATATATATAATGAAAAAAAATATAAATAAATTTAATTTCAATTATAAAATTTTATTTCAATAAAATTAAAATAATTTGAATGAAAACATTAATTTTTTGAAGGTTTGGAACCGAAACCAAACCTTCAAAACCGGAACTGGAATTGAAACCGAAACCGAAACCGAAACCGAAACCGAACCATCGGAACTGAAACCGGAACTGAACCGTCGAAACTGAACGATCAGAACCGCCAGACCCGAACCTTCGGAACCAGACCGAGATCGAAACCGAAATTGAAACTGAAACCGAAAACGAGACCGAGACCGAGACCGAGACCGAGACCAAAACCAAAACCGAAACCGAAATTGAAACATCGGAACTAAAACCGGAACTGAACCATCGAAACCGAACGGTCTGAACCGCCAGACCCGAACCTTCGAAACTGGACCGAAACTGAAACTGAAACCGAAACCGAAACCGAAACCGAAACCGAAACCAAAACCAAACCGAAACCGAAACATTGGAACTGAAACCGGAACTGAACCATCAGACCCGAACCTTCGGAACTGTCAGACCCGAACCTTCGGAACTGGACCGAAACCGAAACCAAAACCAAAACAGAAACTGAAATCAAAATCGAAACCGAAACCGAAACCAAAACCAAAACCAAAACCGAAACCGAGACCGAGACAGAGACCGAGACCGAGACCCAGACTGAAACCGAACGGTCGGAACCACTAGACCCGAACCGGAACAGAACCGGAACCAAACCTGGAACCAAAACCGGAACCAAAACCGGAACCAAAACTGAACCTTTAAAATCGGAACCAAAACCGGAATCAGAATCGATTTTGAAGGTTTGGAACCGAGGAACTGAAACCGGACCGGAACCCAACCGAACTGAAACCGACGCCATGTCTAATCTTATACAATATTTTCTTTTAAATATTTATTTTTATTGTTGATGTAATTTGGTTGTGAAAAAATTATTTTAAATTAATCATAATTTGTTAAATAATTATTGAATATATATATATATATATATATATATATATATATAATATTTTAAAGAAGAGTAATGATTGTTTGGAAAAAAGTTAAAAAAGTGGATCCACTTTTACTTTTCCAATTTAGTCCCATTGTGGGAAAATGAGACCCAAATAAAGTGGATCCAAATGGCAAGACCCATTCTTTAAAAACAAGACCCAATTTTGATGATGTGGCACGAATGGATCTTGTGTTTGGGTCTCAACCATTGTGGATGCTCTTAGAGGACCATGTCTAGAATATTATATTCCACGAGCTTCCTCACTATAAAAGTTGTAGGCCTCACAATAATCCTTGGTTTGGAGACACCCTTTGGATATTTATACTTATAGAAGGAGTATAGAAAACCAAAAAGAAAAATAGTAAACTTTTTCTAAAGCTCGAGTATGTATAATAATGCCTAATAATTCAACAATTTTTTGTATCAATATTTTGTCTTTAAACATTTAACAAGTCATCATTTGAGTTCCATTTACTATATTTCTGGTAATTTGTATCTCTTCTTCTAAATAATAAGGAATCTGTCATAAGCAAAATTACCACAATAGAGAGTACATAAAAGTAAAAACCCATCCGGCAACATAACAAAAGGAACCTGTAATCAATTTGAAATTTCTACATTTGAAATTTGAAGCTATTTAGAACATAATACAACACTCAACCAACTCTAAAACAAACAATGAGAGTATATCACAATTCCCGTATAAACGACAATTAAAAACTTTAACTATTCATTTAGAGACTAATTAAGAAAAGCTGAAAAACAATGAAGAAATTGAATAAGTTCAAACAGATTTTCTTATTAAATAAGATGAAATTGAAGATAGCCAAAAACTAAAATTAGTATCATATCACTTCCACAAAATCAAATGCAACATATCTCAATATATCCAAACAATAGAGCTCAACTTAAAGTATTTAAGTTTACAAATTAAACAAATATCCACCTTAAATAACAATAAAATAAAATAATAATAATAATAATAAAATAAAATAAAAATCTTCCCCGAAATGTACCACAAAAACACCAAATTAGATAGCAATAACAATAAATTAATAGAGACTGATCATTCCAAAAATTCCAAATAATAACACAAACGAAAAACTCAAAAGTTGACCTGATGCCTATAATTCCAGTATCCGTTAGATCCGGAAATCAAAACAAGGATGCTTTTTTTTTTTTTTTTTAACGACTCACTCTTCTCTTATCTCAATCTCCATTTTTTTTTTTTTTATTCTTATTTTTCCACCTCTTCTCCTCCACTTGCAACCTAGCATTGCTGTTCTCTTTTTTTTCTTCTTATTTTTACCGACTCACTCTTCTCTTATCTCAATCTCCATTTTTTTTTTTTTTTTTATTCTTATTTTTCCACCTCTTCCCCTCAACTTGCAACCTAGCATAGCTTTGCCACCTTTAATCCCAAATTGCCACCTCTCCCATTTACTGTCCCATTTATTTATTTTTTATCTAAACTTATCTGCATCAAAATGAGTCTATCTTAGACTTGGGCTCGAGTTGGGGCTCGGGCTCGGGCTCGGGTCATATGTTTGGGTTTGGATACTAGAATTGGGAAAATTTATGGGATTGGGGTATTACATGTTCACTAATCTCTTTCTGTGTTACAAATTATAAATGAAATAAGATATATAAAATCACGTTTATACCCTTATCTAGTGGTGGCACGGTTCCGGGCCGGTTCTGGTTCCAAGGTTTAGTGGAACCAGCGGTTTTGAACCGGGATTTTTTTTTTCTTTTCTTTTCTTTAACAAACAAAAAAAAAATCTTTCTAAGTTCTAACTTGTAACTTATAAGTTGTAGATTGTAATTGAATAAAATAAAATATATAAATGACAAATTACAAAATAAAATTCATTGGGTTCATAAGTTCATTGGATGTTGGAAGTTAGATCATCGTCATCCGAGTATCCAACCGAAAATAAAATAAAATAAACAAATGACAAATTACAAAATTAAATTAAAATAAAAGTAAACAAAATTACAATTTACATTTCATTGGGTATTTGGAAATTGAGTCACCCAAATTTCAAAAATAACATAAAATAAATAAATGACAAATTACAAAATTAAATTAAAATAAAATAAAACTAAAAAAAAAATGTAAAGTTATTAGCCTTGCACTTAATTTTTACCACAATTAAGTTGCCTACGTATCCTTTTAGGGGGGTTTAGAGGAATCAAAGGCCACGTAGTTCTCATACCTTTTATTACATATTTACAGATTTACGGTTCCGCTGCTCAGCTTGCTCCAGAGCCTTCGCCCGCTTCGGGTTCGTCCTCTTTAAAGAAATCGTATGTTGGTTCTTGTTGGATTTCTTGTTGTCTGTATTCCACTTTCGTCCAGTCGTCAACACAAACCTGCATCTGTAGTGCTTTTGGAGTCAAGCACGAACGTTTTTCATCCAAGATATTCCCCCCGGCGCTGAACTCTTGTTCCACCGCCACAATAGAAACCGGTGTTGAAAAAATATTTTTGGCTATCATAGCCATAATTGGATAGTACTTTGTAGCATCATTCCAATACTTTAAGTGCTCAAATTCTTCAGGAAACTCATAAGAAGAAGCTAGATAAGATTCAAGCTCGGCATGCGAATCGGAGCTTGATGAAGAACATCTTGGTTTTTTGTTTTTTTTTTTAGAACATACTATACCCTAAATTCATAAATCCAGAGGAGGATGATAGAGGCTAAGATGCAGTTTTTGTTCGTGTAACATCTACATTCGAAGTACCGGATCCATAAAATGTAACATATTCATCATATAAATCATACAATAATTTCTTAACCCTACCACAACATGCTTCAACATCATATTCAATATTTAAACCTTCTTTGCCATAATAACTGTCTAGATAATAAGACAAAGATTGTAATTTGTGTCATGGATCAAAAACCATAGCAATCAAATAAATATTTGGAAAATCCGTATAATAATTTAACCATTTTTGCTTCATAGCACTAACGGCTTCCTTTATTGTTTGGTCAGATTCACAATAAAAAAATGCACCAGCAATATTAATACTCTCAATAACAAATAAATGTATTGTAGGAAAATAAATTTTAGATAAATTTTGTGTAGCATTATGAAAAACTTTTAACAAATTGAAAACATTGTAACAAGCATCCCAATGAGCTTCAAAAAGTTGAATGTTAGGAACATGAAATTGAATAAAAGAAACTAATAAATCCCTATACTCATAACTTTGAGCAAGCAATTTATAAGTAGAATTCCAACGTGTTGGAACATCACGAGCAAATTTAATGGCACGTCTACCATTTTGTTTACAATATCTTGCCCATGCTTTCATTGTAGAAGGATTCCTTTTTGAACACATATATTTAAAACATGGTATGCACATCTTTGATGAAAAAATGTACCACCAAGAAAGGGTTTGCATAAATCAATTAAGTGGAATAGCAGCGGTATTGGCAGAAGCATTATCAAAACCAATTGCAAAAATTTTGTTTTCAATATTATACTCTGAAAAAATAATTCTAAGCTGTCTAAAAATATTTTGAGCATTGTGTGAATCATCAAAAACTCTAAAAGCCAGAATTCTTTTTTGGATTGTCCATGCATTATCCATAAAATGGCAAGTGACACCCAAGTATAAATGTGTTTGCCAATGGTCAGTCCATATGTCGGCACATACGGTAACACGACCATTATATTTTTCAAAATATTTTTCTAACTTTTTTTTGTCTCTCACATAAATTTTTTCAAGTGTTTGTGTGAGCGTGGATCTAGGGACACGGCATGCAGCAGGGTTTAATGCTCGTCGACAATAGTTAATAAAGTCAACCCTCTCACCAAAACTGAATGATAAATGTTCTACTGCTGCCATCCTAGCTAATTCTTCTCTATTTTGTTAATCATTATAACGAAATAATTGTTGGTTAGGAGTAGCGTACCTGGGAATTTGTGTTTGTGACCTCATTATGGTCACTGCGTCTGGATGTTTGGCTTCAATATGCTTCCAATAAGTGCCATATCCTCCGGATCTGCTCCATTTATATACTTTGTTGCAGTAATTGCAAGCTACTGTAATGCTTCCATCTTCATTCCTAATTTTCTTCATATGTTTGACGAAGAGATCAGATTTGCTCTGTTTGTGTATCAGATCTTCCTCCTTTTCTAGATCCCCTTCCGGTGTATCAAAACCAAAATCCGGAGGTGTATCAATATCAGGCATATTTTCTGACTGACTTGTCAAATTGAGGGTGGTGTCATTGGGATCGGGTTCAAAAATTATAAGAGGGGGATTAGGAATATTTAGGCCTAGGTCTTCAGCATAGGTCCGACGTTGCAGATATTCGTGATAGGTGGAGTTGTTATGATCGAGATTATTGATCATAGTACTCTTACCTTTCATCGAAATCGAACGCCTAGGATCGACTGGACCGTCACGGCCGTAACCCCTTCCACTTCCACTTGCCATTTAAAAATAAATTTGGGAGAATAATTGACTAATTGGAAATTAAATAAATTGGAAATAAGATAAATTGCAAATAAAATACATTGGAAATAAAATTAATTGAAAATAAAATAAATTGCAAATAAAATAAATTGAAAATAAAATAAATTGCAAATAAAATAAATTGGATATAAAATTAATTGAAAATAAAATATATTGGGAATAAAATAAATTGCAAATTGGAAATAAAATTAATTTCAAATAAAATAATTAAAAAATGAAATAAATATTAAAAACCTTGGAAACTTGGAGATTGAGAGACTTATCACTTGAGAGTTGAGAGTGTTGGAGAGAAATTAGAGAGAATTGAGAAGAAATTGGGGGGGGGGGGGGGGGGGGGGGGGGGGGGGGGGCGCATTTATAGAAAAGAAAAAAAAAAATTTTAAAAAGGGGTAGCCGTTGGGCCAAACGATCAGCTGACGTCAGCCGACCGTTGGGCTCTAACGGCAGCCCAACAAAAAAAAAAAAAAAAAAAATTTATTTTTTAATTCGTCGAACCGCCGGCGGTTCAACCGGAACCGGAACCGGTCTATTCCGGTTCAGGTTCCGGTTCCGATTCCAGTTCCGGTTTTTCCGGTTCCGACGGTTCCAAATCGGAACCGTGCCAGGTCTACTGGCCTTATCTATCAATTGAACACACTTTTCTTGGTAATTTTGAAATAGTAACAGGATATATATATATATACACATGTTATTCCAATACAAAAGAAAATATGAGGAGCTATAATTAGACAATCATTCACGAAAGAAAATAAGACAATTCATCACACCATGCTTTACCCTTTCTAAATGTTGAATATATCATCTACCCACGTACCATGTATGACCGATATTTTTGTATTTATTTTATATAATTAGTCCCAGTTACTCCACTTATATTGTATATATATAATACACAGACAAGTAGACATAAATCTGTTGATGCATTGCATCGGATCCAGTATCCAAGATTCCAAGTTTAAAATTTTGGTTGGTGGGATTAGAAAACATTATTAAATCAATTTTCAAAAGTAAAGTGTGTGTTTGACAAGAAACTCTAATGAGTAATTAATGGACGTAATGTAATCATGCATTCATGAGTCAGATGAGTAATTTTTCTCAAGAAAGAGACTATGAATTGGGTATGTGTAGGACAGGAATCACGGGATACTAGTGTTGATTGGGACATTTAAAAGAGTAATTAACTCCCAAAACCATCTCAATTATTCAAATTCCTACTAAAAATATACTCAAGAGAGTGTATTGGCTAATGTACCTATATGGGTATAATAGCACCAACAGTTGGAAACAATTCAAGGTTAATTTAGGAAACAACTTTGATATTTGAAAACTACTCTAACGTCAATTTCTCTAATGTTAATTTCAACAGTATAGTTGCCAAAAAGTAATTTGCATTGTAGAAATTGCCACACATTCCAACATTTTGAATTCAAGCTAGGTTGTCAACCTAATTATTAGTTAGCCCACCCATTAATTTATTCATATTCACAATTTTCTAATGACAGAAACAACCGGCAAACAAGTTTAAAACTTCAAATATTTTAAATTTTACTAAGAAAAATGTGTATGTTCCTTTATATATATATACAGTCTTTCTATTATCAGTTCGAACTGACAAAAGTTATATCAGCTCCTTGTATGTGGACCACTGGATTTAAATACTTTGACTGACAAGTGCATACAGCCAAGTCAAAGTATTTAAATCCAGTGGCCCACATGCAAGGAACTGATATAACTTTTGTCAGTTCGAACTGATAATAGAATTTCTGTATATATATATATACCTATAATGTATTTCTATGAGAGAAAAATTACTTTTATTGTCTGTTAATGCATATTGGGAACAATTTACATCGTTAATAATTATTTGAAATTGCATAAAAATGTATTATATATTAATTAATTGTAGGTGAAAATTGCCAAAACTAACCCATCTAATTATGGGATTTTTTTTTTTAACCACATGCATACTTTTAATTGTTTTTAACCATATTTTTGAGAAATTACTCAAAAGCCCTCATATAAAAACCCCTAAATCAGCTCTCTCTCTCTCCTTTCTTTTCTTTTTCTTTCTCTCTCCTCTGCTCTCTCTCACGATCAGCCTCTCTCTCTCTCCGGTTTGCCTCTCTCTCTCCCCGATCTGCCACACACTCTCCCCGATCTGCCTCCCGCCGGCGTTGCCGAGCTTCTGGGCGTCGCGGCAGCCCCTCACGCGCAGCTGGATCGCCGTTTCGTTGCTTCGGCGGTTCGCTGCAGCTTCGCCGGTTCGTTGCAACTTCGCCGGTTCGCTGTAGCTTCGTCGACGACGGGATGGCGACGGGATGGCGACGGGATGACGATGGCGACGGGATCGTTCACTGGTTCACTGATGGGATGACGATGGCCTCCATGGATCTGCAACAAAAAAGGAAAAAAAAAAAAAAAAAAAAAAAACCTAAACCTAAGGAAGAAGAAGGGGAAAATTTTATTTTAGTCCAGATTTCAAGTTTGAATATTTCTATTTTAGGCATGATTTCAAGTTTGGATATTTTCATTTAGGCATGATTTCAAGTTTGTGTATTTCAATTTAGTCGTGATTTCAAGTTTGCTTCGGGGTTTAACAAACACTATTTTCAGGGGTACTCTGGTAATTTATGGTACTAAACTGAATTTTTTTAAAAAAAGTGGTTATTAACAATTATAATTTCAAAAGTGGTTAAAAACAAAAGTATGATAAGTTGGATGGCTACTTATGGTTTTCTCTCGTAATTGTAGTGATAAAATGATACCCAGTGGTCTAGGCAAGAGAAGCAAAAACACCAACAAAGGGTGCAATAGTAAAAGTAGCGGGCTCAGCCTGTTGAAAGTTGGATCTAGAGTCACCATATCCATCATTTTGATCTGGCCCACCAACTATTGCCCCATCCAACACATTCGGGTTCGGAGCGTCCTTCTTGAACCACGTCTCCATCCCACCTTAGCATGTCACCTCATTTGGGTCCTTCTTTATTAACACTATTGAGGCTCCTCTATGGTGGGCTTGTGTCGGATAATTCGACCCGAATCTGACCATATAGCTCATCCCCTTTGGGTTCTGACCCAGCACATAATCAGCCTGTGAGCGTGCAAGGCTGATCAAATCGGACGGCTGGACAGCACCACCAGGACATTGAAGTGATGCTTTTGCATCCGTTAGATATTTGGAATAAACGGCTGAGACAAGAGAAGCAGTGGCTGAATATTGAAGGTTGTTCCAAGGCAGAAACTGTTAGGTTTTAGCTCGTATTCTCGAATGAACCCGATGTGAACCAAACAAGACTCAAATGATGTGGAGCTTCCTGGAGACGTGGGATACGTTTGGAAGTTGAATTATGGTGTCTGAGGGAAGTTGAAGATTGAAGAAGAACTGAAGAAGCGGAGATTAGCTCAAACCGCTGCCGAGCCGCTGTGGCTTATGGCAGCGGTAGGACACCGCTGCCAATTGTTCAGCAGCGCAAAGGCAGCGGTCCAATTCCAGTTTGTACCGCTGCGGTGACCGCTATGGTCATGGAAGCGGTACCGGCAATGGTCGTGGTGAACAGCGGCAACAAGAGCGGTCAAAAGAGCTGACGTGTTTTTTCAACGTGTTGGAAGCGGGGTGCACAGCGTAACCAATATGGCGAAGACAATGTATTGCTGAGATCGAGAATGTTACGCATAAAAGGAAATAGTATTTATGTGGATCAAGTAAGTCTTGTACGTTTAGGAGTAGGATTTCCTTTTATATTATATTCCATGTAACTAATATAAATAGAACCTTGTAATTAGGTTGATGTGTGAGTTAAACACCATGTAAACATCAGAGAGTGTGAGTGAGATCCGGGGAGACCCAATGGGAATATCCGAGGAGGGATCCAAGGGAATATCGGTGGATCAAGTTAGAGATCCGTGGGTGATATTTAGGGGAGACCTAGGGGATATTGTGGGGTTTTGGTGAGGATCTTGTGAGTGGGGTTTGGGGTTGAGGTGTGAGAGAGAATCCTGGAGTATATGGTTGTAACAATTTATCATATAGTGAAACTTTCTCTGTCGTCCTGACGGCCCGTGGTTTTTTACCCGATTTGGGTTTTCCACGTATATCTTGTGTTGTGATTGTTTTATTCTCTCTCATCTATTTTTCTGCTTATTGACGTTATTATTTGCTATGAGTTATGGGCGTATATTAGGCACGGCGTTTCCGAGTTCATCGGTTCTAGAGGATTATCCCCAACAATTGGTATCAGAGCCTTATGGTTTGTCAATGGCAGTGACAAGTCTTTACGGGAGATCGTATGGAGAACTTGGTGGCATTGGGATAATGATGATCATGGTTGCCTAGTATGGTTTAGCAAAGGAGATGCGTCTAGAAGGCGGTATTTGAACTCGTTAGGGTTTGATGAAAGGAAGAATATTGATGGAGGAGAAGTTTGGCTTGTGGTGACAGGTGCAAGTCATGGAGATTCAATCTGGGTTACACAAGGAGTTGATTGACTAGGTTACACAAGGAGTTGATTGACTATTAAAAAAAAAAAAAAAAAACTCCTGACTACAAAAAAAAAAAAAAAAAAAAAAATCTCTCTGTGGTATGGTGTGGGCTTATCCGGCAGGGCACTCCCGGTTTCTAGTAGTAAGTCTTTCACCAGGTATGTGATGTAAGGGCAGAAGGTCTTTCACAGGTTTGGGTGATGTAAGGACATGTTTATCATTTTGGCAGTTTTCCCCACTGGCCATAGAAGAGGATATGTTGCTGCTAGTGGTCTATAATTGTGCACAAGGCATTGGTCAGAAAGTGATGCAAGGTGTATGATGGACAAAGATGTCGATGGCTGACGAACTCCCTGGAAATCTGACTTGAGGAGTTGCACCACAATTTCAGCAGGTTATTTCGACATGGTGCCGGAATAACAAACTCAAAGATTGTGTGAAGGAAAATCTTAGGATAGTTCGTTCCTAAGTGGTTATACCTTGTGGTGGGGTATGTTGATTCTTGGTGATGAGAATCGTGGCTATGGACAAAGTTTTGAGAATTCAAGCCAAAGGGGAGAATTGTTAGGTTTTGGCTCGTATTCTCGAATGAACCCGATGTGAACCAAACAAGACTCAACTGATGTGGAGCTTCCTAGAGACGTGGGATACGTTTGGAAGTTGAATTATGGTGTCTGAGGGAAGTTGAAGATTGAAGAAGAACTGAAGAAGCGGAGATTAGCTCAAACCGCTGCTGAGCTGTTGTGGCTTATGGCAACGGTATGGCAGCGGTAGGACACCGTTGCCAATTGTTCAGCAGCGCAAAGGCAGCGGTCCAATTCCAGTTTGTACCGCTGCGGTGACCGCTATGGTCATGGAAGCGGTACCGGCAACGGTCGTGGTGGACAGCGGCAACAAGAGCGGTCAAAAGAGCTGACGTGTTTTTTCAACGTGTTGGAAGCGGGGTGCACACCGTAACCAATATGGCGAAGACGATGTATTGCTGAGATCGAGAATGTTGCGCATAAAAGGAAATAGTATTTATGTGGAACAAGTAAGTCTTGTACGTTTAGGAGTATGATTTCCTTTTATATTATATTCCCTGTAACTAATATAAATAGAACCTTGTAATTAGGTTGATGTGTGAGTTAAACACCATGTAAACATCAGAGAGTGTGAGTGAGATCCGGGGAGACCCAATGGGAATATCCGAGGAGGGATCCAAGGGAATATCGGTGGATCAAGTTAGAGATCCGTGGGTGATATTTAGGGGAGACCTAGGGGATATTGTGGGGTTCTTGGTGAGGATCTTGTGAGTGGGGTTTGGGGTTGAGGTGTGAGAGAGAATCATGGAGTATATGGTTGTAACAATTTATCATATAGTGGAACTTTCTCTGTCGTCCTGACGGCTCGTGGTTTTTTACCCGATTTGGGTTTTCCACGTATATCTTGTGTTGTGATTGTTTTATTCTCTCTCATCTATTTTTCTGCTTATTGACATTATTATTTGCTATAAGTTATGGGCGTATATTAGGCACGGCGTTTCCGCGTTCATCGGTTCTAGAGGATTATCCCCAACAGAAACCATAAAAGACCACCTGCTGTCTTCTTGAAGTTGTTGTTACCTTTTTGGATGCAAGAGCAAATGAACTGCTCTGCTTGGCTCTTGTATTGTCCCCATATTCCTGAACCCTCGGATTTGCCTTCCAGGACAAGTTTCGAAGCCAACACTTGTGCACCCAAATATTTGTCATCCCATGAAAATGAGCTTCTTGCACCACCGCTGTTTCCTGCTCCGCTAAGTTAATCCAGGTACGTTTTATCATTCGTAGCACGTTCAAGCCAACGCAGCTGCCCACAACAACTCGTCCTCATATCCACTGCTGGAGTAGAATTTTCCGGCAACAGGAATGCTGTTCTGGTAAATACCAGCGTGATTATGAGCAAAATCAAACAGCTGTTTTGCATGTACTACAAGTTCATGAGCATATTTTGTGTCACTAGGCCTGAATGCAACAGAAGCAGCGGCTAGAGCAGCGGCAGTTTCGGCTGCCAGATCGGAACCTGGATTTTGATCGTCAATCTTGAAAGTAGTTCGAGGGGTTGTCATGTCTTCCGGTCTCTGCCAACAGGCGTGGTCGGAATCGCCATCGCCGACCTCACCGTAGAGAACGTCTGGCTGTGGATGAGCTTTGATGAAGTAGTCTGTGCCCCATTTGATGGCGTCCAATGCGTTAGAGAGCTCCTTCTTCGCTTCGAGTTGGGATCTGAATTCAATGGTGCTCCATGACAGCATTGTTATTGTGAATGCCATTGGAAATCCAAACTTCACGTTGTCACCAGCATCATAATATCCTCCAACAAGATCAACCTGTTTGGTTATATATATATATATATATATAATCACGTTAAGCAATTAATAAATTAAATCTGGATAACACATTTTATATATAACACTAGACGTACTATATATTTATAGTTATGAATTTTAGCCATGCATTAAAGATGAAGATGGATGGATAGATGTATCTTACTCGAGCATCACTGCCATCTTTAAGACCGGAATTGGCACGCCATTGCACTCTCTGGTTCCGAGGCAGGTTTCCAGAGCGTTGAGCCTCGTAGTACAACAATGACTTGGTGAGTGCTGTACCATAATCTACTGACACAACTTGATTCATTAACAAAAAAACAGATAGACCAAACATGATGACAACATTGCTAGAAGACATCATGATCACTGATGATATGATATCAATGTTGAATGAAATAACCCGAGTTTTTGACTCGTATTTATAGTGAAGAACAAGCTCAAAATTACTAATGGAAAATGAGGCAGTAATTATGGCTTGATCATACTTGTATACAAGGAAGTAAATATCAATAATCAATGACATTTCTCATATATATTCAATAATAGTCATTGGTGCAACAATATTGGAAATGAGTTATAACAGACTGATTTATTGGTGCCACAAAACCCCCTTCAACTTTCAGATGATCTCTTTTTCTTGATTAAGGAAACTATATAATTAAGCTCTCAAAATTGCACTATTTCCGGACAGTGCTATCAAAATCACATAAATATTTCACGCCATGAATTATGGACAAATCTAGAATTGCCTTTACATATGATTATAAACCGCGCACTCATGTTACTTAATTCAATATACCAATTAATTAACATATTTCATCATACTTAAACATGGTTTAATTTAAAAAAAAAATAAAAAATGAAAAATGGAGAGAGTTGACGAGTTGCTTACAATATTACTTGCAAATCTCCTTTTACCTATTTAGAGTTGATTTCTTAATAATTTATTAGTAGGATTTTTCTGGATCTCTTCTGAATTTATACAGTTATCTCAATCCCTTCCATATTTTCTTTTTATTTTTTGTAATAAAAACTGATGGATTGGTGCAAACTCAAAAAGTTAACGTGATATACACATTTATTAGGATTTATGATAATTTAATAATTGCACGAATATTGTTCAAATATTGAGAAGAATAATTTCCAATTTACAGTTAACCAAAGATTGAATCATCTGATATGAGACTGAGAGCATCTCCTCAGCTCTCCTTTGTGAGTTTGTGGTCCATATCCTTGTTCATCACACTTAAAATGCCCGATTGATCTTCAACTTTGTTAATGAGAAGTTTCAAAAGTGGAACCATTGAAAGAGTTCTGCGTGATTCCACCATTACCAACTTTTTCTGCACAACCAAATTATAAATCTTGCTAATCAGATATATATATATATATTATGCTTGCTAAATAAAACGACATTTCCTAACTATATATATATATATATATATATATATATATAAACCTTTTAATTTCAATTTATACTATCTTCAGAATAATTAAAGGGTGCCTCTATTTCAAATTTTTTATGAAAATACATTTTGAGCATGCTAAATACACATCACTACACTTTTACCATTTTAGCAACATAACTTCAATCATAATAATACATATGACAAAAGTGTGATGATGTATATTAGAATGCTTAATGTGTGTGCTCATGTAAGAAAAATTGGCTTCTATTTCCACCAGAAATAGTTCTCCACACACTCAAGTAGACAGTGTGTGGGCGCATGTGGAGGAGTAAACAAGTGTACGGAGAACTATTTTGGGTGGCAATAGAGTCTCATGTAATTAAAATATCCTATCTTTTACTTAGGTTTTTTTTTTTTTTTTTTTTTTTGTGTTTTTGTTTTTGATAAACTATTTTTTAGTAACGTTGGAATTTACAGTAATGTGTCATATTAATATATTTTTTACTGCTTTCTATTCCCCAATTAATACCTCTATATTTTGATACTTAAGAGAGGTTGTGAGGATTTAACTATGATTGTTGAGTGGTGTTGAAGTTTTGGGATCTCATGGAATATATACTCCTTTATAAGTTTTGAGAAGAAAGAATCTTCTCTTTCCAGTAGCTTTTTTTGGTGAGTCATACTCTGCAATTCTTCCTGTAAGTTCACACACAAACAACTCACTCATCTCAGTATCTCACCAAAAAAAAAAAAAAAAAAAAACCAACTCACTCACATTCAATGATCTCTTATTTCATTCTTGTTTGAAAGATTCTGATACGTGCTTTTCCAAAAGAGTAAGAACAGAAGAAATTAAGAGTGAAGAGAGTTGAAATAACAGAGAAGAAGGTAATTTGTATAACTTGATGATATTTATAAGCCAGGCAACAAGCCATACATTTTTAGCAAATATGACTCAAGAAGTCCAGGAGATAATGTGTTAGTGGTGTATGTCAACACGACCCACTTATCAGGGATTTAGGACTCCACTAAGGCATTTGCAGATGCCAACAACTAACTAATTCTACTTAATAAAATAACCGACTCCACTAATCACTAGTGCCTCAATTAACAATAATTAATAAACAATCAAATAACTGAATTGAAACCTACTTTGCATGATCTGTGTGAATGTGCATGACCTGCGTGAAAGTGGGGATTGGACATTTGGCCACATCAGATTTATTCTTGTTTAATCTGGAATGATGATCTCTTATTTCATTAACTATGTTGATTGTTGACTGGTGTTGAAGTTCTGGGATCTCATTGAATACTCCTTTATAAGTTTTGAGAAGAAAGAATCTTCTCTTTCCAGTAGCCTTTTTGGTGAGTCATATTCAGCAATTCTTCCTGTAAGTTCACACACAAATAACTCATCAAACTCACTCACATTCAATGATCCAATCATATATACAAATATATTTTTCTCTGATTAGGGGTGTGTGCGTGTATTTCTTACCATCATTAAGGACCAATACAAGGTCACTATCAATGACTGTATGGATTCTGTGAGCTATTGTGACAACTGTCCGATCTTTGAATTCTTGACTAATAATCTTCTGTATCACACCATCTGTTGCAGAGTCCACCGATGCTGTTGCTTCGTCCAGTACCAGAATGCTGCTTTTCTTCAGCAAAGTCCTTCCAAGACAGAACAACTGCCTTTGCCCCACGCTCCAATTTTCTCCATTTTCAATCACTGTAAGACCATCCTTTTACATGTTACATATATACTTACATATTACAAGTTTTCTTCACCATATAGATACAATTAACTGCATGTTATAGTCCGAATTCGAAGAACCTGACCTGGGCTATCCAGCTTCTTTTCCTTTGTGCGCACTAGATCACCAAGTTGACATTTATCTAGAGCCTGAACATAATGGTGTTTGATGAAATGTTAAAACATTTTGATATTCACATGCACTAGATCACTGACTTGACATTCATATTTCACCCCATGACTGACTAAATTTTGATCAAAATAATTACCTCCCAGACTTCTTTGTCCGAATATTGAAACAATGTATCGAGGTTTCCTCTAACAGTTCCCTCAAACAGTGTTGGATCCTGTGGAATGATGCTAAGCCTTGATCTTAAGTCATGTAGGCCTATCTTGCAAATGTCCACATTATCGATGATAATGCTTCCCTCTCTAGGTTCAACAATTCTGAAAATGGCCTGTATAAGGGTTGATTTCCCACTCCCTGTCCTTCCCACGACACCAATTTTCTTTCTTCCTGGAAACGTGCAGGTAATGTTTTTTAGGATAGATGGGAGATGTTCAACATAACGGATCTGCAAAACAGTCAAATGTAAGCATAAGTGACTTGAAGCGATTTTAAGTAGGAAGGGCAGACCTGCTACACAACCAAATCTTATATTTATCTTAATTTAGAAGTACTTGGAACAGTTTGGAAGCATTGTTAGAAATGTTTGGGGAATGATTTCATATCAAAAGGGATGTCAACATTTTCTAATCTTTTTTTATTTTTTGGAGTCTTACCTGCAAATTGTTGAAGCAAATTGTTCCAACTTCTGGCCAGTTATTTGGTGGTCTATACTCTTCAACTACAAATGGGGCTTCACTTTTTAAGTTCGAGTATTGAATTATTCGTTCTACTGAGATCATTTTATTTTCTACGTTGCATATGTGCCACATAATGGAAGCTTGCAAAACATTCAGATTTATTCCATATGTTACTGCCAATCCTGCAATGCCTATGAAACAAAAAATCCAGTATGGTTAGCCGTTTCTTGGGACTAATTTTTACAACCATGGTTTCCGTTGCTTTTTAGAAGATAGGACTAATACAGTAACCATTTGGTACATTAAATAGTATAATATATGCATGTTATTTTATGAATGAATCCAGATTGTTCTTTTATTAGTCTCACATAGGAGATTATAGGTCTATAATATCTATAGATACTTACTTGGATTGATAGTCCCTTCAGGGAGGCTCACCAGTACGATCAATGAGAAAGCAAAGACAAAATTGGCCAGTAAATTTAGTCTGATGGAAAGCCATTCCATGGCTGAGGCATTGTGGAACCATGGCCTCGAGTGGTTGTCAATAAGACTGAGGTTTGCATTGGTGAAACGGTCTTCTTGATCAAAAGCATGGATTGTTGCTGTTCCTGATAGCGATTCAGCAAAGTGGTGAAGGATTGGAGCTCTTTGTATCTGTGACAAGCGGGCCAGTTCTCTAGCTGTTGGTATGTAGTATTGCTGAGGTAATCGCATATATGAATGAAGTTAATAATATAACAGAGTCCATTTGCCTCTCTACATTTGTGTAGCTTTTAAATTTGGTTTTTCTTTCAACTTATAATTGAAGAGTTTATTTGAGCTTACCAGAAAATATAATTTGGTTTTTTGCAGTACTCCTAATCAATTATCTATGAACAGATTGATACTGAGGGTGAGTTTGGTATCTTACTTGGTACCATATGCAGATAGCAGTTACTGGAATGAAGATGACAAACACTTGCCATGCTGCCTGTGACATCACTGCAATGGTCCCTATAATCTGTATTATTGTGGAAGCACAAGTACCTAATCTTCCAGCCAGTTCCAAGTCAAGCACACTTTGGTCTGTAGATGCCTACAAATAAAATAAGATTAAGCTATTAGTCCTCTCTAATAATTATGCTTTTGGATCCGCAAAAGTATACATTATAGAAGCTTTATTTAAATGAAAATTTACTTGATTCACCGGATAATAACATTTTTAACTTTCTTATGTTGTCTTTAGATTTTCATTGTCACCGTTTGTAAATTGTAAATTTCCCTAATTAACAAATCTCTAAAATACATTCAATTCATTTGCAATCTATAAGAAATTCATAAGTTCTACCAACTTGTCTTGCTAATTTAAGCTTGTTTTTCCATCCAGAGTTCAGTTTTTCAAGTAATGGATTTGATGCCAACGGCTATGATTTGGTATGAATAAATTCATTATGATGAGTTTGTAAACTAAAAAGCAGACATAAAATTCATGTTTTATATGTTACTCACCCGGTTTAAGATTCTTCCAGTTGGAGTTGAATCAAAAAATGCCATGGGAGCCCGGAATATACTATGCAGCATGTTTGTGAATAGCTTTTGTGCTGTCTTAAGTCCTGTTGTTGTTACTAGCATGGCTCGTAGGAGCACGCAGAATGCACTTCCAACAGCAAGTAGTGTATAAACAAGTAATATTACTTTCATTTTTACTATTGGCTCAGCCTCGCTTGTAGTGGGAGAAGTCCATGCCATCCAATAGTTGCTAGCTACCTGTAATACTTGGAATGATGACTGTGCCAAAATTATGATCGGAATGAAGGCTCCACCTTTCACTGCAGTGAAATAATACCAGTAAACTTCTTTTCCTATGCTCCCCTTCTCTCTTTCTTCTTCTTGTATCAGTTTTCCTTCCTTTTTTGTTATGTCTAAGGAGAGGTCATGCTCCGAGTCATGTTGTGAGTGTATGAGTTCTGCATTTGAAGTGTTATCTGTGCTGAGGTCATGCTCCGACTCATCATCAGGTACAAAGTCTTGAGATGTTCTGCTAGAATTTTCAACCGTGAGAATGGAATCGAGAGCTTCATTATGAGCACCAACTATAACTTCAAATCCTATATTTTGTTGTAGAAGTTCATCAAATCTACCAGCTTGTGCGATTCTTCCATTTTGCATCACCTGTTGAGATTTATCAATTGAAATCTGTGTTATATTTCAGGGACTTAAAAATCCTCTAACTTAAGTCAAATTCTTTGAATGATTGGGAAATTGGACAGAGATCTTATGCTTACCAGAATGAGGTCTGCTGCTGGAAGAAACTCAACTTGGTGGGTAACATAAAGTACAGTCTTGTCCTTCAGCATTCCCATCAAACACTCCTACAAAAGGTAATTAAACAATACTCAATGATTTCAATGATATAAAACCTTGTGATTAGGAAAGTGAATGACAGTATTTTTTACTAGGATCTACTGTGAGGATTGAGGACCTTACCTCAAAGAGTTGAGTGCCTGTATGAGCATCCACGGCGCTGAAAGGGTCATCAAGTAGATATATATCAGCATCATGGTAAACTGCACGAGCAATTTGTATTCTCTGTTTTTGTCCTCCACTCATGTTTATTCCTCTTTCTCCAATCTCTGTCAGGTCACCGCTGGGGAACAGCTCAAAGTCCTTCAACAGGGCACATGCTTTAACTGTTTTTTCATACTTGTGATTGTCGTATTGATTGCCAAATAGAATATTATCCCTGATATTACCTGTGAGTATCCATGGTGACTGAGGAACATAAGCCTTTGTACCGCTAATCTTGACAGTCCCCTCTAGCTTCTGCATTTCCCCAAGCATGCATGAAAGCAGGCTAGACTTTCCCGAACCCACTGTCCCACAAACTGCCACCTTCATTCCCTTCTTCACTTTCAACTGGATTCCATCTAGAGTTGGGCTGCTTGATTCAGGATTCCAGCTAAATTTTCCATTGTCAATCTCAACTCCTAAGTCTGTTTTATCTTTCGAAACATACTCAACAGAGTCTTGCTGAATTTCATCTTTCTGAAGATAGGAAGCAATCCGATCTGCTGAAACTTTGCCCTGAGCAATGTTAGAGAGTAAGTCGGGTAAACTAAATATAGGCTCCTGCAGCATTCGAAAGGTGGCCAATGCAGATAAGACTCTCCCAGCTGTGAGTTGAATTCCCATTAGCATACACGCCGCAAAAGTCACAACTGAGATAAATGTTGGCGCCCCCCAGAAAATAAAAGCTGAAGTTGCCGACAGTCTCAGTGACTTCCACAGCCAATCACATTCAATTTTCCTCAAACTCTCTAGCTTGTTGAGGTACTTACTGTCCCATGCTTGAAGTTTTAGTGTCTTCATGTTTCTGAGAACTTCTGAAGTGGCTTTCATCCTGTCATCCTTAGCAGTCATGATCTTTGATTGGTATCTCTTCTGGAATCTTGTTATAGGTATATTGCAAGACATGACTATAAAAGTTGCAGCCAATGCAGCCAATGACCCCAAACCAATAGTTGTATGGAGAATGTAGATGGCTAAGGATATCTGTATAGGCAACATCCATATGATATTCAAGTACCAGATTAAGTCTGTAATTCTTTGGATATCCACACTCATGTAGTTGATAATCTCCCCACTTGTGTGGCTTTGGCGAGATTGACATGACAAACGCAGACCCTTCCTGTATATTTGAGATATCAAAGCTGCTCTTACGCGAAGGCCTAGTTGACGGGCTCCAAAAACCCAGTGCTTCTGTGTTATTGTCTCAACCATCTTGCCACCTAAAAAGGCTAGTGCTAGAAGGTACCCTGTTTTTAAGCTCCGCTTATTCTTCTCATTAAGGAAATTTACAAAGTCATCGATAAGGTATGGGCCGACATAAGATGATACCGCACTTATGACAGCCAATAATGCATTGATTGCTGCTTTCTTCCTGATGAACAAAAAGATTGCCTTGTACATAGATGGATTTACGCTTCCATCTTTCTGCTTAACATGTTTTAGTCTTTCATCAAAGTCGTGGGAGAGAAATTCAGCAGAATCTTTAATATCAACATCTGGGATTTCATTCTGATCAAGTGGTTTTCTTATCCCAACAGCAAACAAAGGGTTGAGCCAGGAGAAGGTTACAAGTTGGAAAAGAGTAGCTTTTCCATATAAAGATTCCCTTTTGTATTCCAAAGGTGTATCAGTTTTTCCATTGATAAGCGGCTCAGTGGTGTCATTAGTGAGAGCATAGACTAAGCCAGTCTTCCCTCGGATTGATATTACAAACAACAAGGTGGATGGAAGGAGACAGACGAAATCTGAGTAATCTCCTACTTTGAATTGGCTGTGGTTTGTAACTCTGGAATATGCATCAAGAGCTGTGCAGATAATGTACAATGAGAAGCTGCAAAACCACCATGCTCTTAGAATCCAAGGAAACTTGGCATACTTGTTACTTGGAATCTTGTATACAGTAAGCAGTGTGCTTGCCCATAATACCACTTGCATAACCTCTGATGAAAAAGCTAGGACTTTAGAGTCGCAGAGGATCTCACCACCATTTAGCATTATCAGCAACATTATAAAATGAATGGCAAATAGTAAAGTGGAGCAAACCATGGTGATTCTATAAGAGATGTTGAATTTCACACCAGCCGTGTATCTCTCTACACCTTGATCCCTGACCTCTGTTCTTTTTCTGCATATTAGGCTCACTGATTTTCTTACGAATTGAAGCAGGAGGAGTACGAGAAAAGCAAGTTGCACAACTATGCTGATATGCTCCCTGACACAGGGTGATTTTAGTGGCAGCCATGCTATCTGCAGCTGGGGCAGCTTCAAATCTGTTACACATTTACAAGCAGCACTTTTATAGATATGTATGAAGAAGGAAATATAAATTGCAACAGAAGACAAAAAAAAAATGCATAAATGATTTCAGAGTTGATGACAAGGTTGACACAATTAAGTATTTCAGGTATGGAAAAAACTGGTTAGAAGTAAGAACTTACTTGATGCCATGTTTGCAGTGAACATGTGTTGGAAGAGCAGCATGATGATACTCTCTTCTAGTAATATGTTAGTATACGGTTTAGAGATTAGAGATTAGAGTATAGAGTAGAATTTTATACTTGTGCGTGTCTTGTCTATCACGCTGAGGATGGTCTTTTTTTGGCTCCTTTAATTTATTAAATATATATTTTCTTGAAATGCTCCTTTATTATATTGATGCTGCTGTTTTCTAGTGATTTTGATGGAAGCATGTGGTGATCAGTAAAGTCTTTGTAAATTATATTAAAAGTTAAAAGCTTACGGCTTTCTTCAACGGATTAGGATCCACTACTACTAGTCTGCTGAACTATGCTAGACTTTTCGGGATCTGTGTATATATGGCAAGTGACAAAATCAATTGCTAATATTTACTTTTTTTGTTAGATTTGTCCTCATCCATCTCAAACCGATATCGTTTTAGGTAAAATGAAACTTCAAACCTAATCACTTTTGACATTTCTATTTGCCATGCTTTTCTTAATTCTTCTATGCCCATAACTTCCAGTGGCTGGAAGAAGAATTTTCATCTCATGGAAAAAATAAATAGAGACTATCTCAAGTTTCTCTACAGCCAAGTTTGACTGATCTCATATCATTCTTCAAATTTTAAAATTAAATAAATAAATAAATAAATAAATAAATAAACTAAAAACTCAATTTAAAAAAATCACAAAATCTTAAAGTTGATATAGACTATTTTACATATTCAGGCTTCAATCAAAATCAATCAACATATTCTCTCGCCTCTAATCCTCAACGTTTGTCTATTTTTCGAGAAACAAAAAAATTTCTCATCTAATTTTCTAATTTTGAAAAAAAAAAACAATTGTTGCCGGAATTTATGGGGGAACCAACCACAGGGAAGATGAAAATTTTCAATCGCCAGAATTTATTGGATAAGCAACTGGGGAGATAAGTGTTTTTTTTTTTTCTTTTCAAAGCAACCGGAGAGAAGATGAAAGGGCTCTGACTAATTTCAATTTAAAACGACATTGTTTTGGTAATCAATGAGACAAAAAAAATGTAAAATAAATCTTGACCTTCCATTTTTGTAATGGCCACGTGTACGTAGATTCTGAAAAGTTGAACATAATTCAGCAGAGGATCTTGACCCTCAGACGGTGGCCATCCATTTTTGTAACAGCCATATGTACACAGATTCTGAAAATTTGAACATAATTCAGTATAGAAAAAACCAGCATAACCAATCATGTGTTGGTGTGAGTGGTTCGGCGCTCTCATCTCTTAAGCAAGGTCGTGGGTTCAACTCTCCTTGTGAACGGAGCTACATATATTGAGAGCACTTTACCCCTTAGTGGGCCGACCCGGTGTGAGTCCGGATTAGTCGGGGTGTGGTCTGGGCTGATTGCACCGTATGGTGGATCCGTCCCACCCGAAAACCGGATGGTGTAAACCAAAAAAAAAAAAAAAAACCAAAAGAGGATCCTGACCCTTCTTCAAGTTTAGTATTTGGAGAGTTGAGAGTTGAGACCCTCCGTACATAAATTACAATACTTATCCTTTAGGCCTTAAAACCTCACTACTCATAATAACACTATTAAGTAATCATGGATTATAAACTTGATGTGAGTGAAGGAGAGTAATATTAATTAGGGTACGGATATTGACACTCATAAATATAATAAGCACACCCATATTTATTATTACACCCATGTCTAAAATTTAAAATTAAAACATTACTTTAAACACCCATCTTAATGTCAATAGTATCCTTATATAAATGAATGTTTTCATTTTAATACAATTTATTTATAAACCCTCTTAAATTATTAACACATCCAATTTCACTAATTATAAATTCTTAAGTTCTTCGGGCTCGAAAACACAGTCTGGAAAATTCTAAAATTCTAAAATTCTTACATTTCGAGAAACTCTACTTTTAGGAAAATGAAAATAGAGAGAACTCAACTCTATCAGGTTGCTGATATTGTATTAATCGAAGGAGTTAAGTTTCCGTGTCACAAATAGTAATTAATGCATCAAAAACATCCGAGGTACAAGAGTCTACATAATAAAACCAAGCTCTCCACCATTCAAACAACAAATCAAGAAACACAAGTTACATACTACACTCTTGTGAAGGAAAAAAAAACTAAGTAAACAAATGAGAATACTAGAAACAAAAACCCTCTTCGGTTGATATAATAGTATGAGCTGTAACTGCAATGTTCCAACTTGTTCGTGAAGAATAGCTTCAATCTTCTTTATCGATCTGGCCATTCTAAAAACATAATTGGATACATGAATTCCGGTGACAACTATTGATTGGAAAAAAAAAAAAAAAAAAGATAAGAAAACAAGACCAAAACAATCGAACAATTTGAAATTTAAATTGCAGGCTTCTCAACTTTAAACTTTGGTGAATTGTTGCATACCATTTATGTGTAAAGGTGTTGTATAGTAATACTGTAATAGTGGCATTAAGGTTGCCTTCCCAATAGCATTCTTCTATATTAAGGTTTCATTACTTTGTTATATGATAATGTGAGATTTTGATACTTAAAATAGAATTAGAATTTAGTTTTTTTTTTTTTTTTTTTTATTTATAAATAAAGTGATATAGTTAAAGATATTGGTGTAATTAATGGGTGTACATAGTATTTGGTTTATTTTAAATTAAACTAATTTGTCCTTATCGGTAAATTCATATTGGAATATTTTTGTAATTAAAGTTTTTATTAAAATATGGGTGTGTTTATCATATTTATGGATGTCAATATCGGTACCCTATTAATTAATTTCAATATCACAATTAGGGTTGCACATTTTTCCCCCGAATCCCCAAATCCCCACGACCCCATCCCCATTTGGGGAAAAATGGGGAAATTGGTGGTGGTGGGGGTGGGGATGATTTTTATCCCCAAATTGAAATGGGGATGGGGATGGGGATAGGGATGGGGATGGGGAGACTCCCCCATCTTCGTTTTCCCATTTTCCCCAAAACATATATGAATATATTAATATAATATATATTTTTTATTTTTTTATTCTTTGAAACCCTAACTAAGTAATGGAATGTTTGTTTGTTTGTTTGTTTGTTTGTTTTTTTAATTTATAATTTTTAGTCAAACAGGAAAATTGAGAAATAAGTAAACGGGAAAAAAAGGGAAAAAAAATAGGGAATTGGGGTCTAGGGTTGGAGATGGAGATACCTCTCCCTGAAACTCTTCGTCCTCATTTTCCCCAAATGGATGGGGATGGAGAGACCTATATCCATCCCTATTTTCCCAATATGCAACCCTACGGAAGTTAAGGTAGTCAAATGGTATATATATATAAAACATGTCAACTGGTTGGTCTATGTCAGATCCATATGATTATGATGGAATATTATATATATATATATATATATATATATACACATATATATAGATTTTCTATTGTTAGTTCGTTCTGACAATAAATATATCAGGACGAAGAAAATTGACCACTAGATTATGATTATGATAGAATATATATATGTTGTTGAGGTGGTAATGAAGTCGTTTTAGTGAGGTTCTTAATTAATTTCCATGACAATTCACAATCACAGATAGTGGCCGCTGGCTTTAATTGTCTTATCACTTAGTGAAAATCATCAAAAATGACCACATATATTAAGGGAAATTCGTTTTTAACCACAAACGAAGTTTTAATTGTTAATAACCATGTTTTTAAGAAATTACTGGAAAGCCCTCATATAAAAACCCCCCATCAAAACACTCTCTCTCTTTTTTCTCTCTTTTCTTTCTCTCTCCTCTCCTCTCCTCTCTCTCCCTCAAAGCCACCGCCGGCGTGCCCATGCGGAGTGGCCGAGCGTCGACGACCTTCTCGGTTGCACGACAGCGCCGTCGTCGTGCATCGGGGCCGTGCGCGCTGCTGCTGCTTCGCGAACGAAGGGGTGGGCTGCCGTCGAGCTTTGCTTCGCTGCTGTCGTCGTTGCTGCTGCTGCTGCCGTCCTTCTGCGTGCCGCTGCTGCTGTCGTTCGCCTAGGATGACGACCGTCGGAGACCCCCTCGGCTGGCCATGGATCTGCAAAAAAGGGGAAACCAAAAAAAAAACATAATTGTGAATTTGGGGAATTTGGGGAAGAAAAGGAATCAAGTTTCACATATTTCATTTTAGGCATAATTTCAAATTTCAAATTTCAAATATTTCATTTTAGGCATGATTTCAATTTTCAAGTTTCACTTTAGTCATAATTTTAAGTTTCAATATTCAAGTTTTTAGCCATAATTTCAAGTTTGAGGTGTTTAAAAAAAAAAAAAAAAACTAATTTTAGTGGTATTCTAATAAATTATGGACATACAATGAATTTTTATTTAAAAAAAATTGGTTATTAACAATTTACTTTTCGAAAGTGGTTACTAATGGCATCTCCAATGTCACTCTAAAACCCACGCCAACTTCAAATCTGCTTCTTACCAAGAAAATTTTTTTTATGCTAATGAACAGTCCGCTTTATATTTGACGAGCACTATTCACCAACACAACAATTGTACTTTTGTTTTTTTTTTATTATTTAATTGTCAAATCAGCTTTTACTTTTTAATTTTTTTTTAATTTAATCATTTTATACTTAATTAAAATAATATGTATTTCCAAAAAATATACCGTTGGAAAGATCTCGTTGAGATCTTTAAAATGACACCACTTTGATATATATTTTATGTCAATAAAATTATTGAATATTGTATAAATTAACTAATAGAAATTAATTGGTATTGTATAAAACTATAAATATATATTGAGAGAATATTATTTAAAGATGTCTTTTTAGTGTAAAATTTAATGATAAATATTGGAGTAGAAAAAAATTTGATATAAGCATATTCCCAAAAGATTCTCATTTAGAGTAGAGTTTGATGTTATATGTTGGAGATACTCTAACAAAAGTTTAATAAATCCAATGGTTATTTTTTGTTTTCTCTCTATCGTCACAACTCACAATTCACAATTCACAAACCAAACTCGGTGCCTTCACTTCACTACAAGAAAATTACCTACAGTGACAAAAAATATTTGTCACTATAAGTGAAGAAATTGTCACAAATTCAATATTGTGACAAAAAAAGTGTCACTAACAATTCGTCACTTTGACCCCGTCACTAAAAGTATTTGTGATTGTTTTTTGGTACTTGTCACAAATCATAACAATTAGTGACACATTATCACTTGACCTTAATTAGTGACGAAATAAAAATTGTGTCACTATATTAATATTTAGTGATAATTAACCGTTTGAAGATTTTGTCACTGTACAAATTCTTAGTGACAATTAATTTATTGTTTAAAAAGTGTCACTAATCACAAATCTAGTGACAAATAGTCATCTTAAAATTATGTCACAACAGACAAACTTAGTGACAATTAACAATATAAATATTAAGTCACTGTATATATACTTAGTAACAATTTAATCAATTGTCAAATTTTAATATAAATTTAAATTGTATAAAAAAATAAAAATATAAAAATATAACCAAATAAAACATGTCACTCATTGAATGACATTGAGTTCCATAAATAATCATTCCATTAAAAAATATCTAAAAATTAACATAATATCGAATTGACACAAAAGTAATCCAACATCTTTCAAAATCTACTACTAAATAACACATGTAAGCCGGTTAGTCTAAGTTAACATAAGTGTTAGGTCACACACAATAACTTCCAACTACATAACCAAAAACTTCAAACTTCCGAGGTCTTGATTGTGAAATATTAGAAACCAATGATCCACTGTCAGTTGTCAGTAGCTAAAGAATCTTTAAGTTTTGCAAGAGAAGCCTATATATATGAAGAAATGAAGAAAAAAAAAATAATGAGAACAAATTAAAGTCACCAAAATAAAACCGATGAAAAATGCAACAATATTGACAAAACTTAGTACAAGTATAAAATAAATTCTATAAGTTTGATATCCAAGTATAAAACTTATTGGAACTGTTAATCTATTCATCTTCATATAAAGTCCTCATAATGTCAATCTATTCATACAAGCTAAATATCAAATATCTTATTGAGTATTTGAACTCTTTTATCAAACAATTGGTATGCATATAAAAATTGGTTGTTCTATAAGAATCATTTTATCAAACAGTTAGTATGCATATAAACTAAATTGACATATATTGTGAAAATTTAAGAACAAAAAACTATAAATCATGAAATAATAATGATTCCTTAAAGAATTTGGAAACAAATTAAAGTTAAAAAACATACTTCAACGTATATATAATCCTACATACAAAAAACAAATAATAAAAAAATCATAACTTATTTGAAGACACTTTCAATATATGAAACTCGAATTTGAAATTCTGACCTTGAAAAAACAAGTACCAAAAAACAAACCCTAAAAAAGGAAATCAAGAAAAAGAGAAACTTAAGAGTTTTTTTTCAATGCCGCATCAAACAATTGATTATTCCATAAGAATCATTTTATCAAATAGTTAGTAAGCACATAAACCAATATTGACGTATATCGTGGAAATCTAAAAATAAACAACTACAAATCATGAAATAATAATAATGGGTTCCTTAAAAAAATTGAAACCAAATTAAAGTTAAAAAAAACATCTCTAAATAGCTATATACAATTCTACATAAAAATAAAAAATAAAAAATAAATCATACCTTATTCAAAGACACTTTCAATATATGAAACTCAAATTTGAGATTCCGACCCTGAAAAACAAGTATAAGAAAACAAACCCTAAAAAAATAAAATCAAGAGAAGCTTACATTTATATCCAGACAAAAGTTTCTCTATAATCTCGGTACTTCTTCTAATGAAATACTATTTCAAACCTAAAAAGTGTTTTTAAGATTAAGAAAAAAAAAAAAAAAAAAAAAAAGAGGGAAAAAACAAACACAACATGGCTGTGGCATTTTAAAAATTTTTTTTTTTTTTTTTGGCTTTAAAAAAAAAAAAAAAGAAGGAAATATTAATTGATTTTTTTAATGTAAATATTAATTGATTTTGATGCCTTTTAAAAACCTAATTATTTATAAAATAAAATCTTTCATTTTAAAAATGTAATTTTGTGACTAATTATATTATTTGTCACAAATTATCAAGTTTTGTAACTAATTGTGAAAATTATTTATAAAAAGTTTCAATTGAACAAAACATAATGACAAATAGTAAAATTTATCACAATATAATACCAACAGTGATACAATCAAAATTTGTCATAAATAAATGTGTCACTATAGGTCACTTTTTTTTGTAGTGATTTCACTCTTCCACTATACATCCATCGAGTTTATGTCCAAGTAACTTTGCAGCTCCATATTAAATCATTTTACGATCATCAGCAACAATGACTGTTAATTAATTTCAATTAATTAGATAAAGATAAAGTTCTAGCCTTCTAGGTACATATTCCTCTGCCAAAATATCAGAAAGGCTTTTGTTTCTTTCCTTCCTTCTTTTTTAGTCGAGTGATGAGTTCCCAGTTGTGTTGTATTGTCTTCGATCTGCACATCTTGAATTTCACGTTGTATATTCTCTCATATGGATAGTTGAGTTTACAATCTATCTAGCTAGCTATATATATAACATGCACGAGAATCTAAAGCAAATATTAAAATTATTTAATTTGAGCCTGAAATCTATAAGTAGTTCAAGCTTCAAAAATGGAAACGTCACAAGAGTTAAGTGTAAATTTATAGTGACAAAACAAATGTGATGTCATATGTGCCTAATATTATATATATGCATAACGACAACTTGTGAGTAGCTAATGTTGCCACACTTTGAAATAATAATTCTTAAAGACCCATCGGCCACCATCCATCATGAGTCTACATTTTATAATATTATATAATTAATTAGTTTATGAAATGCTAGGTCTTTGAGATTCTCTGACATATATATGTAGTTTGATCAGAGTTGCACATCGAAATCATCGATCCATGGTAACATGTATGACCAATGTTTTTGTATTTATTGTATATAATTAATCCAAAACTCCACTAACTTTTTTTTTTTTTTTTTACAACAACTATTACAATAAACTGTTAGGACCTATCGAGATCAAACAATATATATGTGGCATTACGGTCCAGACATCTACTCCTATAACGGGAGATAACTATTCTCATAACCAGGAAAGAAAATTCTCCACACATACTTATAAAATGCGCATGGTGTGATTTGAACCCTTCACCATATATGTAGAAAAGAGGTGTACTACCAGCTCTGTTAAGAGGTAATGTACAATTCCACTAATTATATATATATATACAATTTTTTATTATCAGTTCGAACTGACAAAATATATATGTTCCTTGTATGTGGGCTATTGGATTTAAATACTTTGACTTGGTTGCATGCACTTGTCAAAGCATCTTTTAAATTCAATGACCCACATGCAAGGAACTATTATATTTTATTTCAGTTCGAACTGATAATAGAAAAACTACATATATATATATATATATATATATAATGGGCATAAGCTATATCAATTCAATTTTTTGAATTACTTTTTTGATTTCAACATTTCAACTACTTATATATAATACACAGACACAATAACTCAGTATGTAGACAGAAATCCATTGATCCAGCAATATTCACCTTAAGATTTTGGTTGGTGGGATTGGAAAAAACAATTTTGAATATATTTTAAAATTAAAGTAGGTGTGTGTTTGACAAGAAACTCTAAATAGGTAATTAATGGACGTAATCTAATATAATATTTAGACCTGTCAAAATTTTACACGACTCATTAACATGACCCAAACCCTTTCGAAAATAGCGGTTGGTGGGTCAAGTTTATCGGATCAGGTTGTTAATGAGTTAACCCATTAAAACACGAAATATAATAGGTCGATTTTAGGTTCACCCTTACAAAAACCGTTAATTCGATACCCATTAATATAAAGATTTTTTTAAATGTGTTTATGAAAGTTATTAAAAAAAATCTCTGTATAGTCACATTATGGAATTTATATAAAAAAAATCTCTATAATTATGGTTAGAATATATTTTACTAATTAATTTTTTAAAAATTTCTAATTTTTTTATTTATTTGAAAGAGGAAAATTTTCTGAATTAAAAGCTCTAAAACTATAAATCAATTATTTCACAATATTATAACCCTAACCCTAAAACTCTAAAAGTAGCTAGTGAACTTAATTGCATGAGTTTGATCATGCTTAAGTACTATTTATTTTCAACTTTTTGATAAATCTCAAATATAATATTTTGTAACAGGCCGAGTGAGTCACCCATTAATTTATCAAATGGTTTTGGGTTTGTATATTTCAAGTTTTCAACCCATTAAGCTAACGGGTTAGGTTTTGGTGGAGCAATTTTAACATAACCCAAACATGAAACGACACGAATTCGTAATAACACGACCCATTAACAGGTCTACTAATATTCATGAATTCATTCCACGAGTCTCATACGATATTTTACTAAAATAATAATAAAAAGACAAAATGGAGTTGGTTGCGGAAGACGGTGCATGAGTGTTAGATTGGGACATTGAAAACTATCTCAATTATTCAATTTGCTAATAAAACGTACTCAACTACTCAAGAGAGTTTCCGAGAAATAGCCAGATAGACATTCCAACATTTTGAATTCAACAGAGCCAAGATAAATGAGTCATTTTAAAATTCTAATCTCTTTAATTATTTGTTAATGCATATTGGGAACAATTTACATCGTTTTTGATTATTTGAAATTACATACAAATTTATTGTATATTAATTGTAGTAATAAAATGAATAAATGATACTCTAGACTAAGGGCATATCCAATGCAATGCTAAATCATTGTGTCAATACAATAATTTAATACAAAGTAAAAAAAGTATGATCCAATGCAGTGTTAAAAGTTGTGTCAAATTTGGCATATAATATATTTTATGCCAAATCTGGCACGGTGTATAACATATGTCAGATTTGGCACAGCAATAAATGCAGTTATATTTATTCACTTTTAAAATTTTAAATAATAAAAATTTAACAAATTTGATAGGGAAAATTGAGATTGAAAAAATTCTAAAAAAATATTCAATGCATTCATTGAATGTATTTATTGACTTTTATAATTTTAAATAATAAACAAATAAAAAATAGCATATCAAATAGAATTTTATATTGAAATACAATGCTAAAATGATATGTCAAATATAACATTAATATTAGTATATGCATCAGAGATGGTCTAAGCAAGAGAAGCAAAAACACCAACAAAGGGTGCAATAGTAACAGTAGCGGGCTCAGCCTGTTGAAAGTTGGATCTAGAGTCACCATATCCATCATTTTGATCTGGCCCACCAACTATTGCCCCATCCAACACATTCGGGTTCGGAGCGTCCTTCTTGAACCACGTCTCCATCCCACCTTGGCATGTCACCTCATTTGGGTCCTTCTTTATTGACACTATTGAGGCTCCTCTATGGTGGGCTTGTGTCGGATAATTCGACCCGAATCCAACCATATAGCTCATCCCCTTTGGGTTCTGACCCAACACATAGTCAGCCTGTGAGCGTGCAAGGCTGATCAAATCGGACGGCTGGACATCACCACCAGGACATTGAAGTGATGCTTTTGCATCCGTTAGATATTTGGAATAAACGGCTGAGACAAGAGAAGCAGTGGCTGAATATTGAAGGTTGTTCCAGGGCAGAAACCATAAAAGACCACCTGCTGTCTTCTTGAAGTTGTTGTTACCTTTTTGGATGCAAGAGCAAATGAACTGCTCTGCTTGGCTCTTGTATTGTCCCCATATTCCTGAACCCTCGGATTTGCCTTCCAGGACAAGTTTCGAAGCCAACACTTGTGCACCCAAATATTTGTCATCCCATGAAAATGAGCTTCTTGCACCACCGCTGTTTCCTGCTCCGCTAAGGTAATCCAGGTACGTTTTATCATTCGTAGCACGTTCAAGCCACGCAGCTGCCCACAACAACTCGTCCTCATATCCACTGCTGGAGTAGAATTTTCCGGCAACAGGAATGCTGTTCTGGTAAATACCAGCGTGATTAAGAGCAAAATCAAACAGCTGTTTTGCATGTACTACAAGTTCATCAGCATATTTTGCGTCACTAGGCCTGAATGCAACAGAAGCGGCGGCTAGAGCAGCGGCAGTTTCGGCTGCCAGATCGGAACCTGGATTTTGATCGTCAATCTTAAAAGTGGTTCGAGGGGTTGTCATGTCTTCCGGTCTCTGCCAACAGGCGTGGTCGGAATCGCCATCGCCGACCTCACCGTAGAGAACGTCTGGCTGTGGATGAGCTTTGATGAAGTAGTCTGTGCCCCATTTGATGGCGTCCAATGCGTTAGAGAGCTCCTTCTTCGCTTCGAGTTGGGATCTGAATTCAATGGTGCTCCATGACAGCATTGTTATTGTGAATGCCATTGGAAATCCAAACTTCACGTTGTCACCAGCATCATAATATCCTCCAACAAGATCAACCTGTTTGGTTATATATATATATATATAATCACGTTAAGCAATTAATAAATTAAATCTGGATAACACATTTTATATATATATATTTATAGTTATGAATTTTAGCCATGCATTAAAGATGAAGATGGATGGATAGATGTATCTTACTCGAGCATCACTGCCATCTTTAAGACCGGAATTGGCACGCCATTGCACTCTCTGGTTCCGAGGCAGGTTTCCAGAGCGTTGAGCCTCGTAGTACAACAATGACTTGGTGAGTGCTGTACCATAATCTACTGACACAACTTGATTCATTAACAAAAAAACAAATAGACCAAACATGATGACAACATTGCTAGAAGACATCATGATCACTGTTGATATGATATCAATGTTGAATGAAATAACCCGAGTTTTTGACTCGTATTTATAGTGAAGAACAAGCTCAAAATTACTAATGGAAAATGAGGCAGTAATTATGGCTTGATTATACTTGTATACAAGTAAGTAAATATCAATAATCAATGACATTCCTCATATATATTCAATAATAGTCATTTGTGCAACAATATTGGAAATGAGTTATAACAGACTGATTTATTGGTGCCACAAAACCCCCTTTAACTTTCAGATGATCTGTTTTTCTTGATTAAGGAAACTATATAATTAAGCTCTCAAAATTGCACTATTTCCGGACAGTGCTATCAAAATCACATAAATATTTCACGCCATGAATTATGGACAAATCTAGAATTGCCTTTACATATGATTATAAACCGCGCGCTCCTGTTACTTAATTCAATATACCAATTAATTAACATATTTCATCATACTTAAAAATGGTTTAATTTCAAAAAAAAAAATTAAAAATGAAAAATGGAGAGAGTTGACGAGTTGCTTACAATATTACTTGCAAATCTCCTTTTACCTATTTATAGTTGATTTCTTAATAATTTATTAGTAGGATTTTTCTGGATCTCTTCTGAATTTATACAGTTATCTCAATCCCTTCCATATTTTCTTTTTATTTTTTGTAATAAAAACTGATGGATTGGTGCAAACTCAAAAAGTTAACGTGATATACACTTTTATTAGGATTTATGATAATTTAATAATTGCACGAATATTGTTCAAATATTGAGAAGAATAATTTCCAATTTACAGTTAACCAAAGATTGAATCATCTGATATGAGACTGAGAGCATCTCCTCAGCTCTCCTTTGTGAGTTTGTGGTCCATATCCTTGTTCGTCACGCTTAAAATACCCGATTGATCTTCAACTTTGTTAATGAGAAGTTTCAAAAGGGGAACCATTGAAAGAGTTCTGCGTGATTCCACCATTACCAACTTTTTCTGCACAACCAAATTATAAATCTTGCTAATCAGATATATATATATATATATTATGCTTGCTAAATAAAACGACATTTCCTAACTATATATATATATATATATATAAACCTTTTAATTTCAATCTATACTATCTTAAGAATAATTAAAGGGTGCCTCTATTTCAAATTTTCTCTCATGAACACACACATGGAGCATGCTAATACACATCATTAAACTTTTACCATTTTAGCAACATAACTTCAATCATAATAATACACATAATAAAAGTGTTATGATGTGTATTAGAATGCTTAACATGTGTGCTCATGAAAGAAAAATTAGCTTCTATTTCCACTAAAAATAGCTCTCCAGTCTCTGTTGCAAATATGAAATCTTTTCTTGGATGATAATGTGACTCATAATGAAGTGGAAATGGTGGAAAATGTCACCTTTTTGAACTGATTTGGTGACAAGGTCACTGCTTTAATAAGTTAAGTTTAAAAGGCACCTATTATGGTGAACTACCAAAATTGCCCTTACTTTACACTTTATCTTTCTTACTTTACACAATCTCTTTCTTACTTTAAAGTTTTCTGATATTTTATTCTTTCACCTTCTTTTATAACAGACCTCCAATGGAGGTTGAACACCATAACATTATCAATGCAACTTCATTGGATAATTAGTTTTGTGACGCTACGCAGATGCATTCGGGGGTCAAGCTCGCGGGGGTGTAGGGGGCAGCGCCCCCAGAGTTTTTTTTTCAGTTTAAAACCTTAAGCTGGGTTCCTTTTCATTTGTTCTCAGAGTCTTTCATAAACCTTAAGCTAGTTGTGTGAATTTTGAATCTAATTGAAAAGGCTCGGAGAAAAGGCTGGAACAAAAAGGCTGGACCAGTGTATGAAAAGTCATGGGAGGTGTAGTAAAAGTCACGGGAACAGTAATAAAAGTCATGGGAGATGTATGAAAAGTCATGGGATGTGTATTAAAAGTCACGGGACACTTATCAAAAGTCACGGGACACTTATCAAAAGTCACGGGACACTAATCAAAAGTCACGGGACACTATACAAAAGTCACGGGACACTTATCAAAAGTCACGGGACACTATACAAAAGTCACGGGACACTTATCAAAAGTCACAAGACACTATACAAAAGTCACGGGACACTATACAAAAGTCACGAGACACTTGAAAAAGTCACGGGACACTATACAAAAGTCACGGGACACTTATCAAAAGTCACAAGACACTATACAAAAGTCACGGGACACTATACAAAAGTCACGAGACACTTGAAAAAGTCACGGAAACCCAGAAATTCATTGTCCTCAAAACAACTCTTTTCTGAAACTAAAACCCTAACCTAACCTCATCATACAAACATAATCAACCACAAATCAAATCAAACCTAAGCTCGAACAAGGGTGTCGCCGTGAGATTTATAGTCGGATTTCTTGCAACGATACTTTCTCTCTCCACTGTTCTCGCTCTCTCAACTTTTTTCTCTCCACGTTTGAAAAGACACAAACAGACAAAATGAGGGTATTTTTGTCTGATCACCTAAATAGGTGCCTTTTAAACTTAAATTAGTAAACCAGTGATATTCTTACAAAAACAGACTGAAATAGTGACAAAAAATTTTTGAACCCCATAATGAATGACATGGCATATGTGATAACTTAACTATGGTTAGGATTGAATCATGGTTAAGTTTATAATGATGTAATGAAAATGATGTCATGAAGTGACGTAATGCATGATGTAATTTATTCTAGAAGAGTATGGCCAAGTATGGTCCAAGCATGGTGTAGGTATGGGTGTGGCAGCCCTTGTTGTCTTTATATCTATATAAACCCCATTTGGGGCTTTGTAAAAATATGAAGCCATCGTGAGACATGGCTTGGGATGTGTATTTGTTTGCTCTATAAAAATGTTTGTTTTATACTTCTCTCTCTCTCTTTATTATGCTTTCATAAAATGCTTTTGTGATCATATTTTATGCTTGTTTCTACACCAATATGCTTCAAAGACTTCTCTTCTATATAAAATATGAATTTTTGTTTTTACAAAAATTCCAACAGTCTCCACACACTCAAGTGGACAGTGTGAAGGTGCATGTGGAGGAGTAAATGAGTGTACGGAGAACTATTTTAGGTGGCAACATAGTCTCCGGTAATTAAAATATACTATCTTTTACTAGGTTTTTTTCTTTTTTTTCTTTTTGATAAACTATATTTTAGTAACGTTGGAATTTAAGTTGTAATGTGTCATATTAATATATTTTTTACTGCTTTCTATTCCCCAATTAATACCTCTATATTTTGATACTTAAGAGAGGTTGTGAGGATTTAACTATGATTGTTGAGTGGTGTTGAAGTTCTGGGATCCCATGGAATATATACTCCTTTATAAGTTTTGAGAAGAAAGAATCATCTCTTTCCGGTAGCTTTTTTGGTGAGTCATACTTTGCAATTCTTCCTGTAAGTTCACACACAAACAAATCATTCACACATTCAATAATCCAATCATATATATAAATATATTTATCTCTGAATAAGGGTGTGTATGTGTAGTTCTTACCATCACTAAGGACCAACACAAGGTCACTATCAATGACTGTATGGACTCTGTGAGCTATTGTGACAACTGTCCGATCTTTGAATTCTTGACTAATTATCTTCTGTATCACACCGTCTGTTGCAGAGTCCACCGATGCTGTTGCTTCGTCCAGAACCAGAATGCTGCTTTTCTTCAGCAAAGTATTCTAGAAGCCACCTTCCAAGACAGAATAATTTGCTGCTTGCTTTGTATCTCATCTCATTTCCCTAAATAAAGGGATTCTGATTGTGTTGTAAGCCGCTCCGAATCTCTCTCAGAGGTGCACCACAAGTGACCTCAAATTTTCCATTCCACCAACATGTAAGACCATCCTTTTACATGTTACATATATATACTTACATATTACAAGTTTTCTTCACCATATCGATACAGTTAACTGCATGTTATAGTCCAAATTTGAAGAACCTGACCTGGGCTATCCAGCTTCTTTTCCTTTGCGCGCACTAGATCACCAAGTTGACATTTATCTAAAGCCTGAACATAATGGTGTTTGATGAAATGTTATAACATTTTGATATTAACATGCACTAGATCACTGACTTGACATTCATATTTCACCCCATGACTGACTAAATTTTGATCAAAATAATTACCTCCTAGACTTCTTTGTCCGAATATTGAAACAATGTATCGAGGTTTCCTCTAACAGTTCCCTCAAACAGTGTTGGATCCTGTGGAATGATGCTATGCCTTGATCTTAAGTCATGTAGGCCTATCTTGCAAATGTCCACATTATCGATGATAATGCTTCCCTCTCTAGGTTCAACAATTCTGAAAATGGCCTGTATAAGGACTGATTTCCCACTCCCTTTCCTTCCCACGACACCAATTTTCTTTCTTCCAGGAAACGTGTATGTAATGTTTTTTAGGACAGATGGGAGATATTCAGCATAACGGATCTACAAGACATTCAAATATAAGCAAAAGTGACTTGAAGCGATTTTAAATAGGAAGGGCAGACCTGCTACACAACCAAATCTTATATTTATCTTAATTTAGAAGTAGTTGGAACAGTTTGGAAGCATTGTTAGAAATGCTTGTGGAATGATTTTATATCAAAAGGGATGTCAACATTTTCTAATCTTTTTTTATTTTTTGGAGGCTTACCTGCAAATTGTTGAAGCAAATTGTTCCAACTTCTGGCCAGTTATTTGGTGGTCTATACTCTTCGACTACAAATGGAGCTTCACTTTTTAAGTTTGAGTACTGAATTATTCGTTCTACTGAGATCATTTTATTTTTTGCATTGCATATGTTCCACATAATGGAACCTTGCAAAACATTCAAATTTATTCCATATGTTACTGCCAATCCTGCAATGCCTATGAAACAAAAAATCCACTCTCTGGTTCTGAGGCAGGTTTCCAGAGCGTTGAGCCTCGTAGTACAACAGTGACTTGGTGAGTGCTGTACCATAATCTACTGACACAACTTGATTCATTAACAAAAAAACAGACAGACCAAACATGATGACAACATTGCTAGAAGACATCATGATCACTGATGATATGATATCAATGTTGATTGAAATAACCCGAGTTTTTGACTCGTATTTATAGTACTATGGAAAATGAGGCAGTAATTATGGCTTGATTATACTTGTATACAAGGAAGTAATTATGGCACTTACTATATTACTTGCAATATAGTTGATTTCTTAATAATTTAGTAGGATTTTTCTGGATCTCTTCTGAATTTATACAATTATTCCTTTTCTCAATCCCTTCCATATATATACATATTTGTTTGTAATAAATGCTGATGGATTGGTGCAAACTCAAAAAGTTAACGTAATATATACACTTTTATTAACATTTATATGATAATTTAATTATTGCACGAATTGTTCAAATATTGAGAAGAATAATTTCCCATTTACACTTAACCAAAGATTGAGTCATCTGATGTGAGACTGAGAGCATCTCCTCAGCTCTACTTTGTGGTCCATATCCTTGTTCGTCACACTTAAAATGCCCGATTGCTCTTCAACTTTGTTAATGAGAAGTTTCAAAAGGGGAACCATTGAAAGAGTTCTGCGTGATCCCACCATTATCAACTTTTTCTGCACAACCAAATTACAATTCTTGCTAATCAGATATATATTATGCTAGCTAAATAAAACTACATTTCCCAACTATCAAAATAAGACACCTTTTCAATCCTTACTATCTTAAGAATAATTAAAATACCCTATCTTTTACTAGTTTTTTTTTTTTTATAAACTTTGTTTTAGCAGTTGGGATGTAAAAGTTGGAATTTGAGTTGTGACATGTACTAATAATATATGCCTGACTGCCAAGCCCGTGGGAATTGTAGTTTTTTACTGCTTCCTATTTCCCGATTAATATCTCTACCGAGTTTATAGGGCAAGAAAATAGTAGGGCACCAATGAACCAAATTTTAATTAACATAGTGAAGGCTCGACTACTGATGGCCACCTACCTTAGCACGTGTTAGAGCTACATTAATCCTATGCCAGTCTCCAAGCAATGAAGAAGTGCAGTTCTTTGGATTCTCACTGGACTTAACAAACGACACCACTATGCAGTCCTTATCTCGTCCCTGTACCAAAAGACATGGCGTAAGTGATCTCCAACGTTAACTAAGAAATGATCATATATGAGACATTTAACAGAATAAGAAAGAAGTGACAACATAGATTAAAGCATACAATGCTTGCTCTTAAAACCTGACAAGACTCATTACAAGCTACAGGCAACAGGTAAAGGCAAAGGACTAAATTGACAGTCATCGGTGGAAATAATATATGCATCAGTCTAACCTGGTATTTGTCAATGGTGTGTATCTCCACAGAGGACACAGAAATAGCGTGTCGAATGAGATTGACCTGAGAATTATAAGGGGTAATGATGCCAATATCTTCACCTTCAATTCCATTGTTTACTAGTTCCTCTGTGATCTATATCATAAACAACATGAAAAATGAATAGAATATGGTAAAGCTCCAAGCACAACACAAAGCTTGAACACAAAAACGTAAACAAATATTTAATATCTTTTCTATTCCTAGTAACATGTATTACTTTGTCATGCAAGAAACATAACATACCTTTGCAACTATCTGAGCTTCAATTGGGTTATTCACAGTCTTTTGATCCTTTGCCTCGAAGGCAGGCAACATATCTAAGTTATGGAAAATGATTGGGTAAGAAACTTGAGCAAAACAGCAAAAAAAAAAGCACATGGAAAAGCGAACGATGATATATTTTCAAACCTGTATTAATATATATGACCGGTCTACTTGGATTCAGAACCTACATATATGAGCAGAAGTGAGTTCTCAAAGTTTGACTTCCATCTAACTTAAGTCTTCTTTCGAAAGGCTATTGTCTTGTAGAAGTTTAAGACCAAAGCATAAATTAATTAAATTTGCACAAGTTAATTAGCAGTTTACTTTCATGCCAAAGTCTTGCCTCTTCATGCATAGAAAGGAAAAGAAAAGAAGTACAAATTAAATGGAACTTTGTTCAGCCAAAAGTACACATATGCATCTTGCACACTTTGCACCCCTTTCTATTTCATACACATCTTACAGACATTTTGGAAAGTTAATTAACATGATTAAGTAATTAACATTAAATCACATACAGTAAACCATTAGCATATCCTGCAAAAGGAGATGCAAGAACAGAACAATACTTCTTAACATTAATTACTATTCTTAACCCTTTTTTTTTTAATTTTAGAAACCTCTTAATTGTTGTTTTCAACATCATCCTCAATACATGTTCATCATAGAACAACATAAGCTTCAAATTCACACAAAATAAATAGTAATGGAAAACCACAAGATACAAACACGAAGATATTTAAGCTCAATTAAACACAAATTTGATATAGAAAAAATTGAATTTTACCTCCTTTAGCCACCATGACTGAGACTTCATATTTGAAACTTCAATTTTGGCATTAGCTATATCAGAGGAACCACATTGCAACCTGTCACCATATATCAAGGCATTTGATAGTTCCATTATGCCTCGACACATACGATACTGCATACAAATAACTTGGTAAATGGTCATAGTAAAAGAGTACCTAAGTAACAGTTAAGCCATAATTCAAGTCTGAATTTACCTGGCTTTGCAATGCTGAAATTGACTGAGGATGTGCTTCTGATAGCCTCCTAAACAAACTTATCTCCATTCCATTCTCTCGAGCCTCAGTACTCTAGCAATTTAATAAGTTTAATGAGCTTAAAGTTATGGGGTAAGAGGTACAAGCTCCTAGAACAAAAGATATATAGGATGTATACCTGAACCAGAGGAGGCAATTGATAATGATCACCAACAAGTACAAACTTTGAAGCAAACATCAATGGTCCCAAGGATACCTAATATGAAGACAAATCACTCATCAAATCACATGGATTTGAACAGAATTAAGTACAATTATTGAATTTTATAAACAAGTAAACCATCAGCAACACTTGTAACAAATAAATTATATATATAGTACAACATCAACAAAAAAGTAATACATACGGGGAGGGTGATCTGTCCAGCTTCATCCATGATGCATACATCGAATATTTTGTTAGCAAGCAAGGGATTCGTAATTCCCAAACAAGTCACTGCAACAACTTTGGCTTGGTCTATTCTTTCTTTAATCTCCTCAACACTATTTAACTTCATTTCTGTTACAAGAACTTCCATTACATGGAAAACATATTGACTGTTGGACTATAACTAACTGTTTAAGATATATAGTTACTGACCTGAAAGACAATGCCCCTGAATTTCATTGTGCACAGCTCCATGTCTTCCAATACGTACAAAATCAATGCTCTGAAAATATTTACATTTCAATCACATGAGCATAAAAATAAACAGTAATTAGAATATAAAAGAAATGATAATTGCAGCTAATAAAAAAATCAATAAGATCCAACCCAAAAGGTATAGGGTTTATGGTAACATAATGCATATGTGCTTGAGAATGTGGCGAACAGTCCAAAAAAAGTATACCAGAAAAGTTCACTTAAAGCTATGTTCGGTTGGGTTTCCATTAAGTATTACAAAACATGAAGATCACTTATAGATAGAAAATGACCGGAATAGGCAATGAAAGGCTGCAAGGCCTATTTTTGCTCCCATAGAAGTATTTAGATAAGTCTGTTCCCCCCCAGGTAAACAGATCTCATTTATTAGGAAGTTTCTTGCTTAACACCAAAAGGTCCAGCTCAATCAACCAAGCAGAGCACAATTTCTTGCCTATTTCAAAAAAAGCAAGACATACAATAAAAGATTATGATACATCATATAATTGAACAAGGGGAAATCCAGCAGTCTGTAATGGACTAATGGTTATACAAGGCTGGATAGAGATGACCTGAGCTTTTAATTTGATTAGTAAATTATCAACAGCAGAGTTTGTATAGGACGTCAGCAAAATGGTTGCACCTCTCATCAACAAGGCTTTCACAGCATGTACCATGGTAGATGTCTTGCCTGTTCCAGGCATTCCAAGAATTAGAGCATAATCCTTAGCGGTGAGTATCTGGGAAACATTAAGGACAAGTTAAATAAGTGATAATCCAGCAGCAGACCTGCTCAAAAAGAAAGTGGGACAATAGCAGGAGGAAAATAAATTGACAACCTTAAGAATAGCTCGACGTTGATCATCATTTAAATTCTTCTCTGACCAGATATACGATATAGCAGGATCTTGACTGAATATACATCCACTATCAAATCTCGGAGCCTACAAGAAATGTGTATCCTTAGATCCATATTTGGCAAAAACCATAGTATTTCCCAATACCATACGAGTCTAGCCATTAATATTCACCTCAAGGTCAACAATTATCTTCCTGAGCTGAGAACTTTGTGCACTTTGTAGAAAGAGTTGTACGAGGTTGAACCTTCAGCAATAAATAAATCATGAATATTGCAGAATATATTGCACGTCCTAATGCTACAAGAGAAAGAAATTTTCTAATACTATCAAAATGACATTATAGTCGGGAAGTACCTCATAATTGAAAATGACGACATTATTTCATCCTTGTTGATTCGCCAAACTTCCTGAAACAGATCATGAGCCTCCGAAGAAGCATTGCTCCCAGGTAGCCGCAAGCGCTTAGAGAACGAAACCTAGGATTTTACAAAACACATGAAAAAATGACTCTTTTGGCTCGTAATGGTTAATTTTACTGCATGCCTAAACTATAATAAAATAGCATCTCGCCACTAATTTAATTGTAGCACACAAGTAGGAAAACACAGCAATCATTAATGCTTACAGAAACATGGGAGCGACTGATGTCTGTTATGAACCCATTTGCAACAGCTAGATGGCCAGAATCAGTGCTAAGTATCTGAACAAAAAGGTATATAATTAATCAGAATAAAAATTTAGAAAAGATGATATATGGTGAACAGTGCTTTAATACAAAGAACTAAGCATATGCTTGGACAGCGAGAAATGTAAGAGCGGCTCATATATTTTTATTTGTTAGTAACAAAAATTAATGTAAAAAAAATTTAAGGATACAAAAGAGACACAGGTGAAACCAGTAACAACATTCAATTAAAATCAGATTTATGAAAGTCAGTCTACATAAAGTAACATACCACATAGTCTCCACTTCTAAGAGTGCAAACCAAATCATTTGCTGGAAAAGAAACAGCATTCAAAGATTCTCCATTAGAACCAATCGAATTGGGAGAAGGTATATCTTGACGCACAAAAGTGTAAACAAATCTGTTGTCTTCATCAGACTTCTGATGTAGAAGTTCATTTGATGTATCAAGAACAATAGAAGAAAGGCAACTAGTGGATTGATCACCACTCAAACCCCGTGAACGCCAAATTTCATTTTTTAGAAGCTGAAATAGTGAAAAAGAAATATTAAGAGAAAAATAGTATCTATAATTGCTATGCACCAAAATATTCTGTGTTAACAATTTTTACAATATAAATACAGTTTTTCAAAATCGCACCTGCGTCTCTTTAGCTTCTAAGTCAATTAATCGGTCCCAATGTTGAAGGAAGACATAATGAGCAGTTGTAAGATGGTGAACAAGTGAATCAAACACATCCCCCAATCCACTACTCTCTGTGTTCCCACCATGTGCCTACAGCATTTGTACAAGTGCAAATCATAAACATCCAATACAACTGTCCCATGTAATACAGTTTTTCAGTTATCAAGATACATAGCTATGACTAGCCTGCCAGGTGAGAATGACAATTCACTCCCTGAACTTTTATAGATCAAAATGTTACCTTATGGTAGATAGTACAAACATCAAGATGGCGACAGCCTCTGCACATGCTTGGATTCTGAAAAAAAAAATTAGAGAAATTATAAGGTTATCCATAAAGAGCTGAATAGAAACTCATCATTCTAATAACTCAATGACAGCAATACCCGTAACATTGGAGGAAGATGTTGCATTGTTGATGCCTTAAGGATATCATTTGCAAGTTCATTACGACGCATGATTAGCCCAACCACGTCAGATCTTCGAACCATGATCCCCTTCATAACAGGTCAACACATTCTCAATTGCCTTTATACAAGGGAGTTAAAAATGACACAACAGTATCTTATTTTACCTGAGTCTGATCTGACTGGAGATAGTACAGAAGACCAGAGTCAATATGATCCGGGTACCTAAAAAAGAGACAAGTACGAATGAGTAATATCTAGACAGTTATGCTTAAAGGACATAAAATCCCCAAGCAACACCCAACCCCTTGATCCACACATACACAGCGAGAATAGTAATAATGATAAAGGTCAAAGTATACACACCTCTCAGACATAAGGAGAGTATACAAGATCACTTGTGCACAGTGTTCCATAGAAGACTGCATAAAAAAAAGCGTTAAACAGAAGTATCGGCGTCATGGAAGATCTGATGATTTGCATAGTCACTCACACATCTTTCAATTTGCAATTATTCTAGAAACCCTAGATATATAAATTTCTGTAAAGACAATATACTTGCCTGTCCATTTGGTGCTTTCCCAGTCTTAAACTCTAATGGCACAATCTTCTCATTTCTTTCATTTCTATTTGATTCAATTTTCACTCTGATTGAAGCATCAATCATCCCTTTCAAACCATATTTTGGGGCCCATGCCATCTCCTCGATATCAATCACCTACAGTTAAAGTAAATCCTCAAAAACATAATGTGATATATTCAGATAAAGCAAATAACAATCAAAGAGTCTTACTCCATTCTACATTTTAAATAAGCAAATAACAATCAAAGAGTCTTACTCCATTCTACATTTTCTATAAGTTGGAAGTACCTCTGATTGGATGAGTACATATAAAGACTGCCAGAAATAAAGATTGCAATATTTACATTATTCCCTAATTCTACTAGTTGGGCCCTCTACCTAATATCCGAAGCTTCTAAGTTGGAGTTCTGGGCAATTTATGCATAAGAATGTACTCTGTGGAAGACACTTGTTCATTGTTATACTTATACAAAGCAATCAGTCATCAATTTTTGGCATTCATACGAATAGAATTATAGACAACTACATGCAGATCAATACCTATGCATGCCTCTGATGTCACGTAAATTCTGTAAGATCCATGAACATGTATGTCTAAAATGCATATGTATAAAACTGCAAACTCATAAATGATTAATCAAGTAATTATTTATTATATGAAAAAAAGACAGACGGAGAGCCTGACCTCAGATATTTTGACATTTTTAATCCCATTATCAGATCCAAAATCAACAGTAGCTCCTTTTGAATCCTGCCAACAACTTATAAACCATTACCCTCCAGCATGAAAAGTTTTCATAGCTGCCTTATTGAGCACATGGTAAAGGAGGATGGGGGATTGGAAGCCTGCTCACCTGTGAATCTTTAAACTGCATGATCCAATTCAACAATTTTGGAATAGCCTCAATCAGGGTTTTGAGAATATCATTTTCATTTACTGCAATTCCAAATAACGAGGAGATTAGAACTCTAGGACAAGATGATCTTTTTTTTTTATTAAAAAAAGCAATATATATATATAAATAACCAGCAAAACTGAATATGATAGTAGATATGGTTCTATAGCTCCAATACATGATGAACGTGAGTGCTGTTTCCAGAGAGAGACTAGAAATTAAAAATGACATTCATAAAACTCTCCACCTCCACATGCATACAAGCTCTCAATGTTTTTCTGCAGCACTATTCTAGCACAGTCCTCCAAAAAGTTTACTGTAGGAACCTCCTTTATTAGTCCTGCCTGCAAAGAGCAAGAAACTCATCATATATATTATATAAGTATAACTTAAAAGCTTTCCCATGTAAGAAAACAATAAAAATTTAATAAACAATTAACAATTTTATAAAGGGAAATCTTTCCAATGATGGAACCTGAAAAATTTGGTGCAGCAGGGTCCCAATTAATGCTACAGTTGACTGTTCACTGCCCTTTAGCCTCTCATCCAGCACAGCTCGTCGTGGGCAATTGAAACTGCCAGCAACCTGAAAGTTTTTGGAATGCGGGCGAAATAACTAAAATTAAGTACAAATTTGTCAACAAAGATCTCTACAAGTGGCTCAGAACAGTGTTGATACTAAGACCACAACACAATAAGATATAAAACATGAAATTGAGAAGACAGTTACCCGTGTTCCAGAGACCAGAATATCTGGGTGAACAACTAGAAGATTATTATCATGATCCACGTTACACTTTCCCTGGTCATCAAATTCACCCACAACATTTACAGTATCTCCAGGGGCTATGACACTGTAAAACCTGACAGACACAGTTTTTAAGAACACTAAGAAATCAATCTTTACACAACATATAATTTTAATAAAAACTATGGAAAAGTTATTATATAGACTGAGGCAAACTAAGTTGAATTACATACCATTCTTCCCACAAATACACAGCTCGCTCTTCACCACTTTGCTCATTTAGTAACCGAAGAACCTGACATGGCAATTAATTACTGTTGCCATTATATTCAGTTGACGCGAGTAATGAAATGGTTTGTGAAATAATGCTAACTAACAAACCTTATATGGACTTTGAGCACCAACAGGGTCACCAGGCCTGCGCTTCTCGGTTACCTATGTTACAAAGATCAAATTAAACAATATCAAATAACTCATTACTTCATTCAGGATAAAAAGAAATTATTAAAGAAAAGCATACTTCCAATACAAGGAAATGATTATTGGAAGATGTCCCGTTGACTTTTAATGGTGGACCTATTGCCACTCTTTTAACAGCAGGATCAGATTTGACTAGCATTTTATCACCATTTTTATCTTCAGATTTAAATGAATGTGACTCCATGTCACTAGATACTGGGTCCTCAACAGAAATGGCATCTTCTACTTGATCCAAAAGTTCAAGCAATGCCTACAAGAAAAGAACAACAAATGAAATGATTGATAATAAGGAATACATCATCTGAGAGTAGAACTTGATGGGGTTATTATATAATGAATTAATCATACATGAAAAATCAATAAAAATTGTAAACTTATTATAGGGACCTTTTTGTGCTGCCTCATGCCCAGCTGATCAGATGCTCCACTACATGCAACACTATCAAATGGCTGCATATCAACACAACATAAATAACAAAAAACAAAGTAAATAACAAAAATTTAAAGATGCAATCATTTTCATCTCTTTCTCCTAACTTTTCTTACAACACTTTATTGTTGTTTAAGAACATATAATTACCTTATCATGGCAAAATGACAGAGATGGAGGAGTTCTAAACGGACTCTGTTGACTAGATATTGTATTATTAACATTACTTGCAATGCCAGGGATATCAGCATCCTGAAAGGGATTGACCCTTTTCAGGCCAACCCAATTGGCGCGGACCAAAGACCTATCAGTGGCATTTGGCGCGGGTGAAGAAAGCCACTTGTCAACTTTACAAGCTGTGTCAGGAGAAGCTTGTATACTCTGCATCATTTAATTCAAAATTAACAATTTGATATAAAAGAATACTAATTATATCCAAAACAGATATATATATATAGGCATGCCTTGTTCATTGAGCATTGACGAATGGTCAAAGAGTTGAGCCTTGAAGAATCTGCTAATACTTTGATGGTCTCAGGCCTGAGCTTTGAAACAGCTTGAAGTTTCTCATTGACGGGAGATATCTTCCATGTGATCTCATCGCCACCATCATCCTGGCTTTGATTTATCAACTATCACCAACAAAGTGCAATACGTGATAAATCATTAGAACAACAAGTACACCTCAAGCACTTAGTGTACAAATAAAACACGATTAACAAAATTTAAGCATTGCCAAGTAAAAAAAATGATAAAGTTGGATACAGTAATAAATGAAAAATTGAAGATTTACCATTCCGGGTGAGAACTTGAAGCGCTTGAGAGGGGAAGATTTGGATATTTCAGGGGAGACCTGAATTGGGTTCTTGTTGTCGTCGTCCTCGTCATCTATGGGTATGAGGTTTTCAGGAGGAGTATTCTCAAAAGCTGAATTTGGGGGAAATCTAGTAGCAGTTGCTGCTGAATCAGAAGCATTTTTAGGGTTTTTGGAGGATGTTGATGTGGGTGTTGGTGGGTTCTGCAAATCAGACTTAGGGTTTTGAGAGGTTAAAACGGCGGCGACTTTGGGTCTCTGAGAATGGCGGTCGAAGAAATGTTGGATTCCGAACTTGGTGGGCTGGGACTGAGAAGGCAGAGGCTGTGGCTTCTTTGATGATGAGCTTGTTTTCTTTCTTGGGGGCATTTTCGATTCTTGGAACAACAATATTACTGCTTTTCTTCTTTTCTTGTTTTTATAGCGATTGCCATTGCAGATTCTGATTTCAGATTTCCCGCCAAAACCTTTGACCTGCATCTGTATCTATATATTATTTTCGGATATTATTGACCAGACCCCTAAGGTTAGGCTTAATTGCATGAAAACACCACTACTGAAGTACTGAGTACTACCCTACCTATCCAAATGACTAGAATAACCTCGAGAGATTTCTTAATCAATTTAAAAGTTAAAATCAAACCATAATATTTTGATTATGTCAAATGAAAAAATGTTGATCACATTCACAAATTCATATGATTATGTCAATGCTTCAATAACATTAATTAATTAATTAGAAAAGATTGCCACGAAAATAAACATCTCCCAAAAGAATGGATTAACCGATTAATACAACTGGTACTGTTGTTGCTGTTGTCCAAATGAAAATTATAGAAATTAAAATAGAATGATTTGTGGTCTTGCTTGTACATATATGTTTTAAGTGAGGAGCCACATATAGAAGGTTAACCAGAGAGTAAGAGAGAGTGTTGCAACTGCATAACTCCATAGCATGATCACAGAAAATTCACTCTCGAGTCTCGCCGCTACTTATCATCTGGGCTATCGTACCTGCTGCCAAATTAACGAGACTTAGAACAACAACAACAAAAAACTAATGACTGTGATGAAGATGACTCAACTTGAGTCTAATATTGCTGACATGGAGTTGCTTAGCTGGAAGATTTTTTTTTTGAAGCTTCTTAGCTGTTATTGGATACAACTGGCAAGCTAGCAGTAGCTTCTACATTCTGAATTGCCTTGATATATCTGCTGCAGAGTTAGTAAGAGAGGTGTAAAAAAAAGAGAAAGTGAGAAGATACTGAGAGGGATTGCGTGTAAGAGAGAAAACATTGAGAAAGTTCATGTATGAGAGAGCTTGAGTGTTTTCATCTGTAATCCATTTTCTCTTCTATATTTTGTATCTTGATCATCCTCTTGTAATCTGATTACTTCATAGTGGATTTGTCTTCACCAGCAACTGGATGTAGGTTCACATTTATTGTGAACTGAACCAGTATAATTCTTGTGTTCTTTGATTGTTTTCTTTGAGTTTTATATTGTCATCAGATTTTCTGCATCTTTTATTCTTAGATTCATAACAAAAGTGGTATCAGAGCCTGGTTGTGGTTGTGGCTGTGGCTGTTGAATCTAAAGTTCTACTCTGAAGTTCTTGCTGTGATAGAATAGAACCCACAAGGTGCTCGAAGAAATTCCTGTGATGGCAACATCTTCTGCAAAGCATGAAATCGAGAAGTTCGATGGCACCAATGACTTTGCCATTTGGAAGATGAAGATGCTGGCTTTGCTTGGCAATCTGGGACTTGATGAAGCACTTGAAGGAGAGAGCAAAATGCCAGCAAGCTACAGTGAAGAGAAGAAGAAGGATATCATGAAAAGAGCTTACAACACTCTGATTCTTAGCCTGAGTGATAAAGTGCTGAGAGAGATAAACAAGATGAAGACAGCAGCAGAGGTATGGCTCAAACTCGAAAGTCTATACTTGACTAAGAACTTATCAAGTCGATTGTATCTGAAAGCCAAGTTCTTTACATATAAAATGGCTGAAGGAAAGAATCTGCAAGATCATGTTGATGAGTTTAACAAACTGTGCTTGGATTTAGAGAATATCCAAGTTGAATATGATGATGAAGACAGGGCTCTTGTACTGTTACATTCACTGCCTAAATCGTATGAAACATTTGCTGACATTCTGAAGCATGGTAGGGAAACGTTATCTCTAGAAGATGTTGTTGGTGCTCTGAATTCTAAAGAACTTCAAAGAAAAAATGATCAGAAAGAACAAACAGGTGAAAGTCTGGTTGTGAGAGGTAGAACTGAGAAAAGAGATCAAAGAAACAAAAGCAGGTCTAGATCTAAATCGAAGAATTGGAAGAAGATAAAGTGCTTTTACTGTCATGAAGAAGGCCACATTAGAAGACTCTGTCCCAAGAGGAAAAAGGAAGCGAAAGAAAAGGACATTGCAAATGGAGATGCTGCTGTAGTAGAGGAAGGATATGAAAGCGCTGATGTGCTTGTAGTTGCTACAAAGAATTCTGATAAGCAGTGGGTGCTTGACTCAGGTTGTTCGTTTCATATGACTCCTAACAGGGATTGGTTTGAGTCTTTTAGAAGTATAGATGGTGGTAAAGTACTGCTTGGTAATAATAAAGCCTGCAATGTTGTTGGAATTGGAACAATCAGAATTAAGACACATGATGCAGTTGAAAGATTGTTAACTGATGTGAGATATGTTCCTGAATTGAAGAGAAATCTAATTTCTCTTGGAATGCTAGATCAAAATGGGTATTCCTATAAAGGAGAAGACGGTGTTCTGAAAATAACTAGAGGCTCTATGGTTGTTATGAAGGGAACCAGAAGCAATGGGTTGTACACCTTACAAGGGAGCACAATGGTTGGAGTGGTAGCATCAGTTTCTGCAACTGATATCACAAAGTCACAGTTATGGCACAAAAGGCTTGGACATGTTAGTGAGAGGGGGCTACAAGAACTTCAGAAACAGGGGTTACTTTGTGGAGACAAACTTGAGAAACTCGATTTTTGTGAACACTGTGTTTATGGAAAGGCAACTAGAGTAAAGTTTAGTTCCTCAATTCACAAAACTAAGGAGATTTTGAGCTATGTGCACTCAGATTTATGGGGTCCTTCAAGAATAGAATCTCTAGGTGGAGGTAGGTATTTTATATCAATCATTGATGATTGTTCAAGAAAGGTATGGGTATATATTCTTAAGTCCAAAAATGAAGCATTCCAGAAGTTTAAAGATTGGAAAAGAATGGTGGAGTTACAAACTGGTAAGAAAGTGAAGAAGTTGAGAACTGACAATGGCCTTGAGTATATCAATGATGAATTCAACAAATTCTGCAGAGATGAAGGCATGGTTAGTCATAAAACAGTCACCAACACACCTCAGCAGAATGGTCTTGCTGAAAGGATGAACCGGACTCTTCTTGAAAGAGTAAGATGCATGTTGTCTAGTGCAAACTTACCAAACAAATTCTGGGCAGAAGCTGTTAACACAGCTGCTTATCTAGTGAATAGGTGTCCTTCTGCAGCAATTGATTTTAAAACACCTGAAGAAGTATGGTCTAAGTCACCTCAAAACTATGAGAACTTGAAGGTGTTTGGTTGTGTGGCATATGCTCATGTTAAGCAGGGTAAGCTTGAGCCTAGAGCAAAGAAGTGTATGTTCATTGGTTACCCAGATGGTGTGAAGGGTTACAAGTTGTGGTACACGGATGGAAACAGCTCTAAAAGCTTTATTACTCGAGATGTGACATTTAGAGAACAAGAGGTGTTCATGATTGATTCAAAGTTGCCATCAACTTCTGAAAGAAACTCTACAAGAACTGAAGCTGGTTTTGAGGTGGAGCAGCAAGATGATCAAAATGACCAACAACACAGTGATGCAGATTTGATTGATCATTCCAGTAATCAACCAAATGACTACCTGGGTGATGAAGAAGTCTATGAGGAGCAAGATGACTTGAACAACTACCAGTTAGTCAGAGACCGAGCAAGGAGAGAGCACAGAGCTCCTGTCAGGTATGGTTATGCTGATTTGATATCTTTCGCATTGACAGTAGCTGAAGATATAAATGAAAATGAGCCTAGAAATTTTAATGAAGCTGTTAGAAGTAGAAACAAACAGAATTGGTTAGAAGCAATGAATGAAGAGTTGGTATCTTTGCATAAAAATCACACTTGGACACTTGTAAATAAACTTGCAAATCAGAAAATTGTAGGTTGTAAGTGGGTTTTTAAGAGAAAGGAAGGCATACCAGGTGTGGAAAAACCAAGGTTCAAAGCTAGACTAATAGCTAAGGGTTTTACACAGAGGGAAGGAGTGGACTTCAATGAAATTTACTCACCTGTGGTAAAACATACTTCTATCAGGATCTTACTTGCTCTTGTTACTCAATTTGGATTAGAATTAGAGCAAATGGATGTGAAAACTGCGTTTTTACATGGTACTTTGGAAGAGAGAATTTACATGGCTCAGCCCGATGGCTTTATAAGCAAAGGAAACGAGAACAAAGTCTGTCTTTTGAGGAAGTCACTTTATGGACTAAAACAAAGTCCTAGGCAATGGTACCTTAGGTTTGATGAGTTTATGATCCGAAACAAATACACTCGAAGCATGTATGATAGCTGCGTGTATTTTAGAAGTTTGGAAGGTAAGCCAAGGGTGTTTCTCCTATTATATGTTGATGATATGCTTATTGCATCATCTGATATAACTGAGATAAGAAAACTTAAAGGGCAGCTTAGCATGGAGTTTGAAATGAAAGACTTAGGTGCTGCAAAGAGAATTTTGGGAATGAATATTTCTAGAGATAGAAGGAACAACAGCTTGTTTGTGTCTCAGGAAGACTACATTCAGAAAGTTTTGAGAAGGTTTGGTATGACTGATTCTAAAGTTGTACAAACCCCATTGGCAGCACATTTTAAGCTTTCATCCACTCAGTGTCCTAATTCTGAAGAAGAAAAGAGTTACATGGAAAAAATTCCCTATGCTAACGCTGTAGGAAGCTTGATGTATTCCATGGTCTGCACTAGACCAGATTTGGCATACTCTTCAAGCTTGGTTAGTAGATTCATGGCTAATCCAGGGAGAGATCATTAGGAAGCTGTTAAGTGGATATTTAGATATCTAAGAGGAACAAGCAGCTACGGTTTGAGGTACCAGAAAGTTCAATCTGATGAACATAGACTTATAGGCTATGTGGACTCTGATTATGCAGGTGATCTTGATAAGAGGAGATCTCTTACAGGGTATGTATTTACTTTGTTTGGATGCACTGTCAGCTGGAAAGCAACCCTGCAACCAGTAGTAGCTCTTTCCACAACTGAGGCTGAATATATAGCGGCCACTGAAGCTGTTAAAGAAGCATTGTGGCTTCAAGGAATTGTTGGAGAGCTGGGTGTTAGACAAGAGAAGATAACAGTCTTCTGTGATAATCAAAGCACTATACATCTGACCAAAAATCAGATGCATCATGAGAGGACAAAACATATTGATATAAGGCTGCATTTCATCAGAGAAGTTGTCTCACAAGGAAGTGTATCTGTTGAAAAGATTCACACGGATGATAACCCTGCTGATATGATCACTAAGCCAGTCACAGGTATCAAGTTCAATACTTGCTTGGACTTGATAAATGTAATGGCTGAAACAAGATGAGAAGAACTGAAAGTGCTGGAAATCTGCTGTGAAGGTTTTTTTTTTGTTTTAACTCAAGCTTGAATCAAGGTGGAGAATTTGATGAAGATGACTCAACTTGAGTCTAATATTGCTGACATGGAGTTGCTTAGCTGGAAGATTTTTTTTTTGAAGCTTCTTAGCTGTTATTGGATACAACTGGCAAGCTAGCAGTAGCTTCTACATTCTGAATTGCCTTGATATATCTGCTGCAGAGTTAGTAAGAGAGGTGTAAAAAAAAGAGAAAGTGAGAAGATACTGAGAGGGATTGCGTGTAAGAGAGAAAACATTGAGAAAGTTCATGTATGAGAGAGCTTGAGTGTTTTCATCTGTAATCCATTTTCTCTTCTATATTTTGTATCTTGATCATCCTCTTGTAATCTGATTACTTCATAGTGGATTTGTCTTCACCAGCAACTGGATGTAGGTTCACATTTATTGTGAACTGAACCAGTATAATTCTTGTGTTCTTTGATTGTTTTCTTTGAGTTTCATATTGTCATCAGATTTTCTGCATCTTTTATTCTTAGATTCATAACAGACTGGAACAACAATATACAGATTTAACTAGTTCAGTCATTCAAATTCAGGATGAGCAAAAATTTGCTGACAGAGAATGCACAATTCCTCTGCTTTCTGTGTACTGAGAAAGTAGTTATTAAAGCTTGATAGTATGTACAAGTTATGTGATAATCATCTTCTACATTAGTATTTGTTAAGTAATGTGAGTAAACTACACAATAATTTGAATAACCATACCTATGTTTACTGCCGATGGAATTGCATATTGAAGCATAAGTGTAAATTGATAGAATGTATATGTTCCAACCAAGCCAAAATGACGTGCAGCTTTAACAACACCAATACCCATTGCAGGTAGAATTATGTTCCTACAATAAGTGATGGAGATACGCCCGGTCCTCTTAGACCTGAAAAAAAAAGAGAGAGAGAGAGAGATGAAAGTGCTAGCAAACTAAGTTAATAAATAAATTAAGAAAATAACATATATCTACTCCTATTGAATAAATAATAATCTCAAACCATCAAAGTATCAAACTCATGGGAAATGATCCAACTATAATACTTAAACTGGGACATGTTTCTTTATGTGCATACACGAATTCAATCAATAGCAATGTCATATAAACTCAAAACACCAAATCCATCATACTCACGGGGTTATCTTAAAAGTTCAAGCTTTTGGGAGATGGTTTGACAATATTATAAAATCTACCAATTTCAATTCGATAAGGTGCAATAAATGGGCAAACCCAAGGCATATATGCAAATGATCAGAATCAATTTAAAAAATTACCTTTAAAGAAGATTTGCTCCCACAATTAGGGTAATGGAGGGAATTGCTGCCTCCCTGCAGTTAAAGACATATAAGTATTCCAAAGAGCTAAACAGTGTATGTGATTAGTATTTATACCCCAGAAATTCTGCAGAACTGTAGATAACACGAAGAGGAGTACTATCACCAATCATAACCTTGCGAATTGGAGGTATTATTCCGATAACAAACCCAACAATCTGTAGAAGCAAACAGTCACGTTAAACCAGATTCCTCGAGAAAATATGTACAAGCTAGATAAGAAAGAGTATAACATTTTCAAGTTAGAAAAGAAAGAGTTTAATGTGAACATCACAGTTCACTCCAACCAGCAAAAGACTAACAACGAAACTCAAATTCATCTATTACAGACCTGCTTTACAAGTTACAACAATGGTATTATTAAGGGGATAAAGGGATTTCTTTTCCTCCCAGCCCTGGTTGACAGCCAGTAACCTTATAAGCAGAAGGTTGGATACTTCAATCAACCATTTAATTCACAATGTTACTTATTTGACACTTTGTGAGCTCAGCACACAATGCAGCTAGATAGATACGTGGAAGGTCACATGGTATTGAATCACTTCCCCAGTCACAAAGAATTTGGAGCATGTCTAAATTTATAGAGTAATTGTCTACCTGCAGAAGAGCAACCGATGACAAGGACTTGAAGATGTTGAGGAGTTCCTGTAACTTTTACAAGTATCCATGCAAGAGCTGAACCAATCATAAATGTGAGAACCACCTGCACATTGTATTTAGTTAATCCTAATGTAACAAGATGTCAAGAACAAAAGAAAGATTATTTTTTTTTATAGATGAAGTGAATAGACGAGAAGAGATGAACTCACCTATGAGCGCAGGAAAAAACACATAAAATACCAACTGTTTGAAGAAATGCATTTTTGTTAATCTCTCACGGAAAAATAAAACAGAGACAAGAGTATATATGTGAAAGAATTAAACATACATCAGATCAATAGAGTCTGTGTATGTTCAATAGAACTAAACTAGCCTTACTACAAAGAGAAGCAGATGATTGCTTCCCATACAAATCAAGTGGCCCGTACACAACTTTAACTACAGATTGGTTAATCAAAAATGAAAAATTCAAATGTTGCCTATGCTGAACTTAAAAGTAGTAACTTACACCATTCAGATGTTGCCTTGCATTTGCCCCTAAAAGATTGACACCCTCTGTTGCAAGGAACAAGCCAACAGCCGTAACCAAACCGGCATCAATGCCGTAAAAAACAAATCAAGGAACAAGTGAACAAGTTTTATAAATTGTTCCTTTAAAACGCTATAAAGAGACTTCCATTAGGCAAAAAAATGTAATACCAAATAAATGTATGTAAACATAAATAGCTTAAAACGCCATATAGCTATGCTGCCACGATTATCATTCCTAAGAAAAAATAAATATTGTTCAATTAAAAGCTCTGAGTTATATGGTACACACTACTGGAATCATAGATTTCAATTATTTATATTAATTTTTTTCTGGAGCAGATTATCTAAATATAACAGAAAAATCATGACACTATATAGATACTACTTTAAAAAGTACAAATCTCGTAAAATAATTGAATACAAGACAATGTCATATACTCATATCAACATATTAACTTCAATTAATGAATATATCCCTCATCTGCCATTCACCTCTCTTATTTTTGTACGATTCTTCAAGGTGAACCTAAACAGGTAATGACAGTGACTGTAAAAGGATGTCCAATACATCAAGTTTACTCTTTTGCCAAATTTAACCATAACCATCGGATAAGTTAAAACTTTTAAGTGAACTTTCAGTTAGAGAGGAGATATAATAAATTGTGCATTTTCCATTGTTGTTTCACTTTTCATTTCTGAAACCATTCTCAGAATACTTTGATGATATAGAATCATCAACTCAGTTTATAGTAGCCAAATTACTCACTATACAGTTTTCAGATTAAAAGTAAATATAAATCTCATAGAACAATTCTAATAAATTTCTGTGTTCTTTGAGCCAAACACCTTTCTTCACTTATAAAATCTTGCAGACAATGACACAACTACCATTGTAGGTCACATTTACTTATTAATGACTGAGGTTGACATACCAAGTTGTCCCCTTTGGTTGAAGAAAGGGACAAAACAAGGAAAAGGAACGTAAATGATTTCTCTTCTCTTCCCTACCTGCATTTCTTTTTGGATTTCTCATTTCACCGAATAAAAACCTATTCCCATTGTTCTGTATTCAATTACCTGTTTGGACGGCCAATTTTCTCGAGGCTCAAGATGACTGTACAGGTTGAATGGTTGTTGATCAGATACTAAGACCCACAATATCTTTTAAAGGTCTCACTCTCGGACCACTAGCCTTTGTAATCGATTTTCTCTTTTATAAATCCAAAAATATTTAAAGATGCATTCATTATTATATTTTTTTAAAAAGTAAGATCAAAAAACAACTAAAACAAAATAACAAAACAGACTTAGAGAACAGAACTATGTTACTGTTTCTCCAAAATATTAATACCAAATTCATCTTTATTGGTATTTATCATTACAATAAATTATTAAACACACATTCATGAATCTTAAGAACATCAATTTCAATTTCTCATTTTTATTCTGCAGATTTAATTTTCAAGAACAAGTCATTAAGGGATGATCAAGAATACCTGTACAAAACCTCTAAATCGATCCCTCCAAATACACAAATGGATCTTGAATCATAATGGAATATATAAATAAGAAGATAGTTTAAAATGTTACATTTTAAAAAAATTCCATCTTTACTTCATCCACTTAAAACTCAGTGAGGTAACAGAAACGACACCTAAGAAAGCCAATGGATAGTTTCCCACTATCTTGCACTAAATATAGGTTCTGCATCAAGGGTTGGTTGTATTCTTCGAGTGTACTTGAGAAGCAAACCTTCCAGAGAAAGACCGGGTACCTTTAGATCCCTAAAAAAAAAAGTTCCAATAAGATATGTTAAGCTGTATTTGGATCTGACAAGAATGCTGCAAAAGAGGAAAAAAAATAACAAGTAGCAGAACCAAACCTGATGTAGGGCTGTAAATCTTTCCACTCCCATTTTGCCCGCTCTTTGAAGAGGACAGAAAAACGTTCAGCAGGAGTCAAAGGCAAAGCTGAAACACTAAAGGCACGAACCCACAAGTCGACACCGAGCTTCTCTGTCAAAACTTCGCCTTCCAGCATATCAAAACTTGCCTGCATCCCTTCTGGATTCTTACGCCTCCACTCTTCCATCAAACTCTCCATTTTTCTCTTGCCTCCCCTCAAGATTTCTCGAGCAAAATGCACACACACTCGCCTCTCATCAAGGCTCCACAAACAACTTCCGTTCACACCTTCACCCACCTTGCTCCCGTAAACAGACAAACAATGGTGTGCTAGTTTCTGCGGAAAACCGTCTTGTACAAGCACACGCACCACTTCATCTTCATTAAGTGAATTTAGTGTCCAGTCATTCAACACGGAACTGGGGAAAAGCGCCATCAGAAGTTTGCCCATATATTCCTCATCCACGATTCTCCAATACCCATCAATCTCTACTGCTGAAAAAGCCATTAACCCAGTCCTCAATTCCTCATCACTAGCCTGAACCTTGTCAACAAGATCATCCCATGTATACAATCCTGTTATACATTTCTCCATTCCATCCACATTCTCAAATTGTAATGCCTCTCCGGATCTGTAAGGATTCTCTGACAGAAGCAATCTGAGTTTGTCCAGTCTGGGAGCAACTTCAACAAGCTCCATGCTACCAGGAGCAACTTTAATAACAGACGCACTAGCTTGCTGGAGATGACCTTTACCATTATGATCTTCTGAAGCTTCACTCAAAATTGAATGATCTGATGGGGGTATAAGGAATACAGAATTAGAATTTCCAACAAACTTGATGCCATAAGTTTTCGATGGCGTGCAAAGAACTGCATCTTCATCAGGTTGTCCTCTTAAGGTTACCCTAAAAAGGAAGAAAAAGAAAAATTAACAGGAAGTTGAATATAATATAAGATAGTTGAATACCCTCCTATGAATTCAGAATTTCAAGTTCTTGCTCACCTTTGGTGGAGGATATAAGGAAGGAGCTTCTCATCAAGCTCGAGAAGGATAAGATCATCATGAGGACCGAAGAGAGGGTGATATGCAACGGAAATTGAAGAGCCAGGTTGGAGATTCAACACTGCTTCTGCACCTCTGAAGCCTGGATGCGGTTGTTCCATGATTCGCCCTAACCAACAAGAATGTGTTTCACTGTTAAAAAATAAATAGAGAGAGACAGATTAATACAGCTTCAATCAATAACAAAACAAGAAAGGTTGCAAAGAATAAGTAAATGACGTCAATCACAAACCCTTCAAGAATCTTCACAGCCCTAGGTAATTGAAGAGCACAAATTCATTCAAATCACAAAACCTAGGTATTCGAAAGAAAGAAAAAACTATGAATCAGCTATACCACAAGATGCCCAAAAGAAAAATCAAATTCTCCTTGACGGCATTTTCTCATCAACCAAGCAGCCAAGGTATATTACATGCCAATTCGAACACAATAGGTGAATCATAAAAAGGAGAAAACAAGTATTGTAAATGAACAGGCAAACTTACAGTGAAATTGGATTAGACGCGACCAAGATGTTGAATCTCTGGTTTGCCGAAATGATTAGGGATTTAGGGTTATGAGATTTTAGCGCCTTTTTGTATTTTCTCTTGCCCGCCAAAATTAATAGTGACGAATGCACATCCTTTGCATTTTTTGTTTTCTAAATAGCCCCCTTAAATTGGTTCAAATCCTTCTTGGGCCTATAGGTTACGTACTGGGCCAATTCATAAATCCAATGTAGTTAACCAAATCCAATCCAACTCTGTTCAATTTTGATTTTGATTGGATTGGTTGACTGCAAATTTGGTCCAATCATCAACTATTTTTTTTTTTTTTTAAGTTATTTATTTATTTATTTATTATTAAACTACAGTATTACTGTTACTATTAGTCGTTCTAGTTAACTTTATTCGTATTTTAATTGATTAGGTAGATTTTTAATTAATTTTACAAAGATTAATTGAAATGGCACATGTTCTCTAATAACGTACTACATATAGAAATTCAGGTTTTTTTTTTTTTTTTAAAGAAGAATTTATTAATGTTCAGTAAAGAGTACAAATGAGAAAGGCGGTCGCCCGAAACAAACGGAATCACACAAGGAGGAACCTCCTCCAACAAGACAGAGTCCCTCAAAGAGGACACACCAAACTTGGCTAAACAATAAGCAGCCATATTCGCTTTTCTTGCAACAAAATTAACAGAGCAAGGGAGCAACCCTGAATTCTGGTCAAGGAGAAGGCCTCTCAGCACCGCCAGCGCCTCAGCCACAACAGGAAAGAAACCAGCTGAAACAACTTGGGAGCTAGACACACACGAGTACACAGCCAGGACCAGTAGACCCAAGGTTCTCAATTAGAATTAGCCTTATAGTATCAACAACTGCATCAATGTTGATTTTAAACCCTCCAGAGTCAAGATGCCGACAAGAGGGGGCTCCACACAGCCAGGACCAGTAGACCCAAGGTTCTCAATTAGAATTAGCCTTCTTGAAATCATTCAGATAAGAGTCAGCCCAATGGACCACATCCTCATCCACAACAGCACCATAAATTTTGATTGAATTGGATTCAATTGTTTCATCCGATCTCAAATTTAATTATTCGTCAACTTAATTACTCCATATACATTAGATATATATATATGTACATTAAAATTCAATTATAAATCCCCACGAGTCCACCACAAGGAGTGTTTCTTGTTTTTGGTGTGTGAAAATTAAGTGGATGGATGTTTAAGTATGATCACCAAACCAACTGGCAAACTGCAGATCAACACCGTCTTATTGTGATTGTTATCCTGTCTGAAGCTTCTAAAATCATTCATGAATTGCTCACACCAATCAATCACCGTCTTATTAATATCAATAAATTTACCTAGGTTCATGTTGACATGCACCTACTCAGATAGTCAGATTTCATGATACATTTGATTTGAATATATCTATTGTTTTCTAATACGTACTGTTGACGGTGAAATTTGGATTGCCACGCACTCAACAATTATATCAATTTAATATAAAACAAGAAAATTAAGAACGCATGCAAAAGACAGATTTTACGTGGAAAACCCTTGAATGGGAAAAAACCACGGCGCCCCTGAGGGTAGAAAAGTAATACTAGGTTTTTGTTGCCTTGTTACACGCTTAGATCTCTCTTACAATTGCTCTCTTCTCTCTCTATTCTTTTGAACCCCTTTCTCGTGGGATATGTGGTTATATTTATACATGATATTTAGGGTTTTCCCTTGATTTTAGTCCTGCTCATAGTAGGATTTCCTTTCAGATTTGTACCGGGAATCCCACGTTGCTGCGGATACAGATAGGTCTTCTCCTTTTCCCCCCTTGATTCCTTGCTGTTATGGGTTTTCTAAAGTGTAGGGTTTATTTCCGTGTTTCTGCCGAGTCGGTTCAGGCCCAGTATACTGGTGCAGCGAGTACATTTATTTCTGGGTTTCGTTTCTTCGGCGACCATATATCTAGATTTGGCGAGTACATATCCAGTTTCGGCGAGCATGTTTTTGCCCTTTTTGGTTTCGAGGTACTTTGACATTGACTTGTCACATTTCCTTCATTGACCCGGTCAATGAGTGACGTTGCAATCTTTATTGACTCTTTTTGATGACGTGTCAGGTTGGCGAATTTATGCATACAACAATACCCCCATAAATACTCCGAGCTGGGCGAATGATTTGTTCTTCTCGCTTCGTTTGTCTCTGCGAGTAGTATTTATATTTATACTTACAAGATTTCGACGCATTTTTTAATAACCCCCTCTTTCCTTTTTGTCACGCGCTGTATTGATTAATTGATTCTTCCGGTGTAAGCTTTCAACTTGGTCCACATAATTGCTGATGCTTCCACTTACCTGACAGACGAAGAGACATTTTGATCGCTTGGCTTTCCCCGAGATGCCACATGTCTGTTTTCTGATGGTGACTATTGCGGCTGGTCACTGTGGCTGTCATTCTCATTAATTGCATATCTTTTTACTTGATTTTCTTTTTTGAATTATGAAACTCCCTCTTTTTAAGGCCCGATCGTTTCCTTTTCTCTATTTCATTCTTTCCATTTATTTCTCCACTGGTTTTCTCAGAGCAGAAAAGAACAGTTTGATTCTTCGTTTTTATCTACCTTATTCCTTCGAGTACTTGCTACAGTCCTTTCCCTGTGCTTTCTATTATCAGACGGTTCACAGGAATCGACTATTCCTGCCTCTCTATGAATCTTTCGCGAATCTAGGGTTTTCTGGTGAGTTCTTATGGACCCTTCTTTACGCTCTTCTCTTTTTAATCGGATGATGCAAGCCATGGAGCTTGGTGATAAAAGTACTGCGGACAAAATCGAATCCCTGATTCATAATTTTCGTCCGGATTCTCCGGTCCCAATTTCTGTTTATGTTTCGTCTTCTGAAGATGTTTTTATCCCTAACATCTCTTCTTCATCTTCTAACAGCGGTTCTCCAACAATGCCGAAATCTTCTAGACCAACAAGCAGTAGACGACGCGCTTCTAGGGTTCCACGTGAATCTCTGCTGGATGCGCAGACGATTGTTGACTCTGATGTTGAAGACCATCAGAGGGATAGGCTACGCTTCTTGCCAAACCGTCCGTGTTCTTTTGATACGGAGGTAAATGTGGTCGGCGAGGTTGAGCTTCACAAATACAAGAGTCGTTTTGACCTGCCAGACTCAGTGAATCTTATGTTACCTGGCGACTGGGCTGTGTGGAATCCTCCCAAAAATGCAATCGCTATTTACGGGGCCATGCTTAGCTGTGGGGTAACTCTCCCTCTTCAGTCTTTCATCGCCAGATTTCTTACGGAGGCTCAAATTGCGCCGGCACAGCTCGCTCCAAATAGCTATAGAATATTGATGTGCCTGTGCCTTATGTGGAAGTTGAAGGGTTACGGGCCCCCTACTCCTCGTGAAATCCGCCATTTTTATACGCTAAGGCAGGCGGGCCATGGTGGTACGTATTTCCTTATCTCTTCGCCCGTGGAGAGCTGGATCCCTGAGGGTGTGTCGAACCCCGGCCAAGTAGAAATCTCTGACGATGAGAAGAAAAATGGGTTCATCTGGGGCTTTCCCACTTCGAACAAGAGGTGGAAGAACAGCTGGTTTTTCGTTGGTGGCGAGTGGGGTCGTGATGTGCCTGCCAGTAGTCGCCACAATTTCTCGGCGAAGAAGGTTCCCAGGCACTTCACATCGCCTGAAGCTTGGTTGAAGGCGGCCCCTGTTTTACTAGATAGAGAGATTTCTCACCTCGCCGCAGCAGTTGTCCTCCCTTTGAGAAAAAGGGATAGGTCATTCCTCTTGGATGAGGAAAAAATGATTTCCGAGGGGATTTTCACACGCCTACATGCAAGGCTTCCTCGCTGTAAGTCTTTGTCCATTCCTTCTTTGTTTTACTGTTTCATTTTATTCTGTTAGTTGACACTTTGTTTATTTTTCTTGCAGTGTGTGATTTTGACACCATTTGCGACTTGCAAGCCAGGGCGGTGAAGAATTCCGAGGCCGCCAGCAAAAGGCATGCTGCTGGTTTGGCCAAGGAAGGGATTGCCAGCCCGGATGGTGATGATCCCTCTGACGCCGAGGATGCCGAGGAGATTTTAGTGGGAGGCGTCGAGTCGGGGCGGCCATCAATGCGCACAGAAGCTGCTGCGAATACTCCCACTGCACCTACTGCTGCGACTACTGCGGCGACTGTTGTGACTACTCCTGCGACTACTCCTGCTGCAGCTACCCCCAGTCGTAAGGTTAAAGAAAAGGTTGGTGCTTCGGGGGGAGTCAGTGATATTCCTACTTTTGACGCTGATGTCCATGAGGTTCCTCTTGATCCAACGAGCGATCTTGCCCCTAGAACTGGCAGAGGAAAACGCCCAGCAGGGAGTACACCTAAACATGCTGCACAGCCCTCAAAGCGGGCGTCAAGGGTCGTGCAATACGTTGTTTCTTCAGATGAGGAGGTTGTTGAAGAGCCTGTGATCGCTGAGACTCCCACTGAAACTGCTGCCCCCGGGGCTTCTGTCGAGGAACCAGTCTTAGCTGAGTCTCCCCTTCCGGAGGGGGTAAACAATTTTGGCGCTCCTACCATTTCCCCAACTGGTGCAACTCCTCTTCCAGCGGCCGTGAATGAGCCAGACACTTCTTTTGTTGGTCAGCCTGGGTCATCTGGTCGACAAGGGCCAACTGATAGACCGGGGTCGTCCAGACAGGATGGGGCTTCTGCATCCAGTTCTAGTGTTGCTCACGGAGATCCTCCCACTGATCCCACTGAAGCTGGTGAGGGAGTTGAGTCTGTCTCCCTCTCGGATTTCACGGCTGCTGAGATTTGTTCTCATATAATGAACAACAATATTTACGTTGGTGAGAGTTGGGAGCAGATGAAGAAGGGATCCTGCAACAAGAAAATGGAGTTCTTTTTCAACTGCCATTCTCTAGTGAGCCTCTCGCTGTACTTATGTATTTTTGTTTTGCGCGTTTCCTGACTTCTGTTTTTCTCTTCTTTTCAGATGCTGTCTGAGTTGGCTGATAACTACAGGCGAGGAAATTATTTGTCGAGGGATTTGAAGCGCCTGCGAGAACAAGCCTCTCTTTTGGAAGCTGAGAAGCTTTCGGCTGAGGAAAACCACGTTCAGCAGCTTGCACAGCTAAGAGAATCGGCAGATGGGCACCTTTCGGCTCAACTGGCTGCTGAAGAGAAACTAGGTGCTGCTGAAGAGAAACTAGGTGCTGCTGAGGAGGAAATCCGTTTGCTGCGAGCGCAACTCTCTGCTAATCAAGAATCACTCGCAGCACGTTTCGAGACTGAGCGACTAGTTGAGGAGGCGAAGGAAAAAGCTGAGCGTGAGGCTTTGGACTTGCGCAACCAGTTAGCCTCACATGAAATTATTTTGAATGACCTCAAGGCTGTGTTGGAGGTTGAAGCGGTTGACCGTTTCAAGAGATCCCCTGCCTATGATGCGCTTTTATTGCGTGAGTTTGAGAAAGGCATGAGGCAGGCGAAAAAGTTATTCGCCATGAAGGATCATTCGAACGAAAAAGCTTTGAAGCGCTTCGACAGGTCTCTTCAGTAGCACATGGCCACCGGTGTGGACTCGATTAAAAAGCAGATAAAACAATGGAGAGCCCACTGCCGTTATAATATGACTGAACCTCATCCCATGCATTTGGAGATTCCCAGTAAGCTTGCCTTCAATACTTACTACTCGGGTCGGTGAGGAAGTCACCTGACCTTCAGAAGAAGAAATGGAGGATGAGGAAGACAGCGAGGGTCCTCCTGCAGCTAGTTGAGCTTTAGGTTTTTCTTTACTGTCTATGACTGTAGGTTTTTATTTCTCTTGTTCCTCCAACTGTAAATGACAAAAGTTATAAAATTCTTTTATTTTTTGTTCAGCTGCCTTTGCTTTAGTTTTTCGCCAAGTTTTTTCAGCATATTTTATATCTCTATTCAGCTGCCTTTGCTGTATTTTTGGCATACTCAGTGCTTGTCAGGACGTATCCGACCATACACCAAGTTTTTTAGCATATCTTATATTTTTTATTCAGCTGCCATTGCCGTATTTTGGCGTACTCAGTGTTTGTCAGGATTTATCCGACCATGCACCGAGTTTTTAATATACTTTTTGTTTGTTCAGCTGCCATTGCTAAGTTTTGACTTTTTATTGGGACGTCTCCCCTTGTTGTTTTTAGTTGGCTCACTCGTTCATAGGGATTCTGTTTTCCCATGATGGCGATTGCCAATTTCTATAACTTCAGATTTCATTCAAGACTAGCTCTTGCTGCAGCGAGCATAAAACTCATCTTTATGTGATGATAGCAATGTGTGATGGCGAATGCCCTTTTGTATTTGGCGAGTGAAATCGATAATTTCTCAGTAATAAATTACTCTTTATTGAATACTTCCTGCAACTTTGTTAATACTGTCATAAAGAAAATGCTAAAACGAAAACTATTCTAAGTAAAAAATAAAAGACTTACAAAAAATCCTTAACTTGACCCCCAAGTTAAGGATAATATGTCTTCAAGTACTGCGCATTGCATGGACGGGGTAGTTCGCCAAAACCTTCTCGAGTGATGCGATATGCCCCGTGGCCAGCTATGCCTGTAGTCTGATAAGGCCCTTCCCATTTGTCCGCGAGTGACCCTGCAGCTTTGTCTCTTGTTCCTGGGTTCACCCTTTTCAGCACTAAGTCGCCCAGCGAGAACCTTCTTTCACGCACATGTGAGTTGTAATATCTAGCTACCCTTTGTTGGTACGCAGCATTCCTTATTTGCGCGCACTCTCTTCTTTCTTCTAACTCATCTAGGCCGCACTTTAGCATATCAATGTTGATTTCTGGCTGAAAAAGTTGTACCCTAGGTGAAGAAAAAGATGTTTCCACGGGGATGACAGCCTCAGCTCCATACGCCATGGAATATGGGATCTCGCCTGTCGAACTCCTTTCCGTGGTTCGGTATGCCCAAAGTACCTGTGGTAATTCATCTCCCCAGCTACCCTTTTTTGCTGCCAATTTAGCCTTTAAGTTATGTTTTATGATTTTGTTCACTGCCTCAGTCTGGACATTTGTCTGTGGATGTGCTGGAGAGGCGTACTAGTTGTTGATGCCATACTTATCACATTGCTCCCTGAATTTCTTGCCATCGAATTGGGTCCCATTGTCTGTGATGATGGTATTTGGTATCCCGAATCTGTATAGGATGTTTTTCTTCACAAAGCTTATGGTGTTTGTTTCTGTTATGTGTACCAACGGCTCAGCCTCTACCCATTTTGTAAAATAATCCACTGCTACTATGGCATGCTTCGCTCCTCCAGTTGCTGTTGGCATTGGGCCGATCAAGTCAATTCCCCACATGGCGAATGGCCAAGGCGAGGTAATACTTTGCAAGAGTTCAGGTGGCTGTCGGATGTTATTGGCAATCTTTTGACACGCCTCACATCTCGCTGCCACCCTTTTGGAGTCGACGAACAGTGTTGGCCAGTAAAAACCCTGCCTTAATGTTTTGTGGGCTAGGCTGGCACCCCCTGCGTGGTTACCACAATTTTCGCTGTGTATGCTTCTCAGGATACCTTCTGCTTCTTCAGGTCCAACACATCTCTGCAGCGCCCTCGAGTACCCCCTTTTGTACAGTTCTCCATTGAGTACTGAGTATCTTGTAGCTTTGTACTTCAGCCGCTTTGCTTCTAATGGGTCACTTGGAAGTACATCATTAACGAGATATTCTTTGATTGATGTGATCCAGCTGTCTCTTTCGCCAAAGACTGCCCCAACTTCCTTTGTTTTAACTATACTCGGCTGCGATAGGTGGATCATAGAGATATTTTTGGGCCAGGTGTTGATTGTGGCGGATGCCAACTTGGCTAAGGCATCAGCCTTTTCATTTTCTTCTCGGGGGATGTGAACAATCCTGTATTCTTTAAATCTTTCTAAAAGTTTCTTTGCTAATTCCAGGTAGGTGATCATGCTTTCATCTCTCGCCTGGTACTCGTCTAACACCTGATTGACCACGACTTGAGAGTCGTTGAATATTTCTACCTCATCTGCTCCTAGGATTGTGCAAACTTTTAATCATACTATGAGTGCCTCGTATTCAGCTTGATTGTTAGTAGCTTTAAAGTCAAAACGCAAGGCACATTCGACTGAATCTCCTTCTGGGGTTGACACCACTACCCCTGCCCCGCTGCCGTGCGTGTTTGACGAGCCATCAACACGAAGTTGCCATTTGAATGTTTTCTTATTTTGCTCCACCATCATTCTCGCCACCTCTATACTTGGCTCGATGAATTCTGCTATAAAGTCTGCTACTACCTGGGCTTTAATTGCTGTTCTTGGGAGATACTCTACATCGAATTCACTTAATTCGATCGCCCATTTTGTTAATCGCCCGGATACTTCTGGTTTTTACAGGATTAATTTCAGTGGGCAGTTGGTGTACACTCCGATTTTATGAGCCTGGAAATATGGCCTTAGCTTCCTTGCTGCTGTTATTAGAGCGAGTGCCATTTTTTCAGCCGGTGAATACCTTGTTTCGGCTTGTAACAGTGCTTTGCTGGTGTAGTATACTGGTTTCTGGATCCCATCTTCCTGTCTTACTAGCACAGAACTTGTGGCTGCTTCAGAGATGGACAAGTATATGTATAATGTTTCTCCTGTTTCTGGTTTTGATAGCAGCGGTGCCTGTCCAAGGTAGTCTTTCAAGGCCTGGAAAGCTTTTTCACAATCCTCATTCCATTCGACTCCCTTTCCTTTCTTTAGAGCTTTGAAAAATGGTAGGCATCGGTCTGTTGACTTGGCTATGAACCTGTTCAGTGACGCTAGGCACCCTGTAAGTTTTTGGACGTCCTTCAAAGTTCTCGGCGAGACCATTCTTGCTGATGCTTGGATTTTTTCAGGGTTCACTTCTATTCCTCTTTGGTGTACTTGATACCCGAGGAACCTCCCAGATGGTACGCCGAATACACATTTTGCTGGGTTCAACTTCATTCCATACTTGACCAGCACATCGAATGTTTCCCTCAGGTCATCTGCATGTCTATCTGCTGTGATGCTTTTTGTCAGCATATCGTCAACGTAAACCTCCATATTTCTCCCTATTTGCCTGGCGAACATTTTGTTGACTAGGCGCTGGTAAGTTGCTCCAGCGTTCTTCAGGCCGAATGGCATGACTGTGTAACAATACAACCCCTGGTCTGTGGTGAATGTTGTCTTCTCCTCGTCTGGCTTGTGCATCTTTATCTGGTTGTATCCTGAATATGCATCCATGAAGCTCAATGTCTCATGTCCGGCAGTTGCATCGACTAACTGGTCAATCCTTGGTAGAGGGAAGCTATCCTTGGGGCAGGCTTTGTTCAGATCGGTGAAGTCAACGCACATCCTCCATTGATTGTTCTTCTTTTTCACCAGGACCACATTCGCCACCCATTCCGGGTACTTAACTTCTCTAATTGACCTTGCGGCGAGTAGCTTTGATACCTCCTCTTTTATGGCTGCACTTCTTTCTGGGTTAAAACTTCTCCTTTTCTGCACGACTGGTTTGCAGGTTTCATTCACAGCCAAATTGTGTGAAATTACGCTTCTGTCAATCCCTGGCATGTCTTCGTGGCACCAAGCGAAAATCTCTTTATATTCTTTCAATAAACTTGTCACATCTTTCTTGATTCGTTCAGTCAGTCTTACCCCGATCTTTACCGTTTTATCTGGCTCCGCTTCATCTAGAACAACTGACTCAGTCGGCTCTTCTTTTTCTCTGCTCGTTTTGTCCCTTGGGTCTAGTTCGAAGTTTTCCGGATATTCTTCCTGTTCTTCACTGTCTATCTCGAATATGTTCATGGTTTCCACCCCTGTTTTATCTTTAAAGATTGATAGGTTGGCGCGACGAGCCATCTCCTGTGACCCTCTCAATTCTCCGACACCAAATTCTGTAGGGAACTTTATTTTCAGCGCATGGGTTGAAGTTACAGCCCGTGCTTTGTTAAGGAATGGTCGGCCAAGTAAAGCATTATACGGCCAATTATGGATATCGACTACAACAAAGTCCAGCAGGATTGTTCGCCGGCATGGTGATGTACCAAACCTTACTGGCAGTTTCACAGTCCCTAACGATCTTACTTCTGCACCACCGAAACCTTTCAACGGTACATGGAAAGGCTCAAGATCTTTCCTATCCAGTTGCAACTCATCGTATACTCTGGCACTTAAAATATCAGCTGAACTTCCGTTGTCAATCATCACCCGAAGGACATCCCTATGAGCTATTTGAACCCCCACGACGATTGCATCGTTAGGTTTTGCATCAATTCCATCTGAGTCTTCTGCTGTAAATACTATAGGATCGTGTCATTCTCTTCCCTTCTTGGGGTTTCTTTGCACAGAATTGACCTCCATGCTTCTGCTTTCATACATTACTTCACGGACTTCCGACATCCTTTCTCGATTGCTTCTCCCAGTATGAGGTCCGCCAAAGATGGTGTTTATGGCGGCGCTAGGGTTGTTTCTCCTTGGACTCTTTCTTTCCTGCACGTTTCCTTGGCGGTTATCCTGGCGACCACTATATTTGTCTCCCTTCAGAGCAAAGTCCTTCAGGTGCCCATCTCTGATCAAACTTTCAATGTGATCGCGCAGCTGAAAACACTTTGAGGTTTCATGCCCATGGTCTTTGTGGAATCGGCAGTACTTTGTTGTATCTCTCCTAGCATTTGCTGATTGCTGCCGAGGGTATTTAGCGAGCCCTTTGTCTTCCACCACAGAAAGTATCTCCTCTTGATCGCCGGTCAAAGGGGTGTAATGGTTGTACCTTCCTCGAAACCTACTGGCTCGAGGATTTCCTTTGCTTTCTCTCGAATGTCCCTTTTGGCCCTTCTCATCTCTTTGGCGATCACGTGACTGCGTCTTTTTGTCATCCTTATGATCCGGTTTTGAGCCAGGCTTGTGTCCATGCACATAGCTACCCCCTTGCGCTACTTCTTCTTCTTCTGCCAGTGCGTAGTCGCCAGCTATTTCCATCATCTCCTCATAAGTTTTTGGTATCTCCCTTCGTAGGTCAAAGGATAATCGCCCACTTTGTAACCCATTGGTGAATGCGGCGATTACAGCTACATCACTGGCGTCTTCAATTTGAGCAACCTCCTTCCCAAATCTCGCTAGATACTTCTTGATTGACTCGTTATGTTCCTGTTTCAAATTGGACAGATGAGCGAGTGACTTTCTTCTCTGGACACTCCCCATAAATTGCCTTATGAACGCTTTGCTGAGATTTGAGAAGATGCTTACACTTCCGGGAGGAAGTCTTCCAAACCATCTAGATGCAAGGTCGCCGAATGTTTGCGGGAAGGTGAGGCATAACAACCCATCGTTGGATGAGTACTGGGCCATAATGTTACGGAATCGGCGAACGTGCTCCTTCGGATCCCTATTCTCCTTGTACTGCTCGATAGTTGGCATTCTAAATCTGTCTGGAAATTGGGTGCGAGCAATGGTTTCGATGAATGGGCTATCTGACTCATCATCCGAAGATACATTGCGACCATACCTTCGCGCCATTGCTGAAACCTTTCTTGATAGCTCTTGCAGAGTGACATCTCGCTGACCAGTTGGTTCTCCTGCTGGATCGAGTCTACTTTTGATTGTCATTCTACCATGATTGCCTCTCTCGTCCGGGCTTCTTCAATCTTCAGTGCTCTCGGATCTTCTTCGCTTTGCTCTTTTGGATCGTAATTCCCTTCGTGGACGAGGACTTTTATCTTCAGATGAGATAGAACGGTGTCCCCGCCGGTTCCGTTGGTACGTATCGCTGGAATTGACCCCATGTGTTCGCACATGGTCTCGTTCCTCCCTGGATTCTTCATTCATCACACATTTTCCCTTCCTTTGTTTTCTCCCCTCGAAGTCCTCAGTGTATTGTCTTGCTTGAGTATCGGGAATTGCAATGTGAACTTCTGACCGTAGCCTTTCGGGTGGATGGATTCCAGGAGTGGTTAACTCATAAGGAGATGAAACCCCTAACCTTATGGGGAGCGAAAGTCCTATTTTGCTGGCTTCGCTGATTAAGTTTACCAATGCAGCTTGGAAGTGCTGCAGAATCCCGGGATCAGCTGCCCTAGTTCCTGGTGTTACCGCTGATTGTTCCCCGATTGTCGCTGCCCTGTCTCCCGTCTGCGTGGTTAGTTCAACAACTAGATCTCCACTGGAGTTACCATCTCTGTCGCTGTCATTGTTCATGTTGTTTGATTCGCAAGGGTCCCTCGAAGTTTTTGTTCAAAGACGCCCCCTTCTTCTAGCGCCAATTGTTGACGGTGAAATTTGGATTGCCACGCACTCAACAATTATATCAATTTAATATAAAACAAGAAAATTAAGAACGCATGCAAAAGACAGATTTTACGTGGAAAACCCTTGAATGGGAAAAAACCACAGCGCCCCTGAGGGCAGAAAAGTAATACTAGGTTTTTGTTGCCTTGTTACACGCTTAGATCTCTCTTACAATTGCTCTCTTCTCTCTCTATTCTTTTGAACCCCTTTCTCGTGGGATAGGTGGTTCTATTTATACATGTTATTTAGGGTTTTCCCTTGATTTTAGTCCTGCTCATAGTAGGATTTCCTTTCAGATTTGTACCGGGAATCCCACGTTGCTGCGGATACAGATAGGTCTTCTCCTTTTCCCCCCTTGATTCCTTGCTGTTATGGGTTTTTTAAAGTGTAGGGTTTATTTCCGTGTTTCTGCCGAGTCGGTTCAGGCCCAGTATACTGGTGCAGCGAGTACATTTATTTCTGGGTTTCGTTTCTTCGGCGACCATATATCTAGATTTGGCGAGTACATATCCAGTTTCGGCAAGCATGTTTTTGTCCTTTTTTGTTTCGAGGTACTTTGACATTGACTTGTCACATTTCCTTCATTGACCCGATCAATGAGTGACGTGGCAATTTTTATTGACTCTTTTTGATGATGTGTCAGGTTGGCGAATTTATACATACAACACTATCAACTATTGTTTATGATACATTTGATTTGAATATATCTATTGTTTTCGATCTAATACGTACTATGATGCATATCTAACAACTATCAACTATCGACTAACAGTAGTAGGAAAATATATTATTGTAAAAATTAAAATAGCTCTGGTTATAGATAGGAAGACAGCAGTCTCATCTCATGTGAATTAAATGGCAGAGGAAGAAGAACAAGAGATATATTCAAATCAAATAAGAAACGTATACGTTTATGATATATCGCTATATGTCAGAGGCATGTTAATTTGAAGAGTACGTGGCAAGTTTCCATACGTATATCGGTATATGTCAAAAACCCATTGAATGCAATTCTTCAACACTCACTGCCTGGTTTGTTCTCCTTAAATATCTGGATCTGTCCATTTATTTTTATATATATACCACCCACCCACGTGTATCAGACATTCTCAGATTTAATATTTTAACATTTTTTACCATTAAACCGCATTTGACATTTATTATATATTAATTAAAGTATATTAGTTGTTCAAGTATATATATATATATACAATTTTTCTGTTGTCGGTTCGTTCTAATACAAAACATATCATGACGAAGAATGTGGATTATTTGATTTATATAATTTGACTCAAATTGCATGCACTTGTCAAAACTTCTCCATAATCTATGGTCTATATTCTTCATCCTGATATATTTTATATCGGGACGAACTGACAGTAGAAAGATTATATATATATATATATAACAACTTTTTAATAATTGAGTGAAGAAATCGCTAATTGAAGTCTTACATGAAAAGTTAATAAACTCCTTTTACGGGTATCAATACAATTATAATTTTATAAATTTCAATGTAGTTTGTAAAGATCTGATGATGCTCGTATGGTATTAATTAGCTAATTTTGTTTTCCGTTGGAGGGGAAAAAGAAGATAATGACCGTTGATCGATCATTTAAGCTATAGTGAAAATAGCTACCTTTTTTTTTCAATACTACTGCATATACAGTAGTAATTAAAATTTGTGTTTCCAGTTTAGGAAACTAGAAGTAGCTATATGTCGAGGCCGTGATTTGACTGATTTCTGCTTCTTTATGGAACCAATTCTAGCCATGTGATATTTCTCAAGAAACCAATTCTAGTTGTCCACGCATTATATTTTAATTGGGCGGTGTCTTTAAATTTCAACACACATTAGAGATGACAGCTTATAGACTTTACACATCAGTTTCTCATAGCTATATTTATAACATACTACTACATAGTACATACACATCACCATGAAATTTCAGCTTATGACTTTAATGTTTTCTATGTGTATCAGCAAATTTTTCAAACTGTATAATTTCAGATTAATTAACAAGCTACAATATAAAAAAAATATATAAAATTAAAAAATTAAGAAATCATTTATAAGTCCTAGAAATACACATATGTATCAGATTTGGCAAGAGAGAAATGAAAATGGTTGATTAAAACAGTTTCCTAATGGTGGAAAAGAATTAAAGTTTTAGGTCGATCCAACTAACTTTTTTTCTTTTCTTTTTTTCTGAAACGTACGGCAATATTAGTAAATAAAGAGGCCTGAAAAGGGAACCCAACAGAAACCAAACCAGAAGGCAAAAGCGATCCAACTAACTTATGCATGCAAATTGAATTCGTAGTCTCTCATTCACAGCATTGCATTTATGAAAGTCAGAAGGAAAACGCGCGTACATGTTGGAGTTGTTCAAGTAAGTGATGAATATATGGAGGAAAATGTTTCTGATGATAAAGATAAAAAAAAAAAACTAAATAATAATGACACGTGGGCACAGTAGGTTTTGGTTTTGCATGACCCTCATAGACATCATATTTTCTTGCGCAAGTTAGACAGAAAAGCCGAACACAAAAAGGTGATGATCATTCTATAACTTAATGACACCACCGGAAGCGGTTGATGAGGACAATAAATGGATGAATTCAAACTATATTTCCCCTTTGTATAACATTTACACACCAAGCACTTCCTCCATATTGGCTTGTTTTGGTATATATATATAATTATTATTGATTTGTTGAGCATTATCCCAATGGACACGTGTCATGCTTTTAAGAGGGGTAATGCTCACCCTCTTTGTAAGGGGTGAGTAAAAATGGACTCCCTTGTGAATATCTTTTCACAAACTTGACATTAGCTGATTAACAACACGTGGCATAGATCAAATGGGAGACACACAAACACCAATATTAAACAACAGCTATATATTGGCTGGATCATCATTGCAGGTTGCAACAATTATATAAGAACAGCTCCCATTTGCAGGTTTTGCAAACCAAAGAAAAACAAAATATGGCTTCTAAACCAGGGATTCTCACTGATTGGCCATGGACGCCACTTGGGAACTTCAAGGTTTTCTCAACTTATCACCTCCATACTCTCTGTGTATCTCATTCACTCACTCATGCACGTACACATGAAAGAGCTAGCTAGCTAGCTTTTCATATTAGGGTTCTTCTTCTTCTTATTCTATGTATTTTATTTTTATCAAGTACGTAAACCAAATGCATATATAAAACAGTAGTTTAATGCTTGATAGTATACAAGTTATACAGGCCTGGCCATTTACTAGTAGCACTATACAGATATGTGAATTAATTGTTAACTTTCACTTGATCGTGTTTCTATTAGAAATTTAATATATATATAATTGTTTGATATGACAGTACATTGTGTTGGCTCCGTGGGTGATTCCAAGTACTTACTCATTCATAGTTAGTGACGGGAAAGATAGGGACCTCTCCGACTTTTTGAAATTCCCACTTCTCATATGGAGAATGCTTCACAACCAGATTTGGATCAGCCTTTCCCGTTACCGGACAGCCAAAGGAAACAACAGGATCGTCGACAAGCCTATCGACTTCGACCAAGTTGACAGAGAAAGAAACTGGTCAGTATTAATACGTAGTAGATGATTCATATATATATGATTCATATATGTTTAAATGTAAATATGATATATGTGTGCAGGGATGACCAGATAATATTCAATGGGATCCTGTTTTACGTTTTGGGCAATGCACTTCCAGGTGGATTAAACCTTCCTTATTGGACGACAGATGGTGTAATTTTAACAATTCTTCTTCATGCCGGTCCAGTTGAGTTCCTTTACTACTGGTTTCACCGAGCATTACACCATCATTTTCTCTACTCTCGCTACCATTCTCACCACCATTCCTCTATCGTCACTGAGCCAATCACTTGTAAGACTACCTCCACTATTCTCTTCTTTAATTTCTTTTTAGCACAGTAACATGCATATTATTCGAATCCGTAATCTCATTTTTCAGTCGTAATTTAGGGAGTAGATATATGGAATTTATTCGTTGTGTACTGCATGCTACCTAGCTACCTCTTCTTTTGGGTGTAAAACTGTAAAGTAAAGCTATATCATACCAAGTAACAACTAAAGAAAAATGGGTGTAAATATTGGAACCTGACATACATATCATTGACTCATTGTTCTATTTACTGTGAACAAGAAAATTAAGGGTCTGACTCATGCACCCATAATTCATTTAGAGAACACTTTTGTTCACCCCCTTCAAAGGATGTAACCATTACCCCCTCTTAAATGGATGACATGTGTCCATAGAAAGGTAAATATTTAGACAATTTTACCCCTCCATAGACACATGTCATGTGTTTGGGAGGGAGGTAATACTTACCCCCCTTGAAAGGGGGGTGAGCAAAAATGGACTCATTGATTTATTTTATTTTATTCATAATTTGATGTTTAATAAGTACTATAATCTCTTAAATTAACCAATAAGTACTAACATGGGTTTTGGTTTATGGCAGCTGTGATTCATCCATTTGCGGAACACATAGTATACTTCATACTGTTTTCAATACCAATAGTTACAACGATGCTTGTTGGAACTCTATCAATAGCATCGATTACTGGGTACCTCACTTACATTGATTTCATGAACAACATGGGTCACTGCAACTTCGAGCTCATTCCTAAATGGCTCTTCTCCATTTTTCCACCTCTCAAGTATCTCATGTACACCCCTTCGTATGTCTCTCTCTATCTCTACTCTTTATTTTACTAATTATAATTTCTTTATGTACACGCATATAAATATATGGTACTAATCCAACCATTTAGGATTCAGCTGCATTATTCTCTTCTTTAATTAATTTATTATTTGATTAAAAGATGAGTTAGATTATCAATATATACCTCATGATTCATTAATTATATATAGTGCCAATTGCCAACCCACTAATTTGATATGGACAGATAATTAATTTACTAAAAGAAAGAAGAAAGAATACACATCATATTAATTATTCTTGGAAGGACCTTCTCATGATATTTGCATTTAATTTAAACAAGTGAAATTTAGTTGTATCTAACAAATATATCACCTCAGTCCTCCTTACCTGCCAAAATTTTTTATATTCATCACATGCATACCATAACTATTGCATACCCAATTTATCAACAAATATGATTTGATTTTGGATGAATTATTTTTGGGTAATATAATAGTGGTTATGACAATTAAATATGCAGAATCAGGTTGATAATTAATTTGTTAGAACAGATTGGGTTAATTATTGAGCTTATATTTTATAAACTAATTAATGAGATAAAAATATCCACCCATATTTTGACACGGTAACATATATGTTTTGGGCAAAACTACATCTTTTACCTCTAGCTCCGGATCAAATCAATTAATGCTTTGTTTGGAAATATTTAGAATGGACCACTTTTCCGACAACTACAAGTCCAAATGTAAACTTTTCAAAAAAAAAAAAAAAAAAATTATAAAAAAAAGTCGAGTCTGAAAACTAGCCTTAGTGTGTTGCTATTGGAATTGGTGGTTGAAGCCTTGAAGCTCTCTTAATTATTTTTCTACTCTGAGTCTGATATTTTCAAATTTGAACACTTGTCCTGTACACTTCTCTGAGATATTTATTTAAATTTATTAATAGGTTATGGAAATCTAAAATATATATATATAATTGAAATTTTTGAATGGGACAGGTACCATTCACTGCATCATACACAATTTCGAACCAATTACTCACTATTCATGCCTCTATACGACTGGCTATACGGTACAATGGATAAATCTACAGATACCCTCTACGAAACTTCACTGAAGAGAGAGGAGGAATGGCCTGATGTGGTGCATCTCACCCATCTAACAACTCCAGAATCAATATACCATCTACGGATTGGATTTGCTTCCTTGGCAGCCGAGCCCCACACATCATCATCAAAATGGTACATGTGGTTGATGTGGCCTATCACATTGTGGTCCATGATGATTACCTGGATATATGGTTGCACCATTGTTGTGGAAAGGAATCGTCTTGACAAGTTGAAGTTACAAACTTGGGCCATACCCAAATACAATATTCAAGTGAGAAACAAATATCATTATTTTTATTTAACATGAATCATCAGCTAACTTACCCTAATCGATTATTTGGTGAATAATGCAGTACTTGTTGAAATGGCAAAGAGAATCCATCAATAGCTTGATCGAAGAAGCCATTCTAGAAGCAGAGGGAAAAGGTGCTAAAGTCCTGAGTCTAGGTCTCATGAATCAAGTGAGTATGATGATCAATATATAATCTGTAGCGAATTAGGGTTTTTAACAAAAAAGAAGAAAATAAAGAAATGAATGACATGTTGTGTATATATATCAGGGGGAGGAGCTAAACAAGTATGGACAGTTGTATGTGCAGAGGAAGCCAGAGATGAAAATGAAGGTGGTGGATGGGACTAGTTTAGCAGTAGCAGTAATTGTAAACAGCATACCAAAAGGAACAACACAAGTGCTGCTTAGAGGCAAACTCACCAAGGTCGCGTATGCCCTTGTCTTTGCTTTGTGCCAAAAGGGCCTTCAGGTACTGTCTTGCTTAATTGAACCACTCGCTATTCACAAGTCACAACTCCATTATTTTACAATTACAACCATATATAGTGATATATATGTCTAACTATTTCACGTAACTATCTAACTAGTACTCCATTTATATTCTAATGAACCCACACAAGTAAATTGTGTCTGATGTATATAGGTTGTGACAGTACGTGAGGATGAGCATGAGGAGATAGACAAATCATTCAGCAGCAAATCCGCTAGCAATTTGATCCTTTCAAAAAGTTTTGCTCAAAAGGTAATTAGCTATATTTAATAACCCTAATTTATATTATTATTATTTCCTTTTGGCCTATATATGTTATAATCTTCGTTTTAACAGTAATTTTGGATGAATTTTGATAGACATGGTTGGTGGGAGAGGGGTTGACAGAAGCAGAACAAATGAAAGCAAGAAAAGGGACATTATTCATTCCCTTCTCCCAATTCCCACCGAAGAAACTCCGTAAAGACTGCTTCTACCACTTCACACCAGCAATGACAGCTCCTCCGTCTCTTGAGAATGTCGACTCTTGTGAGGTCAGTCATTTACTTACCCGTGATCTTTGTCAATTTCGTCTTCCAGCTAATGAAATTAATTAACTAATTAATTGAATAATTATATGATTATGCACGTGACAGAATTGGTTGCCAAGGAGGGTGATGAGTGCTTGGAGAATTGGTGGGATTGTGCATGCCTTAGAAGGATGGAAAGAGCACGAGTGTGGTTACACCATGTCCAACATTGACACAGTTTGGCAAGCCACTATTCGACATGGATTTCAACCTCTCATCATCCCAACTCCACTCAAATAAAGCTACCCTATAGTTTATGTGTACTAGCCACTTAACTATAATTATGTCATGCGAATCTTAACACTTGCTTGAACCATTACAACTATATATCATGTCCTTTATATTTCTCAAAGTAATAAATCAATCGATTCAAATCATGTGAATTTTCAAGCCTCATAATGTACTTATAGTTGATGAGAATATTTATAAATGTTGTGTATCTTGAATTACAGTCTTTCTACTGTCAGAAATATATCATGACGAAGAATGTAGACCATAGATTATGGAGAAGTTTTGACAAGTGCATACACTTTGAGTCAAAGTATGTAAATCTAATGGTCCACATTCTTCGTCCTGATAAAAAACTGTCTTGAATTAATGCACCTCCTCACTTGACATATATGTTTATATCAAATAATTTTATATTATTGTTTGGACCCTTGTTTAAGCTTTTAAATCTAGTGGTTAATGGTTTGTGAACATCATAAGACTATTGTGAACCTGCTAAAAAAAAATTATTTTGATTGTAATTTAATTAATATAATATATTTTTTTACGTGTGTCACTTAAGTTTTCAAACCGTATTTCAGATTAACAAGCTACAAGATTAAAAATAAATAAATAAAAGTGGTGTTATTGGCACACCCACTGCTGAACTATTTATACCCCACTTTTTAAATTATTTAGTATTTTTTTTCTTTTATGAAATTACTTAAAGAGACATACAATTTTTATTAAAAAAAATCATGTACAAAGTAAAACTAATAAAACCCTACTTTCTTTATTTTAAAACACTAATGACATAGATTATTTCAAATCACTAAATGTTTACTATTTTTGTTTACATTTTCTTTCAGATATCGATATCATGTTTCTCGTGTATAGTATTTATTGATTTTATTATTTTACATGTTTGTTTTGTTGTTCTTTTCAAATTCTATTTCCATGTTTGTTATTTTTTTTTCCTCTCCAGGCATTCCATGATTTGTATCAATTCTTTTGTACGTAGATTTTATTTCAGATCTTCCAAAGTTAGTTTAATGTTATTTGCCAACAAAAAAAAAACAACGAAATCGTACCAAGAATCGCAACCAAGAAAACCTAATCTCCGATGAAACGAAACCATACCATACCATACCAAAACCCTAACTCAATTGTTCAAAAAAATCATCAGACGATCAATATCACACTCACAATCTGCCACCAACAATCCAATCGACTATAGAAAAAAAAAATTGCATATAATAAGGATGGTTTCACCATGAAATAAGAAGAAAAAAGATGTCATGTGAATGGATATGAGAAAACTATATATAAAGATTAGAGATAAAGTGTATTTTTTTTTTTCTTTTTTTGAAAAAGATATGAAGTGTATTAAGTTTGAAAAATATGCAAAAGGGTAATCCTGGAAATAAAAAAATAATAATAATGAAACCATTTAATTTTATATAATTATATCAAAATTTTAAGAAGTGGGGTATAAATAGTCCAATAGTGGGGGTACCAATAAAACCACTCTAAAAAAAATTAAGAAATAATTTACAAGTCCAAGAAATAATCAAAATATTTTATCATAAAAGTACAGTTTCCAAATGGTGGAAAAGAATTAAATTAGTTTTAGGTTGATCCAACTTACCTGTGTATGAAATTGAATTATCACTTAGGGGCTGTTTGTTTTTTTTCCCATATAAGTCTTATTACCTCTTATAACTTAAAATAAGATGAATATGTTTGTTTGTTTTTCCAGTTTATATTTTATTTTAAGATATATATGTCTGATGGAAAAAGTTAAAAAAATATATTAAATTGGCTTTTCACTTATCTAATAAGTCATAATTAACACATTCACAATTACTTCCACAATTAACCTTATACAATTGTCCACATGGGCATAGTTCAGCCGGTAGATGGACGAGTTTGGGGCTTGAGCAAATGACTTCCAAGTCAGTGGTTCGAATCCTACCAATGGCAAAAAGCTTCAAAAAAATTACTTGGTTTAGATAGGTGGATAGATAGATACGGTAAAAAAAAAAACAAAAAAAACAAAAAAAAAACAAAAACAAAAACAAAAAAAAAACCCCAATTTCCTAACAACTCTAACCCTAACCCTAACGCTAACCTAACCCTAAATTGACCTAGGAGGAGGCGGCGGCGCTGGCACTACCTCCTTGAGATTTGACCAGAGCCGACCTCCTCCTTGCCTCCAACAGTTAGATGGAGCATTATCGTTTCATATCTAGAGATGAAGAGTGGCGGAGCTTCATCGGTATATTTAAATAAAGTCAACTGATAGTAAGGGGTTTTTTATTCATCATTAAAACTAAAATGTTTGCTTTGACATTTTAATAATTTACAATTCTCCATTTTATTAATTATAATTTCTATATACACATCTAAATATGATACTAATGCAACTACTTAGGATTTTGCATTATTCTATGAGTGGTGCTATTGGCACACCCCCTACTGATCTATTTATACCCCCACTTGTTTAAATTTTGATTTAATTAAATAAAGTTAAATGTTTTTATTAATTTATTTTATTTATTTCCAAAACTACCCTTTTACTTATTTTTCAAACTTAATAAACTCCATCTCTAATATTTGAATCAAGGATAGCAAATGCACAGGCTATTTGTAATTTAGATTTAATCTCGTTGACTGAAGTCGTTCTTAATCCCACTTTCTTTGTGCAGATTTTTCATACGCGCTGGTTCTGGAGCCAACCAACAAAAGAGCAGTCCAATCTGCTGACAGGTTAAGGAAGATGTTCATGTAGGTGATTAGAGTGTTATCCAGTTTTGGGGATCGAGGTCCAGCATATTGCAGATTTGATTCTCATCCCTTCGCATCCGATTATTTTTGTCTGAGGACCAAGTAGAAAGTTGATTGGCCATACAATCTCAAATAGTTCTACAGAATTCTTTGCCTTATGCCTTGTGATAAAAATCAGAATATTTAGGTAATTTAGAACCACCATTATCATTCTGTGCCAGCAATTGTTTTCAAATTTTGTAATTATAGTCCAATTTTGTTTTATTATTTTCCTTTTTGGGTGACTCAGTTGGGTTGTAATTCTACCTATAAATTGAGGCTTTACAACAATGATCTCAGAGGGTTAACTTTTACCTTTTTGTTGTGGTGGCAGTAATATATAAAAGACAAGCCTTTGCTAAAAAAAATATATCTCCATCTATCTCAGATCTCTTTATCTTTGATCTCGTCTTTCTCTCACCTTCCGTGAACGAAATTTTTTTTTTCTTCTTATTTCTCTTTTAGTGTTTTTTTTTTTTTTTTTTTTTTAACATCAAGTTTTATAGAAAATGTCAAAAAGTCACGAGACAAAAAACAAGCGAAGAGCCCCAGGAAAAAAGTAAAGAACAGAGCAAGTGAGCAACCCAAGACAAAACACACACACAGAAAAAAGCGAAACAACCCACAAACAAAACGAAACAAAAAGCAAAAAGCAAAAAGCAAGTATTTGTTTTGATTATCATCATTTCACTTTCAGATTATAAAAGAGTAATGAGATTAAATAATTATCAATATCTCATCTGTCTAATGCACCCCAATTGTTTGTTTTATTGTTTAAATAGGATCCGTACCAGTATTTTTAGGGTTTAAAAGTTATGAAAAAAATATATATTTCAAGAAAAGGATTAAAAGAATGTTTTTTTTTTTTTTAAACAAATAAATAAAAAGAATGTAGGGTTTTATTAGATTTACTTTATAGAATATTTTTTTTTATTAAATTGTATGTCTCTTTTAGTAATTTTGATAAAGGAAAAAAAATAATACTAAATAATTTAAAAAGTGGGGCATAAATAGATCAGTAGGGGGTGTGCCAATAACACCACTCTATTCTATTGTTTAATTAATTTGTTCTTTGATTAAATGATTAAGTTAGGTGAATATATACCTCACGATTCAATAATTATAGTGCCAACCCACTATATCTTTGATATGGACAGATAATTTACTGAAAATAGAAAGCCTTATAAAATAAGAAGGTTTACAATTTATTGTATGTTGACAATATATATTCTTGGACCGATCTTCTCATGATATTGCATATTCAACCAGTGCTTTAATTGTATCTAACAAAATAACAAATATATCACTCCTCCTTACCTGTCAAAATTAAATATATATACAATCACATGCAAGCTATAACTATTGAATACCCAATATATATAATTAAACAACAAATATGAAATATGACTAGCATTATTGGTCTAGCATTACTCAGGATGAATTAATACTTTCTTTGAAAAAAATTTACAGTAATGCTACACATCCCATCTAAAATCCCATTTTTTTTATGATGGACAACTTTTCCAACAACTAAGTCAACTTTTCAATTTAACATTAAATAAATAAACACCGTACGATGTCCCTCCAAGGCTCCAACTCTGAAAACTATCTATAAAGTTGACTTAGTTGCTAATGGCATGGTGGTTGAAGCTTTGAAGTTCTCTTCCTGTTGCTTCAACAAAAAAAACAAAAACAAAAACAATAAAAAATAGCTTTGAAGTTCTCTTCATTATTTCTCTTCTGGAGTCTGATATTTTGAACACTTGCCCTGTATACTAGGATTTATATTATTATTCTTGTTGTTGTTGAAGATAATTATTATATATAGGTTATGGAAATCTTTAAAAAAAAACAAAAAGTATCATTTTAATTTTAATATATATATATTTTTTTGGGTTAAAATGTCATAGATGTCCCTACAAGTCTGAAAACTAGCCATAGAGTGTTGCTATGGGTAATGGGTGGTTGAAGCCTTGAAGCTCGAGTTCATTTTTGCAAGGGGGTGAGCCTTACGAAGTTACCCCCCTCCCCATTTCTTGCCAAGCGTCCAAAACTTAACTTAAAAGTTAACCAAGGTTAATAAATTAATTAATATGTATTGTAGGATTTGTTTTACCAATTTTACCCTTTTGTCTGTTTTCAATTTTCTTAAATCTTGAATTAAAAAAAAAAAAAAACATAATCCAAACTAGATATTGAAAATCAATTGAAAAAAAATAATAATAATCAGATAAACACCAGAAACCATCATCTTCTAAACCAAAACCCAGCAAGATCCATCTTAATCACCAAACCCTAACCCTCAAACCCAAACACCCCACCAACAGCCAAACCCATCTACCAAAACCACACCCACCGTTGCCTCACATCCAACCACCACCACCCCAAAACTAAACCCAACCTCTGTCTCCAGAAATTCAAACCCAGCAACTTCCCATCACAGAAAATCAAACCCAGCAGCCTCCCATCACCGAAAATCAACCACCACGAAATCAAACCATGCAAACCCCACCGCCGAACCGAAACCTAGTCACCCTCGCCGCCTCCGAACCCTAGCCACCAACCCACCTCGAATCCTCGCCGAAACCACCAAATCGGTTCGAATCGAAGGAGATTGAAGAAGATAGAAAGAAAGAAGAGACAGTGAGAGAAGCATGAGAGAAACAAACAGAGGGGGTGATGAGAAACTCAGAAATTAGAATTGTTAAGAGAGAGATCGTGAAGATTTTTTGTTTAAATATTGTTTTAATTTTTTTTTAAACGCACATAGGATTTTGTTTTAGATTTTATTTATTTATTATTATTGTTAAATCTGAATAGTTTATTGTAATATTTGTAAAATAATTTTATATTTAATTTTTATTTACTAATTTACCTATTTGCCCTTGTAATTATATTATTGTTAACCCTAAATTAAGTTTTGGACACTTGGCAGGAAATGGGGAGGGGGTAAGCAAAAATGAACTCTTCAAGCTCTCTTAATTATTTTTCTTCTCTGAGTCTGATATTTTTAAATTTGAACACTTGTCTTGTACACTTCTCTGAGATATTTATTTAAAGGGATATTATCATTTTCCCCCCTACTGTTCACTATATTAGAAAGGTGAGGACAAGGTTTCTTAACTTTAGAAAGGTGACCCCCCTAGAACAGAATTATTTAACAATCACCCCCTTCTGTCAGAAAAATCATAAACAGTGAGGGTTGACTATTACTGTTGGGGGGCAATTTTGTAAACTCTCCATGGGAACAGGAATCTAATTTGGTGTGAGGGTTATTAAAGTCATTTGATATTTAAAATTTAATAATAACAATAATAATAATAATAATAATAATAATATCACAATTCTCCTTCTCTCTCCAAGTCCACGTCATCAATTCATGTGGTCCCAAATCCACCACCATTTAATAATAATAATAATAATAATAATAATAATAATATCTTCATCAATTCTTCTTCTCTCTCCAGACCACATCATCTTCAATCATCATCATCAATTCTTCTTCTCTCCACAACAATTCTTCTTCTTCTCCACGACTCCACCTTATTCATCAATGCTTCTTCTCTCTCCACGACAATTCTTCTTTTTCTCCACCTTACCACCATTTCATTTTTCTTTAAAAAATCTAAAAAAAATTCCCCAAATAGAAAACAAAAAAACTTTTGATCTCTTCAAAATTATTATTTTTAATTGTTTTTGTTTGAAGAAATTGAATCCCAGAAACCACATCGACATCGACCACCACCATCAACATTGACCCAGAAACCACATCGACCACCCACCAAATCCCAAACCCTGCTCTCTCTTTCTGTCTCTCTCTCTCTCTCTCTCTCTCTCTCTCTCTCTCTGTGTTTATGATGAACTGATGAACTGCGATCATTAGTTTCTTTCTCTTCGTTTGATCGCAGCCGTCAACTTGATATTATGTTCAATTGAATAATACGATTGGAGAGAAAAAGGGGGATTAGAGATTGTGGGGTTTAGTGATTTCTAGGTTTGTGATGGTCGTGGGGTTTCTGGAAATCTGATTAGAGGTGGTGATTTTTGGGTTTGATGTTGTTGATGATGATGGCGATAAAGTAATGAACTTATCTCTATTTGATCGAGAGAAAGAAATGGGGAATTTGAAGATGTTGATTGTGATTTCTAGGTTTGGGTTTGGTGTTGTTGATGATGGTGGTTGAAGAAAGAGAGGTTTCTGGGTTTGGGTTTGAAGAAAGGGGGATTTCTGGGTCTGGTTGGGTTTCCAGATGTTCCGGATGAACTCAGCAGAATTTTTTAAAATTTTTTTTGTTATTTTTTATTTTTTTTGTTTCAAAATTCAAATTAAAAACAATATAAAAAGAGATGTTTCCACCGTCCATCTCAAAGATGGACGGTGCAGATCTATTTTTTTTTTTTTTCAATTGTCTTTTTTAATTTTTTTCTAGTTTTTTAATATATTTTTTATTTGATGAATATCTTAAAGGGTAAAATTGTAATTTCAGTTATTACATCTCTGCCATTTAAAGACAGAAGGGCAATTTCATCTTTTTAATCACTGAACAGTGTCAGAGTTAGGATTTATGTTTAAAAAGTTAACAGAAGGGGGCGTGTGAACATTATTTTCGTTTCAGGGGGTAGACCGGTAATATTTGGGAAATCCTGTCCTCACTTTAATAATATAGTGAACAGTAGGGGGGAAACCGATCTTTTCCCTTATTTAAATTTATTAATAGGTTATGGAAATCTAGCAAAAAAAAATGTATAATTGAAAATTTTGAATGGCACAGGTACCATTCACTGCATCATACACAATCTCGAACCAATTACTCACTATTCATGCCACTATACGACTGGCTATACAGTACAATGGACAAATCTATGGATACCCTCTACGAAACTTCACTGAAGAAGTGAAGAGAGAGGAAGAATGGCCTAATGTGGTGCATCTCACCCACGTAACAACTCCATAATCAATGTAACCAGGGGTGTACCTAGGAAATATTTGCTGCCCGGGCTAAATTGTATGTATAAATGTCTTTTTTTTCCTCATTACACACTAATATTACAAAGACAACTCATTAGTTATCAATAGTTGGATTTATCTGCTTTTCTTTAATCAATATTTTTTAATGCATGCTTAATTAATGACTTACAAACTCTCACACTAAATTTATTAAATTCGGTGTGCAATGCAGACAGGGGCGGGCATATGAGAGGGCTGACCCGGGCTATAGCCTGGGCAGCCCTCTAGATTTTTTTTTTATTTTTTATTTTAATACATTTATGGATAATTACATAAAACCCCTAAGGTTTAATAATATTACACTAATATAATATTTTGTCTATTTAGTGAAATGTAACTATTTTGTTTTTCAAAGTAAATTATAAAAATACACATAATATTATGACTTCTAATATTATAGAATTAAGTTATTTTCAAGTTTAAATAATTTTTTTAACTACAAGTTTAAACAATTGTTTATGCATAAATTTTACAATGTATTTCATATTCTAAGTAGTCCATTATTGAATTGGTGTCATCTTATTATTAAAAAAATAAAAATAAAGAAATACTTTCATCAAGAATTATATATATATATAAATTATTCTTAATCAATAGATAGCATGTCTTGCACTTCATTATATCTATCTACATTGAGGAATAAAATAACAAGGGTTTTTTCGGATTGAGTGCGGTGCGCTCCGTGGACGTAGGCAAATTGCTGAACCACGTAAAATCTTTGGTGTCGTCTTTTTCTTCTTATTGCGTTCATATTATCTGTGTGTTTAGATTTGTGTGTGCGATTTTTCTTACAATATATATATTAGTAAAAAATAAAAATATACCATTACAAGTGTACCATTGTGGACTATACAATCATCAAATTTAGCAATCCTTGAAAACAATCCTCAAATGCTGAGGTGACAACTTTTGAGGATCCAAATTTACTTATACCATTGGAGATGCTCTAAATCTAATTTACCCACATTTGGCTTGCAAAGGGGTTGAGAATTATTTTATTTTATTTTTGAAATGAAGGGGCCGGGGAATTGATTTCTCAACAGTTTTTTAGAGTAATGCTAGAGAACCCAAAAAAGTGACCCAAATTTTGGACCCAAACCTATGTGGCAACATCACATGGGATCTTTGGGAAGAGTGACGTGGGCCCATGTTGTGTGTGATGTTGCCGCATAGGTTTGGGTCCAAAATTTGTGTCGCTTTTTTAGGTCCTCTAGCATTATTGTTTTAATATTCATTGCATTCTTGTCACGTCGCAATATCAAAACAAAAATATGCATGTGGCAGTGGCACCCAATTTCTTGCATAATCTCTTATGATTGAGATTTGATAAACCGCCTTTCTCCACAGGTTTGGCTGGGATTATAAATTGCTGCTGCCTTTTGTATTTTTCTCACCCTCTTTTATCTTCTTCCTTTCTTTTAAAGAACTTTTATGTTCTTCTAACTTTCTTTAAAACCAATTACAATTTTGTCTTTCATTAAATAATTTTAAATATTTTTCTAAAGTTTATTTTTAGTACTTTATCTATTGAAAATAAATTAGATAATCCTTTTAATTCACTTAATTTAATATTAAATATTTTGGTCCGGCTAATAATATTAACCAATCCTATAAAATAACCGTATGATCTTTTTTGGAGTGCCAAATGCAGAGCCCTTGTTTTACTAAGGTCATCAAAATGTACAGTCGAAGTCCTGGGCGGCGGTGCCCTAGACAACTTAAGTGGTAGCCTGAGGCTTCGGCTAAAATTAAGGTCCGAAAATAATTTTACAAATAAAAAAAATATTAATATTAATTAAATATTTAGCTCTTCATGTTAAATGAAATGGGTCGTGATCGATTCATACTGTATTGTATTGTGTCGTGACGTGTTTGTATGAAATTATACTTTGTCGGAATATTGTTAGGTTGGTTCGACCCAATTTACATGTTTAATTAATAATAGACATGTCTTGAAAAAAAATACAAATTATTTTAACTATTAATTTAATGTTTTTAACATTAGACCCGGGATATGCTTGATCCCCCTGCTCAAATCATAACTGCTAGCTGTAACTAGAAATGTATTTAAATTCGGTTGAATGGTGTAAATATATGCAAGATGGAAAGTGAGTTTCAATTGAATAAAGCTGAAATGTGTAGGTGGGGATTATCGAAGTCATAATTATAAAGGAAACCAACAATTGGTAGTACAAAGACCCCACTCAACTATATTGTTTGCCTAGTGTGGATGGATGTTTATATCTTTCCCAAGTCCCAAATGCTAGGCAACAGTTATAATATTCATTATCAGAATGGTTGTTTAATTACTATATATAAACGTAAATAGAAAGAAAGTAGTTCAAAAGTGATCGATCACTTTATTATTTTTACAGATCTTGTAGAGTAAATTTATTACCCTTATCAGAAATATCGATGTTAGATCGAGTACTGTTATAGTTGTCAATTAATAACACTCTGTGCATTAACTCTCCCTACACTTACCATTTTACCAAATACTAGCTAGCATCCCACATAAGAGTAAATGTCTCTCAACGATTTTTGGTGTTATATATATATATATATATATATATATATATAAGGGTAGTATTAACCGGGTTAACAACTATAAATTTTATATAATTGAAAACTCAATAAATACAGAGATAGAGACAAGACAACTAATACAGTGATTATGCAGGTTTCCTATTATAATAAATTTTTAGTTGTTAACTTATACCCTTATGACACATGTTAACACTACCTATCAATGCAATCAATTAATTTTATAAGGATATTCATTTTGTTTTCATTACCGACATATCCGGACCACTAACTATCAATTGGAATACGCCCTAAAGCATTTGGACAGAACTCAGAAGAAGCTTAACAGTTAACAAATTTCTTCAAACCAAGAAAAGTCATCTATACGACAAATATAATTAGTACTTCAAAAAAAAAAAAAAAAAATTATATCATGGTTTTACTTTTTTTGTTGTTGTTGGACATATTTATGTATGCATATGAAATACTAATAAAGATCTATTAAAACACAATAATTCGTCACCGTTCATCAATTTATTTCTATCAACCTCGTTTTAATTGTATTTTGTACCAATTCTCTTTTTCTAAACAAACAAAATAAAACAAAATAAATTGTGTCAGTAACGTAGCTTTGAATTATTGGATGTTCTTTTAATATCCTCCTACCGTTATTATTAAAAGGGATATTATTATTTCCCCCCGACTTATGAAGTATTAGTCATTTTGCACCCTCTAGTTTGAGTAATAACCATTTTACATCTTCTGTTCATTTCTATTAACTTTTTAACAAAAATACTCTTATACCCATCTATCACTCTTTTCCGGTTTTTAAAATTTCATTTCTTAAAAAAAAAAAATTAATTCAACGTCAGATCATCAACATCATCACCAGATTCAATCTTCGCCATCGATATGAGGGATGGCCGGTGGAGATAATAAGGAAAAAACAAAAACAAATTCAACATCTTCATCCCCATGATCGTCCAAAGATTCCAAATGCATGCACACAAAAAAAATATATCAACATTCAACGCACCACCAGACCTAGGAAAAAAAAATCATCAACACACCACCAAACCAGCAGAACCCATGACCTGACCTTACCTTAATTATGATCATCACCATCACACCCAGACCCAAACCTAGAGCGCCATCATCACCAACACCAGAAACTAGAACCCACACCACCATAACCCAAGCCGCCGCCACTGCTAGAAAAAAAAAATTCATCATCGCCAACACCAAAAAGCAATTCTGATTTTCTTTTCTATTTAATTTTTCTTTAACAACACATTCAAAATTATCGCCAAACCATGCCCAGATCCACTAAATCCAAAGAAGAAAAAAAATTAAACATGTACCAGAAATCTATAAACCTCATCACCCAAAAATCCCCATCTCAATCCCATACCCACTAGAAAACAAAACCCAGAAGTCTCATCACCCAACATCATCGAATATTAGATTTAACATCACTGGTTCGTTGCTGAAAAGAGGAAAAAAATCGAGAAAAGAGAAAAATCACCAAATTTAATGGAAATCCAACAAATCTCCACAAAAATACTCACCAAATACAAACAAAGCCCAAAACCATTCCACAACCACCACAAAGCCCAAAATCAGATGTGTGAGAGAACAAGAAGGAGAAGGAGAGAGGGATGAGGAATCTTGATTTGAAGATGGGATCTGATCTGAAGATGGGAATGAAACTCAATTTTTTAAGAGAGAAAGAGAGAGAAGGGGTGGAGATCGGAGGTGAGTGGTGACTGGTGTAAGGAGAGAGATATTGTATCTTTATTTTTAATTGTATTTTATTGAATGTCCACTAAGCAAGGATTAAAATGAATCGGTGAACCACCTTTTTCTTCACTGCATGTGGTCTTGGAATTTGTGGTCGGGTTGTATGTCATGGTGGGGTGTGAATCCTTGCCTCACCAGCTCTGTTTTGGGATGGATGATTGGCTGGAAGGAGTTATGTCCAAGGTCTGACAGTAGGAGAGCTTGGAACACGTTGTTTTTCACAGTGGTTTGGACGATTTGGGAGGTTCACAACGATTTGGTGTTTAAGGAGAAAGAGGCTAATTTAGTTTAGGCTATGGATATTGTTAGGTTCAGAGTTGCTTATTGGTTTAAGAATTTGGGAATTGGTTCTACCGAAGCTTTAACGATGCTTTTATTGGATATTAGTGAAACGTGTGTGAACGAGAAGGGTTTCAAGATTTTGAAGAGAAATGTTTGGGTCCCTCTTGGTGGTATGAACCTTTTCTTCAATGTTGATGGTTCGGCTTTGGGTAGTCCTTGGATGGCAAGTATGGGCGGTGTCATTCGGAATGCTGACGGTTGGATTCTGTGCTTGTTTTCTTCCTTTTTGGGCATTTTTAATGCTATCTCGGCAGAAGTTTATGCCATTCATAGGGCTTGTATGCTTATCGATTCTAATAATCAGTTGGCTAATAATATTATCGCTGTGGTGAGCGATTTGAAGTTGGCAGTTTCCTAGGTCAACGGAGAGGGTTTTGGCAATCTCCCACTTGTTTATCTGGTTTACGATATTCGTGAGTTCCTCCAAAAGTATGATGGGGTGCCTGTTGTTTTCAAATCAAGAGGTGGGAACTCTCTTGCTGACTGCCTGGCAAAGCAGGGTTCGAGTAGGTCTGGGGATAGGCTAGAATGGGGTGACTTGTAGTGTTTTTGTAGCTGATGTGGTGCTTTTTTTTGCTCTGTTTTCCTTTCTATTTTGTTGAGCTGTTTGTTGTAGGTGGGTGTTTTCGTTTTGGCAGGTTTGGGGTGTCTTGCTGTGTTTTTTTTGGGTTGTTGTGTTGCTCCTGTTTGCTTCGTGTCTTTGTGTTTTTGTTTTGCTGTTTGGAGCTGTAGCTGCCCTTGGTTTCTGCGTTTGTGGTTGGTCTTTTTTGGCCTTTGGCTAATAAAATCTGCTGTTTCAAAAAAAAAAAATTGTATTTTATTTAATTTAATAATGTTTATTAATTTTATCACTTCATTTACCATTATACCCTTATTGACCTTACAGAAAAATAAAGTTTTTAACGGAACAGTAACGGTAGGGTGTATTTTGACTATTAACTGAAATTAGATGGTGGATTTTGGCCATTACCAAAACTAGAGGGTGCAAAATGACCAATACCTCATAAGTGAGGGTGGAAAATGATAATATCCCTTATTAAAATTAGGTGTATAATTAAAGGGTATATATTTCGGTCACAATTTTGACTTTGGTTGGTTAATGATATTTATATATATAGGAATAACGAACGCTTGGATATTGATAAAATACTGATCCCGCCAATGAAAGTGTAGCACGTGACCTTTTTTCTTTTACTTTTTACATTTATCTCATAAATTGAACCACATGCTACACTCTCATTAATGAGTTCAGTATTTTATTTTTGGTTTACACCATCCGGTTTCCGGATGGGGCGGATCCACCATACGGTGCAATCAGCCCAGACCACACACCGACTAATCCGGACTCGCACCGGGTCGGCCCACTAAGGGGTAAAGTGCTCCCAATATGTGTAGTTCCGTTCACAAGGGGAGTTGAACCCACGATCTTACTTAAGAGATGAGAGCGCTGAACCAGTCACACCAACACATGATTGGTTGAGTTCAGTATTTTGGGTACTAATACCCAAGCATTATTCTTAAAGAGAGTGACCGGTATCGCTATTGAAACGACAGTACAAAAAATGCAAGTACTAATCTTGAAGCCTCCATGTGCAGTCTCAGCTCAGCTTAGGCCCAGCAAATTAAGCTCAAGCTGACACGTAGCCCTTGGAGCGTTGGGGAGATACAGTAGCTTTTAAAGTACTAGAGAAGAGAGAAGCACTTTTAATTTAGTTTTTATATAAACCCCTTCCCCTTCTCTAACCCAACATACATGCATGCATTTCCATTTCCATTTTCGCATATAAGTTAACAAGCTCTAGCTACTTTAATTGGTGCATATATGGCTTCTAAACCTGGAATACTCACTGATTGGCCATGGAAGCCTCTTGGAAACTTTAAGGTATATATGCACCGTCTTTTTTACTTAATTCCCATTGTGCATGTGTTTAATTTTTTATATATCATGACTAATAATTTTGTTGTTATTGATGATGATTAATCAGTACGTGATCTTGGCTCCGTGGGCTGTTCATAGCATATACTCATATGCAGTGTATGAAGAAAGTGAACGAGACCTTGGTTACTTGTTGATTTTCCCATTCCTCCTACTGAGGATGCTCCACAACCAGATTTGGATCTCTTTTTCTCGCTACCGTACAGCCAAAGGAAACAACAGGGTCGTAGACAAGGCCATCGATTTCGACCAAGTTGACAGAGAAAGAAGTTGGTAATTCATATATACTACAATACTATATAGCTAGCTATCTAGGGATCTGGATTTTATTTGTAAAATCCTAATTGTGAGAAATTGCAGGGATGACCAGGTGTTGTTCAATGGGCTTTTGTTTTATATAGGCAGATCGACAATGCCTAGCAAATTTGTTCATAACCTTCCACTGTGGAAAACAGATGGTATTATCCTTGTAATGTTGCTTCATTCTGGTCCGGTCGAGTTCCTCTACTACTGGTTCCACAGAGCACTTCACCACCATTTTCTCTACTCTCGCTACCATTCTCATCACCATTCTTCTATCGTCACCGAGCCCATTACCTGTAAGTTCCCACGATCAACAACTAATATTATAATGATCACTATCAACAACTAATCAACTTAAATATTTACTATTAATCCAAAGGCAGAGAAGAAGAATACTAAATGACAATCCTTAGATTTAGACAAAGTAAATGTATATATGGATATTAAAGTAACAGATTTTCTTTTATCAGTTCGTTCTGACAATAAATATATCAGGACGAAGAATGTGAATCACTGGATTTACATACTTTGACTCAAAGTGTATGCATTTGTCAAAACTTCTCCATAATCTGTGGTCCACATTCTTCGTCTTGATATATTTATTGTCAGGACGAACTGATAATAAAATAACATCATCAAATTTCTAAGCTAATTGATATTGCTTGAATGCAATTGAATGACCTCTAATAATGTTCACGTACGGTTGTTGGTGAAATTATTATTTTTACCATGTATAAAGTTGTTGCTTTTGATATGAACATATGAATTAATTTATTGCATGGGTACAGCTGTGATTCATCCATTTGCAGAACACATAGTATATTTCATGCTGTTTGCAATTCCACTAGTGACAACATTGCTGATGAGAAACGCTTCCATAGCATCCTTCGCTAGTTACGTTCTATTCATAGACTTCATGAACAACATGGGTCACTGTAACTTTGAGTTCGTCCCAAAATGGCTCTTCTCCATTTTTCCTCCTCTCAAGTACCTTATGTACACGCCCTCGTAAGAATTCTTAATCCATATTTATTTTACTCTTTTTGAAGTTCGGTTTCATGCTTTAATTAATTTCAAGCTCATTATTGTTGTTTTACTATTCCACTCAAGCCTGCACTAAAAGCTGTACCTATAATTCTTTGACTTTCAAAAATCGAAAGTAATAAATTGGTGTGCAACATATAAAGGATCTAGATTCTCTGATCCGATCTTTTTCATGATTTTTTTAAAGTATGTAATTGATTGGTGATAAAGTGGCTGTGAAAACCAATCACATATTAACCACACATTCATTGTTATACTTATGTGTCATAAGATTAAGTGAGGTTAGAAAACATATCTGATCATTTTTTTGATATTTTAACGTATGTGATTGATTGATAATAAATAATAAACATACGGTGGGGCCGCCAATTACAGTATTACACACAATTCTATTAATGTTGCTAAATAATAAAGGCTCATTAATTATGATTATGTACTTATGCAGCTACCTGATTACGCCGATATAATTGATAAGGTCGGCAACATGCCCTAGCTATCATCATTGTAGGTTGTTTTTGGTATAGCTGATTTTATAAATAATCTATTTAAGTCTAGGCCCTATTTAAATTTTTCACTTAAGACTTAATGACACCGTATGTGCTCCGGTTGTTTTGTTTGATTTTTTAAATGACAAAATCATTTAAATACCCCTAAAATCACTGGTTTATAAAAGTGATTTTTTTTTTTTTTTCACTTTTCACTTAACAAAAAACCATTGGATTTTAAAACAATTTTTTACTTTCAAAACTAACCTCACTAATCTAACTTATTTCTAATTTTTATCTTCCGTCTAAAACCCAACCATATTAATATATATATTTTTTCTTATCACCGTAAAAAAACTTCAGCATTGCTTCAAAACTCAAACAACTCCATTGGAATATAGTTTTGATTTTTTTTTAATGATTCAAACAACTCAATCGTGTTTACAATCAATTAATTCCAATGGTTGATAATAACTTTATTTTCATCTAAGCACATCATGTCATCATTATGATAAAAATATATATGTTTCAAGGGAAAATAATATATTGTTCAATAAGATCAGCATAACTTATCTCGTACGTTCCTAACAAAAAACTAAGATTCCTTTTGTAATAAATTTGAAATATTATTAATAACTAAATAATTAGGTTTTAGAATTATTAAATTACTCCTTATAGTTGTCCTTAATATATTAAATTGTAAATATATATCAAATAATAGTTAGAAGGGCATAGATGTAAAAATATTTATTTTCAGGTATTTATAACTTAAAAAAACAAACAACTTATCACTTATATTCAGTTTTTAGGGAAAAAAAATCAAACATGTTTTTTAGTTTTCAGTTTTCAGTTTTCAGTTTTTAGTCACTATTCAGTATTCAGACAAAAAAAAACAGCTTTTATTTCTTAATTTCATTGTAATGCAGTAAATGTTGTTCTAATAATATACATAGATATAAGAAAAATTATTATAAAATATCTTCAACTGTTACCGCACACAATTATATGATGAATGATTTAATTTGTGATTACAGATTTCACTCGTTACATCACACTCAATTCCGGACCAACTACTCACTGTTTATGCCAATTTATGATTACATATATGGTACAATGGACAAAAGTTCGGATAGTCTACATGAGACCTCATTGAAAAGAAATGAAGAAACACCTGATGTGGTACATCTAACCCATCTAACGACTCCAGAGTCCATCTATCATCTTCGGATTGGTTTTGCTTCAGTGGCCTCAAAACCCCTCACATCAAAATCTTACTTGTGGCTGATGTGGCCTTTCACTTGCTGGTCTGTTTTCTTCACTAGGTTTTATGGCCACTCTTTTGTTTCTGAGAGGAACACTTTCCAAAAACTCAAATTGCACACTTGGGTGCTACCACGATACCTTGTCCAAGTAAGAATTATTCTTACTCCAATGATTAATGTTTTTTTTTTCCCCTAAAAAGAGTATTAATAGATTTAAGTATATGCTTGATAATATTTGGTAGTACTTTTACTGGCGAAGAGAAGATATCAATAGCTTGATTGAAGAAGCCATATTAGAAGCTGATACAAATGGAGTTAAAGTACTTAGCCTCGGTCTTCTGAATCAGGCAAGTGGATATCTAACTTTACAAATCAGTTAAAAACAAAATTTTAAGTTTGGGTGATTTTGTTTTTATCTTGTTTAGAATGTTAACACTATCCATTTATTATATATATTCTTGTCTCATATAAATTTGCAGGGAGAGGAGCTAAATAAAAATGGGGAGATTTATATTGAAAGAAACCCAAAGCTGAAAATAAAGGTGGTGGATGGGAGTAGCTTGGCAGCTGCAATAGTGGTGAACAGCATACCAAAAGGAACCACACAAGTGGTGGTTAGAGGCAAACTCACCAAGGTCGCTTGCGCAACTGCCTCTGTTCTTTGCAAAATGGGCATCCAGGTGATCACCTCGATCTAAACAGTAAACCCCAATTAATACTACCAATGTTTTCTAAACATCAATCGATTATTGATCCAAATGTGTTGTTAGGTTTCTGCAATATGCAAAAATGATTATAAGAAGCTTAAACTCGTGCTCACAGAAGATTATCACAATAATTTGGTACTGTCATCGAGTTATGATCACAAGGTATATATATGCATGTACTGTGTTCACAATTTGGCATTAGTAATTTTGAAATGAAATTAATTAATGACTGTATACACGCTTAATTAATTATAAAGCGTTTTGAATATGATATATGCAGATATGGTTAGTGGGAGATGAATTGAAGGAAGAGGAACAATCAAAGGCAGCAAAAGGAACAATATTCATTCCTTTCTCACAACTCCCTCCAAGAAAACTACGCAAAGATTGCTTCTACCACACCACACCGGCTATGTTGATTCCTCCCTCTTTAGAAAACATGCACTCTTGTGAGGTCAGTCTTAGCTCAGCTCATTAAATAATTTAATTTGATGCTTGATTTCTTGAATCTTGATTTAATTAATATAAACATGAAAAATAAGTTTAAAGTATATAATTAATATGATGATGAAACAGAATTGGTTGCCAAGAATGGTGATGAGTGCGTGGCGTATAGCTGGGATAATACATGCCTTGGAAGAATGGAATACACATGAGTGTGGTAACACCATCTCCAACATTGACAAAGTTTGGCAAGCCACTCTTCGACACGGCTTCCGCCCTCTAGTGCTCGTTGCTTCACCAATGCCACCAAATTAGCTTCATATGCCTTTTAATTATATATTTATGTATTTGCTTATAAATAATTAAGACTTGGCTTCTCTATATATCTAGTTAGATTGTTGTGATCGTGATTATGTATGCTCCTTGGCAGACAAATAAAGCATTTTTAGTGTGTGTTTGGTATAACTTTTGTAAAGGACAAAAATGATTTTTTTAATGTTAGAATCTGTTTTGAAATTTTTTATTTTTTTATTTTTTAGCAAAAGTCAAATCACTTTTTTTAATATATGAATTGTCTAAACTCTCAACTATACTTTATAAAAGATATTTTATGTCTACTAGGAGAAGACTAAAATTTGAGCTTTCCCAAAAAACTTTTAAAAAACATATAAATTGTCTCAATTACCCTTTATAAATTTTAAATATTCCACTGTACAACTCTTTCATTATAAATACATTATTAACCCTTTTTGTAAATGACACAACCAAAAGCTTTTTTTTTTTTTTTTTTTTTTTTTTTAAAACAGCTAATTTATTAAAAGAAAGCAGCCACAACAGAACAAACAAACAGAGCAAAGTGGCAGCAACAGAGCTAGCCACACACACACAAAACAGGCTACGCCAAAAAACAGAACAAGAAGCAAGAACTCAAGAAGACACAGCAAGCACAAACGAAAGAGGAAAGACGAGCAAGCCAAACCGACTACCAGAAGACCCCAACTTAGCAAGACTATCCGACTCAGAATTTGAGTCTCTAGACCTGTGTAAAACCGACAAACCTCTCAGGGTTAACAAAAGAAGCCGAACCTCATAAATCAACTCCACAAGCTTGAAGTTACCAAAATTCTCCCCATTAATCCATGAAACCACAACTTTCGAATCATTGATAATATGAATCTCACGATCAGCAAGGGAAGGATTTGAGGCTACTAACTGGCAGGCTTTATGAATAGCATGAAGTTCAGCCGAGTTGGCATCAAAAATTTCTAAAACTTTTTTTATCAATACTTTTTTTTTTTTTTTTAATTTATACAATCAAAAGTTTTTTTTTATTATTAAAAGCTATACTTAATAAAAGCTCTATTAATAAAAGATCTACTCTATAAACTCTACTTGAAAAGTCATACCAAACACACCCTTATCAGTGATATCAAATGTAATGCCCCTAATTATCACTTTAATGATTAACCATTAATTAATTAACCACTTAGCCGATTATCACCAGGAAAAATAGCTTAATTACCAAATCACATTTGAAAGAAACATTCAACCCCATTTGTAGTTGTAGACATGGACTTGTAAATATTAAATAGACAAAAACAACAAGATCATTTCTACTGGTAGAACAATAATAAAATAAAATTACTTAAAGTTAGAAATTGGGTGGTTGAACAAACTAGCTAGCTAGACTAGCTTAGCTCATCTCAATTAAACCATGAATTCCGATCCATAATGGTCCACAGTCCACACCTACCACCACACTACCAAGTCATTGAATACGTAAAAATTGAACAATCGTTGTTGTACGTGTTAATGTGTACATTCAAGGAGTAGTTCAAAATCTTTGTTCTACAACAGAAGATAGTAGTGGTAACAGAGTATCCCTTTGACGTGTTTCTCATTAAATAGAGGGTGTACCAAACTCGCAGGAAAAATATATATATTACAACAATATTGCTTCCACTAACATCACAAATGATCACAATTAATGGGTCTGGTCGCCTAAGTCTAACTAATAATCCAAAAACACATGGTCCCTTGTCACAGTGGTGTGCCTTCCTTTGGAAACCCCCCACCACCAAGGTTCATGACCTAGTGTGTGTATAGAATTATGCAAATTTTCCTTGGCCCATTTAAAAACATGGGTGTTGTCCCACTTTGTGTGGGTGGTTGTCCCTCCTTCCAATAAAAAAATATAAAAAATAAAAAATAAAAAATAAAATCTGTGTCCTCTCTCCCTGTCCATGGGAACTTCAGTCTAGGCTACGTTTGGAAGTCGATTCTTGATGGATCCCAGTTGTTGTTGTTGTTGTTATCATGTAATCATGTCATCATGTAATCATGTCATCATGTCATCATGTCCTGGATATGTATTCCAGTTGTTGTAATCTTGTTGTTGTATTCCAATTATATATAAAAAAAAACTAATAATTGAAACAAATCAATGACTCACTCACTCTACATCCGACTGCCATTAATCCATGGCAAAAAAAAAAAAAAAAAAACTCTTCTTATATGTCTAATTTGTTGGTCAGGACCATCCATCCCATATACATTAGTACAAATCCTTAGGTCAATTCAAGAGCTTGTGACGTTCCAATCTTAACAAAATTGGGATTGTAAGTTATCAGCTGTGACATTTATTTAGCTGATGAATTTATCTTGATTAGTGATAAATAAATATCATTAAATCTATAGATCCAATAGTAGATTCAACTTCCTAATTAACTAGATAATTTGTACATAATAATTCAAAGCATCATGTAGTACTTATTGTTTTAAATATATACAAATGGGTAATGAGTAGTGAAGACTGTTTATGCTGTTTTTGTGTTTCTGAGAAAATTTGATGTAGGAGCCAATAATAATAGGTTTCTTATTATAGTTTTTAATTATTGTTTCTATAACTATACATAACTTATATAGTATGACTTGGGTGAATACATTTAGGTGTATAGTACCAATCAAGAGATAGCTGAAATTGACGATATAAGGTTGGTCTAATAGTAAACCCATCACATCTATACCATGAGATTGCGGATTCAAGTCTTCCCCCTCCCTAGAAAAACCCCGAATTTATGTAATAGTCCTTAAATAAAAAAATAATAATAATAATAAATAAATAAATAAAATAAAAAAGGAATAGATGAAATTCAATAAAACTATTCCTTTTTTCATTTTATTTAATTTTTTTCAATTCCTATATGTAACAACATGTGAGAAAGTTGCGGTGACTAGTAATAAGCCTCTCGGGCTCTCAAACATAATAAATGAGATTGTGTATTCCACAGTTTTTTTTTTTTTTTTTCATTATAAGTATAACATGTAAAAAAAAGGGTTCGGGGGAAAGGAATACAATTCGAATCTACATCCTAGTGGTGTAAGTATGATGAGCATATAACTGAGTCAATCTCATCCCGTCTATTCGATCATGTTTCTTCTCCCACAACTTTTAAATTAGAGGTAATTAAGATAAAAATGAAGGACTAAAAGAAATAGGTTGAGGTTTGACCAAGATAAAATGAAGAGTCGAAATTGAGAGGAGGAACTTTATCGATCATTGTAACGATAATCTTTGAACACCGAATCAAATAATACAAGAGCACGCCAACTTCTTCTTGCTGTTCGTTACTACCACGACCACCGCAAACAAAACCGACGTCGTTCCTGCAAAGCGGACACGTAGACCGTGACTGGAACCACACATCAATGCATTCCACGTGGAAGCAGTGCTTGCATTCCGGCAGCCGCCGGAACTTGTCTCCCTCCGTGATCTCGTCAAGGCACACCGTGCAAAACGCCGCGCCGTTTTTGTTAGGATTCTGCCGGAAAGTCAGCTCCTGCAGGCCGTTCCTCCGCCAAAAGCGCCTCCCGACGAAGGCGATGGCTAATAAGGTGGTGATTGTAATGAAGATCATATGGTCGTTGGTGATTTCCAATCGATCAACTCTCATGGCTTTTGAGAAATCTCTCTCTCACACAACAGTAATAACCAGCATGTTTAAAACTAGCATGTATGTCTTCAAAGCACAAGCTATATGCCTATATATCTACATATTTTAATATAAAATAACTCACCTATAATGTATGCACCTGAATAATTAGTTAATTACTAATAATTTGAAATAACATCAATTTAATAGAATTATATGTATTATACAGTCTTTCTACTGTCAGTTCGAATGGATATAAAATATATCAGTTCCTTACATGTGGGCTATTGGATTTAAAAGATGCACGGACAAATGCATGTAGTCAAGTCAAAGCATTTAAATTTAATGGTCCACATGCAAAGGAACTGATATATTTTATATCCATTCGAATTGACATTAGAAAAACTATATATATAATTAAGACAAAAATTATAACAAATTCAAATAAAATAGAGGGAATATGGGAGAATAGCACCAAATGGGTTTGGTTTTGTGGAAATATCACCAAATTATTAATTCTATGTTTTTTAGCACCAAAGTATGTGGTGAGACTATATTATCACTTATTCTTTTACTTTTCTTTTTATTTTTTAAATCTCTCTCTCTCTCTCTCTCTCTCTCTCTCTCTCTACTTTGTTTTTTTTTTTCTTCAAAGAAATGGAGGTCGAACAGACCTCAACCTCCATTTGTGGTCGATGAAGAAGAAAATAAAAAAACAAAAAAAAATCTGGAAATAAGTTTTGGCAATAAGTCTCAAGTGCTACCCGAGACTTATTGCCAGATGTTTTGGGGTAATAAGTCTTGAGTTTGGGTACCCTACCCGAGACTTATTACCGAGACTTATTGCCAAGACTTATTTCTAGAATTTTGTTTTAACTACTTTATCAACCTCCATTGGAGGTCATTTCGACGACCTCAATTGGAAGTCATTTTGAGGTTATTGGAGGTCATTGAAACAGTCGAACTCCATTGGAGGTCCTCTAATGGAGGTCTGTTAAATTTCCATTTATGGAGGTGAGAGGTGAGGTCACCTCCATCAATGGATGGTAAAGAGGATAGAAAAAGAAATAAAAGTAAAAATATGGGTGTTTTTGTCCATCTCTATACTTTGGTGCTATTTAAACTTGAATTATTAACTTGGCCACAATCACAAAACTAGGGGTGAAAAAGAGTGCTATAAATAGGGATGGGAATGGGGGCCGGATGGGGCCAGGAAGGGTCCACCCACCCCCACCCCCACCCCCACCCCCATTCCTAAAACCTCCCCCCACCCTCACCCCCAAACCCCATTTGGGGGAACTGGGGATAGGGGTGTTTGGGGGGAGGTTTCCCTTGCCTCCACCCCGTCCCCTATTTCTAATCCTACAATTTTTCAATTCGAAATTCAAAATTTAGAATTTAGAATTTAGAATTTAGAATTTAGAATTTAGAATTCGGAATTCGATCGGACTAAACTTTTGTTTCATTCTGTTTCAATATCCAATACAATAATACAATAATTGACAAAATATACAATCTAAAATGTATAATTAATTTATTTTAATCCAAAATTAATTCAAATAACTATAATAATATAGTATTAGTGTATTACACATAAAAGTCTAAACAAATTTAAAGTCTTAGAAAATAAAATTAAAAATATATAAACAAAAATATATAGTGGAATTAAGCCCCACCTCCACCCCCAAAACCCCATTTAGGGGTAAAATTTGCCTCCAAATGGGTGTGGGGCCCTGTGAGGGTGGGGCTCCGTGGGGGAAGTTCCCATCCCTAGCTATAAATTAAAACAACCCAATAACATATTGTTATTATGTGTGTGTAAAGCACACATTGACTACGTTCTGTTTGTTTCGTCTGGGCTGTTTTTTGGGGTTTTTTCTTTGCTTCCCAGCTGGTTGTGTTTTGTGTTTTACACATTGACTACAAAACATTGTTTTAGTAAATATTGAGTTCATATTTGTTGAATTGTATTTGATATAATTAAACAAAATTATTGTAAAATTTTATTAAAATAAATGTATTAATAATGTAATTTGGTTTATTTAAAAATTCGTCTTGACTCTGTCTCAAAATTTTAAAATTAATCATAGTAATACTCTAATATAGACTTCTCTTTATTAGATTCAATCGAATTTAATAAAAATTTATTGGAAAAAAAAATGTGTATATGTAATTATATCAAACCTTATAAGAAAGTAAATGAAATTGATTGTAATTATCATCAATAAGAAAATTTGATCCAAAAAAGTCTCTCCCTAAGGTTCTCTCTAAACCTAAGGTGAAAGTTTGTCTTAGTAAAGTTCTGGGGTGTGTTAGTGTTGATTCATTCTGTGACCTTGAGTAACATGAATGAAATTGAGATAGCATCGCTTTGCAATGCTCTTTCAATAGGGGAAAAGGATAGTCCGGCTCAAATTCTTGATGCAGGGCTGAAGAATAGGGGTGAACAAAGGTTAGCACTTTGTTTAGTGGGGAAAGTCTTGGGCTTCAAGGTTGTGAATATGGATGCTTTTAGGGACGTTATGTCAACAATTTGGCGAGTTAATGGGGGAGTGGAGATTGAGGCGATTGAAGACAATATATTTGAGTTTCATTTTAAGAATTTAGAGGCCCGTAAGAGGATTTTATCAGGTGGCCCGTGGAGGCTTGATAGGGCTATCATCATCCTTGAGGAACCAACAGGTACCGAGGATATTACTAATATGGGTTTTAATAAAACAGAATTTTGGGTCCAAGTGCACAATCTGCCTTTTCTGTGCATGTCGGAAGAAATAGGTGTTTTTCTTGGTAATATGATTGGAGAAGTCAGGAATATTGATATGGAAGCTGGTAAACATGGTTTGAATAGATTTATTTGTGTTTGGGTGGCGATTAAGGTGGATAAACCTCTGCGAAGGAGTCTTCGGGTGGACCTTCTGGGAGACGGAAGAATAACCACCATGCTTTTCAAAGGGTTCCGGATTTCTATTATAAGTGCAACAGACTGGGTCATACTCTGGGTGAATGCACTGCTCCAGGTGACAATAAGGAAGTTACAATAGAAGCTAATATCAGACTTTGTACATAGATGAGGACTTCTAGTCCTCCGAAAAAATGCTTATATGGGTTTGGGAGTGGCAGAGTGGAACAAGGTAGACAAAACTGGAGTGAAGGTGGATATGGCTTTACTGGTCCAAGAGGTGTAATGAGAAATCAAGAGAACTGGAGAACGAAAATGAAGTCACCAGAACCAGAAGGTGGTCGGAAGGAGAATATCCGAGATGATGGTGGTAAGGGTAATCTCGAAACTCTCGCTACTATGGTTACGTGTGGGGAAAGGAAAGTTAACATTAATGGGGATGTTACTTGCAATGAGATTGGGGAGTTCCCAATTGACGACTGTAAGATGGCTGATCCCAAGGTGGCTGAAGGGATTGAATTTCGTCAGGCAGTGTACATGCTGAAATATCAAGTATTGATCAGAATTTGCTTGTGTCTGAAAATTTGAGCCTTAGGCTCAGTAAGAGTCCAGCAAAAGACATTGATCCTAGACCACCTACTAGCCCAAATCATATTAGTGGCGTTTAGAATGGAAGGAGTATTGGGCCTAATGTTTTTAACTCACAGATTAGAGAGGAAACAAATGTTGTAACCCAAACCCAAGGATCTTGGAGGAGGATCGGGCGAGGTAGTATTTCTAACCAGAATCCAAAGCAGTTGGGGGTGAAATTAGGTAAACATGAGGTTGGTTCTTCGGGTGTGGAGAGGAAATCAGCGAGCAAGTACTCTTAGGTGGAAGCTTTGATTCCGGGGATTGAAGGTGATTTTGCAAGACCGAAATTCAATGGCTCAGTTGAATTGGAGGGGAATGATAGAAAAACAAGAAGTCAGAGGGAGATGGCAGAATATGCAAGAAATGACGGCGAGAATTCTATGGTGGCTACTGAGAGTCGGATATCGACAGGTCGGTCTCTACCAACCAACCAGATGTAATGAAAATCCTAAGTTAGAACGTTTGGGGGTTGGGTAATGACCGTGTGTTCCGGGTCCTGCGAGAATTGAAGAAGGACAAATGCCCAGATGTTATGGTGCTCATGGAAACAAAATCGAATCAGGTTCGTTTAGAGAAGCTACGTGTGTTGTTGGGTTTCTATGGTAAGATTGTAGTCGATTCAGTTGGTCGTTCTGGAGGGATGTGTCTTTTTTGGTATGATTCGGTTACGGTGGATTTGAGGTCGTTCTCAAGATTTCATATAGATGTTCAAGTTTCTTCAAGTGGGCAACATGCTTGGAGACTTACGGGATTTTACGGAGACCCGGATCCTAGCCAGCGGAAGCACTCATGGACATTACTTCGTCGCTTAGCCGGAATGTCGACACTTTCGTGGTGTTGTGTTGGAGATTTCAATGAAGTCCTTAATGATGCAGAGAAGATTGGTGGGGTGCGTAGAGATTGGAAGCAAATCACAGCTTTCAAGGAAGCGTTAGATGATTGTGGGTTGGAAGACATGGCTTTTCAAGGTCCAAAACACACTTGGTGTAATAAAAGGGAAGGGTCTGATAGAATACAAGAAAGGCTTGATTGTGGCATTAGCAATGCTGATTGGAGAGGTATGTTTCCTAGATCGGTGGTGCAACATTTAGATTACTGGCACTCAGACAATAGACCCCTGCTGATTAAGGGTAGGATGGATGGTGGAGCTGTTACCACCTCTACTGGTTGTCAAGGTAAACGGTTCTTTTTTTAGGAGTGTTGGGCTGATGAGGTGGGGTGTAAAGACGTGGTTTCATCAGTTTGGAATAGCAATACGCCTCCGAATTCGATCCCAAATGTTCTACGGCTGATCAAGGATAGTTCAGTTAAACTGGGTAAATGGAACTTAGATCGGAAAAAACAAATGAGAGAGGAAATTGAACGAAAGAAAAAAGAATTACATTGGGCTAATAACTGTAACAGTCCAGGAGTGTGTAGAGAATTGAGAATCAGTTTGAGGGTCTTCTGAGTAAGGAAGAACGGTTTTGGCGGCAACGGGCAAGAATTCAATGGTTGAGAGAAGGGGATAAGAATACTAGGTTTTTCCACCAGAAAGCTTCAGCCAGAAAAGCTCGAAACAAAATCATTGGCCTTTTTGGTGAGGATGGGGTATGGAATACTGACAAGCAAGATTTGGAGAAGATTATTCTTAAATATTTCTCACAGATTTTCACATCGAATAGCCCTTCTCAAGAGAATATTCACAATGTTTTGAATTGTGTGGAACCGAAAGTTTCGGTCCAAGCTGGAAGATTGTTAGAGTTGGATTTTACTAGAGATGACATTCACAAAGCTATTTTTGATATGAGTCCATTGAAGGCACTAGGAAAGGATGGCCTTCCAACAGCTTTTTATCAACGTTTTTGGGACTCGGTTGGTCCAAATGTGACTGAAACTTGCTTAAAGTATTTGAATGAGGATGCTTCCTTAGAGTCCATGAATAGTACGCTTATAACCCTTATCCCTAAAATTAATAATGATATGCGTATTACATATTTTAGGCCGATTAGCTTATGCAATGTGCTTTACAAAATCATTGCAAAGGCTTTGGCCAATAGACTCATGTTGGTTATGGGAGATGTAATTTCGAAAATGTAAAGCGCTTTTGTCCCAGGGAGGTTGATCACGGATAACGGCATGGTCGGTTTTGAATGTCTCTATGGTATGAAGCGCAGGAAGAGGAAAGAGGGATATATGGCTATCAAGATCGATATGTCTAAGGCATACGATCAAGTTGAGTGGGGTTTCATTGAGCAAATGATGAGAAAGTTAGGTTTTAGCAATAGCTGGATATCCAAGATTATGGGATGTGTCAAATATGTTTCCTACTCCTTTATTGTCAATGGTGAGATTGTAGGAGAGTTAAAACCAACCAGAGGGCTGAGACAGGGAGATCCCATCTCTCCTTACCTGTTTCTGATGTGTGCTGAAGAGCTGTCATGCCTGATCCAAACAGCAAAAATGGAGGGTTCAATTTCTGGTTACAAGAGTAGCAGATTCGGCCCTGATATTACCCACCTATTCTTTGCCAATGATAGTTTGCTATTCTCAAAAGTGTCTATCTCTGAATGTGTAGCAATAGATAAAGTTTTGGATGTTTATGCTTTAGCTTCGGGGCAAGTTGTAAACTACGCTAAATCGACTATGTGTGTTAGTCCCTCGGTTGAGCGTTCGGAAAGCTTACGAATGGCAACGGTGCTAGGTATTCAGGTGGTTGATAATCTTGAGAAGTACCTAGGGCTTCCAACTTATGTGGGCATAAATAAAAGATGTCTGTATGCCGATATTATTGATAGGGTCTGGAATCGTTTGAAGGGCTAGCAGGATAAATTCTTATCAGTGGGTGGTAAGGAGATTTTGATTAAAGCAGTGATCCAAGCTATACCCACCTACTCTATGAGTCTTTTTAAGATGCCAAAAGGCATCATTAAAGAGATCAATCGCCTTTAAATGGTCCCGTCTCTATAAGCCGAAAGTTTTTGAAGGGTTAGGTTTCAGAGACCTTACTACTTTCAACAAGGCGCTCCTCGCGAAACAATGTTGGCGGCTGGTTAAATTTCTAGATTCCCTTGCAGCTAAAGTTATTAGGGGCTGCTATTTCCATAAGTCAAGTTTCTTAGAAGCAGAAGAAAATTCATCCAGCTCAGTTTTATGGAAAAGCCTGATGTGGGGTAGAGAAATCCTGCATTCTGGTTTGAGATGGAGAGTTGGAGAGGGGGCTTCTATTTCTATTTATCAGGAGAAATGGATTCCGAGACCCACAACCTTCAAGGTGTTTTCACCTCCCCTACTTGGTATCAACACTAAGGTTAGCCACCTGATCAATCCTTCGGGTTTGTGGAATATTGATTTAAATAGAGCTTCTTTTCTTAAAGAGGATTGTGATGCTATTTTGAGCCTTTCCTGTTGGTTTCTCTACGGCTAAGGATTCTCTCACTTGGCATTTTAAGCAAAATGGTACATATTCAGTGAGGAGTGGTTATCGAGTTGGGTGTGCGCAGGGGAATCAATCGAGTATGTCTGTTGGTTCGAGCTGTGAAGAATGGTGGAAGTTCCTATGGCAAGTTAAAATCCCTCCGAAAGTTAAAATATTCATATGGAAAGCTTGCTTCAATTGGATCCCATCTATGAAAAATCTGCAGAATAGAGGGATGGATGTAACTGATGTTTGCCCTGTGTGCAAATGGGAGGTGGAAACTTCTCTTCATGCGGTCTGGGCATGCAGGTCTCTTAAGGGTGTTCGGCAGTCATGGCAGCTGAGTAAGGTGATTGGTAAGGGAACAAGTAAAAGCTTTTTGGAATTTATTTTGGAGTGTTTTGTTTTGTTGAAAGCTAAGGATTTATCCTTGTTATGTGTGGCTCTTTGGAGATTGTGGAATCAACGCAATTTGATTACTCATGGGTTATCGTCTTTGAAGTTGGAGGATACATTTGAATGGGCTAATTGCTTTATTGAGGAATTCCAAAGCTCAGTTGTCACTGCCCCTATCTCGGCAGCTGTGGGTTGCTTGCAAAGGGTGCCTCGTTGGATACCTCCTCCTCCTGATAAGTTTTTGCTGAACTTTGATGCAACAATAAATAGCAGCAAAGATGTGGTGGGTATTGGTCTGGCTATTAGTAACTCTGATGGCTGTGTTATGGCCATTAGCTCATAGCATATTCGGGCTTCTTTTAGTCCATTGGTGGCTGAGGCAGTGGCTATCCTCAAAGGTATTCAGCTGGCTTTCGACACTGGTTTGGTTCCTTTGGATATGATGTCTGACGCGGCTGTTGTGGTAGGGTTGATTAATGATCTGAAAGATCATGATTCGGAAATTGGGTTGGTAATTGACGCTATTAGGAAGCTTTTGCTTTCTATGCCTGGCTGTGTTCTGCGCTTTGCTCCGAGAGGGGCTAATTTAGTTGCTCACACATTGGCAAAAAAATGCTCTTTCGATCCCAGAAGATTGCTTTTGGCTTGAGGATTTCCCTCACAGTATTCGTATGTTTCTCTTGTTAGATGCTCCTGGGTGTCTCTGATGCTCAGTTTGTTTGTATGTTTCAAAAAAAAAAAAAAAAAAAAAAAAAAAATTGATTGTAATTAGAATAAATATTTTATATATATATATATATATATATATATATATATATTTGGCCTTGTCGCTGGGGTGGTCATGGTTGGTTTTTGTTGTTGTTGTTTTTTTTTTTTTTGAATGGTAATTTTATTCAACAAAGCCAACACGGCCAAAGCCTACAAAATCAATGAAACCAAGCAATTGCTCGGCTGGCTAGATGTTTGGGTTTTGTTTGCTTTTTATTGTTGTTTGTTATGGCTTTGGCCTTCCTGTGGCTTTTGATTTTTGTTCTTGTTAGCTTTCTGTTGTTGGGTTTGTTGCAATGTTGCCCTTTCCAATAAAATTGTTGTTCTAATATATATATATATATACATTCTTTCTATTATCAGTTCGAACTAACAAAAGTTATATTAGTTCCTTGTATGTAGACCACTGGATTTAATTACTTTGACTAAAAATTGCATACAGCCAAGTCAAAGTATTTAAATCCAGTAGCCCACATGCAAGGAACTGATATAACTTTTGTCAGTTCGAACTGATAATAGAATTTCTGTATATATATATATATATATATATATATATATATATATAAATGTTCAAGTCAATACATATTGATATAACTTTATTAATGTAGATTTACATACTTTGATTCAAAGTGTATTATACACTTGTCAAAACTTCTCTATAATCATATCAGTGGTCCACATCTATTAGTACTAATATAGTTACATCAATGCGTACTGATGTGAACGAGACCGTATATATATATATATATAGTAAGATGTTTGTATAGTATTTACATGGAGTACATTATACATAATACATATAACATATAAATATAACTATAAAAAGTAAGTAGAGTCAACAACTCACACAGACGTCATAAATACGTGGATGCAACTAACGAATAAAAATTAAAAAGAGTGGAAACCACGCATGAACCAATTTGAAGAAGTAGCAACTTCCACCATTTTCATTGGTCAAATCGTCTTCATTATGTAACCACTTCTTCCCGGCCACAAATTATTTAAATATTTTCAGCCAAGTTTTTTTATTTTTTTTTTAAAATTTTTTTATTTTGGTGAAGGGAAACAGATTTTCAGACAAGTTAATTTTGCGTTTCAACGTGAATTCATCATCATATCTTCTTTAATTTGTTCATAATTTCATATGATCAAATGCTTTTTTTTTTTCTTTTTTTTTTTTTTGTATGGGACGCCCACCTCCTCCTTTGGAGCCAAATCAGCAATCATTTAAACTTTTTTTAATTTGTTGTTCTAATAATTCTGGGGTAATTTTATTAAAGTATCTATTTTTTTTAATGAAATATCACATATTTAAACGTCTTTGTCATATTAACAATTTAAAATACATCACTTTAATCTATTTGACTAAAATACTAATAGTTAACTCTAACTATATAAATAAGAGTATAATATATATATATATATATATAATAATTTTAAAAATAGGGAAAAAAAAAACTAATGGATTATGGAAAACATAAAGTTAAAATAAATAATAAATTGAAAGTATTTTTATAAATTAAAAAAATAGAAAGTATTTTAAAAGATAAAAAGAAAGTTTTAAAAAAAAAAACATAAATGGATCTCCACCATTAGATCGATCTATATCCAACGGTGAAGATCCATTTACTTAAAAAAAAAATCTTTTTATTTTTTGAAATACTTTTAATTTTTTTTTAAATACTTTCAGTTTATTATTTATTTTAACTTTATATTTTTCATAATCCATTATTTTTTTCCTTTTTTCTTTTTTTTCTTTTTTTGGTTTTCTAGAAAATAAATTTTTGTTGTTTATTTATTTTTATAAACCATTTTAATATTATTTATTTTTGAAACTTAATAAATCATTTTGACAAGGATAAAATTGTACTTTGATACATATAATTATAGTTGACCGTTAGTATTTTGATCAAATGGAGATGTATTTTGAAAAAATAAGGGACTTAAGTTACTAATATACCCAAGACATTTAAATATGTGACATTTCTTCCAAAAGTAGGGACTTTAGTGAAATTACCCTAATAATACAGTCGGATACACCTAATTGCTATCATAATTTCATAAAAATAAATAAATAAATAAATAAAAAACATATTCAAATTGAATAGTAGAATATATTAAAAGTTTTTGGTTATTTCCGTGTACAGACGACTTATTAGCTTCTTGAAATACCATAATAAAAATAAAAATAAAAATTACATATATATTTAGCTAAATAGGCATCACCAGTTTTTTGAGATAAATATAGTTGATATATATCTAATCAATTGACATGTGAGATGTGATAGACTGATAGATTAGATTTTGATTGGTTCAACAATATGATATGAACATTATATATATGACAAGATGAAACATAATAATCATTGATTGTCAATTTATTTCTAAAATTGAAATAAATTGTTTTATAAGAACCATTCCTTTGTCTGTTGTGATCTAAAGTTTGGTCAAATTTATTTAGAAATCCACTCATAAGATTCTTAATTAAGCAACTTATTTTGGGGCCATGATGAATATGACAAAGCTTGTTTCATTAATTGTCACAAATTATTTGATAACATATATAGAGTAGTATGTAGTACATTAATTTTTCTTCAAAAAAAAAAAAAAAAAATGTAGTACATTAATTTTTTTTTAAAATTTTTTTTTTTTGAAAAGGTAAATATGTAGTACATTAATGCTGCGTTTGTTGCGCGGGATTTGATTGGATATGATTGGACTATTTTTAAAACATGGGATTGAATTAGATTGGACTGAACTAAATTAGTACTGTGATATGTTTGATATAGTATGGATTGGACTAAATAAATTTAATATTTTAAATATAAATAATATAATATAAAATAGATAAAGTATGGGTCATATCCAAAAAGTAATAATATAAAATATATAATGGTGGGTCCCATCTAAAAAAGTAACAATATCAAAAATATAATGGTGGGTCCCATATTAAAAAAATTAAAAATATATATATAAAGGGCTAGGACTAAAATAGTCCCAACCTCTCAAACGGGACTAAATAATCCCATTGCAGTAGGATATGGGTGGTTCCCACCGGACTGTTTTCCCATCCTGTCTGCACACCAAACGTGGGAACCGGACTAAAATTTGTCCGATCCTTTCCAATCCTATGTAACAAACACAGCCTTATTGCATACACATAAAATCACACTTATGGCGATTTAGGTATTTATTTACTTATATAAAGCTCAAACTAGAAAAACTTCAACTATTAATTAATAAGGGATGGGCAGAGGGCGAAATCCATGACGAAGAGCGGCTTGCCATATATTGTCAATGTTGAAGATGGTGTCGCCACACTCGTTTACATTCCATTCTTCCATAGCAAGTAGATTTTTGTAAGAACCAAATTAGTTACACACTTGTAGCTTCATGTGTTCCTCCTCATGTAACACAGCAACCTGCATATATGAGTACGACATATATATACATATAGTGATCCAAAATACTTTGATATATAATATATAATATAATTTATATACCTGGATCAGATGCCTGTTTGACATAGAGCAAAAGCAATGGCATGAGCAACCTTGGAGAGTTTGAGGAACACTTGTTTTTGCTTTGGATTTTTATGCCCATTTAAAATAAAATCGTTAAAATTTATTCGCGTGAATTTAACAAATGGATGCAAAGCATCCATTTCACGTGTTTAAGTTTGACGTTAGTGTTTATAGTAGTATCCAAATGATATTTTGATCGGTACTTTATGTGGTAGCAAAAAATAACACAATTAAAAATAGGTTTTAGGATCAATATGAAAGCCCAAGCTCAAAGGTCCAACCCATGATCCAAACTCAAGTCACTAGCTAACTTGATTGTTGGTTGACCAAGTCTTTCAGTTATAAAACAATTGTAACTGCCAATTCAAATTGGCTTTAAGCCACATTTATGGAATCCTATAAAATCAGGAAAGAATCATGGAGAGTAATTGCACGTAACCGATTAGAGAGGCCCCACTTGAAGGTTTAGACTAGAACACTATAAAAGCACCCTTCACTCCAAGAGAAGGAGGATAATTCTTCCCATCATTCCCGACTCAAAAAAATTCACTTGATAAATTATCACTCTCTCAATCCATGGTTCCGACCACTGGAACCTCATCTCAAATAATCTCCACGCTTAGCCCAAGCGAAAATAAGGCTATTTGAACGACACCACCCAGGGCTCGACAATCCTTGTCTACGATTTGCTTTAGAATCTATATTGTTTATTTCTTAATTTGAATTATCAATTTGTCATAAATTGTCTAACTTGGGTGTCGAGTAGACTCCTACAAGACACCCCTTCCATTAGTTTTGTTCTACGAGAAATCCAAAGTATTCGACAAAGCACTATTCATAGATTGTCCGTCCCCAAACTCTACGATTTTGACTGAATTTTGACAGTAGGATTTTCTGGTTTTACACTTTATAGTTAGAATAAAGTCAATAAACTATGAGTTTTTCTCTATTAGACATATAACTGCGAGTATACTTATAACACACTTATCCACCTCATCACTTTTGCCAGAAAAAGCAATGCTATACTTCTTGATACATATTGTACATTCGAATTCAATTTTTTTTTTATATATCATTTGGATCTCTTTGTTTTTTTTTTTAACAGATTGTCCATTTTTCACTAACTTGGTCTTTATATTTTCAAAAACCCATCAATTTGGTCTCTCTTATCAGATTTTTGACGATCAAGGGTCACTGAAAAAGCAAAATAACTTCTTTACTTGGTTTGGAGGAGGTCGATCCTCCTCTAGCACTGGAGGAGGCAAACTCTCCATCTGTTTTGGCGATAGAGGAGGATCGATCCCCTTTAGCACTAGAGACATGTCCTCAATTTCCATATTTTATGAAGGAGTCTCGACTCCTCCAAACCTGGAAATGGAGGAGGCCGGAGGAGAAGCTGGCTTCCTTCAATGAAGTGGTCACCGGAGAATGCTGGTCCTCCTCCGGCCTCAACTACCGACGAGGGCCACCATTAATCATTTTAGTTATATATATATATATATATACAGTCTTTCTATTATCAGTTCGAACTGACAATAAATATATCAGGACGAAGAATATGGACCACAGATTATGAAGAAGTTTTGACAAGTGCATACACTTTGAGTCAAAGTATGTAAATCTAGTGGTCCATATTATTCGTCCTGATATATTTATTGTCAGTTCGAACTGATAATAGATATATCAGGACGAATAATATGGACCACTAGATTTACATACTTTGATCCGTATATATATATATATATATATATATATATATATATATATATATATATATATATATATTTAGTTTTTTGTTATATTATTATTAAATATAAGGGTAATATTGTCATTTAATAAAATAATGAGGGTAATATGGATATTTCTTAAGTAAGAAAATCAACTTCTCCAACAATCAGTTTCTAAAAGCTACCCCCAACCAACTTCTCAAAAGCTGATTATTAAAGGAGCATATTATGAAATAATTTAATTATGGAGTTTTTACCAAACACCTAAAGGATCCTAGATTATGAAATTAAGTGATTATTTAAACCCTAAACATAGCCTTAATATATGAAACTCTATTGGAAAATAATAAGACGACATTAACACCACTTGCTGCAAATGCTTAAACGGAGTTACAAGTTGCTTTTATCATGTCGGAGGAAGATAGTCTCCAAAATTCCAAGATTGGTAGTGCAAAACACAAATTTATGGGCCGACCATTCACTTGATTCAAGAACAAGAAAATAACGCCAAAACTGAAATAAAAAAAAAAAAAAAGGAGCACCAGCGCTGTTATTATTACTCTTTGATTATCTTGTATGGAGTACAATCACAATAACAAGAATATAGAGGTATATATATAATTATATATATATACCTCATGAAATAAACATCATTACATACTATAACCTTTTATCATCTGTAACAAACATGTAACTTCAAAACCTACCGATAAACTATAATCATACGCAGTCTCTCTAACCAGTGGTAACATCCACCTGGAAACCGAAACATGGAGAAGACAAAATTAGTATTACAATAAGCAAGATAGCTCAGTGATGTAATTTACATTCAAAATTAAAAAATTCACACCGGAACATGCAGCTTCTCAATCAAACCTCAAATCACCATTATCTGAGGCCATAGACATAAACCTTGAAATGGAATATTTTGCTATACAAATCTGTTTTGGGACGAAAAAGAATTAGACTGCCAACCAAGTTGTCAAAACTGGTTAACCAAAACCCTTTCTACCCATATGCCTTTTCTGGATATGTCACTTTCAAGTTTGAACAAATGCAAGCAAGTACTTATTATTCTAGACATGGATGCTAACATACCTAACATTCCATTGGAATCTACTTTATATTACAGCATTCCATTTTGGACCATTTGAAATAACCATTGTCAACACTGATTAGAATCTACTTTACATCCTTGATTCTAAAATTTTATGGTTAAATTTGTTCTAACCTCAATCTACTTCACTGCTCCAAAAGAAATAAACATTTGCTCATTTAATCTTGAAGTGTACTTAGAACAAAAATCTAGGAGATGACTGTATACATCTGAGTATTACCTTAATCTTATCTCTGATATCTTTGAAGAAAATGAAAGACCTATGCGGCAGCCTGCATTTGCCAAACATAAATGTTATTCAAGGAGGTAAAATTGCATGTAAGATGGCTGCACGTCATTAGTCAAGTAGAAAAATGATAGTATAAATACACTTTTAAGACTTTTTCTGCTGTTAGTAGGGGGCTACCAAGTACCAAAAACAAAGTTTTACATAACTGAAATCTTGTGTCATTAGTCCACAAAAACTTAGGGACGGCCAGAAAAGTGAAATGGCTTGATCAATTTATTAACTCACAGACAAAATCTAGTATAAAATTTGGCAAGCATACATGGTTCAGTAATTCTTTGGGTGCTCTGAAACTTGCAGATTATACACAACTCATTGGTAGAGCAGAATTTAGTTTATTGCACACACTAGTTAGGTCATGAATGATAAAAATAATAAAAACAAAAAATCACATATATTGAAATTACCACATTTTGCCTCAATGAATTGTTTCTATAAACATAAACACTAAAATTTTCACAAATTTTCCTCACAGTCCAATTTCGTACCCAAAGTTCAAACTATTCTCTACAATAATATTCGCCTGTTATGTTTTTAGTTGTTGGTAGCAGTTGGAATATTCCCAAAGCATACCCCTTCACTGTTAAAGCCACAATATGATCTCAACAATAAAACAAATCTGTTTATGCATCTGTCAACAATACAAGCTTGCTAGCCAAAGCCTACGGAAGATACTACAGCACCCACCCATAATCAAATATATTTAGGATTAAATACAGATAATAATATTCTATTGCAGATAACAGCAATTGCACTTGATACTTGGAGAAGGCAGCTCATGTACATGGCAAACTTACATAGTCTCCATTATTATAATCACAAAAGCTACAATGAAATCAATGTTTAATGCAGTACTATTGATGAAATAAAAACTAGATTATCCCTATCTCCACAGATATGTTTTTTAAATGATAAACCATTGCTACTTTCAGTCCCAAAAAGAACACCTAAAGAATGGCACAACTACGACGCTTTACCTTCTCATCTTTTGCTTTAAAAACAGCTTTAACAGCTTCAAAAACTTCTTCAATAGGCTTTGCAGCATCAATCTGATGGAAAAGAAGAAGTAGTGATTGCAACGTACTTGCAAAATCAATATAAAATGAAGTGCTCAATATTTTGGAAACAAAATATTACCTTACGAACTTTCCCCTTAGATTCATAGTATTGAACCACAGGGAGACTAGACTCTAAGAAAACATTAAATCGCTTCCTTATTGTCTCAATGTTATCATCTTCTCTTCCCTTCATTACCCAAAACAGAATATAATATGTTAAAAGAGAACATGAAATCGAAATACTGTAAAAAGAATAAGAAAATGATACAATAAGACAATAAAGGATAATCTTTAAGAAAAAGGCAACATTAATCTAACCTGATTCCTACCCAAAAGGCGCCTTTCCATTTCTTCTTCAGAACAATCAAAAAACAGGACAAATTCTGGCTCAATTTTAGTCTGCAGAAATAACACATTATCAGCAATTATGAACAGAGATCCTAAACTCAATGAACTGTCATTATACTTGCATATGAAAGATAATAACTTCATCAACAAGTAATAACATAGAAGACTTACAACTTCTTCAAATGCTGCACGGTTTTCCTCGTTACGAGGAAAACCATCAATGAGGAATTTATCGTTACCATTTTCCTGAATTGCTTTTTGGAGAAGCTTGATTGTTACCTCAGAAGGAACAATCTTTCCCTCTTTAATCATGTTCTGGATCATAGTTCTGTACACCATAAGAGAACAAATTGTTATTACCAAAGCCTTGCAAGAAGCAGGTTGACAATTCAGAATCATATTATCTAACACATGGTTACAACAGAAGAGAATGGTCTCCATGAAAAATGGTTAAAAGGACCTGGAGAGGACCAGGAAACTCTAAAAGAACCACATCCTATTTGTGACACAACCTAGAAACTTTGTCAAGAAGCTATTAAAACATAGACTCGACTCAACTAAGTCCCATTTCCAAACTAGTTGGATCAGGTAGCTATTGAAGCATAAATGGAATAAAATCATAGAAGTGGAAAGTTATTCTATAATGTCATATCTAAGACTTAAAAGACCAACTGGAAAATGAACCCTTCCACAAGCATTTAAGTTCATGACTGATGCTCATCTCAAACTACAGCTTCCTTAATATATCAATGATAAACATGGAAAATCATGCACGATGGTTGATTTTCAATTTCACAATTTCACCAAGAGGTCCATATCTCAAATCAATATAGATTTTATTGGATTAGATGGACAACAATGTAATTATAATCCTTACCCATTTTCAGAACCAGATTTAATTTCTGCTCTGAGAAGATCACCGGCACTGAGATGGGTGTACCCAAAGTGTTGCACGATATTTGCACACTGGGTTCCTTTTCCACTGCCCGGTCCACCTGGTAAATCAATGAAGATGGATATACCAACTCAGAAAAGGTCCAAACAATATAAAAAATGAAAAATGAGAAAGCAAAACTAAATTGATAATTGGAAAAAGGAGATGTTAAAATAATCTGAGATGTGAATAGCATACACCTCAATCATGAGAAAGTACAAGAATATTAACATACTGGAACTTGATTAGAGTGTAATACACTTAAAAATACCATCCAAAGAGCACATTGCTTATAAGAAGGATGATGGAAGGGGAGGAGCGGAAGATTAAAAAAAATAATTAATGCAGTCAACTGATTACAATAACCCTATCTTTCATTACATTTAAAAGAAGTATCAGGCAGGTAAACAACACACCTGATATATGATATGAAGCTGTCGTGACAATCACTCTTTGAAACAAGAAGAATTTTTTGCCTCAAAGACAAAAATTATCATATGCTTGTTCTTGTAAATTAACATTTTTATGCTGATAAAAACACTTATTTTACTCCATCATTCCCTTCCTCCCTCCTTAATCACATCAGAGCAAGGGGAAAAAAGAGAACAGGACACCTCAATAATTGGGGATGCATGTTTATCCCAGACTGTAATGAAAATTAAGTGATATGGCAGCTAAAAAGTGCCATTTTAGTTGTAATACGGGAGATGATCTGAGATCTACTAATACACTAAAAACGCCTAACACAAGATCCTTACCTAAAACAAAAATAACAGTGGGCTTCTTCTCTGCTATGCTTCCATTGGCCTTCTGCAATCAGACAATTTTGTCATATGCCAACATCAAGGCAAAACATACACTAGCAGTGAAGGGTATAACTTTACAAAAGACACCATGCACAAGATCACATATTTAACTGAGAAACGTGCACCATTCTTTCCTTGACTTTTCAAATATAAAATAGAACTACATGACAACTATGGTAAAGCATTTAATCGATTCACTTCATAACAGAAAGCAACAATCTTTATGGCAGCATATTTTGTTGTCATTAAATCATAGATCTAAGGTTCTGCATCATCATTTTGATTACTGCTAACAGCACCAACTCTCTAATACTTTACGGCCAAATTTTATCTCTCAAATCTCGTACAAAGCAAATGGATTTCTAAAACATGATTGTATTTGCATATATCACTCCATCTGCTACTTAGATCATAAAAGTTACATATCGAATCATGCAACTTCAGATCATAAACCATTGCACCAAAATCAGCTTGATCAAAAATCCAAAAAAGTACCTTGTTTGCAGCATCAACAACGGTTCCCATGAGTGCCTACTAAATTTGTGTCTGGACAAAAGATCTACATAATAATTTCGCATCATATAAAGGCATTAGCTTTTGAGAAGAAAATCCATTATCTACAACGCGCCAATTATAAGCGAAATTCGAATAACTCAGATGTCACGCGAAACAGTAATAATACGATTCGAATTCTGAATTCCCCCACTAACAATGCATGAGCTCAAAAGGGATTAGCTTTCATTAGATCTCTAATTATAATAAAAATCCAGAATTGGCGCAAAAATCAGATCAAGCGTCTACAAAAATCAAATCTTGAATTAAACTTATTAATCAACTGTTAGATCGAAAAACACAAGACCACAAATCTAACAGTAGATGTCAATTTAAATACAAGAGCATGATTCCATCCTAAATAAACGATCAGATCCGGAATAAAAAAAGTTGAAAAATAAAAAGACATAAGCATCAAAGAGAAGAAAATGTAGAGAAGAGAACAAGATCCGAGACAGGAGGAGAAGAAGAAAAGAGAGTTACCTGTGTGTTTTCTTCTTGGGAGAGAATGTGGAGGGAAATGATCAAAGGAGAGACAAAGAGGAGATGCAAAAATTGTGGGGATGTTGCTAGTTTAAATACACGTTTGTTTTTGAAACATTAAACCCACGCTACGCTACCCGCGTACTCGTCGGTGAGGGTATCTTCGGAAATTCACTTCCCTTTTTCCTTAATCCTTGGTTCACGATTTTTAAACGCCTCTATTTAATCAAGAAAATCAAAACTTTTTCACCCCTCTATCACGGTACGTTGACCCGTATACATGACGATTGACGCGTAAAGAATCAAAGGTGACCAAAAACGTGCAATCTAATCCAATAGGATTCATTGGATCCGATTCAATCTACTAGATTAGATCGGATAATATGATTGAATCGGATTTGATCTAAGAGTATTTCCAATGCAAGCGTTGCTTGTGAAAAAAAGATATGTAAAGTAGGATAAATAAACGTTCTATTAATAACCGTGTCTCCAATGCATTTGTCTATATTCAACCTCAAGCTGACGTAACAAAAAAATATTAAACATTGTCAATATAAAAGCATCTCCAATGCAAAAGTGGCTTGCATATCAATAATTGTTGACATGGCAACAATGTCAAGAGACTTACTTCCTATGTGGTATAAAAATAGACTTGATAGACAATCAACTCAAAAGTTAGTCTCTAATGCTTCCGTCTAAAACACAAGTTTTTTAATGACGTGTCCATCTTTTTTTCCTGTTTTATTTTTTATTTTATTTCCTTACCCAAAATATATGAAAAATTAATGTCAATTTTAAAGGTTTTTTGAGTCAACCTAAAAAATAGCTGTGCAACAGACCGTTTGAAAGTAGACGGTCATGTTGACAATGTCTAATATTTTTTTTGTCACGTCAGCTTGAGGTTGAATATGCACGGCTGCATTGGAGACACAATTATTAGCATAAAGTCTATTTATCCTACGTGGCATCTTTTTTTTTCACAAGCCACGCTTGCATTGGAGATGCTCTAACCGTCTACTTTCAGACGGTCTGTTGCACAGCTATTTTTTAGGTTAACTCAGCAAACATTTAAAGCTGACATTAATTTTTCATCTATTTTTGGTAAGGAAATAAAATAAAAAATAAAACAGGAAAAAAAATGGACACGTCATTAAAAAAATTGTGTTTTAGACAGAGACCAAATTTTAAGTTAATTATTTATCAAGTCATTTTTATGCCACATTAGAAGCAAGTCTCTTGACATTGTTGTCATGTCAACGATTATTAATATACAAGCCACTTTTGCATTGAATATGCTCTAAATTCTAAAATATATTGATTCTATTAGATCGAATCGGATCGGATATTGGATTTTTATATGAAAATCCGTCAAATCCGTTGGATCCACCAAAATATAAGGCTTAATTTGTATTTAGCCAATTTATTTTGTCTTATACAATAACATTGAGCAAAAGGCGGGTGTTATTGTATTTTGCTATGATAAAAGGTTATATTTTAATTTGTTTGATGATTTTATTTATGTCTATGTTTAGAACTTATGTTTAAAGTTTATAATTTGTTAGACTTTCTAAACTTTAAAGTATACAATTATGCATTGTTTTTATATTAATTATTAGTTCTTTACTTTTATTTGAAATACCATATGAATAATTATTGAATTTGTTAATTTTAGGAATGTTTTAACTTTTAAATATTAAGAATTGCTTCATATGAATCCGATCCATTAGATTGGATTGGATCAGATCGGATTGTAATTTCTTCGATTGAATCGGATATTTAATTATAGCAAATTCAATGGATTTGATATGCCACACACCCCGAGGTCCATGATCTACTAAGTAAGGTGACATTTTTAATTTAAAAGGAGTTTTGTATTATTGTCATTAAAAAATGATTTATGAAAATAAGAAACAAATTGGAGTATATTCTAATAGGAAAGCATAGGAATTGAATTCTGATTGGTGAGTCTAATTGAAATAAAATTCACATTCGTATTTGTGGTCCCATCCACGTAAGGGGATTAATATTCTCTCCTTGTTTGTTTTTCCTTAACTTTTCATAATCCAATGACACCTAAGTAAAATATAAAATATATGGTTAAGATTGATTCACTTTTTTGTCTCTTATACAACTTGATATTTGAATTACACTTGAAGAATGTCAAGGAAAAATAAGGACCAATGAGAGAATTCCAACTCAAATAAGTAATGTGGTGTTATAACTTATAAATTATGAGTAGATGAGGAGATTACTTTTGCTTACCCCCTTGAAGGGGGTGAGCAAAAATGCCCTCGTAGACGAGTCTGGTGTAGTTGTGTACAGAGAGGCAACAAGCCAATCAAATCCATTTCAATATTCGAGAATCAACGGTGAACTGGACACATGTCACATGAACATGCATGGCAAAGCCGAGACCGCAAGTCGTGGTGATGGCATATTTAACTTTAGTTGAGTTGTGTTGCACGTGGACTTGTTGTGACGTTTACAATTCTAAGGATGGATGGGATTGGAATTGGACACACTCACCAATATATTCATGAAAAATACCAAAAGCCCCATCCCCCCAATTCATAGGTAGCTTCAATTTCAAACACAACCTAAAAGTGTAACGCTTTATTAATTTAGCTGTTAGGACTTGTCAATCTCTCCTAACGCACCATTATTTACTACAGGATCAGACATGGTGTTGTTGGCTGCTACCGCCGCTGGGCACGTCATGAGTCGACTCGTGATGAATGGGCTAACGAAGCAGGCCCAAATAAAATGCCTGTAAATATAAAACAAAAAAAACAAAAAACAAAAAATAGAATGAGGATTGGAAAAGAAGAGATGGAAGATGGACACTGGGTGAATAGTCCAAGAAGAATTCTAAGTTTTTCAAAGAAAAGAAGAGCAACTGTTTCCTTCCTAGATCCAGACGACAAGGCTTCTTCTGGGTTTGGTCCCAAAACAACTGAAGTTTACGGCTTCGTTGGATGCATCACCACCGTCGCCGCTACTGGTCTCTTTCTTCTCTTTTCTCTTTCCTTTTTTCCTTGCTTATTATTTATTGAAATTTGATTATGGGTATTTTTTGTGTAAAAAAAAGGTCTTTTCTTGGTGTGGGCTTATGTTCCTGAACGTTGCTTGCATTCCATCGGCATCTATTACTATCCTAGCAGGTGCAATTTTCATATCTCTCGTTTTGTTCAGATATCAATTGGGTTCTGTTTTTTTTTTTTTTTTAATAATTTTGATGTGAATTTTTTCAGATATTGGGCATTGGCAGTGCCAGCTTACTCGATTGTGGCAATTGTCTTAGCTTTATCATTCTATATTGGCCTCAATTTCATGTCCACGCCTTCCTCTACTTCTTTAAATACAATGTTTGGTAATATACGACTGTCAATCAATTGATTCTATTCTAAAACATTTAAGCTTTTTCGCTCATGTGTTCATATGAATATGTGCAGATGAATTCAGCAGAGAGCCTTCAGATTTTGCTCTTGAAGGAGATGAAGATGAGCGGCCAATCGAGCCCATATCTGATATTGGGATCCATGAAATCAATGCTGTCATGTTTAAATGATATGTAAACTCAGAACACATCAGTTCAACCATTAGATTCTTCTGTTTTTCTTCGAGAAAATATGTGTTGCATTTAATTTAGTTACTTATATGCATTTAAAATAGCTCACAAAGGAAACTGATGACTTTGCATTCCGGGCCATAAACTAATATTAGTTTACATTCCGTGCTTGTATTGCCTAATCTCGCAACCCATGACTCACAATGGGGTGGAAATATATGAAGATATTTAATGGCTATGATAAGAGAAAAATAAAAATAAACATTTATGCCCATGTGGCTATGTGTAATTCAGCAAAATTTTATGTTGATGAAACACAGAGAGACCAATCTCAAGTTCTCAAAGTTAAGGATACAAACATTTCTTGCGTCATTTCATACAATTTTTTGTGTGAATGAAGAGTGAAGACCGACACCCCCATCGCGGCACTTAAAAAAGTGCAATGACTTTGATCAGGAGATTGGCACCAGCAGTTCTACATGTGTAGCCTGTGAGGTTGTTCAACAGATAATACTGACTACTTATCAGGCTCCTTAGCTTGTTATTTCCCATGCAGAAAAATTTCACCGGTAGGAAAATGCTTGCTCTTGCATGTACACTATGTAACAACTTGTGCTTCATCTTTATTGCTTTGACTTCCAATCCTTTCCATCTGTGCAACCAACTGCTGATGCACTCTATCTTTCAGCTGCAGAATAAAAACAAGCCAAAGCATCAAAAATATGCAGACCACAAGTAAGCTGAGACTGGCATATAAAGGAGAGAAGATCCCATAACGGCATCTACAAAATTCTACCAAATGGGGCAGATAGGCAACCATTGCACCAGATTACTAATTAGTATCTGTAGTTGTCAACGTTATTTAGAATCATTAGCACTAATACTTTTCTATAATAGGATCCATCCTCTCCATGACGTAGTGGGATTTACAGTCCATGACTGACACTAGAACATATATGGTAGACCAAGGAAATTCATTGTGAAAGGTTAAAGAAAGAAGATGTGAAAAGAGAAAAAAATGGTTCAAAGTGTGTCCAACTGATATTAACCTCATTGAGCCCTTCTTCATTCTTTATTGATACCCGGATCGCTCCCTCGGGTCCCATTTTCCGATATCTTTCCATTTCAGAACCCTCGTCATCTCTGTTTTCTGTGATGAAAACCACAGGAGATGTTTTCAACAGGTCACATTTTGAGACAACATCAAGCCAAAGATGATCTCTGAACCTTTCCTTTATCTCTTTGTATATCTTGAACTGCACGAGGACATCAAAGCAAATCAGTAAGGGAAGACAGAAAATATGGTCACATTGAGCACTTTCTATATAAGAAAAGTGATCAGCACCAAGATAATTTACATCTAATCATCTACTGGACTACTGGAGACTGAATACACCTCTCTATTTGGCAAACATTTGATTGTATGCGTTCATGTGTGCATCATTATACACTCGTTTTAATACTAATATTTAATACCTGATCAGAAGGAGAGGTTCCACATTCTCCAGTTAAATCGTGGACATATAGTATCGCCGTTGGCAAATGTGAGAGGACGGCAAGTGTTAACTTTTCCAAATTATTCCTTTCCTCTGCAGGTTCAATCAAGAAATAATCAATAATGATAAGAGGTGGCCAGTCCAGATATCAGCTATCACACGTCTAACTAGTATTAACATCATGAGAAAACACTACAATGATTTTGAAATCTTTGAAGAATTACTTTGAATACATGTATATGCATGCATGTACACAGCCGGGAAAAACGGGTGGAAGAACGTGTGACTCTATTAATTATAACATGTGACAATTAAAAATTGGGGTTGGGGTGGGGGGGGGGGGGGGGGGGGGGGGGGGGGGGAGGTGGGGGAATGAAATCTAGTTATAACGTGCGACTCTATTAATTATACAAACGCCAATAAATTGCAAGTGATCTTTACCATCAGATCTTCTCAATAAGCCGGGGGTGTCTGTCACCTGCAGTAGATTCTCGATATAAACAAAGTACGAAAATAAAATATTATAATATTCCACATCATAAAGAAAAAAAACTGACCTGAAAATTCTGATAGCTTAAAGTAATGTGACCCATTAGAATTCCTCTAGTTGTAAATGGGTAGTTGCAGACCTGAGGGTAAGGAAAAAGAAACTGTTAACAGCAACGAACCGCGGTCTTTCAAAAATAATGATGGTCCACCTGTTCAATTCAACACAGATTACATTATCCTTAAGACTTGAATTCACCCAAAAAAACCGAAATTCAAGAGCACAATCTTTTTAAAGTCATCTTTGCTCCAATCCTCCCCTATAACAGTTTAGCTTATGAAATTTGAATTGTTAATGTCACTAAAAAGTAAAATTTTAAAACCGATAACAATGGTTTTCACCATTTTCTACCTTTCCATTAAGAATGATAATAAGCAGAAAACGGGTTGCTAGTATAATACCAATCTACCACATAACTACAAATAAGATCATCTTTAAAGACGAAGTATAACTAGGCTTCAACGGAAACTACTTACGAACTTTTCTAGAAGACAATGATAACCACATAAAAGATTTTGAATAATGTTGACAGATACTTGAGATAATTACGAGAACTCATAATTAGCCTTTAAATCTAAGCGAATAGAAATGAAGTGATATGTCCCTAACTACAAGACCGACCCTATATTACTTGTCAAGTATAATTTCAATCTTCAAATTGAAAAACTAAATATATCACATATTTGACAGCACAAATTCAACCAACTGCAGTTGCACCACACCCCTCTAATATCTTTTTGTTGCAAGAACTAGTACATCTCACCTACTTTTTGCGAAGTCATTTCCATTTTCGCCCTAAATATTTTTCCTTCATTATTTATGCATCAGGCTGTGTTATGATTCATGTGGAAAGACAATATCAAGACACCTTAAAGTCAACTAAGAGCTCAGTTAAGAGCTGAGCCAATAAACACTAAAAATTAAGAAAAATTATCTGTGACAATAGAAAGCAAATCACTATAACTAAAATATGTGTGCAAACCTCAGGCTTCCCAGTTGAAAGCACACGAACCAAGGACGACTTCCCCACATTAGGTGCTCCAACAAGACAGAGAGTTGGTGTGTCCAAATCAACTACAGGCATGGCCCGCAAAGTCTGTAAACCATAAAATAAATATGGACCGTCAGATATGACCAAGTTGCATCATGATTAGACCGTACAACACCTAAAATTAAATTTATTTAAACACAGGATCATGAGAAACAATATCAATGAATTGCAAAAGTCTAAGAAGATACTAAAACTACAATGAAAACTGTGGTAAAAGAATAAAAATTCAAAATTCTGAAAAATTGAACAAATGACTATAATGTCAGTTGGACTTGGCGGGCCATGGATGACATTAAGCCATCGATTGAATCAGGCAACTGTGAAAAATTATACGGTTTAGAGAAAGGCTTAATGCCTAATTTTTTTCAGAAATTAACATAATTTTCAGAGTAATTTCAATTTGACCGGAACTCCATGTTTAAAAACCGAAATACTTGTATACGATACATATTAGAATTCAGGAATGAACAAGATATTGCTCAATGGAACGAGTACCCATAAACAAATTCATCTCTAGCATAAGCAAATAATTTGGCCTTGAAGGGCTTCAGCAATTCAAATGCCAGTCGGCATGCACAATAGTTCATGGATGAGTACAAGCACACAAATTAAACATGTATTAGCTTATTAAATCATCTTATTAGATAAGTTGAATATGATTATTTATGTATGCAGACATGCATCCATATAAAACCATATCACATACTACCTTAGCGACGTTCATTAAATCATCAACAGCTTTTCCTTCAAGGTTAAACATTTCCTCAAGTCTCACCATACCCTGCAGATAAAAGCATATCAAACTTTTATTTCTCATAGAAAACAAAAGATGTATGCCAGTGTTCTGCAAGCATATTATAGCTAACCTCATTCAACCGTTCCTCTGCTTCTCTCTTGGATACAGACTGGAAAAAATCAAATCAAATGGTCACTTAAACGCATTTGCTCTTACAGATATGGGTGATAATATTAACCAATTAGCCTTCAATGACACTAAGGCAAGCAAGGGGAAAAACATAGGTAAAATGCAAGGAAAGAAAATGCACAAATAGACCCAAACTCAAAAAAGAGAATCAACAATTTGGTATTTAACAGTCAACCCACACACACAAAAAACAACACAACGCTTCAATTTTCATCAATTCAATACGTGGCAGCAGTCCCACCAGAAAATGGTTTGAATAATGTTTAGAGCAAGTGCCTCACCTTAGCACAAAGAGAAGCGTGTTCTTTTCCAATAAATACCACCTTCTTCCTCAAAGCATCCACTCTTTTCAAAATCTGCAAAAGCACAAGTACATTAATTTGGTATATAACAAAAAAAATCTTTTGAAACTTTTAAAACTGTTGAAACATAAGTAGGAGACTGCCATTATTATAAATAAAATACATTGCAATAGCAGCTTATACACAAAAATCCCACTATATATATAATTGATCATTAACAATGAGTTTACCTTGTCATAATTTCCATCCCCAAGTGTCAACTCAATAAGTGACCCTTCATAAGGATGCAAATATTTTCTATTAGGAAAATTTTCCGTGTATCCTCTCAATGGAACTGCCAATTCCTGAAGATAGTCAGCTTTAAGCCATGCGTTCCCAACATATAATTACAGATACATTAACACAAAAACGAAAACCAAACATAAGAGCAGGGCATACTTTCATAAGCGCATCAAGTTGTTTCGCCGCTTTGTTTCTCTCTCGCTTTGCAATATTGGCAATGCCTGTAAACCGAATGGAGTAAGTAAGCATCACATTTACTAGTACAATTTTTTTTTTTTTTTTTTTTTCGTTTAAATCAAACAAGTAATTTGACAATCCAAAAGTACCTTTAGTAGGGGCGACCCTCTTGGCCTTCCTCAAAGCTGAATACAAAATATCAACAGATGGCATCACCATTGGCAGTTTTTGAAAAGCACCAACACTTGTACTACTCTCCTACAAATAAAAACACAACCCTTAACCCAAAAAAAAAAAACTCCATTTCATTTTATTTTATCAGAAGAAAGCTAATAAAACAAATTTTAAAATACATTTTTGGGTTTGTTCTCTGTAACAACATTTGTGGTGGTCTGAATTTGTCTACATAAACACAAGCTCCGATATTTTGTTGTTGTTGTTCCTCCTGTTGACACGCACAAAACCTGTAAAAGTAAGTAACTGAACAAATATACGAAGAAGAAGAAATGGAATCTAGGGTTTAGCAGAACCTAGTGAAAATGGAGAGGTGCGAGGAATCTGCCGTAGCTGTAACTGAGTAAAGAAACCGCCTCTCAAGGCCATCTCTGACTTCTCTGTATCTTCTATCTACTAACTGATAAACAACATCCAAAAGAAAACCAAAATCAAGACATGTTTAATATTTTGTTACGTTGAAAAAACAAAACTACATATGTCCAGTGTTAACCGGTTTTTTCACTAGATTGGGCCCTGATAGTTTTTTTAATTTGGGCCTGATCCTGATAAATTACCAGACTTTTTCCGGTTTCGGTGAGTAACCCAAAATAAATTTGGGGTTTTTTTTAAAGAAATCTAAAGGTAAAGATGTAAAGTCTGGTAATTTATTGAATTTAGTAAGATTTTGAAAAAGATGTCCTAAATTAATACAAACACCCTTTGTCATCAAGTCAATCCCTTAACTTTAACGGTTGACTAACCTTGACCTATGGAAAACCAAATATACCACTGCCACATTATCTCAAACATAAAATATTTTTAATTATAAAAAAAGATAATATATCGACCATATACGGAAATATCCTCTATTCGGGGAGGAGCCTCCTCTGTAAATTGTAGGAAGTCGATGTCTGAGATCGGTGAAGATCTCTTCCAGTAAGTAAAAGATCATCAAAGATCTCTTGTTTCCTTAGTAGATTATCTTTTAAAAAAAAAAATGATTTTTCAATTTTAATTAAAAAATCATTTATGTTTGAGATGATATGGTAAGGGTATATTTGGATTTTCAAGGGTCAAAGTTAGTCAACCGTTATAGTTAACGGATTGACTTGATAGAAAGGGGTGTTTGTGTTAATTTAGGGCATCTTTTTAAAATATTGCTATATGTAATAAACTAAGGGAAAGTTAGTGCAATTAACCCCCGCATCAACCCTATATTGTCCTTTTTTTTTTTTTTTTTTTTTTTTTTTTCTGTTGAGGAAATCGTTTATTTATTACTGCTCTCAGGTTTTTCAATTGGATTTGTTTAACGCCAACCAATGTGGATTCAGTTAGTGAATATTTATAAATAATTAAATATTTTGCATAATATTTAATTTATGAAGATGCATTTATCATAAGAATTCAACATTAGATATAAAAAAGGAATTAAATTCATTTGATAGCATGAATACTTCAATCGAATATCTATCGATTGTTCCAATGTAAACAGAACCATTCCCAAATGCTATACTATCTCTAATCCAATTCCCAACAATCTTTTAATCAACACATTAGTCAATTATAAATGGAAGCCAAGCCATAAAAAAATTACAAATGATAAAGGTATGAATAAAAATATAACAAATACTATCAAACAATATAAGACATCCGGAATCCCAGAGAGTCCCAAACCGATCAACAATACCATAAGAATTATAGTATACCTATATCTAATAAGAAAAGAATCTCAACTGTCCACACAGTTAACAACATATTATCAATAATGTGACCATAGTCATTAAATCTAATCAACTATAATACAAGATAGAAGAAACCAATCTGGATCGTTCATTTCATCGCGCCCATGAAACTGAATCAATCTCATCCCTTGCTGCCTTATATAGTTCAAGCCTCTTAGCACACTGTAGTCTCCTCTCCATCAATGCTGGATCTTCATCCAACAATTGCGCAAGTTGCTTGCCCTGAAACCCAAGTCATCAAGTCACACAATTACTAACAAATATCATAATATATGGACGGAAGACCATTAACACTGCTTCATGCTCGTAAAATATTTTCTACAACTACATACAAGTATCATATGAGAAGATGAGAGTACCTCTTTCTGCCCTATTTGTGTGTAGAAGTAATTTAACAAGGACTGCTTGGCTTCCCTAACTTGACAATAAACAACTGCCTTAGGAATAGTGTTTCGCAGTGTCTCTGCGACCATACCAACATAAGAGGACACATTTGAACCTATCCTCCTAAAGTGTCCCTCCGCATATCTGTCCACATTTGAGGAAGGAGGATTATTTCCTCCTTTCTCAACTTCCTGGGGAAGCCTCCGAAAGAAATCGACCGTTAAATATGAAGATTCCATATCCACTAAACGGAGTACCGACTTCTTGCTCTCATCCCGGAATCTTTCCAAGGACGCATTTGCAGCAGCTGCTATCTCCGCTTGCAAAGTCGGAAAGCGCTTCAACTCCTGTTTGTCACAAAACATCAAAAAGATATAAATCCTTTTCATCCTTCACAAAAATACTGTTAGTCAAACTAGTCAACTCTCAGAAAAAACTCTTTATAACTATCACCTGAGTCTCTCCAAGTGACTTCCTCACGAGCTCTTTTAAAACAAAGTGGACCTGCATCAAAATTTCTAAGTCAACACACATCTCCTTGTCTTTCCAAGTAGGATTTGACAACCACTAGACAATCTTGGACGTACAGTAAATATAGCAAGCAGGAGAACTTACAGCATCCACTGAAGCTTCTGCTGGGCCTCGGAAAAAATTCAGTGACCCTTCAATCAGACGCCTGTAACCTTGCTCTGGGGCAATCAAGTGAGGCTGATAACCATCTGCCTCTGACACCACTTTTCTTACATTCTGAATAGAAAGGTGTCGATCAAATGGAAGCTTCCGCAAAGCAGCGGGAAGCTGGTTGTCAAAGACTCCATAAATACGATCACCTCCGGGTCGACTGATAAGTCAAGGTGAAGTTCAAAGAAGTTAGCAAAGCATTAAATTAAATGAATATACATATGCAATCACTGTTAATTTAAAGATCAACTGATTCAACTTAAAACTGTCTTCTGCTTAATATATATTTTTTATTAGAAAAAATAAAAAGAATCTTTTTCAGTATTTAACTATTTATTTAAAGGGAGTCCACAGGCATTTACCCTCCATCCAGGTGCTCCTTGAATATCCGGTCAAAAGCTCGGCACAGTTCCAAGATAAGGTATAATTGAGCCTAACGTATAGCATCAAAGTTAGGTGAGAAACAGTAAGATTCTTATTCACGAATTCATTGAAGTTTTCAGCTACTCACCCCAGCATCAACAGCAATAGGCCGACCAAGATGGTCCATCTCAGATTCAAGTTCCTCGACGCTTTTGTTTATCAAGGATGTAATACTTGGTATCCGAGCCCTTATAACAGACTCTAAGTGCTGAAAACAATGCACATCAAAATGATATCCACCGAAAGAACAAAACTTATCTTAAATTGAAAGATACCCAAAATCAAACCTTTGAGAGAAGCTTTGCAAGATACTCTGAACCCATTTTGCCGGCTAAGTGTCCATAGTCAGGACTGGTAGCAAAATATTCACGCTCCTTTCGCCTTGCAACAATCATGTCCACATTTCTATTAATATCAGCTTGGGAACGGTTCACAATGCCAACCCAAGGATGTTGCAGTCGATAAGATCTTCCTTCAAGTACCTTATGAGAGAAATGCAAATAAAAATTTTATACAATATTGTTTACATAATTAAGTACCAATTTAGAGAAAAATGCATAGCAAAACAAAGTATAGACCCAGTGATGTTAGAAAGTCTCAGGTTTAATGGAAAAATGCAACTCTTCCACATGCTATATAAATTGTTCTACTTCCAAGCAACCCATCCAAAACTGATATAGAACTATTTTGAACTTGAAAGCAGGTAAAGATTCCGAAAAACAAAACTAAGATAGAGAGAAAGGGTTTACATCTAATGCATTAGTTCCTTTGTCCATCAAATCCAACTTTGTCAACACCCCAAATGTCCGTTCACCTGGGATGGTTATGCAAAGAATGATGAAATTGAAGATTATACCATTAGACAAGTTTGTACACAGTAATATATAATTCAGCTGTGGAAAAAAAATCACCGGTTCATACCTGTGGGATCCACTTCCCTAGCAAGTTTTATGGCATCTGACGTCGCTATATCTTGATTAGCCGGAGATATTGCAAGTATTATGGAATTAGGCTACAAAATATCAAATGAACATATGTTAAGAAATAAACCACAGAATACAGACAGCTAGGTGCACCATCTATATCAGTGCCTTTCGCTTGAACTGATTTGAAAGAAAATGCACAAAAGAAAAAGTAACATGCTTGGAAGTTTAGTTCAAATTTCAAAAATAACCCACTGTTCTTGTCTATGAAGGACACATTCGATTAAGAAAACAACAAAAATGGAAATATCATAAAAAATAGTTTTCAAAAACTGATAATGTCGTATTACCTTCTCAACATAAGATCGCACCATGTTTTCAATGTCTTGAACAATAGTTTCAGCCTGTCCCTCTGAAAAGAATAATTTCCATTATTCGTGACTGTTTATAAAAACCAAAAGTCACACAATGTTCAACAGTAATAAACAGCGAATTGAAAACATACCTACGGCGACTTTTGTCAGACCAGGTAAATCGATGAGGGTTAAGTTGACAACTGCATAAATAAAATATCCAGAATTCTTAGCAAGAAAAGAAACTGACAAATATGACTATGGTAAAAAGACCGATAAAAATGATAACGAATAGCAATAACACACACCATTCGGAGAGTAGATACTAAGATGGATAGGAATAGGAGATATCTGTTTTGTCTTCCCAGTTACTCTATCAGTTTCATCTGAAATTTCCTTGCGAACCTGGGCTGTTTTACCCAAAAACATGGAGAACCAGTAAATAATAATGGAATACATCAATCATTTCATGTAAAGAAACGTTGCAATAAAAGTCTCGCATCCAGGAAAAATAAACAGACCCACAATGAAATTATTGAAGCAACCTAAAACAACGTATTTGGCATAACAGAGGAATAGAGGTTTTTTTTTTTTTTTTTTTTTTGGAAGAAAATTATTAATTAACAGTCAATTATTTAAAATGAAGTGATTTTTCTAGCATAAATACAAGAAGAGAACAAAACCGAAACTGAAGAATTGTACATACCAAAATCGGTGAATTTCCTCCTGGGCAAGTGAAGAAACTCAGCGTACTCCTGAGAACCGTCCTCTGTTTTGTGAAGCTGCAGCACCAGAGGCCGTCTCGTCACAATTCCTAAAGTTCAATTCAAACTCCAATAATTTAACAAACCGTAGAAGAAAAAAAAAAGTAATAAAAATGGAAATTATACAAGAAATGAAGAACGAACCAGATCCTCTAGGAAGAAAGTCGCGGCCGACTATGCTCTCGAGGACGGAAGATTTTCCAGAACTCTGACCACCGACAACGGCGACAGTAGGAAGAGCTTCCCAAAGAGAAGAGAAGGTGCTGTCGCCACCGCCGTAGTCTCCGAGCACAGTACAAGCTCTCTGAATCCGATTAACCAGCCCGATCAAGCTCTCCATCGTAGTCATTTTCAACTCCCTTACAAAAACCCTAAGATCCGCTAAGCTAAGTTTATAGTTCTTCGAATAATCAGTATAAAACCCTAGTAGAAGAAGAAGAAACCGCTTGACTGGAGAGCTTGTAGCGTAGGACTTAAGTTTCAGAATTCAGATGTAGATAGAAATATTATTACCCGTGTTGTCTTCGACAATAATATTGTGTGTGGATAGGTGTCGAATGTTGATTATGGATGGAGCTGTTTATTATTATGTTTTTTTTTTTCTTTTTTTTTCTCCTTATTTACAAAAAAAAGTAAATAACTTTGACGCGTTTGAAATTTTGAATTTCGAATTTTCAAGAGGTGGGCCCCACATTTTATCAATCTTCCAAAACACCATAGAAACGGGAAACATTGCTTCTCTCATTGGGCGTGTAAGTGTGGGCCCAAATCACAACGGTCTTTGAGCCAGACAGTCCAGCCTGATAATAAAATTTTAAACATAGTTATTATATTTTTAAGACAGGTTTCTGGAATGTAACCACATAAAGCCAACCCTGTTTTTGCCGATCAAGGAATATTTGTAGTATGTTGTTGTCTAAATATATTATAATCATCAACGTTAATAGATAACAATTAACAAACAACATATGTTGTTAACAAATAACACAAGAAGAAAATGCAGACAAACAAGTTGTATAATATTAATGGCACATTATAAAAAGAAAAACTGCATATAAAAATAAATAAAAATACACGAGTTGACATAAATATTAAATCATGTTAAATGTTACAGAGTCTAAAAGATAGAGGCCACGCAAATGAAGAGAGTAAAATAAAAGGCCAAGAAATGAACAATCTTAGAAACTGAATTGATACACATATACAACAATACTGTCTATTACTTTGTATCGTTCCCATCCAGAGGTCTTGTCATCATCTTCCGCTACATTTTGATTATTCAATTATTGTCATTTGATATATAAATTGTTTGTTTCCATAACCATAGCTGTGTTGAGTTTACCCAAACAGAGGGTCATCATTCCTTCTTGTATACTAATGTTGGGTATTCTGGACTCCACATGTTGTTCTGCACATATTCTTCGATTTCCTCCTACAACATCACAAACATTTTGGGTCACGAATTCTACGAGAAAACAAGTAGTCGTTATATAAAAATATATACATCAAAAGCAACAAAAACCTTGTTAAGTCTCTTGAGCTCTCGAGCATCCATCTCACGGTAACCTTCTGCCAGATCCTCTTCAATAGCTTCTTTCACCACGGCTGCAGCTACCTGTTTCGTTATGTCTCGTATGCTGCATGAGTAATAAGTTCAGCAAACTTGCCCAAATTATTCAAACTTCCTAAACAATGGGAGCAGGGAACAAACAACAATTTACCTCGATATTGAAGGGTATATTTTTCCATTGATAACGTCATCTTCACTCATGTACGCAGCTAGGCTGTAATTTTCAATTGAATGCCAGAAAATACAATCCCAAATCAGTGGCTAAAGTAATTTCCTTCCATTATAAAGGAAATCTAAAGAAAATCAGGAATAATTAGTTACAAGTGCATGGAACAAACCAGCAACCAAGCCTTTGTAGCATACCGATGCTAGCATGGCACTGGAAGGTGAGGCTAAGGGGTTCAGATCTTAACAATTGTATTTGTATATTAGTATTGGGAGGTAGAAACTTCCCAAATTCAGCATTTGTAGACAATAAATGTTAATTCAGAGAGAAAAAAAATGAGTATACCACTCTGCTGCAGCCTGTAGCATGCCATCAGAAACGATACTAGAGCCGGATAGAAGAGTGCCAAGTCCAACACTGCATGAACAGATTAGAGAAAATTAAATATAAAATAAATAAGTAGCTTGGATCAAATCTCGTTTTAATTAGGTCTAATTGGAGCACTGACCCTGGAAAGAGGTACATGTTGTTCCCCTGGTTGCAGTGCCCAATATGACCATTTCCTGTGCGACTCAAAAAGTTGCAGTTAATAAGACTTTTACAATCACGAAGAAAATTGGAAGGCAAGATTGTTGTACCCAAATCCTATATACAACAAAAATAGCTAAATAATACAATTAATCGGAAGGATAAGTTTAACCAATATTCGTTTCTACAATATTAAAGGGATAAGTGAGATAATAAGCTGCAAAAGAGCAAAAGAGGAGAGAGAGAGTTGATGGTAAGCCTTGCCAAGACATTATAAAATTTCCAAGGTGCAGAAAATACTTGTTAGCAAATGAAAAGGCAGCCTAAATGAGCCATGGAACCTTTTGTAAAAAGTAGTCAATAAATAAACAGATTATAATAGAATATTTCCAAGTGCTCCACCTCTATTTGTATGACCATAATCAATAGAGGTGAGTAGTGTGAAGTATAAGAGTACTTGTACCTATTCCACAATTCTAATGGAGTAATGGGTCATACACAAGAGTTGCAACCATGCACAAAAGTAGACAATTCAAAGAAACTACAAATTCTAGAAGACTGAAAAAAATAACTAACACGGTCGGCCGTTGTCATACGTACCAAGATTGACATCATTAAATGGGCTCCCACTTGCAAATATAATATTGTCACCAACAATGGAAAATGCTTCTTCCGGGGTGCATTCAGCTGTCGAGGAGGAAAAACCAGAAAAAGCAAAACAGGATTGGTTCAAAGTTTGCAAAGTAGTACATAATTTCTTTGGTACAAAAAAGAAAGGAGTTGGAAGAAACCCATACCATTTTTTGTGGGGTTAGACATGGCAAAGATGGCTGGTCTAGTTGATGTTGAACATTTCATGGCCTCTAACACCTTATATAGCAGTTGCATCTCATTAACTTTGCAAGGCATATATGCTTGAAAAATATTGAAAAAAATACTTATACAGGTTATCTATTTGTCACCAAGAAATCTTAGGATTTCACTGGGATTCAGCAAGATGAAAAACTTCATTCGACCAATAATAGGTTTTCTTTGTTTTTAATAGATCTAAGGGGAAAGACAGGTAATAAGAGGCTAAGAGCAATATTATCAATCCATGTTGAATGCACATAATGATTTCTGAATGAGCAAAATGATCTTTTAAGTTTTAATCCCTCTGAAAGTTTAAATCTCAATTGCACTATCCATATAAAAAGCAGTAGAGATAGTAGATACTATATTATATGAATATCTTTTGATTTCTAGTCATTCTATACCTCTTTTGAGAATAATCCCCCAACTGCAGATAATCCCAGAAGCACATCAGGCTTCACTTGCCGCACCTGGTTAGGTCAATAAAAAATTGGTAATCAATTGTGTGTCTAACGTCCTATCCCACAGAAACAATAAGGAAAAAAGCCAAATGTTAGAATTATCGATTATTCAAAACAAAACTTGATGATCAACACTCATAGCTAATGACAATATAACCATTGATAATGGTGGGAGATGGCCATGTGCAATTCCTTTCCAGTCAAACACTTAACTTGATATGAAAGTTGAAACTAAAGGAAGAAGAGGGGATGAAAAAAGAAACCCTTGCGTTGGATCATATACGGACCATGTCCAATTAGAAAATGAGTCCAGGAAATATAAAGCAGAAAAGGGAAGCAAAAAGAAAGACAGAAGAGAAAAATGGAGTTCAATTGATTCAATTAGGCATCTATTTGTTTTCTTCAGTTACATCACAATAATAACAATATAAAATTGCAAATTTAAAATAAGTAGATGTTAAAAATAGAATGCAATCAACAAGCGAGGTTATTTCTAACTTGTGAATACATGGGGCTCCATTATGCATAAGCAGGATGACCTAAATTCCTGATGTAGACAGGGAACCAACTTAAATTACCAAAAGAAAAATATTTCAATCAAGTCAAGACAAAACAAGCTCAAACTAGATACTCAAATACTTTGATTTCTGTAGGAAAACCAAATTTGCAGTTAGTTGTTTAGTTAACGTGAAAACTAATAAAAAAACTCTGGTCAAGCCTATCCCCCATTAAATGAATGCTGCAACTTCTCATTCTCTCTCATTTTGAGGAAGGCTTATCTAATATCTAACTCCCTATATCAAATTGTTTTTATTAACCTTAGCATAGACAAAATCAAACAGAACCAAGTAATATATATACATATATATACATATATAATAAAAATGTTTAAACTCTTCTTCAATATATAAATTGCATTTTAAAATTTCACAAACCACTTCAGCAAGACTTGCTCCTTCCCCTAATCCTTGACGACCAACTTCTTTGACCTTCCTTGCAAAAGGCAGTGCATCTGGATCAATATCTTCACGATCTTCTGTGATAAGACCCTGGATATACACAATAAACAATGAATTTAATTATCATTTCTAGCTAATGAAGTTAATTTCTTTCAGCATGAGAAGATGTAAGGGAAAAAAGAAGATCCACCTTGGCATCAACTACCCAGAATTGACTCCGTGCACTATCAAAAGCAGATTCATTATTCCCCAACATCCTTGCCATTGTCTTCCTAGCAGCATTAAGAACCCCTATCCCTGCACTGCAGCAGTTCAAAAATCATGCTTCAAGCTAAAACAGCATCTCAACATAAGAAAGGATGCTAATATGTTTACAAAATTGTAAAATAGAAAGAACAAGCAAAATCTGTGCAAGCATAAAAAGCATCAAGCATCAATCAAGGTTGTCAAGGTAGATAAACAGCAAACCTTCCAGCACCAGCAACAACGATCTTTTGCTTAGGAAAATCGATCATAGGCCTTCCTTGTGCCCTCACAGCTCCTAAAAGACCAGCAATTGCAACCCCTGCTGTACCCTGCATGGTGGATTATCATTTAAGGTTGAGTAAAATATTAAATAGAAGATTAGACTTTATAAATAAGAAAAGCTGTAATTAGTAGAGAAACTTGGTGACCTGGACATCATCATTGAACATTCTGTAGGTATTTCTATATCGCTGCAACAATTTGAATGCCCACTTGCTCTGGAAATCTTCAAACTGCACAAACCTAAGTGTTAGTAACTCCTTAACAAAGAGAGTATAAAAATTAATTCTTACCATGTCATGATTAAATAGACATAGCAACAACTAGTAGTACCTGCACAATCACATGTGGCCAACGAGTGAACACTGCCTCCATAAATTCATCTACGACTGCAACATACTCATCACCATCAAGGCGGTGTTCTTGCAGCCCCAAATCTGTTTATAAAAGGATGTATGATCATTGTTTCGTTGGGGAGAGAAATATCAGTTAGTTATGAAGGAGTTGTAAAAATAAAACATGTTTAAAAAATAAAAAAAAAATAAAAAAATTGGACCAAAAAGACTTACACATGGGATCTTTGAGCAGCTTCTCATTATTAGTTCCAACATCAATCATAACAGGAAGTACCTGTTGCCACATGGGAAGGAGGAAAAAAGAAAAGGTTTTATAGAATTCCCATCAAATATTTAAGAAGTACCTAAAATTATCTAAAGACGGCAAAAGAAGGAAAAACATGTAACAAGGAAAAATATACAAAATCAATAGTAGGGATTGATAAGATCCATGGCATTAATAATTAGCACTCACGCTTTTCTTCAATTTGAGTTCAATTATAAATTAACAATCAATGCTATTCACAAGGATTCGTTATTCCAAACCACAATGTTCTTCTACAGCCTACAGGATAAAACACACAAAATGTTCAGCAAGAAATTACCCTTTGAGGATTTATCCCAGCAGCAGCAACATATAAATCCAGCTTTCCAATTGAAATTCCAATTCCCTGTACTCCAAGATCTCCAAGACCCAATATTCTGCTTCCATCAGTAACAACAATCATATCAACCTGAAATTATTAAAAGTAAACATTATTTCTTTTAAGCACAGAAGGATGAGATTTTGACAACAAGGGTTTACTAAAAATCATCTTCCAAAATACTTGAACGCTCTAATACCATATTAGGTAACAACTATATCCAAAAACTTAAATTGAAGGTAAGCATTCTAACATCTATAAATTCCAAGATAAGATCTTGGGCATGGCAATCAAATATTCACAATGATTAATCCCCAAGTGCAATGAAATCAAATAAAAAAGAAGACCCTACTATTTACTGCATCATGACAAGTAGTAAATACCTGATCCGCGGGCCAGTTATAAACCATTGACATCATTTCTCCACGATCTTCAGCACTAAAATACATTCCCCTAGGCCTTCTAAACAAACCACTATAATTTTGACAAACAATACCTACTGTTGGGGTGTAGACTATAGGTGCATATTCCTCAATGTTGGCGATTAAAACCTGTCAAATGAAGTAATGGTGTGAACACTGAACAGACATATATTTGATAAGCATTGAGAACCATACAGTCAATTCTGCAGAATAATAACTGCCCTGACCAGCATAAAATGCCGATAATATTCGTTCTTTGGAAGTGCTAAAGTTAAATCATTGAGCGTAAAACTATAATACATACAAAAACAAGCTCAAATGCCCAGTACTCATGTCATGCACATATAGTTAAAATCATTATAACACCTACACTTCCAATGAAGTCAAAATTGAAATCAAATATAAACGAACATGGGTGTGGTGAAAGCACGTGTAGGATACAGTGACTATCATTGCAGAAAATCGTCCTACATGTCAGCTATTAATTTCCTGCATAACATAATTCAAGAACATTGTAAAATCTTCTTCTAAGGTTGCAATGCAAGAAAAGTAGGTGACGCTAAATAGTATTTAGAGATATTCCCACGTGTTATATATATGAACAGTCTTTCTATTGTCAGTTCGTCCTAACATAAAATATATCAGGACGAAAAATGTGGACCATAGATTATAGAGAAGTTTTGACAAGTGCATGCACTTTGAACCAAAGTATGTAAATCTACTGGTCCACATCCTTCGTCGTGATATATTTTACAATAGAAAAATTGTATATATGAATGCTGATGTGACCAGAGAATGTAAAGAGCAAATGTCAGCAAATAGGAAATTAACACTGAATAAAAAAAATAACACTGATATCAGTGATATCTGAAGATTCATATACACGCGCATAATAGAGTAGACAAAAAGAAATTCACCTTATAATACATTGTCTCATTTCTGTCATGCAATCGGTTAAGTATCCGCCACTTGGCTAGAGCATTTGGATCAGATGGACCATCTCTCGCTTGCACCTCAAGTCTCTTCAAGTCAACCACTGTTAATTAACAAATTTCAACACTGTAACACTGGAATAGGGAACTATGGAAGTGAGGATTTGGTTCCAAAATCATGAAATAACACAAAATATAATATATGGCATGGCCGCATGAGTAATTGTTTCTTACGAATGAGAGAAATAAATCTAAAGCAGTGCAGAAAGGAGTGACTAGCACCAGAAACAAGAAAATAAATTAAGTCCTAATCACAGATTCACAAAGAGAGATAGCATCCTTAAAGGTTGATAACCACACGAGAAGTTGTGATAGAAAAGCACCTGCTTCTACCAACTACATTGACAGAAATATATTTTTTTAAAGTTTCTATTTGATAGGAAACAAATACAATCCAAAAATTAGTCGAGACTGAGATCCAGAGGAACAAACCAGAGCAAAAGCAAAACCTCACACTTTGGCCAGTAACTGTTCAACCAGCCAAAAGAAGAATCGGGTATCATATAAAACATTTTCCAAAAATCCCAGGTCCATTCAAAGATTTAATCACCCAGTCATAATGCTTCCTGATGCAACCAACTAGCAGAAATTTCCTACCCGATGAAACGCAACCCTGACTTTATGTCAAGACCGACTGACTACATTATTTGAACTAATCTACATGTGATCCAAACGGGCGTAGAAAACGAGATTACAATAACTTACTAAATCGTTCAATTTGTTGATCAGAAGACACAACGTTCGGAGGGAGAAGTCCTCGAAGGTCAAGACGGTCTCGTTCTGTCATGGAAAATGCTGTTCCCTAATATTCGAAACTAAAAACAATCAGATACAAATCTCTGCAAAATTGAATTCACATCAAGATCACACAATTACAGTAAATGGAGTTACAGGTCCTAAAATCAACAGCCACAATGAAAAATTGAAAAGATTTAAAGCTGTTCTAAAACAGGCATTAGTCTATTAGATTCATAGCTAACTTAAACAATGTCACATTCATCGAAACAATGAACCAGTAATTGATCAAATCGAAACATTATCCAGTAAAAAACTAATGACGCTAATAAAACGAACTAAACATGCTAGAAACAACACAAGATCCGAAGAACATAACAAAGTTTGACCTTGTTGAACCAAGGATCGTGAAGAATGTCAAGACTACGCTTGTGTACAATTGTCGGTCGATGTCCTTCGGTCGTGGTGAAACATCTGGTCTGGATCAGGACCCCCGGATTTGCCACCCGTTGACGGAGCCGTCTGATCAGAGACGACGACGCTCTGATCTGATTAGGGAAATTCGGCATTATTTCTCCGAGATTTGAAACCAAACTTGAAACCCTAGTAGTAGCAGTAGTAGTAGAACTGTAGAAGTGTAGAAGAGAAGTGGTGGAGGTGGTGAGAAGTGAAGGGAGTGAAGGTTGACAAGTCTACAGTGGTGGGCTTTAACAACGATAACGACGGTCTTTTCAGTCAATATTTTGATCTTACTTATTTTTTAACGCGTTTTTTCATTTTGTATAAATCTATATTATTTTTTTAAGAGGTATAGAATATTTAATTTAGAAAAACAATTTCCCTATAACAATAAAAATATTTTATATATCAAATCAATATTTAAATAAAATATTTAATTTTGAGATGAAATTAGGTTTATAAATTATTTTAAGATAATAACTTGATTTCATAATCAATTTCAAAAGGTAATATCAATTAATCACTTTTGTAAGTTTTACTGAACATCATTTTGGGTCAGTTTGACATTGCTTTTAAAAAGTTAAAATCAGTTTATTTTATAATTTTGACATGAACTAATGTTTGGTAAAACTTCCAAAAGTGATTAATTGATAATCTGCTAAAATTTGACAGTAATTTTGAAAAGTACGTGGATTGTTAGTTTTTGAAAGTGATTATAAAATAATCTATTTCAGCATTTAATAAATCTTTTAAAATATCATTATTATCCTTATAAAATCAAGTTAAAAACATTTATATACCTTATTAGATCTTGAAATTAAATATTATTCTTAAATATTGATTTGATTTATAAAATCTTTTACAAATATTTTTATTGTTCTTATGGAATTTTTTTTCTAATTTAAATATTCTACTTAAATATTGCTTTAATATATATAATGAATGAAAAATAAAAATAAAGTATGGTTCTAAAATCATGTATATTTTAGTCATTGTAACTAATTTAAACATTTTTGTAATAAAATTACCAAACATATGTATATTGCTTTTGAGCTATACAGTAATTTTAAAAATACAATTAACCAAACATCTGCTGATTAACTTCACAGCTGATTATTCCTTCAGCACGGCAAGCTAGCAGTGGTTATTATAAAAGTTACAGTAATACCAAACTGGAATGTCAAAATTATAAAATAAACTGGTTTTAACTTTTCAAAAACAATATAAAAAATGGCCCGTAATATATGATAGCATGGAGTTGGACTTAGAACATTTCCGAGTTCATACTTGGACTTAGAATATTGTCAGGCCAAATAAAGGCAATTATCACTAAGCCACAATTGGCATCTACAACTCGAATATGAGATAATACAACACTGAATGAGCGCTCTTACTACTAAATCACATTAGACGATGGCAAATAAAGCTGATGATGAAATCACGAAAATCAACATTCAATTCAATTCAATACTACTTTCAAGGACGGAGCCAGGAGTATGTTCCGGATGGGGCGTTGTGAAATAATGAGTTAAATAGACATATATCTTAAAGGTTATGTTGAAGAAAACATGAATTAAGAAAATGTTGTTTATATTTTGAATTTTTTTTTCATTAATCGTTGAAAATGAATAATAATTTTTTATTGAGGTAAATTATTTTAATTTGTATATTTGTGAAAAACGTTTAAGATGATACTTGAATTAATAATGGTGAAAACATAATAAAAATAAGAACAATGTTAGATATTTCAACTCATATCCCAACTTATAACTTAGACAATTTAATCCATATGAATGCGCTAAGTAAAATAAATCATAATTAATATGCATTCATTTGTCAATTGACAAATCACTAGTTAGAATACAAGTTGAGATATAAAATTGTCGGAATGTTTAGCATTACTCTAAAAATAATATAAACTAAAATTTATGGTCATAAATTCAAGATTCATTTGTATTTAAGATTTAAAAACAAATTTAAATTTAAATTATACTCCAATTTTTTTTATAATATCCAAAAACTATATAGATAAATAAATAAACATATCAAAAGTATGGTATGGTATTAGAGTGAGATAAGTAAGATTATGAAATAAAGAAAAAATATTTTAAGAATATAATAAAATTAATTAAGATAGAATTGAGTAAGTATAATGTTAATAAGAAGAAAAAATTATGATTTAATATAACAAAAAATATATGTTATGATTCACTTTTGACATATATATATATAAATTCGAACTGACAAAAGTTATATCATTTCCTTGCATGTGGGCCACTGGATTTAAATACTTTGACTTGGATGTATGCACTTGTCAGTCAAATATCCAGTGGCCCACATACAAGGAACTGATATAACTTTTGTCAGTTCGAACCGATAATAGAAAGACTATATATATATATAGAGAAATTCTATTATCGGTTCGGACTGATAAAAGTTATATCAGTTCCTTGCATGTGGGCCACTGGATTTAAATACTTTGACTTGGTTGTATGCACTTATCAGTCAAAGTATTTAAATCCAGTGGCCCACATACAAGGAACTGATATAACTTTTGTCAGTTCGAACTGCTAATAGAAAGACTGTATATGTATATATATATATATATATATATACATATATATTTTGCATCCAAAATTTCAAACCAATTTAATTAACAATCAACACAACCCATCTGGCATCTGCAATCATCAGCAATTAATAAAATCATCAAATTCAAGTTGACAATAGTCAATAATCATTGGAGATTTTATAGCACAAATTGATTGGTTCAAATTCCAAATTACGGGGCTAACAAATAATATAATGCTATAAGTTTGTCAACTATACCAATAAGTATTTAATTCACGTTTTTTATACATTGAAATTATTTTTAAAATGTAGTTCACACAAATTGTTTGGAAAAATTTTGTTTTTTAGTTTTTTCCAAATTTGTTTTAAATTGACTACTTCATATAGAAAATGACAGTATTAGTTTATAAAATGATGTTAGCTAATCTACTCTGTACATTAAAATTATTTTAAAAAATATAGTTCAAAAAATTTGTTCTGGAAAATTTAGTTTTTTTTTTTTTTTTTTAATTGTCCAATTTTGTTTAAAATTGACTATCTCATTTGAAAATGATTGGATTAGTTTGTAAGTTAACAACAAATGAAAATGTTAGCTAATCTACTTTGTGATTATAATATATTCAAAGGACAAGTTCTATTTCTTTTAATAACGACGTTAATAATATTAACGTTGCTCAATATGGTTCAGTAGAAAAATGTATCCCCGCATTGCGTCTAGTGTTTATACATAAAAATATTCTCTTTACTAAAACCTCCAAACGCAAAACTCTAATCTATCAATCAAAATTCAAAAATAGGACCCCCAATTATTAGAATTATTGAAAAGTTGGGACCTTATTAGAAAGGAACAAATGTTGGCAAAAAGAAAAAAAGATATTGGACCCACTGATCTGAGCCGTTCGATTAGTCAATAATTATAGAGACAATGATGATTTGGATAGTCAATTTTAGAGTTACTAAAGAATCTCGTTAGTTGTCAAAACTGGACCACACCGGCACACCCCCATCTGATACACCGTACATCCTGTAAGCTAGGCTGATCTGAAAAGCCAGAGCAGACAGCCCCACATCAAATTCGCTCGCATCATAAATCAGCTGTGAATACTATACACACAGTAATAATCTCTATGATGGGTCGTAGTAGCCATGGTTTTTGCATTCGATTCAATGCTCTTGAATTCCTATTCCTATTACATAGATCTGTCGAAATCAAACATTATTAATTCGATTCAGAAAATTAGGAGATTCAAATCCTATCACTAATATTGATGAAGAAATCCACAACAACTATACTATTCACTACTTATTTGTGATGTGAAATGATTATATGGAGAAATCAAAGGTGGCTTGTAAGATTGTATTGAAAATAAATCATACAAAGGGCAGACGTCTCTAAAATTGACCTTATCCAAAAACTTGTATTGAATAATGTCGGTTAGTAATTTATAAGCTAATTTCAAGTCAATAGAAAATTACAAATAAACAAGCACGTGAATACTCATGCTTGAGTTTTGGCTTATATATTTGTTATTATTTTCTTGTTATCTTTTTTATATTGTTTTCCTTATATGTAAGAAACTTGAAGACGGGACTAAAAAGAGTAGTAACAGTAGAAAGGGCATCGATGATGAGGTGACGTTGAAGATTCAATAAGAAAGCTGGAATTGAACGAAAACGATAGATGAAATAGTTAAAAGACTCGAAAAGCATTTACAAGCTGGCAGGAATTGACCTGAATAATTTTTAAGATGATACGTAAACACGAATGTGCAGTGCCTCTGACTATAATCAGATCGACTACCAAATATATGAGCAGAGTTTGATTACTTGTCATCTGTTTTCAAACAAAAAACCAAATGAAAGCTGTTAAATTTCTTTCGAATTTCGATTATAGGGCATGTACGTTATATACACATGGACAACACGAGGAGCAGAAGGATGCAGTGTTGTGAGAATAACATATACCTTATTCTCTTTTCGACATACAAATCCATACGTCAAGAATGCTTATTTTTTTTTTTTTTTTTTAGGGAAGCATAACCTTCAGATATTCAGATCACACCCAAGTTCAATTAGATCATGGATTCGATCCGACTCTTAAATTTAAAAAAAAAAATTAAAAAAGAAAGAAATGTTCGGGAAAAGAAAGTCAAAAATGCGAATGCCGACCCGACCATGAGTGTTGCAACTTGCAATTATGCAAATGCCATGTTAGTTTGACAATAGAAGCGCATTAACGAGAATATGAGTGTTTGGTTGCCGAAACATCCACCACTAATAAATTCCTTCAAGCCCAAGCCCAAGGCCCACCTCCATTATCAACTCTCAATAATAATAATAATAATAATAATTAATTAAATTTATTTATTTATTTTGTTATACATAAAAGGACAAACAGCCGTGTGGCCGTGGCACCGCATGAGAGAGCTTATTATGTACTTGCTACGCCACAGACACCTAACTTTGTCACCTTTTTTTACTCATTTAACTCCACCCACTAAACGACGTCGTCTTATGGATACCAGCAAATTCAACATTTTACACTCAATAATCCAATGGGGTTTTTACAATTTGGTCCCAATCTAATTGGGAAACATCACTTTTTTACTTATTAATTCAAAATACATCAAATTGGTCATAATATAATTCAAAATACATCAAATTGGTCCTAAAGTTAGTCAAACTAACGGTCAACTAACATTTAAGAGGGTAGAAAAGTCATTACGTCTGTTTCCAATTAAAAAATAGAAATAAAATAATAATAAAATTAAAAAAAAAATTCAAACTTTGATTTTTGGTGAAGATCCAGATTGGATCTCAACCGTACATCTCATGAGATGTACAATTGAGATCCAATCTAGATCTCCACCAAAGAACAAAGAACAAATTACAAATTCTTCTTAAGACTACATAATCAAACAACCCAGATCCACCACCATCACCATCCCAGATCAACAACACCACAACCCAGATCAACAAAAAAAAAAAAATTAAACCCAGATTACCCACATCAACAACAAAATTAAACCCATCAGCAACAAAATATCATCACTCATCAGCTCCACCACCATCACCAAATCTATCTTTATCATCGTTCAACTTCCCATTCAAATTTTCCATAAAAAAAAATCAGATTTAATAATAATAATAAAAAAACTAATATAATTAAAAACTAAATAATTTCCTTTGATAAAATCAAACCTCACAAACCCAGTTCATCCAAACCTCAACCAAATCGAAGATCAACATCAAACCTCAAAAATCCATACCCAGTTCGTCATCATCATAAATCCAAACCAGAAAAATAAAATAAAAATTACAAAAACTTAAAAAAGGATTCTAGATTTGCCACTCTCAAACCCAGCCACACTCCATCTCCACCAAACCCAAACCCAAACCCAAACCCAACCCCAGAAATCCTCATTTCTTCAAATCCTTATCTACTTCATTTTCAAAGAAAAACACAAAAGAGAAAATCGATTTGCGAGAGGGAGATGCCAATCGATCTGCGCGTGTGACGGAGGAGCTGGTCGATTTGCACGAGGGACGGAGGAGCCGATCGAACTGCCCGTCGCACGGAGGAGCTGCTCGCCGCCGATCGAACTGCTTGTTAATTCCCGAGGAGCTGCTCGTCGCCGATCGAACAAGATTAGTGGAGGTTGTCGATCGGTGTGGATTTGGTGGAGGTGGTGGTGGTGGTCGATCGGCGTGGATTTGGTGGACGTGGTGGTGGTGGTGTGGATTGGTTGATGATGGAGTGAGAGAGAGAGAAAAAAAATTATTTGGGTTTGGTGATGATGACCGAGAGAGAGAGAGAGAGAGAGAGAGAGAGAGAGAGAGAGAGAGAAAGTTTAATAAGAGGGTAAACTTGTCTTTCCACTGATATTATAAAGGTTGACCGTTAGTTTGACTAACTTTAGGACCAATTTGATGTATTTTGAATTATATTAGGACTAATTTGATGTATTTTGAATTAACAAGTAAAAAAGTGATGTTTTCCAATTAAATTGGGACCAAATTGTAAAAACCCCTAATCCAATTATTATTTTAAGAAAAACAAAAGAGTAAACGCATCCAGAATATATATATATATATATGATTATATTCAAACAAAACAAAACAAAGATTAAAAAGGCAACCAATCTTTAAGAAAAAGAAAAAAACTTGGATTAGCTCATCATTAACACCCCCACCTAAAAATATTAAAGAGTCAACACCATCCATCCTTTAATATAATATTATAATTTCAAAATGAAATAGGACTCCAACTCCAACTCCTAATTTTATTGTCAGTTGGATAATCTGAATTTTATCCTGCTAATTACTGCTTAGCTATTTTGGATAATTAAAAAAAAAAAAAAAAAAAAATCAATGCTTGTGTGTAATTTAGGAAATATATAGCTGTCTCAATAAGAATTGGTAACAAAATTGTTATCCTAATTCCTATCAACAAAGTAAATATAACATTGACTCACTCTTTCTCTCTATATATCTCCTCTGTAGTCTGTACTTTATATATTTAATAAATTAAGATACCACAAAACTCATGAAAAAAAAAAACAATAACTCATATACTATAGCGTCTGTCTCTCTCTCTCTCTTCAAAACCTGAAGAAGAAGAAGACAAATCCTCTCCTTTGAATTCCTCATCATCAGATCTCTTCATTCTACACCCAACTCTCCAAATGCTTATGCTCTACTAAATCATATGCATACACACAATCCAAAATCACATACAAAATACACTAAAAAAATCGGTGTAACGGAATTACCTTTTTTGAGTAAATGAGGTGTAAGAAACACCCGACCGACCTCAGTAGCAGCGTCGGCGTCTGCGCCTCTTGTCTCCGGGAACGTCTCTTCGCTCTCATAGCCGCTCAGGTTCAGGCTCAACAGCAGGCCGCCGCTCACCTATCCCAGTCCCATTCACGCGCCGCCATTCTCGACGACCGCCGCAAACAGGAACCTCCGCCGCCGCTTGTTTTCCCTCGCTCTGTCTCTCCTTACGTCACTCGCCGGAAATCTGACGACGCCGCTGCAGCTAACTGGTCGTCGCACCACAGCCGCTTCTATAGCACTCCTCAGGTAGGTCCCTCCTACAACAGCTACTACTCTGCCGCCACCGCCTCCGCCACCACGACAACTGGCAATTTCGCCTCTAAGAAGAAAACCAGCAAGTTCTCTATCTTCTCTAATCTGTTCAGGACCAGATCCGATAAATTAAATTCGGATCGTAAAAACTCGGACCATGGAGATCCTTATCGGGACTCGTGCGAGACTTCGTCTTCGTTCTTCTCCACGATATTCTCTACTCGCCGGAAAAAGCAATCTACGGTTAGTTATGTAGAGAATCCTACGGCCTGCGATCGGAAGGAATCACGGATATCGAATCGAGGAATGTCGCCGGAGAGAGGTACGGACACCGACGAAGACTGCGATCGGTCGCCTGGTGGAAGCGGTGGCTCGTCGGAGGAGTGTCGGAAGACGCCGATGTCTACGGCGCCGGTTGCGGTCAAAAAAACACGCAACGGACATCATCACCACAGCAGGAACGTGTCCGGATTGACGTTCTGTTTGAGTCCGCTGGTGCGGGCCAGCCCGAACCGGCACTGGAACCAGAAGGGAGGTCTTCCGCCGGACATGGTTTTCTCCGGAGAGATTCGCGGTCCAGCTGCGAATCCGCATCTGGCCACCGCGGCGTCGTTTTGCGCCAACCGATCCAGGAAGCTTGCTGATTTTGGGAGAGTCAATCACAACCGTTGAGTGTGATGTGATGTTGCGTTGACATTCACTCACCACGGTCTCGATTGGAAATTTCGTTGAAAATACGGTCTTGCCCTTCTTGATTTGTGATTTTCTTCTTCGATATTCTTTTTTCTTTTTCTCTCTCTCTATTTTTTTTTTTAAATTTTCTTTTTCTTTTTAAATGGCGTGACTTATATGTTAAATTACAAAACAGAGAGGAAAAAAAAAAAGAGAAAAATATATGTTTGTTTTGTGTATAAATTTAATTCTAATTTTGATTGTATAATTGCGAATCTTGAACATTTCTATTGAGTGAGCTAATAGCAGTGATACATTATCAAAGTCTTTTTTGGTCTTTTGTATATTAGAATTTAAATATGAAGTGGCTTCGGTCACGCACCGTTACACTTAAAAAAAATGGAATTAAAATAATGCATTACCGTTTCAAATATATGAAATCTTCATTATTATTAGGCTCCAAATTGGTGTCTGAAGTTCAACGGAAATATAGGTGTTTTTGCCAGTAATTGAAATTATAGAATTCCAAATCATGTCAAAATAACAATGTTAATTTTTAACTAAATAATTCATTCACAGAGGCTTTTAATATTTATTTATTTATTTATAGTAAAGTAACAAAGAAAAAGAGTTAATGAAGGTGTGTGGAGTAGAAAGAGAAGTATTGTATGGTGGATGATGATGCTCCCCATTAGAGTAAAACTTGGGAGAAAATGGGTGGTGAGTTAGTTGAAGAAAATGATCAAATGGTGGTGGTGGGGTCACGTGTGTACAAATGAGAAATGAAGTGGCATCAATAGTGGTAGATGGTGGGATCCTCCATAGAATAGTCCATCCCACACACCACTATCTCACTCGCTCATTCATTTCTGTTTCCTCTTCAACCACACACGTGTCACGATCTGGTTGCGTGAGATCGTAGGACCACTTTAGTTAAATTTGGTGGTGGGACCGTGGATATATAACTAAATCTTGTTTATTAACGGTCAGAAAAAGTAGGTCTTATTTATTCATTCCTCATGACCTAGTAGCATATCATATGATCCGGTTAAAAGCTTTCTCTGCCATTTCCTAAATCCTAGATACAATTGTATTGCTGTACGTACGATCATTTTTCTTTTTTGGGTTTTAACCGTCAGATTGTCTTTTGTTTTATTTAAAGTAAAATCAGTTTTTTCTTTTTCTTTTTTACATTTAAAATTTTAAATAAACAAGCGGTAAAAACAATTGAATTTGAAGTGGTCAGCAGTCGTCTTTAACAGAATAAAAGAGAATAAATGACGAGTATTCCTTTCCCATGTGAGATTTGAAAATGATGGAAAAAAATTTGATCAAAAATTTAATTAGGAAATAAATACGATAGCTGACTTTTTCAGTATTTGTTTGCTATGTGCAATTGCCAATTAGACATTGTGTACGATGACTACTTCATAAAAAGGGCAACTCTATGGGGGATGTTCCGGCGGGCTCGATTAAGACAAGTCCTAATCCAATCGGGGTCAAGAGTTTACCAATTAAACCTTACAGTCATCGATAGCTACCACTTTAATGAGGAAGATATTTATTGTACAACCAAACTGGACTTGAATAGAAAATGGAAGGTGAATTGCCGTTTACGTACAAAATACATAATTTAATGTCACGACTCATGAGTGCTAGTGTAGGACAAAAAACAGAGTGAAAGGACGATGATGTGGAAAAGGTAACAAACAATAAGATACAAAATGTTCCGCTTTGATATAATTCCAAAAAAATGGTGTCACGCTCAAGCACTTAAAATAAAATAAAAAATTGAAATATTAAATTAAATTAAATTAAACTCACTTTGTCCACCCCGTTTTAACAGCTGGTTTGCCAACCAAATTATCTGTCTTTCTTCTTGGTTTTGGAGTCATTTGGTAACCGCCTATTGAAATTAACAAGTGAGAATAGGAGGATCAAAATCTTATGAGTCTTTCACGACAGGGAATGATCTAATAATCTAAACAAAATCATTTACTCGATTGATGAATCTCCAATTTAAAGAATGGATGTTAGGTGTGGGCATGTGCAATGCAAGATCAAAGAAAATATATCATATCAGAATACAAGAAATGCCAAGTTCAAAACGGCTTTTATAGACCAACCCCACCAACATTAATATGCATTCATGTTTCGCAAGAATTTTAAAAACTAAAGTAAATGTAGATGAGGAAACCCCAGAATCACAGACAACCGATTTGTAATGTGAAACGGACAAAGTCAATGGAGATTGGTGTACACAAGGAAAAAATGGACACATACAGCTTTTCTTCCACAGGATATCAAAAGAGAAGAAGTCATGAATGGGAAATTTCTATGCAAAATCATTAAACCTAAATACGCATAAGATATCTTTCCTAAAACATGCCTTGCCTGCTTTCTTTGAATTTCGCAATGAGAACATGGTAAAACATCAAGTTGTGATGATTGGTAAGAAATTAATTGCAGCTCACCGTCTAATATTCCATCTCCATCTCCGGTAAAAAAAGAAAAACAGACCAGCCAAACTTTTCTGTGCCAAGCCAGTCTTATGGTTATGGATATACCTATACTGTGAAATGCGGAAAAAAAAAAAAAAAAAAAAAAAAAAAAAAGTAAAAACTTGGAGGCAGGTAACAGATACATATAACTGATATAAGTTACAAAATCATATTCAAATGCATACATATACTGTTGTCAGATACTCAGATAGCAAAACATTCCTATTACAATTTACAAATGACATCTCTATAATTGACTTTCCAGCATAGCTTCTCATCACTAGAACACTCAATTCCAATAACACTATAATGTACTACAGACCACATAATTTTAATTACAGTTTCTGAGCATTGTTTCCATATTAATCAACACGAAATCACTGACCTGGAGGATCATTATGGGTTTCGTTCATGTCACTTAGTGCTCTTCTTGCCTTTGAATCATCAAGATAGTTCTGATAAATGTAAGAGGCAAACCCCCAAAATGCTAGAAGCATAGCGATTATCTTCACACCATTCATCGAGTCATGGAAAATTATAACGGAAGCAATGGGAGTAACAGCCAAAGAGAGCGTACTGATTACATTGGAGAAGAGAGAAGAGACCACAAAAATCAATCCCACAACACCTACAGAACAAACTTGCCAAGTCACAGCTGTCCAAACTAAAGTCATCACATAAGAAACTCTTCCCTTTTGAAAACCATCCATTTCTCCTTGCAAAGTTCTCCATTCCCCACTGGCGAAAAGACCTATGACAGCAATACAGGTGGCGACAAGCGAAGTATAGATTTGCATCTCCAAAACCACAGCGAACGTTTCCTTTTTCAGAACTTTTTGGAAGGAAAGCTGCATGAGGCAAAGCAAAAGAGAGTAAATTGCGGAAGCTGCAAAGGTAGTAATGAAGCCAATCATGTATTTCGACTTGGAGAGTCCTGATGGCCCTTCAGAATCATCATTCACTGCAATGAGAGCAGCGGATAACGAGAGGATGACTACAGAGTTAAGAATTAAGGAAGTGAATTTCTGAGAATTGATGAAGTATGAGAAAACCGAATTGAAAGCTAATTGACTTGCACAAATCAAGGAATAAGTAGAGGCGGAAAGGTACAAGAGCCCAACTGAATACAACATGTTGTCACCAGCTAGAAGCACTCCAAGAAAGAAGTAGACCGAGACAAGAGTTAAAAAGGAAGGTGAACTTGAAGAAGATGAAGGCTCTCTATGCGAAGGAAAAAGAAATAGAGGGACGCAAAGGATTGGGAAGGCAGCGGTTTGGACAAGGGTCGCCAACCATTTACTATTTCCGCCCTGGTCATAGTAAAATCTCCCCAGAAGAACAGCAGCAGCCTGGCCAGCAATGAGGAACACAATGTTGACCACCACGAAAACCCACCATTGCAAGCGCGTGAATTTAATAAGCGATTGGGTGGTTAGATCTTCAACTTTGATCACAACTGGTTCTCCTCTTTCTGTAATTGCAAAATACGACAAAAGAATTAGTGTCCTTACAATTTATGGAATTAGTTCATTGCAGGTTAAAATTAAACAATGTATATGTAAAGTACAATTTATCACCTCGAGGAGATAAAATTTAAATTACAAACCTTTCATTTAGGGTTGAGGTGTAATCAACATATTCATTAAAACTATTATCAGTTACTTTTCCACTAAAGATGTTTTATTCCCCAGGCAATAGGTTATAACTTATAAGAAATCGGAATAGTTATAAACCGGAAAGGAGTTATAACATATAAGCCTTCAGTTCCTGAAAATTCTTATCTATCTCCAAATAGCAATGGTTCCCCAAATTTTCGATATTAAAAAGGTACACATGACTTCCATCAAGACATCAAGTAAACTAAACACCCATCAGAAGCAGCTGATTGGGAACAATAATCATGTAATCAAAATCAAATAACTATTTCAAAATCATCAACTTAGAATATGCAAGTCATACTAGAACATGCCCAGAAAATAAAAAATAAACAAAATTATGCCAGAACGTAGTCTAAATATCCTCATATATTAACTTCAGTTCTCATAAAAAAAAAATTGCATAGTTGAATAAAAGAAAATTTAGTTTGAAAAAAAGGTCATATCTCCATAAAAATAAAAATAATCAAGGCTAAGTTTATATATTAGAACCCAACTGTTCTATTTCAACTAGTATTGAATCAAGCAAGCAATTCGATATTTATCACTCATTGATCAGTAGTTACACAGGAAACTGATTAAGCCAAAACATATATACACACAATAAAAGTCGTCAGATTGACAAGTAAATATTTTTCCCAATAAAAAAATGTAGTTATGTGATTACAAATATTTATATATCATGATTTGAATTACATAAAACAGTGGAAATATATGTGAAGAGAGAGAATGACCTGACATGGTGTTATTGATGATAGAGTAGCCGCCAGAAGTAAAGAAAGATGGAACCCTTGGAAACAAAAAAATAAAAGACGCGAACTCAAGTTAGAGACTTAGAGAACGTAAAATTAGGGAGAGAGTTTAATGTATCGAAAATATCTCAAAATCATTGTTATCTTATCATTCATATATTTACATTGATTCACTATTCAAATAGAGCACGAACACCACTTCCTATTCTTCCGCTTTACTTTCCAGTTGCTGACTCTGTGTGTGTGTGTGTGTAATGTGTATGCCGCGCTACTTATAAAAACAAGATCGACGCTTCAGATGTCAGATCTGAGTTGCAAGTTGGAACCCCCTCCGTCCACGTGTACGGTCAATGGATGCCTGACAAAATAACTACATCAGAGCCACTCATAGATACGCCACGTTGCACAAATATTACAAATTTCTAAATTTTAATATCCAATCGCTCTTTCTTGCGCTTGAATCGCTTGATCAGGACTCAAGACTCATCACCACTATAATTGTAAAAAGGGCAAATTGCACTGAACCCCTTGAGGTTTAGGCAAGTTACACTTGGTTGGAAATGTTTTGTTATTATACACTAACACCCCCAAAACTTAAATTTGACTTTAAAAATACCTAAAATACCCCTAAAAGATATAATTCATTAAATAAATAAATAATTTTAAAAATTAAATAAATAAATAGTTTTTAAAAAAATAATTAATTAAAATAAATAAATAGTTTTAAAAAATCAAATAAATATATAGTTTAAATAAATAAATGAAAAAAATTAAAAACATTAATTTTTTTTTAAAGATATCCATTAATAGGGACAAAAAAACTTTAAATATCTAAACTTTTATGGTAATAATGATGGTGAGAGAAGTTTCAAGGTTCCCAACACTGAAGGAAGTGTTTGAAGAAGGCAAGAAGACTCCCAGTGTTGGGAACCTTAAAGCTTCTCTCACCATCATCCTTACCGTAAAAGTTTTGATATTTAAAGCTTTTTTTGTCCCTATTAATGGATATCCTTAAAAAAAATTAATGATTTTAATTTTTTTCATTTATTTTTTTATTTTTTTAAAACCCTTTATTTATTTAATTTTTAAAACTATTTATTTATTTATTTATTTTAAACTATTTTTAAAAAATATTTATTTATTTGATTTTTGTAAACTATTAATTTATTTAATGAATCATATCTTTTATTTTATTTTAATTTATTTTATTAAAGTTTATAAAGTTTTTGGTTAAAAGGTAAAAAAAAAGAGTATAAAATAATATGACTAGGGGCATTTTAGGTATTTTTAAAGTCAAATTTAAGTCTTGGGGGCGTTAGTGTATAATAACAAAACATTTCCAGCTAAGTGTAATTTGTCCAAACCTCAAGGGGTTCAGTGCAATTTGCCCTTGAAAAAATGGTTTGTTGAGATTTTTAATCGAAATCTTATTGGTTGCCTGTAGACAGTATTGAAGATGATAAAAGATAGAGATCGATTCACTTTATTCAACAAAACTATTTCAATATTAAAACCAGTCTGAATCTATAAATACATTTACTAAAACTAAAATTTGGTCACAAATCTCTATTGAGACCACAAGAAACATATATATAATATAAGACAGGTTAGGACTAGCCCTGACTACCAAAATGATCTCTTCTCTTCCAAATTAAATCTTTTTAACAATCAACCAAAACCAAAAACTCGATGCTACAACAAAAAAACAGGGGACAAGGAAGGACACAACTTTACAACACTTGAAAGGATCACAAAAGCATGGAGTGATATCTCGCTAAGAAGATCTTAGGTAGTCCGATAATATTTATCAACAAGAACATCCTCCTGACTGCGGTTGTGACTGCGATGCATTTGCGTTGGAAGACTTCAGATTGACATCAACCATGTCTTCTTGCTTGGTTGAGGAAAGCGTCTCCATTCCTGGTAATGCTGCTGCGATTTTCCGAAAGAGTGCCTGCAACAGATTAACCAAGAATGTTCAATAGGTCAGTTTTTGGATCATGAAAATAATACCAGTAGAGCACCAGATCATATTTTAATCACGCTAGTTGTTAGTATTAATGACATCTGCATATGTTACGTTAGAAATTATGTAACTAAAATAATTAGATAATTAGTGTTTGTACAAACCAATTTTTCACAGATGTTATGAAGTGAGTAGTACTTAGATTCAGTCTGATCACAAAGGCCGAAACACAATCAAATGCATTCATACTTAGCATCCAATCAATTATGTTTCTAAGAATTGACTTCCTGATCAGAATCAAAACTGATAGTTCACCTTTATATTGAAGCCAGCCTTTGCACTTGTTTCAATAAACATAACATTGAGTTCCCGAGCTTTGGCTTCTCCTTCCTCTATTGAAACTTGCCTGACATACCAACCACAAGAAGCACAACAATAAACAAACAATATGGCAAAAAATATAAAATAAATATTTTCTTCAGACTACCATCTAGTGGAATCTTTTTCTGCATTCACTCTCATCTGCTCACATGCTTGGGTGCAAAATAGAGATGATTGCCGCACTATCTACCATATACCACATTTTTGTTTTGCACAATGTCAACAATTATCATGAATCAGCAGTTAAACCTAGCATTTGCACATAGAACTTTCTCTTTAACAGAGTTGAGAGGAGTAAAGGTGAAGCATTTACTTAATATATTTCATTGCTTTTATCAGGAACTAAAAATGATTCTATCAATACATGCTCATTTTATTTATCAGGAACCAAACTGCTACATGGTACCCCTTCTTATTTTAAAACAGCTGTCTAAAACGATATTTCAAGAACAATATAATCACGGTAAATCTACTGCCCAACTCCAATCAACAGTAAATCAACTGGTAACCATGGATCTAAATCAACTACAGTATCCTGTTCTATAATAGATTCATTAGTAGGTCCACGAACAGTCTAAGAGACAAAAAAATGAAATATAAACTAATCCAGACATGTACTGATTATTTATTCCAATCTAGACAGTAACAATTACCTCTTGTCCACGAGATCTGTTTTGTTCCCAACAACAACTATGATCACATCACTGCCTCGCTCAGTGCGAACCTCTTCAATCCACTTGGAAGTGTTTAGGAACGACTGCCTGCCTATACCAGAAAATACCATCAAAATAGACAGTAAATATCATCAAGCATTCAGCATATCACTTGACTACTCAATTAAAAGAAAACAAATTGTGTTTGGCCAATGGAATTCAGCCTACGAATTCTGACAATTATAAACTGCATTTGGTCATGCACCCACACATAAAACAGAACAAGGATGACCAAATGAACATTACAGCATTGAAAAACCATAGCAGATAAAAAAATCAAAGACAGAACATACTTGCAACATCATATACAATGACTGCAACAGAGGAATCCCGAATATAGCTAGGAATCAGACTCCTGAACCTTTCTTGTCCTGCAGTATCCCTGCCACAAATTCCATGAAATGTTTCAATAACATACAAAATCATTCAACTCCATACTCGATACTCATACGCAGACACTTCTAGAACACCAATCTTGTCCTAATAAAGATACATGTAAACCAAGTTTATCAACATATCAGGAAGGAAAATCTCACCAGAGCTGCAAACGAACTGTTCGGTCTTCAAGGTACATGGTCTTCGAAAGAAAATCTATACCAATGGTGGCCTGATCATCAATTAACAACAAACGTAATCATAGTAAGAAGGCAGGCCGCAAAATTAAAATTTCAAGGTAAAATTAGTAGTAACAACAACTTCAAGTAGGGAAGAACAATAAAATATCACAACCCTCTCTATAATGGTACTATGGTTGGAATCTATGATCATCAAAACCTATCAACAAAATATGCATTCTAATACTACACTTGAGTAAATGTTGAGTTTTTCACGCTATATAACACAATAAGAATATCCAGTCACATGAAAGATACTTATTATTAATTAAAAAAAATTAAAACATAAAAAATTCATATCAACATGAAGAATAAACAAAAGAAGATCACAGAAAGATCAAAAATGAAATAAACAATAGACAGAATTTACGATAAAATCGGATCCATACACATAAGCAATTTCTTAACAGCAGATTGAGTGTCGTTATCGATCGATTACCTGATAAGTGTTGTCGAATTTATCGTACATGAAGCGAGTGATGATACTGGTTTTGCCCACGGACTGATCTCCCAAGAAGACGAGCTTGTACTTGGCGAGAGCCGAAACCGGAGCCATTATTCGGATCTATTAAAAAAGTCTGCGAAATCGGGATCTCGGCCGGGATATATTTTCGGAGATATCGCCGGAGAGATCGAAATCGAGATCTCGTGGGGCTCGGCTTTTTATTTTTTTTTATTTTTTTGGCTTGTTACGTGTATTTATAGCGTTTAAAAAGTGAGAGTATTTTATGAGGAGAAAATACCGGGACTTGTCTTTTGCGCGTCAAAATTTTCAAACATGTTTTCCAGGAAACTCATTGGAATTGAATTGAATTGGAATGTGTTCTGCTTTGATAAAAACTTACCGATTTTTTTGTTGTTGTTGTTGACACATTCTTCAATTCTCATTTTAATATAAGGGGACCAGAAAATTGTAATGCATTGAACACCTAATCTACATTGCTTTCTTTCATTTTGTTTTTATCAGAAGGTTCTTTATCAAAAAGTAATATATGATAGATGATAATACTCAACTTTTTCATGCGACAAAAAAAGACATTTCAACTCATAGATTGATTTATCGAAAGAAATTAAGATATCTCTATATGGTTTTGTGATTTTTGGATCACAAAATGTACTCATATGACTATAATGACATACTTAAATCAATATACATCGAGCATAGGTGATGCAAAAATTATACACAGATGTAACATTGCATGCTTGATTATTCCCTTGTAGCTAATTAGACAATGATACTCATTTACAATTTTATAACTTCCTCCAGAAAAAAATAGATGAGCCCAATTTGACTAGACAGTGAACCACTGTATTTGCATCTCTCTTATCCATATGAACAATACTTTTATGATCTATTAATAACAAGTAGATCTATGTCAGAAAAAGTAGTGGGGTGTCAAGAAAAATTGAAAAAAGAAGCCATAGATACACTTCTTGATAATAGGATTTGTACACATGGTCTCTTGCCATAGTGGTGGGCCTTCCTTTGGGAACCTCCCACCACCAAGGTTCAAGACCTAGTGTGTGCATAGAATTATGCAAATTTTCCTTGGCCCATTTAAAAACATGGGTGTTGTCCCACTTTGTGTGGGTGGTTGTCCCTCCTTCGTGTGGGTTCTCTCTCCCCGTCTGGGCTGTGCTTGAAAGTCGATTCTCGATGGGTCCCAGTTGTTGTTGTTGTAATCATGTCCTGGATCTGTATTCCGATTGTTGTATTCCAATAAAAAAAATAAAAAAAATATATAATAGGATTTGTAGACAACCAATGAAAGATGGTTATAATAAGGTTTATATAAGTCGTTTTTTGATGTAATTGATAGGAACAAATCAAATGCCTAAGCAAGTCCCAACACTACGCAACGAGGTAATATCATCTCCTTAATCTTATCACTACAATTGATATCATACTTAGTGTTAGAGGCGTAGGTAGGATTTTCACTTTTGAGAAAACTAAAAATAGCCATCCAAATTATCATACTTTTGTTTTTAACCACTTTTGAAATTATAATTATTAATAACCACTTTTTTAAAAAACTTTCAGTATATGTCCGTAAATTACCAGAGTACCCCTGAAAATAGTTTTATTTTAAATCTCAAAACAAACTTGAAATCATGGGTAAATTGAAATGTCCAAACTTGAAATCATGCCTAAATTGAAATGTAAAAACTTGAAATCATGCCTAAAATTGAAATGTCCAAACTTGAAATCTGGACTAAATTGAAATTTTCACTTTCTTCTTCTTCCTCTTCTTCTTCCTCAAACATTAGGTTTTTTTTTTGTTTTTGTTTTTTTTTTTTGGTTTCCCTTTTCTTGCAGATCACCTCGCCGGTGAAGGGGGATCGATTTCGTCGCCGGCGAAGCAGCAGCGGACGACGAGGAGCAGCGCACGATCGTGGCCCGTCGCCCGTTGCCCACGCCTGGCCATCGCACGAACCAGCGACGAACCAGCGCCCCCCATCGCCGGACGTGGCCACTGCCGCGAAGCCCAGAAGGTCGCCGGCGCTCGGCGACACCTTCGCCGGGGCTTGGCGACCCTCAAAGCACGCCGGCGAGGGAGATCGGGGAGAGAGAGACCAGAAGAGAGAGAAAGAGAAAAGAGAAAAGAGAGAGAGTGTTGTTTGGGGACCCTTTTTATACGAGGGATTTCCAGTAATTTCTCAAAAAAGTGGCTATTAATAAATAAAGTTATGCATGTGGTTAAAAAAGAATTTCCCATAATTAGAGTGGCTGTTTTTGACAATTTTCACTTTTTTCTTGGGGTGAGCTAAACATTTAACATTTTTTTTTTAAAACAAAACTTGTCATAAAGCTTTAACATTATATAAACCTAGTTAAAAGAAATAAGAAATGTTATAGAGTGGAAATTGCTAAAAATAACCACTCTAAATATGGGAAATTCGTTTTTAACCACATAGGAAATTTTAATTGTTAATAACCATGTTTTGAAAAAAATAATCAGTGGGTGTCCATAAATTACCAAGATGCCCCCAAATTAATATTTCTATTTTGTTTTGGTGGAAATTGTCAAAAATGACCACATATATTATGAGAAATTTGTTTTTAACCACAAACGAAATTTTAATTGTTAATAACCATGTTTTTGTAAAATTACTTGAATGCCCCCATATAAAAACATCCCAAATAAGCTATATCTCTCTCTCTCTCTCTTTCTCTTTCTCTTTTTTCTTTCTCTCTCCTCTACTCTCTCTCTCCCCGATTTGCCTCTAGTCGGCGTCGTCGAGCGCCGACGAAGGTGTCGCCGAGCTTCTGGGCATCGCGGCAGCCCTTTGTGCTGTCCTTCACGCCCAGCCGTGCTTTCGGCGAGCGTTCGTTGGTTCACTGCTTCGCCGACGATGGGATGGCAATGGGCGACGGAATCGATCCCCCCTCCGCCGGCGATGTGGTCTGCAAAAAAAAAAAAAAAAAAAAAAACCTAAACCTAATTTGAGGAGGAAGAAGAAGAAAAGGAAAATTTCAATTTAGTCCAGATTTCAAGTTTGGACATTTCAATTTAGGCATGATTTCAAGTTTAGACATTTCAATTTAGTCGTGATTTCAAGTTTGCTTCGAGGTTTTTAAAAAAACTATTTTCAAGGGTACTCTGGTAATTTATGGACATACACTGAATTTTTTTAAAAAAAAGTGGTTATTAACAATTAAAGTTTCAAAATTGGTTACTAACAAAAGTTTAATAATTCCAATGGTTAGTTTTGGTTTTCTCTCTCGTTTTGTTTATTTTTTCTCTCTCACCCTCTTATTCACTGTTCACCGTCTTCTTCCTTCTTCTTTGTTCATTATTCATCAACGATTTCCGATCGTTGTTCCTCTTCCTGCAAATCGAACACCAATATGATCGAACCATTGTTATTCCTACAAATCGACTAACTAGAGGATGGTTTGATTTTAGAATCGCGTTTAAGATTTAAAGAAGTGAAAACTTGAAACAACAATTTCGATTTGCTTTAAATTGGTATTTGGTGTGTAAATATCTTTAATTTGTTCATTAATTGAGTTGCAAATAGTGACCTTAACATGAGTTTAACGTTATTGCATCACTTTTGTGTGTTTTTGTGAAGAATCGAATTAAATAAAGTTTTAAGTTTTTTCCAGAAGATTTCAAGTTCACTGGTTCGAAAACTTGAAATCTTATGTAAAAACTTGAAATATTGACAAGTTTCTGGGTAAGACTTCAATCAAGTTTTTTCCAGAAGATTTAAAGTTTCACTGGTTCGAGATTTATAAGATTTCAAGTTTTATGTTAGAAATTTAAAGCATGATTTCAAGTTTTCGCAAAACATTTCAAGTTTATCGATGATTTCACGCTTTCAAGTTTTTTTTTTCAAACCAAACTCCAATATCCAGTCTTAAATCATCCAAAATACTAGACCTCAACTCAATCAACCCCCAAAATTGATACATTTCAACATGTTAATAGCACGGGAGATCAAATAATTTAACAATCAACATAAATAAAAGTATAAAACAATTTAACAATCAATATTGTGGAAAGTGGAAATGGTTAAATTTGAATTATGAAATTATTTTATTAGATGATCTAGTAGACTTATAATTAACTAATTGGGTTGTAAGATAGTTCTTACTCTAAAATGTTTTTATAGATCAAAGAATTTTGTTTGATTATATTAAATAATCTCATTAATAATTTAACTAACTAATAACTATATTTAATTTCTTAAGTTTTAGGCCAATCTGCAACTAAGGGGTAGCCCACCCTTGGCTACGCGCTTGCTCAGTGTGAGAGGGGATCTCGACATTTATCGAGAGGTGTTGTTACCGCTAAACATGTCTACCACCACTTATATACGATATTTTAATTCATAGAATAAATAAATCAATTTAGTATTAAAGGATTAAACTAACTAGTTTGGAAAGTAAAAATTCATAGTACGGTATTTTGTTTTTCTTAATATTAACATGAAGTTAAATTAATTTTATTTTATATATATATAAAAAGAATTTATAATAAACTAGAAGTCTGAAGTTTGAACATGAAGTTAAATTAAAGAATATGCATATATTAAATTATATTATATATATGATTTCAATATTTAACCAGTTATTTGATTTGAATTAATTCACTTAATCATCTGATTCATCTCTTTGATTAGGAATACACGAGTTGGTATTTTAAAAAAATTAACCGGAAAAATCAGTTAAAACTAGGAGAGAAAGACGAGGAACACGTGCCCAACGCGTGACAGTCCGGTTCCCTTTTACAGTTTACTAGTCTATTTCATATTTTCATTTCGCGACCAAAAAAGAGTTAACTGTGGAGAGAGAGAGAGAGATGGCACTGAGAAGAGCAATACTTGGCCACATTCGAGTACCTGTACAAACCCAAACCCTAACCCTAACCGGAATCAAACAGAACCAGCAATGGAGTCTCTGCGGTTCTTCTCTACGCTTCATGTCCTCCCACGACGACCATATCACCAAAGAAGAGGTCATCGAGAGAGTCCTCTCCGTCGTCAAAAGCTTCCCCAAAGTCGATCCTTCCCAGGTCAGTCAATCATTCACTCAATTAGATTTTCGTTCAATTTCTTCCAATAATTTGACTCTGGTAATCGTATATCTGGTTGATAAAATATTCAATTATAGGACAGATCTAAGTTTCAGAAACCAATTAGATTATCTTATATGTTCTATCGATGCTTATTTAGCCCGAGCTAATTCGTCATTAATTACATTGAAGCCAATCCACATGTTGCGTTTGTAATATCTAAACAGATTGTTTTATACATGATTTGTTACTGGTCATTGGATTGAATTGTTCAATGGTCCGCAAAAATCAAGTTTTGAAAAGTTGAAAAAAGTTAAAAATTAAAAAACAGTTTAATCCTCTCATAAGTACCCATTAGCTAATGTTGTTTTAGTATTGTAGTTAAATCTTTGTTATCGACGACTTTGAGCATCAATTTTCTTTGGCACCTTCTGAGAAATTTACAGTGTTACATGGTTCTAATCAGCTGATGCCCTTTTATCTATTGAAATTTGAAACGTCTGTTGCTGTTTATCCTGTTTTATTCATTCCTCACTGTCGTCTTCGGTGTTGTAATTATGCTTCCTGGTATAAATGTGCTCGTTCATTTCTACAAATTGTTAACTGGGAACTGCTGCTGTTTTTTATTCCTTTCCTGTAATTTTGTGCAGGTGACTACTGGTGTACATTTCCAGAAGGATTTGGGATTGGATAGCTTGGACACTGTGGAGATTGTAATGGCATTGGAAGAGGAATTCAAGCTGGAAATTCCCGACAAGGAAGCTGATAAGATTGATTCGTGTACTCTTGCTATCGAGTACATCTCTAGTCATCCAATGGCTAGTTAATTTGAGCAAATTGGGTTTCTCTCTTAGAATTTATTTTGAAAAAAAGAAAAAGGATTTGTTCTGCCCTGTTTTCGGTTGAGTTGTTGGTATCTATATGGATTTGATCCCCATTATGGAAATGAAAAATAATCCAAATCTGTCTGATAAAGAGTAGAATTTGAAGAACTAGTATCTCGTGAATTTGTTGTTTCTGCTTTTAGCAGTTTCAATATTTCAATTTGCAATGATGTTCTCTGATGACATTTTATCAGTGATCTTTGTTTGAGATGCTTTTATTTTCCTGTATTCAAGTGTTATGTTGCTTTCAAGTGTGGTTTTGGCATGTAGAGTTACAAATATAATGTCTCGAAGTAAAACTTCCCTACCTTGTTACTTCAAGAATTTTACTTCAACAAGGAGCCAACATATGCAAACTTTGCTCCCGGACCTAGTAGGAATTTACTCAATTTACGCTCGTTGATCCGAAATAAAAGGGCCATGAAACCCATCTTGCTTTACTCTTGTTTATGCCTATGTTGTTTGAATTGTCATTCTTCTGCTCATTATCTTGTTTGATTTTGGGGAGGTGGTGGGGGGGAGGTTTGAGGAATGGGGATGGGGGTACCCTCCCTTGCCCCATTGAGCCCCCACGCCCATCCCTAGCTACTATGTCCACTAGTATTGATGTAAACTTCTATATGGCATTGGTTGAATTATATTCTTGGCGGAGGATCAGATTTGCTTTGAGATAGAGAATAACCTTGATGCTTTTAATTTATGTAAAATTTTCGCTTGCTTGCTACATTCAGTGCGTTATATCATATGATTTGCACAGAAAGTTTAGCATGTCACTGTTAGAAAATTCCACCACCGACTTATTGGATTTGTCCTAATCTCCCATTTTTCTCTCTGATTTTTCATGGAAGTCATTTTACATCATGTTGAATCTTTGTAAATGTCCATTTTATTGAACTATAGTGCAGTCAACTGATAGATGTGATGTTGTTGCCAAGTACAAACAAATGATGTACCATGTTTATTCCACAACTCTCATAATTAAGAATTGAATAAAGAGAGTGATTGCAGGTCATGTTAAATTATCAACAGGACATTTGGATTTTGATGAAAATCTGGATGTCAATCCAACGGTTGGGAATTCAAGAACAAAATTGGGATGTTTTGTATTTGATGATGATGATTTTCATTTGATTAATGGATCTCATTATCTTGGATTAATTGAGGTATGTTTGAACCTTTTTTATTTTTTGAGTCAAAATGACTACTTTTATGTCTTTATGGGCTGCTAGGGGAAGAAATGAATATTGTTTTTATGTCTTTTTGCTCATGTAGTATGTAATAAAAACAACAAATTCAGGAATTTCAATGACTGTTTTTCAATTTTATATCATCATTGTTATTTTTTTCTCTGGTTGGTTTTATTCATCAACTGTAAACTCAAAGACAAAGATTAATTAGAAGTCACTCTTTCTTGAAATCAGCTTCAACAACAACCATAATGATCATATTAGAAGTCTCTTTATTTATTTTCATTTATTTTATTTTTCAAGAGAAAATAAAACTTACAACTACAATAAAAATAATCAATAATCATTTAGTCATTCTAACAAAGAAACCCAATAACAAAAGAATAGAATTAACGATTATTAATTAATTATTAAATAAATACAAACAAATGATTCAGTAGGAAATCAACGAACCATGTTTATAATCGAAAGAGAAATGGCAGTCAACTGGAACTGATCGTTGTTCCTCTTCGTTAATGGCGAAACGACACCTTGTTTCTCCTTGAAACCGTCTTCACAAGCGGTGGAAGCATCCATGACTGAACTCACCTGAAAATTAGCATCCTCGTAGTGATTGGATTTGTAGTCTGTAATGGCCTGTTTGAGAGTAGAAACAGCATCAGAGTAGAGATCAAAACAGTCAACAAGACACGCCCTTAAATACGGATCATAATCCAACTTTTTATTCTTCTTCATCTTCCGCTTCAATAGCTTATTTATATAGGATCTTGTATGTGTCACGTTGGATCGATTTAGATTGATTGAGATGATACCCAGTTGGTGGAGACTGGCGTTGTGGCTTCTTGGGATAGATTGAAGAGCAGTTACACAGAATTTGTAGTCCACGTTAGAGTCGTTTTGTGCACTTTTTTTGCAGGTTTCGTGTATGAGATTGTGGGCATTTGTTGCATGGAAGATATCGAAGAAGAAAATGATCAAGAGGAAATAGAGAAGAAAATGTAACAAGTTTGGCTTCATTTTTTTACTTGTTGTGTGGTATGATTTCATTTTCTCAAATGTATAATATATATATATATATGTATATGGTTTGGGAGGAATATTGGATCCTTGGCGTGTATTATAATTTTTTAAAAAGTATATTATAATATTTCAACCTTTTCAGTTTTCAACATGCATACGGAATATAAAACGAAAATAACGAGGGTTGCGAATCCATCCATTTAAAATACGAAACCAAAATATTGTATGATACATTTCAAAACTAATTAAAGAATTGAATATATTAATTAGCCAGAGAGACGAATTAATAATTAATGCACACAAACTTTTGAAGATAAATCTTTTCCCATTTTGAGAAACAAAGCTGATGTACATGTTATAATCATGTGTAGTGTGTACATATTGTAAACATTGTTGGGTTTCTACCTCTAATTTGCACATGTTGATACTTGAAAAATCACTTTTTAAGAAGGAAAGTAATCCAAATTCAATCTTGATCTCTAAATTAACTTCACTTACCTTATAAGATCTTGTTAACTTTGTCAACTCTACTCATGTTCCTAAGAAAAACTTGTGTGGGATGGTTTTATCTCTGGGTGTTGAGACCGTTTAATCTAGAACAACTTGATTAGACGGTCTCATTACTTGAAAATGGAAGTATAAAATTGAATAATTTGATTAAACGGTCTCACCACATGAAGATGAGACCGTCCCACATAAGATTTTCTCCGGATTCCATCTCATTCATTTTTTATTAATACTATTAAAAGAATGAATTAAAGGCTTAAATGGAAAGTTGATTTTTGTATAAAAGAAAAGCATATTATCATTTGAATGATTTATGATGTTGATGGATAAGCATGTTTTATGATTCATCTTAGGCTTGAAGTGAGATACATATTTGACACCTAAATTTAAATTAACGGTTACTCCAAAAATGAATGGTTATTTTTGTTTTTGATTTTATTATTTTTATTATTATATATTGAGCAGTGAGAACTGAGAAGTAATGAAAGGCCAATAATGAATATACTGCTAAATCCATCTTAGCTTGCAAGTTAATTTTGACTCATAATTGTTCCACGCCGACCAACCACATTGCTATATGCTTTTATTTTAATTTATTCGACTAGCAAATATCAACTCTACTTGAAAATAAATAATATTATATGATTATCCATCCATTTTAATTTTAGACTTAAAACTTTATTTTTTGTTTAATATACTACTTATAACGGCAACAATTCAAATCTAAAACGTAGTCAGATTTAATGAATACTCTTACCACTTACTCATATTGAACGGTGCCGTGGTGGTGACTTAAAACTTAGTGAAAAATTAAGAAAATATTAATTGCATGTATAATAAATTAATAATTCAAAGAAAGAAGAATAAAAAAGGGGGGCAGCCCATGACAAAATTTTATATGCAGCCCAGTCTAGCCCAGCCCAGCCCATGATAAAATTGGTGTAGGTGGCATAGCATCACAGACAGCGAATGATACCACAAGTCATGGAAGCATTTCCCACCAAAAACCCCTGAAAAGCCCAACTCACCTCTGAAAAAACAAAACCAAAAAAACGCGTTTCAATTCAAAATGCTAAGATAAGGAAACCCCAGAGACACAGTGAGAGTGAGAGACTACAGTGCACACACAATAGACAAGACACAGAGAGAAGCAAAATGGCCAACTTGAGGACGGCAATGGACTCCGCTTTCTGGGACCAGCCGATATCTTCGCCGCAGACCCTGGACGGCTCGGCTAACTCCGTCCCCGGCGACCCTTTCCCTCTCGACGCCGCTCGTGCCAGCCGAGCTCTCCGGATTCAGCAGCTGGCTCTTTTGGGTTTGGGTTTTCCTCTTGGAATCATCCCCTCATATTCTCCGTCTTCTCAGAAAGAACTGGGCTCCTTCTCTCTTCAGTCTCTCCTCCTCAAACCATCCACCTCTTTCGGGTATTTTTTATTTTTTATTTTTTATTTTTCTTTTCTTTTTTCTTCTTCAGTCTCTCCTCCGCAATCTGATAGATGTGGGTCACCTCAAATTCCGTCTGTTTACGGCAAGTTTTTATCAAATTGAATTTTGTTTGAAGAAAGATAATACATTTATTTATGTTAGAGAATTTGGAATTTTAAAAGGTGCCGGATTTTGATGTTATTGTGTATGTATAATGTATGTACAGGTGGTTTGGATTGGTGGGGCAATTTCGTCCGAAGAAGCTAATTTCTGAGATTAAGAGAGAGTTTTCGAATGCTGATGAATTGGAGGTGTCTGTGTTCAGAGATGCTGCTAAGCATTTTCTGGACAAGTCTCTCTATTCAATTGCTTTGTGTTCACAGCTTTCCCTAGGTTCTTCGTCCTTGTTGTGGAACACGGAGCGACATGGCGATAAAAAAGCCCATCGCCACAAGTTGATGCTCTACCAAAAGGCATGGAATTGAAAACTCTATTTCATCAATGTTGATACTTAACTATATGCCAATTGTTGTTTTATGTAATCTTTGTTGAAGTTGATAAATGTACAGGAACAATAGATAAATGCATGTCATTGAATTGGTTAAGTGGATTCCATTATGGAATTGCTGTTGAAAGATTAACCAAATTGTCAAAATCGATTATTGACTATGCTTTTCATCACAGAGAATGTCAATTTGGATCAAAATTATCAAATCAAAGGGTGCACATTGAATATACTAGTCATGAAGTTTGATTTAGGAGTTTGTATTTTGTTATGTGGTTCCATTGATTATCTGAACGATGTTCTTCAACATTGAATGTGTATCTGCAGCTTCCTGATCATGATATCACACTAGAAGCTGCATGGCCGCAACTGTTCATTGATCGTAAAGGAGGATATTGGGATGTTCCCGAGGCAATATCCTTGAGTTTGTCATCCCTCACTTCGGATTCTGGGTTGCGATATCGCTTTGGCATACAGAAAAACAGTGGTCATCCTCGGAGTGTTAATGCCATAAATGGTGAGGCACCTGCTGCCCTAATGCCTGGATTGTGTGCAAAGGCTGCCTTTTCATATGAGCAGAGCAAGGATATCTGGAGACAAAAGGAGACTAAGAATGATCTAATTGTAACGACAGACAAGGGTCAGTTCTGGCGTCCTGCATATGATGTGCGTCTTAAGGAACCTCATGCAACTATATCCGCGATTATTGGTAATTCCTTTTCTCCATCATTTGTGCCAATAGCTTTTCATTTTTGTCTCTAGATTCTGCAGAAATCATACAAATTAAGTGATCATTTTGCATGGTGTATTAGTTGTAAGCATAATTTTTTCACTTGTTGCCTATTTCATATATTGCAGCTTCCTGTAACTCATATATATAATTTTGTCAGGAGGCACATTTGCGGCCTGGTTTGGGGGCAGGGAGAGCTCAATGGCCGTTGAATCACAAGATAGGGACGTTTCCATGACTATGAAGAAGAGAAGTCCATTGAATGCTGATTTGTTTGGCTCCGTATGCTATACTTTTCAACATGGGTGGTTCAGGAAGCCATTTGGTGACCTAACCCGATTTGATGCTCGTCTTGATGTATGTTCGGCTTCCGGTCTTGCGAAAAGGGCTTTAAACATTTTCAAGAGTTCTTCAGTCAACAATGCAGAAAAATCACTATCTTCCCCCAGGCTAAATTTGATCTTTCAACAACAGGTATTTATTTTTATTCTACTTAATGTTGTTATGAACCAATTTGGAGAACGACTACGATATCTTCGATTACATATACTTTGGACAATGGCAATAACTATTGATTCTATGTCATGCAGGTTGCAGGGCCCATCGTCTTTCGAGTTGATTCAAAGTTCTTGCTCGATTCTTCATCAGAAAAACGAGGCCCTCATATGGAAGACTTCATATACAGCTTGAGTTATTCACTGAGGCTACTTCGGTCCGGGAAGGTTGTTGCTTGGTACTCACCAAAAAGAAAAGAAGGGATGATCGAGTTGCGACTATATGAGTTCTAACTTTAACGGCTTTCATTTGTGTTTTTGGCTTTTCCATATCACTTTCTTGTATGGAACACCAACTTTTTCAATAGGAAAGGTTTTTGCTATAATCCGAGAAGCTATTGTCATTCTTTGACATCTTATATAACAAGAACTGATCTTCACCAAAAAAGCACTTTTGATAGAAATATGCTTTCACAGATTGTATTATCAAGAAGGATTGCGAAAAATCGTCACAATTTTTCACATAAAATGTATCGAATAAGAAATAAATGTATATAATAGCCAGTATTGCAAATAAGTGCACAAATCAAAGAGTGATGAGGAAGGAGATCAAAGAGCATATAACAAATATTGCAACATCAACTTTTTTTTTTTTGGCTTTTTATTCTTAAGTTTCCGGAGATCAAAATGTAGGGTAAAAAATCCATTCTAAATCAATACAAATGAGGACATGATGTTACAACTCTAGGAAACTACTCTTCTGTAATCATGGTGAAATATGCGGAAACTTCACTCAACCACAGCCAACAACTCACTCTGTTTAACAAAGCAGTGCCTGGCGTCTGATCCCAAATCAACCTGAAACAAGGCCATAAAAGCATTTAGAATGCACCCACGTTTGTTTCCGAGAATGATAAATATGCTAATGATGATCAAAATTGAAAATAATTAACACATTCTTAAGCAATAAACAAGATTATCATCTCCACATGACAAAATTGATGAACACTTGTTTAATAAAACGAAGGAAACAAGGCAATTTTGTACCAACATTTGAATATTAATCATTTTGACCATGTAAATGATGGTCTGCAACCATATTACCATAGTGACAACACAGGATGAAACTACATACATAAAATCACTTCTCGGTAGGGGTGAAAGAAAGAGTGAGCAATCGAATTTACAATTGTTAGAAAACTGAAATTTTTTAATCATTTCAACCCGATCATGTAAAATTCGAGGAGTCAAAAACAAAGACCACTTTCCTTACTAGATGGCTTCCATCCAGTTCAACTTAGGTCATAATCAGAATGAAGACGCAATAACAAAAGTTCCATCACACCACTAACATGCTTATTATCCTTAAGAAACTTCACTAACCTCATAAATCGACAATAGAGAGAACTAACTTGACAATAAAAACAAATAACATTGCAACATAATGAAAAACACGGCACTTATGAAATATATGTCTTTAAGAGAGCAAGAGGTACTAAAATTTATTTAAGAGCAGGTTCAAGTGTTCAACACTTCAATTTATAGAGGTGCATGGTGAGGCTGGTCTATGTCAATTGTTCAACTTCTAATGGATGCTACGTACCTCATAAGCACTCACGTCAGAGAAAAGAACCTGCAGTAAGAAAGCAAAATGCATTTAGGGCGTAGAAAACAAGAATTGTGAAGGAAATGAGACAACTTGGGGAGAAAATTATATTCAGATACTGCCAGTATCATTACCTTCTTTCCAGCATCCACCTCTCCAACATCGGCACCAACAGAAAGAACCTGCAAGGAAGTGTTAAGATATTCATTTAAAACATACAGAAATCATATAGCACTCACCCCCTCCCTATTGCCAACAGTTCGATACAAATACACAAGGACTGGCATCTTACCTCCCCCATCAGATACCGCTCAAATTTAACTGCAGCTTTGGGCAACAAAACTCCACCAGATGATTTCTAATTGCATAAAATAGTTCATCATCAGCATTACAAAGCACGGTAAGGATATGCATATTTTCATGTAATTCAGGCACGTAGAAGATGTTCTACTTATTATGTTACCGAAAAGACTCTTGGTACTTTCATTTAGAAATTAGAACTAAACAGACAATCAACAAGTACTTACATTACTGCCAACATACATTTCATTAATCATTTTTATTTTATTTCATACCCACACAATTCTCTTGAAAGGCAAAATTCATACCTAACAAACAAGTTCCATAACCAAATACATATAACATCAAAGATTCATTATCAAAACAAGCAAGTCATACATAACTAAACATTAATTGATGTTAATGACAAAGAAACAGGTGAGAAAATAAGCAAACCTCTGGTAAATCCTCAAGACGAACCAAGACTCTATCAGCTTGAGGAACAACCTACAACAAACCCAAATTTAGTACTACAACAATTAGCATAAAAACCCATCTCTACAATAAAAAGATTTAAATTTTGTTAACAACAGCAAAATTCAATAACTCTGGTAATGTAAAACAGAAAAAGAAAATAAATATACCTTGGCGGGTTCCCATTTCTGGGAAACTGCATTGATTCTCAGAGCATTTGGTCGCAACCCTGCTCAGAACGAACATTAATCATTAAAAAAAAAAGGGAGATAAAAACAAGAAGAAAAAAGAAAAAAGAAGCTTTCATGGAAAATTGAACTGAACAAAGGAAACGAACCTGGTAGTGTCTGGTTAGAACGAGAAGGAAAGCTGGTTTTGTTGAATGATAAAAAAGGTTTTGGAATTGTAACAAGAGTAGACGCCATGGATAAGGAGATACAAGAAACAGAGACAAAGCTGAGTGAGTTAAAAGACCGGGTTTTAGATTTTGGAAGAAACCCTTCATTTGTATGTATGTATACACACGTGTGGGCCGTCTATTAGTTCCAGAAGGTTCGGTTACTAACCGACCCTAACGGAACTCCCGGGTCGGTTAGAAACCGAGTTAACGGGTTGTTTCCATTATCATCCTCTTTTTTCCTGTCCATAGTGGGGTCCCATACTCCCATTCAAGTCTCCAGCATTTGAAAATCTGCAACTCTTTTCCAAAATTTATCAAAAAGATGTTCAAAAACATTTAGAAATTTTAAATATAATTCCATTAAACGGCTACTAGGGACCACCACGTCCATCATTTGTCCTTTCTCCTTAATCTCTGTAACACTTTTATCTCTTACTTGCTTTTGTTCCCGCAAAATATTTTCACCCCTTCATTTTCCTTTGCTTTCACATTAAACTAAAAACCCCATCTCACATTTGCTCTTAAAAAGCTACATATCCTTTGCTGCAACTAGGGTTTCTTTTTCTTTCACACTTTTGTAAAGAAGGTCTAGTGTGCAGGCCTAATTGTTTTGGTAATGATGGTAAAGAAGCTCCGTTTCTGTGAGTGGATTGTTCTCTGTCTTCTACTTCTTCCAGTTGCTGTTTACTCCAAGAACCATGGTAACATACCTTTACCTTTTCTCCTTTTCTTTGTTTTGCCAAACTATGACAGTAGAGAGCTTGTGAGTTAAAAAAAAAATCTCAACCTTCTTTCGTGTCTGTGATTTTATTATCTGATTTCTGCATAAATAGTTTCACTCTTATGTTGTGGTAGTTGAAGGAAAAGTTGATTTGAAGTGGTGGTATGTGAGTTGTACAAATTTTCGTTCTTACCTTCTTCGTGCTTGTTTGGTTTCTATGAAAATGGTTACGAGGTGATTCAATTGTTGCAGTTCCAGTTTCTTATAAAGGGATTAAGGGTAAATGTTGTGCTGAGTTAAAAACACGAAACTGGTGGTGAACAGTTCTTGAATTAATGTTGACCGTACTTTCTTCTCCAAAGAGAAAGTTCATTTGTAGCTCTACTCTACATCTTAGTAAAGAAAGCACATTTGCTGTTTATTCATATTCTAGAGTAGAATATGCATTCCCCAATTCAGCAATGAGTTCATCTAGGGAATATTTCTACTAGAAGTGAATTTTAAATCGAACAAATTACGCGGACTGTGTTTTTCCAAAAGAGAGAAATTACTCCCTATCTCTTTGGTAGAATGCTTGGAAGTTTAGGGATTGTGAAAACCAGTAGACAAATCCTCTTGGCCATTTTAGAGGTCTACTGGGAAGCCCTTCTAGCAACTAGATATGATTAGTACACCTCCGGTTTCTATCTGTCTACGCTCATTAAACTGATTTATGGCTTGAGCTTCAGTGACAATAGCATAAACCCAATTGTAGCTTTTATACATTAATTTTTTCATGCCTTTCTTTTTCGCATGCTATCACAACAGATAAAGTTTATATGGCCATAGATGTGCTGAACAGAGATGTTTTGGTTCACCTATTACTGATGTCACGTTTACTTTGTAAGGTTCGAAGGCAGATATTCGACCAATGCTACATTATTTCCCGTACATACACACTTGTACAATGCATGAAACTATGTCAACAAATCTGCTTATTGCTATAATTATCTATGCCAGAGAGGATATAATATGAGTTTTGTTTCTCTTAAATTCAAAACATGCTGTCTGTAACTAAATTTAGAGTAATGTTGAATCCTGTTTAGTCATAAGTAGAGAATTTCTGATTACGGATGCTTATAGGGGAAAGAGAACAGCTGTTTTGGTTATTAATTTATTCACTGATATTATAGTTTCCTAAATGCTTGTACAAGAAACATATATGTGCATACTTAATAATTGCTTATGTAGTTGATTGTTTTCCGGTCTACAGGAAACCCTGCAAATGATCTGGTCGACATCATCAACAGTAACCGAACATCAGTAAAACTCCCAAAACTAAATGACAGTCCTGGTCTCGGCTGCATGGCTTTGCAATATGTAAAACTATGCAAGGATAACTGCACCAACAACAATGCAGTAAACTGTAAACCTCCTGAAGATGACTTCATCGAAATCTTTGCTCTCAACTGTGGTGTAGAACTACCTACATTCGGCACCATAACAGGCCACATGGTGGGTTGTCAATCCAAGTATCTCGAGCCCCCACAAGCATTTTCGCACGTTCTCGTCAAAGACAAGAAAACTCTATCTCTTATGAGAAACAAGTCGCATACAGAGGTAGGAGTGGGATTGGTTAAAGGGGCACATAAAGGTTACTTCTTTTGGTGTGTTTTATTGAGTAGTGATAAGATAAACTCCACATTTGTGCTTGAAGATCACGGTAAAGGGGTCAAACAGAATGAAGGATGCTTCAGTGGAAGTAGTTATCAATGCAGTGGAGGAGAGAAGACTACTAAGACTGCTTTGTCTATTAACAACATTATTATGATCTTGGGTTCTCTATATGTTTGTTTTCTACAACATTTCTAACACAACAGAATTTCCTTCTAGATTTTTGTAACATATTTTCGGATTCTTGAGAGGATCAACCTTAACTTTTCTTGATGAGTATGGATCTTTGAAATGGTCTTGACTGTGTCTCTGAGGAATAGAATTTGTAGTTGATTATATTGATATTTCTACAGGGTCAGGATCAGATGGGCCTAACAAAGTGGTCCTCAGCCCATATGTAGTACAAGGTCAGAGGAGCCTATGACCCGGGTAACAAAAGCCCAGCCCGAGTAGTTTTAAATGAACTATGACCAGGATGGGCCACGTCTTTGGTCAGGTCATCAAGTAAGTCCTGAGAAACTGGTACATCAGGAAGTCGATCAAATCTATAATCCTTTTGTAGGAATTATCAAATCTTATAATTTATGATCTCCAATTAAAAAAAAAAAAAAAAAAAAAAGCTTGTCTGAATTCCCGCACCCCCGATACTTGCTATATGTGATAATTTAGGAGAGTTTCTAATGTAGTTCGCCACAGAAATTACATATTTAAACATTTTGTGTTTTGTTTTTGTATGTTTAAAAGAGGGTACTCGAATCGGCTGTTAAAAAATAGTGTCTCAATTTATATTTAACCAACCAAATTGGGATATGTGTCCCAATTTGGTTGGTTAGACATAAATTGAAACATTAATTTTGTACGGTTGATTTGAATCCTTAAAAGAGCTAGACGGGTTGAATTTTCTTTTACTAAATAAAAGTGTACAGTTTGTTTCAACTTTCAACTAACTGATATTACAATTTACAAATAATAAATCTATCTAACAGCGCACAAAAACTTGTCTAGGTATTTATTGCCTTCTCACTGGATTTATTATCTTCTTCGACAAGGACATGAGTAAGTGTAACTAATTAGGCCAAGAACAACCTCGTCTATCTACAAGTAACTAAATATCTTCTAAACAAAATAGACCAACCAACAACCACAAAGCAGTGACGGAAGTTGCGCACACTTACGTTACGTCAATAAAATTCAGAATTCGATTCACGTTCCGATGTCCCGCAAATCACAACCAAATGATGACTAGAATCACAAAACTTTTATCAGATTTTCATGCTGAATCATAACGATGTTTTTCAAAAAATTCTCATTTCGAAATCTGAACCAACAGGTACTAAAAAAAAATTTAAAAAAATTGGTAAAATTGCCTATAATTCTCATCCTAATTTTTAAACTATACAAACCATAAAATTCTGAAATGGAAACGAATATTTACCAACTCATACCCCTGAAAACCAGCGAAAGAGTTCGCTAATTTCTTCACCGACGTGTTGGTTGGCCTCCAAGTCGTAGTCTCCGATACCGGCTAGATCACTCCGGCGACTGCTTCCGGTGAAGAACCTGCCGGAGCTCCTGAAGGACATGGTACGTGATGAGAAAGAATAAGAGAGCCTGTCCACGTAGTCTTTGAGCCAGCTTCTTCCCGCTGCCACGTCAGATGCCAAGTTCGGCTCTGAAGTGGCTCGAGACAAGTCAGCCGCCGCGACTTCCTCCTTGTCGGACACACTTGTACGGTAGGTTTGGTTCGTAGTGATGCCGGCGTCATCCTCCACGACATATTCGAACGACCCGAGAGAGTACGATCTTCCTTGAAGAGTCTGATCAACGCCGGCTTGGCCGCGCCGGCTTATCGAGCCGATCTCCACTCGAAAACTGTCATTGGCGCCAGCAACTGCAGACGACGCCTGTAATGCCTTCAACATGTCGGCCTCGGAGGCGTTGATCGGCGAGCGGCAGAGAGGACACGTCAGGTTCGAATCAAGCCACGTGTCGATGCAATCGGCGTGGAAGGCATGACAGCAAATCGGCAGGAGCCGGAGCTGATCCTGCAGCTCGAACTTCGACAAGCAAACAGCGCAGTCTCCTCCGTCTCCTCCGCCGCCTCCGGAGGTGGAGCGACGAGTGATGGAGGAGTAAGTGAAGAGCGGCAGCGAGTCGACGACAGCGGATGACGATGAAGACGTCGTAGTCGTCGTCGGATTGACCGGCGAGACGCGACGAGCGCTGTTCACGCGGCGGGAGTCGGATGCAACTGAGATAGACGCGGCGGTGGAGAGATGACGGAGGCAGCGGCGGTTGAGGTGGCGGAGGAGAAGACATATGGAGATCGATAGAAGCACCGTGATGGAGAGAATTAGAGTGATGATGATTATACTCGGTTTGAACTTATCCATGGAATGGGTATGCTTCGGTTCATGAGCTTCTACTTCCACATACGGTGGTGCAAATGACGAAAGATACGGTGGTGACGGAGACGTCGTTGCCATCGTTTCGAAGAAGAAGAAAAAAAGTGGATATCGAAGAGTTTTTGACGGAGGGTTTATATAAAATAAAACGGTGCGTATTTGCTTGTCACGTGAGAGAGAAAACAGGTTATAAATGCGGTCGCTGAGACACAACTTCGAAACCAAAACTGAATAAACCTAGAGTGAGCCCTACCTCTTACACGTGTAGGTTTCTCATTGATTGTTTTCTGATCTGGTGGACCCGAGGTAACTTTTCTAACCAAAACTCATTTCCAAGTATAGCTGTCTTTTTTTAATTACATTCCATCAAAAGGGATTTGGTTGATTTTCAGTGAAAATATGATCAAATAATTTAGATGAAAATAGGGAAATAATTATTAAGAAGTACTCGTAATTAAAATAAAAATAAGGCAACCGTTAAGTTAGTTGTGATATATAAGTTGTAATGAAAGTAAATTAGTTGACTTGAGTGAATGAGAGGGTGTTTTAATATAAAAGATGGAGTTGAAAACATAAAAAAATGGAAATAAATAAATAATGGGCTAATGGGGTGGTGGTGGTTGTATTGATGATACACTTGACATATATATATAAACCAAGAAGCTCGGCAATCCCGATTATTCGATAATCATAAATTAGTACCATAACTGTCTCATTACCTTAATAAATAATATTTACTATTGAATATTGGTGTAGAGCGTGCGTCTACACTCTACACTACATTGCTTTATTCACACTCTTGGCATGCAACTTTAAGCTACTATTTAAGATTCAGGAATCTTAGTAAAATCAATTACTCTTATTATGTGTGTGTGTGAATATATATATATATGGTTGATCTTGTAAAAATGGAATTAAAGAAGACAAGGAATAAAGAGAGAGTGGAAAAGAGAGAGAGAGAGAGATTCCATGTTGACATAGCTTTGGTTTTCGAAAAGAGAGAATGATTGTTTGTTGTACAGTGATTAGAAATTGACCATAACAAGGAGATGTTTGGTGGTTTTGTCAAAAACTAGTAGGAATCAAAACACAACACTACTGTTGGAATTCTCACCTAATACTCTGCTCCGGCCCTTTTCGAGGTCAAACCAACATTGTAATACGAGGATTAGCTCACCTATATAACTAGGGCACTTGTTTATCCATTACAACAATTTCGTAAATAAATCAACTAAAATATAAAGCACTTTAGAGAAATTATGGATTAGGCCAACTTAATACAATTGAAACAGTTTGCTTGTTGGGTTATGCCGTTATGATGATTTTGAGAGCTTTTACCTCAAGTCAAGATAGAGATTGATAATGAAAGAGAGAGAGAGAGAGAGAGAATTGTAATAAAAAAGAGCAGCAGTGATATAAATGCTGTGATTATTATTACAAGATTTTAATGGGGATCAGGTGAGTTGGACCCTGAAATCCAACACAACATTAAACTTGGGTATTAAATCCTACACCAACCTCATTCAAGTAAGCAGAGAATGGGCGGCCATTCATACTGTTTTTACCACTAAAAAGTATTAAAAAAATAAAAGTTGAAAATGAATGAATGAATGAATGCACAGTTGCAAAACAAACAGCACATCACCTCTCTTCTTCCATACTTTGCTTTCTTTGCACTCTAGGCATGTCCCAAAAAACTATGACACCGATCCCTTATGTTCAACAAATACCTTTCAGCTTTCTCTTCTTCTCATCCATCTTTTACTTCTGTTCAAGGCCATTCAAGAAGATGTAGACAAAAAAAACAAATACCAGGAATGCATTTCCACGTATTGTCAATCAATTTCTCTGCAATTATAAGTCCACACACACACACATCAATTTCATTTTTTGTCTACCGGGTAGTCATTTGCCACTTTTATTATTTCATAACACTCGGGTACCACACAAAATGATCCCATAACACACACATCAATTCCATCAGGACCCATGATTTAAATCCAATAAATAACACGTTCAATTTTAAACGTAACAGAAGCAAGTCTCCTTTTAAAATGATATCCTCTGCTGAGCCCTTACAATCCAATGAACGGAAAGAACTATTAACTTACAATATATCAGGCAATAATATTCTATTTTTTTCTCAACATTGCAGTCATTAGAAAATAACCAGCATCATATTCATCACAACATTGGATTGCTCTATTCATAGTCCCTTATCGTGTCATCGGTTGACAAAAGCATTTCTACATTGCATGGCTGTACTAATCTAAAACTACTCTTAAACCCAATGGCACATTCAAGAGTGCTTTTAGAAGCAATGTCTAATTGGCACAACTTCTACTATATCTTTATTTACTTCTGATCAATGTTGTAGAAAGCGCTAGGCGCTAGTCAGGCGGCGACCCCTCGCCTAGCGCCTAGCCCGCCTAGTTGGGGATTAGTTGGGGACTAGGCGGTTGGCCGGAAGTCGACCGGCGGCAGGCCGGCGGTCAATCAGAATTTTTTTTAATATATTTTGTTGTTGTAATTGAGTAACTGTTCATACTATTTCATATATTGAACCTCAAATTGAAAATAAAATTAAAAAACTCAACATTGAGAATCAAAATCCATAAACAACTAAACAAAATCTAAAAAACCTAATAAAATTCCAAAAAAAGTCAATAAAAAAGTCAACTAATCGGTCAATGGCAACTAGTCATTGACTTTGACCGACTAGGTCAACTAGACGGTAAACCACCTAGTCGGGGCAGCGGACCGTCGACTAGGGACTAGGCGGCGCCTAGTCGGGGACTTTTGCAACACTGCTTCTGATAGTTAGAATATTTTCAGTGGTGGTGAAATGGTACATTGCCAAAGACAGATCAGTAGCAAGAAAGGTGTGTGCAAATGCACCGGATGGTTACTACACTCTATCCATTATCCATACAATCCAAAAAGGGGAGTGAAAATTTTAATAGAAAGAAGATAGTAACCCTCCAGCACACACACACATGCCTTTCCTAATATTCTGACAGTATATCAGTTACCACCAACCAACTCTCGAGCCTCCAAGACTATGGCTCCATCATCAATGACTCCAGGTCAGTGCTAACCTATATATATGCAAGTGAATTCAAGGATGGATCTAGGGAGTTTACAGTTTGGATTTTTTGTCAATGGGTGCAATTGTGCAAAGCCAAACCATGCTTCTGAGTTCATTAAACAGCCAACATAATGAGGACAGTTAAATGTGCAGTACTAAGTGCTAATAAAGTGGCTCATACTTAAAAAAAAAACTATTAAACGCTATCTCTTATGAGAAACAAGTCACAAATGTCACATACAGAGGTAGGAGTTGGCTTGGTTGGGGCTGCACATAAAGGTTACTTCTTTTGGTGTGTTTTATTTAGTAGTGATAAGATAAACTCCACATTCGTGCTTGAAGATCACGGTAAAGGGATCAGACAGAAGAAAGGATGCTTCAGTGGTAGTAGTTTTCCATGCAGTGGAGGAGACAAGACTACTAAGACTGCTTTGTCTATTAACAAAAATTATTATGATCTTTGGTTTTCTGTATGTTTGATTTCTACAACATTTCTACCACTACTGACTCTCTTTGAAGATTTTTGTTATAGTTTCTTGAGAGGTTCAACATTATTCAATTCTTGTTGTATACTTTACCACTTTTCTTGATGAGTATCAATCTTTGAAATGGTCTTGACTGTGTCTCTGTCTCTCTGAGGAATCAGTTTATTTTCCTTGATTTTCTAACAGGGTCAGGATCAGATGGGCCAATCACAGTGGTCCTAAGACCATTAAAAAAAAAAAAAAAAAAAAAAAAAAAAAAAAAAAAAAAAACTTATGTAATACAACAAGCTAGTTATGACCTGGTTGGTCAGGTCAACAAGGCCTGATAAATTGGTACATATATATAATCAATGGCTGTGATTTACGATATCCTATACAAAAAAACGTGTTTGCTATATGTGATAATTTAGGAGAGTGTTTCCAATGTTGATTTAAGTAGTTCACCAAAGACATAACATATTTAGACATTTTGTGTTTTGTCTGTGTGTTTACAAGGGCAAGACAGGTTGAGTAGCAGTTTGTATTTTCTTTTTACTAAAAAAAAGTTGAGATTTGTTTCAACTTTCAACTAACTGCTATTCCAAATAATAAATCATATCCTGTCCTAAATCTAACCAAAAACAACAATGCACAAAAACTTTTCTCTAGCTATCTATTTCCTTGTCACAACTCACAAGATTTATTATCTTCTTCAACAAGGACTGAAACTGACATGTGTAACTAATTAGCTCAAAAACAACCTCGACTAGTTACAAGTAACTAAACATCTTCGAAACAAAACAGAACAACCAACAACCAATAGACACATAAATCTAGTTAACAAATCAAATTGAGTGGTTCACCAAACCGTATAGTTGGATCATTCATTTGAATTGTATCAAACTCCATAGACACCCCCACATCACTCGCCATACAAACTTCGCTACCCGAATCTAACTTGGGCCTTTGATCATAAATTCATAATATATCTGTACACTAGGAATTTAACAATTATCTGAAGTTGTCCTGTTTGCTAACATTTTCAACTTATTTCATATCATACATTGCTGAACTACAAATGACAGAGAGAAGTTAAAAGGAAATGCAAACCTTCAATAGCTTCTCTGGGTGTCTTGAAACCCAATCCAATGTTTTTCCAGTAGCGGTTTCGAACTACAAATAGATATTCAAATCAAATTAATTAACAGCTCCGTATTCTTAAACAGAAGAAATACTTATATCAGGAAAAAACAAAAATGTACATTATTATTCTACCTTAAAAGACCTTGGGCTGCTTCAAAAATGCCTTCTCTGTCTGCAACAAACATTACACCATTGAATTACCAAGTCAACAATTTTTCAGCTACCAAACAAAGGCCTAAAATGGAAGAAAAAAAAAAGAGAACTCACTTGCTCCTCCATGTTTGTTAAACCCCGGGAATGCGAAGAAGAAGAAGAAACCCTAATTGCAACTCCCGCTATAATTTTTTTTTTTTTGTTGAACTTTGGCCTTTTGGTATATAAAATTATAAATAGGTTCGATTTTCTATACGGGATACAAATGGATCGGGTTTGTTCACGAGTATTTCTGCTCGAATACGGGTCGCCTGAATCTGTTTGGGCCTAAATATTCGATTAGACTGGGCTGACCTATCTAATGGAAAGACTAGTAGAGAATTCAATTTGGGCCCGGACCGAGCAAACTTTTGACCATTTGAGCAATTTGACCGTTAAAAAGTCTCATTTCCGTCCCAAATATTAACAGCCCACTTCGAGCCCACTAAACAGTCAGTGAAAAAGAAGATTGAGAGACCAGTCTAAAACATCAAAATCAATCAATCATTCGATTGTCAAAATCAAACGCATTTGCGCACACAAACACACACTCTCTCTAAAATTTTCTCCGACTCCGACCTAGCGAGAGCCGAGCGAGCGAAAACGATGTTGAGACGAGCAGTCACCACCACCAACGGCCTCCTGGCCAGACACATTAGGGCTCGGCCGTTCTCGACGGATCTCTCTTCGGCTCCGGACGCCGACGCCGGATTCGTGGAGGCATGGAAGAAAGTTGTCCCAATCATAGAACCACCGAAGACACCTTTGTCTTTCATGCAAACTCGACCGTCAACGCCTCCCTCCATCCCCTCCAAGCTCACTGTCAACTTCGTCCTCCCTTATGCCTCCGAATTGTCCGCTAAAGAGGTCTTTTTTTTTTCTTCATTTTGTGTTATATGATCATTCATTACGAATCGTTTCATTTAATCATTTCTTGCACGAAATTGACAGCTTATTGTGTAAAATTGTATTGCATTTGGTAGGATACTAGTAACATTTCTCTATTTTAGATTAAAAAAAGTTTCCGAGTTTCAAACAATCAAATTTGGGGACTTTTATATGATACGATATTGCATTATTAGTACATTATCCATAGACTATGATCCAGTCACCTGTCTGCATTGATAGATTGTTTGGATAATGGCACTGTCTTGAAGGGTTGAAAAATGATGTTGAGTCCGGAAGAAATCAGTTTATACGAGAAGAAAAATTGACTGTGTGTTTTTATTTTATCAGGTCAAGATAAAAACTTAGTTTGCAATATATATATGTATATATTCTCATTTGGTTTTTCAAGTGCTTGGGTTATCCTTATAATTCAACAGACTTGAGCTGTGGTGGGTAACAGTGGTGCAAATTCAAGTATAGATAGAGATGAAGTTCCACATCTTACTATCTTGGAGGGTCTGTGATTAACAAATTGAACTGTACCCTGCCCTCAACAGCGAAGATGGAAATAATTTTTAAGATTGTTTTTCAGTTTCGAAACTCATGAATAGCTTAATTTCAAGATGAAGGATGAAGTTTGCTAAGTATTATTCTGCAAATTTGTACTTTTTGAGTCTCAAACCACCTTTACTGGTCTGAACTGATCAGATCATCGGTATTTTTAGCTAATGTTGTACTTTGGTAATAGTAATCACTAACATTTGTGAAGAAAAAATGTACTCATATTGTTATTAGTCTCAGGTTGCTGCCAGTAGGGATAACACTGCTCTACTATGTTATTATTTAATTTGTTTGTTGTTGCATCTAAGGTGCAGCCGATTCTATTACTATGAGAATGTAGTAAATACTAAATATATTAATTATATAATGTTCAAATTGGTCTCTTTAGCTTGTTTTTGGGTGTGGGGAGTGGTGTTGTACGAAGAGATTGATTCATTATGTTGGGTATGCTACGTAACACATGCTGGTATTTGTACATGATGTTACAAACGCTTCCTTTAGTATGTCCCAAGATTAGTGAAAGAAATGATTGAAATGAATAAAGAGACCATTGTTCTTAGCCAAACTTGAAGGATGTATAAGTACAACATTCTATACTAGAAGGAAGCGTGAATGACCATCGCATGTCTTACATTTCTTAATGCTTGTTTATAGGTTGATATGGTGATTATACCAGCAACCACTGGGAATATGGGTGTTCTTCCCGGACACGTAGCTACAATTGCAGAGTTGAAACCTGGGGTGATGTCAGTGCACGAAGGGAATGAAGTGACAAAGTATTTCATCAGCAGTGGCTTTGCATATATCCATGCAAACTCTTATGCAGATGTAATTGCTGTTGAGGCCGTGCCACTTGATCAAATCGATGCAAGCCTAGTTCAGCAGGGACTCGCAGAATTTACCCAGAAGTTGAGCTCCGCCTCAACTGACTTGGAGAAAGCTGAAGCCCAAATTGGAGTTGATGTGCACAGTGCTCTTAACTTTGCTCTCACAGGCTAGTGTTAACAGTTTTATGCTTCATGTTTCTTTCATCTTATCACATTATTCTCTTTAATTCTGCCAGATTTGATCTTAAATTTGTATCCCAGATATGGATAAGCCTCTGAATGGTATATGATTGTGTTTCTGTCTTGAATGTGGAACCGATATAAATAATTTTTGAATGGACTCTTCATGATATGCAGAAGAGCAAAATTTAATTCTTTTGTTCCTTTTTACCCGAGGAGCTATGTTGTGTCAACTATGTTGAAATTGACTTTTTCATGAACTTCTTACTAATCTGCTTCAGACACTTCATGCGATTAAAGCCAGTGGATTGACTACCCGCAAAAATTTCTGATCTGATGCATCTAAATTTGAAGCCGTTTAACTCATTTCAATCCAATATTATACTTCTGTCACTTAGGACTTAGGAGCAGTTCTCAGAGAACTACTTGTAGAGTTGTGGATGATACTTTTTAGTTCTCAGTTGCGTGCACTCTATATTTCATTCATCAATATGACAATATATATTTTTCAGTTTTATTTATATAACAAACAGGTAAAAGTAGACAAAAGAGACTAATAATTAAGAGAAATCGAGTTCTAATAGTACCCCTAAAACTTAGAAGAAGAGAAGAAACTTAAGGGTTGTTGATTGTTGAGATAAGCAAATTAAAAGTTAATGATTATAATAATATTTTAATGAGGAAGATTTGTGGACTTGTTGAAGATTTACTTCGTTCTCTTCATTATAATATTATTATAATCCTCAACGTTTAATTTGATCGTCTCAATAAATACATTCCGACGATCAACAACCCACTTTTTTCTCTTCTTCTAAGTTTTAGAGGTAATATTAGAACTTGTTTCTCTTAAGTCTAATCATTAGTTTCCTTTCTCTACTCTCTCTTGTTTGTTACATAAAGACATATGGAGTGCATGCAACAGAGAGAACTAAGAAGCAGTTCTCTGAATTACTAAATCTATGTCGGTTGTCAGGTGAGGTGTATTTTAAACACTTGGTTTTTGACTGCTTTATGGTTGGAACTTGGAATCTATTATCTATGCATGATTTCTGTAATGTTTTACATAAATATTTACCATTATAAAGCTAATTGTGTTGTACTAATTACCTTTAAAATGCTAATTATGTTGTAGCCCTTTTGTAGGCTGTAGGTTTATTACTGCTTTATGGTTGGAGCCTATTTCGTATGCATGATTACTTGCATGTTTTACATACATATCAACCTTTAAAATGCTAATTATATTATACTGCCCATTTAAGCCTTTTGATAAGATGAGGTAGGTTTAGTAATATGCTCCTCACACGGATACCATAAACTTTGAAGAGATCCTTTTCGATTTTGCTAAACGTGTTTGACATGGACCTCTTCTTTTGTCTTTTTTTATTTTCATTTTTATGCTTTTCTTTTATGAATTTTCCATGAAATTCTGCATTTAATTCATTGGCATATTCTTTTGAATTGGTCCAGGTTATAATTTATACTTCATTAAAAACATCGTTGATAGAGACGGGCACTTAAAACATCTTTAATCACATTAAAAATTAAAAGACGACGTAAGAAAATAGTTAAGTCAACTAAATCCTCTTATAATTGTAAATTACAAATATAAATGTCATGTAATTGATAAATCTCATAAAAATACATTCGACAGTGCCAGCTGTTGAAAATCTTTCTGATCGATAAGGAAATAAATAAGTTTTGGTTCTCCTCCATCAAAACTCAACCGTTCAAATAAAAAATTAAGAATAATAAAAAGACTTCAGGCTCATGCTTCAACGTGGGGGAGAGGCGATTGGTGGTTACCACTTAAATAATTGAGGTCACATCAATGATTTACCCGTCGTGGCACAATCTCAGCCGTTGGTTCTATCCAATTCCATCCCGTGAATCGTGACCGTTCCAAGAACATAGATGATAGCACGTGCGAATAATTACAACAGTTGCTGCGCTGTTGGAACCAGAAAGGATGCACGTGTACAGGGCAGCAAGTGAACAATTGTTGGAGGCTGCCCTGCTACCCGGTGTTCACGCCTCACGGGTAGTAGTTGTGGGCCCGAGAGACAAAGACCTTGGTAATGGAGCCAGCAAGATTATGAGTCAGTTGTGGGTCCCATTAATAAATGGTATGTTGGGTATAGTGGGACCCATTCCTAGTCAGCTCCAAGTTCAGTTTTTAACTTTTTATTATTTTTGGCGGGACCATATGGGACCCAGCCAACACATAAATCAAACTCCAGTTGATGAAAAGTAACGACACAAAGTGGTCCTTGGGACTCTAGACTCTCTAGAGAGATCATTATGTGTCGTCACTATACATATTATTGATTTCTTTTTCTCAATTGGTCCCATATTTTTTCCAAATTATATTTATCACCCTGCTCAACTTTTTTTTTTCTATCAACCTCAAAGGCTCAAAACTCTAACCTCTTTCTATAAGTTTGGAACATTATCGACATAAATGAGCACTCTTTAATATCAAGCTATATGGAACGGTGGTACTTTTTTTTTTTTTTTTGTTATTAAGATTAATGATATTAGTTCAATACGAGTTTTGATAGTTATTTCAATAACGATATGTTTAAGTGTTGATCTCAAATTATAATATTTTGATACCCTTACATTTATTATTAAATACATCAATAATGATATATCAATATCATTAATTGATTATAAAATATTCGTTTAAATTTAAAAATAATTTTAATATTTTATATATTAAATTATATTGATACTCACTTATATTTTGAATTGATTCTTGAACATTCCGATGAAACAATAAAATTAAAGAATTATGAAATAAAAAAATACCATTACATTTGTCTAGATAAAGAGAACAAGAATCTAATTAATGCACATGCAAATTTTAAAAATCATAGACAAATTGAGGACCCAATTCTAAATACCGACTATTTTGTAGCCTCCACCATAAATATTAAATTTTGGTGGAAATAAATGAAATCATGCATGTATCTGGGCCAATAGATTCAACCTGCACGGATTCCGGAAAACGCCGTTGGTTTTTAAAATAAACCCGCCCATCCACCCACGTACAAAACCGTTGCTTTTACAAACCAATGATATCAAAACACGTGGCGGTAAATCAAAACAAACAACATCAAGTAGTGAAGACTACTGTTCTTAAAATGGTCACTGATGCAGCTGATTAGCTCTAGTCATCTTTCCTCTCGGCCACGTCACTATAAATAAAGCTACCACTCCTACATTTTTCTACTCCTTCTCTTCCTCCACCTTCTGTCTTCTGCCTTCTGTTTTCTTTCACTCCACCGGCGCATTTTAGCAGCCACCGGTTATAGCTTTGTTTTGAAAAGTCTTTTTATTATTATTATTATTGAAGATGTCTTACTACTACGCCGGGTGCGCAGAGCACTACGAGCCCCACTTCCTTGACGCTTGTTTTCTTTGCCGGAAACCGCTTGGTTTCAACACAGACATCTTCATGTACAGGTGAGATAATTAAAGATTCAATTTTTATTGGTTTAACAATCTTTAAAGTTTTGTATGAAAAAAATTCAGACATACACAGAGGAGAAAATCCATTAAAACGTATAAAACGAGACCAGAAAATTTGTTTCTTTGCATAGATTGTGAAAAAATATGATTAGAGATTCTGATTGGTTAAGTGGAAAATTATTGCAGAGGGAACACACCGTTTTGTAGCAAAGATTGCAGGCAAGAACAGATAGAGATCGATGATGCCAAAGAGAAGAGCTGGAAAAGATCTGCTTCATCGTCCATCAGAAAATCAGAGCAGTCTAAAAACTCTACTACTACTACTACACCCGACAAATCTGTACGGACGGGCACGGTTGCTGTGGCCTAGATATATCCAATTCTCACCATACAAACTTCTTTTTTAAAATATGGGAAAAAAAAAAAAAAAAAAGAGGAGAAGACAAAAGGGTCTTCGTTCTGGATTGGATCCTGATGTGACCTGTAAATGAATGGTAGGTGTGTGAGTGAGAGACCGATTAGAGAATTTTGTATGTTTTTGGTTTTTGTTGGATGTTTATAAGAAGAAACAAACCAGCGTCCTTTGATGGGATGATCTGTGTAATTTTTGTAATGATTAAATGATGATGTGGATGATGATCTTCATGTTCAATATTTTTTTTTCCTGTTTGAAGAAATTTTGAGGCAATTAATCAAGTATCAGAGTTAGAGCCTTAGAGGTTTCGTTTTTCAGTTTTCTTTGTAAGATTTTGCATGTCAGAATCCCAGATTGAAATGAAAAATTTGTTCAGGCTTAATATCATGACTAAATGAAAATTGAGATGGGTTTATATTGACTCTAAGTTATGGTTGTTTTATGTGCCCAGTGCCAATAATTTACTCAAAACAGCCAAAACCAGAAAAGGTTTATTTGATGGGAAAAGGCAGGTCTGGGTCTGAAAAAGGTTGATAAAATCATCAAATTATTCCAATTGTGTATATACGTGTAATGTGTGAGTGTTTCTTTGACTGTAGTGTGAATTTAGACATTCTATTGCTATTAGCTGAAGTGTTATAAACTTTTGAAAAGTGTATTTAGATTTGACACAATGAAATCATTAATAATAAACTTTAATTGTGTTCAAGTCAAGATGATTTATTTTTTGGAAGGGAACTGCTAAACCTAAAACTAGAGTGACATGCAAATCAAAGTTTTATTTTATTTATATATATAATAATAATACTAGTCAACCCAAAAATTTAGTTTAAAAATCAATCCAAATGATATGATAAGTGATTTGTCATTGTCATATCATTCACCACATTAACCCGTGATTTATGTGGTAAGGACAACTATGCGGCGATTCGAACTGGGACATTTTCTGACTGAATAAGTGTTCGGTTATCGTAATCTCACATGGCTGTGTGAAAGCAAAAGCAAGTGTACTGAGAGACTGTTCCTTTATTCCAGATCACAAGTACAACAGTAATATTCTCAGTAACAGAACCAGTTTTGGTTTAGCACAGAAAGATTTACCAAGGCAACCTGTCTCCCAACATTTAAAATTTAAAAACTGTAGTTTTCCAACATTTGACAACCGTCGGATGGAGGACTCAACGGCAGCTTGAGGAGTTTTAGATGGGTGAAACTGGGTTTTGTCCGGAAAAGAAAGAAACAGCTTCGTTGACGCCATTTAACCGAGGAAGAATTGTGAACAGAAACGACGTCGTTAAGAGATGACGTGCCCGGACGCATCATCACCATCTGATAACGTGGCTGTCATGTGCGCAATAGATGATGAAATAATTTGCCACGTCGACCGAATCCCATGACGTGCCCACACACGTCGGTACCATTCTGATGACGTGGCCGAACACGTCATCACCCAATGAGAATGTGGCATGTAACGTGGGATGCGGCCGATGACATGACGGGCCATGTCAGCCCCAAGCAATGACGTGCCCGGATACAACGTCACCATAGGATCTCTGAGAAGAAGAGAGAGAGGCTCGATCTGAGACTACCCATGGTGGGTGGCTGCCATTTTTCCATTTCGCGAGCTCAACGAACCCTAAAAATCTCTTTCGTTTAGGTTTTTCAACAACTATTCTTAATCGGGCCAGCCCATTTCATAATTCTGGATCGGGCTTAATTGGATATATGGTTCACAGACAACTATTCTTAATTGGGCCGGTGCTAGCCCATCTAAGAAGAAATGTTTCTTCCTCAAATTTCTTCAACTTGGGTTTAGTGTAGTTTCCTGATTGAAAAAAACCCTCTAAAACCCCTGCCTTTGCCGGCTAAATCGTCACCGACCACTCTCTCTCGCCGGCAAATCCGCCGGATGTCCGCTAAGCTGCGCCGAGTGCGCACCACTTTGAAGGTACACTACTCCTTTCCTCTTCTCTATTCTTCGAAACCATTACTTGCTTCAAACTCCTCGCACATTCCAACTATCTTCGATTTCTTCACTCATTTCAACAGAAAAACCCTAAACAACTCTTCTTCGTACAATTACTCTTCTTCTTCTTCGAACTCGAGCTCGAGCTCGAACAGTTCTGATTATTTGATTCAGTTTTTGCCATTTTGTAATCATAATACAAATTCTTTGACATTTATAAATTCATATGAACGGCGTTTGATCGCTGTGGGGCTGTCGAAAATCGTCAAAACACAACAAGGGTATGTATTAAAAGACTTTTCGAGAAGTTTTTGTCCGTATTTTCTTGTAAATATAATGAAACTGTTGGAGACTCGAGAAACTGCATTTGCATTCTTCAAGTTAGCGTTTTGTGATGATTCCGAATCTACGATTAGGTCTTGTTGTGTTGTTGCACATTGTTTATCGGCGGAGAATCTACGGTTTCTCGCGCAAGATGTAGTTTATTGGATGATGAGTAGAATTGGAGTGAATAAGTGTAGAGATTTAGTGGGTTTTATGTGGGGTGGTCACCATGAATACGAGTCTGATTTTCAAGTACTCGATACGCTTATGCGTGGTTTTTTGCGTGTGGAAATGGCGGTGGAGGCGATGGAGATTTTGTGTAGAATAAGGGAGGTGGGTGGCAGACCGAGTTTGTCTGCTGTTACTATTCTTTTTAAGTTGTTGCTTAGAGTTGGTGATTATGGTAGTGTGTGGAAGTTGTTCAGGGACATGATTCGTAGAGGGCCTAGGCCTTCGAATTACACTTTTAACGCAATGATAGTTGGGTTTTGTAGAAATGGGTGTGTTACTGTTGGCGAGAGCTTGTTACATGTGATGCAAAAGTTTAGGTGTGAACCGGATGTTTATGCTTATAACATTCTGATTAATGCATATTGCATTAGAGGGCGGACTTCAGATGCGCTTATTTGGATGCACTTGATGATCAAAAGGGGCTGTAAGCCAAGCACCGCTACGTTTAGTACAGTTATTGATGCCTTATGCAAAGAGGGAAATGTGGTGGATGCTAGGAGGATTTTTGATGCGATTCCAGAGTTTGATCTTACTCCAAATGTGGTAATATACAATGCCCTGATAAATGGGTATGTTAAAGCAAGGGACATTGGTCAGGCTAACATACTTTATGAAGAAATGAGGTGCGGAAATGTAGCTCCTGATGGTGTAACATTTAATACTTTGGTTTTTGGGCATTACAAGTTTGGTAGGCAAGAGGATGGAGAAAGATTGCTGAGGGATATGTCAGTATCAGGGTTTCTTCCGGATCATTCATTGTATGATATTTCTGTTGCAGGTTTATGCTGGGCAGGTCGGTTGGATGAAGCCATGGAATTTTTCGAGGATATGTTTGAGAAAGGAATACGTCCAAGTATTGTTGCTTTTAACTCTATCATTGCAGCTTCTAGTAGGGCAGGGTTAGATGACAATGCCTATGAAACCTTTAAAATTATGGACAAATTTGGGCTGACTCCTTCATCATCCACATGTAGTTCTCTGCTCATGGGTTTGAGCAAGAAGGGGAGGCTGCAAGAAGCCCGGGAGCTTATGTGTAAGATGATGGAGAAGAGTTTTCCCATTAACAAAGTTGCTTTTACGCTGCTTTTGGACGGGTACTTCAGGATGGGGGATCTGGAAGGAGCTCAAAGTCTGTGGAATGAGATGGATGGAAGGAAAATATTCCCAGATGCAGTTGCCTTCTCAGCCTTTATTAATGGACTTTCTAAGGCTGGTCTGGTGGAGGAGGCCTATAATGTGTTTTTAGAAATGTCAAGGATAGGCTTCGTGCCAAATAATTTTATATATAATTCTTTAATTGCTGGATTTTGTAATAGTGGGAAGCTGCAGGAAGCATTGAAATTGGAGAGAGAAATGAAGCAAAAGGGTCTCCTTCCGGACATCTTTACCACCAATATTATCATCAATGGCTGTTGTAAACAAGGCAGAATGAAGTCAGCAGTTGATGCATTTATGGACATGCATCGAATTGGGTTAGTCCCAGATATAGTCACGTACAACACTTTGATTGGTGGCTACTGTAAAGTATTTGACATGGTTAGGGCAGATGAAGTTGTGAATAAAATGTATGCCAATGGGTGGGACCCTGATATCATGACCTATAACATACGGATCCATGGGTTCTGCAATATACGGAAAATGAATCAAGCTGTGATAATGCTGGATCAGCTTGTTTCAATGGGTATTGTTCCAAACACAGTAACATACAATACTATGATGAATGGTATTTGTAGTGACATACTGGATCGTGCTATGATAATTGCTGCAAAATTGCTTAAGATGGCCTTTGTTCCAAACGTTGTTACAACAAATGTATTGTTGTCGCAATTTTGCAAGCAGGGGATGCCTGAGAGGACTATAATGTGGGGTCAGAAGCTGAGTGAGATTTCCTTTGATTTTGATGAGATTTCGTACAAGATAATGGACAGAGCCTACCAGAACATACAAGAAAATTCTGAATGTTTCAGAGATACATCTGGAAAGAGTCTCTTTTTGGATTTCCTCATGTACATGACATTTGATTATTTCAGCAGAAACAGAACTTAAGGAAAACCACTCAGGATTCTATTAAAGTGATTGAAAATGGTTCTAGTTGATCCTGATCGGCACTTCAAATCATGTGTCTTGCTGAATCATATGTGAATCTCCGGATTGGCAGGGCTATCCCGTGCCTCCACTACTTAAAGTGATGAAGTTAGAGAAAGGAAAAGAAAACAAGTGAGGCAGAGGCTTGAATTAACCCATCCGATAAGATTTAATTTACCAGCCTCATATTTTGAAGGATTGATTTGTGTTACGTGATTACTTACTGATTCTTTTTTCTATAGCGAGATGACTTGCACTCTTTAGCGTATCATGTATGTTATCTCCAATAACATCATAAACCAGCTGAAATCTTTGTGATAATAAACATTGCTGCTGGAACACTGTCTGGTGGTTTATATGGTGGGTTTTCCTCATTATGATTATTATATGGTGGTTATTGTTTTGAGAATAATACCACAAGTTAGATTGACCATAATGATATTTGTTTTCACGACCTATTGCAGCTTTTTTGGAGTTTGAAGCTTTTGCTGTACTGGCAGAGTTGTAAACAGGTGATTTGCTTGACGCTACAACAAAAACATTTTGAATATATTTTGATATATTTTTTGTCCAGCTCTAAAGCTGCTGGCATATGGTGGCAGATCAGGTAATTGATTATTCGTCATGTCTGGTTATTAGTCGTGGCTTGATTTACCCTTCTGTTTTCCTGTTTGTTATGATTGATTATCTGGAATATAGTTATAGATAGATGTAAGATCCTAACTTCCATTGCTTAACAGGTGATCTCAATCGAATTGAGAGGGCGCACAATAAACTGATGGTTTAGTCTTATCCCTTTCAAGAGAAAGCTCTTCACGAATATGTTTCATTTAGAGTATAATGTCTTTCAATGATTTAATGAGGACGAGGTGCTTCTTTTATTTGTTCTTCATTTTCCTTGGCACACCCGTCAGGTTCTGTTTTACTGGGTTGTGACTTGATGGAGTTGTTTTATTGAAGGTTTGCTGCAAGAAATCAAGCCATGGCACTTCAGTAAATATCGGCAGCATTTATCTGTTGAGCTAAATTCAAGTTTTTTATTTTTCGGATGATACTACAGATACCAATTTGCTGCAATGAGTTTTGACACGTTAGAAGGGCTGAGTTTGCGAAAGGAAAGTAGAAGGCATGTAAACAGGAGTTTATGGCAGGCACAGTCGAAACACCTAATGCAGAAGTCTTCATCTGATGACACCACTTATTGCCATTGATGGCCGGTACAGCAGCACTGGTGCTAGTTTCGTTGCCATTGATGACCGTTTAAGCAGCACTGGTGCTGGTTTTGGAGTGTCATTGTGAAAGAGAAGTATTTCAAGGACCTGGCTTCATGGACGAGAAAAAAAAATAGAATCCAGGGCATATGCCTAATCTTGTAACACTGAGAAAAACTGAATACTAATTCAATTGCATTTGTATGTTTACAAAAAATGTTCTCACTTGAATAAGACTGGTATTTTTAAAAAATTTCGTCGTTAAAAGTGCCGAATACTCGGGTTTTTCTCTAAGTGGCTCTCATTAAATCACCTCTACAAGAGAAAATAGCAAGTTCAGACTCTCGCAATAGCTTGGATTTGTGTATTAGAACGGTCATTTTACAAAGCTAGCTAATCACTTCTACTAAAACGTTCCATTGACAACCAGTTTATGCTGTATGTTAATGTCAGCACTGGTGACCTAATAAACACAGAAAACTTCAAAGCACTTTTGCCCTCTGCATGATCATCAATCTCCTTCTGCTTGCACCTTCTACATGCTCACCCAGTTTAGCTAAATGCGCCATCCGTCTTTTCCACGATTCAGCAGGTCCGTATGGATTCGCTTTTGTTTCCGAGACATCCAACTCCCCCTCTTCACAGAGCTCAAAACTTTTGTCTGAGGGATTTCCTTCATCCGAAATTTGCATTATCTGCTTCAGTGTCTCTACCACCTGACTCATTTTGGGTCGATCCTTGGCGCTCCTTGACAAACAACTATCCGCTAACCTGGCGATTTTTCTACCTGCATTGATGGAATACTCATTCTCTAGTCGTGGATCCATCATCAAGCCGAATTTTTTACTATCAACAGGATACTCTTTTACCCATTCCAAAAGTTTCTGCTCAGCTTTTGGGCGGTTACTTTCCAATGACCGCCTTCCAGTAAGAATCTCGTACAATACCACACCAAAACTCCAAACATCGCTCTTAGCTGTGAGATGGCCAGTCTCGACGTAATCTGGTGCAGCATATCCATATGTTCCCATTACCTAATATACAGAAAAAGCAAGTTCATGTGAACATGATGCTATAGTCTATCCAAATTAACCCAAAATTCTCTTTTATGGAAGAACCACCTGATTTTCGTAAATGATAAGTACAAGTACTTCTCTACAAAGTTGTTCATGAACCTCTAGGAAACAGAGATTAAATTAAAAAGCTAGGGTAGTTTTCCACTTGAAACAACTCTGATATGATAACAAACTCTACCTCTATTCATTGCAATAAAGTTACCAAAACATTATCGAATGAAAGAAGTTACTTACTGCAGTTGAAACATGTGTGTGATCAGCCAATGGTCCCTCCCTTGCGAGCCCAAAGTCCGAAAGTTTTGGCTTGAAGTTCTCATCCAGTAAGACATTGGAGCATTTGAAGTCTCGATATATCACCTTCATCGTTAGAATTACGAAACATTAGATGATTAGGAACATTGATGAATAACTAACATCCTCAATATATGCACTAGAAAATGAAAAGCGACAAGTAAGAAAAGAAAATGGACAATGTAACCCAGAAAGAAAAAAAATGATTAGAAAAACACCACCTTTGACAATGTTTAAGAATGAACCTGAATTTCCAATCCTTCATGTAGATAAGTCAATCCTTCGGCTGCCCCAAGTATTATCTGTAACCTTGTTTTCCAAGGAAGAGGTGGGTATGCCTTATTGAAAAGATGGTCTTCCAAGCTCCTATTTGGCATAAACTCGTACACAAGTAGACGTTGAATCCCTCTCTCTCCGTCCACAGCGCAGTATCCTATGAGTTTGACAAGATTTTGGTGTTCCACGACACCAAGAAATTGTACTTCCGCCACCCATTGTTTGTGACCCTATGTAACAGAGAATTATAAAGAACAATATACTCAGAACAACCAAATTATCCTATCAATACTATTAGCAGTCAAAAACAATTGTGATTTGTGAATTTGAAATGGTAAAGAGCCTTGAATGGGGCAATAGACATCGTTTTAGGATGCTAATCGTGAATTTGATATTGTAAACTACGGCAATCGATAGATACTGAAAACCAAAATGAAAGTCCTAAGCCGAAGTGATAGTTTATAGCTAAGTAGCTAACAGTCAAGCACAGCTACCCAAACACAGAGCAGTGCCACAGTCCATATTCATTCAAATCACAGCTTAGATTCATAATATGCCATTTTTTGCGGCGATGCATGGAAACTAAGAAGCAAGAAAGAAGTTAATACAATAGACATTTCAGGTAATCAAGTTACAGATCAAATTCAAGCCCAACAATAAAGTCCTGATGCTTGAGTAGGATCTGAATACCGATTTCTGCAAATCAAGATTATAACAAGTCTGATACTGCATAAAACGCGAATGTGGACGAAAAACATGATCAAATCAAACCTGATACATACTCTAAGCATTACCATCCAAATCCTTATTAGGAATAGCTAAAACATAATTTCTCAAACACATTACACAAGCATATATATATATACTTCAAAATATTCCCAAAAAACACAACACAACATCGAGATATTCACTAATTGTATCACCAAACAACACCACAACATTGAGATATCAACAATTACTCATACCTGCATACCACCCCTGCTGAGCTTTTTAATGGCGACGAATATGGAGTCTCCTGTCCCATCAGCAGGCTTGATTGAGCCTTTATAAACAATCCCAAATCCACCTTCACCAATCTTGAGCATTCTATTGAAGTCATTTGTGGCTTGCCTGAGCTCAGAGAAAGTAAACACTCTGAGATTATGAGCCTTCTCTTCATATAATTCGGGTATACCACGCGTTGAAGTAGCTGAACAAGAAGACTTGGTCACACGATCAGCCCCCGAATAATCACCAGATGACTTTCTTCGTTCTTTCAACTCTGGGGCTGATCTTTCCTCCCTGAATCTGAATTTCTTGTCTTTGAAGTATTGAAAACACTTCATGATCTTATGAAAATTCAACTATTGAAGCAGTTAGTTGCTGAATCAAAAACAAAAACAAAGTATTAGAATTTCTATCATCTTTTCTACAATTATAAATATTTATACATAATACATATCAACATATAAACAAAACCAACAACAACAAAAAAACAGGGGGAAAAAAAGCTTTGAACAATACATCTGTATAGAAACACTGAAACAGCAACGATTGAAGAAAATTAAACCAAAAAGTGCCTTCGCTAAGCAAAAACAAAGCAAACCCAAATGAGAAACACAATCAAAACAAGAAAAGAAGAGAAAAGTTCTCACCTTGACACGGTTTTTTTATGTTATCCTCCTTCAAGTTTCAACAGAGGTTGAAGAATACCACCTCCATGTAATTTTTTAAATTATTATTATCTCTTGGGTTGTTTTCCTTCGCTTTCTTTTTTTCTCACATCACCTTTTATTTTAAATGTATATGGTACGGGGATTTTTAATTGATTGATACGTTGAATTCAACACATTGAAAAAATCAGATGAGTCATTTATTTTATTTTTCCCAGCTGGACAAACAAAAAACAGTGTCATAATGACTTTTCGTTGATGCTTGTGACCTACTCTCGGTTTCCAGAATTTATAACCAAACCTCCACCATGAAAACGACAAAGTCTCCTCATCAATTCTCACAATATAATATTATATATTTCATCAACTTTTTTCTTCTCATCAAAGTGATTGCTAAATTTCGATCTTTTTTTAATTATTATTTCTTCATTATGAGATTTAACTTGGAAATCTTGGGCAGTTGTAGATCTTCAGTTGGCATCAAAATATCTTTACTAGCTTGTATTTTTCCAAAAAGGCATACATCAAATCTATCAACGACTCAAATATCTCATTTTTCATCAAAAAAGATGGGTACACGTTATTTAAAAAAGATGTGCTTTTTATTTAAAAATTTATTCATCTTGATAACAGATTATTTCTTCATAAATATGTGAAAATAAGTAAGTTCTTTTATGGGTACACGTTATTTTATTTTAATGATTATAAATAATTCGAAGTTTGACATGGACATATAGTTGTAAAGCGACCCCATGATTTATTAATTAAATGGGGTTTAGGAGATTATTTCATTGAGTTTTATGATAAGAGGAGAAACCTGGTACTGATCACATGAACATCCAAAAGGATTGGACTCAATTGAGTTCCACTGGCTTCTCATGTCTGCCATTTTAGATCATATAAAATTTGCAGAAGCTGAGAGCCTGAGACCAAAAAAAAAAAAAAAGACAGATAGAGTGAGTGGTGGCCCACTTTAGATTTGTTAATCATAGTGGGCTAGTGGCAACTGGCAAAGTGGTAATAAATAAAAAAAGAACAAAATTAAAAAAAATTGACGTAAGTAGAAGAAGTTCTGTATTGGTCAAAAGTGGCGATGTTTCCACATCGATTACTTGGAGTTTTGTAAGAATTTCTTTTCTAATTTAAATTCAAACTGTCAGCCTAATTCTCCGATGTTGTTCTCCAGTCTTAAAAAGATGTATGACGTTATTTATATGTATATTAGTCAACTTTTAATAAGTATTTGTCGATTTTGATTTTAAGTTTAACTATCATTCTCTGCTCTTTCAAATCGCTCTGTCCAGGTTGGGATTTTGTCTGTCCACCAACTCCATTTTTCAGCAAAGCAAATATCTACTTCTATAAAACCTCTCGCACATGTTTATAAAATTTATATGGTGGGATTTAAACCCCTTATCACTTACATGGAGAAGATGTGTACTACCAGCTCTGCTTTTCTCTATGAAATTATCTACAAAAAAGTCTTTAAAACTTGTATGACTTGCGAGTAATATTTCTACTGTTTGTTGTGAAATTAACGAATTGGATTTCTCTCATTTTCTTTACCAACTTTAGCTAAACACAATGAAAGAAAGAAAAGGGAAACTATAGTTTAATGGTTAATACTTGGGTGCTAACTCAGCACCTAAAATACTGACCCAGTGATATGGTCCAATTGAACTGTAATACGTGTCCTTTTTTCTTTCACTCATTTCAATACTTTTTGTACTCCAAGACTTTTAATTCATGAGAATATAAGAGCCTCTTCAATACAAATATGTATTTGGAGAAAATTGAGTGCCACATATGATAAATAGTTAAAAAATTAGAAAAAACTATCTCCAATGCAATTATCTAATTTCAATATGGAGATGATGTGACAAGAACAAAGTTAAAGAATATGGAGTTGGATTTCTAATTCTATAAACTCTCTTAGAAATGCTTACCAGGATTTATAACTATTTCTACCAATAATATTAAAGCTCATTTAATTGTAAAATAAAATAGGAGAGAGAGTGGAATAATTGTTTTATTATGATTGGTTATAAAATGAATGTATATTTGATTTTAGATAATTGCATTGGATATGTGAATATGCATTTCTCAATTTTTTTTTTTTTTTCAAAAGTGGGTCCATAATGAATAGAAATACCGATATGACAATATTTAGAAACTCATAATTGCATATTTGAATTGAAGATGCTTTAAAATCCCAACAAAACTGAACTTCATATAACCACAAAGTCTTGGAATGAGTGAAAAAAAAAAAGGACATGTGTTACAGTTTAATTGGGTCACATCACTAGATTAGTATTTTAGGTGTTAACCGGTCAGCACCCAAGTATTATCCTACTTTAATTTGAACATTTTTTTTTTTTTTTGAAGGGAAAGAAATTATAGACAACCACGACGATCAGCCGAAACAAATGAACTAACACAAGGAGGAAATTCCTCCAGCCAAAACATGTATTTAACACAGGAGATACCATTTTTAGCTAATACGTGGGCTACCTGATTAGCCTTTTGAGGAACGAAATTAACGGAGACGCAAGGAACCTGCTCCAACATAGCATGAATGTCAGCAATGAAAATACCCACATCAGAGCAAAGAGGCTTCCTACTATTAATCCAGCCAACAACCACTGCATAGCATCAGAATCGATCCAACAAGGAAATAATCCCGTATCAGCAGCCAGTTAGAGACCCCTAAGAATGGCTCCCGATTCCGCAACTTGCGGAGAGAATGATGCTTCGATAAATTTGAGAACTAACAGCAAAAACGAAACCATTTGATCTATAATTTATTGAACTTCTATTCAATTAATGACTCATTCAATTTATAAAGAAAAAGTCAACGGATAGATTATAAAATTGGAGAAAAAATGACAAGTAATATAATTGATTAGGTGTTATATACGTTTCGTTGTCAATGCAAAATAATAATAATAAATAATAAAATAAAATAAAAATTTATATATATTGAATACATCTTTTTTATTTATATTATTTAGTGGATCAATTGAAAATAGAGTGGAGTCATTATTCCAAGGGAAATTATTAATCTCTCCCCTGTAGTTTGCCATATTCTCCAGTTTCCCCCCTCTAGTTTCAAAATTCTCCAATTTCCCCCCTCCCATGCCCAATCTCACCATATGAAAATAGGCATGGGAGGGGGGAAATTGGAGAATTTTGAAACTAGAGGGGGGAGACTGGAGAATATGGAAAACTATAGGGGGGAGAATGATAATTTCCCTTATTCCAATATTAAAAAAAATGAAAAAAAGAAGAAACAATAAATAAGTTAATTACAAAAACGATCGGAAGATCCATTGGACTACTATCACAATCGTTGAAACCATATATAGAATTATAAGAAAAAACCTCCCCAAGATGCATGTCAGTAGAGACATGTGATAACTGAGAATCTTGAGAAAATTATTACTTATTAATTTGTTTTTAATTAATTATTAATTTAAACAATAATTAAGCGGACAGAATTAATATGTCACGCTATCATTTGGTGATGATCTCATACATAGATAACGTCTGAATTTATATAATATATATTAGAAAGCATTTTATGGTATTTCACTATTTCATATAAAAAATCACTTTAAAAACACCATAAAAAGCCACTTATAATTTATAATGAGTCATTAACTCTCTATTTTATGCACTTCTAGCTCATACCATCTAGCCATATAGGTGATGGAGATTTGAAACTCATATTGCACGTAAAAGAACAAGTGTGTGGAGATCTCTCTTATCTATCGTGAGAGTAATTATATGGGTTTATTTGTTCTACAAAGAACTCAATAAAACTCGAATATTTATTCCGTGTTAGCTTAGGAAAAAAAAAAAAAGTATAGATATTCATAATTGAAATGTAGTTAACAGAATTCACAAACCGGTTATTATTGAAAGAATTGGTTTGCATATATGCCTTGAGAGACACTTCAGTTCCCATTGGATGAACTGGTAGCTTATATATATGCTTATCACATAAGTTGATTGAATCAAGTATTAAGTAATACATTTGATTGGGATTACAATTGATAATCCAAAGTTTAGCAAACCAAAAAGGTATGAAACGTCTCATCACAGTTGCCATTTTCAATGAACTTAGACATCGAACCAACTACCAAGCATGCATCGATTAATTACAATGGAATTGGGAGACATGTAGACTCATCGTGGCAAATAATAATTTGTTGAGAGATCCCTCAAAAAGAGGTTAATTCCATCCACTTGCTTCCCAATAACTCACTGATCTTTTCTTATATATACTGTGTGACTCTGATTCAAGCATGCATGTCTTCTTTGGAATCACAAAACCATCAAATGTCATCATTACAAATACGTATTTACAGCTCACTGTACAAAGGAGCAATTCTGCAACTTAAAATACGCCATGCAGAATGCACGGTTCGGATATTAACTCCTTACTGATATCTAGCATTAGATATTTACATGTGCGAGCGGATGTGTGTATTTTTAATTTTTAATTTTTTGTTAAAACAATTATTTGGTGCAATTGTAAAACGAGTGTCGATATATATTAGTAGGATGATTTGCTCAATTACATAATTTATATGCCTAGTTTATAGTGTGATTAATTGGGAGAGGACACTTAGGAGATGTGCTAACGCAAAGAATTATAGGGTCGGTCCACTTGAAACTTGAACTTAGACATGAAGCCCGTATTATTACATTGACACGGTGTAATGATTATAGTAAAGTCATCGAAAGAACATGTATTATTTTTCGATGTACAACCCGATTATCAACTCTCATCAGATACCCTTCTAAAAAAATAAAATATAAAAACTCCCATTGGAAATCAAGCATTACACGTGCGACTGTGCGAGGGGATACACGGGCTTTTGAATGAGTTTGTTAAACACTTAATGTGATTATAAAACCGGTATCAAGAGATACATTATTAGGGTGCCAATAGTATGGGCCTAAACTTTGTACCACATAAGAAGCCCAACAAACGGGCCCAAATATTTGATTGGGCCGATGTGTTATGGGCCTGTACTTTGTGATGAGAAGTGTCAAATCAAATCTGCTTATATTTCTGGTGAGATGGCAAAAACTTGCTCTTGAAGTAGCTTTGGGTGGATGTGGACATGGACATGATTGATAAAGTAGAATTTTCACTACCTGTCCTTTTTCATGTTTACTTCATATATATGCTACCACGATCCCCAAACTTTTGTATATTTCTTTTTCATTAATCGTTGTTTTCCAACCATTCAAGTTTACGGTGACCGATCCCACTGTCCAAAGTATCTTAGTAATGAAGAACATTCATTCAGATTGACAATATTTTAAGTTCGAGTCATAGACACAATAAATGGTATATATATAAAAAGTAAAAAATAAACTTTTTTTTTTTTTTACAATTCACTTGTGTTGTTATTAAACAACTCTGTCCTTGTTTGGTAAGGTGTTTTGATAAATAAATGCTGTAAGAAGAAGTATCACATAAGTCATAAAGAAAATATGTCTTTGCAAATATGGAAACCCATTTATGATGTCTGATTTTGTGGGCAGAAATCTTGAATCTGTCAAGCAATGCACCTGCTCATTTCAATCTGAGTTTCCTAGTTTTCTAAAATGTAACTCTTTCTACATAATTTATTGTTTTTCCTTTTCTATGTACAGAACACAGAAACAAAATCATTATATGGTATGTGCTTTTATGGAAGGTACAACGTCGGTCACTATATGTATACACAATCTCACATGAGTGTGATATAACGAAGTTAATTAAATACACATCCATCGTTACGTGTGTACAACGAAGGTTTTTAAGTACCCATCGGTGGATAAACTGCGTATGAATGTGATATTGTTGTATTTCCTTGTATTCCATTGATATCACGTGCGTACAACGAAGAATTTTAAACTCACTGATGGATACACCACGTATGAGTGTGATATTGTTGTATTTCCCTTTATTCCATTGATATTACGTGCGTACAACGAAGAATTTTAAACTCACCAATGGATAGACCGCGTATGAGTATGATATTGTTATATTTCCTTTTATTCCATTGATATCACGTGCGTACAATGAATGTTCTTAAACCCAATAGTGGATATACTGCATGTGAATGTGATATTGTTGTATATCACACGTGTATAAAGAAGTTCTTTAAATCCACCGATGAATACACAACTACACATAAGTGTGATATAGTTGTATTTCATTTTATTCTATCGATATCACGCGCGTACAACAAAGTTCTTTAAACTCGTCACTAACTCATATTGATTATAATGAACTAAAGATAATGTCTTTGTTAATATTGACGATGTAGTAGTACTAGTAACCATTTGATCAAAGCATGTTTTTAATTTCAATTTGAGCGGTTCACATCATATCTATTACTTAAAAATCACTACTAATATGTCACGTTAAATTTTATTTTTTTTAAATCCAACTTTAATTAACACAATTAATTAGTTATAATTAGAAGATTTATCGATAAATAAAACATTAAAATCATACATTGAACTTTCCCTTTTATATTTCCCACCACTCCTGACTCCACCAGCCACCACATAAAAATCTTCCAAAGCTCTCTTTCCCAAAAGCAAAACCTTTCATAAATCAACTTTTCTTCCACTTACCAATCCAATTAATCCAAACAGGCCCCAACAAAATTGCCCCCCCTCCAACTCCACACAACACGCAGCTTTGATTACCACCGTGGCGGCGCGTGAATCCAGCGCGTAACACACTAAAAAAAAAAAAAAATCAATCGGCACCTGAGTGAGTGAAAGGACAGTGACATCACAAAACCGTCAAATTTCACATAAAACTAGTGTAGTAAAAAAGTAAATTCAGATGACATAGTTAATATATATATATATATATTTTTAAATTTGTTGGATTTATATATTTAAAAATAAATTGTTGGATTTATATATAAAATGTACAATAGATTTAAAAAAAAAAATTAAAAATATGATAGAAATTGATAATATATATATATTATATTCTCACAAATTTAAACTTTAATAGATTTTTCGACGTAGATTTTTATCTCATAAATAAAAAAAGACTATAAAATAACACTATTTAATTACCACGTAAAATGATTGAAAGTAAGTGTACACATTTAATTGGATAAAATGTTTTAAGTTTGAGTTGCAACATCATGATATAAATATATGGTATATATATATATATATATATATTTAAAATAAAATAACACAAGATATTATAATAAATAAATAAATAACTGAAATATTCCTAAAAAAATTCAAATTATTTATGACAATTAAAAAAAAAAAATCCATAAAAATTTATGATATTTCTACCACCCATTCTTTTATTGATAAAGTATATATCAATATTGAATTTGATGCAAAAAGGTAAAAAAATAAGAGGGGGTAAAAAAGTAAAAAGAGAGGAAGCGAAGAGCACTCGCAACACGCGACCCATTCGATATCGATCTCCTAAAAATCCTACCTTTTGACCACCTTGCTGTTGATCAGTTTGTTAAATCATTTTATTATTTTACCCCTCCCTCTCTCTCATATTTCGCTTCTCTTTAATTTTCTCTGTATCTCTTACTATCGTCATGAGTCGGATGACCACCCATTAAAACCCTAATTTCTTCTTCTTCTTCTTCTTCTTTTTCTTTCTTCACTGTTAACTCACACAAGGTACTGTCTTTTACTCTTCTCGTAATCAAGCCCTAATCTTTTGCTTGTTTGTCCGGACGAATACACGATGATGATGATGATGATGATAAATTTTTTATTTTTTTTGTGATTTGTGGATCTGTGTTTTTGTTTGGTTACAGAGAAAACGATAAAGATTAAAACATATGTCCTTCAATCAATCAAGGCCGGATAGAAGCGATATACAGTATCGGAAATCAGGGCGATCCGCGAGCTTCAATCAGCAGCGGTCCTCTTCAGGCTCTTACGGTAAGGGCGCTGGCGGTGGGCCCGCCCCTTCACCGTCCATCAACTCGTCTTCATCCTCTTCCGTCCCCCCCAATCGCAGGTACTTGTATTATAATTTGTTCGAAATTTAGGGTTTTGATCGGCTGTTTGTTGTGTAGACGATGATGAAATTAGGGTTTGATGTTTTGTTCTATTTTTCGGTTTTTTGGTGTTGGTAGTTTTAAGAAGCCCCACAATGCACAAGGAGGCCAATCTAGGGTAAACGTACCCGGTGTCAATACTCCTTTGGATTCGAGTGCTAATGCTTCAGCACCTCGCAATGTACAGAACGGTGGTGGACATTTACACCACTCCCATTTTCACGGTACGATCTCGTGGAAGAAAAGAATATACTAGACTTGATTATATAAGGAAATCTGACTTCTTTGATTTGTTTGTTATTTGTACTCCAAAAGGTCTTTTAATTGTTATGATGTTTGAGAAAAACAGAACTGATTATCTCTCTCTCTCTCTCTCTCTCTATTTAATTGTTATGATGTTTGAGAAAAACAGAACTGATTATCTCTCTCTCTCTCTCTCTCTCTCTCTATATATATATATTTATGAACAGGAGCATCTGATGCACCGGTTGGCAGCGGTGCTGCCAGGCCAGTTGAACCGGCCACTGCTCAGAGAAGTGCCCGAGTTGTTCCGAAGGCTCCGACTTCTCAGTCTGCCTCCATGAGTTCTGACAGTACTGCTATGGCAAACAACCCAGCAAAGGGTATGTTTTCTTTTGCACTTGGCATATGTTGATTTTGTTTTTAAATTATTCATGGATCATTGCAGTTGGTTCTATTTTGTCATGCTGGATACTAAGCTTTAGCATTTGAATGTTTTTTCTATTAATGTAATAACTGTTTGGTCACAATGATTTCTCATGGCTTAGCCCCTGGAGATGCATCTAAGGGATTCCAGTTTCAATTTGGTTCAATTGGGATGCAGGTACTCTTCTGTTGCTTCTGCACTTTATATGAACTGAAATGTTTTCTAAACCGTTTTCAACAATTTTTAAGTCTTGTGTATGATGGCTGAATGATTTTTCTTCTGTATCTTTTATAGATTCCTGCACGAACCAGTTCAGCTCCCCCAAATTTGGATGAGCAGAAGCGTGATCAGGTCTGTTTATTTTCTTTTCTCACAGGGCTTGTTTTAACTTTTTAAGTGAAAACCCACTTGAATGTTGAGACCCAATTAAACCATTTGATTCAATTATGGTTGCATTCTGTGACTTGAACCTTAAACTGAACTCACTGATTTTCTCCTTGGAATCACTGATCATGGGATGATTTTATTCAATAGCTTTTTTCTCGTGTTCTGTGAATGTGTTATGTGTCTAAAAACTCTGATCATTAGTGATGTTGGTTTACTCAATTTGGCTAATATTGCCATATTATTCTTAGACAGTTTATAGTTCATTGGACTTTCAGTTTTTGGTGACTAATTTATGTATCTGTCTTGACATTTTTACTTGCAGGCACGCCATGATACTTACAGATCAGTACCAAATTTGCCTGCACCATCTATTCCTAAGCAACAGTTACCGAAGAAGGATCCAGGTGTTGCTGACCAATCTATTTCTGGGGAGGTTCATCAAGTACCAAAGGTTAAAAAGGATGCACCAGTCTCACTTGCACCCGCTGCAACTCAAACACAGAAGTCTTCTGTTCTTCCTATACCAATAACTTCTATGCAGATGCCCTTTCACCAGCCACAGGTTTCTGTGCAGTTTGGTGGTCATAACCCACAGATTCAATCTCAGAATGTAACAGCCTCCTCCCTTCAAATGCCCATGCCCATTCCATTACCCATGGGAAGTGCTCCACAAGTGCAGCCGCATATGTTTGTTCCAGGTCTTCAACCTCATCCCTTGCAGCCGCAGGGAATCATGCATCAGGGACAGGGATTGGGTTTCACAACTCAAATGGGTCCTCCCCAGCTGCCTCCCCAATTAGGGAATTTGGGAATGGGCATTAACCCACAATATTCCCAACAGCAGGGAGGTAAATATGCTGGCCATCGTAAAACCGTTGTCAAGATTACTCATCCAGACACACACAAGGAGGTCAGGCTCGATGAGCGAGCAGATACATATTCAGATGGTGCGGTGTCAGCAGTAAGGTCTCATTCTAATGTCCCTCAATCCCAGCCGATTCCATCATTTTCACCTGCTCATCAAATGAATTATTATACCAATTCATATAATCCCAGTTCCATGTATTATGCAACTCCAAGTTCTCTACCATTAACAAATAACCAGATGACACCAAATTCTCAGGCGCCTAGATTTAATTATCCCGTTAGCCAAGTTCCCCAAAATTTATCATTCATTAATCCACTTAATTCTTTGCCAGTTAGTAAAACCGGGACCCCAATGCCTGGTGTTGCAGAACTGCCGAACTTGGAACATTCACGTGATGTGCACAATGTAGCTTCCTCTGCTCCTTCAGTACATGTGACAGTAAAACCAGCACTTGGATCTGTTGGAGAAAAGGCTACTGACTCTTCTTTGTTAGATAGCTCACCTGCTTTTAGAAAGGTTGGGTCACCCAGATCTTCAAGGCATTCCGGGGAAGCTAGTGCATCTCTTCCTCAGAGGGAGTCTGAATCCATCTCAGAGAAGCCTGTACACCTGATAAAACCTGTCAGTGAATCATCAATGTTGTCATCTGGAACAACTAAACAGTCTGCAGCAGTATCTGCTGTTGTTGCTAGTGAGAGCCTGTCACCCAATTCTTTGTCCCCAAGTTCAGGTGCTCCTTCTGAAGAGGCTTTACCAGTTGTTACCAGCGTGGAGGGAAGAAGGAAGGAAACTTTAAGTAGATCAAACTCTATTAAAGATCATCAAAAGAAGCCAGTCAAGAAAGGACAAATCCAGCCACATCAGCAGGTAATGCCTTGCATACATAATTTATTTATTTATTTTTATTTTTTTTGAAGAAAGTTATATATCTTTCTTAGTTTAGTTGGGTATATTTATTTTATTGCATGGATTTAAACCTTTTTTCTGCAGGTTGGTGGACAGCAGGCTTGGCGGACTTTAGAACCTGGCATATCTTCCAACAATGGAGTTTCTGAAACTGTAGAAGCTAAAACAACTTCTAATGCAGCAGTAACTAGGGACAACCTCTCAGAAGCTACAAGAGGTTCATTGCCAACTTCTGAGACTTCTGATTTGAAGGCCGTCAGCACTAAACAAGATGGTAACAGTTGTGAGATTTCTCCGGAACCCACTACTACTCCACAGGAATCCCTGAGAAAAGATCCGGGAGAAGAAAAATTGCCTGAAAGGTCCAAGCAGGATGGCAACAGTTTGGATATTTCTTCTGAACCCATTACTTCATTATCATCGGGGCTTGCCTGCCAAGCTGAACAGGAATCTGTGGTAAAGGAAAAAGTAATTAGTAATGAAGTTTCAACCTTAGGAACTGCTGTGGGAGGACTAGATGAACCTGCAAGTCATTGCACAGGTGTTGACAGACAGGGTGATGATGTCAATGTTTCGACCTCTGGAATTGTAGATTCAACAGATGCTGAAAGTTCCCATTCTGATAACACCTTGACTATGGATGCCTCATCAGGAAGAAGTGATGCAATAGACCAGCAGTCTGGTAATGATTCAAACTCTGATCTTCCGGAAGCAATTTCAAAATATGAAGGGGAAGCTGTGGAGATTGTTGATGGTGCCCTTCCAGTATCTGGTTCCAAAGATAAGTCTGTACCTGAATTAAACAGGTCAAAGAGCACTATTGCTAGAAAGAAGAAAAGGAAAGAAATACTTCTTAAAGCAGATGCTGCCGGAACAACTTCTGATCTTTATATGGCCTACAAGGGTCCTGAGGAAAAGAAAGAGATTGTCTCACCTTCAGAAAGCTCAGAAAACACCTCTACTAATGTGAATTCAAAGCAGCTACTTGCAGATGCTCATCATGTTGATGCTGTAGCAAGTGAGAAAAGTGTGCAGAGTAAAACAGAGCCTGATGATTGGGAAGATGCTGCTGACATCTCTACACCAAAATTAGATCCTTCAGATAGTGGAGATGGAAGTGAAAGTATGTCAAAGAAGTATTCCAGAGATTTCCTTCTGAAATTTTCTGAGCAATGTACTGTTCTTCCGGATGGCTTTGGGATTCCATCCGATATAGCAGATGTCGTGATGAGTGCTCACATCAATAGTTCTCATCTTCTTGATCGTGATTCGCACCCTAGTCCTGGAAGAATAGTAGATAGGCAGAGTGGGGGACCTCGAATGGACCGTCGTGGAAGTGGTGTTATGGTTGAAGATGACAGATGGGGTAGAGTCATTGCTCCTCCTAATTCTGGGAGGGATTTGCGTCTGGATGTTGGTTATGGAGGAAATGTGAGATTGCGACCTGGTCAAGGAGGTAGTAATTATGGTGTTCTCAGTAATGCACATGCACATCCACATGCACAAATGCTTATGCAGTATGGTGGAGGGATCCTGCCAATGCAAGCCATGAGTTCCCAGGGAGGGATGCAAAGAAATAGTCCTGATGCTGACAGGTGGCAACGTGCTACTAATTTCCAGAAGGGTTTGATTCCTTCTCCTCATACTCCACTTCAGATCATGCATAAAGCTGAGAGAAAGTACGAAATTGGTAAAGTGACAGATGAGGAACAGGCTAAGCAGAGGCAATTGAAAGCTATTCTGAACAAACTAACTCCACAGAACTTCGAAAAACTTTTTGAGCAAGTAAAAGCTGTAAACATTGACAATGCTGTCACACTCACTGGTGTCATCTCTCAGATTTTTGACAAAGCTTTGATGGAGCCTACTTTCTGTGAGATGTATGCAAACTTTTGTTTTTATCTTGCCGGAGAGTTACCTGATTTCAGTGAAGACAATGAAAAGATAACATTCAAGAGATTGCTTCTGAATAAATGCCAAGAGGAATTTGAGAGAGGGGAGAGAGAGCAAGAAGAAGCTAACAAAGCTGATAATGAGGGTGAGATTAAGCAGACCGAGGAAGAAAGAGAAGAAAAGAGGATCAAGGCTCGAAGACGGATGCTGGGTAACATTAGACTAATTGGGGAGTTATACAAGAAAAAAATGTTGACAGAGAGAATAATGCATGAATGCATTAAAAAATTGCTGGGTCAGTATGAGAATCCTGATGAGGAAGACGTTGAAGCTTTGTGTAAATTGATGAGCACAATTGGGGAGATGATTGACCACCCTAAAGCTAAGGAGCATATGGATGCATATTTTGACAGAATGGCAAAGTTCTCAAACAATATGAAACTTTCTTCTAGGGTTAGGTTCATGTTGAAGGATTCAATTGAATTGAGAAAGAATAAGTGGCAGCAGAGGAGGAAAGTTGAAGGGCCTAAAAAGATTGATGAAGTGCACAGAGATGCTGCTCAAGAACGGCAAGCACAAAGTAGTAGGCTTGCTAGAGGTCCAAGCATGAATTCTTCTTCCAGAAGGGCACCTATGGATTTTGCCCCTAGAGGGTCAGCTATGTTAGCTTCCCCAACTTCTCAAATGGGTAGTTATCGTGGATTGTCCAGTCAGGTTCGTGGTTTTGGCGGTCAGGATGTACGGATGGATGACAGACAGTCTTACGAGGCTAGGACTTTGTCAGTTCCTTTGCCTCAAAGACCTATTGGTGATGATTCCATTACCTTGGGACCCCAAGGTGGTCTTGCCAGAGGAATGTCCATTAGAGGGCCACCGGCAATGTTGGGCACTCCCTTAGCGGATATTCCTCCTAGTGCTGGAGAATCTAGAAGAATGACAGCCGGTTTGAATGGTTTTAGTACTTTACCAGATCGCTCGCCTTATGGCACAAGGGAGGAACTAATTCCGAGGTATGTACAAGACAGGTTTGCTGGCTCACCTGCATTTGACCAGATGACTGGACAAGAGCGAAATATAAATTATGGTATTCGGGACCCAAGGACTCCAGATCGAAGTTTTGAAAGGCCACTTGTAACTTCATCATCCACTCGAGGCCAGGCACAAGCTTTAACTCAAAGTGTCCCTCCAGAAAAGATGCATACTGAAGAACGCCTGCGAGATATGTCCATGGCAGCAATTAAAGAATTTTATAGGTATCACTTTGTCTCGCATGCTTTTGTTTTCTGCTCTGTTTAACTGCATTTGCAATTAAGATCATATTTTGTGTGTTTATTTCTGTACGTCTGTGTGTTTGTATGCAACTATGCGTTTGTGCATGTGTTTGTTTTTACGTCCACTTATGATATGCACATTGTTTCTGTCATAAACCAGTAATAACACTTTTTTGTGCAGACGAGGCAAAAGGCTTATTCACAATAATGAAACTAAGGTGTAATGCCCGACTTTTTTATTTTGTTTGTTTTGAAATGTGAAATGTGTTTTCCGGAGGTGCTGGACATCTAATCGATTCATTGCAAGGTGTTATGATATTGCTTCACTGGTAGAACACATAAATAATGCATTTTAATCTAACTTTTATTCTTTTAGAACTTGTAATATGCTTCACTTTTGTTTGGTTTCTGAATATAGAGTTTATAGTATGCATGCTATATGATTTGAGAGGCAGGGTGGAAAACAGTTGGAATTGAATGGAGTTTTTTCTATCTCCTTTTTTGAAGACCCTTTTCTTTTTTTCTTCTTTTAGTTTTTTTATTAGATTTTTTGTTCACAATTTGGTTAATTAATAGGTAATAAAGAGATGGCATGTGGAGAGTTCTGTGGTATAAAAAATATGAAATATTTGGAGGACAAATCAATTGAAATATTCTTATAATGTTTTGGTGGTTAAGGTTGAGTTGGTAGAAACCACGTTCTTTACAGGAATGTGACCCAACTACCCAAGTGCCCCAACCTTTTTAGTTTGGGACATGTATTAACCAGATCAACTGTTGTGTTGCTATTGAAATCAAGTCACAAATTTTTTTCCATCTCGACCTGCTTTAACCTATGGGTCAATGAGAGCGTACAATAGTGATAATGGATACCTAGCACACTTTATGTATTTAACTCTCGGTGTGTGGTTTTTTTTTTATTCATGTGAGATTCACTTTTACTCTTGTTTTGTTTTCTTTAAAACTCTTGATGAGAAGAAAATTGGAAATGACAAAAATCTGTAGGTTTCTATAATACATATAAGTAATTTTTTTTTTTTATGCTGTTTTATTTTTTCGAGACCAATGCATGTAGTAACTGCAAGTTGATTATGTTTAATATATAGCCTATTGTGTCTTGCTCATGTTCTGATTGAGAAATGAGAAGAGGTCTATTATAAGATGATTTGGTAACACTGTTTTACTGACATTGACATGTTTATTCGTAAATTTCCAGTGCCAGGGATGAGAAAGAGGTTGCTTTATGCATTAAAGATTTAAATTCCCCAAGCTTCCATCCTACATTGGTCTCTCTTTGGGTCTCAGACTCTTTTGAGAGAAAGGACATGGAAAGGGATCTTTTGGCGAAGCTTCTCGTCAATCTTGCGAAACCTCATGACACCGTGTTAAGTCCAGTCCATCTCACCAAAGGGTAAAAAAAAATTCTACTTGTTACTAGTTAATAAAAATTTTAATACTGTATATACATCCGATGATAAAATCTTGAATTCCCATTGGCCAGGTTTGAGGCTGTTCTGGGTACTTTGGAGGATGCAGTAAACGATGCCCCAAAAGCAGCAGAATTTCTCGGGCATATATTTGGCAAAGTGATTGTAGAGAATGTGATACCCTTGAGAGACATCGGGCGGTTGTTATGCGAGGGGGGAGAGGAACCTGGGAGTCTTGTTGAAGCGGGGCTTGCTGGTGATGTTCTTGGATGCACATTAGAGATGATTAACTCAGATAAGGGAGAAACTGTCTTAAATGATATTCGTAAGGGCTCGAACTTACGATTGGAGGATTTTCGGCCTCCACCAAATCAAAAGAAATCAAGGATATTAGAAAAATTTATTTAGAGGTTTAGTTGGTGCTCGATGCTCATTGTATCTTTTGGTAGAAGTAATTCGTCCGTCCCCCAAGTGCGCATTTAGGGAGTACTTTTAATTAATTTGGAAAAGTAATTTTCTTTCTATGGGTGGGCGTATGGGGCCATGTCCTTAATATATTATTTCATCACAATATTTTATTGCAATTATGAAAAGAGGGTTCAAATGAGCATTTCAAACAAACAAACAAAAAAACATTTACTGCTTCTGATTACTGCATATAATGGTCATCTATTTTTTTAACTTATATAAGAATTTCCCTTTGTTAGGTTGTTTTTTGTGGGGGAAGGAAAACTGTCTCTAGACTCCAGTGTTTTTTTCTTTATCTTATATATATAATATTGTTTGTTGGAAATTCCATTTGTTTCAATCAGCTCAGGTATTCTCTGATTCCACAAAACATAATTATGAAATCAAAGTAGTTATAGTATGACAAGCGAAGATTCTCCTCATATATGTGAATGAATTCTCTGTACAAACAAAAAATCAAATGAAAAATGGTTTTGTATACACATCAAATGTCTCATTGGCAGTCAATTGAACCTCCTGCAAAAGAGAAAAAGAGAAAAAGAAATCAGAACAAGTAAACAGCAGAAGCATCATCCATATAAACGTAAAAAGATGATCACCTGTTTGAGAAGATGACCACTAACACTCCCTCCTGATAGAAGCATGTTCATCAGATTTGTATTCGGGGCTCCGGCAGGGACACCACCACCGTTAGTACCCACACTCCGGATGGCATGGCGCATTGCGTTGAGAATGTTTCCATATGTAGTTGCTTGCCCACTTTCAATGGCTTGGATAAAGCTGAATGTCATAGCTCCTGTGTGTGTCACCTTCGATAGAGCCTGTCCATATTAACCATTAGTAGTAGAATGTAATTATTGTACAAGATGGTGTGAAAGTTGAAACTTACAGTTGTATCAGAAGAGGTTTGATGATCATCACAGCCGCTGAAAGAAATGACTTCTCCACCACTTGTTCCTTTCCATGTTCCTGTCCTCGGACGATGATCCTCCCACACATAATGTCCAGTTTCACTAATTTCCAAACAAAGAAAAACAATATATCAAAATACACCCCCACCCCCCTAGTTACCCGCACCTGAAAACTTATATATATATATATATACCTGACCATTCGGCAAAGGTAGGGCAAATCGAGGGCAGTGCCACTATGACAACAATCCATCAAAGCATGCAATCTGACTCCTGGAGGCAGAGGTCTGACAAGAGTGGCATTGATCTCATCATCAACAATCATCCCCTCAGTTTCATAGTCCAGAGGAACCAGAGTTTCATCGAACCCATCAGCTTCCTCACCGCTGTAATTCCATTGCTGTGAACCATGACCCGAAAAGTGAAACACTAGTGAATCTCCAGGTTGACAACCTTGTACAAGCCAATACATTGCCATCATCATATTGGCTTTTGTCGGAATTCTATATGGATCTACCTCATCATCTGCGTTTAGATTTTTCACAACTTAATTACATTTTACCCTAATAGTTTTTGTTATTTACATTTTTCAAGAAAAGAAAAGAAAAAATTGAAGTGAGAAAATTACAAAATCAATTACCTGTAAGCATGACAATTGAATCTTCTGGAAATTGAAACCTTTTAGTGAGAAGATAACGCATGCACTTGGCGTCGTTGATGCAGCCTTTAAGAAACAAATTGGTGTTCTTGTACGCGATCCCGCATATCACCGCTCTCTTTCTCCCGTGCACGTTCGGGATCGGTCCCGCCGGCGTTTGCTGGTACGGCCATGGCACCGGCGGTGGAGGAGGACTGGAAGAGCGATCGTCGGCGGCGGCAACGGCGACTGTGACTTGAGAGATGGATTGGCATATAGCGCAACGCACGGTTGACGGAGCGCCAGGTGGCAGCTGCAGAGGCGTACGGCAGTTGGTGCAGTTTATTAGCATGATGTTGTTTTCAAACGTCTGAATTCTGAAAAAGAATTGAAAAAAATAAAATAAAATCTGAAATCTGAAACGAGTTTGGAGTCGCGTTTCGATGATCTCACTTAAAAACGAGAGAACCCGCGTTAACGTCTTAACGAGCCAAAAATATTAATTATATAATTAACAAATAATTATTCTTTGGACACAAACGTATTGGGCCGGTTCAATTATAAAAGGCCCAACATGATACGGGTCAAAAAACGTCAATGGGCAAGACTAGCGGGTTGGGTCCTAGGGCAAAATCTTTGAGAAAGTTCGCATTTTTTAGGCAGCCTACTGTATATATATAAGGCAAAAACAGAGGCACGATTTAGGTCGGCCACTCTTGTTGAGCAAAAGGAGATTTCTAGGGTTTCTTGCGTCTGCTTCTTCAAACCCTACAAAAATGGTACCCTTTTTTTCACTCTCTTTCTGTGTTTATGGCGTAACACCTAGATTTAAATTTGATTTTTGCTATTAGTTCATTATATTTTCTGTGTGCGTATATAAGTTTGTTTGTGATTTTGGGGATGTCGATTAGATCTACTATTTTTGACTGATGGGTTTGAGGAAGAATGATAGATGATATCAGTTTTATTTCTTTCAATTTAGTATTTTAATCAATTTGATTTTTTGGATAAAACATGAGGTAGGTCAGATTCTAGCTACGTAATCTGTTTAATTGTTCTTATGCTTGTTTTATTGTACTACGATTTCAAGTTTTTATTTATGCAATACTCAGGATATTTTAAGAGTATTAATTAGATTATAGTCGTCAAAAGGATTTATAGTCTGTTCATGTTTTTGTTTCCCAGTAATCCATATTCAAATGTGCATGATTTTGCTTGATTATTAATGGATTTTCTTATCATATGCGTAATTGTGGTGTTGTATTTATTGTCTGCAGACAAAGAGGACCAAGAAGGCTGGAATCGTCGGCAAGTATGGTATGTGCTGAGTCCAGTTTATGTTCTGCTTTTATTTTTTCATTTGTTCACTGATCCTCCATTGATGAAACATACATTGTAGCATTTATTCTCAACTGATATTCGATGGACATGAAAAGGTTGCAGAACAATAGATTCTGTTATCTTTTGTTATTTATTGGCTCAATTGAAAAGGCCTAGTTGTGGATTAAGAAATTTGTGTTGCATGAATCTAATTTTAAAGTCGTGCTTCTAGCAGTTAGAAAAGAAATTTATTAAATGGAACCAAGGTCTAGAAGGTTTTTGTTTACTCAACTTCCTTTACTATATGAAGGATCACATTTCTTTAATGAATATTTGTCATGTCTTCGATGTACGCTTGTTGGCTTTTAGAGATGGTAGTTCTAATATGATATCATTACAGGTACCCGTTATGGTGCCAGTTTGCGTAAGCAGATTAAGAAAATGGAGGTCAGCCAACATAGCAAGTTCTTCTGTGAGTTCTGTGGGAAGGTAATACATCTGCACACTGTCCCTTTTATGAATCTTCTTTTTCCTGGATGGATGTTTTTAATCAAATAAACTGGTGTTGCAGTATGCTGTGAAGAGGAAGGCTGTGGGAATCTGGGGATGCAAAGATTGCGGCAAGGTGAAAGCAGGAGGTGCTTACACTTTGAAGTAAGATTCGTAAACTTATGTTTTTAGTTTATTATTATCCACTATCCCCCTTTTTGCAACGTTGTTCTAATTTCTGTCTTGTGTGCCTTTGCCAGTACCGCAAGTGCTGTGACTGTCAGGAGTACCATTAGGAGGCTGAGGGAGCAAACCGAGAGTTAATTTCATTGCCATATGTTATGTTTTTGATATATTTCGACCTTGCTGTAATTCATGGTCCAAGATGTTCTGAAAAGACCTAATGCTTGGATATTTGTTTTAGAGCTTTTGAGTTTGGAATTAAACAGTTTTTGGTGGTTTTGAGTAGATTGTTATCTTTTGCTTGATTGTTTCTTGTGTGGAATGTCTCAATAATTTGCTGTTTACCAGATCATATTAACATGTGATTCTTATTACTGGTTTATGTTCTGATACCAATATGCACAATAAATTGGACCTTCGAAAAAATGGTTGGACATGACTACGAGTTACGAATTCCGATTAGTCGACTACGAGTCTACTATGTGCACTTATCATCAAAGCAGATTTTAGTCTTGTAATTTATTCTAACTATGTGCATTGGGTTGTCATTTGGGTTTAATGCAAGGAAATAAATATTGATTTTGTGGATATATATATTCAGGGTGTAAATTTATTGGAATATCAATGAAAATATAAGGTATTACTTAAATTTTGATATTATTTTTTGCATAAACCCATTTTTGGAAACATTAATTTTTGTGGTACATCTTAATAATGATTTATGAGAGGCAAAAAAAACAGGCAATTATGATTATGAACCAGAAATTTCACATACAACAAAAGCTGGGTCAAGGTTTTTTAACCCAGGCCTCCAGCAACTTATATATTACATCTGCCTTAACTTTACAAAAATTTACCAAGATTAAAAAGAAGAAAAAATTACAAAAAAATAAACAGATATCGATACGCCGATGGCATCACCATAAATCCTGTTGTATCTCTCGTCTCGTCGGGGATTCTCATGTATTCACTATGTTAAAAGGACTACTTGCCAATGTGGGGATTTCTCTTGAATCATCTTTCTTTCTATAAAAATAACATGCACGATCCTTCATCATACAGCCTCTTAGATAAAAGAAGGATGCCAAATAGAAGATGAAAGACACATTAGTCATCTTCCTCTTGCCGCTACTTCACAATTTCGTATATTAATCGATGAGCCAGTGATGAGAAAGGGAAATTCACACGACAGGAATTGGGATGTTGTCATTGTTACTATTACGATGTATTTGTTTCTGGTCAGCCTTTGATTGGGAGTCTCACAGAATGGGAATTGGGATGTTGTCATGGGTACTATTATGAATTTGTTTTTGGACAGCCTTAACTGCTGCGACTCTACCTGCGTTTGCTGCCCTGTTAGCTGCAGCCACTGCCCTATTAACCCGCTCGTCTACCTTGCCCACATCATAAGCTTTTTCTGCTGCTCGACGTGCTTCCTGATCATAGGACAAAAAACCAATTACAAAACCTCCAAGTAATGAGTACAATTAGCTCATAATTGTACTCAAATAATCTAATGCAACTTCTCCCACCATTAACCAGTATTAGTGACTCAGAGCAATCTTTTCAGAGCCAACCAGACAAATTAACCAAGATTTATGTATAGTATTATCATATCAATCAACCTTTCTATTAGTAAACGGTAAATATGTGCATATAAAATTCAAGATGAGCCAATTATAACAAATAGTATTATCAAATATATCAGCCTTCCAGCGATCAATGCTTGTAGAGGGGGATTATATATATATATATAAAAAAAAAAAAAAAAAGAGTTAAAATCGTAAAGGTATAATACCTGTACTGCATTGAGTACTTTGGAATGATTAACTGCAACAGGAGATACAGGATGAGTGGTGTTCTGCGTACTTGGAATGTCAAGAATTCCATTCTGCCAGTGACCAGATTGGGTTTCCCCATTTCTGAATGTATACATTCCAAGCCCCTGTCTTCTACTCTCATGCCATGCTCCCTCAAATCGATGCCCATTGGCAAAGCGGTAGACACCAAAGCCATGCATCTTGTCTGCAAAATATTCTCCAGCGTATGTGTCCCCATTTCTGAACAAAAAATTACGTGTTAGCACCAGATATGGGGTGAAAAAGCATCAACGGTAACATATTAAGGATACTACAACTATCCAGAGAGGCAAACCACCATATGACACACTGCCTGTATGTGTGTGCTAATGCACCTGTGACTGGTGCGGAGTCATACATGAAACTCACACAACTTTGACCATTCGGACACAACACAAAAGGTCCACTGAGGTGAGAAATATAATAACTCCAAGTTTTTTGAAAACCACTACCCGCATCAAGTAACATGAGAACACGTATCATAGAGCCAAAACCAAAGAACCTTAAAAATGACTGTTATTTAAATTAATTTGCAAGAGAATTTGACAAGTTCAAATGATGCCAGTTAACTCCAATAAATAGTCTAGATATCTTTAAATAGAACAGAACTACACATGCCTATTTACATTACCAATATGCACTGACTGGTCAATAAAATCAAGATGCACAAAATAAATATGGAGCATGCACCTCAATGGCGTCTCTAAAATCTGTATCGGTTCATTGGATCAAAAACCATTTGAACGATTATCTATCATCAATACATGACCAAAAAACAGTCCTCATAATTACAAAGTCCATTAAATATAAGAGAAAAGAGGAGGTAAATACTTTCCTGTTCACTTATTTGACATAAACTAGCTGCAACAAGTTTAACCATAACAGTTAGAATGAGCATTAAAGCAGAGAGCATGCAACCCTGTTGATGTGTCATGTAAGTAGATTTGTCCTCTGGACACTACCAAGTCTCTCTCAGACAACAAGTACTACAAAACAAACCTATAGGCTATAGCTCATTTACATGATCATCCAACTGTGGAGGAAATCCACCAATGAAAGGAATTCAAACATTAAAGTAACTACCCTTATTTCAACACCAGTGTAAGAAATTCATACTATCCATTTAGAAATCACCAAAGTAAATGGAAGAAATCCTAAACCATATTCAAGTGCATAGAGTGTCTCACAAACTACACTTTGACATCTGTAATTGTACCCATGTAATTTTCAACACCATCTAAGACACCAAAACTACGTAATAAATATAAACCCTCCAATCAATACAAATCAAATGACCACATTTAAAAATCCAAAAATTGCCATGTCTAACACCAAATAGCATAATCAAATGACATAAAAGGAAACTTTTTATTCGAGAAAAAATTAAACTACCTGAAATGGTAATGGCCAAGCCCGTGCTTGACACCCCTCTTGAATTCGCCAACATACCGACTCCCATCCTCACAAGTATGAACTCCGCAGCCATGACTCTGTCCATTAGACCACTCTCCCGCATAAACATCTCCTGTATAAAACCTATACACCCCGAACCCATGTCGAAGACCCTGCCTATACTGCCCTCTATACCGGCTTCCTCTAGCCCAAGTTTCGACTCCATAACCATCATATTTATCATCAACCCAGTCTCCTTCGTATCTTCCACTCATGTAATAGTAATACACTCCGCTTCCAGTGCATTTTCCCTTGTGACACTCACCTTCGTAGACGTCTCCGTTGCTGTAGGCCTGGACCCAGTACCCCGAATTCCCGCTCTTCTTTTCGAGTTTTGAGCGGGAACCGATGGACCAGAACACGGGTAAGGGCGGTCTTGAAACAGTAGAAGACGATGAAGACGCGAGCTTTATTGGAAAAGAGCGAGCGAGGAACAAGCGAATCGATGGCAGGCGAGGGAGGGCGAGGTTGAGAGAGAACAAGAGGGCGGCGGAGAACGCGAAGGCGGAGAGGAAGTCGAGGAAGAAGGAGTGGCTCGGGTGGGAAACGAGGAAGTAGAAGAACGGGAGAGAGAGCAATAGAATCAGCCGGAGATGGACTCTGAGACGACGGAAGTTCCTGAATCGTCGGAGCAGCCGGAACGCGGCGGACTTAGCGGCGACCGAGACCGAGAACAAGGACCGGTCCTGCGGCAGCGGCGGATGATGATGCTGAGGAGATGAAGAACCGAACCGCGTGTTCAACTGGTAGAGAGTCGGCGATTTAGTGAGAGACGAAGAGTGGTGGAGATGGTGATGGTGATGGGGACGCTTGTACGGAGACGGAGAAGGGACAATTGGGTCATTTTGTATCAAAATTTGAGGAATCCCTTGGTCGAATATCGCCGACGCAGCCTCCTCCTTTACCGCCGTAGTGGTCGTCGTCGTCGTCGTCTCCGATTGTTGATGTTTTTGATGAATATTGGAAGGAAAGATAAACAACGGTGGTGTTGGATTGAAATCGGAAGAGACGCCGCTGCTTTCTTTTCCGATCTGTACTTCTGATTTCTTCTGATGCATTACATAACCAAAAACCCACACCCAAACCCAGTCAATCGATCAATTTTTCTTTTTCTTTTTCTCGTCAAACTTATTCGAATTCTTTTTTTCTCTCTCAATTTTTGAAAACGAACAAATGATGATAATAATAAAATTAATACAAACAAAAACTAAAATAAATCTCTGGAGAAATAGGAATGTATAAAAATAGATAGTTTTAACTTTTAATTAGAGCGGTGTCTGCGTCGAGTTTATGGTAATTGGTCTTCAATTAATTTCAAACCACAGAGCCAAAATAAATAAATAAAATAAAATAAACTCTTCTCTACTTCAAAACTAGCTATTTCTTCTTCCCAAATCTACCCTTCATGTATTCCTTTTATTTACTTCTATGCCATTGACAATTACAGCTCATTTTAATATTTATTTTAATAATAATAAATATATTGTGATGATAATGTATCATATGATAATTTATCTATAAACAATGATAGTCAAATGAAAAAATTAGTTGGTTATAAATATATTTTACTTAATAGGGTTATTCTTTAATTAAATTATATATTTAAACTAGTAAGAAAGAAAATATCAATAAATTTGAATATTAAAAAAATGATATATAACTCGAACATGCACCGTAATTGTTGTGGATTTGAAGACTTAGTATCGAATCACTTTAATTGTAGCGTTTTGAATGATTCTAATCGGGATGAATTTTATATACAATAATTGATAGTTTATTAAATTTAAGGTCTTCTCTTATTATTACTAACTATTGAATACAATTAGATTGAGATATGATTATAAAAAACCACATATCTTATGTTGAAAAATGTGACATCTCTTAGACTTAATTCATTTTGTTAATGAAAACAAAGATGCACTTGTGACTTGTGAGTTATGAAACATAAGATGTGATTTTTTTTTTTCAATTTTGTTGGCAGTGGTAAGATTGTAAATTAGAGACAAAAGGAAGGGCATTTTGGGAAGTAAGAAGTGGTTTCTTTGAATTAATCGAGTGTTGTCACTTAACTTAAGGAGAAAGACAAAGCAGTAGACTCCTTCAAAAGACGCAGTTAAGACACGCCAATCTTTCTTTTCCACGTGGCCTCCATGTCATCACATTTACATTATATATCTTAACGTCGATAAAAATAAAAATTACATGGGTTTTCAATTCATGTCTAAAGACAGACATTCTAAATTAGATTAAAATAAAAATTACACCGAAATCTCATGTTTGTATTATGTGTCCTAGTAATGGATTTGGATTCTCTGCTAATCTAATATTTTTCCGAATCTTTTTAAACCATGTGATTGGTTATTGATAAAGTGGTTGTGAAAATCAATCACATCTTAACCCCTCATTGTCATAAGATTAGATAAGGTCAGGAAAAAGATCAGATCGAGGATCTAAATTCCCTAAGAATAGATTAATGTCTATTCATATTATCCATATTTTTTTTAACATATTCTAAAAGAGATTTAAAATGTATAATATTCAAATTTGGATGGATTCAATTGGCAATAATTCTGATTTCCCGATGTGACATGTAAAATAAAATTTGTGTTTAAATTAAAGTCATAATCTATCACCCTGCCGGCCATGAGCAACTAGATACTACTAATTGAACAATAATCAATAAAGTATGGTATCAAATATTCAATTAGGCTATTCTAATGAATAGTTCAGTCACATATGAAGTGAACTAGGATCATTTACTCAACTTCTTCTATTCTCAAATATATTCTACATTTTAGGATCCGAGTCCACGTAGTTTAGATTTGAAATGGAATGCTTATAAAAACAAAAAACGTGAGAGATTCTTACACCTTATAAAGCTGAAAATGATGTGGGTTACCTACCCTACCATAAATAGAAAACATAATAATAATAATTGAGATCATGTAAAAGCAAGAAATGGGTATCCAAAAAGAAAGTATGAAAACTATAGAGTAGAAGTAGATTTTATTTATTATTATTAGGAACCCACTTGGAGATTGATTTCCTTATCAAAAAAGTAATACAACTACACTTCTATTCTATGAATATACAAAAAGTTACAAAGAAAATAGTGACAATTTTATAAACTAAAAAAAAAAAAAGAACATTTGTTGTTTTTGCCTTGGATGAATATCAATTATTGAACAACTCTCAAGCCTCAACAAAGCTGTGTGTGTCTCTATCACTTCACTTCTTGTTTGCATGCAAGATGATGGCTCTGATAATCGATTGATAATCATCACCTTGAGGAAGAAATGGTTATATTTATCAATGCTTGATATTTCAAAACAATCTCTAAATCATTGCCTACTAAAAGAGACATGAAACCAACAAGTCTTCAAATCAGAAAAATTTAGTATTATCCATCAACACAGGTAAATGGAAAGAAGAATCAAACCATCAACTCTTTTCTGTTCATATCCGAAACCTTTACGTACTCTCTCAGGATGATCCATGGAAAAAGCAAGACAATGGAGCTGCATAATTTTTTTATTTATGGAAATTAAATACATACATGGAGAGAAAGGAACAAGGCTTCACAGAATCACAATCCAGGATTTTAAAGAGCTATTGTCGAGGGAAAAAAATACTCGGATCATTAAAAATACATATATCAAGAACTACAATGTAAAGCACTTCAAACAATCTTCAACCCACAAAAAAGGAAATAAGCTTACAAATTGCTCTGTTAAATTTGCGAATAAACTTTAAAAAGACAGTTTTACTCAACTAGTAGGCCATCTAGTATTTTAAACATATAAATTGGCAAATCAATTGTAATATTTTTCAGAACTACCCCACTTTACCTCACTTGTTGGGGCCTATTCGTACTTCAACAGAAGCATGAGATGTGAAAACCACCGCTGATGGACTATGGGAGATCTCATTGTAATTGCAGCTAGCATTTTCAATGTCAGGGCTTGTGGAGCTTGAATCCGAAAACTCTTGGGACATAGTTCTGTGTTGCCTTTTGTGGCTTTAAGTGCCCATATGTCATTAGAAATAGGTGAGGAAATGTAGTCCCGAAATAAGCACCGTCAATATCTTGGTGCGTCAAGGAAATTTAAATATGCAAATAAAACAAAGAAATGTGAACGAAACCAAGTGCTGCATACGACATAAAGCTATCAGAAAAAGGCAACTAAGAACATTTATTGAATATTAAACATAAGGCAGAGAAAAAGAGAAACCGCAAAGCTTAAGAAGAATGTAAGGTTATAAACATGGAAACTGCGACACAGGTCAGAGTGCTAAAATAACAGTACCAAAGAAAAGTTACCATAAAACACTATAATAAGTAACTCGGTCATCTGGAAAAATGCATTTAGGCAGAAGAGAGTATATTAGTAACAGAAAATCCAAAACTAAGCAGATGCAGAAGACGTGAAAGTTGACACTCAATGATAATAACAATTGGTGCATTCGAAGGATACTGCCTTGGTACTTGGATCGAGGGTAGTATATATCTTCACATTTTGGACAGTATATTTTAACAGTACTCGAGCGAGGGATGTCAGATTGACCAACAGGAAGGCAAGGTTGTCCACAGCAGTAAACTCTTGGGCATCTCCCAAAATCATAGTTTTTGTACTTCTCCAGCTGCATAAGTTCCCAAAGTAACATCTTGACCCAGGGAGAAAAATAAAAAGACAAAAAAGCAACAAAATCAATAACATAACTCGGATTTTACCATTGCAGACATTCCCTTGCTAGTAAGTATGTATCGGACATGAATGAGACCATACAGCATTTCTGCTGCAGATTCCACCAGTTCGTTCTGTTCCTCAGTGAACATATCACCTGCAGATGTCCACACCCAAACCTAGCAAATATAAGATATATATATATATGGAGAGAGAGAGAGAGAGAGAGAGAGAGAGAGAGAGAGAGAGAGAGAGCTGGGAGGGAGCGAGGGATCACAGACATAGAACCACCAATGTGTACGATCAGTTTAATAAAATAAAATTCAGCCGATTAATGTTAATACACTGTAATAATATATGTATTAAATTAAACACAAAACATATTCTATACCAATAATCCACTCATATTATTGCTAGTTATTTCATTATCCTGTTGCACATGAAAACACGATCAATGACACCCCAAAATATCCATTTACAAGCAATTCAAGAAAATTATTGAACTTACAGCTACAGTACTTATGACACAAAAGTAGGCCCTTTCCTGCCTTGAGCTTTAATTTTTTTTTAAAAAAAAACATCAACTGCCATGAGACAACAGTACTCGACTCAGGAGAGATGCCTAAAATTGATTGATTTAAAATGGTACAAGAAATCTCATTTAACAAAGAAAACCACATATTTTGCAGACAGGTGTCCAGGCTAAAATAGGGAAATACTTACCATGGGAAGATTCAACATCCAATATTAGATCAAGAGCATAATCATAGTATGGAACTTGACTGCTCAATCCACAAAGATTGAAATCATCTTGGATATATTCATCATCCACTTCACAGAAAAATTCATTTCCTCGCAAATTGCAAAACCAAGAAATCCAAGATGTGTCATCACCATCAGAACCACTAACATCTGATTCTTCACTGTCTGTTTCAGATTCTTCTGCAGTTTATGAGAACAATATATAAATATATAATCAGAAGTTACGTAAGAAATACATAACAATTCCAATCGGTTCCATTAGAAATAACACTATAACAGAATAACGTTTTGAATTAGTTTTAGACAAAGTACAACCTGCTGTACAAGACCGTGTGGTGTGGAGACCACAGGTACTGCTAGGTGAAGCAAACAGTGGTTAGTGACTTAGTGGTTACACTTCATGTCAAGCAATGGCGACGGTAAAAAACAATCAAGCTTCATATTGTAACTTCATTAACAAAATTTTTATTGCTTATTCTTAAAATGAGAAATATACAATTTAAAGACACCTCCTTTGCCAATCAAAAGTCCCATAAAATCTGGGGCTATGCCAGCTTAATTATATACATTTTAAGTAGGCTTAAAGGGTGTTTCAGTAATTCAATGTAATTATATACACGGAAAGTTCGTATCAATTCAATGTGATTTATAAACATTGAAAGTTCGTATCAATTCAATGTAATTTATATACACAGAAAGTTCTCTCTACATGATACGAAGAATCACATTCAAAAGTTTCTTTTACAGAGCAAAAATCTGCCATATTTTAAACCTATTTTCCAAACATGTCAAATTTACCATTCTCCGCTGTGGCAAAGCTTCAAACATTAGGGTCTTAAATGTCAAAATACAAGAATTTCCTTATAATCATCTTAGTTATATGCATCTTAGTTATATGTAGTATAGTAGCATCAAATTTACAATGTTTCCGACTTTCTGCCTCCTTTGGTAAGAATGGTAATAATCATTGATTTTGGCATTAAATTCTATTAGCAAGTTTCACAAATGGAAACAAGAGAAATGTGACCATCACCCAATTAAGATTCAATAACCAATAGTTTCATATGCAATACTAGATTAACTATGAAGGGCCACAAACTCCAAAAAACTAATCTCATATCCCAAATTCACTTCAAAGAAACAAATCAAGCAGCTTATGAAAATCATAATTAAAACACAAGCAGTGTCCAGTGAACAAATAGCCTATCCACTAAACACATTACCAATAAAAAAACAGAAATGCACAAGCAAACTAATCAATCAGTCACTCAGATTGAAATACTCTACAATCTCAGATCCTGCAACAAAACTTATCCTGAAAATTTAACACTTTAAAAAACAAACAATTAACGCAGCAAAACTAGCAAAAATGACTCGAATCGGAAATAACTTCAAAATACCAGCTATTCATTACACCCAACTGAAACTAAAAAAGGCAACAAAAAAAAAACCCAGATAGAGAGTAAAAACTAAACTAACCATCAGAGCATTTGTTCTTGGGTAGGGAAGCAGAAGCGGAGCGAGAATCGCGATGATCGAACTGCGATTTACCCGTTGAAGTCGACGGTACGGACAATCTCGTCTCCTTGTCTTTGGAGTTCAAAGCCCTTGAAGTGGAAGGTGAGGACTTCTCTAGGTGTTTGTCCAACGCATCATTTATGCGCTTTCGATCTAACGGCCCTCCCACTAGCTCCGATTTCGACGACCCACCACCTCGATCTCTATACATAACTCCCCCAATTCTGGAAAAATTCAAAAACCAAAAAAAACAAACGTCTTTTCTCCCTTGGGGACAAAACAAGATTCAATTTTTATTTATTTCGACACTTCACATAGCAAACCAAACCCTAGATTTGAAATTGAAAAAAATAAAATAAAATAAATTCCTTCCTTTTTCGTTTGGAGACAGAAACGGTGGTGATGTTGAGAAGAGGAAACCTAGATTTGAAGAAAAGATAGAACGGAGAAAACTAAGGAGTTTTGTGAGAGATGGAGAGAAAGATACCTGAGCTTCTCTTAGGTCTCTCTGTCTCTCTTGTTTTTCTTGAGCTTCATTTTTTTTTTTTTTTTTTTTTTTTTTTTTAAATTTTTAGATTTTTTTTTTAATTTTAAGTTTTTACAAATTTTGCTCTCTTCCTGGATTCCATTGGCCCAATCTATAGAAGGCCTGAGTTCATTCATATTCTAAAGAGACCACAAAATTATCTAAGCATAAACAAAATTAAAAGATGAATTATGTTAGTGTGTGTTGTTAGAACACATGTTAAAAGATTGAACCTTTTTCCTATTTCATATGATATATAATTTACCAATTGGTTAAACAATGTTGCAATAATATAATCATTATACATCATTTTTTAAATTTGTATATTATGAATCTTGATTTGATTTTTTGATGGATGGTGAAAACATTGAAATACATTTATGGAAAAAAAATTTAAAAAAAATTCGGGTACAAGAACTAATTTTTTCCAATTTTTTTGAAGATAAAACATTTAAAAATATGGAAATATAAGAAAAAAATAGTTCTCAAATCTAAAAAATTTCCAAATGTGTATTTTTATTTTCTTAGATCTTAATTTGATTTTTGGTATGGATTGTGAAAATATTGAATTACATTTATGGAAAAAAAAAAATCGGGTGCAAGAACTATTTTTTTTTCTTCGATTTTTTTGAAGATAAAACATTTTTAAAATAGAGAAATATAAGAAAAAATAGTTCTCAAATCCAAAAAAAATTCCTAATTTTTACCAAATGTGTATTTCAATTTTCTTATGATACATACAAAAAATCTCATTGAAAAACATTTGATTATATACATTTTCATTAAAGGTGTTTAGAGTGTGCATTGTAAAAGTTCTCATTTAAAAATTACTATATATATATAGTCTTTCTACTGTCAGTTCGTCATGATATAAAATATATCAGGACAAAGAATGTGGACCATAGATTATAGAGAAGTTTTGACAAGTGCATACACTTTAAGTCAAAGTATATAAATCTAATGGTCCACATTCTTCGTCATATATATATATATATATATATATATAGTCTTTTTATTGTCAGTTTGTCCTGATAATAAATATATTAGAACGAAGAATGTGGATCACAGATTATGAGGAAGTTTTGACAAGTGCATATACTTTTAGTCAAAGAATGTAAATCTAGTGGTCTACATTCTTCGTCCTGATATATTTATTGTCATAACGAACTGATAATAGAAAATCTGTATATATATATAGTCCTGTTCTAGTAAAATGTTTTTATTATATTAACAATTTTAGTTCTTAATTTCTTTTTTAAAAAATACACAACACTTTAAGCCCCTATGAGTGTAGCTCAGCTGGTAGATAGACAAGCTTGAGGTTTGGGTAAATGACTCTCAAGTCAGCGGCTCGAATCATACCAATGTCAAAAAGTTTTAAAAAAATACATGGTGGTTTAAATAGGTGGATAGATAGATACTTTAAAAAAAAAAAATACAACACTTTAATTCTTCCACCAATTAAAAGTTAGTCAAACTTTGGTCATTTATATAATAGCACATGGAAAGTAAATTAAAAAAGAAGAAAAAGATCAATAAGTAAACTTTTCAATAATTTGATGTATTTTAGAATTATTGGACTAAGGTTGTTAATACGATAAAAATGAGATATTTTGCCGAGAATATGGACTTTAATGAAATTTTACATCTATAATGTATATATGAATTTTAAAATCAATTTGCCTTACTGGTAATTAATTAACTAATCAAACTCACATGATTAATTTATGAATTTTAAGATATAAATTAATGTCCACACAACAATGATAAGTGAGCAACCTAAAAAAAAAAAAAAAAACCTCTTATTTTTAGTTAATTGCCAGACAACTTACCTAATGATCCTCATCACAGTATTATATTCCCAACTTGACAAAATCATGTTAATGGAAGAAGAAAAATAGAAGTAGAACTGTAGAAGAGAAGAAAACCACAACAATGGAAGCAGAGCAAATGATGATGGTTGTAAAGATCACTTTTTCAGTGATATCAACTGGGTTTTTAGCTCTGTTGTTTCATCTCTACAATGTTTTGGTTTTGAAGCCTAAAAGGCACATATCACACCTTCAAAATCAGGGGATCAGAGGCCCACCACCTTCTTTTATGGTTGGGAACATCCCAGAAATCAAAAGAATCCGCCAAGAAAATCATCAATCAGCACCACCAGCCCAGCAGCAGTCACAGTCACAGTCAAGATCAAATTTTGCTGCTGTGATTGCTCATGACTGGTTTTCCAATGTCTTCCCACATCTTCAAAGGTGGAGAGACACTTATGGTACTATTTTTATTCCTATTTCTCAATTTCCTGCATGTTTATGCTTATCCATTGCTGGTGTGACATTATTGTAAAGATCAAACTTTGCATGTTTATGTCAAGATCAAATTTTGATGCTATTATTGCTCATGACTGGCCTTCCAATGTCTTCCCACATCTTCAAAAGTGGAGAGACACTTATGGTACTCATTTTTTTTTCATCCCCAACAAAAAAAAAAATCATGTATGTTTAGTTTCTGCTGACTTTTGACATTTTTCCAGGGCCAGTATTTGTGTACTCAAGTGGAAATATACAATTTCTATGCATATCAGATATAGAGCTAGTGAAGGAGATCAGTCTGTACACTTCTTTGAACTTGGGGAAACCTTCTTATCTGTCAAAAGATAGAGGGCCATTGCTGGGACAAGGAATTTTGACATCAAGTGGTCAAATATGGTCTCACCAACGCAATATCATTGCGCCTCAATTCTACCTTGACAAGGTTAAAAAGATGGTGCATCTGATGGTGGAAGCCACAATCTCAACCTTGAAATCTTGGGAGAGTAGAATTGAATCACAGGGAGGAGGCGTTGCGGATATCAAAATTGATGATGATCTGAGAAGCTTGTCTGGGGATGTCATCTCCAGAGCTTGTTTTGGAAGCAGTTATTGTAAAGGAGAGGAGATTTTCTCAAACCTCAGGACTCTCCAAAAGACCATGTCCAAAGGATACATTGGAATTCCTGGATCAAGGTATCAAATCTCATCAACCCGTGTCTTAAATACTATTGTTAAGTTGAATTTTCGGGTCTAGTGATTTGGCGTTTCTGAAATTTCAAGGTATATGCCCACCAAGAACAATAGAGAGATATGGAAATTAGAGAAAGAGATTGATTCTATGATATTAGAAGTGGTAAATCAACGCATTGAGCAAGGTTCACAAGACAAGGATCTTTTACAAATGATAGTTGAGGGAGCTGAAAGCTATGGCATTTCATCAAATTTGATCTCTCGTGACAAGTTTATAGTCGATAATTGCAAGAACATATACTTCGCTGGACATGAAACTACTGCCATTACAGCCTCTTGGTGCTTGATGTTGTTATCTGCATATCCAGAATGGCAAGACCGCGTTCGTGCTGAGGTTCTTGAAATCTGTAAACAAGGCTTTCCAGATGCTAATATGCTTCGAAGAATGAAAACGGTTTGTTTATTCTGCATTTGATATCTGAATCTGCTATATATTGTCTGGAAAGTTACATATAATTTTCCTATATCTATTGACAGCTTACAATGGTGATTCAAGAAACATTAAGGCTGTATCCACCAGCAGTGTTTGTGATAAGACAAGCTTTGGAAGACATTAAATTCAAAGACATTGTGATTCCGGGAGGCATGAACGTTCAGATTCCGATCCCAGCATTGCAACAGAACACGGATTTGTGGGGGTCTGATGCCCACATCTTCAATCCTGAAAGATTCTCCAATGGAATTAACGGGGCCTGCAAGTTTCCACAGGCTTATATACCATTTGGGACCGGATCTCGCACTTGTCTGGGTCAAAATTTTGCCATGATAGAACTCAAAGTGATCCTCTCTCTCATTCTATCCAAGTTCAGCTTTTCGCTCTCACCAGCTTACTATCACATGCCTGCATTTAGGTTGGTTGTAGAGCCTGATCATGGAGTTTGTCTACAAATCAGAAAATTGTAAACTTGATAGTTTTGGTCTTTGCATTGCTTTCTAAATAAAACAATTGAGGAGATGGTGTGTTCTCATTTTGAATTAAGAACAAGTTGCTTATGTAACAAGAGTGAATTATTTGGTCAACAACAGGTTTTTAACTTTTTAACTTCTTTTTTTTTAATCGACTCACGTGCTAAGGGAGTCTATCTGTCTATGTAATAAATACAACTCATTGTGTTCATCGTGCAAAATAAAAAATATTCTTGTGTGGATCTCACGTACTCAAAAAAGATATCACAGAAGATAGAGAGAGAGAGAGGAGGAGGAGGAGGAGGAGGAGGAAAAATGGCTGCAATGGTGATTTTATCAGCTGTGATAGGTGGGGTTGTGGGGTTGTTGTTCTATCTGTATAAACTGTTGTTATTGAGACCAAAACTGCTCAGATCAAAACTTCAAAAGCAGGGCATCGATGGACCTGCTCCTTCTTTTCTCCTGGGGAACATCCCTGAAATGAAGAGAATCCAACTCCAACTCACTCAAAAAGACCAAAGCAAAGTTGGTCTTGATCATGATTGGCCTTCAACTGTTTTCCCTTTTGTTGAACAGTGGAAGAATCAATATGGTATGCCTTTTATTATTATTATTTTTTAATTACAAGAGAACCCATATCAGATCTGTAGTATAATCTCTTGAAATCCTATTGTTCGTAGAAAATTTTTGTAGTTTTTTCTGATTTAGTTACGCTTTTTTTTATTTTTATTTTTTTATTTTTTTATGGTAGGACCAATGTTTGTGTATTCAACTGGGAATCTGCAGATTTTATGCATAGCAGATATTGAGATGGTCAAAGAAATGAGCACCTGCACATCTTTGAGCTTGGGGAAACCTTCTTACATGTCGAAGGAACGTGGACCGATTCTAGGCAATGGCATTATATCATCAAGTGGCCTGTTTTGGGCACATCAAAGGAAGATCATTGGTCCTGAATTCTATATTGATAAAGTCAAGGTAATTAATTACTCATTCAAGTTTGCTAAATATATGTTTAAGGAAGATTAGAAATTTTGTTAAACTGCAAAACAATCTCTGTAATCAAAGAAAGACTGTAAAAAATGTGTACTTTATAGTGCTTTTACTCAGCTGGCAGTACTGAAATATTCAACTGTTTTGAAAAGGGTATGGTGAATTTAATGGTGGACTCTACAAAATCGTTGTTAGGATCTTGGGAGAGTAGAATTGAGAGCGGGGGTGGAACCGTGGAAATTAGAGTTGATCAGGATTTGAGAAGTTTGGCTGCGGATATAATTTCAAGAGCTTGTTTCGGAAGCAATTACTCCAAAGGTCAAGAAATATTCTTAAAGCTCGGATCTCTGCAGAAAATCATGTCCAAGGGAATGGTTGGTGTTCCGGGATTAAGGTACATTTTCACATTCATTACTCTTTTTTGTGTAATTCACATTAGAGTTGTGGACATGTCTGACTAGTTTCCTTACCGTGTCATATCAATGTTGCGAATTGTTAAAGGTACTTACCGAGCAAAAACAATAGAGAGATATGGAAATTGGAGAAAGAGATCAACTTGATGATATTGAGAACGGTAAAACAGCGAGTTGAGGCTTCTTATGAGAAGGATTTCTTGCAGAGGATACTAGAGGGTGCAAGAAGTGATGTTCATGACTATGAATTCTACAATGGACTATCAACTGAGATCTCTCAAGACAAATTTATAGTGGACAATTGCAAAAGTATTTACTTTGCTGGTCATGAGACCAGTGCCATCACAACATCATGGGTATTGCTCCTATTGGCTGCACATCCTGAATGGCAAGCTCGCGTTCGTGCTGAGCTACTAGAGGTTTGTAGAGATGGCTTTCCGGATGCTGATCTGCTTCCAAATTTGAAAACCGTAAGTAACTAAACAATCCCACCTCCAAAATGTCATCAATCAACACATTATTGCATCAGAAATCAAAACAACCTTAACAATCTAATGGCTAACTATATTTCATAGCAGATGACAATGGTGATTCAAGAGACATTGCGGCTATATCCACCTGTGGGGCTTTTGCCAAGAGAGGCTTTGCAAGATATCAAGTTCAAAGACATTGTAATCCCAAAAGGCATGGGAATCCGGATACCTATTGCAATGTTACAACAAGATCCTGATCTATGGGGGTCTGATGCACACCAGTTTAACCCGGAAAGATTCGCGCATAGAATTTCTGCTGCTTGCAAGATTCCACAGGCCTATATGCCGTTTGGAATCGGGCCTCGGATATGTGCAGGCCAACATTTTGCTATGACAGAATTGAAGGTGATGCTATCTCTCATTTTATCAAAGTTTTGTGTTTCTGTCTCTCCAAAATACAATCACTCCCCTGTGTATAGGTTGGTTGTGGTGCCTGAGCATGGTGTCAATCTTTATGTAACAAAAATATGAATGAAAAAAGACTTTTTATTTATGAGAATATTTTGATCAAAGACCAATGAGACTCAAAATTTTATCAAGCTCTCTCTGGAATTGTGATGCACATTGTGTGATCAAAGCTTTGTAATTGCAGATTCAAATCCAAAACAATTTAAAATCCTGTTAATTAACCGTCAAATCCAAAAGCTTAAACTAGCAACGCAGGGTTGCACATACTGTTTAATAACTAAAGCAAAATTTTACTTTCAATTGACCAAAAGCTAACACTGAATATTTCAAATTAAATTGATGCATTCATTGGCTGCTCAATGAACAAAGTTAGACTAATAGACTTGTTTCGGTTCAATAACCATTACCTTAACCTGACTTTTGTTTTTTTCCATGGAAGACTTCAAAGTCTTTTTCCTACTTCATCACTCTGCTTCTAGATAGAGCAAAATGGATCTGATTAAACAAAAGCACTTTTTAAGTCAAAAGCACTAATAGTAAAAAGCACTTTTTACTTGAATAGATGATGGTAGTGCTAAATGGATCTGATTAGTGGAAGACCCCCAGTAAAGTTGGTTGGTAGTGACCAGGAAACTGTAATAAAATAAATCAAAGTTGAAATCATTATATTAGTATATATTCAGACAAGACTACAAAAGAAAAGTGAACAACTTAGAAGCAATTACAAAGGAAAGAAACCAGTGAAAGAAACTACTATGGAGATCAATATCATATTTTTGTCAGCAGTGTTGGGTGGGGTTGTGTTGTTTTTGCATTTGTACAATGTTTTGGTCACGAAGCCGAAGAGGGTTAGATCCAGGCTTGAGAAGCAAGGGATCAGAGGACCTTCTCCTTCATTTCTGCTGGGAAACATCTCTGAAATCAAAAAGATTCAACATGAAGAAGAAGAAGTTTCAAGTTCAATAGCAGCCCAACAAAAAGTTGGCATGATCTCTCACAACTGGCCTCCCACAGCTTTTGCTTATCTAGAGAAGTACAAAAATGATTATGGTACTTTCTTTTCTTTTCATTTTAATGTTGAAATCACAAATTTAAGTTAATACGATCGTATTATGTTTCTAATAATAATGGTTAGTGCCTGGTGGTGTGACAGGACCAATATTTATGTATTCAGCTGGAAGCATACAGATAATATGTATAACAGAGATGGATTTGGTGAAAGAGGTAAATCAATGCACATCTTTGAGCCTAGGGAAGCCTTCTTATCTGTCCAAAGATCGTGGGCCTCTTCTGGGCCAAGGCATTCTGGCATCGAGCGGCCCACTTTGGGCCCATCAGAGGAAGGTCATCGCCCCGCAACTTTACCTCGAAAGAGTTAAGGTAAATAGTTCGCTAGTCTTTATGTCTATTTTAACGAAATGAATTTTCTTTTCAAAGTGTGGATTTTATCATGTATGCAACTGTTTTGAAAGGGGATGGTGAAGCTAATGGTGGATTCTACCTTGTCATTGGTAAAAGCTTGGGAGAGTAGAATTGAAAGTGAGGGTGGTGGAATTGCTGAAATTAGTGTGGATACAGATATGAAAAGCTTGGCTGCAGATGTTATTTCAAGAGCTTGTTTTGGGAGCAGTTACTCCAAAGGCCAAGAGATTTTCTCAAAGTTTGGATCCCTTTTGGAAGTCATGTCCAAGGAACCCGTTGGCATTCCTGGATTAAGGTACATTTTGGTTAAGTTAAAGGTATATTCTTAAATACAAATAATCAAGATATGAGAGTCCGTGCAATTTTGTTTTTATCTGAGTTGTGATGTAATGACATTTAAATGCATATTTGTTGGTTTAAGTGGTAATGGAACTGAATTAAAGTTGTTTTAAAGGTACTTGCCAACCAAAAACAATAGGGAGATATGGAGATTAGAGAAAGAAATCAACTTGATGATACTTCAAGTTGTGAAAGATAGAAGTGAGTCTTCATGTGAGAAGGATCTTCTACAAATGATTCTTGAAGGAGCTAAAAGTTGTGGGGATTACAATGGCGTTCCATTGAATATTTCTTGTGATAAATTCATAGTAGATAATTGCAAGAATATTTACTTTGCTGGCCATGAGACCTCTGCAATCACAGCAGCCTGGAGCTTCTTGTTACTAGCCTTATATCCAGAATGGCAGGACCGTGTCCGTGCTGAGGTGCTCAAAGTTTGCAAAGGCAATCCTCCGAATTCCGAAATGCTTCGAAGCATGAAAATTGTACGTATAAATACCCTTCACTACACAGATTGTTTACATATACGTGTTTCTATATGTAAACCTCCATATAATTTCCTGCGTCTCTCTTTGGTAGGTAACAATGGTGATACAAGAGACATTGCGCCTTTACCCACCAGCCGGGTTTGTATTTAGAGAAGCCTTGGATGATATAAAGCTGAAAGACATTGTAATTCCTAAAGGAATGGGGATCCAGGTACCAATCCCGATATTACAACAGAACCCAGATCTTTGGGGACCTGATGCTCACCAATTTAACCCGGAAAGATTTGCCAATGGAGTTATAGGTGCCTGCAAGATCCCACAGGCTTATATGCCATTCGGTGCTGGTCCTCGTGCATGCGCAGGCCAACACTTTGCAATGGCGGAACTCAAGGTTATTCTATCTCTCCTTGTATCGAAATTCAGCTTCTCTGTGTCCCCGAAATATCGGCATTCACCTGTTGTCAGGGTAAATATAATACCTCAACATGGAATCACTCTCCATGTTAAGAGGGTGTGACTCTTTTCTATGTTTCAGAATATGTATTTGGAGAAAAAAATAAACAGAGTGCTGATTTCTCATTATTCATTTTAGCAATATTGTTTTGAAATACATGTTATTACAAATATACAATAGAACCATGTTAAACTCACCCAAACCTGTAATGCCTATAAAAGTGTGTTCAGTTATAAAATTTGGGCCGGAAAATCAAAGCAACTCTATATATCTAATGCTGCAGGAGAAGGATCAGTACTCCTGATGAGCACAATTATAACTTGTTCCTGATTAGGATATGTCAGAGGAAATATCCGAGATGGAGTTCATGAGAAGAGAGACCGGCTCTTGTTGCGTTCTAACCGTGCTTCCCTCTGTTGACACCAACAGACAGGGAAACAAAATAAAAATCACAAGGCAATACAACTTTGGGCCCATACCAATATAAAATACATGCAGGAAAACGCTATATTCATAAGCTGTTAAAGAAGGATGTGCATGGAAATAAACATACTCCGAGGAAGTTAAAGAATTGAAAGGCAAAAAAAAAATTGCAATACCTCCTTCTTCTTGCACTCCTTATAAACATCAAAATGTTCTTGACATTTACTCTTGTCCGAACTAAATTCTTCCAGACCTGAAAAGTTTGTGTTCAGGTTTTAAACTTTGGCAAGTATTGGTCGATAAAATGATAAACCAGAACACAATATTTCGAAAGCAATATAAAATGTAAAGCCTCCGTATAATTTTGTACAAGTCAACATAAAATGGCAAGCATAACAGAGTTTGATGTTTCACCATGATCCGTTGCAATCTCAACACACGTAACAACATACCCTTTAATTTAGTCACATAACCGAGTTGAAAAATAAAAAACATGACCTTTCAAAATATGAATTTCCAACTTAATGTACTTGTTAAGAAATAGAAAGTTAACTCATCAGCTTACTTTTAATATATAATTCTAAGAAAATTTATACCGGTAGTGTTCACAATTACAGTTTGTGATGAAAGGTTTGGGGAAGTATAAAGTAAATTTTCATTAGAGACAGAGGAAATAGTTATGCGAACAAGTTCAATCAAAGTTCCAAAAACAGTATTGAGAATGAATTCAAAATTTCACAAACGTTTTCTGTGCTTAGCTGAATATAGAGAAATACACTGCTGTGTATGAGTAGTGTTATGACTTATGAAACAAATGTATAACAAATTAACACACAAACAGATTGAAAAATAAGCTAATATGACCCTTCAAAACATGAAGTGCCAACTAAATGTACTCGTTAAAAAAGATGAAATCTTACTAATGAACTTACTTTTAATTTATAAATTCTAAGGAAAACTTGCATACAGCTATGGCAATGCTCACTATTACTTTTCATTACAGTTCCATTTTCTTTTTGCTCCAATGTCAATACACTAGCTTATTAATGTATAGTCTAACAACAAATACATGTTCACCCCTCAATTTCGGAGATAGTTAAGCGAATCCATTCGCTCTTTGTTTCTAAACTTCAAAGAAAACTTCATAGAGTACTTAAAAAGAGATTGGGAAATCAAATTTGTCAATAAGGCACTCTTACGAGACCCTTCATAATTCCACAGAACTACATATAAGTCTCACAAGGTGAGATGATAAAGATTGTATCTTTAAACAAGCTAGAATCATATGAAACCCTTCAAGTTCACAGACATTTCTGTATATATATATATATATATATAGGTCTCACATGATGACAAAGATTGTATCTTTAAACATGCTATCTATATTAACCCACATTTTAACTGTCAGCTATAACTTAAATTTGTGTATACAAAGTTGAAAACTTAGATAAAATAAAAAGGTGAACTTGCAATGAAATAAGAAACTAAATTGTAGAAAGTGAAATTCTAAATTAATGTGAAAACAAAACAATCATTGAACATATCTGAAATTACTTGGAATCATAACCAAAATCATCCAAATTAAACACCAATATAACGAATTCGAATGATTTAAAAAAGAGAGAAGGAGAGCATTACATTTGAGAGAGGCGGTATATTGCGGGAAACATTCAGAATCCGATATTCGAGCAGCACTTGGATATGGCGGTGTAGTTGTTGTTGCAGCTCGCGATGCCATTTTTTTTTTTTCTCTGTTTCGCGTTTTTTCTGGTTGTTAGGGTTTTTTTTTTTTTTTTTTTTTTTTTTGGTCCTTTTGGATCCGATCATCCGTTTCTATATGTACCCGCTACAAATTAATGGGCTGGTTCCAGGTTGGACCCGGTTTATGTTTTCGACTGTAGATTTGGATCATCTGCCGATTTAATTTTTTTTTTTTACCTTTTTAAAGTATATGATTGGTTATCGATAAAGTGAAAACCAATCACATCTAACCGGATTAGGTGAGGTCAGGAAAAATATCAGATTACGAGGATCCAAATTCTTCGACCAGATATACATTTCCTCTTCCACGTTTATGATAAGAATTGAAGGCCCGTTATTTATTAAACGGATTTTTTTCAATGTTGTTGTAGCAGATATCCCGAGCTCTTCTATAATGTTAGATTTATATATATATATTTATTGTGGCGGTGATTCAAATTGGAATATTACCGGACTAAATGATCGTTTTTTCCATCACACCGCATCGGCAATGACCGTGAACGGTAGATTTTCAGATGCTGCATTGCTGTGGACCTGTCAATCATCCGATACACGCGCCAATTTTTGTATTTAATATAAGCGCAAACTGCGCGTGAAGGAGCCATAAATTTGTCATACTAAAAAAAGAGACATACTGAGTATTTAACTATTTACTAGTACGAATGGGCCGAGTGTCTGTCTGCTCTGCTTTTAATTTCCAAATTGCCTCTCTGACAGCTCAAATTAAAGTGTTTTCACATATATCTCTTTCTTTTTTTCTAAAAGCTTTCCTTTTTCTTCTTCAATTTTGACTCTGGACAATCTCTCTTTCTTTATATATTTAACTTGACTAGCTGTTTTAGCTCTCAGAGAACAGAGAAGACACAGAGAGAGTCTTTGTTTTATGGGACTATAAAAAAAAATGACCACTACTACTACAGCAATTGCATCATCATCATCATCAACATCAACACCATCAGCAACAGCAACCAAGTTCATAAAATGTGTCACTGTTGGTGATGGAGCTGTTGGAAAGACATGTCTTCTCATCTCTTACACCAGCAACACTTTCCCAACTGTACTACATAGCTTTTTTTTTTTTTTTTTTTTTTTTTACTTTCAATGCTGCATTTCTTCATGAATTTGGTTTCTAATGGAGTATTGTTTTGTGGGTTTTTTTATTTATAATCAGGATTATGTCCCTACTGTTTTTGATAACTTCAGTGCCAATGTCATGGTTGATGGCCAGACTGTGAATTTGGGTCTTTGGGATACTGCTGGTACTCTCTCTCTCTCTCTCTCTCTCTCTCTCTCTCACTACTTCTCTGTGATTTACATGTTAAATAAAAATCTGAACTTGTAATTTCTAGTTTGTCCTTTGTTGTTTTCAATTCAATCAATTCTATGAACTTGAATTGATTGAATTGATCTGATGATTTACTCACTTGGGTTCATTTCATGTTCTATAATGGGATTTGTTGGAACTAGTTTAAATTTCTTTGTTGATTGTGAAGGACTGGTTTTTCATTGTTATTCATTTAATGTGGAGACTAAAATCAGAAAGGAAAATTGAAATCTTGCAAAAACTTGCAACCAATATCGTTTCAAAATTTGCTCTAAAGAAGATAGAAATAGAACCTACAAAGAATTGAAGAGCTGATATAATCTTCTTGAATGTGAAAAATTAACTATTTTAAACAAACATCAGTTTCATACAACTCAGAAAATACTCATCTACTCTTTTTGACTTGTTAAGAGTGCTTGAATTTCAATCTTTCAAAAGGTTTTTGGGTCCCTTAGTATACAGTAAACGTTTGTTTGCTCTTAAACGCCGTGATAAATAGAAATGAGCGAGTGATATCGTTATGAGATTAATTTCATTTCGCATCTAAAAACACCTTTTTTTTTCAATCTTTTTATCTGCTTTTGAAAAGCAACCATAATTCATGGAATAAATAGTATCTTTTCGAGTTAATGGTTAGCAAATGGTGTGATGATACAAAAGTGACCCACAAAAGTTAAAAGGATTAGATATATAATTTCATTTTTAAAACAATTTTATGCAGGTCAGGAAGATTATAATAGGCTGAGACCTTTAAGTTATAGAGGAGCAGATGTTTTCCTTCTTGCTTTCTCACTCATAAGTAGGCCTAGCTATGAGAACATATCGAAAAAAGTAAGTCTCTTTTCTCTTCTTCTTTTTTTTTTTTTTCAATTTTGAAATTAAATCCTCTCCTAAAGGTTAACTTTCAGTTATGAATAGTTCAATCATGTTTATATACTTATGTGATTCTTCTCTATGTTTTCTTTTATATTTCTTCGCGTCCCTGTTATGTTGGAGAAGTGGGTCCCAGAGCTTAGACATTATGCACCATCAGTGCCCATTGTTCTTGTGGGGACCAAACAAGGTGATTGATTTATTCTTTCCTCCATTGATTTATTGTTTCTCACTTTCTGTGAATGTGTATGCCTAAACCATGTCATTGCTTATAAATCAAGTTTCTGAATTGCTTTGAATGATTGTGTGTATTTGATGAAAGAACTAAAAGCCAAAGATGATAAAGTTTGTTCCTCTCTTTTTCGTTTTCACTTCTCTCTTTTCCTTTTCAAGGGTTTATAATGGTTAAATAGTGCTTGCATATTTATGATATATTTTAGCTGAACATTTATGCAATAATCAACACACGAAGACTTTCACATAAAATATAATATATGAAAATTTTGTGTTTCTCGGAAATCTGTGTCTCATCACCTGCAAACTCTATTTGATATCTTAAATTTTCTACGTGGGGAGTACAGTGCAAGGGATCTGTCTCCTTTGTGTACCTCCAGTTTCTGTAGCCGATATTGTATTTCACTTTTGATGAATGTATAACTATAACTTTAAAAAAAAAAAAGAATAACAATGCAATAAGAATATTTGTATCTGGCCTAATTGTGAATCGAGGGTGGTATTTAAATGGCGATTCAACAACTGTTAGTGACTTTGTGCACGTTTGCGCATGTGAATGCTTGCATCAGTCTTTCGTTTTAATACAGTGTTGATGGATAGCAGATCTGAGAGAAGACAGACAATTTCAATTGGATTATCCTGGGGCATCAATCATTTCTACAGAACAGGTAGACATCAACTACTAATACGATTTTCCTTTCCGTATACACATTACGAATTTGATATTTGATATTGCTATCAATATTTTTTAAAAAAACTTTTTATTCCGCTGCATTCCGGATATTTATAGTATTTCAATTACCAGGGTCAAGAACTGAAGAAGCAAATAGGAGCATTAGCATATGTTGAGTGCAGTTCAAAGACACAGCAGGTTTGTCTCTTGTTTCTATAATTGGAGAAGATCGCCGACAAAGTCATTTCTGTGAAAAGGCTAATTGGGCATATATATGCTAATGAATGTTGTGTTGCAAATGCAGAATGTTAAGGCCGTATTTGATGCTGCTATCAAGGCTGTTCTCCAGCCTCCAAAGCTGAAAAAGCAAAAGAAAAAATTGAGGATTTGCTTTGTTCTTTAATCGATAGTTGATGATGCTCTCTTTCCTTGCAGCTTGTATTCTGTTCATTCTTATTCTTTCTTTTGTATAATTTTTCTGTTGTTGTTGGTGCTTTTTCTGGTTTTGATGGAGGAAAATCTGTCGATTTCTGTTTAAAAACTTGTGTAGGGGCTGTGCATTTGTGTTGGACACCATAAATTGGCCAGTAACTTATAGAGGCTTGGATCATGGATGTGAATGAAATTGCTTTCGATTTTGAAACTCATTGGTTAGCTCATTTCAGTTCACACAACTACTTGACTCTATTGCTGGTTCTAGAACCTGAATGTGTGGTGGAAATACGTCTAGGTGAATAACAAAAAATTCACATGAAAACTCTATTGCAATACTAATTTAATAAACAAAAATGGGAGGATAGAACATACCTATGAAGATTGGTGATGAAACAATTCCTTGAACCACAATCATCCAAGTCTAGCCTCCAACACCGATGAACAAGAGGAGTGGGCCTCTTATTCCTTTTTTTTTTTTTTTTTCTCTAGGTTTTCAGTGGGAAAACCCTAATAATAAAAAAATAAAAAAGAAAATAAAAATAAAAAAACAGCTTTTTTTTTTTTTTTTTCTATTCTATTTTATACATCTTTAAATAGTATCTTATTTTTATTTAATTAAAACAATTTTAATTGAAATAAAATTGAATATTTATTTAAATCAAAATCTCAATCATATCAAAATTTGAAAAAACAAATCTTCTCCCTTCCATAAAGAGAAAATACGTATTTAAATAGAATCTCTTTTTTGTTTAATTAAAATCTCAATCATATCAAGATTAAAAAAAAAAACAAAAAACAAATCTTCTCCCTTCTATAAGGAGAAAATACATATTTAAATAGTATCCTTTTTGTTTAATTAAAATCTCAATCATATCAAGATTTGAAAAAACAAATCTTTCATCTTGGTTTTATTTTATTTAAAACGTAATAGTCCAAACTATCATTAAATAAATAAAATTTGATAAAACTAAATATCTTTTAAATATTTAAATTAAATAATCTCATTTTCTAATTTATTTATTTAATCAATTAATTCTAAATTAATTAACATATTTAGTCATGTCAACACTTGTCATAATATGTGGCATACAAAAGGACATTCTTTTAAATTGTCACATATAGAATAGAAAAATAATTAATTCCAAATTAATTATCAAAATTATAAATATGTTCATCACAGTGCTTTAAAGAGTAGACTTGAGGATCTATGGACTTATAATTTCAAACTCCAATAATCTAGATAATTAATTAAACTCTTAATTAAATGATCCAAATTATTAATTCTAGATTTACTCCACTAAAAAACTAGAATTGAACTCTTGAATTTATAAGATAAATTACCGAAAGGAAATATTTGAATAACCCATTGATATAATGACTTCATAAAGATTAATCATTTATTCATAGTTCATAATTAGAGCTAGGTTCAAAAATCTGTCAACCTCTCTAATTACATCTTTCTCCTTGAGTATCTATGATTCTCTAATGAACAATCAATTCATAATTGTATTATGAATTGAGCGCTCAATTGTTCAAGACCCGAATAACTAAACAAGAGAACTATTTTATAACTTCCAATAGGAAGGTATGGATTCCATATCTATAATTAACATTCATGGCTATCTATTATATTGTGTGTCCAAGATACAAGGTTTACTATCTAACATAAAGACCTTACCAAGTAAATCCAGGGACACAATGTAATAAATAGCAGTCTATTAATTACTCTGGATTAAGATCATTCTATATATGATCATCTGAATGATGAATATAATTCTCCTTGTATAACGAAGATGATAAGAGAATTTAATTCATCTCGGTCCAGTCCTATATAATCTTATTATATAAAGTACCTCCGTCTTGATGTCACTACATCAACAATCCGGATAAGATTGTTCCATTCTAAATGGTCATGGACCGTACTAGTAATTTCAACTAAATTAAAGATTCCAACTTTAATTATTAATTACGGACAATTTAGATTATTATCCTTAAACTTAATCCTTGCTTATTTAACTATGATATATTAAGTTTAAGGTGACACAAATAATCATGGAATTTTCATAATATTTATTTAACATATTACAAACTAATATGTGCAAGCAAATGTATTTATTTAATAAATTCAGCAAATAACTACATCATTAAATGCTTCTAGGACTCTAATCCTAACAATCTCTCACTAGCATGAAGCAAATGAGACATGTCACACAATCCCAAACCCTCTACATGACCCTCAAAACTCTTGGCTGGCAATGTCTTGGTGAACAGGTCAGCTAGGTTGTTCTCCGATGCAATCTTCAAAATTGATACATCTCCTCGATGTACAATTTCTCTTATCAAATGATATTTGCGTTCTAGATATTTTCCCCTCTTGTGGCTTCTTGGTTCTTTCGAGTTTGCCACTGCACTACTATTATCACAATAAAGAGTGAGTGGTTTATCCATATTTGGAACGACTTCCAAATCTGTTAAGAACTTCCGGAGTCATACACCTTTCTTTGCAGCTTCACAAGCAGCAACATACTCGGCTTCTATAATGGAGTCAGCAATGCAACCCTATTTAATGTTTCTCCATACTACTACCACCAAGAGTAAACACTAATCCAGAAGTGGATTTACGAGTGTCTTTATCTGATTGAAAATCAGAATCTATATATCCAACATGGATCAAATCTCTACCAGAATATACTAGAATATTGTCTCTCGTTCTCCTAAGATACTTAAGAATGTGCTTAACTACAATCCAATGATCAAATCCTACGCTGGACTGATACCGACTGACTATGCCCACTACATAGTAGATGTCAGGCCTAGTACACAACATGACGTACATCATACTGCCTACTACAGATGCATAAGGCACCCGTCTCATATCCTCTTTCTCTTGAGGTGTCTTGGGACACTGCTATTTAGAAAGACTAATTCCATGCCGAGAAGGTACATTACCTTTCTTGGAGTTTTGCATCCCAAATCTGATCAACACTTTATCAATATAGGATGCTTGAGATAGAGCTAACAGCCTATTCTTGCAATCTCATGTAATCTAGATTCCAAGAACATAGCTTGCTTCTCCCAAATATTTCATTTGGAATTTATTAGCTAGCCACTTATTTACATCTGATAATGATTCTGCATTATTCCCAATAAGTAGAATATTATCAACTTATGTGCTTGTAAACACAAGGCTCATCAACATTTTGATCGAAACCATAAGACTTGATAGCCTCATCAAATATTATATTCCATGATCTTGAAGCTTGCTTAAGTCCATATATGGACCTTTGCAGCTTGCAAACTTTTTGCTCTTGTCTTTTAGCAACGAACCCTTCTGATTGCACCATATAGATGCTCTCGTCAAGATGATCATTTAGAAATGCCGTCTTAACATCCATTTGCCATATCTCATAATCGAGACATGCAACAATGGACAAAAGAATACATATGGACTTAAGCATAGCCACAAGTGAGAAAGCCTCTTCATAATTGACTCCCTCTTTTTGGGTATAACCCTTAGCCACTATCCTAGCTTTGAAAGTCTCTACTTTCTCATCAGCTCATCTCTTTCTCTTGTAGATCCATTTGCACCATATAGGTCTTACCTTTTCAGGCTTATCTACAAGATCCCGGACGGGGTTAGAGTACATGGACTCCATCTCCAGGTTCACGGCTTCAAGCCATTGGTCTTTATCAGATGCTTCCATTGCATCTTTAAATGTCAATGGATCTTCTTTACCATCATCAGATATAGTAACTTATGCTTCTCCAATTTCTCTATAACGAGCTGGCAATCTAATTAACCTCCCACTACGATGAGATGGTAAAGGATCCTGATCTTACAATGTGGTCTCCTCATTTTGTTGTTGTTCGACAACTGTTTTCGGTTGAACTGGTCAGATAGTAACTCCTCTAGAACAATTTTGCTTCGAGGTTTGAAATCTATCATATAATCATGTTCAAGGAAAATAGTGTTTGTCGATACAAGCACCTTTTTCTCTTGAGGATTATAAAGCAAACCTCCTTTTGTTTCTTTAAGATATCCTACAAACAAGCACAACTCAGAGTGTGATTCCAACTTCCTAGTCTTTCCTTTCAGCACATGTGCTAGACACCTCTATATGCGGAAGTGACGTAAACTGGGTTTACGACCATTCTACAACTCTAAGGGCGTCATAGAAACATACTTAGATGGAACTATGTTCATAATGTACATTGTTGTTTTCAACGCATATCCTCATAATGAAATGGGCAATGATGAGTAGCTCATCATGGATCTAACCATTTCAAGCAATGTTCTATTTCTCATTTCTGCAACACCATTCTGTTATGGTGTTCCAGGTGCTGTGAGTTGGGACAAGATACCATGCTCAAGTAAGTGATCCTTGAATTCACTATCAAGGTATTCACCTCCTCAATCTGATTGAAAAGTATTAACTGACTTGCCTAATTGTTTTTTAGCTTCCGCTACAAATTCTTTGAACTTTTCAAAGGTTTCTGATTTCCTTTGCATTAGGTATATCTAACCATACCTTGAATAATCGTCAATAAATGTGACAAAGTATTCATAACCTCCTCTAGCTGGTACATTAATTGGTCCGCAAACGTCAAAGTGTATGAGCTCAAGAGGTTCTTTGGCTCTAGCACCTTTTGCTGAGAAAGGTCTTTTGGTTATTTTTCCTTCCAGAAAAGATTCACAAACTGGAAGAGTGTCAACTTTTAGCTCTTTTAAAGGACCATTATTTGTCAGTCTTTCAATCCTGTTTAGGTTTATATGACCCAATCTAAGATGTCAAGGGTAGGTTCCATCGTCTTGAGAAATCTTTTGCTTTTTGGGTTTTGGTTGTTCAACTTTAAACATTTCAATATTAAGCAGTGAGTTGATTTTGGGTTTTAACATAGAAATGCCATTTTCCAAAAATGCAGAACAAATATTCAAACCATTTCTAGAAATAACAACTGAATTATTATTAAAAAAAAACTTTAAATAATTGTTCAAATAACCTCGAAACAAAAATCAAATTTCTACGAAAATCAGGAATAAAATAAACATTGTTCAAAACTAAGAATTTATTATTATCAAAACGACGTCGAACTTCTCCCACTGCTTTAGCTGACATCAGAGCTCTGATGCCCACTCTCATTGTGAAGTCCTCAACTAGTTCCACTAGTGAATTAATTATCTGTAAAAAAGAACAAACATGGTTAGTCGCTCCTGAATCAACTATCCAGGGTGACAAATCATTTTCTATAAGGCAAGCTTCTAAAACAAGTAAGTCCGATTTACCTTTCTTGGCCTTTTTAAGCTTCTCGAGATACTTTTTACAGTTTCTCTTCCAATGCCCATCTATGCCACAATGGAAACATTTCCCTTTCGGTGTGGTTTCCTGCTTCCCTTTCACATTCTTCTTCTTTGCTCCATGAGGCTTTCCCTTCCCCTTAGCTGACATCTTCCTCTTTTTACTTGTAGAGGGCTGAGCTTCAGCAACGTTTGCTTCACTTTGTCGCTTCCCTTCCAAAAGAGACTCAAAAGTGGTAAGCTCATTCAGCAATTAGGTCAAGTTATAAATCAACTTATTCATAAAATAGTTGCTCTTGAATTGAAGGAAATTTGGGGAAAGAGTTTCCAAAATCATTCCCACTTGCGTAGCCTCATCAATCTGTGCCCATCTCATCGTATTTAAGTTTTTAGAAAGACTATAGTGTAGATCTACACAAATTTACTTGCTTTGTTTTAATTATTTTTACTACATTATTTCACCTATGAACAGCATCGAAATTGATCATCAGCAATTCCATAATTGTACACAAATCTGTAATTCCCACAAAATGCATACAATCCCTTTATCATGTTAATGATTTGAGCAAAAAGATCATGATTAACGCTTGTATATATAGACTTACATGATTATCAACATCCAAATTCTGAGGTATACTGACCAAAAGCTAACCTATTTATAACTTCTAAGCATTCTCTGGCCTCACAGTTACAACACATATCCACAGCAAAAACACAACACTATTATACAGATTCTTCAAATAGTCACTTCTCCAGGAACTATTGCATTTGTTAAAGATGAAGCTTTCTTACCTCTGAACACTCCCCACAAATAAGACTTGTCCGTAAACGCTGCAAATGAAATATTTTGGCAAAAAAATACATTTAGTTCGTGGGAACAGAAAGATTCACAAGTTACCACTTACCAGTTAACGAAAAAAAAAAAGAAAAAAAGAATCTTTAAGACTAGTAATGATATTTCTACTTACTCCATAAGTGTAATGGCAGTATTTGAGAAGTGAAAATTAACAGTTCCGCGTTTTTGACTGAACCTCTCATGGCAAGGTCTTGGCTTATCATGTCATTAACTAAGCTGTTATAAACCTTTTCATCTCTGCAACATAAAAAAATATGCATTTCAAAATGCGTTGGATATGGAAAGACAAACAAGAAGGTGACCAAACAAATTGCTGAGGAAACCCTTACCTTTCATTGTTTGGAAACAGAAAAAGACCAATACTGTCATCACTTGGCCCGATTTTTTCATAACTTTTCGGCCACACAGATGACCTTGGAAGTAGGTCCAGGCAGAGCAATCCCGGTAACAGCTTTGCCTCCTCAAACACTTTACAGCATGCCAAGCTGGACAAATGAGCTACTAGTCCTCCAACAGTTCTATATTTTTCACTGCTCATGAGGCTCAAACTTCCACTATCAATGACACAAACCAGCTCATTAGTCATTAACCATATCAAGTGTAGATGCATAATGATTTAAAATTAAAAACATAATATAAATCTTACTTCCATATTGGTTTGGTCATTGGCCGCGCTGGGGGATAACAGCCATGTTTCGGGATATTTGAAGGCTTGCCACTGCCAGAATCATCCTTTTCATCAGAGATGTCCCCATCTGATTTCCTCTTTCTTTTAAGCTTCAGATTTTTCTCATCATTCTCACTGCACTGCCCCTCATTGTCATTGATTGAAATAACATGCATATGAGAACTTTGTTTTGGGATATTTGAAGGGTTGCTAGGTCCTTGAGAGGTTTCAATTTTATCTGATTCAATCTCTTCATCAGAGCTGCCCCTAACCAGTCCCTTTTGTCTCCTGTATTCATAATCTTCCTTATCACCATTTTGACAGCAAAGCACCTGTTTATGGTCATGAAAACCGAGTTGTGGGATTTTTGAAGGGCTTTTGACCTTCTCCTTGTCACCATCTCTATCACTTAAATGCAACTCACAACCCTCTTCAGGGTTACTTCTATAGTCACCAATATCTTTCTTGCCACTGCCAGAATCATCCTTTTCATCAGAGATGTCCCCATCTGATTTCCTCTTTCTTTTAAGCTTCAGATTTTTCTCATCATTCTCACTGCACTGCCCCTCATTGTCATTGATTGAAACAACATGCACATGAGAACTTTGTTTTGGGATATTTGAAGGGTTGCTAGGTCCTTGAGAGGTTTCAATTTTATCTGATTCAATCTCTTCATCAGAGCTGTCCCTAACCATTCCCTTTTGTCTCCTGTATTCATAATCCTCCTTGTCACCATTTTGACTGCAAAGCACCTGTTTATGGTCATGAAAACCGAGTCGTGGGATTTTTGAAGGGCTTTTGAGCTTCTCCTTGTCACCATCACTATCACTAGAATGCAACTCACAACTCTCTTCAGGGTTACTTCTATAGTCGCAAATATCTGTCCAAGAGGTTTTTGCTTTTGACGATCCAGCCTCGTCATCAGAGCTGCTCTCATCCAGTTCTCTGCATCTTTTTATAAACTTCTGATCTTTTTCGTGATTCTCGCTGCAATGCATCTCAATGAGATGATGACAGGGGCTATTTCCACCACCATGAACCTCCTCTGATTTGGACAATGAGCCACTGACGTCTCGCTCCTGTTTGTTCTTCAACCCGGAATCATGTGCCTTGTGTACAATAGAAATAGGATTGCAAGTTGTGGATGGTTTATTAACCTTCGGTTCACAATCCTCACAATACCAAATCACAGGCCCCTTAAAAATTGGCAATACATCTAAGCAGTAGCTGCAAAACAGTGAAAGCAAAAACAAATTTGAAAACAAAATAAATGTTATAAAACCCAAAAGAAAATGTCACTACGAAAAAAAGGACTAATTAAATTTCTTGTAGCATTTTGAGAGTATCTAGTATTCACATATGATTTAAATATACGATTTTTTCAAACAGTATTTTCATTTCCCCTTTTGTTCTTCTTCTGCAACAATTCCACTCCAAAACAGGAATTTTAGCCTTCAACATGAAGAGAAATAAAATGCTTAACTAATCCATGTAGGCATCAGCAGTTCAGCTGATGGTATGAAGTATAACATATGAAATCACAACCAATGCAACTTACCGATGCAAAGCAGTGTCTTGACACTTGTAACAGAATACCAAAGCCTCATAAAGGCCCTTATCTCCACATTGTAGGCAAATAGTTTCCTGCAACAACAAAATTTTATGGTTACCACAGCCAATTTAATACATATATGTTAATATGTTACGAATTACTTCGCACAAGACATAGGATACTATTTCAAGTCCCCACAGCCCTCAAAAGTCATGATTTCATATATCAACTTGCAACAATAGGCAAGCTTGAAATTAAGCATAACACTACATGAAGTAGAATAAAATCCTTATGTGAACTCTCCTTGTATATCAAGACGATAAAAGGGACAATATTTACCACAATGAACCTCTGATTTAGAAAAGAGCCACTGACCTCTTTCTTCTGCATATTTTTCTTCGATCTTATTTCAGATTGGGCTGCTCTGACAGTTTCTACATTTTCAGCATCATTTGCCCCGTGTAAGAGAGAAATAGGATTGCAAGCTGTTGATGGTTTGCCAACCTGTGATTCACACTCCTCACAACACCAACTCACACACTCAAACTTTGTTGGGTATACATCTAAGCAATAACTGCAAACAAAAAAAGGAAAGCGAAACAAATTTGTTAGCTTTTGTATCTGATTAAATATATATATTTTTTCAAATATTCATGCCACTACTATCTTTTAACCTTCAACATGAAGAACACTAAAATACTAATGTCCATGTGGAATCCTAAAATTGCAAACAAATGAAACTTACTGATGCACAGCAGAAATCCGACACTTGCAACAGTAAATCAAAACCGAAGAGAGGCCTTTATCTCCACACTGCTGACAAATAGTCACCTACAAAAGCCAAAAAACAAAATTACAATTACTTCAGCACAGGGAAAAGTAAACAATTTCAAAGCCCAACAACAAACACTGAGAGATTCAGCTCATAAAGATGCAAATCAAAAACAAAAAAGAAAAAAGAAAAAAAGAGCAGCCCACCAAATATATTGCTGCATAAATGTTCCTTCTACAAAAGATATATCAATTCTTGCATTACTTCAATGAACTACATGTGCTGTAAATTGAATGGCCAGTAGTGGCAACTTCCATATACAAACATACATAGGCAAGCTTGAAATTAACCCAAACACTACACATAATGTAGCAATGCCTTATTGAGAGCTCTCTATTTGATAAATGCAACATCATTTAATAACATATACACCATCAAGATTTCTACTTGATCATCAACACAAGCATGCAAAAATTGAAATTTCATAGAGGATCAAAACAAAATTGACTAGAACAAGTGATGAGAATTTTCGTAAATATATATACTTGAAAGCTTAACCATCAAAATTTCTACTTGGAAACCAAAAAAAATAATCATACCCATTAACGAAAAAGAAAAAAGAAACTGAAATAAAAGAATCCAGACATTGACCCACCATGAAAATAAAAATAAAATAAAATAAAATAAAATAAAAAAACGTACCATGAATAGGAGAGGAAGTGGGAGAATCGGAGAGCATCATAAAATCCACCAATTTGTAGAAAAAAGAAAAAAATTGCAGAGAAAACCCCGAATCCTTTAAGGTTTCAAATTCTATTTAAAGAAAAAACAAAACAAAACAGTTTCCTTTTCTGTCACGACTGACGAGTGACGAGACAGTTGTTAAAACAGCTTATAAGTGTGATGTCAGAAGAAAAAAAAATGGGAACAAAAAAGGTAATAATTGTAATTATTTTCCTTTTGGGAAAATTGCACAAACTTACCCTCATGTTAAACTAATGCCTTTAATTGCACAAAAAACCCCTCATGTTAGTCAACTTTGGTTAAAAATAGCCATTGACCATGATTTTTTTTTGAAAGCCCAAAATTGCCCCTGCACTTTATTACAAAAAAATCTTAATTGCCCTTTATTTAAAACATTATCTACTTTAAATTATTATAATATAAAAAATAAATACTAAACATAATCTTTTTTTAATAAATAAAAAATTAAAAAATAATATATTAAAAACAAAACAATTTAAGAAAACGTTATTTTGAGAAAATATAATTTAATAATATATTAAAAACCAAACAAAACAAAAAAAAAACGTTATTTTGAGAAAATATAATTTAAAATTATGCAAGTCCAATATGAATAGTGGTAATGTGTTACATATTTTTGAATTTTTTTTGTTTTTATTATATTATTTTTGAATTTTTTTTATTTAAAAAGGATTATGTTTAGTATTCTAAACACAAATATAAATAAAATCATCAAGAGTTTGAAATAAAAATATAATCATTTGTCATAATAAAATACAGTAGCACCGAAAATTTGTTCATTGTTCAATGTTCATCTCTATAAGACAAAATAATTTGACTCAATATAAATTACACATTATATTTTGGTTCAAAAATTAAAAAAAAAATACTAAACATAATCCTTTTTAAATAAAAAAAAAAGTTTTAAATTTTAAAAATATGTAGCACATTACCACTATTCATATTGGACTTGCATAATTTTAAATTATATTTTCTCAAAATAACGTTTTTTTTTTGTTTTTTTTTTTTAATATATTATTAAATTGTATTTTCTCAAAATAACGTTTTCTTAAATTGTTTTGTTTTTAATATATTATTTTTGATTTTTTTTTTATTTAAAAAGGATTATGTTTAGTATTTATTTTTTATATTATAATAATTTAAAGTTGATAATGTTTTAAATAAAGGGCAATTAAGATTTTTTTGTAATAAAGTGCAAGGGCAATTTTGGGCTTTAAAAAAAAATCATGGTCAATGGCTATTTTTAACTAAAGTTGACTAAAAGGAGGGGTTGTTTGTGCAATTAAAGGCATTAGTTGAATATTATACCATAATGGGAAACATTAGGGTACGTTTGTGCAATTTTCCCTTTCCTTTTTTAGATCAAATATTCAAAAAATAATATCTCCACTCTCCACTCTCCGGGTACGCGCGAAATGCTTCATGTTAATGGGCTTTTAATTGAGTTTTTTCTTCGATTTTGGGCCGATCTAATTATATTGTGATTTCATATTGGGCCCAAATTTCATTGTATTTATAATATTATTCTTGTTTTTTTTAGGAGTAATTGGCACAAATCCCCCCTGGAGTATACCTGGTTTTGCATGTTGCCCCCTGAATTAATTTTTTAGGCATTAAACCCCCTAAACTATTAGAAATTGGCAATTTGTAACGGAATAGTAACGCTACCTATTTTTCTGTCATGGTAAATTGCACTAAGTTCCCCTTATTATATACATAATCAAAAAAAAAAAAAAAATTGACAGATAATCCAATCCGGATCATCATCATCATTAACCTTCCAATTCCACTATCATCAACCTTGGAAGGAGCACATCCACAGCTCAAAATTATCAAATTAAAAACCCTTCCAATCCGGTGGTCAGATTAATATATAAACACAATCCAACCATGTCTCTCTCTCTCTTTCCTTCTCAAACCCTACCATCTCTCTCTCTCTCTCTTTCTTTCTTAAACCCAGCCATCTCTCTCTCTTTCTAACCTCCATGAAAATCAGAAGAAGTTACTCGATCTCCCGCCGACCGCTGCGAAACGAACCAAGATCTGGTTCGAATCGGAACTGAGTTCGAACCAAAATCGCTGGCTGCCGCGATTTGAAGGCCAGTCTCCTCTGACGAAGATCACGACTGATCTCCTCCTGTTAGAAGATCGTGAATCAGATCTATTCTCCAATTTTTTTCTAATGTTTTATCTTTTTTCCTATTTGATGGGTTTGGGGGTTGTGTTGGGTTGTTTGAGTTTGGTTTTGGTGTTGAGAGGTGGCGGTTTTGGCTTCAGTGATTGTGATGGTGGTGGTGGTTTGAAGGGTTGTTTGGGTTTTCTGGGTTGATGGTGGTGGTTTGGATTGATTTCGAATTTGGGTGGTGGGGTGGTGGCTGGGTTCGAATTTAGGTTTGGTGTGGTGATTGATTTTGATTTAGTTCACAGAAGTTGTTCTAATTTGAAAATTAGGCATTAAGATAATAAGATTAAAAGATTTTGTTAAATTTCAAAATTAATATATAAGAAAAAAATAAGCAAGAAGAAGAAGAAGAAGATATAATCGATTGAAGAGGAAGAACAGAGATTGAAGAGGAGGAGCTGGAGAAAAGGCTGGAGATGTTGGTGGAGACCAATCCTAGATTGGATCTCCACCGTTCATCAATCATGATGGACGGTGGAGATTGGATCTCCACCTCTTTTTAAAAAAAAATGTTTTTTTTTTAATTTTTCAGTTTTTGTTTTTTAAAGAAAATAAAAGTTTTCTTTTTTATTTTAGAATCCCATATTGGATCTCCACCTCTTTTTTCAAAAAAAAAATGTTTTTTTTTTAATTTTTCAGTTTTTGTTTTTTACAGAAAATAAAAGTTTTCTTTTTTATTTTAGACTGAAAGGTAAAAAGGTCATTGAGTATTTTCTGTAAAAAGGTTAATGCAATTATGTATATAATAAGGGGAACTTAATGCAATTTGTCATAACAGAAAAATGGATGGCATTACTATTCCGTTACAAATTGCCAAATTCTAATAGTTTAGGGGGTTTAATGCCTAAAAAATTAATTCAGGGGGCAACATGTAAAACCAGGTATACTCCAGGGGGGATTTGTGCCAATTACTCTTTTTTTAGAGTAATTGGCACCAATGCCCCTGGAGTGTACGTGAATTCGCATGTTGCCCCCTAAACTTTGTTTTTAGGCATTAAACCTCCCGAACTATTGTTTATTGGCAAACATTTGGGTTTATTCCACCTTGAGAGGGGACATCTACGGTCTGGTTTTGCCAATAAACGATAGTTCATGGGGTTTAATGCCTAAAAAAAAAGTATAGGAGGTAACATACGAATTCACGTAATCTCCAAGGGGCATTGGTGCCAATTACTCTTTTTTTTTAGAAGTTGGAAAAAGAATATATCTAACCCTAAGGGTGTGCAGGATCCAATTCAATCCAATATGATTCATTGGATCCAATCTAATCCTTAAATTGGATTGGATCCGAGGAGGTGATTGGATCTTAGATTTCCATAAGGAAATCCGCCAAATCCACATAAAATATTAGGCTTAATTTTTATATTAAGCAATTGATTTTATCATTTTATCCACCTACTTTTTACCGTAAGGCCCAACTGATAGCTCAACCCAAATACAAATTAGTCACATTCTAATATTATAGAAAGTGATTTTTTTTTGTGAAAATGCTTTACTCTTTCTCTTTCTCTTTCTCTATTTATTTATTTATTTATTTTAATTTTTTTTTGACAATAAGGGCGCGTTTACTAATCAGGAATGGATGGAATCGGAATTAAATTCCACTGGAAAGGGAATAGAGGGAAATCGGAATCAAGTTACTAAATTACATTCCAGTGTTTACTAACAATTTAGGAATCGGAAACAGAGTCCAATTTATTCCATTTCTATTGTTTACTTAAACTAAGGAATCGAAATGATACATAATTGATCACAATAATACCCTTGTGTATAAAACATGATGAAAAAAAAAATTATTATGAAAAATATATATTTTATCTTACTCATAACACTATACTTATAATAATTAACATCTTTATATTGTAATATTTGAACTAATTAGATAAAAAACTATTGAATTAACTTAATTAAAAAATAAATGAAGACGCAGTAATATATATATATATAAGACATATAGATATGTAGTTCATAAATGGTAAAATGAACATTAGATAAGTAGATGACTTGATTAAAAAGAATGTAATGGAAGTAATATATATATATATATATATATAAAAGATATATGAATTTTCAGTAGTTATTTTTATTTTATTTTTTGAAAAGTGTGGTAGTTATTTTTAGTTCATAAATGGTATTGTAATATGTATACATAGAGATGAAGAATTTTTTATAAATCACATGGCTAGAATAATATAAATTATTAATTGTGTAAACTAATATGAAGATTAAAAAATAAAAAAATAAAAAAAACCAATATGATTTACGTAAATTAAAAAACAAAAGTCAATAATTGTGAAGAAAACAATTGTTTTTATTTTATTTTTAAGTGAGAATATTTTAGTAAATATATCATGAATTCATTTTTCAATCAGGAAAGGGAACTTGATTCCTAAAGTGGGTGAGAGGAATCAAGTTCCCTTTTCATTAGGAACTTAATTCCTGATTTGTGAGTGGGGTCTATGGAATTTAATTCCCTCAAAATTTAGTAAACAGTAGAATTTAGAAATCAAGAACTTAATTCCCTTTCCTAAGTAGAATTCCTGATTAGTAAACACGTCACAAAAGTTTAAAAATATAACCGGTGAAAATGCTTTACTGGTTTTGTGAAAATGCTTTACTAGTTAGGCATCACTAATGAATGTACTTTCTTTATTTGTTTTGGTAAGAATTGGAGGTGATGTTTAATGTTTTTAAAACTTTTGAACTATATAAAGTTTAAATTTAAAGTTATGTTATGCATTTTTTTTAATGTTAGTTTTTTTGAATTAAGTAGCCCTGTTCGAGATATTTATTTGATTATATTAATTTTAAGAACGTTACTTTTATATATTAAGAACGACTTCATATTAATTCAATCATATCGGATCATATTGAATCGGATTAGATCGGATTTAAATATGTTATAATTGGATCAATAGGATAGATCAGATCCCGCTATGAAATTGGATCCGATCCGCCGCACACCCCTATCTAACCCGCATCTGATTAACATGGGTGTGAAAGGTATTATTAGGTTATGTCAACTTTCACTGCTCAAGGTGATTTGATGTCATTTAACCTTAAATAATCTCTAATATTCAATCGGTACACCACAAGTTGATATATAAATTAGTATATATATATAAAAATGTTCTTTGATATAAATGAAAATGATCGGTTTGATACGAAATTTTATAAACAATGATGAAACTAACAAACTTAAATCCTTTGTAGTTTGCAATATGAGTTCTCATGGAGTTTATATATTTTTTTGTAAGAAAAATCAAACTAACTTGAAAGGAAAAAGTATCACATATGATCATATGTTGAAAAACCGCAGGTAGAATCATATATATATATACAAACCTCTTATATACTTCCATAGAGTGAGAGGATGATAAACTTTATATCAACTTAAATTTTAAAAGAGTGAAGAAAATTGACGCAAACTTATATCAATCAAATTATTATTTCAAGTAAAATTTGTTGTTTATCAAATGATAATGAGTCAATTGTATAATGCTTTTATATTTCTCGTTTTTTATTTTGTTTTATAATCTTCTTTTCTTCATAGGATTATCTAAGTTTATTAATGTCATTCCAAAGTGTTTTATGTTTCCAAAATAAAGAATCAAACAAAATATTTTTTTTTCAAAAAATGCTATCACTAATCATTTTAATTTATAAAAAAAATAAAAAAAATAAAAAAATCCTTTCTTGACCATTCAATCGTTTGAAAGTTATATTATAAGGCTGCTTCAAAGACCTTAAAAATTATCACATGAAAATAAGTGAGAGTTTTTCAAGTCTCCAAAACACTTTTTAATTATGTTGTATGTTTTTGTTTATATTTTTAAATGATTTTTTTTTTTTTTTGGGTTGGTCATTACAATTGGTCAAAGTTTTAATATTCACCAAATTGTCGTTGAATATATATATACCTGTGCGAACATTAGAAGAAAATTCTTCAAATTAGAAAACAAAATACGATTTTGATGAAGAAAATTATACACTTTGAAGAACGATAATTAAAATTTATACTGTACCAAAATTGACTATTGGTTTTGTATTTCCATTTTATATATTTAATGAGAAATTATTTTATTGTACTTTGAACTCGATGATGGTTTAGTTTTATTTAATTTAATTTTCTTTTATTTTTATTTTCCATCACAAATTTAAATATGGTTAAATAAATATTCACATTATCAATAATTGTGAGGGTGACATGATTATGACTTATAAGAAAGCCGAAAGCCACAATCCCCCAATATCAAGTGTTATAAAAGCTATTGTAACCCATGCTATAGACTGCAATTTTGCTCACTCACATTAACTAGAGGTAAGCATTACGCCCCATCTCAGGTATTGTCACGTGTCCCAAACCTTATAAAGTGCAATTTTGCTCACCCACTTTAATTAGAGGTAAGCATTACCCCCCACCTCAGGTGTTGCCACGCAAACCTAAGGTTTGGGTTTGCGTGGCAACATCTGAGGTGGGGGGTAATGCTTACCTTGGGTTTGTGTGGCAACACCTGAGATTGGGGGTAATGCTTACCTCTAGTTAATGTGGGTGAGCAAAATTGCACTCCATGCTATAGTCCTATAAAAGCTCGAACGAGTCTCAACACAAGAATTAAACCATGTTATATTTGGGGAAAAGTTTGAATAATATTCATCCAGAAAAGCAACTCATGCCATACTCTCAAGAAAAGCTTGAACAACTTAAAAAAAAAAAAAAAAGGGTAATTGTACCCTAAACCGACATACAAGGTTTGGGACACATGGCAACACTTGAAGTGAGGGGTAATACTTACCTCTAGTTAATGGGGTGAGCAAAGTTGCACTCCATGCTATAGTCCTATAAAAGCTCGAACGAGTCTCAACACAACTTTCAACAAAAAGGGTAATTGTACCCTAAACCGACATCATGTGTAGGTAGATATAGAAGTAGTCAAGTAGACAAACAAATCTTTTTAAAGAACTAGGCAAAATATCCCCGAAACTTCTTTTAAAGGAATAAAAAATGTTATTAATCACCAAGGAGATATTCCGGCCAGTCACAATTGTCACACTCCACAAATTTTGTCAAATTTTCAACTTGACATTTCAACCACAAAAATCGGATAAAGAAAACATTAAACATTTGTATGAATGGCACCAGTTTTTCTACCCCTCGTGTAAATATTAGTATAAATGGCAAATATGTAAATATGACGACATGGTGGTATGCCCCTCGTGTACCACTCCCTTAATCCCGTACTATGTATAATTATTCAAAGAGTAATACTATTTTACTCAAATTTGGTGTTTAAATTTGGAGTCCAAATGATGTGGCATCCCTAAATCCAATCATTTCAATCATGCATGAGAAATCAAGAATTCGCATCATCTGGAGTTTTGGACATCAGATTTATGTACCAAATGTAGACAAATTAGTATTATTATTATGGAAATTTTCATATAATGCGTATTGATAGAATTATATAACGACATTGAATGTGAATCATTTATTTTACATACTTTGACTTTATATGTATACACTTGTCAAATCACTTTTATAAATGAGTGGCTCACATTCAATATCTTGATAAAGTTATATCAGAATGCATTAATAAGAACGGGACCGATTATTATTATTCCAAATATAAACTGGTGTGTAATATGCAGTATATCAGATATATTGACCAAAAAGTGTGAGTATTATTTATTATTTATTTAGGTGTAAAATGGTAATTAAGTATTTAATAGGCAGCACAGCAATTTGAACAAAGTCACAAACTGCCTAAATTGCGTGACCATTCTACTCCAGCAAAATAAATTAATTAAAACACAATTTTATCATCTCTCTCTCTCTTGTCAATCGTCAATCGTCATCGTCATCGTCTTCTATATCTGTTGATCAACAACAACAATAACCAAATGATCAAACCAAACTCCAATATCTCCCAGAAAACATCATCACACTTGATCATGAATTACTACTCCAGAAACTCCGTAGCTAACTTCGCTCTCCTCTCTCTCCTCTTCACCGCCGTCCTCTACTTCTGCATCTCCTCCACCTCCAATCCTCTCTTGCCTTTTCTCCGAAATCACAACTTTTGCAGTACTCCGCCAAACTCCGTAAGTATATATACATACATTATTATCAGTCCTTTTCTTCTCAGTGCGTCTCAGGTTTAATACGGACTCTGAAAAAAATAAATTAAAAGTTAAAATTTTAAATACCTAATTAATGTGTTTTTTTTTTTTTTTTGGGGTACTGTAGATGATTACGAGTTTTCCGGTGGATGAGCTCGAGGCGGCGCTGGAGAAGGCGTCGATGCCGAACAAGACGGTGATAATCGCCGTCGTGAATAGAGCTTATGTGGAGCAGCAGGCGGATGACACGTCGACGACGACTATGCTTGATCTGTTTCTGGAGAGTTTCTGGTTAGGTGAAGATACGAGGCCGTTGCTGGACCATCTATTGCTGGTGGCGGTGGATCAGACGGCGTATGATCGGTGCATGTTCAAGCGGCTTCACTGTTATAGATTAGTGACGGACGGCGTTGATTTTGAGTCCGAGAAGGTGTACATGTCGAGTGAATTTATTAAGATGATGTGGAGTAGGACACAGTTTTTGTTAGACGTCCTTAACCGTGGTTACAGCTTCGTTTTCACGGTATGTTGCTCGCTACTTTTTATTATTATTATTTCATCTTTTCAAGCCTTGAAACTTGAAACTCCTTTTTATGTTTTCTTTTTTACACTATCTAATCAATTTTAATTTAAAGAAATTACAAAAATCAAATGGTTTAAAAATTAAAAATTTCAACTAATGTGGCTCGGTGATCTGGTAATGAATGATGATTGTTCATTCGATAATTTCTCGGCTAAAACTCACATTCAACCCAACGTGAGTTTAGTGGTAAAGAACACTATAAGCACTTTGTCAATAACCCAACACCTCACAATTTTGGTTAGAGTACGGCTATTGATACCCATAAATACGATAAATACACCCATATTTAAAATTTTAAATTAAAACATTACTATAAACACTCATCTTAATACCAATAGTACCCTTATTTAAATGAATATTTTTATTTTAATACAATTTATTTATAAACCCTCATAAGTTATTAATACGTCTAATTTTACAAATGATAAATTTTTAAGTTCTCTAGACTTGAAAACACAGTCTCAAGAATTATTAAGTTCTTAAATTTCGTGAATCTCTACTTCAGGCCAATTTCAAGCTGTGTATTTACCTAAAGCATGCTTATGATATTCATTATATGAATACGAGTGCTTGAGCGTGCAGTTATGAAAAGTAAAGTACTACTATTTGTTCTTTACCAAAATAAATAACAAAAGAAATATTAAGAGTAATATCAAGGCTTTCAGCTATCAAGCTTTTCTCCAATGTAAAACCCTGCTATTTGTTCTTTACCAACAGAAGAGGAAAACAAAATTTACACTATTACATTAGTAACAGCACCATCATTAGAAAACTAAGAAAACTAAAAAAAAAAAAAAAAATCTTCATAGATTATTAATGTACTCTGTTCTGCTAGCTTTTTCTTTGTTTTGGTTTGTTTTTGGAGGTCGTTTGGCATCTTGGTGCTGTAGCTTTTGCGTTTGTTTTTCTGTTTTTTCGTTTTTTAGCCTTTGTTGTTGTGGCCTGGTATTGTTTTTGCCTGGTCTGGTCTGGTGTTGTTTTCACTTTGTCTTCCGTAATATATTGGCGACCGTTTCAAAAAAAAAAAAAGTTTTGCAGTTAAAAAAAAAAAAAAAAAATAGAATTTGGGTTTAATTAGGGTTTATTTTATTTTATTTTTTTAATAAATTAAGTGATATAGTTGAAGATATGGGTGTAATTAATGGGTGTACATAGTATTTTGTTTATTTTTAATTAAACTAATTTGTCCTTATTGGTAAATTCCTATTGAGATATTTTTATAATTAAAATTTTTATTAAAATATGGGTGTGCTTATCATATTTATGGGTGTCAATATCAGCTCCCTTTTGGTTATGATGCAAGTTCAAATCCCCCTCTCCCAATACTTTTTTTTATTTTTTTATATATCTTGTAGTTATACAAATCAAATTGCATAGGTTTAGTTAAATATGTTTGTTTGGTAGTTAAATATTAAAATTAATTTATGGTTTATGAGAGAAATATGATCTAAAGCTACGATCTCAATAGCTTAAAGTCGATAGATATAGTACCGGACCAATTAACCTTTATATAGTTGCCAACATTTACATTGTGTTTATAACTCTATATGATGTCTATGGTCAAAAGGAGGAGGTGAGGATTAGGTTATCCAAAAATGGGAAATTAAATTTGATTAGGTTGGTAATTAGATTTGACTTTTTGTGTTGGGTTAAGAAAGCGATGCAAGTTCTTTTGGTTCGTAGACTAGAATTCCGTGATGTTTCTCAAATATGCAACTTTTTTTAATAAACGAATCATGTAGCGACACGTGGTGTTATGGAATTAATTGATTGTGGTTGATTATTCCGTACACTTGGGGATGTGTTAATGGTTAAACCTGAATCTGTACCCCGATAGTTCCGGAAGTCCATGGACCAATCACATGAATACATGATCTATCCAATACATTTTATTTCTTTTTTTTTTTTTTTTTTTTTTTTTTCTCATGTCATTGAAAAGGAAATGCCATGAAAACTAGGCCAATATGTTGGTAGTTTTGTTAACATAAGAATATAAAACTATAAATTCAAAGATGTTAAATTATTCTTATTAAACTTGTCGTTGTCGACGCTCGTTTCGTGTGATTTTCGACCTGGGGTTATCCTAGGTTTTGGATCTCTATATATTTTATCAACTCACCCAGTTTAAATGGACCACGAAGTGTGCATAATTTGACTATTTTTTGTATTTATTAGGAATAATGAGACCATTAGAAACATCACAATCTACAGAGCTTTCGTTTTCCTTAGTGGTTTAAAAAAAAAAAGTGCACCACGAAGATATTTGCAGTGACCTCTCGTTTTCGTTTTATTTTCTTTTACCACGTGTTCTTATTACGATACCAACAGGGCAACAGGTTCCTTTAGTGGTTTCGTGACGTTCGAGTTTCGTCATGTGACACTGTCTTTATTTTGTTGGTCTTAATTTCAGGATACTGATGTCATGTGGTTGAGGAATCCATTTACAAAGCTAAGCAAAAACGAAACAGAAGATCTTCAAATCAGTACCGATATTTTCAATGGGAAGCCAAGATCAGAAGACAATCTACTCAACACTGGCTTCTACTATGTCAGATCAAACAACAAGACCATCTCATTGTTCGATACGTGGTACAACATGAAAGACAATTCTACAGGAAAGAAAGAGCAGGACGTTCTATGTGATCTAATGAAACAGGGATTTTTCCGGCAATTGGGTCTCCGAGTCACGTTCTTGCCCACCGATCATTTCAGTGGCTTTTGTCACGACACCAATGATTATTGGTCCGTTTGCACCGTCCATTCCAACTGTTGCCGCCACATCACGGCCAAAATCTTCGATCTAAATAACATTCTTCGTGATTGGAGACGGTTTAAGGGGATTGTCGCTCAATTTCCGATCGATATCGCCCGTAATAAAACAATGGATTTCCGATGGTCACCCCACACCGGATGCATCAATTCTTGGGGACCTTCAAAGGCATCAAATGCTACTAATAAACTGTGACTATATATGATTAATAAATAGAGTTGGTATACAAAAGTTTGTATAATGTATGGACAATGGTAGACATCCAACCATTTTTGTCCAACTTTTTGTCCAACCCCTGATGTGTCAGTTGGTATATAAAAAGGTTGGACAAAAAGGTTGGATGTGTAACATTATCCATAATGTATTATAAAGTCCATATGTGTATTTGGTCCACAATTGATATAGCCGTGGAGGGTTGGGTTTGGGCCCATTAGGCCTGCGTTCAAATCCATTTGTGCTATAACAAACTGCTGATTTATAAATTTTTATTTTTTATAAAAAAATAATAATAATAATAATAATAAAATGCTGATTTATAATTAATCACTTATTAAGCTGTAAATACTAAATTTACGATAATCGCCGGTTTAGGCCTTAATAAGAAAACCAATTATTATACATTTCCCTTTCGAAGCGGCTTTTGTTTGAGTGGTTACTTTTAATATCTTCCGTAATTGTAATTGTGTTGATGATTCAAGTCTCACCTCACCTATGTGGCTATGTAAAGAGGGAGGATTTCTTCCTAATCACCATTAATTATCTTTCTATATTCTTTTGACCACTATTAATGCTTGATTTAAAGTATATCAATTTTGGACGTATTAGAAATACAAATCTTACCCATATCACATATAGTAGATCTCTCCCACTAGCTTGATCCTAAATCCTCGACAATCTCTTGATTCGATTTTAGTATCAACTTTGGACGTATTGGTAATACAAACAATACTAATGCTAGATTTGATCGATTTTGGCCGATTTAATAGTGGTTAGATTTGGTCAATCTCAATTTTGGCCTATCGGTAAGATTTGAGACACTGATTTGGGAGTCATTTGTCCAAGCCCCAAGTTCGTCCATCTACTAGTTAAACTACGTTAAGATGGCAAAATGGACTGGGTTTAGAGGGTCGGGCCTTTACCCGTATGATGAGGGCCAGGTTTAAACCCGGACCTTATCATTAAAAAGCTCATAGTAAGCCCTTTATTATAAACCCAAACTGATTGCGGGTTGGTTGAGGGTTTTAACTAAACTTTAAACCCTCAAAAAGCCTATTTCAACCTAAACTTTCTAAATAAAAATATCAGGCTATCAACCCTTCTACACTTCTCTTCAAAAATGAACAACAGCGTCGTTCTACACTTCTCTTAAAAAAAATAAAATAATAAATAAATAAATAAACGAACACCAGCTTGTCATTCGTCTCTTGTCGTCGTGTTGCTGTCGAAGTATCACGACTCTCGTCTCTAGTCGCCACCTTTCACTTCAGATGAAACTTCCTCCAGTGGCCTTCTCGCTTCCGATCATCTTTAGCGTTTTCGTCATCATAAAAGAGACTTGCCACCTCATCACCATCATCATCTTCTTCTAGTTCTCTATCGTCTCTGGTTTCTGCCATTGATTTGTCAACTGGGTCTGAGGATTTGATTGAGATCGTTGAGTTGCCGAGTCTTGGGACGAGTTACGAGTACGACTCGGCTGAGTTGAGGAATGAGTTCGTGTTCTTGTAGTCATCAGTGGATGGTTGGATGTACATGCCGCCTTGGTTGTTGGAAAGTGTGGAGTCATCGGTTGATGAATTGATGATAATGTTTTTTTTTCTTTTTTCTTTTTTCAATTATTTATTTTAAATATTAAAAATACTATTTTTTTAAATGATTAAAAATTCTAATTTAAGGGATAAGAAATACCTTTAATGAACTATAAAAAAATTAATTAGATAAAAAATAATTAATTAGATGTGAATGTGACATTACAGGTCAGATCCAAATTCGGGTCACAATGTGGGTAATAGTATGGGTTAAATTACAAATAAAATATAGGGATAATTACCCCAATGACCATCGAATTGATGACACACTATCAAAATGACCATTGGATTGGAAAGTTGTTCCAAAATGGCCATTATTAGCAAGCTTTGTGACACTAATAGCCATTCCATCAAATTCCATCCAATGAGTGGCATTTTGGTAAATAAATGGATGCCATCAATTATTTTAGATGTTTTTTGAAATCAATTTTTACAATGAGTGATATTTTGGTAAAAAAGCGGATGACATTAATTTATTTTATATGTTTTTGGGAAATCAATTTTTTCTTTTTTTGAAAAAAATAATTATATTTAGTGTGTATAAATATATATATTTATATATTTACACACACTAAATATAATTATTATTTTCAAAAAACAAAAGGAATGGTTTAGATCAATATACGTGTCTTTTCTTTGTTTTTTAAATTTTTTAGATTTTATAACTTTAATCTTCTTAAAAAAGAAATATATATATATATATATATATATATATATATATATATATATATTGTACATATACAGAAATTCTATTATCAGTTCGAACTGACAAAAGCTATATCAGTTCCTTGTATGTGGGCCACTGTATTTAAATACTTTAACTTGGCTGTATGCACTTGTCAGTCAAAATATTTAAATCCAGTGGCCCACATACAATGAACTGATATAACTTTTGTTAGTTCGAACTGATAATAGAAAGACTATATATATATATATACACACCAAATATGAAGAGATATTGTGAGGTTCGAGAAAGCAAGTTTGTTTAAGAGACAGAGACGCCAAACTATTATTATTGAGATTATTTTATTTTATTTTTTTGCAGCGGTTATAATTATTTTTAATATATAGCAATATATATATAAATATATTTACACACTAAATATAATTATTCTTTTCAAAAAATAAAAGAAATGATTTCCCAAAAAAATCTCAAATAAATTAATGTCATCCACTTATTTACCAAAATGTCACTCATTGAGAAAATTGATTTCCAAAAAACATCTAAAATAAATTAATAGTATCCATTTATTTACCAAAATGCCACTCATTGAATGGAATTAGATGAAATTGGATGGAATGGTCATTAGTGTTACAAAATTTGTCAATAATGGCCATTTTGGAACAACTTTCCAATCCAGTGGCTATTTTGATAGTGTGTCATACTGTCATCAATTCGATGACCACCGGGGTAATTATCCCTAAAATATATATATATATATGTAAAAAATTCGGGTCATAATTCGGATCCAAATCCGGATCACAATGCGTAAGTAACAGAGACCGAAAGAGTTAAGAAAGCATACTATATCCTTGATGGCATTTCAAATTTGAGGACAACTCTTAAGCCATTAATCTGAAATTGAATAGAAGTCCCCAACAGCATAAAGCAAAGGGAGAGGAATATGCATTTGAATAGACGAGTATCCTAGGCAAACGATCTGTAACCTCTCAATAATAACCCCTGGACCAGGGGCCCTGGTGCCTATTTTTTGCCTATTTTTTCAATTAGTCTGCCCTCTCCTAACCATCAACTTAATATTACAACAAAGACAATACTTGCCATTTAAAGATCTGATTGTACTTCTTTCAAGGGTACCTTTGTGATAAATACACTCTACGTGGCAACCCACTACGGAAATAAAAGTTTATACTGTGGCACTGTGCCTTTCTTTGTACACTACACAAAGCAAAAATTTTAAATAAAAAAAAAATAATAATAAATTATAATTTTATTTTTTTAGTCAATATCATTGTGGGTAAATAGCCTGTCAAGACATAACAAGAATGTCAGATTGAGCTCTACAAGTACAGTTCGGAATACAATTCTCTCTCCGCATTTTATAGTGGTGAAACTTCATTTTAAAAGAAAGTTACCCACCTCCAAAAGTAAAAGAAAGTTACCCCCCTCTAATTCCCGCTCCTGCAGTTCTCGCTCCCTCCCGCTTCCCGCTCATGTTAAATTACAAAATAGTTAAAAACCAATTTTGAAAAAAGAAAGAAAAAGAAAGTTACCCACCTCCAATTCCTGCTGCTGCAGTTCCCGCTACCTCCCGTTTAGAGGTGGCAATATGGGTCATGACAAGACGGGTTGACACGACACGAACACGATTTTGCGGGTTTGGGTTAAGGATAAATGGGTCGTGTCAATAACCGTGTCAACCCGTCTAACTCGTTTATTAAACAGGTCGTGTTCGTGTTGACCCACCGTGTCGCAGGTTGACACGATTAATAGGGGTAAAAATGTAATTTCACTATTTTATAAGGATATTTATGTAATTTTACCTTTCTATATAAATAGAAAAGGAATCCTAATCGTGTCATGTCGTGTTTTTAAACGGGTTCAATGTTGTTTAAACGGGTCATTTGACCCAACACGATTTGATTCGTATAATAAGTGAGTTAATTGTGTTGTGTCGTGTTGACCTATATATAATCATGTCGTGTTCGTGTTTAGAGAGTCTGACCCGTTTAATAAGTGGGTCATGTTCGTGTCGTGTCAAAAATAAACGGGTCGTGTTCGTGTTGGGCCTAACACGACCCGCCAACCCGTTTTGCCACCCATACTCCCGCTTTTTGCTCCTGTTAAATTACAAAATAGTTAAAAATAATTTTTAAAAAATAAAGAAAAAGAAAGTTACCCACCTCCAGTTTCCACTCCCGCACCCTCCCGCTCCCCGCACTTGTTAAATTATAAACTAGTTAAAAAACAATTTAAAAAAAAAAAAAAAAAAAGTTACCCACCTCCAGTTCCCGTTCCCGCACCCTCCCACTCTCCGCTCCTGTTTAAATTATAAAATAGTTAAAAAACAAAGAGAGCCGATATTGACACCCATAAATATGACAAGCATACCCATATTTTAATTAAAAATTTAATTACAAAAATATCCCAATAGGAATTTACCAATAAGGACAAATTAGTTTAATTAAAAATAAACAAAATACTATTTACACCAATTAATTACACTCATATCTTCAACTATATCACTTTATTAAAAATAAATAAAAATAAAAATAAAAAAACAAACCCTAATTCAACCTTAATTCTATTTTTTTTTTAAAGAACGAGAAGAACAGAAGCCCAACGGAGCCAAAATCTCCAAATATCATAGAACAAAGTAATGGAACAACAATTTTCAGAGGACTCTGATCGTACAGAGGTACGTATTTATTTATTTATTTATTTTTGTTATGAACTCTATCAATGAAAAAAAGTGAGAAGTAATTTTTTTTTTTTTAAGATAGCTGTACATATCCCATTATTGGAACAATTATCGAATTTTTGTGAATTCTCAACAGAGCATGAACAATATTGAAGTCGAATGTATTATGGACTACAATAGTGAATTTACAAATTACGAGGTATAGTTATGCTTATACTTTATATCAAAATTTTAGTTTTTGTAGAAGAAAAAACAAACTTAAATTATTTTTTACTTGAAAACTGAATTTTGGGTGTTCTCTCTGGATTCGAAATAATCAAAGTAAGGTTTCAAATTGTTGTTTTAGTGGGTGTTTGTTGTTTGGGTTCATTGTGGCTTGTTAGTTTGTTATTCCTCTGTTCCATGCTTTGGTTGTTAATAAAATCTTGCTATTAAAAAAAAAAAAAAGAGGTTATTGTTATAGAAGATAGTTTTTATTGGATACAAGTTTGATCACATAGTGTTTGCTTGCTACTCTATTTATTTATTTTGTTGAAAGAGAACTCTGTTTCTTCATTGCTATTTTTTTGTTATGTTTTTCTTTTCATTCCTTTTTTTGTTTTGTTTTCTTACTGGGTTCTCATGCATTATATCATATGATTAATTTTGTTTTTATATTGTGAATTGTATTACCTATATATGTATGTACTATATGCATATGCAGGTATTTAAAAGAAGATAATCTTTAATTCAATGGACCCGCGAAGTAGAAAAAAACAATGGATTTGTGATTGTAATAAAGAGATCTGACACAGGTGACAGTGGTACCCGACTTTACATGCATATATTGATAGTATCAGAAAAGAGACTTGCCACCTCATCATCATCTTCTTCTTCTATCGTCTCTGGTTTCTACCATTGATTTGTCAACTGGGTCTGAGGATTTGACTGAGATCGTTGAGTTGCCGAGTCTTGGGATGAGTTACGAGTACGACTCGGCTGAATTGAGGAACAAGTTCGTGTTATTGGAGTCATCAGTGGATGGTTGGATGTACACGCCCACCTTGGTTGTTGGAAAGTGTGGAGTCATCGGTTGATGAATTGATGATAATGTTTTTTTTTTTTCAATTATTTATTTTAAATATTAAAAATACTATTTTTTTTAAAATGATTAAAAATACTAATTTAAGGGATAAAAATATCTTTAATGAACTCTAAAAAAATTAATTAAATAAAAAAAAGATTAAATAGATGTGAAATGTGACATTATGGGTTGGATCCAAATTCGAGTCATGATGTGGGTAATAGTACGGGTTAAATTATAAATAAAATATATATATGTAAAAAATTCGGGTCATAATTCGAATCCAAATCCAAATCACAATGTGTAAGCAATAGTAAGGGTCAAAGGGCGAGCTTGGGTAAAGCCTGACTTTTGCAGGTTTCCAACCCTACCCGCATACATAAATATAAGCCATTTCTAAATTATGTGGGCTTTTTGAGGGCTTGGGTCCTATGGGGGCCCAAGTTGTTGGCATTTATGACTTGATTTTTGTGTCAATTACTGAAAAAAAAAAAAATAACGTTGGATCGAAAATTTCAATTTAGTTAGTATTTAAATTAAATTTGAGTGATGATATTTACACCTCTCAAAAACCGTATGTACACCCCAACTTAATATGTTTTTGAAAATACAATAATGCCCTTGAGTAAAATTACTAATAAGACTAAATAGTTTGTAAGTACACCCACAATAATTATTAATTAGTTTCCTATTTTAATATCTTATGAAAAAAAAATGTTTCTTTTTAATGATTTGATATTAACATATATCATTAACAATTATTTCCATAAAATTTAATTTTAAATATATTTTATTTTTTCTTTAAGGGAATACAAATTGACCACTAGAGAATGAATCAAATTTTTTCCAAGTTGGTTGTAAAAAAGCAAGTAATAAATTATTTTTATTAAAAGAACAAAATCATTTAAATTGTTTTCTCTATAATATTTGTATTTTTTTTCTTTCAAACACGCTTTAGACTTTTTTTTTTTTTTTTTTAAATATTAGTTGTTCTTCAATTCCATTAAACTCTATTTCCAGATCAATTAGTATATGACATAAATCTTGCTTCCTTACAACTTTCAGAAGCAAAAAGTGGATCTCCAACATAAAAAACCTTAAAACGAAGTGATTTTGTTGATAGAAAATAGTCAAGAAGAAATGGAGAGAGGAGCTTGACAAGTCAAGAGAGAAAAAGAAAAAAAGAAAAAAAGAAAAAAAGAAAATGAAATTTGATTTTTATGAAAGGAAAACTTGGAAGATAAAAAGAATGGATGGGAAAGAACAATAATATAATTTTTTTTTTTTTTTTAAGAATAGTGATAGAAAGTTTTTTTTTTTTTTTTTTTTTTAAATGACAATAATAAAATTAAAGATAACAATAAAATTTTCAATTTTAAATAATAGTAAAGTTGATTAAATAACATAATAATATATGTCAATGGTGTATACTTACAAAAATAAAATTACATTATAATTAAAGAAAAGATATTTTTGACATTAAGTGAGGTTTATTTACAAACTATAAAACTTTTAAAAATTTTGATGGGTATGAATACGAAATGAGTGTACATACAGTTTTTAAGGGTGCCATTATCGTTACTCATTAAATTTTTATATTTTCTAGAGTTTAATTAAATTAAATTTTTACATTTCAAATAATAAATTTATCCAAACAAAAAAATATAAAAAATAAAAAACAATTCCATTTTCAGTCGATCACACATGTGATAACTCGATGATTCGTTGCAAGAAAATCTAAAAAAGATCCTATACTTCAGGCAGCATGAAGCATCAGAAACCATTGATTAATTCACAAGTCATCAATTTGACGAGACAAAAATCCTCTATTTTCACATACCATACATGTAACGCTTCCTTATCACGCGACTAGTCTCATCACCGCCTCTAATATAAATCTTCCACCGACAGTTACTCAATCGTACGTCCAAAAAGTACTCACACATACACTCTTGTCTTCTTATATTACACGGAATAAAAGCCTTTTTATAGTCTCGCATAAACACAATTTATCTAAGTCTTTGATGTTAGGGTTTTCTTTTTGTTCTATTTGTATCCTACATGAATTTTACACATAATTTGTTCAATATTGTTGGTGAAATTGGGGGGTTTTTGTTCTTTTCAACAATTGAAATCTAGGGTTCTGATTTCTTTAGTTTATCCGAAGAGAGAAAAGATGCCGCCTAGAATGGTGAAGAGAGGAGGAGCGTCGTCGGGGACGAAGAGGACGAGAAGTACGAGAGGTGCGACGGCGAAGCAGCAGCCGGAGGTCTCCGAGGAGACGGTGAAAGCGGAGGAGGTGAAGCCGCTTGTTGAAGCTGATAACAAGCCGATCCCGGCCGAGGTTGACCATAAATCAGACGTCAACCGTTTGGTCAGCGCCACTCAAAGTAAGTTTTTGTTTTTCACCCCGCTTTGTTAACTTATTCGGATCTAATGGGATGTAAATTAGGATTTTTCTCTTTCTGGGGTTGTAAAACTATCCAAAACTTCGTACCTTTAATAGAAAAATTAGATCTTTTGTTTTTCTATAAATTATTTGTTTCTTTGATTGTTAGTCGTAGTTTGTTATGATTAAGATTTAGATAGCGTTTTGATCGTCAAATTTTGAAGAATTGTGCTTTGCTTACTGGTTTGTGACTGATCAAGCTTAGAACTCTTCTGGTTAGTGCAAAAAATAAAGTTAGAATTAATTGTTTGTTAATTTATTGAGGTACTGATCCATATTAATTGGAATTGGGACTGTTTAGACTTTAGAGCTAATTATGTTGTTACAAGTTTTTTAAGGATGATCAGGAATTTGAGTATTTCTTGACTGGTCTGGATCTTCTATCTGTTTTTTCGTGGCAGAAGAGGATGAGGTGAAGGAGTCAGTAGATGATTATGAGAAGGATGAGCGGTTAGAGTTAGATGATAACGAACCTGAATATGAGCCTGAAGAATATGGTGGGGTTGATTACGATGACAAGGAAATAGAACAAGGGGATGTTCAGGAGGTAGAAGATGATGAGGATGAAGCTCATGAGGAGGAGGAGAATACCGGTGAGGAGGAAGAGGGTGATCTGGCAGAGGGGGAAATGGAAGATGTCCCTGAAGAACTTGATGACGGTGAAGAGGATGATGAGCATGCTAGTGAGGAGCCACATCATCAGGAGATGGTTGATGCTGATGAAGATGAGCACCATGAATTATTTAAAGAGAGGCGCAAGCGTAAGGAATTTGAAGTATTTGTTGGTGGTTTAGACAAGGATGTCACTGACGAAGACCTTAGGAAGACGTTTAGTCAGGTGGGTGATGTCACAGAAGTCAGGCTGATGATGAACCCACAGACAAAGAAGAACAAGGGGTTTGCGTTCTTGCGTTTTGCAAGTATTGAACAGGCAAAACGAGCTGTTTCAGAGCTCAAAAACCCTGTGGTAATTTTTAAATCCATGTCATCTTATCAGTGGAAACTAAAATTGTCTTCATATCTAATCCTCTAATTATTGCAATTCCAGATCAATGGGAAACAATGTGGTGTTACTCCTAGTCAAGACAGTGACACCCTTTTCCTGGGTAACATTTGTAAGACATGGACAAAGGAAGTCGTAAGTATTTTGGTTTCTTCAGTGTAACAATCAAGCATCAAATTATCTTTATAATATAACCGGTTATCCAGAGATGTTATTGTCTTGACTCTTTGGCCATTAACTGTTTTTTCAGTTGAAAGAGAAGCTGAAACATTATGGAGTTGATAATGTTGAAGATTTGACTTTGGTAGAAGATAGTAACAATGAGGGAATGAATCGGGGTTTTGCCTTTTTAGAATTTTCATCCCGTTCAGATGCTATGGATGCTTTTAAGCGTCTTCAGAAGAGAGATATTTTGTTTGGCGTTGATAGACCGGCAAAGGTTTCTTTTGCTGATTCCTTCATTGACCCGGGTGATGAAATAATGGCACAGGTAAAAAAATTTTAGGTCACTCTTATGCTTACAACTTTCCATCTGACATGTGGGGAGTAATAATGGTAACCTGAGTAAAAGGTAACTCTGAATTTGTCTGAACTCTGAAACATGGCTTCATGGATGCTGATTTGTAACGTAAGAACTGATGATTCTTCTCATACATGCAGTAGGCTATAAGGCCCTTGAAAATGTTAATGTTGCTGTTACTTTCTTAAAGTCTTTGAAAGAAGTAGAGGGAGCTTCAGGATAAATGCTTTCGGGATTTTACTTGATTTATTTAATGTGGCTATTCTATGTGATTATAGCCTTTTGGTTACTTTTGGTTTGAGTCTAGCATGTATTTGCATAAGAAGGTTTAAGTATGGTTTTGACGTTTTGTTTGTGTGCTTGGATCTTTTGTAGTCTCATAACCTGGAGTTCATTTAGTCATTTGCAAAAGTTCAACAAATTTTATATTTTAATTTCAGGTTAAAACCGTATTTATTGATGGTCTGCCTGCATCATGGGATGAAGATCGTGTCCGTGAACTTTTGAAGAAATATGGGGAGATAGAAAAGATTGAGCTTGCTCGGAATATGCCATCTGCGAAGAGGAAGGATTTCGGTTTTGTTACATTTGACTCTCATGATTCTGCAGTTACATGTGCTAAAAGTATCAACAATGCTGAGTTGGGTGAAGGAGACAACAAGGTTTTATTTTGGTTCTTAGTGACAAATGGTTTTTATTTGTGTAGTGCCTATTGTTTGCAAAAAATTGCTCATTTGTTTTTGCTATTTTTCGAACTCAGGGTAAAGTTAGGGCCAGGTTGTCAAGACCACTTCAAAGAGGTAAAGGAAGACATATTAGTCGTGGACCTCATGCTGATTTCCGCTCTGGACGTGGTGCTGGACGAGTCACCAGGGGTTCTTGGAGTCATCCAGCACCACGTGGCTTACCAGTGCGTGGTGTAAGAGGAATGGGAAGTCGACTCCCACCAACCAGTGTAAAGAGGCCTGTTGTTTCAAGAGATAGACGGCCTATTATGTCCATGCCCGCAAGAGGCAGGCCCATGCCTCCTCCACCCAGGTCCTATGACAGAAGAGCAGCACCTGGTATGCATCATGTACATATTGTCTGTGACTGACAGGACTTTGAGAAGTTATATTTATAATGTTTTCCCAACTATTGACAGTTCCTTCATACCCAAAGAATAGCTTGAAGAGAGATTATGGTCGGCGGGATGAGGTTCCTCCTCCCAGGAGCAGAGCACCAGTAGATTATGGTTCCAGGGTAGTCCCAGAGAGACGCCAATCATACAGAGATGATTATCCATCCCGTGGCCCTGGTTACTCAGACCTGCCTAGAAGTACATCTCGTACTGCAGCAAGGAGACCTTACATTGAAGATAGTTACAGTCAAAGGTTTGAAAGGCCTCCTCCAAGTTACCGCGAAGGGCGTCCCCGTGATTATGATTCTGTTTCTGGATCAAAACGTCCCTACTCTGCTATGGTTAGTCATACTTTCTGTTAACTTTAGTATCTTCTCTACCCTCATTAATCATATATATCTGTTGCAGTCTGCTCAGAAAATTGTTATGACTTGTGCTTGTAATATCTGAATCTTAGGATGATGTTCCTCCACGTTATGCTGATGCGGGTGTCCGCCACTCGAGGGCTCGTATGGACTATGAACTTGGTGGAAGTGCTTCTCAGTACGGGGATGCATATGGTGAAAGGTTGGTTATCCTTTTGAAGTCAAAGCAATTCTAGTACTTTCTAATCCTTTAAACTCACCCTTTTCTGTTATGGTTGGCAGAATTGGAAGATCTAATCTTGGATATAGTGGTAGCAGAAGCTCTATCTCCGGTCAAGATTCACATGGACTCTATAGCAGTCGTCAGGGCATGGGTTATGGAGGAGGAGGTTTGTTTTCATATTTATAAGTGTTGCTCAAATATGGTTCTCATTCAGATTACAATGTTCTTGGTTAAGAATTGTACTTTATATTTCATGGCTTTCAGGTTCATATAGTGGCAGCGATGTCAGTGGAATGTATTCATCAAGCTATGGTGGTGATTATATGTCCCGTGGATCTGATGTATGCTTCTGATCACCTTTGTTTTTGGGAAAATTGTGGCAATTAGTATTGGTTGTCATATATTTTGTTTTGTGTTATACAGCAGGTTGGTGGTAGCTCGTACTCATCTTTATATTCTAGTCGTGGTGTGGGTGGCAGCAGTTACATGGGGGGTGGTGGTGGTGGTGGCGGTGGTTCTGGGTCATACTACTGATGTAAGTTAAAACTACTATTTTGCTACTGTTTTTTTTTTCATGATGAAGTACATTGATAATTAGTTCCTGAGTGTATATTTTATTGGAGAGATTATGGTTGCCCGAAGACGTTGGTATGTGTCTATTTTCCTAAGAGGTGTGATTCGCTAAAGGAGCCCTATGGTTACAAGTGAATTTTCTATGGAACAGATTTGACATCACAAAGAGGCTGCTGTAGGATGTGGACTAATTGAAGACTTTGCAATGTGATGCCCACCGTTTTGGAGAGAAGTATGTTACCATGCACAGTAGTAGCAGCCTTTATATGTTATGGGAAGTCATAGACTTAAAGGTTTGTAGTAAGAGAAGGGCTGCACTGGTTTAAGCCATTCTTGGTTCTACAGACTGGTCAGTTTGTCAAGTATTTAAGTTTATGGTGTAAGGAAACTTCACTCGTTTAGAGATGAAATGAGAAGTGCTTACTAATGTGATATGTATGAATTGCTTATTTTGTTTACCTATATAAGAACTCCACTTGATGGACAATGTGGAGGTGTTCTGCAACTTCTGTTTTAATGGACAGTATTTGATGAGCGATTGAGGCTTTCTCTGTATATGGTAAAGAATTTTTGGATATTTGCTTTGCTGAATTCTTCGGATAAGTTTCCTCTAAGAATTATAAGGCAATTACTTGCATTGGACTACATGCTGCTTTCTGTGCCACAACCCTCTGAATGAAAATATCAAAGCGAGTTAAAAAGCAACTAATTGATGGTTATAAGAAGATTACCAATGAGAACATTTTGCATAGTTATAACAAGCTTCCTTAATTTTTAAAATCTTGTGGATGGAAATGCATATGGGAGCTGATACCGATAGAATCGGTGGCCATGCTTAGCCAACAGATCATGGCTTGTGAAGCATGCAGGCAAACTTTGCTTTCTCTTATGGAATTGCAATCTAAGATGCAGTGGAAACAAAATGAACCTATAAGGTGAAGATTGCATAAAAATGGTGTGTTTGTTGCATTTTCAGTGTTCTGGGTTGATATCTTTCATAAGGAATAAGTTAAGGTTTGTCTTTCCTGCATTTATTTTTGATCATTTGAGTTTAAGTAGGCCTTATGGACTTATCTGGTGAAGGACTTATAACTGCTATATTTTTGTCACTAACAGCAAAATTAGAATTCCTTGCTCAACTTAAGGACTACTGCCATAATATAGTGACATTTCTGTTTTACTCTAACGTGACATTATGCTTGATAAACGCAGTCATTGTTAAGCTGTATTGTCTTTAAAGTAGTTAAATGGACTGCATTACTTCATAATACTCAATTCTGTTTACAGAGGTGCTTGGTGCTTCTTGGAGGGGTTGGTGGTGAGTGTTCCTTTTGTTTATAATATGGAGTGGGTCACCAAGAATTTGTGATCCACTGCCAAACTTATTTGATCTCCAAGATCACACTTTATCCAATCTCAGGCAAGCCTTAGAATGTCGACTTGGATTTTTTTGATTGGATTAGAAACACGTGATCCATTTAGTTGGATATCATTTGCTTGTTTTATTAGTTCTAACAATGATGTTAAGTACTGGGATGGTAGTTGAATAAGGGCTACAAGATTTCTTTAAGTGGTTTTCATGAATTGGATATAGTAGTGGGAATTTTGGGAACCTAGCTATAAATTACCCAACCCAAATGGGTATTGAAATCATTGGTGGTTGCTTCTAAAGATATAATCAGATAGTTGAGATTCCCATTTAAGTTCTTTGAACTTTAAGAACCAGAAGCGACAGGCAACAACTTTAGTGTCATTTGTTGTTTGCTAATAGTCAAGTACATCTGTTACATCATTGAAGAATGACTTCTTTCTACTCTTTATCTTTCTTTAGTTGTAATCTTGATGGTTTATGTGATTTTTCAGTTTGTGTAGTGATATATCATATATGATTTCATTCACCAGAATGTCTAGGCACGTTTTACCATATGGGTTTTTCTTCCCCAAATTTTTAGAGCAATTTTTTTTGTTGATAAACCACATGCAGTGGCAGCGACTTGAATCTAGAACATTTTCAGACTAAATGAGCGCCCTTACCATCGAGCCACATTGGGCTGTGGTTGTTCCCTGCATTATTAGAGCAATCTTGGGTGATTGTTTTTTGCATTATTGCTTATTCTCATTGTATTCTTCTCTTTAGGTGGTGGAATGCCTTGGATATTGGCTTGTTTGCCATGAATTTCTTTATATCTTGTCTTTGTCTATTTTCTTGATCTCTGTTTATATATATATTTAACAATCTTTAGGACAAATTCAGTTGGGATCATTTTCGGAAGCACAAGAGGGTAGAAAAACTACTAAAGCTTAGTGTAATTCATCAATTTATTTATATTGTTTGTAAAGGTGATTGTATTAGGTACACATATAGCTGGCGAGACACTCGGCTTTTTCAAAATTACTGTTTGTGTGTTGTTGTATTTGAACACTGCCAGTAAGCAGTTATAGAAGTGCTTTTCTTTGGTGGAGGACCTACGCAACCATCTTGTGTTTATATGGTGAGTAAACTTCATGTAACATGTTTTGTACATTACAGGGTATAGCCCTGCAGTATTTATTTCTTTTAAATAACAAGTCCCTCGATGATCTTTTTTGTTTTTTTGGTAACTGAGACTATGTAATTCAGCTCTGTAATCAAATTTTGAGAAGGGTTAATGTATGATCTCTGATCCAGACTGTATATATTGTATATCCCTAATGTAAGATTCAGCTGTATTGTATATGTATGTGAAAAAGGTTGCTCATGAAATAGTTTTCTGATTGTTTGTCAAACATAGTCTGAACTTGCTATGTTGTGATGGTGTTGCCAACAACAATGACTCCCAAGCAAAGAAAAAAGAGCAAAACTAATGCTGTGTAAATTGTAATGGTATTAATGGAAAAAAGAACAGAACATATACGTTTATACACATGCATATACTTATGAGTTTGGGTTCATGTGATTTCACCTTTAAAGAAGAATCTGAAATGAAAAGAAAATGATTTGTCAATGATTCTCTTTGAATCTGAAATTCTTTTAACCTTTTTCAATTTCTTTTAACATAAAAAGGTTGACAAATATTTAAATGGAGCGTGAATCATAAATGCTATGTTAAAAGGAATAATATGTAACTTGAAAGATAGGACTTGTATGATTCTATTTATTCAAGTGATTAATTTAATAAATGAATAATCTAATGCGCCCAAAAGCTACAACGTGTCTACTAATTGTATGATAATTGACTTAAAACACAATAACACTTGCTCGTCTCTGATCTACTGGCCATGACAGCTCTGCACACAACTGAAACTGAAACCGAAACCTCCCTGTTCTGCTGCGATGGAGAAGAAGAATTAAGAGAAACGATTTCTGGGTTTTGTTTCTCTACTCAAATAATCGAATGGGTCGCAGACAAACCGACACAGAAATCGGCCGATTCGTTCTTCTGGTCCTTCTTTTGTTGGGCAGTGTCTCTTGTTTAATGGTCTACCTCTGTTTTTCTATGGCCTACAACTCTGTTTCTTCTTCCAGTGATGACGGTGTTGTTGTTTCCAACAACAACAACGGAGACGAAGTAAGCGAATGTTGTAGAGGAATCGAGCATCTGGAGCTGTGGGGTGATGCTGTCAAATGGGGTTCTGATTTCAAGGTGGATTCTTCTGAGAAATGTTGCATGGCGTGTAAGGACATGTGTGGTGGCGGTCGCGGCGGCGATGAGCCTTGTTTGTGTGATTCTTGGGTGTTTTGTGGGGATAAGCAAGCCTGTGGCTCTAGATTCGGTGAGGTCTGGAAATTCTTTCATTTTGATTTTTTATCTTGATTTATTTTTATCAAATTTCGTTGTTTATTTTCAGTTTTTTGAGTTTAACGTATTAAATAGCAGTTGCAAGAAATATATTTGTTTCAATGGATATATCTGAGGTCCAAATTTATCGAATATTGGTGGAAATATTGAAAATTTTGTCAAAGTATCGGTATTTCCACAATATTTTTGATGTAGACATCACCAGGAATCTGAAAATTTCGGAGGTATTAGTACTTAATTTACAGGCTGAATTAAGTTTGATGATATTGTACTGGCTGTGGATTTTCCCTGAATGTTAGAATCAACTTACAATAAGGTCAAAATCTGATTTTTATGTACTGGCACATAGTATGTGTTTGATTGGATTGTTGTTTTTGTCATGCTTTTAGTGTTGGCTCAAGAAACAGAAGGATACATTAGACCCCGCTCAGCGAGACTCAGGTGATCACGTTATGTGGACTTCTGGAGTAATCTTCGGTAAAGGAGAGGTAAGCTATCTGCTGAACATCATGTGAATGTATCTCAAGTCACTAAACTTGGTTAGTGTGAGATCACACATCATATGATATGTGTTATTTGTCTGTGTTGTTGCTTCATCATGCCTTAGAATTTGCAAGAGTATATAGATTTCAAAAATTCTATTAGTAGATCTTGAGTTTCAATTTTTTTAAGGATTACGATGGCCTGAAAATGCTGTTTTTTGTATTATCAAATGTCTAGGAATTTGTAAATTCCATACAGTGGATTTCTATGGTCGTTAGCAAACGCAGAACTAAAATATTCTTAACATTGAACTAATAACTACACCTATTCGAATGTTTGCATGTCTTTTCCCATATTTGTCATAGCCTGTTGCTTGATTAGATGTCGAGTATCTTCTTTTGGGTTTGAATTCCCAATTTTGTGTGTAGAGCTGGAGCTGATTGGCCCTTTAATTTTGTGCTGCGATCAGGCACAGCATAACGTAAAGTTGAAGTCGGACAGTAGCTTTGTTAGGTTTCTTGCTTATTGCTAAGATCAAGCTCTTAATCTTCATGATTATTGGGTTCAACGGATTTTTGGTTGATATTCTTCAAAGCATTTTCATTCATTTTTTCATTGTCTTGTGATTCAACCGCAAGTAACTGAAATTCCATAATTGATATTATTACCTCTGCGAGTAAGGAAGTAGCTAGCTGATCATCATAATCTCTCATGACGGCTTTAAAACAATAAGGAAGTAGTTTATAATGCAAATTGGAATATATGTATGAGATACTATGATAAATTACGGCGCAAGTTTGCGCAAGTTTGTTTATCTGTCAACCTTTGCTCTAACATGTGCAATTGTGCATGGAACATATAGTTAACAGTCAATCATGATTGACATTGCTGATACTGTTGATCATAATATGGTTTCTCTCTTTTCGTTTTAGGGTATTGTTGGATTGGAAACTGAATATGGGGTTCTTCGTATAAAAGTAAGCTAATGTTTCTCTTACAGTTCTGCCCAGCATCAGTATCGTTACATCGTAATTAATACTTTGATAACATAATTGATCTTAATCTTTTAGTCTGCAATTTTTATTCTTGCTTCCTCATAAAAATGAGTACTACTCTAAACAACTGTGCTCAACTTTTCTTTTCATATTTTGCAGCTTCTACCTGATTGTGCCCCCCTTTCTGTTTCTTATATCCTGGAGTTGTTAGCACAGCGACATTGCGCTGGCTGTCGATTTTATCGTGCAGAAAGTCGGGGCCACAATTGGGACCCGGAAGGAAATCACATAAAAAATGTAAGCTTCTTTTTACTTCCATGGGTATTCGTTGCTAACTTGCTATTATGAATTACTAATTTTGTCGTAGAGATTAAAGAAATGTTTGCATTTCTCTGTTGTGATTGATCGCGGTACATTGGTTATTTGATATGGTTTCAGATGTATCAGTTCCTTGGTAAATTTAGTTGCATTCATGTAAGAATAACCATCTTTTCTCTTTAGATGATTTTTTTTTAATGAACATTATAGGCTTCATTTGGCCCGCCGTACGCTCTAATTCAAGGAACACTTGAAGCACACGGGGCTGTATTTAAGAACATACCGGCAGAGTCATGCCCCACCGTAAAACGAGGAGCAGTCGCATGGGTTGGTTCCGGCCCAGAATTCTTCATCAGTCTGGCTAATCATCTTGAGTGGCCAGAAACACACACTGTGTTTGGTTTTGTTCTTCCACAAGATATGGAAAATTTGGAGAGAATTGCAAGACTTCCTACAAACCCAGATGTGTGGAGCAGTATCAATGTCTCCGTCTTAGAAAAACCAGTTCACTTACGGTTTCGAAGAATCAATACAAGTCATTGAAATCTCAAACTCGGTGCAAATATGGTTTGCTGATACAAAATTGTCATCAGTAAAAAGTCTGCTTTTCTTGTTCCTCAATTCAGTTCATGTAAATTAGGTATTCAGGTTTGGATTTCTTGAGTTATATCAAAATCCAAGATAACTTGGTTCTCGTTTTCTACTTGGTACCAAAAGATGATTAAATATATAAATGGTACAGGGACCTTGTGTTCTTAATATATCTGTAACATAAAAAGATTTTTATTTATTTATTTTAATTATGAAGAGACAGAAAGGTATATGGAAAACATAGCTACAGAGTTAACATGTGTTTTTCAACATCTGGCATTTTGATGACCAAATACACCGAAACCCGAGAAGATGCATAATCTAAAGAGCTCTCAATTCCATTAGATTCTGAAACTCATTGGTGTCTGCACTGCAGCTTCTAAATTTTGCCAAATAAGAATTTTTATTGTCGTAAGGGAAATTTAAGTGAAAACTTAAAACTCGTATATTTCATTGTAAATACGATTTAATCCAATTTTTTTTTATTTTTTTTATTTTTATACATAGAACTGTTTAAAATACTAATGAATTTTGTTGTGGATCCTACTTAATGTAGATGGTAATAAGTTAAAACCAACCCAAAAGACAATATAACCTATATTAATTGGGTCATTGAGATTCATGTCCATATTTCTATCCAATGTGCCACTAAAAAATGTGGTTAACATTATATAAGAAGAACCAATTGGAAAGTAAAAGGCTCTTGAACATATATCCTAATTAACTTTGTTGGTAAAAGCGTATAATTGTACAGAAAATGGATATCAGAAAGTATAGGATAAGTTCTTAGTTTTTCAGCAGAAAAGATGGTCTCGATCACTTTGTGTGGACATTATTCGAAATGGTCAGTGATAAATCTACATTTCTACTGGACTGTGAAAGGTTTTCTTTTGTTTAAAAAAATTCCTTATTTTTTATATTTACCCAATTAATAATACTTGATATAAAGTTGCATATCACCTCTTAGTATAGGTCACCTCCCTTGTATCATATACATTTTACGATACATGATAATGTTCACTCCCTTATACATTGTATTTTTTTAAAATTTAATTATATATATAGTAAGAGTTGTAAACATGACATGAATATAGAATGGAAACAAAACAAAAATAAAAAAAGCATCTACTTTTTATCTAGGCTCTCATGTCTCAAAGTGGAAAATAAAGAAAATAAAAATTTTGTTTTAAACACGCTTTTTTGTTCTATATTCACAAATAAATTTTTTATAAAAAAAAAAAAAAAAAAAAACTATATTTTAACACTGATCCCTAGCTAGCAAAATGTGAACATTACACACCACCCCATTTGTGCTTTGGGGGGTCATATTAGAAAACAATTATATACACTCAACACTTGGTTAATTAGACCATCTCCAACTCTGTGGCATTGCAGCAAATTACAACAAAAAATGCTCTCCAGCCGGGCGGCATTCACCTTCACCATTTTGCCTCAATGAACATTGTTGTGCCAGATTTGGTGCAACACTATTCATTTGGCGCAATTTTTTTCCCTTTTTTTTCATACCTAAAGTTTTAACTAATCATAGTTTCATCCATATTTAATAAACTCTATTCAGATTATATCCCTTATTTAAAAGTTTGTTTAATCATAGTTTTACCCTTAATCAATCAAATTTATTCCAATTATATCATTTTTATTATTTAATGATTTTGTTTAATTTACATTTGTTTTAGTTAATTTAATTTAATTTCTTAATGTACTAATTTCATAATTTATTAACTTAGTACAATATTATGTTAATTATGGGGTGAAATGTTAATTGTTGACAAATAATAAAAAAAAAAAAGGAAAGAAATGGAATATTTAAGGGAATATTCTTTTTAGTGTACATTTGGTGTAATGGGTTGGAGATGGAAATATTAAATAGTGTGAAAGTTGCACAAAATTAGGTTTTTGGGTTGGAGATGCCGTTAAGGTTGTAGTCCATAGATAAATTGAAAAATTATCAAGCCATGGAGTGAACACAATATTCATGAGCTTGTTGAGTTGCTTTGTCTATCTTTAGAAAATAAAAAAATTATTGTTAGTTTCCTAATTCCTATTATAAAGATGAAGCTAGGTCCAATTGGAATGATTAAAAGTATTTTATAAGATAAATTAATTGTACCCTAAAAAGTGTTATTACCTAATTAACTTTCAAAATCTCCCTTCCAAGGTTAGTATTGATCATCTTCCAATAATGTATAATGAAAAAGGGGTTTATTAAGTACCCGTCCCGTCGATATTGCTTTTATTTATCTCAAACTATATTTTATCTTTCTGCTATGATATGTAACACCACTACCCTTTAGTACCTTTATATATATATATATATATATATATATATATATATATATATATGTTGTTAACGATGCTAAAAAAGCAGACTCCTCCTCCGTTTTGTAACAAAACTTGCTGTAATCTCCATTAACAACACATACATGAATCATCATTAGTAGGGGCAGCTATATTTATTATTTAGGACTGTGATATCCTTTCATAATTAAATAAAAAGAAAATTGAAAAATACTAATAAGGTAATTTACACACATCATGATTCATTACCCAGAAATCAGAATCACCCCTCGCATCTCTTGTTTATGAAAGCTGACTCCTCCTCCGTTTAGTAACAACACATACATGATACATGATACATGATACACCTCTCTCGAACTCACCACCTCCCTATCTTCCTCTCTCGTTCCAATTGCTTTATTTGGAAATCCAGTTTCACGTCCCTATCTTCCAAAGCTTTATTTGGAAATCCAGTTTCACATCCCTAACTCTCCAAGGAACACATTTTTGATATGGTCTTTGCCTCTAACTCCCTATATAAATCGATTTATATTCTCTTCAAAGTTGTTTATCTACATTATCTCTTTGTTTCACTAAGAAGAAAAAAAAAATGAGTAAGTTTGACGACGATTTTCCTGATTATTACGGAGAAGATCTTGAGGAAGAATACGATCCAGATGATGAGGAAAATAAAGACTGGGGAGAATATGGCGGTGGGTACTCCGACGACGACTCAGACGACTCAGACTCAGACAGCAAAGACAAAGACAACGACTCAGGCAAAGAGGAGGAAGAGGAAGACAAAAAGGATGACAACTAGTACCAGAAGATGAGGACTAGAAACTCGATCTGCTTTTATAGTTTTATGTTTAAAATAAATGTTTTAAAACTCCTAACTTCCAGACTTATTATGTTTTATGTTGTTGGTTGGTCACTGGTAAGTACGATCAACATGGAATATGTTTTATATATAATTTCATCTGTTTGTTATTTGTCCGTCATATGTGTAAATTTTTGAACTTGTTCATAATATATATTATCTTATCAATTCATAAACTCCTGTTGATGTTGACGTTTGGATTGGGCCATTGGGGGAGACTCATAACCTCATCAGCTTCCATCTTAATTTCACAATAAGTTTCAACCTTGTCCGACAATAAGGGAAGCTTTGTATAGCAGTTCTTGAATCTTGGTTGTAAAAATGAGTGGGTGTGGGGCACTACCCAACACTTGTGTGCACTTGGAAAGTTGGACCTTTTTTTTTTTTTTTTTTTTTTTATGATGACCGGCTCAAAATGATTTTTTGCTTAATTTCTACATTACTTACAGTAACATCTTAAATTTTAACTACAGGCGAAGAAAATCATTATATTTGATTTAATTTCCTTTCACATAATTAAATTAGTCAAGAACACAATTGTTTTTGATCTTTTAAAAGATATCCTACTTTCTTAATTAACTGTTTTTATTTTATAAAAATAATGCTTATAATTAAATTGTGTAAGAATATCAGCATGATCAATTTCGACGGGACGGGTACTTAATGAACCCCTTTTTCATTATACATTATTGGAAGATGATCAAGACTAATCTTGGAAGGGAAATTTTGAAAGGTAATTAGGTAACACTTTTTAGGGTGCAATTAATTTATCTTATAAAATACTTTTAATCATTCCAATTGGACCTAGCTTCATCTTTATAATAGAAATTAGGAAACTAACAACAATTTTTATTTTATTTTCTAAAAACAGACAAAGCAACTCAACAAGCTCATGAATAGTGTCTCTAATCCATGGTTTGATAATTTTTCAATCTATCTATTGACTACAACCCTAATTAACCCGAGTGTTGAGACTTTTAGGTCATTTATTATTATTATTATTATATATAAATAAAATTATATAATTGTTTTTTAATATGACCCCCAACATAAGAATCAATCCAAAGCACAAATGGGGTGGTGTGTAATGCTCACATTTTGCTAGTTAGGGTTCAGTGTTAAAATATAGTTTTTTTTTAAAAATAAAAAATAAAAATAAATTATTGTGTGGGGGCTTTAACCAACAAAATATCTCCCAAATTCTGAATATAGAACAAAAAAAAAAGCGTGTTTAAAACAAAAGTTTTATTTTCTTTATTTTCCATTCTGAGACTTGAGAGGCATTTTTTTATTTTCCATTCTGGATAAAAAGTAGAAGCATTTTTTTAATTTTTGTTTTGCTTCCATTCTATATTCATGTCATGTATACAACTCTTACTATATATATTAAGTTAAATTAAAAAAAAAATACAATGTTTGATAGATGTGAATATGTGATCATATATGAACATTGGGTTTTGAACCTCTTTTGTATTTTTTATTTTGGAAGAGACGGTGAAAAATTAGTTGATTACTTAATTATCATGCATGGTCAAAAGTACATGATAGGGCTCACTACAAATGTGTAAAGGAGGTGCACTACTACATATATTAAGAGGTGATGTATAACTTTATATCAAGTATTATTAATCGGGTAAATATACAAAAATTTAGGAAATCTTAATTAATTCGTTAGAAAATGTTTAGACTTTTCGTACGTTGAAACAAAGATTTATTTGTGTGTATATATATATATATATATTTAAACTTTATACCATCGAGACTCTGTAAATAAACATCAACCCTAAATAAAACCATATAATCTTCCAGTAAGGTATATTTGACAATGGAAATGAAATTACAATATGAAAATATAGATTAAAACAGTAATATTATCTCTAATTCCTGCTCACTCTTTTACATTTAATATAATTTTTAACTTAACCAAACTAACAGGTATATAGTACGAAAAATATTGTAATTGGGACTGTGATATATATATATATATGTAAGAATATAGTTGGGTGACCCAAGCGGTCCCGTAGAGATTAATTCTGTATATATTTATATAAAAAATGTACATTAATAGTTTAGTTGATGTATTATCAACCTAGAGAATAATAGTTTCAATTTTCAAACTGATTGTTACGAACTCTGAGTGTTGTTTTTATGATAGATATCTAGGTTTCTATAATCTATGATTATCTAAGCTAATTAACATGTCATTTAGCTTTAATATCTAGGATTGTTTTTAATTGCAAATTCATCATCTTAGATAAGCATATAGGGTTTCCCTTGCTCTATGTTGCATTTGAATATTCATATATTCACTTAGGGTGTTAATCTCTTTTTAGAGAATTAAGTCTTGATGATTAAAGAGTTTCATTCAGAATAAGAGAAAGTGATATATTAATAGGCATGAAAAACAGAGCATGTGAAAAGACAAGTTTGCCCCTGAAACGCACCGATCGGCGGTTTCAATCGGCGGCCAGGCCGCCGATCATGTTTAAAAAAGCTCGAAAATGTTTAAAAATGTTCGAAAAAGGCTCGAAAAAGGCTCGAAAAAGGTTTGAAAAGGCTCGAAAAAGGTTCGAAAAAAGTTCGGAAAAGGCTCGAAATGATTTCGTGCCTTTTTACACTGTCATCGTGCCTTTTTACACTGTCATCGTGCCTTTTGAAGTTGTTATCGAGCCTTTTAGAAAGGTTATCGAGCCTTTTAGAAAGGTTATCGAGCCTTTTGGAAAAGTTATCGAGCTTTTTAGAAAGGTTATCGAGCCTTTTTGGAAAAGTCTCGATAACTTTTCCAAAAGGCTCGATAACTTTTCCAAAAGGCTCGATAACCTTTCTCATCGTGCCTTTTGAAGTTGTTATCGAGCCTTTTGAAAAAGTTATCGAGCCTTTTTGGAAAAGTCTCGATAACTTTTCCAAAAGGCTCGATAACCTTTCTAAAAGGCTCGATAACTTTTCCAAAAGGCTCGATAACCTTTCTCATCGTGCCTTTTGAAGTTGTTATCGAGCCTTTTGAAAAAGTTATCGAGCCTTTTAGAAAGGTTATCGAGCCTTTTGGAAAAGTTATCGAGCCTTTTAGAAAGGTTATCGAGCCTTTTTGGAAAAGTCTCGATAACCTTTCCAAAAGGCTCGATAACTTTTCCAAAAGGCTCGATAACCTTTCTAAAAGGCTCGATAACTTTTCCAAAAGGCTCGATAACTTTTCAAAAAGGCTCGATTAAAAAATTAAAAAATATTTTGAGCCTTTTTGAACAAAGTTTCCAGCCTTTTTGTACAGTAATCATGCCTTTTTGTACATGAAAAGGCACGATTGGTGTATGAAAAGGCACGATTGTACAGTAATCGTGCATTTTCATTAAGTGTTCGAGCCTTTTCATACACTAATGAAAAGGCACGATTGATGTATGGAAAGGCTCGAACACTTCATTTCGAGCCTTTTCAATGGAAGATTCAAAACCAAAAAAAATCTCCACATCCCCACGAGCTGACCGGGCAGCTCGACCACCTCGAGCTCAGCGGGGAGCTCGACCCCCGAATGCGTTTGCGTAGAGCCACAAAACTAATTATCCATTGGAGGTCTGTTTTTAATCTCAGAAAACTTCAAAGTAAGAAACGAATGTGTAAAGTAAGGGTATTTTTGTCCGTTCACCATAATAGGTGCCTTTTAAACTTAACTTATTAAAGCAGTGACATTGTCACCAAATCAGTTTAAAAAGGTGACATTTCTCACCAATTCCACATCGAGACTCTGTAAATAAACATCAACCCTAAATAAAACCATATAATCTTCCAGTAAGGTATATTTGACAATGGAAATGAAATTACAATATGAAAATATAGATTAAAACAGTAATATTATCTCTAATTCCTGCTCACTCTTTTACATTTAATATATATATATATAAGAATATAGTTGGGTGACCCAAGCGGTCCCGTAGAGATTAATTCTGTATATATTTATATAAAAAATGTACATTAATAGTTTAGTTGATGTATTATCAACCTAGAGAGTAATAGTTTCAATTTTCAAACTGATTGTTACGAACTCACTTGGTGAATATTAATTTGTTGACTGGGTCATTGACTCACGTTGCAACAACAGTAATGACCAAGTCTGATGCATGCATGTTTTGAGTCTAGTTTCACTAGGAGTCTATTTGAGTTTGAGTCTTTTGATTTTATTATTTAGTTCTTTTTCCTTTAGAAGAAAAATGTACATTAATAGTTTAGTTGATAGAAAGTTTAGCTGATGTATTATCAGCCTAGACAATATATAAAAGTTTCAATTTTCATACTGATCCAAGGGTCTACAATATATATGATTTATATATGTACTTAAGGGTGTTATGTATCCATTTAAGCATTATCATAAGCCACCTTGTGTAATCTCCTCTATTTTATTTTATTTTATTATTATTATTTTTTTTAATCTTTTGAAAGAATGTTACTTGTGTTATGTATCGATTTGCTTTCAATTAGATAATAATTTATTAACATTGCATTCATATACTTGCACTATATATATATATATGTATATATAATTTAGAACAAATTACACCAAACTCCCCTAAGGTTTACTCTTTTACACGTGGAAACAACTTTACCATTAATTGACACTCACCTCCCCTGCCATAAGGGTTTGATCGTTAAGTATGAGAGTTGACCGTTAAAAAATGATAAAAGACAAAAATACCCATGATTCACCAAAAATCTAAAAGAAATAATTACACCAAACTCTCCTAAGGTTTGCTATTTTACACACTGAAACAACTTTATTGATAAATGACACTCACCTCCCTTGCCGCTAGTCAAAGTTGGTCAAATTAAACTGTAGATCAATTTTGACTATCAAAACTAAAGATAGTTTAGTCATTTGAAGCATTTTAAATATATATATATATATATATATATATATATATATATTTAAAATTGGATAAATACTTTTAAATGAAGATTTTGTAAAGGTATTTTAAAATGAAGATTAAGTGAACACAAAAAAAACTGTTTTTAAAATTAAGATTTTTTTTGGAAAGAGAAATAAGATTAATTGAAAATTAAGAATTAAAAAAAGAACGGAATTTTTCATTAAAAAAAAAAAGGGAAATCCAATCTAATTTAAAAGAAATTCAAATGAATAAATAAAAAACTTTAAAAAAAATTGTAATGCCTTTAATTGTTCGCCAGTTCCACCAACAACACAACTCACAATCCCTTCCTAATTTGGTGTAATTTGTTTAAAAAATAATAATTAAAAGCTCAAAATCTATTTATAAATAAGAAAAAAAAATCCCAAAGAAATAGAATTAAAAATTTCAAGTTTTTTAATAAATAGAAAAAAAAAATTAATATTAAAAAAATAAAATAAAAACAAATTAGGAAAGAATTGTGATTTATGTTGTTGATGAAATTGGCAAACTGGCTCAATCTCCTATGGAGGAGATCGAACAAATTAGAAAGAGATTGTGATTTGTATTGTTGGAAATCCCTCAACTGCCACAACATTATAAACATTTACCGGACAGAGTGAGTCGGTGGGAAAGATAAAAAAAATTAGTATTTATTTTTTCAGAGTCTTCAAATCTGACATTTTGAGAGAAAAGATTTACCAGAAGAATTGGTAGATTTTTATTTTTATTTATTTAATATTGGCTTTTTACAATTAATATTTATCTCTTCAAAATTCAATTAACATATAAAAACAAAACAACTCTCAACTTCAAAATGCGAATGGGGGCCATTTAGTACTACACTTGGGTTAAACCGTGAAAGCCCATCCCAACCCGACCCCGACCCCGACCCCGACCCCGACCTGCATAAAAGTGATACCACATCAACTTGTTGTATTACACTCTTCTTCCTCTTTATGATCTTCTTCTTTTATTAAACTCTACACTTGTTTAATGTTTGAACTTTGTTTATCACTAAATAGAGTTCAACATTAAGGAAGTTTAGAGTGTAAAGAAACTTTTCCTTGTAAACTTCGTTAAATTCTACACTTGTTTAATACTTCATATGTTGGGTTTTTTTTTTTTTTTTTTTTGGTTTGTTTCTTTGTTGTTGTAAACTTTGTCTTTATTTCTAAATTTACTAGTTTGTTGGTGCAATTAATCTTGTTTGTTCAGAAAAATTAGAAATAAAGACAAAAATGATCATCTTGGATCTCGGTAGTTGTAATTAGTTGCAGTTGGACTAGCATTGCTTGGTGTTTTTTTTTTCTTTTTCTTTCTTTCTTTTCTTTCTAGCTGGTTATTTGTATAATTGTATTAAACTTGGTTTACTTCCATTATTTTGATTGTTGTTGATTTCAATTCTTTGGTATGATTGAGTTTTTTGATCGTAGGTGACTCATCACAATGTGTTGTGTGTATTATTTTTGAATACATCAAGGCCGATCCCGAGATTTTCGGGACCCGAAGCGGACAATAGAAAATGAGGCCCTCGATACTCTATGTATATTTACTTGATTAATTTTTTTCTCTCTAGTAAATTCTTGTAAAAATCAATATAATAATTCAAATTAAAGACTATAATACAACAAAATAGAAAAATAAAAAGTTACCAAAATAAAAATTTTCCTATCAAAAGAGTTTTGAGTAACCCTAGTTTTGATTTTCATTTTTGTTAGAATGTCTAATAAGAGGCAATTTTTGATATAGTGTTGTTGTAAGAATGATAAATGTATCTCCATTGGTGAGCCTTTTAAAAAAAAAAAAAAAAAAAAAAAACATTTTGTTATTTTTGATTTAGAAAGTTTACGAGTAACTTGATTTGTGTGTTCCGGGCAAAACCTTAACAAGTCTTTCTCCTGGAAGCACAATTGTGTAATGTGTTAGAAATATTTCATATGTTTGGTTTTTTATAAACTTGGTTCATGTAATTAAACCTGTTATCTTAGTAAATTATTCGATATATGTAACAAAACTTTTCTGTTTTTGGAAGGAGTGAAATTATTTGTAGCAATGTTTTAATTTGATATCTAATCTAGTATCTGCATCTATCTTTTAATTTATCACTATAAATAGCCACACACGGTTGTCTTCAAATTTTATCAAAAAAATTAGTTGGTACAAATAAATAAATTCAATCGAAACCAGGTAAAAGTGTTGGTTTTACTCGGTTTATTGGGTTGGACCAGCTGAGAATTCAACTCTACAAAATCTAATCATAAAGTATAAACTAGCAGGATTAATATAATGACGAAGAGGCAAAGTGATGCCTTTCTTAATTGTTTGCAAATGTTGATTGCCAACTCTCTTCTCTTGCAGCTCAAAAGTTATTTCATGCAAGACGGAGTACTCCACATGATAATAAGCATATATACCCTTAATTTTTTACCACGTACATGATATATATATATAAAAGCATACATTTCTCAATTAGCAAACTTTAATAGGACTAGGAGAGATCTAACACATGCCAGCTAGAGCATGCATGTTCAATCCAATCCAGTCCAGTCCAATCCAATCTCATAAAAATAGTACATCCTATCCAATCCAATCCAATCCCACGCACCAAACGCACCCTATTAGTGTTTTTGTTGGTCAAGATAGGACTTTAGTCCAATCCCATATTTGGTGAGTCCAGTGCCGGCCTTGAGGTGGGTCAACTAGGGTCGCACGTCCATGGCCCATTTTTATTTTTATTTTTATTTTTTGTGTTTAGTGTTCATATTTTTGGACTTTGATAAATAAAAGGGTCCAAAAAGAGTCCAAATTTATTATTATTTTTCAAACTTCATATAATTATATTAAATTTGGACCCCAAATAAGAAAAAAGATGTGGAAATCAACTTCTTATATAAATATTGGGCTCAATATGGATTTTCATTAGAATTATTAAAAGCAAATGAGTAGCTCTATTTGCACCCGTAAAAATTTGTATGTGCATCCTGATTTGCATGTACACCTCATTAAGATTTTTAAAAAATTATATTTTGTAAGCTGTATTTATTTTAGCTGGGAGACCCACGTGGTCATGCAGGGATTCTTCAGGGAGGCAATAAAACAGAAAATCAGAAATACCACTATTATTGTATTGAAATTTGAAAGTTGAGTGTTTATTTTATTATATTTTAAAATATCACAATGAACAAAATAGTTGAATCTCAATTTTTGAAAATATTAAAATAATTCCGGATGTTTATAGATATTAATGATATTTGGAGCTAAAGCCATATGTTTAGAGCCACACAGTCACACATCCTGACAGGCTTCAAAAAGTGGATAGGGGCCATTTAGTCTTTTTATGTGTCTGGTTTTTATGATGCTATAAAAACCAAAGCTCCTTTCTCTTTTACCCACTTTGTTCCCGCAACAAGCACGCTCCACTTCGCGCTTCGCTGACCGGCGGCAACTCCGTTACAGAACCAGAAGCATATAACTAACGATTATACCTCTCTCACGCACTTCCACGGTACTCTCACGCACTTGTTTTTGAAGCATATAACGATCATACTTGTTGGATGTTTAGGGTTTCTCCAGATTGTTTTTCCTAAACGATTTGGGAATTGTTTTTCCAAATCTCCCACCCAATAATTTCCCAAACGATTTGTGGAATTGTGTTTCCTTCTAACAATCCCTAATTTAGTTCATACTCGTAATTCCCTCCTGATTTATTTCCTTACAATCGAAACAACAATATTGTGGGCTTTTTGGTTTTATAATCCGTAAGGTATGTTATTTTAGTCATCTGTGATTCAATGAGTTGTAGAATAGAGATAATTGATGTTTTAATTTCATTGGTTTTTTTGGAATGATCTAGTTCCCTGTTTTCAATTTGGGTTTTTTTTTTTTTGTTATTAGTTTAGTTTATCTTGAATCTTAATATGTTTATGTTAGGGTTTTGAACAGAGATTATTCATGTTATTAATTTCATTGATTCTTGGAACAATCAATGATTTAAAATGTTATTGTGGGGTTTATTGATTTAATATGTTAATTGGAACTCTTGAACTTTGATTTGAAATGGGTTTTGGTGTTGTGAGTGTTAATTAAAGTTTTGAGTTTTGGAAAAATGTTTAGAAGACTGGATTTTGGGATTTGGATGTAATGATGTGGGTTTTTTATTTGAAGAAGACGATTCTCCACTGTAGTTTTTTTTTTCTTCTGTTTTTATTACTTTAGGGTTATTTTAGACTTTACAAAAGTCAGATTTGGTCAAACTAACAAAATATATAACTGCATTTAACTCAAGGGGGGTGTCTTTGTAGAATAAACCTCTTATCTATCTGATTACAATTAAGCCAAACCACAGGGGAGGTGGGTGCAATTCTCTCTAATTTTATTAAGACCATCACCACGTTGTTTGAAACAGCCCCATTGATTATTGATACAGGAGATATTATCGAAAATTTTAGATTTAAAAAACATTTTTGTAATTAATACATATTATTTTATTTCCATTTATTATATATTTAATTAGATAGTAAATTATTATATAATTTGATTTTATTAAATCAAATCTAATTTATTTATTAGATAGGTTTCATTTTAATTATTTTATGTTAAATCGAATCAAAATTTATTATTAGATAGGTTTTTTTTTTAAAAGTATAAATAAGAGTTATTGTAGCAGTTAACTGAGTTAATTGAGTATTAAATAAAAATCAGAGAGTTTTCTCTATATTTTCTATTGGATAATGTTACACATCCAATCTTTTTGTCCAACCCCCTATGTGTCAGTTGGTGAGTGGATGCACATTAATAATGATTTATCCATATATCCACTCACCAACTGACATATCAGGGGTTGGATAAAAAGTTGGACAAAAATGGTTGGATGTCTACCATTGTCCTTTTCTATTTTCAGTACCTTTGTAAGGGTCAATGAATTTAAAGCCAATTATCCTAGTATCCGTGCGCGGATTAACAGAATAATAGTATGTTAATTAATTATATGGTAAAGATTTTTTAATGTTTTGGTCTCTCGCGTGGCATTTGTTTAAAAGTGATTACTTTCCTTTATTTGTGGTTGTTTTTTTAAATTACACTTCCAAATAATAACCCATTTTGACTCTCTATAAAGGTTTTAAAAGACCCCTGCAAGTCTGCAACAAGCACGCTCCACTTCGCTGCTCGGCGGCAACTCCATCACAGAACAAGAAGCCAAAAACCCACTTCGACGGTACTTTGATCTCTCTCTCACGCACTTGAAAATGTATTTTTCTGAAGCATATAACGATTATACTGGCTCTATTATTATCAACCCAGAATAGTTCCCTTGAAAATTTGTTGGCTGTATAGGGTTTCTCTAGGTTGTCACTTTACTTTTCTTTTATGGGAATTTTATTCATGAGATTGTGTCTTTTTATTCTTCTGTTTTGTTTTTTTATACTGATTTTTAGTAAGATTATTTTTGGTTTATTTGTCATTTGTTTGTAAATGTTCTGTGTTGTGAAACTTCGTTGCTATGTGAGAATCTGAAAATAGATTATAAATTGAAAAAAAAAAAAAAAAAGGTGCTAAACTTTTCCCTCCCAATAGTTTTCCACACGATTTGGGAATTGTTTTTCCCCAAACGATTTTGGAATTTAGTTTCCTTCTCACAATCCCTAAATTAGTTCATACTCTAATTTTTTATTTCCTTACAATCGAAAGATTTGCTGCTTTCTCTAACTTGTATATATTTAGCTCTGAGAAACAATATTCTGGGCTTTTTGGTTTTGTAATCTGTAAGGTATGTTATTTTAATCATATGTGATTCAATAAGTTGTAGAATAGAGATATTTGATGTTTTGATTTCATTGGTTTTTGGAATGATCTAGTTCCCTGTTTTCAATTTGGGTTTTTTTTTTGTCTTGAATCTTGATGCCTTTATGTTTGGGTTTTGAACAGCATGGGTCTTGGATTGATCTAATGCCATGTTTTAAATTTGGGTATTGTTTTGGTATCCATGTGTTTATGTTTGTGTTTTGAATAGAGATTATTCATTTTTTTAATTTCATTGATTCTTGGAACATTCAAGTGTCATGTTTTCAATTTGGGGATTTTATTGCTATTTACAACTTGTATTCTCACAGACTTTTAATATGGCTCCTTGTAATCAACAACGTTCTACGGTTTCTGCCATTGACACTCAGATTACTTCCAGTGGCTCGGACTCTGTTGCTCCCGGTAGTGCTGAAATTTTAATTTATATTGCTTTTTAATTTCTTACTTGTTAAAATCATTATACATTCCTTTATTTTATTAATTATTTGAGCATTGTTTGTGCAGCTCCAAAGATTACTAAGAAAAAAAGAAGGGTGAGATTGGATCGACTCATAACATCTGCTGACGGGAAGCTCCATGTTGACTTCTCAAGTAGCAAACCAATAGGTCCAATAGGTCCTAATGCAAAGAAGTTCTTTAATGAGGTAGGCATTGTTGTTTCGGCGCATGCACCTCTTAATGTGGGTAAATGGGATGACATACCCGAGGAGCAAATACAACCATTGATCGATCGTGTGTTGGTAAATTATCTTGCCTATAAATAATGTTTATATTACTCATGCTTTGCATATTAAAAAGTGTAATCAATAACATTTTTATTTTTATTTTTATTTAATTGTAGAGCAAATTTGATGTTGATATCTCTAAGCCATATGTTAAAGGTTGGATGTTATGGAGAATGAAGGTGCGATTTAACGGTTTTCAACACAAGAATGCAAGAAGGGAGGCACAAGATGCAAAAATCATGGAACTCATGTCCAAGTTTGAATCTTCTAATATTGGGTCATTCCATATAGATCAAGATTCTTCTGTGCATCCGACTTAGGAGAAGAAGATTTCTCTGGTTGAAGAAATTGTGTAACATAACAAAAGCAAAGCAGTTAAGAAATTTTGTATTATGTTACTAGTCATTTAGTTTACCCATTTTTTTGTGAAAGATTTTGACAATTTAAGGCATTTTATGTTACTAGTCATTTAGAGAGGTTTACCTCTGAGTCATCTCGTATTATTTTAAATTACCCATTTTAGGTATTGTTATTATTTTTTAATTGAACCTGATTATTTTCCGATGCTACCTTCTCAGCTCCTTTTCACTTTTAATTTTAAGAAACATTATATACCCTAGCTTTTTTAATTTTTAATTTTTAATTTTTAATTTTTATATATATACATATACTATCAATGGTTACGTAGATATAAACCTAAGATATTATCAAGCTGAATGAACTAACGTCATTTTTACTGAGTCACATTGGACGATGAGTATTTTATAATCAACTGTCAAATTTTCTTCTTAAACAAAGTTTCTTCTTAAACAAAGTAGGTTGTTCAAGATGTATAGTTCTCTGAAAAGTTATTAAAGCAATAAATAATGTTTGTCCACTTGGCCTCTAGCCAATGTGGCTGAACGCTCTCTGGGAGCCTCCGCCACCACGGTTCAAAGCCATGTGTGTGCATATATTTGTATATATATTCTTTGTCCCTCCTTGACCTTTAAATCCCAAGTGTGGGTTGCCCTCTCCCGGTTTTGGGAGTATTCCTCTCTCCAATTGTGAGAGAATCTGTATTCCACTTATATCCTCTCCCTGATAGTGGGAGTAGTATTCCGGGCTGTGCTTGTAGAGTTTATTCTCGCAGGGTCCCGGTAGTGGTTATACATCAAAATAAATAAATAAGTAATGTTTGTCTTCTTAAATTATCGAAAAGATAATGGACCCCTTGGCATCACATTTGGGTTATTTTGCTGGTGGAACATGAATCTTGTTCAAAAAAATATACTGGGTTACTGTAACATGGTAACAATAAGTTAGAAAATTAACCTTGGCAATTCACTATTTTACTTTTCCACAATATTTTGTCATACATTTAAAGCAATTAATGTAACATAGATGATCACACTCGCAATTAAGCAATAAAACGAAATGAACCATCCAAGGGAAAAAGCACGATAACAATCGATTCACATATTATCCTTCACAAAAATAATACACCTATTACACCAAAAATCGGTTTTTTTATATGGAACTTTTTAAAATACTTTATTATACCTATGTTTAAATTTTGAAGTAATTAATTTTTTTTTTTTACTAAATAAGAATTTTTATTGTGGTTAGTAATGGAAATTTAAACGAAAACTTAAAACTCGTATATTTCATTTTAAAATGTGATTTAATTCAATTTTTTTTTTTTTGCAGAATTTCTTAAAATATTTTATTATACCTATTTATAAATTTTGAGGCAATTAAAATATTTTTACCAAATATGATTTTTTCATAGTGGTTTAGTAAAGGAAATTTAAACAAAAACTTAAAACTCGTATATTTTTTATTTATAAAATACGATTTAATTATACTTTTTTTTCACAGAACTTCTTAAAATACTTTATTATACCTATATATAAATTGAAACAATTAATATATATATATATATTTTGCCAAATTTGAATTTTTATAGTGGTTAGTAAGAGAAATTTAAATGAAAACTTAAATTTGTATATTTATTATAAAATACGATTTAATTCATTTTTTTTTTCATAGAACTTAAATAAATTACTCAAAGACAAACACCAGATACCGATGAACCGGTTTTAGCATCCTGCATCATTTGAAAGATAAAATTTCTGCGGAGACACACATACATACACTAGAAGAGATTCGTGTATTGGATTGTTATGTCGAAACTCGAAAGTACACTCTGAAAGACTGGAATCATGCGAGTGAATTGCCTACCTTTTACCTGACAAGAACTACAATGAATCTTCCTCCAACTTCTCTACTACTAAATATTAAATGAATCAACCAAAGGGCAAAGACATTGTAAAAGACATGGAAAAGAATCGGAGAAAATAAAAGGCACCATATAATAAAACTGTTTCGAATCAAATTCAAATTCTCTTTTCATAGAATTCCAACTCAAAAATTCAAGACAAGGACATCATCGTCTTCAAATATAGTTTGCCAAACTTGTATCGATGTTTTTAGCAGCATAGATGATCACATTCGTAATTAAGCAATAAAACGAAATGAAATGAACCATCGGATGGGAAAAAGCGCGATAACAATGATATAAATTAAGCTGATTCACATATTATTCTTCATTAAACATTAAACAATAACATTTTAAACCATTTCATACATTAGCACGAAACAGCATTCGCCAAAGAGATCACTAGAAACAACAACTCAGTTCAGTTCCCTACACATTGAATCCAAATACACAACTCTACACATGAGCAATTACCAGACATTTATATGGCAAAAAAATTTGAAGAAACAACAGCTAACCAAGTTCAATTTATAACATTAGCGTCATAAGAATGAACTAAACTCTAAAATCCCACTACTAAATTATGTGATTCATAAGCTAAACTATGAAAAATAAAATTAAATAACTAGTAGCATGATCCATTACTGTTTTGTATATCACCTATGAGTGGGGCGAAGGTGCCTTTTTAGACCTCTTATTGTTCTTCTCTGAAACAGCCTTAGCGAACGCCTCCACAATCCGTTGCTGTGACTCCAAAATCATCTCCGTCCGCTTCATCTCCATCTCCATACGCATTGCTTCGATCTCTCTCGCCATGTCCATCTTCATCTGCTCCATTCTCACAAACCCATCTCCCAACATCTTTATTGCTGCCACCATCTCCGCCATTGGCTCCCTCTCTCGCTTCCCCAACCCGGGTGGTGGTTCCTCACACACTCCTCTCAAAACCCTAGTACCGTAATTGACCCCAGACCCAGAACCCGACCCAGAACCGAAACCCGTCTTAGGGTTGAAATTTGAATTTGGGGGTGTGCTATGGTTAGGGTTTGTGGTAATGTTTGAGTACATTTTGGGTCCGGGTTGGGCTATACTGACTCCAGTGGGTATTCGGATTCGAAACCCACTTCCACCACTGCCGCCACCGCTGCCACGAGGAGGAGGACCACCACTCAATCCATTTCGATACAAAGTATGGACGCTCCTGGTGTTACCTACACCGTTTTTGAAATTCGGCCGATCTTGATACAGCTCTTGGTTAATTTCTTCGTCTTCCTCATCGTCGTTATCATCCTCGTCCGGACTATCCGAATTATATTCGGGTTTCGTTGACGGACCCTTCTCCATCGAATCCATCCTCTTGAAGTGTACCCACGATGATGAGAATCTCGACATGGGCATCGACCTCGCACGCTGGATCTCGGTCCGATACCGCTTCCGGAGCTTCTCCATCTTGTGCCGGCACTGGACAGCCGTCTTCGGAGGGGAAGCGGCGGGACACCGCTGTCCCACGTTGTCGGCCACCTCCTGCCAGTGTGTGGCCTTGAGATTTCCACGGCGGAGTGCGTACCACTTCTCGCGGTAAGCGTCGATCAGAGCGATCGTCTCGTCATGGGACCAACACGGCGGCGGGAGGCGACGGGGGTTGGACGGCGGCGTCTGGGTTGTCTGCGGCAGCGTCGGCGCAGGAAGAGCTAGAGGAATTGAGTTATCTTGGGGGATCTGATCTGGATCTGGGTCTTGTTCCTGGTCGTTGTCGTTTTCATGATCGTGATCTTGGGCAGGTGGGGAGGAGGACATGGTGGTGGGAAGTGAGGGGGGTGCGCAGGTTAAAGAAGGAAGGGTGCGCAGGTTAAAGAAGGAGGAAGAGGAGGAGGAGAAAAAGAAGAGGAAAAAAACAAATGGGATCGGGTGGTGGTGGTGGTGGAAAAAGTGGGGGTTGGTGACATATTTGTTAGGTGGGGGGTGGGAGGTGTGTGCGGCTGATTTTGAGATCTAGTAGATGGATGAGGCCACCGCTTAGGTGTTACTCATCTAACGTGCGCCGTGGGTGATGGGAGGCTTGGGGCTGCGCACACACACCCTCCACCCTGACCCTGGTCCACTTTCTGACTTTGGTCGACACCATTTTGGCCATTACCCTTCAATTTTTTATTTTTATTTTTAGAAAAAAAAAAAAAAAAAAATTTTAATTTTTTTTTTTTTTAAATGTGTTTGATGGATCATGGATTGGATTGGATGATGACGATGAGTCGATGATGGTGATAATGTTAGGATGTGTATAGTGGTAAGTGGTAACCCACCCCACATAGGGTGGTGGTGTGGTGGGTTTTTGTTAGGTGGTGATTTGGTGGGTTTTTTTTATATTTTATTTTATTAAATTTTTGGGCGGTGGACTTGTGGTGGTGGCCGGTGGGTGGTGTTATGTTTGGTTGGGTTTTGTGTTTTGAGACAAGACTCACTGACTCCATGCTCAAGAGTCATCAGGAGCAGCTATGGTGGTGTGTTGTTTACTTGTTTATGTACAAGCATTTTTTTTTTAGTATGTATTAATATTTAATACTCTTCTATAGTAAATACTATTAGAGTATAGAGAGAGAAGAAGAGAGAGTTTGGTTAGAGATTTTGGGTGGTGGGTGTCCCCAAAATTTGAGAAAGCTGTTGTGGTTGTGGTGCGGCAAACATGAAACATCCTACAATCGTTTTTCTTCTTCTTCAACGAATTTGCTGTGAAATGTAATAAACAAGTTTTTAAGTGTTGAATTCCAGGTCAGTGGTTTGAATCCTACCCATGCGAATGTGAGTTTTGATTTACAGACCTGGTAATGGGTCGTGTTATTGCGAATTTGTGTCGTTTCATGTTTGGGTCGTGTTAAAATTGCTCCCCCCAAACCCGACCCGTTAGCTTAATGGGTTGAAATATACAAACCCGAAACCATTTGTTAAATTAATGGGTAACCCGACCCGGCCCGTTACAAAATATTATATTTGAGATTTATTAAAAAGTTGAAAATAACTAGCATTGAAGCATGATCAAACTCATGCAATCAAGTTCACTAGCTACTTTTAGAGTTTTAGGGTTAGGGTTAGGGTTATAATATTGTGAAATAATTGATTTATAGTTTTAGATTTTTTAATTTAGAAAATTTTTCTCTTTCAAAAAAAAGAAAATAATTAGAAATTTTAAAAAAATTAATTAGTAAAATATATTTTAACCATAATTATAAAGATGTTTTTTATATAAATTCCATAATGTGAATATACAAAGATTTTTTTTAATAACTTTCATAAACACATTAACAAAAAAATCTTGATATTAATGGGTTATCGAATTAACGGTTTTTTTAAGGGTGAACCCAAAACCGACCCATTATATTTCGTGTCTTAATGGGTTGACCCATTAACTATCCGATCCGATAAACTTGACCCACCAACCGCTATTTTTGAATGGGTTTGGGTCGTGTAAAATTTTACTAGGTCTATCCGCTTACATTCTTGTGGGCCAGGGGTGTAGCTCGAGGTTTCTTATCTGTCCTACTCCACATTACCAATATACAGGCGAGTCACGCAGTTGGAGAGAACAGACGGATAGGTATTTGGATAAAGTTCGGGATCCTCGATAATAAAAGAAATATAAAATCTAATTAGGTCATTAAGAATTAACATTTCAGTTAGTTGTGGAGGTAGACTGATAGGCCCATTAACTGGGTCCAAACAGTTGACTGATAAAGCCTTAAAGGCAGCCCACATTGGCCTCTGCTAACCCTGTTGTTGCTTCACCTGCTACCTGTCTTCTGCCTTCAGTTGTGATTAATACTAACATCCCAAGGGAAAAAAAAAAAAAAAAAAAAAAAAAAATCTAAAATGATGTGAAAAATAATTAATTTTGTGGTATGAATCATAAAATGATGCAATGAATAAAATGATAAATAAAAATCATTTACCATATCACTTGGATGATTCTTGAATAAGTGTAATTACGAATACAAATTTAACTTGAGATAATTTGTAGTTTTAAGTTGCTAAAAAACTCACCTCTTACTCTCTTAGAATCACTTTTTAAAGATATTTACACATAAAACAAATCTGTGGAAAACGTGAATCTAAGAATATCCAAAAATGGGTTTTGTACGGTTATAATTCCTCCAAAGTTTCTCAACTCTTGAGGGAAGAAAAAAGAAAAAAGAAAAATGGAAATCAATAATAAAAATGATCAAGTTGATTCCAATAATAACTGGATCAAAAAGTGGTTATATCAGGATAGCAAGGATTTGGAAGCTGAACTCAAGAACAACATGTTGGTGGTGGCGACGCTGATCGTGGCGGTGACTTTTCAGACCGGATTCTCCCCGCCAGGCGGCGCATGGCAAGGCACCGAAGGCGGGCATGAAGCCAGAAAGGCCATTATGGCATCCCTCAAGGTTTCATACCACATGTTTCTGATCTTGAACAGTTTGGCTTTCAGCATATATATCTACTCAGCTCATTTGATACTGGTTTACCACGAAATTGTGGTGGCCACAGTTTCCATGGCGGCAACTTATGGCACGGCGGTTTGGTCACTCTCGCCTCATAAAGATGTCAAGCTTCGTTATGTGAGCATGGTTGCTCTTTTCCCATACCTATGGCGTTTATCTTACCAGACATTCAAGTCTTTCAGGTCATGCAAACAGCAACAAGTAGATCGATCCTAGATGAAGTGGATATTACAAGCTGTTTTTTGTTTCATTAAAGAAAATGATTAAAATCAGTTGATCAAAAATGGTGTTAAGGGACTATTTTTTAGGAAGTTATAGAATAAGTAGGTCAATGGATTACAATTAAGTTTCTAGTATTGTCAGATGTAAGTCCTACATTTTCTTTTATTTCAGTGAGAATTTGTAGTAGAAGACAATTAATGGGCAGATAATTGTAATAATTGAAGTTCTTTATTAAGTTAAAGAATTATTGTAATTAAATTCTTTACTAAATTAAATAAACCTATTTAATTTGGAGAGCGGTTCTTTCTAAACAACCAGCTGGTGAGTGGTTTTCTCGAATTAACCAATCCTATATATATCATTCCAAATTTATTCAAATTATCATAAATCCCCAAAATTGTCAAAAATCTATATTTTCAAAATTTATGATAGTATCATTTGAATTCAAAGCAGGTAAATTGGAGGCACGCTTGAGAATTATGGAGACGTGCTTAAAGAAGATCGAGATTGAGTACATTCTCTCATTTTGAGTCCGTGCAAAATATTATATAGAAGATGACACCAGAATATTTCTATAGTACTAACATACCTATAAAAATATATTTCAAATTAAGAAAGGAAGTGTTGTAGGAATTATGCAAAGTTTGGTTGAATTGGAAGGGCTATGTGTACCTAACAAAGGTTCAACATACGGCTCACTGATAGAGAAGCAAAGGAGGCTATGCTGATCATGTGTTGTTTATGCTATCGTTGACATGTCAAACCAATTGTTGGATGCCTTGGATATTGTCTTCTCACAAAGCAATGGAGATGATTGGACGGAACCTTCCATGTTTGATGAAACTCCAGATTATCCTTTGATCTAACAAAGCATCCAATGATCCAATTATTTATTCTGCTGGCATGTGGAGTGTTTGATTCAAGGTTTAATTGATGCTTATGTTTTCACTTGACCTGTAGTTGTCTAGTTGAATGAAGTGGTAAAGAATTCTCCAGCCATGCATGAAGAAGAATGGATCGGTTACCATCTGTATCATTGTACATCAACAAAGACAAGAGAAAATTGCATTTCTGTCTCTTATTTTCGTTGCTAGATCCTTGAAATTCTCGAATTATTGCAAGAGTACTGCCGAAACGTGTGACATCAAAAGCAGTGAAGCGATGACCTTGCCTTGCCTTGGCTTTCTACTATCTTTTTCAACTCTATTCTATGATATGAGTTTTTTTGGTGATTGCAGAATTCTTCACTGGAACCCCCACCACCCTTTTCATTCATTACAAATAAGTTTTTAGTTGGCATTTCAAATTATCCTATATCCCCTAAATTTTCAAAATTCAATATTTTCAGAATTTGTGATAGTATCATATGATCATAAAGGATATATATTTAGATATAGGAAAATCAATGTAAATATATATATATTCAGAATATTGTTTAGGTTGAATGAATACTCTCACCACTAAGTCTGATTCTTAGAATATATCTTAATGATTGAAAAATAAGAAAGTATTTAAATTTTCAAAACATGAAAAATTATGCATTGATGTTTTGAAAAAATTAAAATTATTTATTTATATTATAGAAATATTTGTATATATAGACTAATTAACTACTTTATCTTTATTAAATTTCAATTTGGATAGTCAAAATGACGTGCCAAAAACAATGCAAAGTAATAAAAAGTAATCATTCAATAGGCTTAGGGCCTGTTTGGCTGGACTTTTGGAATGGTGCTTCTGGCTTTTGGGACCTAAAAGCAGCTTACAAGAGTGTTTGACTCATTGACTGTTTGGATGTTTCTGGCTGCTTGTAAAAGAGCTTTCACAGAAACACGAGAAGCTAAAAATTAGTTTAATGAAACTTTTTTATTTACCATTTTATCCTTCTATCCTTCAAAACCAAAATCAAAATCCCACTCGAACCACTTCTTTTTTTCATTTCTGTCACCTTCATTACCAGCAATCTCTCGCTAAAACAACACAAAAAATAATCAAACCCATGAGTAGATTTAACAAATCTAACTATGAAATAAGAAATTGATGCAGTAAAAAAGTAGAGAGATGATTCGAAGGTTATGGATTCGCGAGAGAGAGAGAGAGAGAGTGAACCAAGAAATGGTTGAAGTAAAGAAGTGGAGAGAGACAGTATGAAAATGAAGAAAGAGAAGCTGACAAAGATTAGAATGAAGAGGAAAATTTGAGAGCAAAGATAGTGAAAATGGTAGAGAAAAAGAAAAAATTAATGGTGTGTGCTTTCGATCTTCAATGGCAGAGAAATGTGTGGTTGTGGATTGTGGCAAGGGGAATTGTATAAACATCCCCTGAGGTTTGATAAAATTGCAAGAATATGACAGTTTTGACCATATACGCATAAACTTCCCTCAACATTTGAAAATCGTTAGACAAACATCTTCTACCATTAGATGGATCCGTTAGTCAATCCGTTAGTCAACGGTCAAACATGTAAAAAGTCTAAAATATCCTAACCTTTTATTTTAAACAAAATTAAAAATTAAAAAATAAGATAAAAAAATATTAATTTTTTTTAGAAAATATGAATGTATCTTCAATCTGAAAGCTGAAAAAAAAAATTCATCTTCAAAAACAAAAATAAAAAATAAAAAATTTAGTTTGTGCAATTCCCCCTTGATTTTAAATAAATTTAAAATTTAAAATTTATTTATTTATTATTAAATTATTTAAAAAACTATTTTTTTTTTATTTGTAAAGATTGTTTTTTTTTTCTTTTTAGGTTTTAGATTTAAGATACATTCATGATATCTAAAATATATTTTTTTAATCTTATTTTTTTAATTTTTTAGTTTATTTAAATTTAAAATAAAGTGTATTTTAGACTTTTTAAACTTTTGACCATTGACTAACGGATCCATTTAACGGTAGGGGATGTTTGTGCAACAATTTTCAACTGTTGAGGGAAGTTTGTGTGTGTATGGCCAAAAATGCCATATTTATGCAATTTCATCAAATCTCGAGGGATATTTGTGCAATTCCCCCAAAAATTAAATATAAATAAAATTTATCTATATTATTAATAGTTTATTATAATTAGGGCATAATGGGTATTCTGTAACTAGTAGATATTTAAAATGTTTCAACCAAACAGTTTTAAAAGCTCTTTCGGACTTAAAAGCCCTTTTGAAATATATTATCCAAATGGTAATCGAAAAACTTAGGCTTTTACTTTCTTTTTTTTTTTTAGGGGGGAAAAAACTCAGACTTTTATTTCTTTTCTTCTACTGTAAAAGCTAAAAGTAAAAGTTATCTCAAACGAGTCCTTACTCTATATTGTTGCTAAACTTATCCATGCATGTATTGTCCAAAACCATGTGACAAATAAATAATTAAATACCCACAGTCTAATAAAAATAAAAGTTTACTTGCTAGTTGCCATATTAAATGATTTTTGATTAAATGTTTAGGGTTATAGTCGATTAGTCTTCGAGACTTCGATCATCATTGGTTGAAGACTTATGGGTCAAAGCTTAAAACAAGAAAGGGAAGGCGGCTCGGCCAAAAGTGAGGATAGTTTCTTAGATAATTGATTAATTATTCTAAAATGGACCTTTTTCTTTTCTTTTTTTTTTGGCATGAAGTTTACCTAAGTTTAACTTGAGAACTTTTTTTATATACCACCCTCTCACTGTGGTAGCGACTCGAATATTAAATATCATTAGATTAAATGAACGTCATCCACCATCAAATCATATTGAGCGGTGATAATTTTAACCTGAAATTATTTATAGTTTCAATAAAATTCTTAATCTACATAAACCATCGTAATAGACATCAACTAAAGATCGATCAAATGACTAATAATTTGACTATCACCGCAAAAATTCGTACCAAAAGTAAAATCCAACCAAAAAATTCCACATAAAATGAGATATATATATAGAAAAAATGAATCTATAAACAGTAAAAAATGGCTGAAAATTGAAACCAGCAAGAAATTTACACATAAAAGCGAACCTTCAATACATATATTAAAATAATTAAAATATTTTAAAATAATAAATCAAATGCAGTTGGTAAATAAAGCAAAAAGAAGAAGAAAAAGATAACCCACGTTTTCTTATTTTTGTTTTACAAGTGACATAATGGCTATGAGGTAAGGCTCACATTCCGGAAGAGACGAATAAAATAATGAAAACAATAAGTAGAGTAGAATATTTGTAAATTGTAATTTTTGGATCCTAATTGAGGTTTTTATCTGACCAATGATATAAAGCTTCCAATTCACCTAAAATATGTTCTTTTTCTCTTTTATTGTTTGTTTCTTCCTTTGCCATTTTGTTGCCAATTATTATTATTTTGACTCGGAGAAGCCGAATTTGAATTTGGGACGTCAACCTCAACTTTGCTTTTTTTTTTTTTTCCTCAATATGAATACTTCACGTTAATTTCTCGATTCAACTACTATCCACGTAATGTATAGTTACTTATCAATGTGTTTTTAATCAATAAATGAATAAATTTCAATCCAAAGATTTATACAAATCAGAAATTTAAATTTAAAAAAAAAAAAATTGTATTGTAACTAAATCCTAATTTCTCATCACTTTTTTATTCTAGCTTTGTTGACTTGGTTGACCTATATATTTTTCCTCTATATAAACACCTCCAAAGTGTCCCAACTCTTCACTCTTCAAACAAGAAAAAATAAATAGAAACAACAAGATGACAAATATTAATAATCTTGATGATTCCAATATTTCTAAGAGTCGTCGTAACTGCATCAAACAATGGTTCTTTCAGGATTGCAAAGAATTGGATCCTGACTTCAAGAACAACATGCTGGTGGTGGCGACGCTGGTCGTTGCAGTGACTTTTCAGACCGGAATCAACCCTCCAGGCGGCGCATGGCAAGAGACCAAGGCGGAACCCGGCGGGCACGAAGCTGGAAGGGCCATTCTGGCATCCCTCCACCACCATTTGCCATACAACTTGTTTTTGATCCTGAACACGCTGGCTTTCAGCATGTCCACTCAGATCATACTGATGCTCGTTTACCACAGGAGGCTTTACTTCGAAGTTGTGGTGGCTACAATTTCAATGGTGGCAACTTATGGCACGGCCATTTGGTCACTCTCGCCTAAAAACGATGTCAAGCTTCGTTACGTGTGCATGGCTGCTCTTTTCCCCTACCTTTGGCGTTTGTCTTACCAGACCTTCAAGACTTTCATCATGAATTAAACAGCAAAGTAGAGCGATTCCTAGATGGACTGGATGCATGGAAGATTACTAGCTGTCTTTTGTTTCAATAAAATAAAAAAAATGAGTGACAATAGTAATTAGATTGTTTATTGAGTGGAACTTTTAACAAAAAATTGTATCTTGTTTGATATTCAATTAAAAAAAAAAAAACTCTTTTAAGTTAATAGATTGTTTGATAATAAATATCTCCCTCATCCATTCATTTAGAATATTGGAGAATTATTATTTTTTAATTATTTCATTTCTTAATTAGTTTTTTTATTATTTATTTTTACATTCTATTTCATTTTTTAAATCTGTTTTTAAACAGATACTACTATAACATTTCAAATACAGCATAGTATTACCCATGAATTGTAATAAAATGATGTGACGAATAAGAAGATAAATTTAAAACATTTACCTTATCACTTGGATGATTCTTTAATAAATGTGTAGGTTTAGTGCTCTTGATAATATGACATTTTCCAGCGTACATAATTATAGAAAAAGACTACGTACAACTTGTCAACTTGAGTCAAGCAGGCTCACCAAAACTCCTAGTACTCTAGCTACGTATACGTACCAAGGGAGTCAATTGACTATATTTTTATTTTTCTTTTTTGACATGAATATATATATATATTTCTTTAAAATAAGCTTCACTGCTGGAGGTCCATATATGATATGTGTATATATATAAAGTTATAAACTCCCTCTCCTATAATTCTACCTAGTATGACGTAGGTGACTTTTCAGGCGGCGCATGGCAAGACACCAAGGATGGGCACGAAGCCGGAGAGGCCATTTTCGCATCACTCAAGGTTTCATAATTCATTATTCATACCACATGTTTAAAAATTATTTATTTAAATTACAGGAGTTTTTGCATAGACTAACTACTTTATCTTTATATTAAATTTCAATTTAGGTATACAAAATATGACGTGCCAAAAACAATCCAAACTAATAAAAAGTAATTAATCATCCAATATGGCTCGTAGTAAAACACGCTGAATGGTTCAAATGGGGCTTTTTCTTAATGACCTTTAATGTCGGCTCACATTAGTTTGCTTACTGTCTATTGTCGCTAAACCTTTTTTTTTTTTTTTTTTTTATAGGTATTACACTATTCAGGTTTTTTTAGAGAGGAGAGAGACTCGAACCCGTAACCCCGTGATACAGGTATAAAAGGTTTCACCATCGAACATGCCTCATCTTGTCACTATTGTTGCTAAAATTAATTAATTAATCTTGGCCACTAGTGATCGACTCTATATTGTCCAAAACGATGCGATAAATAATTAAATACTCACAATCTAAATCATGAAAATGATGTAATCAAAATCAAAGTTCACTGGCCACATTAATTTTGAATGATTTTTGATTAAATATTTGGGGTTTAGTTGATTAGTCTTCTACCATCTTTAGGCGAAGACTTATTGGTCATCCTAAAACAAGAAAGGGAAGGTGGCTGATCGGCCAAAAGTGAAAATAGTTTCTTAAATAATTGAATAATTATTCTAAAATAGACTTAACTTGAACTATTATCAATCTAAATAGCTGTCATATATATATATTTTTTAAACACAAGCAGGCAAAACAAGAACCATTATAACAGAGAAGAAACACAGGCTGGAGTAGCACAATAGCTGTCATATTTTAAAATCACTAATCAAGTGCATTTGGTAAATAAAGTTAAAAAAAAACGAAGAAAAAGATGACACATGTTTTCTTGTCGATGACGCCATTTTCATGCTTTTGCTGTATAAGTGACATAATGGCTATGACGTAAAGCTATAGTGGTTTCATAATTTAGAATCTTAGATCAAGAGTGGAATCTGCGGAGGTTATGGCTCTGAGGGAATGTTTGGTTATGGCAAACCAGCAGGGGCTTAAGATTTCTTGGACTGAGATTGATGCAGCTAATGTGGCTGCCGGTGTTAATTTGTTCAAGCCTTTGGCTTTGTGAAGGGAATTAAGTTGGGATTTTGAAATGTAATGCTATCTATAGGAAAGGGAATAATTTGGTACATAATCTATTAATCTGGTTTCCTTAGCCATCTCTTTCAGAGTTTTTTTTTGTGGTTTGTGTTTTGTTTCCAATTTTATATATTAGCGTGTGATTTTAAAGGATGTATAATGGAATTTGATTCAGAATATTAGCTAGATATGTGAATATTAGAGTATCTCCAATATAAAATTGGTTTGTATCTTAATAAATTAAATATTGACATGTCAACGATATTAATAAACTTGTTTCTAAAATATAAAAATTTAGTTGTTATTTAAAACACAATTTCTTAATGACAAATCTAGTTATTATTAATTTTTTTATCAAACAACTTTATAGATAAAATCAATATTTACTGAGTCGGTTAAAATAGTCCGTGATCATATGGTCTTGATGTCTTGTATTATGAATAATTTTCACATTAATTTCTTTATTATTAGCTTTGTTGACCTATTTATTTATTTTTTGTTTTTTGTTTTTCCTCTATATAAACACCTCCAAAGTGCTTCAACTCTTCAAACGAGAAAAAAAGAAAAAGAAACAACAAGATGACCAATCATGATCGTAGGAATGTTGATGATTCCAATATTATTTCTAGGATTGGTGAATGCATCAAACAATGGTTCTTTCAGGATTTTAAGAATATTAAAGGAGATTCGTCAGAGGCAGCAGAGCTAGCTGCCTTCAGGAACAACATGTTGGTGGTGGCGACGCTGATCGTGGCAGTGACTTTTCAGACTGGAATCAACCCTCCAGGCGGCGCGTGGCAAGATACCAAGGAAGGGCACGAAGCCGGAAGGGCCATTCTGTCATCCCTCCACCACCATTTGCCATACAACTTGTTTTTGATCCTGAACACGCTGGCTTTCAGTATGTCCACTCAGATCATATTGATGCTGGTTTATCACAGGAAGCTTTATTTCGAAGTTGTGGTGGCTACACTTTCGATGGTGGCAACTTATGGCACGGCGGTTTGGTCACTCTCGCCTAAAAACGATGTCAAGCTTCGTTACGTGTGCATGGCTGCTCTTTTCCCTTACCTCTGGCGTTTGTCTTACCAGACCTTCAAGACTTTAATCAAGAAGAATGAAACAACAAATTAAATGGAGTGGATGGAGGATTACAAGCTGTGTTTTGTTTCATTAATAAAAGAAAAATAATTAGTGATAATATTAGTAGCCTAATAAGCCATATGTCATTAAAAAAAAAATGCTATTTGTTTTCTCGATTTCTATATTGGCCAGTAGTGTGTTTAGATTGCCATAAAAAAAAGTAGCGTGTTTGGATTGATTTTCCCAGTAAAGCTTTTGGAGTAACCTTTTATTTGTGCTGTAAGTGTTTTTATCTAGCTAGTAGAACTCTTAATTAATTTCACAGGTTAATTAATTTCAAATGGATCTGCAGCTTATACAAGTCTAATGCAGATTATTTAGGGGACGTTCGGTATTGTTTCTAAGTGTTGTTTTTTGTTTTTTGAGTTTAAAAAATATAAAAAACTTGTTCGGTGCGCCATTTTCAAGAAAAAGAAAACAAAAACATAAAAAACTGTTTTTTAATTTAAAGCATGAAAAGTTGGACCATCAAAAAGAACAATTACATGTTCTCGTTTTTTATAGACACACCACCACTTTTTTTTATTTTTTTTATTTTTATAAAACATAAATTATTGGTACATTTGACTCAGAATGTGATCTACAGCTAGAATATTTAATTGTGGCTGCTTACATTGGGCTAGGGAGATAGGGTTCTGTCATAAAAAAAGAATATTCATGTGAGATTGAGATGCTAGCTGCTAATCTGGGTAACATTCCATTCACCATCTTTGTTTCTTGTTTCTTCTTCTCTTTCCTGTTGATGATGATGTCAATTATTTTTAGGTTTTTTTTCTTTCTCTTTATCGGTTCTTTCTATTTGATGTTTTTTTAACATGATACGTTCTTTGTTCATGGATGAATTCTCGATCTCTCTTTTCTTATAAGAAATCACTGGTTTGAGGAAAAAAAATGATGATGAATAGAAGAGAATAGAAGACTTTTCTGGACTGTTGTTGTGTTGTGTGAAGATTGAGTTGAGTTGAGTTGGGTGGATGGAAGGGGTTGAAAGAAGAATCTCTCACCCAACCTTTCAGATTCATCACGACTCTCTCTCTCTCATCATCCACTTGTTTTTTATTATTCATTCATTTATTACTAGGGCTGGGCATGGTCCGGTTTGGTCTGGTTTCAACCGGAACTAGACCAAACCAAAACTTTCGGTTTTTTTTTAAAACAGGACCAGTTTGGACCAATCTTCTTTTCAGACTAGACCAGACCAAATTACATTGGTTTGGTTAGGTCTGGTTCGGTCTAACAGTTCTTGACTTGAAATTTTCCTTTATAATTTTTATGCAATTTAAAATTTATATCAAATGGTCCATCATTTAAAAGAAATATATGGTATGATGAGTTATTGACCGATTCATATATACAATATAAAGTAAATAAAATATATTCAAATATAAAAACTAAAATTAAAATATCTTTTCATACCAAATAAAGTAATAAAATGAATAGATTATTGGTGGTTTTAATAAAACAAATATGAAATAATAAATTAGGGTTTTCACTCTTAACTCAGTTTACAGTTCGGTTCAGGTTTAATAAGCTTGGACTATAGACCAGACCGGACCATACGGTTTTATTATAAAAAAATCGTACGGTTTTTTCAAAAGTAAAAAACCGGACCAAACCAAACGGGTTGGTTTGATTTGGTTTGGTTTAGCGGTTTTGGGCTTTTTTGCCCACATTTATTTATTACTATAATTTAATTCCAGTTTTATTTTTTTAATTTCAACACCAAGAACAAAGTAGATTGGATCTCCACTGTCCATCAATCCATCTATCTTGATGGACAGTGGAGATCTAATCTGGTGATTGGAACTCCACCTCTCACTTTTTTTTTCTCTTTTTTTTTTCCTTTTTTTTTTAAAAAAAGAAATCTATTACAATGGATAGTGGAGACTGGAGATCCATTAAAAAGTTTTATTTATTTATTATTATTTTAATTTTTTCAGTTTTTCAGTAAATTCAATTATTCCAAAATATATATATAAAGAAAAACTGATTTTGGAGTATTCTACTAGATGCGTTTTTTATATTTACATTTTCAGAATATCGTTTTCAATAATTGCTACCAGATGTGTTTTTAAGCTCGAAAAATATAAAAATCAATTTCTTGAAATCAACAAAAACAAGAAGACAAAAAATAGAAAACGAAACGTTACCGAACATACCCTTAATTACTTTTTTTTTTCTTTTTTTTCAAAGGATTAATTCATACAGCATTTCATAATCAACTTGCTTTTACACAGTTGAATATGGTATGTGTGTTTATAACGTGCCTATATGAAATTTTCCCAGGAAAACACCTAGATGTTTCATCATATATAATAATAGAAAAAGACTACAACTTAAGTCAAGGCTCAACAAAACTCCTACTATACCAATGTAATTAATATCCATTGACTATAATATATATATATATTTTCTCTGGAGTACTTTATCCAATTTTGTAATATAAATCTATCTTAAAATGTGCATGTTAACTTGGAAGAGGATTCGCTTTGTGAAGAAGTGGGGAAGTTGAGTGGAACTAGTACAAGAGAACTGAACAAAGATGGGTTCAGCCCCTTGCATCTTGCAACAACTATGATAGATAAAGAACATTGATAAAGTTCGATATAATTCGAACCTATAAACTTATTGAGATAGATTCAATAGGTTTATCACTAGCCACCCTAACTTCAATTTGTTAGTTTCAATTACGAGTGATAATATTTATACCCTTTAAAAATTATATATACACCTCCGGCCAAATATGGTGTTTTCGTTTTGGTTGGCTGTAGTTCTTGCTGAGGGCTGTTCTTTTGGGATCTTACGCTTACGGCTGGTAGGTCTGTTATTGCCTTGTGGCTTTTTTTGGTTGTTCAATAAACTTCACTGTTAAAAAACAAAGTACACCTCAATAAAATAAAATAAAAAACTCTAATAATTTATAAATAAACCTTACTTAATGATAAAAGTAGTCTTAGATAATTTATTATTATTATTATTTATCGTTCATTCCATTAAATTACAATATATGAAAGTTGTTAGTCAATACACAAGGTAAACCAAACATGTACGGTATTGTATTATGTAATACAATCTTACCTTATTATAGATAATAATTTTATTTTATCTAATGAATTTTACATACCGTGTAACAAACTAATTTTACCACTGCCCAATAATATGTTATAATGGTAATAGGTGTTCATTTAGTCCAATAATATCCTAGGTTCGAGTCGCTGTACCCAGGGGCGTACCTAGGATTTTCTAATGGGGTGGGCTAAAATAGAAGTACATATATATATAAAGTAAAATAAAAACTTTAACGATACTAGAGAATTTCATTAATCGAAAAACAAAAATAGAGTGATGAAGTGACGATATGAGAAAATTTGGGATCTACGCCACGAGGTCTCCCTAAAAAACCCCAAATTTACGAAATATTTTTTCAAAGAAAACAACAAAGTTAAGTAGAGAATTATTAGTTGGGGGGAGAGAGAATTGAAAAATGTAAGAGAGAAAGAGAGGGGGAAATTGGGATTATATATATATATATATATATATATATATATATATTGGATATTGACATGACGTCGTCTGAGAGAAGTGAATCAATCATATACTTTAACTATTCTACAGCTCTACGCCTCTACTACTCTAAACCTATGATAATTAGATAGCTTGCTTAATAAATTAAATAATATTAATTTAATTATATTCTTTTTACACAAAAGGCTGACCCGGCTATAACCCGGGTCAGCCCTCTCAACCATCCGCCCCTGGCTGTACCCGCATATGGTATATAAAAAAATGTAGCAATATATATATATTGAAGAAAGGGAAATTCATTAAGCAAACAATTACAATTGAGCTAGGTGATCACCTAGAACAACCAAGGCCACACAAGGTGGAACCTCCTCCATCCAAAACAATTAAATATTGGGATTGGGCTTTCCAGAGGCAAACACGACCTTCAAACAATTAAATATTTATAGTATAAATCATAAAATAATGTACTGAATAAATAAATAAAGTTCACTTACCATATTATTTTTGGATGCTTTTTGATTAAATATTTTAGATTATAGTTAATTAGTCTTCATCCAAAATCTTTAGGTGATCAAGACCTACGGGTCGGGTCAACCTTATAGCAAGAAAAGGGAGGTGTATGCCCGGCCAAAAGTGAATATAGTTTCTCATATAATTGATTAATTATTCTAAAATTGACCTAATTATTTTAACCTAGATTTTCTGATAGCAACCTATGGTGAAGACGATTCAAATTTGAGATATTAATGGACTGAATGAAGGTTCTACACTAGACAAGATAAGGTTCATCCGATGGTAAATCCACTTATACGGCTGCAATGCATGAAAAAAATCGGAAAATGATTTTAGTTTCGTAAACTCCCCTACGTTTTAAATTATCACTTTTTTTTTTGAAAATGAATATTTTTGACGAAAATTGTCCCTAATTCCCCAAGTGGATGTCTGCCAAACATATCAAATTTATTGAGGGAAATTTCTAAAATAGTCTCCATATGTTTGTAAAATACCAATACATTCCCCTTTTGTTTGAAAATGTATCATTTTAATCATTCATTCAATTTTTTTAATCAAATTACACGGCCAATGGTATAAACTTTTTACACAAATAAACTTTAATGACAATTTTTCTTTTTCCTTTAAATGGATAAGATAAAAAAAAAAAAAAATGTTATTAATAATGTTCAAAATGTCAAAACAAAATTAAACAATGCTTTAAGGATGTGAACAAAATAGAATATCAATTTCCCAGAAACATCAAGATATGGTAATTGCTAGTTTGCTACCAAGCTAAATAGACTATTTGAGTTGGTCCATTTGGGGTATTGAAACTTCATTTTGCATTTAATTTTAGCTGGCAAGAAAAGCTTTGAATAATCGCACAAAATCACTCAATTTGGAATCTTTGCATTGTAGGGACTCACCCTAACACCCATCTTTGCCATGATTTTTTTTTTTTTTGAACGGCGATCTTTATTAAAGAAGGAAGAGCACACGGCAACAAACAACAACAGGAAAAAAAAGGAAACACAGCGAGAGCCACAAACAGAACGCAACAGGAACCAGCAAGAACAAAGCAAAGGCCCCCCAAAACAGAAAAACAACCTGAACGGAAAGAAACAGGAGAAAAACAGGGGAAAACCACAAACAACAGAGCAATTAGTCTAGCGCCCAATGAATGAAATCCCCTTCATTTTTTGAACCTTGCTTAGCCAGATTCAAAGCTCTTGAGCTGAACGACACCACCAGCCCCCCATGACAACTTAAAAACTCCCGAATATCATAGACCATATTGACGTGATCAAGGCAACCAAAACCTTCACTGTTTATCCAAGAGACCACCGTCTTCGAATCACTAACAATCTCGATAGTTCGCTCTAAAAAGAGAGGGTTCGAAACACAGAGAGAGCAAGCTTTCTCTATGGCCATAAGTTCAGCCGTAGTCGAATCCTGAGACCCTAAAAAGACCAAGAAGGAACACAAAACTTTGCCTCTAGCGTCTCTCAAGACCCCGCCCATACCAGCTGATAAGCTGTGTTGTTTGTACTTAGTTAACTCTGGTTGGAACCGTACCTGGATTCGGTTAAATCAATCCATAAGTTTGATTGCCCTCTTATGAATAAGACATTTCACAATAAATGTGTTGCAGCAGCCCAAAACAACAAGAATAGAAATGTGCATTGTCATTTAAACATATATGTAGAAGACTTTGAAAGAAATCTAAAACCAGGAGATTACCAAACTGAAATGCTTGTGGCATGGTCCCGACTAATAATTGAAATTCTGCGGCAAGGAGGTGAGCTAGATCGAAAATGCTAGAAAAGGGGCAGTCATTAACATGCATATCAGTTTTATCATGAGTAAATATATATGGCAACAAAGTGCATAGATTGATTATCAGCCAAAAGTGCAAAATAGAATTATCATGAGGAAACTCGGATGTGGCAGTGATCAAATGAAGTAACTTTAGTACATAGGCATCAGAAATTGAAGACATCAACATTTGACAAAGTTCACATATTTTCTTCTGGTTGCCTTTTGCAGGTAATGGTTTAAAGAATCAACAAATAGAAGAAGAAGATAACTTCAACAACAAAGATAGAAACTCTGTTTTCAATTATCTGCACATCCCAATGACAATAAGCCTAAGTTTCAAAATTCTTCTTGATTCAAAAGGTTGACTTGCTTCCCATTGAAAACATAAATGCAAAAAATCAAAGAAGGAAAACAAATAAACATAAACAAATGTAATTACAAATGTTTGTATTTCATAAAATTACATTTGACATCAAGAAGTAAAATGTTCCACCAATTGGTTTTTGATCTTTACATATATGAGTGCTAGCATGTGTTATACTTATATGACGCATGTAAATTTGTGAACCATTATGGCAGTATCTAAAATATTTAAAATACTCTCACTATAATTAATAAGAATAATAACCAATTTTTCTATTGAAATACACTGCACCAATCGGCTTGTGAGACAGGAATGATTTGATAGTAAGTTTTGCTACAAAAGCAAGTTGAATATGCTTACATGAAGTGGGGAGGAAACAAGGGTTTAAAGGACAAATTTGATGACATTGCAATCACAATGTGTGCAAATGCTGAAGATTACTAGTTTAGAAACAAGAAAAGAGAGAACTTTTGACAGATCAGTGCCAGTTATAGAGTTTTAAGTAGTGACATGGCCAGGTACGTCATCAAATACTTGTTGACGTGTCTAGGCACGTCATGGCATGATAAGTTATACCCACATCATGAGGTTATGGGTTCAAATCTCTTCCCCCTCCCCCATAAATCTCCAAATTATTATAATATATCAATAAAAAATAAATGAACGTTCTATACCATTAAGTCACATTGGACGATAGTAATTTTAATCTAGGATTATTTATAGTTCAAATAAAATTCTTTATCTGCATAAACCATCGTTATAGACATCAACCACCGAGCGAGATGACTAATTATTCGATTGTGATCACTGCAAAAATTCCTACCAACCAAGAAATTTCACATTAAATGAAATGTATGGAAAAAATGAATCTGTGAAAGAAATTTACACATAAAAGCGAATCAATAATACATCTAAAAGCGAACCAATAATACATATAAAAGTGGGAATATAAAAGTGAAATATGTTAATTTCTTGTCGATGACCCCATTTTCATGTTTTTGTTGCATAAGTGACATAATGGCTATGACGTAAAGCTATAGTGGTTTCACATTTTATAGGAGATCAGGAAGAAAATAATTAAAACAAGTAAGACTTGTAATCATCCAATTCACCTAAAAATTTATTCTTTTTTCTTTTATTGTTTGTTTCTTCCTTCGTCATTTTGTTGCAATACTTTTATTTATTTTTTCTTTTTCATTTTTTCTCTTGACTTGAGTGAGGATATTTGAATTTGATTCCTCTACTTTACTTTTCTATTTTTCCTCAAATATCAATTTCAGAATTATTTACGATCCTGCTTTTTTATTTATTTAATTTTTTGAAGTATTTTATAAATTCAAGATTTTTTTAGGAAAGGAAAATTCGAACCTATAACTTCGTGGTATAGGTGTGAGGGGTACGGTATATCACCAAACCAACATCATCTCGTCATTTACGATCCTGTTATGAGTACACGTAACATTATAAATTTTCTATTCTTCTCAAAACTTAATTGAATATATATGATCAATTTTATATATTAAAGTGTGACTTTATATAAATGTCCCTTATATCCACACCACGAAGCTGAAGCTGTAGGTTCGAGTTTCTCCCTCTCTCTAATTGAATTATTATAATATATTTTAAAAAAATTAAAAATTAAAAAAAAAAAAAAAAAAAAAAAAACATGTGACTTTAAGGGATATTCAGAATATTAGATATCCTGTAACACAAAACACAATCTTATTTCCAAGCCATGCATACTTGAACTAAGCAAAATAAATGAGCAGATTGATGCAAATAAAGTAGTGTCTGTTCTGTTCTTGTCCTATGGTTCATTTTCACCATTAATTTCTCATCCCTTTTTTATTCTTTCTTTGTTGACTTCATTGACCTACTTTATTATTATTATTATTATTTTGATAAATTCATTGACCTACTTTTAAGTTTTAATATTACATATTTTCATATCGATATTTGTGCCCTGATTTTTTGTCTCCTCTATATAAAGTTACGAGTAATGCACTCCATTCAAAAACTTCACCCGAACTCCAACCCAAATATGAGGTGTCATCACCACACACAACATGAGCCCACCATGATCCACCCAAAAACTCTACCCAAATTTCAACCCAAATGTGAGGTGTCATCACCACACACAACATGGGCCCACCAATCATGGTGGGCCCATGTTGTGTGTGGTGATAACACCTCACATTTGAGTTGTAATTTGAGTGGAATAGTATTATTGTAAAGTTATAAGAGTAGCGATATTTGCACCCCTTTGAAACTGTATGTACACCCCACATTAATAATTTTTTCAAAATTCCAATATTGCCCTTAAATAAAGTTAATAAAATAATTGTAAATATACCATGTATATTATTATTTTAAAATAATCGATATTTTGAACATTTTAACAAATTACAAAATTAATTATCTTTTGATCTTTCAAAACAAAAACTTTTGATCAAAATATTAAAAGGATTAACTGAAAATAATAAAATAGTGACTATTTCACTGTTATAAAAATTTATAAGAACCTGTAGTTCAAAAAAAAAAAAAGATAAAATAATAAAATTTCTAATCAAAAACCTAGAAATAAGAAAAAGGGAGATATGTATTGAACATAAGAGTTTTTGATTTTAGTTATCATTTAGATCTTTGAAAATTCACCCTCTGTAACACCTTGCTTCTCTAAATTCCATTCTTCTAACATTTATCTTTCAAAATTCTGATTTTTTTTTTGGTTTGTTTCAAAACCAAAATGGATTAAAGGATTTTTATCTATAAAGCAAGGGTTTTGGTGTTTTCAGAATTCAGATCCAAGTTCTTAAAAAAAAAAAAAAAAAAAAAAATCCAGATCCAAGTTTTCATTCTTTTTTTTTTTTTTTCAAGTAAATTTAGGTTTCAAAATTTTTTTTTTATTTTTTTATTATTATTATTATTATTATTTTTTTTATCCCTTAAAGTTTGTTTTTGTTTTATCTGTGTATTTCTGAAAAACTCAACACTCTCAATTTCAACCATAATGAGGAGGAGCCGCGTCTTCAGAGGAGCCTTCTTACGGTTTTTTTTTTTTTTTTTTCATTTTATAATTTATTAATTTCTGATATTTATAAAAACGGTAGAGTAAGGACATATTCGGTAAAATATGGGGTGTTCTAACGGGTTTTAATATTTAAAATTTTTTAATAGGGTGTATGTACAAAAATAGGTGTACATACAGTTTTTTAGGGGTGTAAAAATCGACACTCAAGTTATAAACACCACCAAAGTGTCTCAACTCTTCAGCTGGACAAGACAAAAGAAATATATAGAAACAACAAGACAAATAATGATAATCATACCAATATTATTTATGGGATTGGTGAGTGCATCAAACAATGGTTCTTTCAGGATTTTGATCAGAATAGCAGAGAATTGGATGCTGCCTTCAAGAACAACATGTTGGTGGTGGCGACGCTGATCATGGCAGTGACTTTTCAGATCGGAATCTCTTGTTGGTGGTGGCGACGCTGATCATGGCAAGAACAACATGTTGGTGGTGGCGACGCTGATCATGGCAGTGACTTTTCAGATCGGAATCTCTCCGCCAGGTGGCACATGGCAAGACAACAAAGATGGCCACGAACCCGGAAAGGCCATTTTCGCATGCCACAAGATTTCATTCCACATTTTTTCTGATCCTGAACACGCTGGCTTTCAGCATATCTACTCAGATCATATTGACGCTGGTTTACAACAGGAAGCTTTATTTCGAAGTTGTGGTGGCAACAGTTTCGATGGTGGCAACTTATGGCACGGCGGTTTGGTCACTGTCGCCGGAAAAAGATGTCAAGCTCCATTAAGTATGTGTGGCTGCTCTTTTCCCTTACCTTTGGCGTTTGTCTTACCAGACTTTCAAGACTTTCAAGTGCAGTTCTCGACAATCATCAACAAAGTAGATGGATTCCTTCCTAGATGGAGTGGAACGAGGATTACAATATAATTAGCTGTGTTAAATAAAAAATATATAGTGATAATAGTAGTAGTCTAGTAAGCCATATGTTTTCCCGATTTCTATATTGGCTAGTAGTGTGTTTGGTTGGACTTTCAGAGTAAAGCTTTTTGGAGTAATCTTTTAATAGTACGTGTGATTAGCTTTATTGAGTTAATAAAAAGTTGCATGTTATTTGATATTTAATTAAATAAATGTTTTTAAATTAGCAGATTATTTGATAATATATTTTAAAAAGCTTTTGATGGTAATAAAATATATAATAAAAAAATGGTCGATAATGTATTTGTAATGAAAAGATATATGATGTAAAATCTAAAAAAAGCTTGGGTGGGTTTCTCCCATAGATGTAAAATAGTTTTTTTATTTTTTTAATATTTGTCACAAAAATAAAAATTAACAGAGCTTTTAATCTATAGAGAATTAAGTCATACCAAACACACTCTACGTCCTATGAATGTGTGGCCTTAATTTGAGAACACATTAAAAAGGATATTTGTAATGTTATTAATCTAAATAAAAATGGAAGTTTTATTTTCTCAGGAGTACTCTATTCAATTTTGTTTTTATTTACAGATTTGTAATATTATAAATCTCTCTTAAAATGGCTCTACGGACATATGTTTATTAGCTTTCTAAAGCCTTAAGTAGAAGTACTATAATTAACAGAATGGATATGAGAGTTTGCACGACGCTGCTCGGACAAGAAATGTTGATCAGTGGTAAAACACATTTGCTTATGCTTACTCTCTAATCTCTATCGTTGATCATAAATTAAGTACTTAATCTTGGCCACTCAGTGATTGACCCTATATTCTTCAAAACGATGTGATTAATAATGAAACATCCACATTATAAATCATGAAATAATGTGGTGAATGACGTAATAATAATAAAAATCACTTAACGTATTATTTTTGGATGATTTTTTATTAAATATTTGGGATTATAGTTGATTAGTCTTCATCCGTTGTTTTTTTTTTTTTTTTCTATTGTGGTTTAGGGATCTATCGGGGAACTGACAAGATTGGGTTCTACAAGAACAGTTCGGAATACAATTTTTCACTCTAGAGAGGGGGTCTCCCTACACTTTCTGGTTTAATGGATAAAGGTAGGCATATATTTACACTACTAATGTTTGAACTTTAGTGGTGCAACTTCAGTTTAAAGTCTTCATCCATTGTTAGGGGAAGACTTAGGGGTTGACCTTAAAACAAGAAAGGGGAGGAGTATATAAGAATTCTTTTTGATAGAGCATCTACGATGACGACGACTTGATTCTAAAATATTGCCAAGCTGAATGAGTGCCTTTCACCACCAAATCATATTAAGTATTGTTAATTTTAACCTAAGATTGTTTGCAGTTTAAATAAAACTCTTAATCTGCATAAACCATAACATCAACCAACAAGTGAGACAACTAATAATTCAATTGTCACTGCAAAAATTCCTACCAAACAAGAAATTTTACATAAAATGAAGTTAATGGAAAAAATGAATCTATGAAAGAAATTTACACATAAAAGCGAATCAATAATACATATAAAAAGCGAACCAATATATAATACATATAAAAGTTAAAGCAAACATCCACGGTACAAAAATACAATTTTATTATTTTATTGAATGCATTAATTGTTGAATTTTATAATTTTAAATAATAAAAAAATATTATATAAATTGAATATATTAATTATATTTGTTGACTTTTATAATTTTAATTAAAAATAGCATTTCAAATAGAATTATACATCGAGTACAAATGTATAATGCTAAAATGATGTGTCAAAATAGTATTTTACTACTTTTTCTTTTTTTTTTTGCCAAATTTGGTATTGATATTAGTTTATAGTCTAAGAGTATCTCCAATGGGGTGCACTAAAAATTACACTAAATTAGTGTAAAAAGAGAATCTTGTGGGAATATTCTTACTCTAAATTTTTTTCCACTCCAATGCATTCAACACCAATTTAGTGTAAAAGCGCATCTTTACAATAATATTCTCTCAATAAAACTTTATACAATATTAATTAATTTGTATTAACTTAGACAAAATTGATTAATTTTTTTGACATAAAAAATATTATTCTTAAATAATTAATTGTATAATATAAAATAAAATAAAATAATTACCATCATAATTTTACCCCAAATTTTTCACCATAATATTATTCAACTTATTTATCCAACTAATTTTCACTTAATTATTTCAACTAATTTTTTTCACATTAATTTGTTCTCGTGTACTCTTTTTTTTTTTTTTTTTACGAATTTTATCATGTCTTTTTTTAATAAGTATTTTGTCATTTCTTTAATTGCACTAAATTAAGTTAATATAAAAATTTACCATTAATTAAATGCATAATTAATAAGTAAATTTTTTTTTAATATATATATATATATATATATATATATATATATATATATATATTAATATTGGTGTCAATTTAAAGATTTAAACGAGATCTTTCCAACGGTATAATTTTTAAAATAAATATTATTATAAATAAGTGTGGAAGGGTTAAATTAAGAATTATAATAAAACAATTTAATGTTGATTTAACATTTTAATAAAAACAATTAAAAAAATATTTAGTGTAGGTGTGAATAGTGATCTACTAAATTTAATGGACCACTATTCATAACAATACTAAATTCATCTTGGTATTTGTAATATAGTGTTGCATTGGTGCAACATTTTACATTAACTTAGTGTTTTTACACTATCTTAGTGTTTCATTCGAGATGGCGTAACACAATCTTATTTCCAAGCCATGGATGCTAAATTAGCAAAATTAACGAGCAGATAGATGCAAATAAAGTAGTCTCTGGTCTGGTCTGGTCTTGTCCTGTGGACTGTGGTTCATTTTCACATTAATTTCTCATCCCTTTTTTATCCTCTCTTTGTTGACTTCATTGACCTACTTTTAATATTACATATTCATGCCCGGATTTTTTGTTTCCTCTATATAAACACCACCAAAGTCTCTCAACTCTTCAGCTAGACAAGAAAAAATAAAATAGGAACAACAAGATGAAAATTAATAATATTCATGTTGATGATTCCAATATTATTTCCAAGATTGGTAATAACATCAAAAAATGGTTCCTTCAGGATAGCACTACATTAGAAGCTAGCTTCAAGAACAACATGTTGGTGGTGGCGACGCTGATCGTGGCAGCCACTTTTCAGACCGGAATCAACCCACCAGGCGGCGCGTGGCAAGAGACCAAGGATGGAGAGGACGGCCATCTGCAGGAAGTTGGAAAGGCCATTCTCTCATCCCTCAACCACCACGTGCCATACAACTTGTTCCTGATCCTGAACACGCTGGCTTTCAGCATGTACACTCAGATCATTTTGATGCTGGTTTACCACGAGAAGCTTTATTTCGAAATTGTGGTGGCCACAGTTTCGATGGTGGCAACTTATGGCACGGCGGTTTGGTCACTCTCGCCTGAAAAAGATGTCAAGCTCCGTTACGTATGTGTGGCTGCTCTTTTCCCTTACCTTTGGCGTTTGTCTTACCAGACCTTCAAGACTTACGGGCACCCGTTCTCGTTCTCGACCATCATGAATAAAACAACAGGGTAGATGGAATGGATGGAGGATTACAAGCTGTGGTTTGTTTTATTAAAATAAAAATAAAAATAATTTGTGATAATAGTATGATATGTGCATTAATTATGTTAATAATTGAGTGAGTGAAGTGTTAAATTAATGTTAGTATTGTTAGTGCTTATTATGTGCAGGGGTTCTCATGCAAACAACGTATCAACGGTTATGCAAGTGGTTCCATGCATTAAGAGACAAGGCAAGAAGTAGTCAACCAATCAAGCATGAATTAGTCACGTTTATTAGCTGCTGTTAGTGGATGCATGGGTTCTTCTTGTTTGGGGACCATGTTGTTAGTGGGTGTAATTCTCTTGTTAGTGGGTAGTTTGTGTGCCTGTTATCAGGAGAAGTTATGATTTGTAAGCCTATATAAGGCACCTTTAAATTCAATTAAAGATCATTGAATATTAAAGTAAAATTGCCTCTCTCTATCTCCTGTATTTCTCCTAAATTCTTCTATTGTAAATTTCCAGGATCGGAATTATACAATCTATCCTAAATTCTCTTTATGTAATTTTTCAGGATCGGAAAATATACATATCATAGTAGTAGCCTAATTAGCTAGCCAGATGTTTCCTCTATTTCTAAATTGGCTAGCAGTGTGTTTGGAGTGAAATTATGTAAAAAAGCAATGATGCATTGATTCGCAGAGTGAGAGGTTGGAATGGAGTATTTGATATTTCCTTTTATTTTGTTGTTTGTTTTTTCTGGCTTTATGCGCTTCGTCTGTTGTGTAGTTGATAGAGTTTTTGCTGGTTTGGATCCATTTGTTGGCAGGGGGTGGTGTTTTGTTCTTCTTTCCTTTTGTGTGGTTTCCGCTGGTTCCCTCTGTTGAGGTGCTTTTGTATTGTGGTTGGTGCCTACTTTGGCTTTGATTAATAAAGAGCTGTTTCAAAAAAAATAAAATAAAAAATTATGTATTTAAATTATGGGTGTCGATATTGACACCCATAAATATGATAAGCACACCCATATTTTAATAAAAAATTTAATTATAAAAATATCCAAATAGGAATTTATTAATAAAGGTAAATTAATTTAATTAAAAATAAACCAAATACTATGTACACCCATTAATTACACCCATATTTTCAGCTATATCACTTTATTAAAAAAAAAAAAAAAAACCCTAATTAAACCCTAATTCTATTTCAAGTATCATAATCTCCCATTATCATTAATCTAACTTCTAAGCAAAAGTTTTCATATTTAATACGACCGATACAAGAGAAAAAAAACACCCTAAGGACCAAAAAAATTTAAGAAAAGAAACGATTAGAGTCCTGAGCTTAGAGAATTGCTAGATTATGGATGTTTGGAGAGGAGATATGATATATATTTTATTTCCCAGATAGTGCAAAAGCAATGGGAAACCACTGCAATACAACTAAAAAGCTAACAACATAAAAAGATGCTACAATAATTAAGTTCGATAAAAGGAAAGCAATATATGTTTGTTTCGAAGCCGAAATAAAGTTTGTTTTATATATGTTTTTCTCAACAAAAAAAAAATTGATTTAATCAAGGTTGCACGCATCAAAAACTTTAGGCATCACTGTGTATCCATGAGATCAACGGTGGTATGAGGATGTGAAATCTGTTGTAATAGATATCAGCAACTTGACAGGGTTGAATTCTCTCTGTTTTCATTCCCTAGATGTAAAGCTTTGCGAAATTTAAGAATTTAAGTATTCTTCAAATTGTGTTTTCGAGTCTGGAAAACTTAAGAATTTATCATTTGTGAAATTGGATGTGTTAATAACTCAAGACAGTTTATAAATAAATTTTATTAAAATTAAAACATTCATTTAAATAAGTGTATTATTGGCATTAAGATGGGTGTTTATAGTAATGTTTTAATTTTAAATTTTAGACATGAGTGTACTTATAAATATGGGTATGCTTATCATATTTATGGGTGTCAATGTTCGCACCCTTAAATTATAGGTCTATTTGCATAGACTAACTATCTTTATATTTTTTATAAAAAAGAATACTTTATCTTTAATATTAAATTTCAATTTTGGTGTACAAAATGATGACAAAAAAAAAAAGGTGAAACACATTGGCTTATGCTTACTCTCTATCTTTCTTTTTGAAACAGCAGTCTTTATAAAAGAGAACCAAAAGTTACTTTATTTTGGCCACTCAGACACTCAGTGATCGACGCTATATTGTTCGAAAACCATTCAAATCATGAAATAATGTAATGAATAATGAATAAGTGAACTGAGTTATTTTTGATTAAATATTTTAGATTATAGTTGATTAGTCTTCATCCATTGTTAGGTGAAGACTTACGGATCAACCTTAAAACAAGAAAGGGAGGTATATGCTCGGTTAAAAGTGAGTGTACTTGTCAAGATGAGCGTAGCTCAACTGGTAGATTGACGAACTTGGGAGTTGGACAAATAACTCTTAGATCAACGGTTCGAATTCTACCGATGGCAAAAGCTTTCAAAAAAATATTTGGTTTCATCACCGTCCAATGTTACTAAGTGGTAAAAGTGTTCATTCAGACCAATAATTAAAACATTCTTCGTTTAGAAGAACTTCTGATTCAGAATAACGTGGGACTTTAAAGGATAGTATTAATGTATATCTCTAACACAATCTTATTTCCAAGCCATGCATACTGGAAATTAGCAAAATTAATGAGTATAAGATGCAAACAAGTGCTTGTTTGATTGATCTTTTTATTGACTCAAAATGTTTGCAAATGTCTATTTAAGAGTTTTTTTTTTTTTGTTTTTTTTTAAAGTTATTTGATTAGACTTTTAAGATTATTTATTTTAAATTGAGTAGAGGCTAATAGAGTTTAAATCTCTACTAGGCAAAAGCTTATGAGGAGGTGCATCTCCAAATAGACCTTTTTTTACTAAACAACTATAATTTAAAAAAAAAAAAACTCTATTTCTAATAAATCTATTACAAATAGATCTTTTACTCATAGAGATTTTTTAAAAGTCCAACCAAACTAGTCTATGGTCTGGTCTGGTCTTGTCTTGTCATGTGGACGTTCATTTTCACATTAATTTCTCATCCCTTTCTTATGAGTTCATTTTTGCTTACCCACATTAACTAGAGGTAACCATTACCCCCCACCCCAAGTGTTGACACATGTCCCAAACTTGGGTTAACTTTGAAATTTGGGTTAAGTTTGGGACACGTGTCAACACTTGGGGTGGGAGGTAATGGTTACCTCTAATTAATGTGGGTGAGCAAAAATGCACTCCTTTCTTATCCTCTCTTTGTTGACTTCATTGGCCTTATTGACGTACTTTTAATATTACATATTCATGCCCTGATTTTTTGTTTCCTCTATATAAACACCACCAAAGTCTCTCAACTCTTCAGCTAGACAAGAAAAAATAAATAGAAAAAACAAGATGAAAAGTAATAATATTCAGGGTGATGATTCCAATTTTATTTCCAAAATTGGTAATAACATCAAAAAATGGTTCCTTCAGGATAGCACTACATTAGAAGCTAGCTTCAAGAGCAACATGTTGGTGGTGGCGACGCTTATCGTGGCAGCCACTTTTCAGACCGGAATCAACCCACCAGGCGGCGCGTGGCAAGAGACCAAGGATGGGGAGGACGGCCATCTGCAGGAAGTTGGAAAGGCCATTCTCTCATCCCTCAACCACCACGTGCCATACAACTTGTTTCTGATCCTGAACACGCTGGCTTTCAGCATGTCCACTCAGATCATTTTGATGCTGGTTTACCACGAGAAGCTTTATTTCGAAATTGTGGTGGCCACAGTTTCGATGGTGGCAACTTATGGCACGGCGGTTTGGTCACTCTCGCCTGATAAAGATGTCAAGCTCCGTTACGTATGTGTGGCTGCTCTTTTCCCTTACCTTTGGCGTTTGTCTTACCAGACCTTCAAGACTTACGGGCACCCGTTCTCGTTCTCGACCATCATGAATAAAACAACAGGGTAGATGGAATGGATGGAGGATTACAAGCTGTGGTTTGTTTTATTAAAATAAAAATAATAATAATTAGTGATAATAGTAGTAGCCTAATTAGCTAGCCAGATGTTTCCTCTATTTCTAAATTGGCTAGCAGCGTGTTTGGAGTGACTTTTCAAATAAAGCTCTTTGGAATAATCTTTCACTGGAGCGATAAGTTTTTTTCTAGCTAGCAGAACTGTTAATAAAAAATTGTATGTTATTCGATGATATTCAATTAAATAAATGCTTTTAAGTTTGTAATCTTAAACAGGCTGCTCTTTTCCTCAACCTCCGTTGTTTATCTTACCGGGCTCTTTTCGAAAATATTAACATGTGCTTTCAGGGTATTTGTTTTTCTTTTTGAAATACCACATATTGTGGCGGTGAGAATATGAGACATTGTCAAATTGAACATGCGCTCTTACCATCACACTTGGTACTTAGGGTATATGTTAATTAACGATTGAAAAAGTAAATAAAAAAATATTTATTTTTTCACAACACAAAAAAATGCTATGCATTTGTAAAAAACCAATGATGCATGCATTGATGAATTGAAAGAATAAAAAATTATGTATTTAAATTATGGGTGCCGATATTGACACCCATAAATATGATAAGTACACCCATATTTTAATAAAAAAATTTAATTATAAAAATATCCCAATAGGAATGTACTAATAAGGATAAATTAATTTAATTAAAAATAAATTAAATACTATGTACACCCATTAATTACACCCATATTTTCAACTCACTTTATTAAAATTTTTTAAAAAAAAACCCTAATTAAACCCTAATTCTATTTCAAATATCAAAATATCCTATTATCATTAATCTAACTTCTAAGCAAAAGTTTTCATATTTAATACGACCGATACAAGAGAAAAAACACCTGAGGACCAAAAAAAATAAAGAAAAGAAAACTATTAGAATCCTGGGCTTAGAGAATTGCTAGATCATGGATGTTTGGAGAGGAGAGATGATACATATTTTATTTCCCAGAGAGTGCATAAGCAATGGGAAACCACTGTACAACTAAAAAGCTAACAACATAAAAAGATGCTACAATAATTAAGTTTGATAAAAGGAAAGCAATATCAATGTTTTAGTTTGTTTCGAAGCCAAAATAAAGCCTGTTTTATATATGTTTTTCTCAAAAAAACAAAAAAAATTGATTTAATCAATGTTGCACGCATCAGAAACTTTAAGCATCGCTGTGTATCCATGAGATCAACGGTGGTATGAGGATGTAAAATCTGTTGTAATAGATATCAGCAACTTGACAGAGTTGAGTTCTCTCTGTTTTCATTTCCTAGAAGTAAAGCTTTTCAAAATTTAAGAATTTAAGAATTCTCCGGACCGTGTTTTCGAGCCTGGAGAACTTAAGAATTTATCATTTATGAAACTGGATATGTTAATAACTCAAGAGGATTTATAAATAAATTGTATTAAAATTAAAACATTCATTTAAATAAGTGTACTATTGGCATTAAGATGAGTGTTTATAGTAATGTTTTAATTTTAAATTTTAGACATAAGTGTACTTGTAAATATGAGTGTGCTTATCATATTTATAGTTATCATATTTATAGGTGTCAATATCAGCACCCTTAAATTATAGGTCTATTTGCATAGACTAACTTTATCTTTATATTTTTTATAAAAAAGAATACTTTATCTTTAATATTAAATTTCAATTTTGGTGTAAAAAAGGTGACAAAAAAAAAAAAAAAAAAGAGGGTAAAACACATTGGCTTATGCTTACTCTCTATCATTGACAGAGTACTTTATTTTGGCCACTCAGTGATTGACGCTATATTGTTCGAAAACCATTCAAATCATGAAATAATGTAATGAATGCTATAATAATAAAAAAAATGTAAAGAATGACAGAGTACTTGTTGTTCCTTTCGGCCTTTTTGCTTCTTTGTTGAATAAACTATCTTTATAAAAAAATAAAAAAACCACATTATTTTTGAGTGATTTTTGATTAAATATTTTAGATTATAGTTGATTAGTCTTCATCCATTGTTAGGTGAAGACTAACGGATCAACCTTAAAACAAGAAAGGGGAGGTGTATGCTCGGTTAAAAGTGAATGTATTTGTTAAGATGGAGGTAGCTCAACTGATAAATAGACAAACTTGAGATTTTGGTAAATAATTTTTAGGTCAGCGGTTTGAATTCTACCGATAACGAAAGATTTTAAAAAAATATCTAATCACGAATTAAGAGATATTATCAAAATAATAATAATAATAATAATAAGTGAATGTAGTTTCATCACCGTCCAATGTTGTTAAGTGGTAAAAATGTTCATTCAGATCGATAATATCTCCAGTTCAAGTTGTCATCATTGCATGTGATATATATATTAAAAAAAAAAGTTTCTTAGATAATTTATTAATTATTCTAAAATTGACTTAATTATATATTTAAACATGAGATTTTTTATTTATTTATATACCACATTCGGTGGCAGCAAGTCGAATTGGGACATTGCTAGACAGCCTAGACTGAATGAACATCATTCATCACCGAATCACATTTATTTGCGGTTTAAATAAAATTCTTAATCTGTATAAACCATCGTTATAGATATCAACCACGAGCGAGATGATTAATAATTCGATTTGTCACTTCAAAAATTCCTACCTACCAAGAAATTTCAAATAAAATGAAATGTATGGAAAAAATATATATATATGAATCTGCGAAAGAAATTTACACATAAAAGCGAATCAATAGTACATATAAAAGCGAACCAATAAATACATATAAAAGTTAAATGTGTTAATTTCTTGTCGATGACCCCATTTTCATGTTTTTTGTTGTATAACATCACTATAAGTGACATTATGGCTATGACGTAATTAAATCTACGGTGGTTTCACATTTTAGAAGGTAGAGAGGAAGAAAAAAAATTAAAATAAGTAGAGCTTGTTTTCTAACCGAAAGATCTTTTTTAATTCAATAGCTTTCTATTTTATTTGTTTTTGTGATTTGGTTGTCCGATCTACCATCATCCAGCAGAGTTTTTGAACGATTAAAAAAATTAAACTGTTTTAGAACTTTTTAAGCATTTTAAAAAAACATTAAAATACCTAATATTAATATGTTTTTGAGTTTTTTTTGGATCATTGGCGATCTAAGAGCATCTCCAATGCAAATATGCATTTTTGAGTTTCTAAATAGTGCAACATCAACATTTCTATTTATTATGGGCCCACTTTTGAAAAAAAAAATAAAGAAATGCATATTCACATCTTCAATGCAATTATCTAAAGTCAAATATGCATCCATTTTATGTCCAATCATAATAAACAATTATTACACTCTCTCTCCTCTTTTATTTTACAATTAAATGAGGTTTAATCTTATTGATGGAAATAGTTGAAAGCTTTAATCTTATTGGTGGAATAAGTTAGAAATCATAGTCAACATTTCTAGGAGAGTTTCTAGAATTAGAAACCCAACTCCATATTCTCTAACTTTCTTTTGGCCACATCATCTCCATATTCAACTTAGACAATAGCATTGGAGAGAGTTTTTCTAACTTTTTCAATATCTATCTTATGTGGCACTCCATTTTCTCCAAATGCATAATAGCATGTCTAATCATCCAATTCACCTAAAAATTTATTATTTTTCTCATTTATTGTTTATTACTTCCTTCGTCATTTTGTTGTGATACAAGTATCAGTTACATTTATTTCCTTTTTTTTTTTTTTTACTTGAGGGAGATGATTTGAATTTTAGACCTCAACTTTACTTTTTTTTTTTATATTTTTTTTAATGATCCTATTATGAGTACACATTAATTTCTCATCCCTTCTTCAAATCACAAACACCTGATCGAGCCATTTCTATACTAGATTTTGGCCCCCATTTCCATCGCTTTTGTTCGGTTCTCGGGTAAAATCAAGTGTCTAATGGCTCGAAATTAGTTGTTTCGCAGGTTTGCAGTTTTTCGGAGGCAAGTGTGCAAGGTTGAGCAATTTATGGAGTCAAGATGGAGTGAGAAGGCGGCGAAGAAATCTTTCCAAGTGAAGGTCGCTGCCATGTTCGCCCCTTGACAGCGAACTTGGGGGCGACCATTTATTTTAGCAGCAAAGCAGAGATCTTCGCCCCCTACATGTTCGCCCCCTGACAGCGAACTTGGGGGCGATTTTACCGTGCCAGCTCATCAAGTGACAGGATTCAGACCCATTTTCTTGGCACCCACTATATATTCATCCTATTCTCTTAGCTGAAAAAAAGACCTCTCATTCTCTGAACCCTAGATCCAAAATAACTACTCATCTAAAAGAAAACCTTTCACATTCCACCATCTTCAACCTTACAAAAATCACCCAAGCTACCACCTTTCTACATCATTTTCATCATCTTTTCACATTTTCTCCTTCTCCACTACTATTCCATCCATCTTTGGAGGTTTTGCAAGCAAGATGAAGCTCTCAAGACAATGGGTTTTCTCTACTCTTTTGTTTTCTCTTTCATTTCTCCATTGATGTGTAACTAATTTCTTAGCTAGGGGATTGATGTAACCGGATTGGACTACTTTATGAATTAATTAGTCTATTTTCTTAATTCAATTCGATTTTAGTCTCTTTTACTTGATTATTTTGTGTTTGCCTATTACTCATGTTATTTTGAGACCTCAATTGATATGGGTGTGTAGTGTAGATTATCTATGAAATTGGGTTTTGGTGTGAAAGACCTTTCCACCTTAATACCAATTATGAGTTTGGTAATTGAGAAAGATAATATATGCATGACCATGCCATGATGTTTTGGCTTAGAGTTTATACAATTATTGGGTAATGACCATTGCTTGGCACATGACCTTGTGGAGGCAATGGTAAGAACCTAGCTCTTAATGTTAAACAAGCCCTAAAATTGGATTGAAGTGCTTAATGAGACTAAGTAAGAACATAGAGTGGTCTAAGAAGGTTGCATCGATTCCCTAGTGTTTTCTCCCATATATCCATACGTTGTGTGTTGTTTGTGGTGTTTAGCTTAGTTTTTAGTCACAAGATTACATTTTTATTTCTCAAGTTTGCATCTTTAGTGTTAAGTTTACATTTTTAGCTTACAAGTTTGCATCTTTAAGCATTTTCAAGAACCAAAATCACTTTTCCAACTCAAAAGCATTATGCAATTTAATTTTACGCACTTAGATTAGTTTTAATTTTTCTCTAGACTAAGTATTTTTAGCTAATTGAATCACCGATCCTAGTGAACGAACTTAAATTAAATTGAAAGTAATTTTTACTGCATCAACACCCATCATACTTTCATGTTTCATACATCATCTATCATGTTCTAGTTTGATTTCTATAGGGTTTTCTTCTTTACTCACATGACTTGTAGTTAGAACATTATTTGCATCACTTCACATGTTCTTTTTCTACAAGATAGCTTTTTTATTACTTGACTAGTCTCAAGATTGCATCTTTATGACTTGACTAGTTTCAAGATAGTTTTTATTGTGCCTTATGAGTTGTTTGTGATAGCTATTGCCTATAGGGTTTGATTTGCACATATAGCTAGGTTGTATGAATGTCATATAGCCATATGATATCTAGGAATGTTTCTAACATGTTCATCCATGCCTAGATAAGCTTAAATGTTTAACCTAGCATTTTAGCATCTTGAATATTGCATATATTCATCTTAGGTTGTGTTATCTCTTCTCTTAGAGAGTTAAGACTTGTATTTACCATTTGGTAGTTTGCAAGCAATGAACTAGGTTCACTTTTAAAGGCATGCGGGTAGTAGTGGTAGATTAGTAACCTTGTGAGATTTGACGTGGTCAACCTAGGTTGTAATTACCATTACAATTAGTGGATTGAGGTTCATGTGTGGCACACATAACAGCCTGTGGTTTTCCCGTGAGGGTTTCCACGTAAAAATCGAGTATCGTTTATATTCCGCTTTATTACAATTGATTTTATTTTATGACTAGTTAGGGGTTTTTCGTAATATTGATTAATCACAAAAAGTTGGTAATAGTCCGATTAAAATTTATTCACCCCCCTTTAGGTTATTTTAGACACGTAATATATGTTTTCAAAATAAAATTTAAAAATTACTATATAGTTTCTGTTGTGTTACTATTACTAAGACCTGTCTAGGATCATTTGACTTTCAAAGAAAATTTAAGGACACAACAATTGAAATCTTACTAAGACCTATCTACTATGTTGTAATTAAAAAAGACAAATTTATCTTTTTTTTTTTTTTTTTTCTCACATCTATTTGTCAATATCATTTAGGAACTTTTGAGGTTATAATTGAAAATCCACTGTGTTAGAATTTTAAATTAAAATAAATTTTGAAAATTACTATACAATCCCTGTTGTGTTACTATTATTTAGACATGTCTATTAAAGGTCAATTTGACTTTCAAAGAAAATCTAAGGGATGCTATAATTGAAATCTTACTAAGACCTGTCTACTAAGTAATTATATAAACTTGAAGAGTTGTATTTGTAATTTACTTTCAAAGAAAAAAAAAAAATTGCTATAATTAACCGACAACTCTCTCTTTTATATAATAGATATATGGTGTGTGTACATAACGTGACATTTTCCAGCTGGAAAACACCAAAAGAATACCACTTGGGTCAAGGCTCACCAAAACTCCTACTCTGACGGGGGAATCCATTGACTATAATTTTTTTTTTTTTCTTTTTCAAAAAATAAGAAATAATACTCTTGAAGGTGAGTTCCAAATATATATATTAATATATATATATATATATATGATATATGTCTACATATATAAGTGAATTATATAGTTGTTTTTCAAAACACAACAAATTATGTATTGATATATATTGAAAAAGAAATAAAAGTTATTTATTTAAAGGGTTAGGCTTTATCAACTAAAATTTTTGACTTAATTTTTTGAATTATAGGAGTATTTACATCGATTAACTACTTTATCTTAATTAAATTTCAATTTAATTAGGTGTACAAAATGACAGTGCCAAGAACAATGCAAACTAATAAAATGTAATTATTTAATGTGTTTTGTGGTAAAAGACGATGAATGGTTCAAACGGCAGTTTCATAATAACCTTCAATATCAGCCCATATTGGCTACTCTCGGAGTCTCGGTTGTTGCTAAACTTACTTAATCTCGACCATTCAGTGATCCACCCTAATTTCTCCAAAACACGTAACAAATAAATAAATACTAACAATCTAAATCATAAAATAATGTAATGAATGATATAATAATAATAATAATAAAAAGTTCACTTCACACATTATTTTTGGATGATTTTTTATTAAATAGTTTGGATTATAGTTGATTAGTCTTTATCATCATTAGGTGAAGACTTACGGGTATGGGCGAATTTAGAGGGGGCCCATAAGGGCCATGCCCCCTAACCAATAAAAATACAATAAATATTCATTATGCATTAATTATGATATTTTAATTTGTAGACAATAATTTTATTATTTTAATAATATAAATGAATTAATAAATATCTTCCCTATTTCATTGTCCATAAAAATAGGAAATAAAATCAATCTATTTTCTTTTCATGATTTTAATTTCCAATATAATAATAATAATTTCATTAAATACTCATCTTATTTGAATTTCATTAATTTCCTTATGTTGACATAATTCCTTGAATTTTATTCTAAATAGTTTGTTTATTAGTAATTATTTCATATAATCTTTATTACTCTCCAAGATTTTAGGTTTGGGATTGTAAGGTAATAAATATTTTCTTTTTCTTTTTTAAAAGTTTGTGTTATTATATATTTATTATTATTCTTAGATTACTACTATGATTTTGATAAATTTGTTGTACTAATTTGTTATTAAAATCTTTATTTATTTCAGTTTGTTCAAAATTATTATCAGTTAATTTGGTTTCATATAAATATTATAAAATTAAATTACAAGTATGTAAATAATTATGATTTAAATATATTAATGATATATATATATAAATTCTGATAAATATTTGCTTTGTGTTTTCTTGTCATTTAAATTGGCTTGAATATTTATTATTAATCATTTTTAAGGTTATAATTAAGCTATTAAAATTTATATATTGTACTAGTTGAGAATTATTAAAATATCATTTTCAACTATGCATATTATTAAGACCTGACTTAGGTTTTGCAATAAGATGAAATATATTTTCTCACAAACTTGCGACAAGTTACATTTCTCATTTATCTTTGGTATGTTTTTTAATGACTTAATTTTTGAATGTTAATATATTTGTCGTGACTTTGAATATTAGTTTTTGTAGTATTTTAGCTATTTAAACTTGAAAATTGACATAATCAAATATCATGGCTATCAAATTGACCTACAAACATATTTGATTTTAGATAATTGTATTGAAGATGATAATATACATTTCTTAAAAAAAATTGACAAAGTGGGTTCATATTCATCTGATCTTGTCCTATGATTCATTTTCACATATCTTTTTTTTATTCTTTCTTTGTTGACTTCATTGACCTATTTTAATATTACATATTGATCATATTCATGCCCTGGTTTGTTTTGTTTCCTCTATATAAACACCATCAAAGTATTCCAACTCTTCAGACAAGAAAAAGTAAATAGAAACAATTAACAAGATGACCAATATTAATGATAATCATGTTGATGATCATTCCAATATTATTTCTAGGATTGGTAAGTGCATCAAACAATGGTTCATTCAGGATTTTGACCAGAATAGCGGAGAATTGGATGCTGCCTTCAAGAACAACATGTTGGTGGTGGCGACGCTGATCGTGGCAGTGACTTTTCAGACCGGAATCAACCCTCCAGGTGGCGCATGGCAAGACACCAAGGTGGAACCCGGAGGGCATGAAGCCGGAAAGGCCATTCTCGCATCCCTCCACTTGCCGTACAATTTGTTTCTGATCCTGAACACGCTGGCTTTCAGCATGTCCACTCAGATCATATTGATGCTGGTTTACAACAGTAAGCTTTACTTCGAAGTTGTGGTGGCCACAGTTTCGATGGTTGCAACTTATGGCATGGCGGTTTGGTCACTCTCGCCCGATAAAGATGTCAAGCTTCGTTACGTGTTCATGGCTGCTCTTTTCCCCTACCTCTGGCGTTTATCTTTCCAGACCTTCAAGACTTTCTTCATCAATAAACCAACAAAGTAGATCGATTCCTAGATGGAGTGGATGCATGGGGGATTACTAGCTGTCTTTTGTTTCATTAATAAAAATAAATAAATTATTGACAATAGTACGTAGTAGCCTAATTAGTCAGGATATGTTTTCTCTATTTCTAAATGGTCTGCTAGTGTGTTTTTTTTTTTTTGGAGTAATCTTTAATTACTAGTAAGAATGTAAGATCAGCTTTTATTAAATAATTTTTTTAATAAAAAGTTGTATGTTTTTTGATATTTAATTAAATAAATACTTTTAAGTTAATACTTAATAGATTGTTTAACAATATATTTTTAAAAAGCTTTTAATGGTAATAATAAAATAAAAAAACAAAAATAGTTGATAATATATTTGTAATAAATGGTATATATGGTGTAATATCTATAAGATTAATTATAAATAATAATAATAATAATAAAAAGGCTTGCGAAAAGCCTGAATTGTGGGTTTCTGAGTTTCTCCCTGTAACATAATTAAATAGTTCTTTTTTTATTTTATTAATATTTATAAAAAAAAAATCACAAAATAAATTTTAACATAAAAATTAAAAAAAATAAAAATAAAACTCTTTTTGCCTGTAGATATACCAAACACACTCTAGGTCCTATGAACGTGTGGCCTTAATTGAGAACACATTAAGAAGGATTCGTAACATTATAAATCTAAATAAAAATAAAAATAAAAGTTTTATTTTCTGGAGAGTATACTATCCAATTTTGGGAAAGGATTAACTTTCTAAAGCCTTAAAGTACTATAATTAACAAAATAAGTCAGTTTGTGCGACACTTCTTTGACAAATTTTTTATTTTTATTTATTTATTTATTTATTTATTTATTTTTAACAGTAAAGCTTCTTTAAGACAAGCCTAAGAGAGGCCACAAAGGCACAAAAAGCTTACCAACAAAACAGAATCCAACCGAAAAGGCAACAAACACCAGCGGAAAAGGATTTGGATCTCTCCTTACCTCATCTTTTTCCTGATCCTTTTAAAGTATGCTGTTGATGCATGAAAATTGACCAACAACAAATTAAATTGGATAACCTCTCTTATTGAGCTTTAAAACTGAGAGATTACAATTTTTTATATTGATACAGTTTGCCAACTTCTCTTTTTGTTTTTTTTTTTCTCTTTTTTTTTTTGATGCCTTCGATCTTTCCTTGGTGAACTTCACCTTTTATAATACTTCTTTGTGGGGTCTCTAGGACACATGTTTGGATTCGTGTTTAATTCCATGTGGCGACTGAGCTCGGACTTAGGACAAATTCTCCACTGTGTTTGAACTCGGATTTGGGACAAACTCTCCTCTTCACTTTGGGATTGAGCTCAGACTTAAGACAAATTCTCCTCTCTACACCAGAGTGAACTCGGACTCGGACACCTTTGTCTTCTTTGACATCGAACTCAGACTTGGGCATCTTTGACATCGAACTCGAACTCAGACATCTTTGTCTAATTCTTTGTCGAAGGATACGGAACAAGTTCCTCGAGTCTCGGGTGTCAAAAATAAGAAGAAGAACACCAGCTAATTAATTAATAATCTAGATTAGACTTGTATCTTCAAATAAATTCCCAAATGATGAACAAGATATCAACCTGCTTTTACAATTTAATATGGTGTGTGTATTAAGTGTATAACGTGCCTAGCAAGACAGAGACAGCCACCGTCGAAGAGAAGACGCAGCGTTGTGGACCCTGGATGACCCAAAAAAGATTGAATAATTAACTACAAGAGGTTGAATTAGGTGAGTTTTTTTCTGTAGAAACTTGCGATGAAATTATCTTTTATCTTCTTAAAAAAAAAACATATTTTGTCTTAAAGAAAAAGAAAAATCTAAAACTATCTATATTACCAGGGTCCTTTTTATTCTACATACATGTGAGAGAATAATAACACGCAGATTAAATTGGCCAGCTGTTGCAATCGGGGAAAATGTAAAAGTTAAAGACTTTTTTTACTTATTGGATAATATATAAAAATAAGAATAGTAAAAGGTTGAAGGGTAGTAAATTTGTAATTATCCATAAGAAAATTCAAAAGGCTCACGTCCTCCTCTGCGTGTGGCTTTAAAATATATATGTAACGAAATCTGGTTCAGAGTATTAGATATCTCTATCACAATCTTATTACCAAGTCATGCATATACACATGAACTTATCAAAACAAATGAGCAGGTAGATGCAAATAAAGTAGTCTGATCCGATCTATTCTGATCTGGTCTGGTCTGATCTTGACGGCTTGACCTATGATTTATTGACCTATTTTCCTGCTTTTTTGTTTCCTCTATATAAACACCACCTAAGTGTTTCAACTCTTCAGACAAGAAAAAATAAATAGAAAAAATTAACAAGATGGCCAATGTTAATGATAATCATGTTGATGATGATCATTCCAATATTATTTCTAGGATTGGTAAGCACATCAAACAATGGTTCTTTCAGGATTTTGATCAGAATAGCGGAGAATTGGATGCTGCCTTCAAGAACAACATGTTGGTGGTGGTGACGCTGATCGTGGCAGTGACTTTTCAGACCGGAATCAAACCTCCAGGTGGTGCGTGGCAAGAGACCAAGGATGGGCACGTTGCCGGAAAGGCCATTCTCGCATCCGGCCTCCACGTGCCATACAACTTGTTTCTGATCCTGAACACGCTGGCTTTCAGCATGTCCACTCAGATCATCTTGATGCTGGTTTACAACAAGAAGCTTTACTTCGAAGTTGTGGTGGCCACAGTTTCGATGGTTGCAACTTATGGCATGGCGGTTTCGTCACTCTCGCCCGATAAAGATGTCAAGCTTCGTTACGTGAGCATGGCTGCTCTTTTCCCCTACCTATGGCGTTTGTCTTACCAGACCTTCAAGACTTTCATCAAGAAGAATGAAACAACAAAGTAGATCGATTCCTAGATGGAGTAATCGATGGAGGCTGTGTTTTGTTTTATAATAAAATAAAATAAAATTAGTGATAATAATTGCACATTTGTTCGTAGTAGCCTAATTAGTCAGAATATGTTTTCTCTATTTCTAATTAAAGGATTTTTTTTTTTTTTTTTTTTTTGTGTAATCTTTAATTACCCGTAAAAATGTACTATCATCTGGCTTTTATTGAATAAAACTTTTAATAAAAGGTTATATGTTGTTTGATATTTAATTAAATAAATAATTTTAAGTTAATAGATTATTTAACAATATATTATAAAATAAAAATAAAAATAAAAAAATGCTTTTGATGGTAATAAAATACAAAAAAAAAAAAAAATTCGTTGATAATATATTTGTAATGAACGTAATATCTAAAAAAAGCTTGCGAAAAGCTTGAATTGTGGGGTTCTCGTATAGATAGAAAATAGTTTTTTTTTTTCTTATAATATTTGTAAAATAAAATCTCAAAATAAACTTTAACAAAAAAAAAAAAAAAAAAAAAAAACTCTTTTGGTTGGTATATAAGTTATACAAAACACACTCTAGGTTTCTATGAACGTGTGGCATTATAAATCTAAATAAAAATAAAAATTTTATTTTCTCAAGAGTACACTATCCAATTTTGGGAAAGGATTAGCTTTCTAAAGCCTTAAAATACTATAATTAACAAAATAAATCAGAGTTTGTGCGACACTGCTCTAACAGAAAATGTTGATCACTTGCTTGAATATATATATTGATCATCAAAGTTAGCGATCCCATTACACATTGGTTGAATGGCTGACCTTCTCAATTTCGTAAAAGAAGTGGTGAAGTTGAGTGACACTAGTACAAGAGAACTCTGAACCAAGATGGGTTCAGAATCACCCCCTTGCATCGAATTGCAACATCTATGATAGAATTCCTGAATAGGTAAAGAAGATATGAGTTGAATCTATAAACTGCATTGATATGAATTTCTGGATATATAAAGAAGATATGATCCGAATCTATAAACTTATTGTCTTAGACATGTAGGCTTATCAAGGTGGCCATTGCTTGGGTGAATAATGGTGACTTTAGGAACATTGCTCATTTTAAGACCATTTATGATATCAGGGGGATTTTAAAGGCTGCTGGTGGCATGAAAGTCGTCTTTGAGTCGAGAATTTTCAATTCCTTTACGGATATTTTGCCGAGGATGGATTCTAGTATTGCCGGGGATTTTGTGGAGTGGGGAGATATTTGACAAGGTTTTTGTTTCTGGGCCTCTGTTGGGGTTCAGGTTGTCTGGGGGTGTTCTGTTGCTTTTGCTTAGGCGCTCTGTTGTAGTCTGCGTTGTTGTTTGCTTTGTTTTTTTGGGCGTGTGTTGCATCCTTCTTGCTTGGCGTTGTCTTTGTTGGCCTGTTTGTTGTTAATAAAATTGCTATTTCAAAAAAAAAAAAATGAGGTAGCTAGACAAGCAAAGTTCACAGGTTTCAAATGGATCTGCATCTTATACAAGTTTAATTAGCTGGTGTTCTTCTTCTTATTATCAAAGTGTTCCAACTCTTCAGACAAGAAAAACAAAATAGAAACAATTAACAAGATGACCAATATTAACGATAATCATTTTGATGATCATTCCAATATTATTTCTAGGATTGGTAAGTGCATCAAACAATGGTTCATTCAGGATTTTGACCAGAATAGCGGAGAATTGGTTGCTGCCTTCAAGAACAACATGTTGGTGGTGGCGACGCTGATCGTGGCAGTGACTTTTCAGACCGGAATCAACCCTCCAGGCGGCGCATGGCAAGACACCAAGGTGGAACCCGGAGGGCATGAAGCCGGAAAGGCCATTCTCGCATACCTCCACTTGCCGTACAATTTGTTTCTGATCCTGAACACGCTGGCTTTCAGCATGTCCACTCAGATCATATTGATGCTGGTTTACAACAAGAAGCTTTACTTCGAAGTTGTGGTGGCCACAGTTTCGATGGTTGCAACTTATGATTACGTGTTCATGACTGCTCTTTCCCATACCTCTGGCGTTTGTCTTTCCAGACCTTCAAGACTTTCATCATCAATTAAACAACAAAGTAGATCGATTCCTAGATGGAGTGGATGCATGGGGGATTACTAGCTGTCTTTTGTTTCATTAATAAAACAAAAATTAGTGACAATATATAGTACGTAGTAGCCTTTTTTTTTTTTTTTTTTTTTTTTTTTTTTTTTTTTTTAAAGGCATAGTAGCCTACTTAGTCAGGATATGTTTTCTCTATTTCTAAATGGTCTGCTATTGTGTTTGTTTTTTGTTTGGAGTAATCTTTAATTACTAATAACTAGTAAGAATGTAAGATCAGCTTCATGTTTTCTCTATTTCTAAGGGCCAGTTTGGTATTGATTTTGATAAGTTAAAATCAACTTATTTCATAATTTTGGAAGAAAATAATGTTTGGTAAAACCTTCCTAAACTGATTATTTAAGAATCTACCTTGATTTGGCAGTGATTTTGAGAAGGAGGTAGGGGGTTACTTTTCAAAAGCAATTATAAAATAATCAATTTTAGGATTTAATGAATCTTTTAAAACACCCAAATTGCCCTCATTAGTTTAACTTGAAGACAGATTTGTCCTTTTATTTTTTTCCTATTCTAATATCTTACAACCCTAATTTCTATTTAATTCAACGTTTTTTTTTCCTTCATAACACAAACTTTGCTTTGAGTTTGAAGATTTTCCATCATTTTCTCAAGAAACTTTCACAAGTAAGTCAAATTTATATTTATATGTTGAATTGAATAATTAAAAGATTTGATGTATAATTTTATCTTGTTTGAATAAACAAGTTCATGTGTAATACAAATGCATTACTGCACTATTTATTCACTTTCAATTATGTCTCAGGCGTGAGTGAGGTTTGATTGTTTCAATTTTTTTTTTTTCAATTTTTTTTTTCATGAACAATTTGATGTTGAGCCTAACATATTAATTTTATTAATGTCCATGTTTGTGGTTTGATTGTTTCAGTTTATTTATTTATTTTATTTGCTTGAATAGTTCATTGTTTAACTAATATATATATATTCTATTGCCCGTCGTTGTTGCAGCGTTGTTTTTGTTTTTCCTTGCTTTTGCTGTCTGCAGTTTCTTGGTGTTGCTTGGGGTTGTGTCTTGTTGTTCCTCTGTCGTTGATTTTAAGAGACATGGCTAGCTATCCGTTTGACAAGCAAGTGAAGATTGTCATCGCGACCATGGCAATACATAATTATATAAGAAGGCATGCTAAATGTTACCATCATTTTGAAAAAATTGAGAATGACCCGAATTTTATACTTGAAGAAGATAATGACAGGGATGATGATTTCCAAGAAGAAAATCACAATGCTAATACACCTGTAGCACGAGAAGTGAAGAAATTGAGAGATAGTATTGCAGCTAGTTTGATGAGGGCATGACATTGACCTACAAAAACTACAAAGACATTTTAATTACTGATTTTTTTTTTTATATGCACTACTGTTATTTTTATTTTATTTTTATAAATGTTTTACTATGATTGTTTGGAGACATCTTAACATTTTATTCTATATTTTTGTTGGTTAAATCTCAAAGGTCTAATATCTTGTAATGAAATCCCTTGTTTGCTTTTGATTTAAAATCTGTAATGGTTTACATGGCTGGATATTACTTGTTATTCTTCTGTGTCGTATATTCCTCAGTCAATTTGTCCTAATTGCAAAAATAGTGTAAATATGAAGATAACTGATGTTGTTTCTCATGTTGCTGGATGTAAAAGCAACAAGGATGATAGTGTAGGTTTTGTTAAAAGTTTAATGATGGTGATAGATAATTTAAGGTTACTGTAGTGCCATTTCTTTAACATAAGTAAAGCTGTATATATATATATATATATTGAAAGATTATATATAAAAAAAAAAATTAGAGATCAATCGCATATCATATGAATGATATAAATTTAACTTTTTTTTATATTTAAATCTACTTTATTTTATAATAAAAATACTTTGATATTTAATTTTACTGTTAAAATAAAATGTATTGATTAAACAGTGAATAAAATACAAAATTAAAAGTATTTCAATATCATACCTATTTTGGTCATTGTATACTGTCACGGCAGTTTGACAGCATAACTTACCAAACACATATACAGTACTTTTAAACCTCACAGCAATTAAAAAAGTACGGTTTGTCAAACGCCTACCTGCTTAACTTCACAGCTAATTATTCCTCCAGCACAGCTGACAGTGATTATTTAAGAAGTTACAGCAATACCAAACTGGCCCTAAATGGTCTGCTAGTGAGTTTGTTTTTTTTTTTTTTTTGGAGTAATCTTTAATTACTAATAACTAGTAAAAATGTAAGATCAGCTTTTATTAAATAATTCTTGTTTGATATTTAATTAAATAAATACTTTTAAGTTAATACTTAATAGATTGTTTAACAATATATTTTTAAAAAGCTTTTAATGGTAATAAAAAAAAAACAAAAATAGTTGATAATATATTTGTAATAAATGGTATATATGATGTAATATCTATAAGACTATATATAAAAAAAAAAATTAATAAAAAGGCTTGCGGAAAGCCTGAATTGTGGGTTTCTCCATATAAACATAAAATAGTTTTTTTTTTTTAATATTTATAAAAAAATCACAAAATAAATTTTAACATTAAAAAAAATAATTAAAAAAAAAAACCCCTCTTTTTGCATGTAGATATACCAAACACACTCTAGGTCCTATGAACGTGTGGCCTTAATTGAGAACACATTAAGAAGGATTCATAACATTATAAATCTAAATAGAAATAAAAGTTTTATTTTCTGAAAAGCATATTATCTAATTTTAGGAAAGGGAAGCTTTCTAAAGCCTTAAAGTACTATAATTAACAAAATAAGGCTATGTTTGGGATTGCTTTGCTTTTGAAATAATCCACTTTTAGCTTAACTTAAGGAATAATTAGCTTTAGAGATAAGTTGATAGGTGTTTGGTAAATTGGTTTTATAAATAATCAACTTATGGAAAAAGTAAGGAAAAAGTGTTTGGTAAACTTTAATTGATTATGGAAAATGACTAAAATGGACATGATTATTAAAATATAATATATTATTCAAATATTTCCTTTCCTACTCCATTTAAAAAAAAAAAAAAAAAATTTCACAGCTTTTTTATTTCTTTTTTTTTCTTTTTCTTTTTTCCAGCTTTTTTTCCTTACTTTTTTTCCAGCTTTTTTTTTCTTTTTTCCAGTTTTTTTTTTCTTTTTTTCTTTCTTCACATATTCCCTTTTAATTTTTTTTACATGGTTTTAATTTTTTCAAACTCAATATATAAAAAGTAAAATGAAAACATAACTGTTCAAAAAAAAATAAAAATAAAGTAAACATAACAAAGTATATAAAATTTTAAATGATAAATATCAATCTCCCATTAAACTAGCAGTTATCTGATTTCTTAATACTTCAATTTCTTGGGATCCAGGACCATTGGTCTCTTGACTTTCTTCGTCCATTTCCTCTTCTGTCCCCTCATTTTGGTAATTCTTGCTCTCCTCAAAATGACGATCACGTTGAGCATGTCTCTTTATGTAATTATGTAGTGCCATGGTTGCAATGACTATTTTCACTTGCTTGTCAAAAGAAAAATTAGGCATGGTCTTTAAAATTTTCCACTTTTTCTTCCATACCCCAAAAGTGCGTTCAATAACGCTTCGAAGAGAAGAGTGTGCTTGATTGAACACTTCACGAGGACCTGTAGGTTGCCTGCCTCGACGAAAATCTGGAATGTGATATCTTTCACCTTTATATGGTCCTAAATACCCACTCATTTGTGGATAACCCGCGTCTACCAAATAATATTTTCCTGTTCAATAAAAAACTTTTAGTTATGCTAATATAATAATAATAATAATAATTTACTGGAAAAAGATAATAAAGTTATGAAATATTACACCTTTAGGAGGTTTAGGGAAATTCAAAGCAGGATCCCGTATAGTTTTTTGGAATATTCTAGAATCATGAGCGGTGCCTTCCCAACCTGCGACTGCAAATATAAATTGCATATTAAAATCACACACCGCCATTACATTTTGAGTTGGTATCCCTTTCCTACCGATGTATGGTATTTGATCTTCAGGGGATATTGAAACATTGATGTGTGTACCATCTATGGCGCCAATACAATCCTAAAAATAAAAAGGCAAATGAGTAAAGCAACTATAAATTAATATTTATTTTTTAAAAATAAAATTAGATACATAATAAATTACCTTAAAGTGGGGCATATATCTAGAATCTGTCAATATTTCTTCAGGGATGTCTCTAAAGTCAGAATCTTGTGGTTTTATTATATCCATAGCCATGCGACATACAACATCCAATACTTGACCAAAATACCTACTCACTGTCTCACCAGAATGCTGGAACCGTTCTTGTACTAATCGGTTTCCAACACCATGTCCCAAAATATGTAAAAAAATCCCCAAAATCTCAATAACACTCATCCTCCTGGAACCCCTTAATCCATAGTTAGTTTCCAAATCATTGCATAATCTAAAGAAGACATCTTTATCCATTCTAAACATCGTGTAACATCGACTTTCATTTCCTTGTAGTAATTCCATCAACCACATATTACCTGATTGGATTGAATTCATACACGGTTCCTTATGGATATATCTCCAATAATAATACATTATTGGACAAGCACAAGTACACAAAAGTTTAAACTCATTATCATCATCAACTGCCATATCCATATTTTAAAATAACCTGAACAACATAAAATATATAAAAGTTCAATTAACATAGAAGTTCAAAGTTCAATTAACATAAAAGTTCAAAGTTCAAAGTTCAAAGTTCAAAGTTCAATTAACATAAAAGTTCAAACAACACAACTACTAATAAAAACATAACAAACATATTGAAATATGCTAAACTATGCTAAACTATTTTCTTTCTCATATCGAAGCCATGTCAACATGTCTTCCGGATCTTCTAACAAGGAAAATACTTCTCTCCGGTCTTTCATCGAAAATAATCTACTTGCAAACAACCATAATTCATCTGAAGGCTTTAACCCAGTTTTTGATACAAGTTTTTGCATCGCTTCTGTGATACAAAAAACCGTATCATTTTGCACTTGTGATGCTGCAGTACTTTTATTACTAATTGCTTCAATCATCACATCAATATGTTCCAACAATTTTACAGAGGTTTTCACCTTTCCCCCTCCTCTTGCAGCAATGTTTTTACCCTTCCTATCCCTCACACCCAATGTGTTATACTTGTTAACCATTCTCGTGTTCCCTCCCTTTTCAACACTTTCTATATCTTGGGTGACACCAAATGGTAGAGAATCATCTGAATCAGCTGTGCTTTCTAATAGAATGGTGTCGGTATTAGAACTATCTGATGGAAGCACACCGGATGAGGGAGCCCAAGCATGATCCCCAGTGGCTGTGATGTTCATGAACATCCTATCTAATTTGTCCATCATCACTGGTTCAATACCCTCTTTACGAAATTTTGCTGCATTATGATGCACCTACATACAATGACTTTATATTAAAAATTATTTTATTTGCATGAGAAAAACAATTACAAATTACTAACTAGTAACTACCATACACACCTGCAACTTCCTATGCCACCACTCCTCAGATGCATCAATGGTCTTCAATTTAGCATTCCAACCTAGGCCGGTTTCCTTTCCAACAAGATCTCTCCATAACTTCCAATCATTTTTAAGTGTATCCCACCTATTTTTCAATTGTACTTTGTTGTACTCTTTTCCCGTTGTCTTGTTGAAATTTTTAACCAAATTATCCCAACCCACTTTAGAAAAATGAGTCCCTGGACGATGACCTTGCTCCACCTCTTTGATACACAAATCACAAAAAATTTCTACACTTTGACTATCCCATAAAGCCTTACTACCCCGAGAACCACTACCAGCACTTTCACTTGATGTGAATTTGTTCATACTTTTCTCCATCTAAAGCAATGTAAATAAATATAAAATTAACAAACGTTATGAATATGCAAAAGTTAATATTGATCCTATACCTATAGCTACTTATAGAATGGCACCAGTTGATATTGTACATAATGTTTTCATTTATTAACCTAGTTTCAGAATCTAAACTCCACACTAGGCAATGAAAATGTGCAATGTATTTTCAATTTCAGCACACAATAATCAATAACATGCAAGAAAAACACTATCTACAGCAGCATTTTCTATAGTTCTGAAACAAACAACATACAAGAGCTCTTTATATAGAGACATCGTAGGCAAATTACTACAAGGATATTAGCTATATGAGTGATAACAAAACAAGTAGAACATACGGTTGATTTGAAATTAGAACCAGTTGATATGCTCACTAGATGTGCAAAAACAGGGCCCAGAGCAAAAACGACCAAAACAGAGAGCCAAGAGCACACTACACCATAGCTAAAAGAGAAAGCACACAAAGCAAACAAAACACCCAGAAAGCAAAAGCATCAAGCATCGCCCCTTCTTGACCCCTTCTTGCAGCAAATGTAAAGCAATTTCCAGATCACAGAACAAAAATAGAAGAGGATTGAAAATAATTTAAAAATAAAGAAGTAATTACCTGAGATTTCTTATATGAGGTTTGCAGTCGGGTGCCGTCGCCGTTGATTTCGTGGATCTCACAGTCAAAAACACTGTCCAAACCTGAGATTTCTAGTCAGAGACACAAGGAAGCACAAATTTTGGAGTGTGGTCAGTTAAGGAAGCTCGAGCCATCATTAACCAAAATCTAGACAAAAGAATCACTGGATTACCTGATCGAATAGAAGAAATTGAAGAGGAAGAGTTGCGGAAGAGACGACGACGACGAGTTTCGTAAGATTCAAAGAAAATCACCATCGATTTTGAAAAGGCTAGGGTTTTTGCTCTCCTCCATTGTCGTGAAAAATTTAGGTTTCAAAATCCTAAAATTGAAAATCAGATTTCAAAACAAAATAATGAAGGGGACAATTTTGTCTTTTAATAAAATTATAAGGTTATTTTAGGTATTTCATAAAATGTAAATTTACTTGGGAAATAAGCAGCTTAGAAAAGCAACCCCCTTCCAGCTTTTAAAAATCAACTTATATGACAAGCAATTTGAGAAATAATCAACTTTTAGATGATTTACCAAACACCTTTTGGATCATAGATTATGAAATAAATGATTATTTCATAAGTTTAAGCAATCCCAAACATAGCCTAAGTCAGAGTTTGTACGACACTGCTCTGACAGAATTTTTTTTTTTTTTTAAACAGCAAAGCTTCATTAAGACAAGCCTAGGAGAGGCCACAAAGTTACAAAGGCTGTGTTTGGTTCACTGGAATGGAAAGGAAAGGAATGGAAACCATTCCATTCCAAATATTTGGTTTGCAAAAATTCAATGGAATGAGAATTCTAATGGAATTAGGTTTCCACCAAAATGGTGGAATGGACTTTCCTTCCACAATCCAGTGGAAAGACCATTCCATTCCTAACAACATTTTAACTTCCAAAAATGACCCTCTGGAAAAAAATTCGAAACTTTGGAAAAAAAAATTGCAACTTTTGTTGAATCTTGATAGAGAGGAGAAAAAAAAATGGTGAATCGGAAGGGACAATTGCTGTTGAAGGAGAAAAATCTCCTGTGAAAAAAAAAAAAAAAACGAATATAAAAACTAAACCTAGATCAAAGAATTATCTATTTATTGAATCCAAAGAAGAACAAAACCTAGATCAATTTAAAAGAGGCCAACAGGTCTGGTCTGACAGAGGCGCGAGAAGGTCAGTGGCGCACGGTGGTCGGGAAGAAGAGACGATGAATCGCCGGTGAAGAAGAAGCGACGTGGGTCGCTGTTGAAGGAAAAACGATATGCGACAACAGCTGTGGTGAGCCGGTGGCCTGCGGTGTGTGACGGCAGCCGTTCGTCGGCCTCGCACGATCGTGTCCCAATCGACAGCTTCTCCGGTTGTCCGTTGGCGCTGGAGCTGCTGTCGTCGTCGTCGTTCTGGGTTTCAATCTCCAAACAATTTTTTTTTTTTCTTTTTGAGAAGAACAAAGACAATAATTGAAAAATATAAATTTTATTATTAATTAGATTAATTTATATACTTTCATATTTTATTATTATTTTCATAATATATCATGTTATTATAATTGTTATGTAATTATGGGCATTTTGGTCGAAATAAAGTTAATTCCATTCCATTCAGTTGTTAACCAAACAAAATAATACCGATTCAGATGTTAATCCTAAAGTCCCAACCAAACAAAGAAATCAGCTTTCCTTTCCATTCCCATTCCCATTCCCATTCCGATTACCATTCCGCCATTTAATCAAACGTAACCAAAAGGTACAAAAGGCAAAAGCCAACAACATAATAGGAATGGCAATGGGGCAGGTTCGAGGCGGGATAGCCTTCCCCGCACCCCACCCTATTTATTTTTTGAAAACCCATCTTCTCATAAAACCCCACCATAGATGGAGAGGGTTAGGGCGGGGTGGGGTACAACGAGGAGTGCTTTCACCATCCCCACCCATTTACCCTATTTATAATTTTTTTTATTTATTTAAATAACAAATATATAACCATTGAATATGATATAATATATAAAGTAGTAAATAATTCCAAGAAACTATTTAAAAACATCCTATAAACATAGTTCTCATAAGTAAATTCAATCATTTTCAAACATAAACATAAAGTATGAGGTCAAAATATTCGAAAATCGTAATGCTAATCATCTAATAGTTGCATTTATTTCTCTAGTTCTCTCTTCTTTAGTTTGTTTCCATCCCATGTTGTTCTTGTATGTTTACACAATTTTCTATTGATGACACCGGTATTGGGTCTTCATTTTTTAGTGTATCTGTAGACATATTTGTGCCTACCTGAAGCAGTGATAAACGAATTAAATTTAATTCAAGAGTTGAGAATTATTAAAGTAATAAACTTGAAAAAAAAAAAAAAAAAAAAAAAAAAAAACTGTTGTTATTAAACTTTTAATTTTAAAAGTTATTTGAGAAAGAAACTTACTATATATCCTCTTGTGTTTGAGGTTGAAGCTTGAACTGTGAATTTCGAGTTGTTTGAGGATTAGAGATTTAGAGTTGAAGTTAGCGACTAGGGTTTTTTTTTAATAGTATTTTGTTTTGTCAATTTATGTTAAATAACGGTGAAGAGATGTAAAATTAGGGTTAATGTATTTATATATATATACTTCTTTTTCTTTTTTTAGATATATTTATTTTCTTTAAAACTACGTAGTTTAACTAAGTATTATTTTAAGCGAGGCGGGGTGGAGAGTATTAAACTCATTCCCGCCCCATCCCCGTCCCATCTCCACCAAATTGAAACTCATTCCCACCCCAAAAGTGCGGGTCCCAACGGGCCCCGTCCCCGTGGGGAATTTTGTCATCCCTACAACAGAACCAGAAAACAGAGCAACAAAGCACCACAGCAGGTGCTGAACACCAACAAAACAGAATCCAACCGAAAAGGCAACAAACACCAGCAGAAAAACACAACAACAAAACCCCCACCCCCAGAGACAGAGCAAATCCATACACGCTACACAAAACATAGGAAAACACAGAGAACCCCGAAACCAAGTAAGACAAAGAATAGAAAAAAACGATCAAAGTTAACTCCATTCAACAAAATCTCCCTGCATTCTAGAGCTTGATCACTTTAGCTAGCTTGTCCGTAAAAAGGTTAGAAGCTCTCGATCTGTAACTCACCACTGCACCTCCTAGATAATCCAAATAACCATGAATGTCATAAATTAAGTTGACATGTCTAAGATTACCAACACCACCATTATTGATCCAAGAGGTTGCCACCTTCGAATTACTTTCAATCTCTATGTTGCGCCCCACAAAAGAAGGAATTGAAGCACAAAGCTCACAAGCCTTGTGAATTGCATATATCTCAGCCGAATTAGAGTCTTGAACTCCTGTAAAAAGCGAGAACAAACAGATAACTTTACCATTGGAGTCTCTCACATGCTTGAATTGATCATCAAAAGATAGCGATCCCATTACACGTACATTGCTTCAATGGTTGGCCTTCTCAATTTCGTTTAAGAAGTGGTGAAGTTGAGTGAAACTAGTACAAGAGAACTCTGAACCAAGATGGGTTCAGAATCATTGCATCGAATTGCAACAGCTATGGGGCACAATGGCACATATTTCTCACCAATAGAATTCCAGAATAGGTAAAGAAGATATAAGTCGAATCTATAAACTCATTGATATGAATATCTGGATAGACAAAGAATAAATGATTTGAATTTATAAACTTATTGACATGTAGGCTTGTCAATTAAATTAATGAGATAGAAAAGCAAACTTCAAAGGTTATTTCAAATAGATCTGCAGCATATACAAGTCTAATCTAGATTATTAATTAATTAGCTGGTGTTCTTCTTCTTATTATTTTTACTTTTCAAAGGATTCATATAAATTCCCAAATGATGAACAAGAAATCAACCTGCTTTTACAATTTAATATGGTGTGTGTATAACGTGCCTAGCTAGCTTTTACACCTCGATGTTTCATCACTTAATCATAGAAAAAGACTACAGCTTGGGGGTCAAGTCTCACCAAAAATCCTACTCTACCAAGCAAATCCATTGACTATACATAAATGTTTTTGTTTTCTTCAAAAATAAAATAGAATAAATAAATAAATGTGCCTAGAATATGGTGTCTGTGTGTATATAATGTGCCTATATGATATTTTCCAGGAAAACACCTAGATGTTTCATCATATATAATCATAGAAAAAGACTGCAACTTGGGGTCAAGCCATCAAGGCTTACCAAAACTCCTACTCTACCAAGGGAATCCATTGACTATTATTATTATTATTATTATTATTATTTTTTATAAAAAAAGAAGCAATAATACACTTGAAGTTGAGGGCCATATATGATATATATGTATACATATATAAGTGAATTATATAGGTTTTAATTATGGTAAATTATTTGGTCCTGTTTCTTTTGTTTCAAGGAGGGCAAATGTTGTTGCCCATAACCTTGCTAAATTGGCTCTTTTGGGTCGCTTGACTCGCTTCCTCTGAGTGTGGAGAGGTCCGTCTCAGCTGACCTTCATGTGTAGTGGTGTTTTGTTTTTATATATCTTTTCTTCTAAAAAAAAAAAATTATGGTAAAAATGTTTAGTTAACTAGGAGAGGATGTTTGCATTTAAGTCAACTGGTAAATTATATATTACGTAGACTCATTCCAAGCTTAATTTGCATTTAAACCTATTGGAATTTGGAAGACAGTTTTGGCACCATTAATTAATTATTTTCAAGGGAATCAAAATACTACAATTTTCTTTTAATAATCAGAGGCCATATATATACACTAGTCCCTCTCATCAACGGTGGAGCCAGAAATTTTAGTTTGGAGGACCATTTTGGTAAAACAAAAAATTATAGGGGGTCAAAATGAAAACATTTTTTAAATTTACCGGTAATTCTTTAAATTTTTAAAAGAGTTTTAATTATTTTTTTTAATGGAACCCCCGCTTCTCATTGTTGACTATGCTAATTGACTATAACACACCAAACAATATATTGTATATAGAAGTAATTTAATGTGAAAATAAGACTCATTCCAAGCTTGAATTTGTATTTAAACCAAATGGAAGGCAAATTTTGGTATACATAATTCATGTTCCATTTCTCAAAGAGAAAATGTCTACACCTAAATTAAGTACAGGGAGGAGCTGGTTCAGGTATTTCCAATATGAAGAAGGCAGGGACTCACCGGGCGATGCCCGGAACGTGATCTTGGTGGTTATCACCCTCATCGCTGCCGTGACATTCCAAGCTGGAGTCAACCCTCCTGGTGGTGTATGGCAAGACGACCGCGACGGGCACGTGGCGGGGAGGGCAATTTATGCATCTCAACAAGGAGCTTACTATGTTTTCTTGATTTCTAACACTGTGGCTCTCTCTACTTCCATACTTGTGATTGTGTCACTCACTTATAGATTTCCTTTCCATTTCGAACTGTGGATTGCAACTGGAGCTATGTTGATCACTTATGGCTCTGCTGTTTTTGCTGTCACTCCTGATGAATCTGTCAGGTTTCGATACATCTTGGTTGCAGGTGCTGTGCCTTTTGTTGTTCGAGGTTTGATTCAGTTGTACAACAAGTTTATAAATCCTAAAAAGCACAACTACATGAATGAAATTGAAAACTAGATTAGTTTATGTCTTTTTTTTTTCTTATTCATTTATTAGTTGTGACTAATAATCCAGGTCTCGGATGTGGTCCGTAAAAATTACTCTGATAGCATGCTACCGCGGCAACAATCGGCCTGGAATCTCTAGCTGACAAATTATCTCTCAATTTTCAATGTTCTTAATAAAAAATGGTGGATTATCAAGTTTTTTTTTTTTTTTTTTTGGGTCTAATGCTATTATTTTATGGATTTATCTATACTTTTATTCTTGATCATGCCATGTTTTTTTTTTTTTTTTTAATTTTTTTTTTTTTTTTTTTTTACGGCAAGTTTTATAAGATAAGTGGGAAAAACCGCACCGAGGAAACAAGAGCCCCATGGGGCAAACAAACAACCTAAAGATCAATACAAAGAAAACCCACCCAAAGTCCGTGAGCCGGAAAACAACCCAACAGCCAACCTACGCAAAAATGAAAATCAAAACCATTACTTAGACCCAAGTCCCCTCACCTACAACAATAAAACAAACTTATAATTAGCCTTTGTCATCTTCTTTCCCTCTAGCAATTCGGCCCGTCAACACTTCATCTACAACACTAAAATCGAAACCACGCGCCCTATTACTGGTCTTCATCTTGTGAGATCTTGAATGAAAAAAATTATTATTACTTCGCCCTCTGACTTACGAACACGAGGATTCAACAGTTGAAGACTTGAAGTGGTCAGAGTCTTCTGGTTGAATAGGGAAGCCAAGCAATGAAGCAAAGCAGAGCAGTTATGGCCGGCATTGGAATTTTCTAATAAGACAAGGAAGTTAATATAAGAAATAGTGTCGAAATTTTGACGATAATATCAGAATTTTGATATTATCAACATCAAAATTAAAAATATTGTTGATATATCATTATTTTATTTTATTTTTGACCGGCCATAATTTTGAGATATTTCTAAAATTTTAGATCTAATAATATCGATCAAAACCTTTGAATACAAAAAAAAAAAATAATGTCCAACTCCTATGTGTTTGAAGGTTCCTCTATGATTAATATATATATATATATACAGAAAGAAATTTGTAGGATATTATTTCCATTTTAATGAATCTAATATTCCAATATCACATTGCTATCTATAAGTAGGGCAACATTTTGCACCATTGTTGTCCATTGCATAAAAATAAAAATGGCAAAAATACCTGCACCTACACTAAGTAGAGGGAGGAGCTGGTTCAAGTATTTCCAATACGAAGAAGGCAGAGACTCACCAGGCGAGGCCCGGAACGTGATCTTGGTGGTTATAACCCTCATCGCTGCCGTGACATTCCAGGCCGGAGTTAATCCTCCTGGCGGCGTCTGGCAGGACAACAACGATGGACACGTGGCGGGCAGGGCCATATATGCATCTCAATCAAGAGCCTACTATGTTTTCTTGATTTCCAACACAGTGGCTCTCTCTACTTGCATACTTGTGATTGTGTCACTCACTCATAAATTTCCTTTCCATTTCGAGATTGGGGTTGCGACAGGGGCTATGCTTATAACTTATGCATCTGCGGTTTTCGCTGTGACTCCGGGAGAATCTGTCAGGTTTCGATACATCTTGGTCGCTGCTGCTGTGCCTTTTCTTGTTCGGGGTTTGATTCAGTTGTATAACTGGTTTAGAAATCCTAAAGTGTCCGATTACGAAAATGACACTAGAATTTAGCGTGAGAGAATTGTATTCCGAACCATGTAATCCAAGTATGATTCTTATAATTTGTTTACTAAGGTACCTCGATCTATGATTATATTTTCGGGTCATTTTTTTTTTTTTTTTTTTTTTTGAAGTATTAAACTAATACATAAATTTGAGGTTTCTTTTTTTTAGAGGTAAGACTTGAATCCGCAACCTCATGGTGTAGGTGTGAGGGGTTTTACCACCGGACCAACCTCATCTCGTCCATTTTCAGGTCATATATATATATATTTTTAAATATTATACTATTACATAAATTTGGGGTTTTTGTGGAAGAGGGAAGACTCGAATCCGTAATCTCGTGGTACAGGTGTGAGGGGTTTACCACCGGACCAACCTTATCTCGTCCATTTTCAAGTCATATTACCATACAAGATTTGTATCGATTTATAAGTAGAGTGGCGATATTTACATCCCTCTAAAATTGTATGTACACCCCAAATTTATAAATTTTCAAAATTCCAACATTACCCTTAAATTAAATGATTAATATTTTAAACAAAAGATATTGAAAAAACAAAATTTGACTAACTAAACTAAATTTAGAGAGGAATAAAATAAAAAATATTTTGTTTTATTAATAAAGGAATAAAAGGAAGAAGAAAGCAGCCACCTGCCTTCCACCATCGCAGATTGAAAGAGATGGAGGAGGCTACAGCCTTCTCTCTTTTTCAAGAGAGGAGAAAGCCACTGCCTCCTCCTAAATCTGGGTGACTGGGTGTGGCTTCTCTTAATTTTTTTTATTTTTTTTTCATTTTAATTATTTATGATTTATTTACTTATACTGTAATATAATTTTTAAAAAAAAAATATATATATATATATATATATATATATATATATATATATATATATATTAAAAGAAAGGACATATTTAGTATTGTGCGGGGTGTACTTATAAAATATAAGATTTTAAAAAATTTAATGGGGTATATATATAAAAATGGGATACTCATACAGTTTATCAGGGTTGAAATATCATAACTCTTATAAGTATTTAAAGTAATTGGCATAAATCTCCCCTCGAGTGTATGTGAATTTGCATGTTGCCCCCTAAACTTTTTTTTTAGGCATTAAACCCCCTGAACTATCGCTTATTGGCAATCCTTTGGTTTTTTCCCCCCTGAGGGGGCATTTTTACTCTTGTTCTACCAATATGCGATAGTTCAGGGGGTTTAATGTCTAAAAAAAAAGTTTAGGGGGCAACATGCAAATTTATATACACTCGAGGGGAGATTTGTGCCAATTACTCAAGTATTTATTAGTCTATAAATTTTCTTGCCCGATTGTTGTTTGTTATTGGCCCACTGAGACTGTAGTCTGTAGCCCAGACTAAACCGTGGACCATTATTCATGCTCCCGAATGAGTTTGGACTAGGCTGATAAACCAAACTTTGATCTATATTGAAACAAGCCCGACTTGATGTAGAAATTTAGAAAGGTATACAAACCAATTAGGCCATGTTAGACACACCGGATTGGACTAGGATTGGACTATTTTAGTCCCAATCCGGTGTTTGGCTATATTTTGGAAACGGGATTATTAACCCCAACAGCAAAATTAGTCCCATACAGATGGGATATAATAAGAGTAATGCTATTAGACCCAAAACACCAACATAAATTCTAGAGGAGGAATCAAAATGTCATGTGAGAAAAATTTCTCCGCAACATTTAAAAAGAGTGCTCGTTTAACATTAACTTAATAGTTATTGTTTTAAAACAACTATTTTTTAAATTTAAATTAATAAATAAATAATATTTTAATAAAAAATGTTATAGTTTTTATATCCATGTTCCCTTCAAAAAAAGTTTTTATATTAGTGTAATTAATTATAATACTGTATTTGTTCTTTCCAAATCTTAATCCATGTGAATAAATTTATAAGAGTTGCACATACGATTTTAGAGGGGGTTTAGGTTGCTATTAGAAATTTTGATGTGGCAACATCACACACAACATGGACCCATGTCTTTCTTTCCAAAATCCAATAGCTTTATTCTATAATAATACCACCACGACGCCTGTCTTTATTAGTCCTCGGACTATTTACACATGGGCCCACCTTCATCTCTTTCATTTACATCACCAGCCCCACCGTTTCTATTTCTCTTATCTTTCTCTTTCAACATATCTCAACCGCACTCCTCATTCAACGCTCCTCTTTCTTCAAATTTTGATCAATCTTCAACTTCAAATTTGTTTGGATGATGGTTCATTCAACAGTGAACAAGAAAAAGAAAAAATAAGTGATGCAAAGGATTGGTTTTGGAGTGTTACCTGATGTCTTTGTTTTCTGCTTCTGTGCTAGGAAGTGTCTATTGGTGCTTTTGCTCTGTTTTTTGGGGTGCACGTTCTGTTCTTGGATCCTCTGTGTTGCTTCTTCTTCTTCTTCTTTGTTTTGCTTGTGTGCTAGGAAGTCTCTTGTTGTTGTTCTTTGCTTCGGTTCTTTGTTTTGCTTCGTGCTTCGTTTTTTTTTTTTTCTTGGATCCTCTTTGTTTTGTTTCTTGCATGTCTGTTCTTGGAGGGTTTATTTTATCGAAATAATGTGTTTATTTTATTCAACTAATTTTTGGATCTGGGTTTATTGATGAAGATTGATGATGATAATCTGGGTTTGTCAAATTTTTGGATTTGGGTTTATCGAAATAATGTGTTTATATTATCAAATTAAAAAATTATTATATTTTCCTTTAAAAAAAAAATATTATATTTAGTTCACTCTCATGTTTTACTAAACAAAAAATTGTATTAATTCAGTCCAATCCATATTTTTCCAAAAACAGCATAGTGTTAATTTAATTTAATCCAATCCCATAAAATAATCTAATCCAATCCCACCTCTCATTAGCTAACGACTCATTACTTAAAACGTAAAAGCCTAAAAATGTAGGCAAATTCATAAAACAAAAGTTGAGATAAACCTAGTAATATAAGTTTTTCATGTCCATATCAATAAAATTGTGGGGTTCGAATCAAATATTTTACTCTCTACTGAACTCCTAAGGTTATAACAGTTCGAAACCAAAAATGGCCCACGTAAAACAATTTGCACACCATCACCATTTCACCATTCAAGATTCACCTAAAATATATATACTTCTTGTATATGTTTCATAATATATATTTTTTTACTTATGGGAGAGGATTTGAATTTGAAACGTCAATTTTTATTTTTTTTTCTCTCAATATTAATTTCAGATTTATTTATGATCCTGTTATGGGTATACGTGAAGGGGAAATCAAACGTTATAAAATATCTATTCTTTTCAATACTTAATTGAATATTGTTTACAAGATTTATATATGATCAAATATTAACATGTGACCAGAGACGTATTCTAAATTTTTTGATAGGATAAGTTAAAACAAAACTATATAAATAAATAAATAATTAAGCAAACATCGACGATAGTAGCAAATTTCATTACTAGAAAAGAAAAAACACACCTAGAAGAGTATATAAACTTTTAATGAAACAACAATTAAAAAAATAATGCAATACAAATAATAAGTATTATTTAAACTTTGTCTTGTGAATGTCGTACACGAATCAAATTTATTTATTATGGAATCTAATCTAAGTTTAAAAAATCCAATATTCATTACACAATTAAATAATCCAATATTAATAAATAAAAAACACAATAAATTTTTAAGACAATTAATTACCAATTTGTTAATTTGCCAACTTCAAGATAATTACCCATGTAAATTAAATTGGAGTCACAGCGGATTAAATTGGCCAGTTGTTGCAATCAGGGAAAATTTAAAAGTTAAATACTTTTTTTACTTATGGGATAACTTGGTAATAAAGTAATAATATATAAAAACAAGAATAATAAAAGGTTAAAGGGATTTTGTTGTAATTATTCATAAGGCTGACCCTGTTATAGACCGGGTCAGCCCCTTCACACACGACTGATTCAGAGAATTAGATATCTCTATCACGATCTTATTTCCAAGTCATGCACATACGCATGAAATTATCAAAATAAAGTAGTTTGATCTGGTCTGGTCTGATCTTGACGGCTTGACCTATTTTAATATTCATGCCCTGCTTTTTTGTTTCCTCTATATAAACACCACCAAAGTGTTCTCAACTCTACAGACAAGAAAAAATTAACAAGATGGCCAATATTAATGATAATCATGTTGATGATGACCGTTCCAATATTATTTCTGGGATTGGTAAGCCCATCAAACAATGGTTCTTTCAGGATTTTGATCAGAATAGCGAAGAATTGGATGCTGCCTTCAAGAACAACATGTTGGTGGTGGCGACGCTGATCGTGGCAGTGACTTTTCACCGGAATCTCCCCGCCAGGCTGCGCATGGCAAGATAACAAAGGGCATGAAGCCGGAAAGGCCATTCTGGCATCCAACCACTTCCATTTGCCATACAACTTGTTTCTGATCCTGAACACGCTGGCTTTCAGCATGTCCACTCAGATCATCTTGATGCTGGTTTATCACAAGAAGCTTTATTTCGAAGTTGTAGTGGCTACACTTGCGATGGTGGCAACTTATGGGATGGCGGTTTGGTCACTCTCGCCTGATGAAGAGGTCAGGCTTCGTTTCGTGAGCATGGCTGCTCTTTTCCCCTACCTCTGGCGTTTGTCTTACCAGACCTTCAAGACTTTCATCAAGAAGAACGAAACAACAAAGTACATCGATTCCTAGACGGAGCAATCGATGGAGGATTACAAGCTATGTTTTGTTTTATTAATAAAAAAAAATTAGTGATATATGTTTTCTCTATTTCTAATTAAAGTTTTTTTATTTTTTTGTATTTATTGAATAAAACTTTTAATTGTAAAGAAAAAATCAGGTAATTTAAATAATCTGCATTAGACTAGTATAAGCTGTAGATCCATTTGAAACCTGTGAAATTTGCTTGTCTACCTCATTAATTTGACAAGCCTACATGTGCCCTTTGACTGCTATACATTTCAGCGATTATCAAGATTCAACATTCTGGAGCAGCTAGGATTGTCAAAGTGGGCTCAAAAATTAAATATCACTATTTGGACCGGGTTTTGTAAGAAAGTCATCACATTAGTAATTCATGTTTAAATGTACCAATTTAGGTGATCAGACAAAAATATCCCCATAATACTTTCACGTCAGCTTTTTTTCATTCAGTTTACAATGACAGAGTTGTGAAGTAGAGAGAGAAAGTCTAGTTGAAATCCAGGCGATCACTCGAACGGCGACGGAGTGACACTACGCTGACGCACTCAAGCAGTTAAGTAAAAGGCTCAGACAGTTCATTAAAAGTCTCGGAGATACAAAATCAACAAAAAAAAAATTGTTAAAAAAGGCTCGGACAGTGTTTCAAAAGACTTAGACACAGTGTTTAAAGGTTCGGAAATTCTAATTTTACAAATCCATTAATAAAAAAAGCTCAGATTACAACTTTAGGGGGCAAAGTGAAAACATTTTAAAATTTACTGGTAATTCTTTAAATTTTTAAAAGATTTTAAAAAAAATTTAGAGAGCTTCTCCTTACAATCCACAAATTATCTATTCACAGTCCAATTTAAATTTTTTTTATTAATGGCAATTTTAACCTAAATTAAAATTACTAAACAAGACAAAAAAATTTAAAGACATTCCAAACTAATTAAATTTTTTTTAAAAAAACAAATCTCTCTCCTAAATCATTAGATTAAATATTATGTATTAAACTATTCCTCCTAAATCTGTTATTACCATTTTAAATACTCTCTCCTAATTAATCTCTCTCCATTTTTCAAAATAAAATAAAATAAATCATATTTCTATACTTTCTCGATCAATATCTAATTAATAGTTAATTAATAGTTAATATCTAATTAATAGTTAAAGAATTAAAGAATTAAAGTTCTTTGGACAATCACATACCTACAAGATTAACAAAAATCATTTTCATATTTCATTTTTTTTTTTTAATATATACGTGCATATGGTTCCTAAAAATCAAACTTTTTTTTTTTTGAAACCTAAAGTGCAAAGATTAATAGTGTATTTTCCTGCTACAAAGTACAAATGGTGATTTTCCAGTTAAAATGTTCATCACAATCCAATCGGTTTCTATGGTTTCAGGTAACGAACACGAACCATGGCATATAAACATTTGAACCAAAAAACCTGTATTCTGGCAGTAAATTTATGGAACCCTAATTTCAACTATATCAGCAAAAGAATAATTTTTGGGGGACAGAGTCACCACCTTTGTTTCTATTATAAATTAGATAAATAAATCTCGAAAACCATTTTTCTTCGTTCTTATCAAAACCGGTTGCTGCAAGGTTGAAGTTTGGAAGACTTAAATAACATCATATGCGTGTAGTTGGTGCTCTTATTTCATTTCATCCAGACGCGAGCTCTCCTTTTGGAAGAATTCGAATTCTTGCAGAAGTTTAGCCAGCTTTGATATGTTCTCTTCCTGAATATGAGACGGAACCTTATCTTGATAACCAGTTGCGTTCATCATCTTATTTAGTTTCTTTTGTTGCTTTTGTATCTCAGCCATCTTGTTCTTGATCTTTTCTCGCTCTGCATCTGCATCGAGGGTCCCTTGAACCTTAAGATAAACTATAAGATTTTCATTGACATTCTGAATTGCACATCCAACCGGAGCTTCATCTTTTCCACTCAGTAAAACCTTTATAGATGAAAATCAAACTTATTAGTAAGTTTTTTTTTCTTAACTGTTAGTCTTGCTTGAGAAATAATAGAGATAGAAAATTAGAGATATGTATTAGAGGAGAGAGTTTAATATGGTAATTAAAAATTTATGAGAGATTATTTAATATGTAATAATTAATTTAATGATTTAGGAGAGATAATTTTTTTTTTAATAATTTAATTCAAAAAAGATAAAAAGGTTAATCTTGTAACAAAATGAAGTGTCTTTATAATTTTTTAAAATTTAAATTTTAAGAATGGAGTGTTTTTAGAAAAGAAGTGTAAAAAGAAAAAATTGGATTGTCAAAAGAAGTTCTTTTTTTTTTTAATGGGACCCCCGCTTCTCATAGTTGACTATGCTAATTGACTATAACACACCAAACAATATATTATATATATATAAGTAATTAAACGTGAAAATAAGACTCATTCAAAGCTTGAATTTGTATTTAAACCAAAAGGAAGGCAAATTTTGGCACACATAATTCATTTTCCATTTCTCAAAGAAAATGTCTACAAGTACAGGGAGGATGATATGAAGAAGGCAGGGACTCACCGGCGATGCCCGGAATGTGATCTTGGTGGTTATGACCTCCCTCATCGCCGCCATGACATTCCAAGCCGAAGTCAACCCTCCTGGTGGTCTATGGCAAGAAGACCGCGACAGGCACATGGCGGGGAGGGCAATTTATGCATCTCAACAAAGAGCTTGCTATGTTTTCTTGATTTCCAACACGGTGGCTCTCTCTACTTGCATACTTGTGATTGTGTCACTCGCTCATAAATTTCCATTCCATTTCGAAATTGGGGTTGCGACTGGGGCTATGCTGGTAACTTATGCCTCTGCTATTTTCGTTGTGACTCCGGAAGAATCTATTAGGTTTCGATACATCTTGATCGCTGCTGCTGTGCCTTTTCTTGTTCGAGGTTTGATTCAATTGTATAACTGGTTTAGAAATCCTAAAGTGTCTGACTGCATAAATGACAACTAGAATTTAACGTGGGAATTGCATTCCAAACCGTACTTGTAAAGTCTAATTAATCACATCAGATCCTTTATAAATAGGTAATTTTCCAAATTTTGTTTTACATAATTGTTTAGTGAAATCAAGGTATGATTCTTGTAACTTGTTTACAAGGTACCTCCGTGATTATCTCTTGCTTAGTAATATTTGTGAAGATCAAACCGATCCTCGAAGAAAATAATGATAATATTTTCGGGTCATGTACTCATGTTGGTATGTTTACTCTACAATATTTGTATCGATTTATAAGTATTTATTAGTCTATAAATTTTCTGGCCCGATTTCTGTTTGTTGTCGGCCCACTGAGCCTGTAGCCCAGACTAAACTGTGGACCATTATTTTTTGCTCCCGAATGAGTTTGTACTAGCCTGTTAAACCAAACTTTGATCTATATTGAAATGAGCCCGACTCGATGTAAATCAATAAGAGATTTCTCTCTCTAGCAAGCGTCCTGAGATGTAATTCTCATTAGTCATTACTTAAAATGTAAAAGCCTAAACAGGCAAGCAAATTCATAAAGAGTGGCGATATTGGCACCCCTCAAAAACTGTATATACACCCCTTTCGTAAGTACACCCCTAAAATATTTTAAAAATCTCTGGTTCGTAAATAAACCCCACTTAATGCCAAAAATACCCTTTCTTTAATTTTATTGTATTATATTTTTGTTAGCACACCCCACTATTTTGTTATATAATTAGATTTATTTAAAAATTTATTATTTTATATCTTTTTATTCAAAAAAATAATTTCTCCTTAAAAAAATAATTTCTAACTCCTACAAAAACATTTGATGTCACTAAAAAATTGTATGAAAAAAAAATTATTTTCATTGCATTAAAACTTTTTTGTTTTAATTTTTTATGTAAAAAGAGGCTCTCAGCACACAACAGTGCATCTCCATTCCTTTGTTCCTAAGAAAGTTTTTTCTTTAAAAAAAAAAAAAACAATTGTTCATAAGAAAGTTTATTGTTGGTATTGATTTGATTTTTGTTTCACTCAATTATAGCAGTAAATTGTTTGTCAACTCAATCAATTTGTATTCCATAAAAGAAATTGAAATTAGTATTTAAAATAAAAATTAGGGTTTGATAAAATATGAAGGTTTTTATTATCATATCAAACAATTAATATGAAACTTCCTTTTTCTTTTTTTTACAAAAGATTGATATAAAACCAATTAATAATTATTGGTGTGTACTTACAAACTATTAGTCCTTTAAGTAATTTTACTCAAGGATAATATTGGATTTTAAAAAATATACTAAATTGGGGTGTACATACCGTTTTTGAGGGGTGTAAAGATCGCGACTCATTCATAAAACGAAAGTTGAGATAGGTTTAGTGGTAAGTTTTTCACCTTCATATTAATGTAATTGTAATATTTGAATCAAATCTTCTCCTCTCTCTCGACTCTTAAATATTCTCCCACTAATGGGAGTGTAGCATATGGTCCAACTTATGAGATAAATGTAAAAAGTAAAAAAAAAAAGACCACTTACTGCACTCCTATTAATGGGATCAGTATTTTGGATACTAACTATTCAGTACCCAAACATTATTCTAGTTCAAAACCAAAAATGGCCCACCTAAAAACAATTTGCACATCAATACGAATGTGCACATGTTCCATACTTCCATGTTCCCCTATCAAGAATCAGTACAACTGTCAAAACTCAAAAGGAACAAAATATTTTAAATAACCACAACAAAATAGTACCCTATCTCTCTACATTATTCTTTTGTCACCCAACCATTTTTATTTTTTCCAATACACACCCCCACTTTCTCTCACCACCTCATTTTCCATTTTTGCCAACTCTGCCCCTGATGCAACTTTTAAGTGTCACCACCCCCCATAAAGTTCAAATAATCTTAACATGGATAAGAGTATATATATCAACCAAGAAAATTCAAGGCAAAGAAAAGAAAAAGAAAAAATGATTAATTTACATATGAGACTTTGATATATATATATATATAGCCAGACTGTAAAGAAGAAACCCCCATCTGTACATACAAGTTGAATTTGATTTCCAAAACCCAGAAAGTATATAAACACATACATGACACATCATAAACACTTGGTCCTTATCTGGGGCCGGAATCCCACACGAAAAACAAGATTCATGCACATGATAATTTTCGATAAGCAATTACAAAAAAAAAAATTGAGGAAAAAACAAGAGTCACGTACTATATATCTCTATTTCTAACTACACTTACATGAAATAGCTTACTTGAATGAATCAAACAGCTAGCTGTTGTCGTTGTTTTTGATGTGAGGTCTCATCTTCATCGAAACACAAGTACTGGAGTTGTTTTAGTGACGATCTTCCATTATCAATGTTTAGAGGAGGTTGAAGAAGCATCATTTCTTTGTGTAGATACGAACAGTATGTGTGAAAAGTCTTTGTGGTGACATTTAAATTGAAACCCAATCCAAATAAAAAATCCACTTCAAGAAAATTCATCTCTGCTATGCTGATTCCTCCAACTTTTGCATAATATGCGTTGTTGTAGTATCTGAAAAAGTATACCCAAAAAAAAAAAAACTTTCATTATATTATTGATCAATTTAATTACTTGTCTTTAATTACCAAAAAAAGACAAGTAAATGGAATTGTGAATAGTAGTGAAGCACGTATAGTAGTGACAAAAGGAGTTAATGTCAAAACAACACAACCAACTGTACAATTTTTTCGAAATTTCAAATCAGATTTATTTTTGTCATAGAATGACAAGAACAGCAAATTTCAGCATGTGTGGACGATCCAAAAGATCAAGAGTTGAATTTTATCTGAATTTATTAAAATTCATTCTGGAGATAACAACACAAGAAATTCCACCAAGCCAGATCAGAAAACAGAGAGAAGAACCACCAAGATTCAATCTTTTTAGATAAGGTGAAATATTTAGCATATATATTCAAAGAAAATAAAATCCTGAAAAAAAAAATGGTAAATCCAAGACTTCAAATTTGTAGAAATGAAAACTTACATGTCATCCATGAATTTGGCAGCAACCATGACACTAGTGATGAGCAATCGATGGACATTGAAAGAATTGATGGGGAGCGAGGGCTGTTTCTGAGCGAAGCGGTCGAGATAAACGTAAGCAACAATGTAACAGGAAGGGCTGCAATTTGCGTACTTGAAAATTCTCTCAAGATAGCTTTGAATTGTGATAGTTGGGCGAGTGAGGCCATGAAAAACTGAGATTTTCTGGAGATGGAATTGACAGTGAATGTCGTTGGACTCAGCAACCCCTTGAAGCAGAGAAGAGAAAAATGTGATGAACTTTGTCATTACATTTGGATTCTCTAGCTCTGCCATTGATGAATTATGAATGATGACTTGCAAAATCAATACTTTTTCTTTCTTTCTTTTCTTTTCTCTTCTTTTTTGATGAGCTGATAAGTTTTTTGTTAATGGTCAAGTTGATGATACTATATATATAAGAAGCTCTTTATTTATTTGTTTATTTGAATAGTTTTATTGGAAGAAAATAGCCTCAGGAATTTGAAATATGACATGAAAGTCCCTGATTGGTGGGGTTTGAGTTAGGTCCTTTTTTGACATGGATTTTGAATTGGGTTATTATAATTATTAAAAAAAATTCAAAGTTTCAATCTATTAAAGAGGGAACAAATTAAAAGGTGGGGTTTTTTTTTTTTTTTTTTTTTTTTTTAAATTTTTATTTTAAATAGTGGGTTAGTGTCTTTTTCATGAAAACAAAGGGAATTGAATTAAGGGTTTTCAAGTGATTTATTGTGGAAAAAGTGATGGGCTTGCCATACCCATCATGTGATTACATGTGGGAAATTTTTTTGATTTGTTAATTTTGTAGGTCCCAAATATTTTTCTCTCATATTTTTGAGAGATCTTGCATGTGTTTTGTGAATTCATACAATTGGGTGACATAACATGGATTTGTTTAATTTGTTGGTTCTTAGCACAAGCATGCTGTTTTATCCTCCAAAAACCATACAATTTTTATTTTATTTTTTTCGTAGACATTTATGGTTACGATTGATTCCAACTAAATTTGCATAATTTGTCTTCAAATCTAAGAACATTTCAAGAAAGTATCGATATTTACTTACTTGTACAGGTTAATTTTATCCGATGTTTACCGTATAACATAATCTGAAAAATACCAAATTATGTATAATTGAATACACCGTATTATGCGGAACTTAAAATGAAACAATGTTAATTTACAGCTCAAATCTTGAAAGGTTGCTTTCTGTTTAAAGAAAAGAAGAAAGAAAAATTGAAATAAAAAGTCATGGAGATGAGTTGGGTCGAATTTACTAGCATTTATGTGAAGTTATATATGCTGGCTAAGTAAAGAAGACCCTACTTTACAGCAATTTGTCACTTTGTATGTAACATTCCAGGTTCTAACATGATTTGTCATGCTGGCAACAGCATGTTGTCATGTCTTTTGTCCCATTTAAGTGACCAAAACACCCATGACAACCCATCACCCCATACAAATATTTTTCACAATTTTGTTAATAAACTTTAATGCGATGGAAGTTCGAATCTTACTTGGTTAGATCTCGATAGATCACCGGTGTTGAAATTAAGATCTCTACCATATATTACGAAAGTACGTAATTATTCGGATTACATTAATAGTGCTAGATTTCAACAGGTTTTGATATACCCTTGATCCAATCCCCGTGTCGATTTATGAATAATAACACTTGGGCAAGTAAGTTTGGTAGAATAGGAGGGTGGAGAAAGACAAAAGCCAAGATGGAAACGTTGTTATTCTTGGAGTGAAACAAGAGCAAAGTATGTATTGGGATCAAAAAATCTCTCTCTCTCTCTCTCTCTCTCTCTCTCTCTCTCTCTCTCTCTCTATATATATATATATATATATATATATATATATATATATTCAAAAGCCTGTCTCTCGCCATGTACGCATTTTTATCTCCTCCAAACCATGTGCTGGCCATGTGACTTCTTCCCTGTTAATTGCAACCCACAAAGTTTCATATAATACTATTCAATACGATGCTAGTGGGACCTTGAAACAGGTCGAATAAGCCCAAGATTTTGGAGATCTACCACTGAAATGTTGCCACATCACTGTCAAATATGTACATGTTGTTGGTATTGAAAATGTTTTTTGTCACCGACGGCTTAATTTGTCAAGCAGCTTACTAACAACTGTTCATGAATCATGATCTTGTTAAGATTTAGATCCTTAACAAAAAATATTTAGATTCATATATTAAGATGAGCTAGTTTGACAAAATACAGATAATACATTAATCTTATATTATTATATATCCTTTTCAAGGTTATTCCTTTGTCGAATAATGTCTTACCTCACTTGAATGTAATTAACGAAAGGGAAAATCTATCTTAAGAGCGTAGTTTAGTTGATGGATGGACGAGTTTGGAGTTCGGGTAAATAACTCTCTAATCAGCAGCTCGAATCCTATCAATAGTAAAAATTTCTAAAAAATATTTGGTCTGAATAGACGGATAAATGATATTGTATAAAAAGAAAAAAAAAAAAAACCGAAGGATAAAATCTTAGGTGCGACGAGATGCGGTAAAAAACTTTCATCGTCACGTACTCACGTTGCAAATTTTGCCACATCGACAATGTAAGTGCATCCTATGCATAGTTGACTCTCTCATCTTGAAAATGGGATATTTTTCACTATGGGCCCAAATGCTGCCCAAGCAGGAATCAGCCCAATCACTTGGCTTGTCTACTGGGCTATCTGCAAAAATTTCATGTACAAAGTGACAAGCCACACAGCTGTATTTATGTATCATTATTATTTTTAATGAATTCTTATGTAATACTAGTCTCAAATTAATAGATATTGTTAAAAAATATATATATATATATATTTTTTAATAGAGAATTTTATAATTTTATTTTTATTTGATTTTGTATCTATACATATTTTTCATTACATGTCAGATAAGCCAGGTGTCGGCATTTGTTTTTTTTATTTAAGGAAATATTGCTCCTGTCCTGTCATTAAAAAAACAAAAACATTGGAAAAATCGTACGGATTTATCCATTAAAATATTATCACTACCAGCTTTTTTTTATTATTATTTTTTATTTTTTTAGCAAAGAGCCAATCTGATTGAGAAGGAGCTGGTGAGTATCTAACAGTTTATAATATTTATAGTCAAATAATTCGGTATTGCAGCTCTAATTAAAGTTTCCGTAGTTTGACGAGATGGAGTTGATGCTTCCGGTAGTAGCTATGTATGTCCATCGCACCTATATTATAAGGTTATGCGTTACATAACTAGTAAGACCATGTAAGAAATGGCATAACTAGTAAGACCATGTAAGAAATGGCAGCAATAAAAATCTCTTTTCTTCTGTAATATGATCACCATGTTAGCAATGGCGCATGCATATGATATGATCGTTGAATACGCTGAAACCATCAGCAGCAGCATATACCTTTTACGTCTCCCATTTTCGAGTCCTGTAGTCAGGACTAGTATGATCACATAAGCTGCCGAGACAACCCCAAATAAATTGAACATCACTTGTAAATGAAACAACATGGAGTACTCTTGATCTAGTCTTAGTTGTTTTTTGTCCAGTTGGCATGTTTGTTGTGTCCATGAAGATCCAAGTAGGAAGATTGCCAGACTCATAATCAACGTCGCGGCTGTTAACATTTGATGTTTTTGTTGTTCTTGATGATCATGAGTTCCAGAATACTTCCTAGTTTGAGTTTGCTGCAACTGAAATTTTTTCTGCTAAAATCCATTAGTAGTTTTCGAATAATTTTAAGATTAAAAAAAAAAAAAAATTAAGATGGGGTCTAACGTTGGACCGACCTCGTACATGTTCTTGGACTGGACAAGATTCAAGACTGTGTTGCCTGACTTGTCCTTCCAATACAGGAGTCTTTGATTAGGTGTTTGTTTTATCCAATCCATCAACATTGAAAAAGCTTCTTCTTGATTGTTCTTCAAAGCCAAATGAAGAGCTGTCTCTCCTCTAGCTGTTACCTGACCAACACAATCAACAAAATTGGTCAGCAATTCATGTAAAATTTCAAGTCTTCCATGAATTGCAGCACAGTGAAGAAGGGTCTTTCCATCTCTGTCCTTGAGCTTGTACAGCAGAGTATCACAAGCTAAAAGCTCTTTAACGACCGCGATATGCCCGTTTTCAGATGCCAAGTTCATGGCAGTGAACCCGTCTTGGTCTAGCTCCCATGCCAATGATGGCTTGTGAATCAAAATTGTTCTCACAAAGTTGAGATGACCAAGCCTTGCCGCGATATGCAATGGAGTATCTGCTCTTGTTAGCAAGACATCTTCAAGCAAATCTATGTTTTCATTGAGCAATTGTGTCAATTCACCAGCATTTCCCAAGAGAGCAGCTGTGTACAACCTTTTAATTTCGTAGTTCCTCGCAATCTCTTGAGGATCATGTAGCATAATCTTATTGTATCCTGAAATAGTAGTTTCAAATAAGCTCACATCCATTTTTGGTGGAAGCAGCAGCAGCAGCTGGCAATGTTTAAGTTGTGAGAATGAATGCCATTCTTTGGGTTGGAATTTATGGGGTCAGTATTGAGATGCGGCGAATAGACAGTAGAAGTAGGATATGTGGCGAACTTATAGTAGTATAATCGATATTTTTGCTACGGAAATGCTAGTAACCAATCTATTCAAAAGCTTAAGCTGTCATGTAAGAGCTTAACGATAGTATTTAAGATATGAGATAAGAACTTAACGATAGTATTTAAGATACGAATTTTACATGTTAACATGCCCCTCACAGCCTCACGTGCAATGGTAGCGACAAAAGTCGAACACACGATAACAACAAATATGACAGCTGCCAGATAACTTATGAAGGAAACTCCAAAGACCTTGATGGTATTTTCCTTCTCAATACATCAATCAATTATGACTTTTTGATGCAATCTTCTTGTTGTTTTATGGCTTGGAATATATATGTTGGCCATTTTTAGTTTCTTATCTATCTTCTTCTGGGTACAACTTGGTGAAAGAACAGACAAATGTCATGCTGTTTATTCCAAGGAGAATCCTTAGTGGTGTTCATAAAATTGGGAAAACCAATGTTTTTTTCTATAGTAAATGGAGCCTTTTTTGTAAAAAAATTTCCTATACAAGTTTCTTCTTTAGTGATACTTTAAAATGGGTTTCAAAAAAAGCATATTCATAAGAGGTGCTTTGAAGATTTTAAGTAGAGAGAATGACTTCTTCTCAATTTGGTTTCCAAATTAACCCAGATTGAAGTTCAATAGTGTAGACAGAATAAATCCCACTTCACTGTTGTGCATAAAATTAGTGAAGAAATCAAAGCAGATCCACACTGTTGAAAACAGAGAAGTGAAGTAAGCAAATGGCAATGGAGTTTTTTTTTTTTAAGAGAGAAATCTTCTATGATGGAATTGATATAAATAAAAGTTGACTTTTTTAACTGAAAAAGACAATACCATTACTAAACAATGATGCAAGCGTTTTCTTAGTGAATGACTAAAACTTCGTGACATATCAAAGGAAGATCATAACATTAGTTTATTGTAAAAATCGCCAAACCAAAACGAGGCTTTTAAAAATCCAAGATTCCTGAGATAGATAAACAAGTGGTGAAGTGAAGAAGGTTTTTTGATCATGTTATGGAGGTACTTGAAGCTGCCGCGCGCAAAGGAGATGTGACTCTCTTGCTCGAACTTATTCAACAGAACCCGGATTTGCTTCAGGACTGCACTGTATCATCCAGAGAGAACCCAATTCATATTTCATCTAAATATGGTCGTCAGGATTTTGTCAGGGAGATTTTGTCTAGGAAGCCTTGTTTTGCTAGAGAGCTAAACAAAGATGGTTATAGTCCAATGCACTTGGCAGCTGCCAGCGGCCACGAACAAGTTGTATTAGAGCTCTTGAAAGCTGACCATGATTTATGTTTCGTGAAAGATAGAAATGGATGGACGCCTCTCCACTGGGCGACTTATAGGGCGCGGAATGTCATCGTAAACCTCCTCCTCTCAGCAAGGCCAGAGTCTGCTTCAGTGTTAACTCATAAAGGAGAGAGCTTTCTTCATCTTGCAGTCAAGTATAATCAATGTCAGGACTTTGGTTTGCTGCTTCAGTGGTTGCAGCAGCTCAACAGGGAGGATCTGATTAACGAACCAGACGGTGAAGGTAATACCGTCTTGCATCTGGCAACTTATAGGAGACAATATCAGGTGAGTACTTCTAATTCTCAACACTATATGCTATTTTTCCATCAATTAATTTGGTGATTCTTGAATCTGATATCAATGTATGATAATGATAATCATCAGAGATTTGTGGTGCGTAGGCTCGATTTTAATGTAGCATATAATATGGTGCAGACCCTGCAAACATTGCTCACAAGTGACAGAAATTTAAGAATAAAGCTACAAATGAACATCAGGAATGCTGCTGGTTTGACAGCTCTCGACGTATTTTACCAAATATCGAGTGAACCAGATGCGGACATAGGACAAATGCTTCATGGAGCTAGAGGATTAAGAGCCCAAGATCTCAGAGCTTCTACTAACATTCAGGTCCGTAACAGAATTCCAGTTTTTGGAATATCAGCAAAATGTCTTGAACTCATCTACTGCCCCGTAGAAATACGCAATGTGCTTCTAGTATTGCTTGTTCCTGTTACAATTGTGGCACTGCAAGCTGTCAGCGGCCCTTTTGATTGCTCACCTCCACAACATCAGGATGGAAACTATGGTGGCTTTGAGCGCAAGTACTACAGCATTCGAGAAGTTCTGGGGGGCTATGGAAATGCTTCACAGGAATTTTATACAATGACAACCATCACTTCGGTGTTCATGGTATCCATCGGCCTCACACCTTTGCTGGCATGGTCTCTACCTTTACGAGCGCCAATTCTCTTCATATTAATGACAGCAGCTATCTATTATTGTTTCGCAATGGCTAGATCACTGCCTCATTTCCTTGTCATATGGGGCATGTTTCGCATCTCAAGCTACTGGTTTGTGTGGATAGGTGCTCTTACATTCAGTTTTACTGCATTTGTTGAAATCAATCTTTTAATTTGGCTCATCAATAAAATTCCAAAGAAGCTATTCAGCTAGTTGCATTAAATCAAACCAAGAAAAATAAATAAATTTCTCTGTGGATAGCTCTTTCTCTTATACCAAATAAATTCTTGATTCAAAAGCTACACAAGATTACAATAAAAGATACTACAAAATTCATAACAGAAGATAAAAAAGATGGCTTACAGTCAAATAAAGTGATAAGAACACACTATCCGGGCGTAGCTTTTCACTGTAAGCAGAACTGTTATATGTAGCACTTCATTACTCCATGAAATGATAAAAGCACATTAAACCCTGATGGAAACCCACTCTGGTAAACTCTTTTTTTCTGAACTCAAGTTATTCAAGGTTCAAACAAAGTATTTTGTAATATATAGAGGTAAAGGCGAATGAATCACTGGCTGCTCTACAGTTGGCCGAGAAGCATTTCAGAATCATCATCCACGTCTTTATCGTTGTCATTGTCAGCGTTATTTTGCTCCACCGATAATTGATTGTCAGCAACAACTTTATCTGTTACCCCAATGAGTGATAGATAAGCTTTGTCTTTACGATATCCTGGTTGCCTCAACAATCCCACCAAAACCTCTTTACTTGCCATGTCAGATTCTTCTTCACAGAGCTTAAAGAAGGCAGACACATTTGTAGGGTTAGGCCTCCATTTCTTTGCTCCCTCGTCTGCAAAAGCTTCCTTGAAGCAAGACAGAGCCTCAGGAATCCTCTTCTCTCCAATATGTCCTTCAGCAAGAATCTCCAATGTCGTTGAATTTGGTTTTCCTCCCACTTCAACCATGTGATTGTAGAATGTCTCGGCTTGATCAAAATCTCCTTGTTTAACATACCAACCCATGATAAGATTTGCAATCCTAGGATCATAAGATAACCTAACTGTCAGCCATTCCTCATAAATACTTTCTACCCCTTCAATGTCACCAATCCTAATTAAAGAGGACATCACAGCATGGTATCCCAAATTTGGAATACTAGGAAAAACTGATCTGTAAATATTCCATACCCTATACACCTCCTCCTTATTACCAACACCGCCATATAGACTTAAAAGATAATGATAAGGTATCCTATCTCGACCAGTTATTCTACTCTCAACCCTCCTTAAACACTCTTCAGCTTTTTCAATCTGTCCCAACTTAATATACATTGTTGCCATTGTGCTGAATGTAGTCCAATTCGGGTTGATCGCTCTATCCATCTTCATCTGTTCATACACCTGTTCCATCTTTTCAACAGATCCTTGGGCACCACAAGATGATAACCAAATGTTGTAAGAATATATATCTAATCGCACGCCTTTCTCTATCATTTCCGAAATCATAGAGTCTACTTTATCAAACTCCTTGAGGTTCATATAAAGAGTCATCATCACATTGAATGGAAGTGAGTCAATAGCATAACCTTTATCTCTCATTTTGTCCATTAATAATTCTGCATTCCCTTTAATTTTAGTCCGCACATAGGCATTCAAAAGCGCCCCATATACTCTCTTGTCCTTTAAAGAATCGGGTAGCCTTAGGAAAAACTCTTCAGCACTAATAACTCCACAAACTTTGCCAACTAGGTCTAACTGAATTGCAGCATCACTAGCAGATAATCTGTACCTCTCTCCTCTATTGTTCATCCATTCATACACCTACAGAATGTTTAATATGTTGGGAACCGATAATAAAGCATCCGGTAAAAATGGCAGAATATGTAAATTGCACCACACACACACACACACACGCATTTACAAAAACATGAAAGGACCAAATTTTAATCAAATTGAGCATGATAAGGACATACATAAATTTGAGAACTTATGAAACTTATAAATATTTCATAAGTTCTCTGATCATCAAGATTCTGGTACCCAAGTTGTTAATACATGCCAGACTATATTAGTGAGTAAAACACATTAGTGTGTCTTATCACTCCCAGCATGTAAAGGCTAGTATGCCTAAGAAACACAGGGAAAAATATCACGAAGATTCTCATACCAAAATTCAAATAATCAAAATCACCTGATTGAAGCATTGTTGCACAAAATTCCCCTACGCGAGATTCAGTTTTCAGACCCTTTATCTTTTCTCACTTGATTCTGTTCTATTACTCTATTGATATCTTCTTAGACCAATTTCAATATCAAGATTCATCTAGTTCAGATATTTATCAGTTCAAAAGCAAAAGAAACAACAAAAAAGCTCTTCTCAGCATCTGGATTGATTCAACAGGTTGCAAGACATTATAATTCGCCTCTTTTCACAAATTTACAGGGATTAAGAACACCTCAAATCTATTTTATTTGAAACTCAAACTTAATTTGTATTACAACTTCCTTCCAAAATTGTTCCTTCTATGCTATGTAGCTCTCACATAACTTTTTCTTTGCAAGGTTTAAACTTTGAAGTTATGTAGTCCTCACATAAATTGTTTTTAAACTAGGTTTTCAAATGAGAATCTCGGTCGGGTTTAAATCTTCATGCTCTGTATAAAGATTCATTATGGACTTAAAAAGAGATCAGGGTTTACAATTAGTAAAAACAATCAAATTCGAATTAAAAATAACAAATAACCCACAACACAAAACACCCAACAAGACCAAAAAAAAAGCTTATGCTGTCTTAATATCATCTTTTTCTTGCACTAGCGCATTAAAAAACCTAACTTTTTTCCAACTACAAACAACAAATAAACAAAATTATATTATTTTTTACCTCCAAAGCTTGCTTGTAGCGCCTGTACTTCCTCAATTCCTTGACAACCCTACAAAGCTCCCACTTTGTAACTTTCCTAGAACCGTTTTCCCACTCATTCAACACGGAAGCAGAACCCTCTTCAGGGTTTTCCATGAAAGATATTTTCTTGTATATGACGTTCCATTTGATCATGGGTCTTCTCTCAAAGTCCACAGTTCCATAGTTGTGAACTTGAGATATAGAGCATCTTATAACAGGGAATTTCTGGGACTTCACAACAGCTGAGTGAAGACTAGTAGTAAAGGAGGGATTTTTGCAGGGGATAGGTGAAGAGTAAGAGAGGGTCGATGAGAGGCAGAGATTGTGGTGGTTGTGCAGACTAGGTTGAAGAAGAACCATTTTGTTTCACTGGTGCTAGGGTTTTTCGAGCTTATGGAGTTGGAGAACAAACGAAATTGTTCAAAACAGAGTTATTGGATTGCAGAGACTGTTAAATGTTAATGTTTTTGAAGACAAGTGTTGAGAGACATTTGGTAAATTACTTACAGCCCATTTATGTAATTATCCGGGAATAACCCGACCCGGTAGTTAATGTTTCCTCAGAAATGGGTCAAAATGTTTTGGTAAGAGCCCATATACTTTGTTATTGCCTCTCTTCGTTCGTGGAGGACCGAAAGAGAAAAAAAGGCCGCAAATTAACTAGATTGAGTAAAAGGGCTGGTTTATAGATTGAGTAAGAAAAATTTGATCTGGGTATCTGTTGTTTGGTCACCTTGGCTGGAGATCCGAGATCGTAGACCACTTGAATTTGCTGCAGATAATCTTCATTTAACTAGCTATTAGTGAGCTCTTAGTGGGCACGAAGTGGGCTGATAAAAGGTATGGGTTGTACCTGTAACCGACCCTAATCAACCCACGGTTTTTTTACCCCGGAAATGAGCCTTTTTCTAATGGGTCAGTTTTCTTTGCTTTATTCTTGGTATTTGATTGCATCTTTATTTGGTCATTCACATGACACCATATTAGCAGATAACAGTTGGGCATCTAACAGATAAGCCTTACAAGCCCCACAAAATGTTGATATGCACTTCTGATTGAATTTTACAAGTATTATTTGGTTATTCGTATCTAGCAATCAGTGATGGCTTTCGATTTGCAAACTTCAAGCTAGAGATTCTCATATTCAATATTCACTACATGCCACAAAATTTGTGCTGAAGCTGAGCAGATGAACCTATAATTAATAAATGATATTACAGTTTTCGCAAAAAAAACTCACAATTACGGACTCATCGAGAGTTCAAGGGCATCCTGGCCAGTTTTTATGCATAAGATACTTGTTTTCCATATTTCCGTGAATATATACTTTAGGCTCTTTAACCTGCAACATAAAATCAGTTAGCAAATTTTTTGGATATGATGATATCATGCCACTGTTTATGTGAAATACAGTTGATTACCCACCAATATGACAGGTGGAAAATGCGTTTGAAGACGAATCCTTGAGAAACCATCTATTGTAAATAAACACTTGTATCCATCAACAGCGGAATGTTCACTATCCAAGAAAAGAAAAGAAAGTATTGATAAATGGTTAGCAAAATGCAAAAAATTCTTTCTGCTCACTCTCTTACGTACATACGTGTAATTTGGCAGTTTTTTTTTTTTTTTTTTTTTTTTTTTCAATAGGAAACTAGAATGATTTCATTAAGAGGAGAGCAAATTGTGTTAAAAAAAGAATAACATGGAGACAAACTCACTTTATAAGATAGGTGAAGTTTCTCTTGAAAAGCTCTTTAAGAGGAATACCTTCTTCTTTGGAATACCTGCATATAAAAAATTATGAATTGATAGATAAACCTTGCAAATAGTAAAAATGATTTGACACTACCCGACATGAATGTCAATGCTTCATCAAAGATAAACATTTTTCTCAGTCCTAGAAACCTGTGCATCAAGTATCAACAACTTTTTTTGGACTGCAGTTTACTATTAAGTTCCAATGTCTGTTACCATACTTGTAATGACTAATAAATCATGTTTTATTTTGCAATATCTAGGGTCAAGGTCAATGATTATTCCATGATTGTCAAATATAAACTAAACATCAATTATATTGTGCAGCTTTCCCGCTGAAATAAGGAAAATAATCTGATATAATATAGACAGCTGTTACTGAAAAATCCAAGCAATGAAGTTTTCCCTAAAGCAGCAATGTACCATTTCTTATTTTCATATTAAATGATCTCATGCTACAGCGAAAAAATGGGTTTCAACACAGTTTTATGAAATATCAAGTATACCTCCATGGGAAATCATTTTCACAAAAGCGTGATATCCCATTCATAGCTGAAAAAGGATCAATGTGAACCCACTGTTCTTTGGTATTATTAGCATAATTACCTGCAACAACTTTAAGCTCATTATTTGCTGCAATTCAAATAAAAACATTCTAGGAATCCCCTATTCAATTAAAATACTAGAAGAGCGCATAGTTATTATGTTTCCAATGTTAGTCAATAGGGGAAAAGAGAAATGAATAATAATTGGTCATTGCTTAAAAAAGAAAGAGAAATGATTTGGTAGCTAAGGCCTAAGAGTCATTCATATCAAAAAAAATTTGAAGATTATGCTAACGGGTGCTGTTGATGACAACAGACTACCAAAAAGAGTTGTTAAAAATACAAGATTCAAACTAAATCTGACAGTATTTGGCTGCAGAAGATGCCTTTATTTCTATTAATGGGCTGCTTAAGCTTTGTGTGTGCTTTGTAACAGACTAACAGTATTCCTTAATTTATGTCCTTAGGCTTAGCCACATGTTAACAAGAGTATAAGACCATTTTAAAGTATCCATCGAACATTTGTACTCTTGATTTTTAGAGAAATGGAAATAAATAAATTTTAAAAAAATAGGGTTCGAAAATTTTAATGTCCTCTTTTACTATAAGAGAGTGAAAGAAATATGATAACAGTCTTTGATTGGGATATCGAATAAAGTAAACCCCACACAGTTTGAATCTCAACCTATAAACATATTCCACAATTGCTAACATAACAAATGGTCCAAGAACGTGTCAAAATTGTTTCAACCTTTACTTAAGGTCTGAACCAGGCCATTTTTGCACCAATATAACATTTTTAGTAATGCAAGACAAGTGTGTTAATTTCCTGTAGAGGGAGAGGACTCACCAAACCGATGCAAATATTGTAATGCATTACCACTGGGATAGTTCTCATAGGATGCCATGAAAGTAATGACAGTGCACCCTAGACTACAAAATACAGAATGAGTACCACATAAAGTAATTAATTTATTGTATATCATAAAGTAAAATGACAAATCACCAACCTTATCAAAAGAAATCCCAGCAAAATGATATTGATAAATTTCCAGAAAGACTTCTTCCTATTCATGTAGCTGTAAATGATATATGTAATTATAAAATTGGTTAGCATCCAAAAGCTTCAAGAAGTTCCTAGTCAACACACATTCTATTAGTTAATAACATAATACTGTGTTTTGAGAAAGAAGAACACCAGTTATGATGTAATTATGGACATATATTTTCAATTTTACGGGACGTCTACCTAGAAAAATGCAGAATTGATGCCTCGATTTCCATTAAAATTGAGTAAATTTGGAGTCTTAAGTTTTTCCCGACCAACAAAAAAGGGCTAAAATAAATAGAATATAACATTATATAAAGAGAACACGGGCAACATACATTCTGCTAGCTGCAACTGCTGCAGATAAGTTGAAAATTGGAACTGAACTGATAATAAAACGAAGCTCCTGTATCATCAAAATTTATGATTAAAATACGTGCAGTTTTTCTCTAGTAGGCATACTTATAGCATACTAATACACATAGGAATACTTATAGCATACTAACACACATAATCACACTTTTGCCATGTGTATTATTATGATTGAAGTTATGTTGCTCACATGGAAAAAATGTGCTGATGTGTATTAATATGCTATAAGTATGCCTATATTGTGTGCTTACTAGAGAAAAATTGAAAATATGTAGTTCTTAAATAATGTAGAAATGAAGTGTGGGCCAACTAAAGTTTTCATGTGCAATACTTTGTGTGGAAGCTTAGAGTAGAGTAGAACAAATGAGAAAACCGGAATAACGAAAGACAGAACCCTCCTGTCAAGTACGACCCCAAGCTGCAGGAAGGCAAACGTGTCAAAGTTAGGAACAATAATGAAGTAAAAAACTAGACTGGCCACTCTAGATCAGATACATCTTGAGGATCTTGAAGGTTAAACATTCCATTCATTGAAGTTAGTTCAATTTATCTTCTTGTTCATAAGCATTACATAATGAGAAAATAATTGATAAAAATTAAAACCATGGACAGATCCAATCAGTTAGAAAATTTGTAAAACATGCTATAGCAAAGCAGTTGTTAAATAAGTTGCTTACCATCTAACATATAATACGTAAAGGAATTTATATAGAGCAGAATATTGTTCGGCCAATAATTGTCAATATAATTTGCATGCACAACATTATGGAGTTAATAATCAATGTCACAAGATCTGAATGAAGGCACACCTAGTTCTTAGCAACAAGAATATGATGCATAAAGCAGCTGTAACAAATACAAAAAAAGTGTGCTTGAGAAATACTTCATTGTAATTTTGGTGGTTCCAGTACTCACCACAAAAAGAGGATATGCAGCAAGCAATGAGCGAGGTAGTGCTGAAGTGAAGTACCAGTGAAAGGAATGTGTCTAATTAAAAAAGTAAAGAAACACAAATAATATTAAACCGAAATAAAACAATGTCAAGAAATGCAAACATCCATCATCAATAGTATCGCATGTATAACTAAGGTGCCTAAATGTCAGAAGACCCGATAAGAGAAGGATACACCCCACTCAGTACTCCGATTCAGAACAGAGTTGAACCACAAAACTTCAAACTCAGGCCACACTAATTTCTTCCACATAACTGAATCAACCAATATGGTAAGACCTGCACAAGGAGAAATTCTTAAGCAGATGCTTAAGAAACCGTTATGAGGAATATTTAACATACATAAGAAACAATTTACCCACCTATGCACAATATTGCAGTTCCAATGCAGCATTTAAATGCTTTCCATAATGAAATTGATTTAGTCTGTAATTGAAAAACTGAAAATTTTAAAATGAGGCACAACTGTTAATCAAGCTTTGACTATCAAATTATCAGAAGGCAGTAACAAACACAACCGTAAGTGCAATATTGGTTGGAGGAGAGAATGCAGAAAAATAATTGCTTCATCATACAGAGAGCACCCATAGATAATCTGCTCAATTGAGAATCATGGTAAACTTTCAAATAATTGCATGCACTGCTCTCAGACATACATCATTAATTGACAGTGTTTAATGCAGGACATAGAAAGCCATCATTAATGCTATACAAAATACAATCCAACTTATAAATTTCATTGGACATCTGTTACCTTAAAAAGACTGCCTGGAGATTTACTTTTCTGCAAGGAAATAAATATCGACAATATTCCCGGTATTTTTCCATACTTTGGGGATACCGATATAAAAAAAAAAAAAATCCTTGAAATCCCCGATATTTTGAGGATAATGGTTATATTTCCAAAATTCCACCGATATTACCATAAATTTGGACCCCGATATTTTCACTGAAATCGATATTTACTTCCTTGCTTTTTTTGGGAAACCCATTTTGGAAAATGTTGTACCAGGAACTAAGGAAGGTTAAACTAGTGGCAGAAAAATTTTAAAAATTATTAAACCGGGGGAAAGCCATCTATCTTAGACTCTTGGAATAGCAAAATGAGGAGCTTCCAGATACAAAATCATTAATTGTCCAACATTTCAACTTTTTATAGTCAAATGGGATCTAAGGGAGGCACAAAGGGGTTCTGAGCAGAGAAATAATTTAATTCCATAAAGGGGTTCTAAGGGAGATTCAAATCATAGTTATGGGTGCTTGTCGCAAAAAAGAACTCTGGAACTTATAATGCAATTAAAGAACTCTTGAACTGAAATTAAAGTTATACACACACAAACACCAATTGAATTGAAAGCAATTAAACGTCCATATACTTTTCCTATTTATACGTGAAATTATGACAGTAAAAAGTCAAGATAGGTTACCAAAAATTTAAGTAGCAAAGAGCAACCTACCAACAAAAGCTCCAGACCGAGAGGACCAAGAAGCAACACCATATCACATCTAAAGATGATTGTAGCAAAAATCTGATAAGATAAGAGCATAGAGAAATAAAATAAAATCTAAACAAAGCCACAACAAGATACCTAAATTTGCATTTTACGAGATAAAACTCATGATACAAGTAGAGCCAATAACTTGTGTGCAAACACACAGATGCCAATAAAGTGATTACAGTTGAGTTAATATTTCTAATCGTCTAGGTTTTAAAAATCTAAACCAAAATGGAAAAAAAGTCAAGTCTATAAATGGGCCTACATACTTTTAGAAATATTAAAGTTGACTAATGGACTCATTTAATAAATGTTTCAAGGCACACCGACGAAGTGTTTCTTTCTTTCTCTTGTTACATACTTTCTCTTCTTCTAATTCACGGTCACTGCATCTTTGACAATGTCACATTCTCACTATCTACATAGCAAATTCCTTCATTTTCTATGTCCATTTCACCGTTAGACAAACACCTTTTAAAGCCTAATCATATTTTAGTCGATCCTAAATCTTTGGCAAATCAAAATTCAAAAATACCTAATATTCGAAGTTGTCCTGCAACAGTAAGTTAAGAATATTAAAAATTAGGAACATGACCCATGCATACTCTAAAACTTAGCAATAAATGAAGGTATACCAGACAATTTAATGTTGCATAAAAGTTCCCTTTGAGCCAATGCCCGTATGCCAGATTGACTGCGTGAAATAAAAAGTTAGCTCCAGAAAAAGAACATAAAAGAAATCATTTACTTCATTAGTGAAAAGCAACTTCCCAATAAGTAGAACACATTAAAAACAACTATGAAGGGAAATACACAAACAATTCTATTTACTTCTTTTTCCACAAAACGAGTAATTCACAAATGCTCTCAACATAGATTGACAGCGATACAGATATAAAGATGAACAAGTCAGATAATATGAATTGCACTTCTGCATCATTAAAAGACAGCTCTAGAGCTAACCATTTAATGGAAGAGGAATGAATGAAACTTCCACCAGTTCTTAGACACAATAGTTTGACCTACCATAGAGTTTTCACATCAAATATTTTGTCACAAAAGTAGAGCAGCACAAGAAGAAGCCATACAAATGCATTCACACGTCTAATTAATAACTATCAAAAAGCCAAGAGAAGTTCCATCCACTTCAAGTGACAACCTTTACAGTGGACAACTGAAAAGCCAATTCACAATAGCCCATACTTCAATAAAAAGTGATATGAACAAAAGGTATAAGTTAAATTACAAAATAACAAATTTCATAATTTTTTTTTGGATAGGAAAATTGATTGTGAATAAATAAAAGTAAACACAATAAGAAAACTCTCATATGAAGCAAATGAATAAACATGAAAAATAAAAGAATGTTTGGGAAGTAAAGCCTCTCGTTATTTCAAGCAAATAGAAAAGAGAAGACCAACTACTTTTGCAAGGATAACAGAAATGAGTAGAAAAAAGTTAAACACAAGTAATTACCTGCAGCCAAAGCTAGTATATTAGGAAGAGGACGCGTGCAATAGAACAACAAGTGAAACTGGAGCACTGTTAGTATCACGAAGAAAGCTTCTACTTGGTGTCCAAACTTGTTTCTAATCTGCTCAAAGCAATTTCAACTGAGTATCTCAATCCTCAGAAATATCGAACATCAGATTGTTTAAAAGGTAAAAGATAAAACAAACTCAACATACCTGAATACGGAAAAAGCGTAACGTTGATAATACAATGCAACCCAATGCCAAACGTACTACAAAACAACAATTAAAACAGGTCAAAATGAAGCGAAAAAAAAAAAAAACCAAATGCAACAGTCTTACATATATGACAGTAAAGGAGCTTTAGAATGTTCCCACAGGGATTTCGCAATGATTTACAAGTATCAAAGGTATATGCCACAAGACAATATATGATATGCCTGAAAACAAGGTTTGGGATCTTCACCCTAGAACAGAGATTCAAAACGTAGGTTGCAAGTGAAAATAAAAATTTGAAGTGAACCATCCCTACAAGAATCATTGGTTTCACAGCTGGCCTTCTCTAAATCATGCCAAAGTTGTACAGTGAACATCAAATGCTTCAAAAAAAAAATTATAAAAAAAGAACCAACCTGCAATAAGACCATAAATTTTTGGCATGTGTAGCAAGTTCATCACCAACATAATTGGAGATGCCAATATCGACACAAGTATGGAACCTACAAGAAAAACAATATATAATCAGTCAACTTCATAACCTTTCTGGGAATAATCATTAAGAAGTAAATCAATTCATATCCTAGTATACTGTGTTTCATAGAAGTCAAATGGAACGAGTCCATGTACACAAAAATTATCTTTCCATAGCATGTACACACTTAAATATTTAAAATAAATAGAAAGAACCAATTACAGTGCCCCATAAGAGCTCGAAGAGAAACAAGAGTAAACTCTTCATAACTGGATGAGATATAAAACAAAAAAATAGGAACCCAGATAACCAATCAAAATTTATCAAACAAAAAGAGTAATAAACTCTTACACCCCTAATGCAATAGGGATGGGTTTCTATAAGTTGGGGATGATTGTAGACATGAAGCTTACCAATAAATGTGCGAGGAACAACTCCAGGGAACTCCAAATGATCATACTGACATTACAATTTACAATTCATTACATATTACAAAAATAAAATAAAATAAAGAAATTATACAAGATAAACAACTAAACTTACATTTTCCAAGTGATGCCAATGATAGAGAATGTCATGCATTGCCTTGATAATCATTAAACAAGGACAAAGTGAGTTAACAAGACAATAATGCTGAACGAACAAGAGAATGATATCAAACTAATTGATAGAAAACCAGTAATTATCTAGCACTAATCAGTCCCTATCTTACTTGCCTCTAAGTGATTTCGAATCATAACAAATTTCACTGGTTTTTTGTCTTCTAGTGAATTTCTCCCCAATAGGTATCCACATTTGAAAAATAAAAAATAAACAAGAAAATAACAGTAATCACAGAAAATTGAAAATCTTGAAGTCTTTAAATGTCAATTCTTCTTCAGTTCTTCTATTATTTATTTTTATCTCCTACGAATTTAAAGTCAAGAAAGTGAAAATGCACCTGAACATTGAAGCTTTCTTCAACCTTAGTGTAGGGTACCATGAAGACGTAAATGGCAGCAATTGATCCTAAAATGAAGTCGTAACCTATATTCATTCAAAATACACAAGACGAAAATTAAGAAAACACAATCGAAAAGTAAAATTGAACAGTAATTGACGAATTATTTACCATAATTCATTGATTTCAAATTCATTTCGAATCGGTGATTGTTTGTGAGAGTAGATGGAAGAGAGAAGATAAACGATCAGTTCTAGAAAAACTGGGTTGTATGGGTTGGCGGGTATATTTAGGGCTACAGATTTTGGATCTGGGCCATCTAACCGACTTACCTCTAACGCAACCTTAGGTCCGTATTTAAAACAAACAGTTGAAGGCCCAATTTTTTGGTTGTGTCTTTCATGTTGCTTCCTCTTATGTCTGCATTTTATTTTGATTATAATGATAAACGATGTTGATAATGCGATGAAGGATGAATATATGATAATGTCGACGATGAATGATCCATGATGATAACGATGATGCATGATGATTGCGATGATAAATAATGATGATGACACGATGAACAATGCATGATCATGAATGACTAAGCATGGTGCATGATATTATATCATGTCACCGAAATTGAAACTACTGAAGTACGTCAGAACACGAGGAATGATGAATTCTTTCGAATTATCATTTTATGACGATTAAAAAATTAAATAGCACTATTTGATGCTCTTTTTTGGGAACAGGCACCAACTTACTAACTTAAGTTTAAAAGGCACCATTTATGGTGAACGGACAAAATTGCCCCCCACAGTAACCTTCTTCACCAAAGGCTCGAAAAAGGTCGAAAAAATCGGAAAAGGCTCGAAATGATTTCGTGCCTTTTTAAGCCTTTTTACACTGTCATCGTGCCTTTTGAAGTTGATGACAATGAGCCTTTTGAAGCCTTTTAGAAAGGTTATCGAGCCTTTTTGGAAAAGGCTCGATAACCTTTCTAAAAGGGATAACAACTTCAAAAGGCACGATGGTTATGATCGAGCCTTTTAGAAAGGTTATGATGTATAATGCATGATCATGCCTTTTAGAAAATGACTAAGCAGCCTTTTAGAAAGGTGGAAAAGGCTCGCATGATACCTTTAGGCTCGATAACCTTTCCAAAATCGATAACCTTTCCAAAATGTCACCGAAATTGAAAGCCTTTTTGAACAAAGTTTCCACTGAGTAAGCCTTTTTATACATACGTATCCATATTTAAATCAGCCTTTTCAACACTGAAAAGGCACGAAGAAAGAACAATGATATTCAAAACCAAAAAAAATCTAATAGCAGCTTAAGCTCGAGACGTTTGTGTAGGAATTCTTGGAGGTCGTTTTAAATTACTTCATGAGGTTTAAAGCAGTGACATTGTCACCAAATCAGTTTAAAAAGGTGACATTTCTCACCAATTCCACTATTTGATTATCCAACACATGAGATTTTTTTTTTTTTTTTAAATGGAAATTGAACTTACCAACCAAGAGTGACAAATGCAACAGGAAGTGAGAGAACTTGGAATGCAATTCCATAGTAGAGTAAATGAAACATAAAAGAGATGAAGTTTCCATCTCTGGACTCTATGATTGGAAGCCAATCATCTTGAATTTGATCATCAAAAATCTCACCACCAAGAACATGATCATCTTCTGATGATGGCCAACCATTGATGATCAAACCAATGCCACCACCACTGTTCGATCTTCAAGTAACGGTTACGATGCATAAGGATTCATTGATGGTGATGAGCTGATGTTTTGGGGTTTTAATCATGGTTGGAACAGGTGAATGGCAACTTGATTATTTGTAGAGTCATATTGGATGCACATTGTTAGGTGTGCGACCAAAGTCCCACATTGGCTAGACATAAGGATGATCAAGTGTATATAAGTATGGACACTATCTTTATTGGTATGATGCCTTTTGGGTAGAGTCCTAAAAGCAAATTAAAAGCAAATCGTCATTTTGGGTAGAGTCTCAAAAGCAAATCTGTACGGGCTTAGGCCCAAAGCGAACAACATCATGAGGTGGTGGGCCCTAGTTAGCTCGTGATGGATCCGTGATGTTAAACTCTCCAGGCATGCGATGCTCTAATGCTTCACGTAAGGCGTGTGCTTCGATGCGGTGGAGAGAAATGACCTCAATACGGAGATGCTCGCTTATGGGGAGGTATGGACCATGAAGATAATGTCATTTATGACCAATGTCCCACATTGGCTAGACATGAAGATGATCATGGGTAAATAAGTATGGACACTATCTCCATTGGTATGAGGCCTTTTAGGTAGAGTCCCAAAAGCAAATCTATGCGGGCTTATGCCCAAAGTGGAAAATATCAGAAGGTGGTGGGCCCTAGTTAGCTTGCGATGGATCCATGATATTGAGCTCTCAAGGCAGGCGATGCACCAATGCTTCACATAAAGCGTGTGCTTCGACGCGGTGGAGATGAGTGACCTCAATGGAGTAATGTCCCCTAGCATGACGGATAGATGATATCTTATGGGGAGGTTTGGACCATAAAGATAATGATGGTCCTTTTGTGACCAAAGTCCCACATTGGCTAGACATGGGGATGATAATGGATATATAAGTATGGACACTACCTCCATTGATATGACGCCTTTTGGGTATAGTCCCAAAAACAAATATGTGCAGGCTTAGGCCCAAAGCGAACAATATCATGAGGTGGTGGGTCCCAGTTAGCTCGTGATAGATCCATGATATTGAGCTCTCGAGGCAGGCGGTGCTCTAGTGCTTCACGTAAAGCGTGTGCTTCGACGTGGTGAAGATGAGAGACCTTGATTGAGTGTTGTCCCCTAGCATGACGAATAGATGATCGCTTTAGAGGAGGCCCGGACCATGAAGATAATGATGTTCTTTTGTGACCAAAGTCTCACATTGGCTAGACATGGGTATGATCATTGGTATGTAAGTATGAACACTACCTCTATTGATATGAGGCCTTTTGTCCGTACGGGGCTTAGGCCCAAAGCGGACAATATCATACCAATTTAGAGAATGTGAATTCCATACTTATAACACACATGAGTCATGATATCTTTTTATCTTTTAAAAAAAAAAACAAAAGTAAAAGAAAAAATCATTTTTTTAAGCATGACTAACATTGGTATATTCATATGTCTCAATATTACTACTTTTTTTTTTTATAAATGTTTTCATTTACTGTTTCTATTAAAAAAAATTAATGTTTTTTTTTTTTAAAGTGTGATTCGTATTGATATACTCATACAAACTAAGATTATATGTCTGTAATAATTTAATACATATGAGAGGATTTCTATACTCCGAACATAAGATTATTTCCAAACTATAAGAGTAAAATTACATAATGGGATATATACGTTACATAGTAACTTGCATGCTCTCACAAAAAAGTGATCATTTTAGTCGGTAAAGTTACATAGCCCTTATGGTTTGAGTATACTATAATGTCTAGAGATTTCATCGCTAGAAAAAATAATACATATGAATCAGTGAATGTACATTTGCTTGAAATTCCATCAATGGTGGTTTAACCTTTTAAGTGTTAGCTTGACTAAAAACAATTTTGCTAATTTTAAGGGAGGTTTGATTGGCCATGTGTGGATAAATTTAGACATAGAGCTGTCACCTCAATAAAGAGGATTGGAAAAGTACTTCTATTGATGCAGAGCATGAATACTAATGCAGGGAATAAGTAATTAGTGTCCTCTATATACATGTTATCGTTAGACTAATAGGTGTTTACGTATTTTTACTGATTTATTGTTTAAGTCCATTAGGTTAAGGTGTGTTTACGACTTTTTACTTTTTTGCTGTTAAAGTCCTTTAGTCAAACACAATCGTTTGTTTATTGGCTATATCCCTTATATTTCCATAGTTTTTTTCGATTTCAAATTCTAAGGGGTCCTTACCATTTGTTTGTGCAATTTCAAACTACCTGAATCTCTACCTTAACTCTCGAGCAATGTCGAGGTAAGCGGTTATCTTAGGGTCTCTCGTTTCATACGAACTCTGCATTTGTTGCACAAATAATTGGGGATTGTTACTAACCTTGATCTGATTTACCCCTAGACTCTTTGCCAGATTGGGACCTGCAATGAAGGCTTCGTATTCTACATCATTATTGGTTGCTTTAAACCCGCAGCTGATTGCATGTTCAACCACGATCCCTTCTGGAGATCGAAGGACGAGTCCAATTTCACTTTTCGTGATGTTACTCGAGCCATCAACTGATAAGGCCCAAATTCCTGGGGTTAAATTGTCGACCATATTCACCATTTCCTTCTCGGCCTGCACCTATGTACATGGAGATAAATCAGCAACAAAATAAGCTAATACCTGAGACATGATCGCGGTCCCGAGTCGATAAGTGATATCATGCTCGTTGAGCTCCACTACCTATTTTGTCAGTCGACTAGATAACTCTGGCTTATGGAGTATGTTCTTCAAAGGATATGTCGTGAGTACAACGATAGGATGGCATTGGAAATATGGTTGTTAAATAACACTAGTTTCTTCATGCTTTTATCCTCCACAAAAACCCATTTCGTTTTCGATATATCGAACCTCTAGAAAGAAAGTTTACCACTAGTAAGCAATAGGAGATCTCCGTTGAATGCAGTAACCAGATATTAGTAATCAGGGAAAATCTCTAGCGATGGTTCTGAAAGCACTTTCCATTCTTGTTGTTTTATATTAAAAACACCTATCTTCTATTTACGAAACTACAATAGAAAAATTCATCTTTGTAGGCGGGTTGAAATATACCAGAACATTGGTATTCACCAGGGAATTCAAACATCTTCCAGGATTTATCACCAGGATGACATGTTTCGATTTTAAGTTTTCCTTCTATTGGAATGAAAACAGAAATTACTATACAGTCCAGAGAACTGGGGCTCAACGAAACCATAGTTTTTCGGTTCGAAAACTTAATTTGTCGAACGAAGGGATTGTTAGATTTCCTCTCCATTTTAGGCAATCGAATAACTTCATTAATGAAGGGATTGTAAAAGAAAAAGAACATAGCATCATGAAATGGTTTGGAGAAAAGTATCCAGTCTTTTCTTGAATGGCATGGTTCTGCATCATAGAAATCTCTATTTTTCAGAATTGCCGCCTCGTTTAAGGTAATATTTCTCTTTAAAGTTGGGTCAAAGAGCTTACAGATACCACCGCCATCACCGGTTTGATCCTAGTTATAAGACATCACCCATGGAAGAAACTCTTGTGCATTCTCAATGTCGTGAAAGCATTATTGTCAACTCTTGTTGCACAAAGACATCTTAAATCTGTCAAATATAATCAATTTTTCCATTACAGGTATCACAATTGCCTTTGGAAGTTCACCAGAGTCAGCCTTGTTCATCATCTTCCGGTCAAGACGACTGAGTTTCTTCTCTTTCTTTGTAAAAACTTTTTCCATGATAAAAACAAAAACAAAAGGCTTGAGTTTCGGTCTATTTATAACAATAAAAAGCTTGGATTTCTTCTCTTTACACCACTATAGCAAACACAATGATATCAACCCGACCAACCTGACTTCGGATTGGATCGGGTTTGCTGCTGAAAATTAGTAAAAATAGGTTATTTTAAATAGTGTTCAAAAAATCGACCAAATCGGTCGATTAATCATCAGCTAGCTGCTAGGTAGCCTCCTGCCGTGGTGAAAAGCCGAAAGTCGGCCATATTAGACTGCCATCGTTCATCATCCATTGTCAGCCATCGTACATCATTGTCCAACAACCAAACAAACCATATTATGCGACCATCATTGGCGGCAGGATGGAGGTGGGACGAAGCAAATTGACGGCGGGGATGAAAGGCGGACTAGGGGTTTTGGGATCTGAGAACAGGCAAGGGTCGATAGCAACTAGAGTTCCTTATTTTTCAGAAGGAAAAAAAAAAAAAAAACAAGAAGATGATTTGGGGACAATAGAATGAACCAAAGAAAGTTTTATATTAGGACTATGTTGGGCCTATTGGTCTGATTTCAATTTCTTTGTGTTTCTTTGGGTCTGATTTGTTGTTAGGCCTATTTGTTTAAGTGTTTTAACTCATTAATTGTTTAGTCTAATATTGTTTAGGTTTGAGAATTTATTTGTTATTGGATTTTTAATTTTTTATACAGGAAAAATAAAAATAAAAAATTCGACAACCGATTAATCCCTGACTAATCGATCTAGGCGCTAGGTGCTAGGTCTCTGTCCGACTAGCGCCTAACGCTTACTAGAACAGTAATTTTAAAATAACCTGATATTATATCAGGTTGGATAAGATGTTTTATTAACCCAACCCAATTAATTGTTAGACTTTAAAAAAAATTCTCACTCTTTCTTCACATTTCTCTCAACCATCCACCAGCCACATTTTTCTTCTTCAAACTTCCAACACGATAATCCTTTCCTCAAGCTAGTGTCGTTCTTCTGTCTCCACGCCGGCATCTATTTGCGTAATCAATTCCTTTTTACTTCTTAAATTTCATTATAATCCTAAATTTCAGTGCATTTCTCAACTTAGATGTCAGACTTGAACTTAAGCTTCAAAACTTAATCTTTCATGATGCTATTCAAGCATCTACGTACATGCATTTCTATTTCTTTTTCCCTTTATTGGCATCTGAATGCAATTTTCTAGAGTTCCTAAAATCTAAATGAAATTGATTTCAATAGACAAATTAATAATTTCTTTTTTCATAAAGGTAATTAATTGTGGATTTCCTCCACTAGAGAATATAAATAAGTCATTCCAGCTACTTGCAGGAAATGACCTCTTTGGTGGGGGTGCTCAAACAAAAGAGGAGACTATATCCTTATAATTCTTATACTAATATTCAGTATTAAAAAAGGATATCAAAATATTACAAGGAGTATCTTGTTGTTGCTGTAGAGTAATAATGTGTTGATAATGGCTTTCCTATACACTTCTATAGCTCAGAGCCTCAGACTAGTAGATTTGGAAATGAGAGCAGTGAATGACATGTTTGTCATACTTTCTGACATTTGGTTGGATAATGAAGAGGTAATCACAAGCTTTGATAACCGTTCCCTCACCCCACCCCTCCGCTTTTTCCCAAGTAGATGGGCTTAGAGCATCTCCAACGTTGTTTCAACCCCAACACCAACTTCAAATATAAAGCCTATTGTTCATACATGTGTGCTCCAACGTTGTTTCATTTTGTTGTTTCCCAAAAAAAAAAATTTTGTGTTTTTTGAACGGTTTTCCCAAAAAATTTTTTTTTGTGTTTTTTGAACGGTTTGCTTTATATATAAAGCTACCTATTCACGCGCACAAAACCTCTGAACTTGTTTTTCTTTTTAATTTTTGTTCTTCACATGTCACATCAAAGCTTTATTTTTTTTATTAAATTTATAATTTAATCGTTTTATACTTAATTAAAATAATATGTATTCCCAAAAAAATATACCGTTAGAAAGATATCATCAAGATCTTTAAAATGACACCCACTTTGATATATATTTTATATCAATAAAATTATTAAATATTATATAAGTTAACTAATAGAAATTAATTGGTATTATATAAATATTTATTGAGATAATATTCTTTAAAGATGTTTTTTTTTGTAACATTTGGTGTTGAACATTAGAGCATCTCCAACCCAATACACCAAATTTTACACAACTTATCATAAAAAGAGCATCTTGCTTACACCAAGTTTTTTTTCACTCCAATGTATCTACACCAAATTTCACACCAAAAGAGCATATTTGAAGAATATTCTCCCAATAAATATTTATACAATACCAATTAATTTATATTAGTTAATTTATACAATATTCAATAATTTTAATGACATAATATATATATCAAAGTGGGTATCATTTTAAAGATCTCAACGAGATCTTTCCAACAGTATATTTTTTGGGAATACATATTGTTAAAATTAAGCATTAGAGGGTTAAATTAGTAATTTTAATAATAAATTAATACTGATGTGATAGTTTAACAGGAAAAAAAAAAGATATTTGGTGGAGCTACAATGCCCACAGGTTTGGTGAGCATTGTTGCTCCATTAAAAAAAGTTGGTATTCCCAATAATACTGTAGCTCCGAAATTGGTGTATTTGGTGTTTATAGTGTGTTCATTGGAGATGCTCTTAGAGCATATCTAACCCAATACACCAATTTATCATAAAAAGAGCATCTTGTTTACACCAAATTTGTTTTCACTCCAATATATCTACATCAAATTTTACACCAAAAGAACATCTTTGAAGAATATTCTCTCAATATATATTTATACAATACCAATTAATTTATATTAGTTAATTTATACAATATTCAATAATTTTAATGACATAATATATATATCAAAGTGGGTATTATTTTAAATATCTCAACGAGATCTTTCCAACGGTATATTTTTTAGGAATACATATTGTTATAATTAAGTGTAAAAAGGTTAAATCAGTAATTTTTGTAAAAAATAAATGTTGATTTGACATCTTAACAGAAAAAAAAAATCGATGGAGAAACAGTACGCACCAGGTTTGGTGGACACTGTTCCTCCATCAAATATTAATTGGTGTGGATGGTGTATTGGTTGGAGGAGTTTTTTTAGTGTGTTTGGTGTGTTCATTAGAGTTGCTCTTACAGTGGAAAAAAATTTAGTGTAAACATATTCCCAGAAGATTCCCATTTAACTTCAAATTGGAGTTGAAGTTGGAGCAAAACATTGGAGATGCTCTTAGCAACTCCAATATTGCTTCAAACCCAACACTAAACTCTACGTTAGAGTTGAAACCACTCCAACCATGCTCTATCTTTGAGCAAATTGCCATAAAAGATTTTTGTGTTTTTGAACGGTAATGCACTATATTTGGTACTCACTGTTTACAACACAAAACTTCTTTTTTATTTTTATTTTTTTTTAACTGTCACTTCATCCTTTATTTTGTTTTAAAATTTCTAATCTAATCCTTTTATATTTAATTAAATTATATATATTCCTAAAAAATATACCATTGGAAAGATCTAAAGATCTTTAAAATGACACAAATATTGATTTACATATTCAATTTATTTAATTTACTTATTAATTATATATTAAAATAATATTAAACTTTTATAATAATTTAAATATTTATTGAAAGAATATTATTTAATGATTTTTTTGATATAAAATTTGGTGTTGAATATCGGAGTGAAAAAAAAAATTAGTGTAAGCATATTCCAATAAAATTCTTATTTAACTTCAAATTGGAGTAGAGTTTGATGCAATACATTGGAGTTGCTCCGGTGATTTCACTGTCTTGTCCTTAGAGAAGACCATGGGAAAGTTGGAGATTGTCCTCAACAATTTCGAGAGTATGGAGGTGGTTCCATCTTTATTTGTATTTATGGGGAACTTTTGCTCTCACCCATTTAATCTCTCTTTTCATTCTTTTTCAAGTCTTAGGTAAGAGTTTTTTGTTGTTATATTTAGAAGACAACTGTGTCGTAGCATTAATATAAACAATACATGCAATCTGTATATGCATGTAGACTACAGTTTGGCAAGCTAGGGCAAATGATTGCGGCCCATCCATGTATAAAAGATCATAGTCGATTTCTTTTTAGTGGAAATTGAGTATTGTTTGTGTTTTTTTTTTTTTTTTTTTTTTCTCTCATGCTCAGAATGATTTTACTAGAGATTGCTTTTTGGCAATTTCAGGTCCATCAACCGCTCTTCCTAGATGCGCTTTACCAAAATACCTAACAGAAGAACTTCAGAAGTACATCCCGGATGCAATATTTTCGAGCAATCCTTGCAGGTCAGTCAGTCCGCTGGGGGATACTAAACTTTGTTTTAACTGGAAATATATTTGTATTTATATTATGTTATCGAATTTTACGTTCGCTGAACTTTATGAACTGTAATGTTATAACGAGGATGCCCTTCGTATGATGTCACTGTTGTTTGAAATAGTCTTGTGAATTGGCTATAAGAATTTATGTGAGTTTTAACATGTTATAAATTATTATGTTTGAATTTCAGAATCAAGTTCTACACTCAAGAGATCATGTTTTTTTCGCCAGGATCTTCTATACAGAATGCATCAGTCATGTTTGATCTATCCATATACAGAAGAAACTGTTGATTGTTTTGAGCATGTATCTCTTCCCCCCACCCAGCCCGCCCAAATCATATTCTGTCACTTCTGTTAACAAACATTTTGCATATTGATTCATCGACATTTCTAATTAGTTTTGAGTTTCCGCTGCAGCTTGTTGCTACCATAATTCATCAAAGTCATCTGAGCCCCCTTCCTCTCATGGTGCAGCCGATTGAAAGTGGGAGGGGAAACTGGATTTGGTGAACTTGTATGTTATTTCCACTCAAAGGTTGAATGTCCTTGCGGCAAGGATATTTCTATTGAGGGCGTGTTGACGAAATCTACTATAGAAGGGGCTCGATGGAAGAAGTTGCACGCACAAGTGGCATATTTTACGCAGGAGAGGACAGTCATTCATGATTGGATCAAACTCATTCTATCTGTTGACCCGAATAAATTTTCAACAAAAAATTTAAAATGATAAAATCCCACACTTGATGAACCGGAGTAAACAGTTGATAAAATTTTCAACAAATTCATCCTTCAAAGTTATTTAGTAGGATTTTTAATCTTTAAGGTTCTAAATTTCAAAGGAAATACACAAGAAATATATGCATCTACCAAGAAGTTAAAGACCACAAACGAAATGCTACATAAAACTCTAATTCCATATTGGTTGTTTTGAGTTTATGGCAAAACTCAAAAGGATTCTTTGAGGTTGCATGCAGAAATCAACCCTTCAAAGCATCATTAAATCAAATCACATTCATTTTGGAAGTTCCTATATGGAATTAGATATAATTTTATAATTTTATAATCTCATAACAACATGCTGGAATAGCTCAGTTGGTTAGAGCGTGTGGCTGTTAACCACAAGGTCGGAGGTTCAACCCCTCCTTCTAGCGAAACTTTTTATTTTATTAGACTTTAATAAGATTTATATAACACTAATAGAAAATGACAGCAGCGGCCCCTATAGCTCAGTGGTAGAGCGTCAGTCTTGTAAACTGAAGGTCTGTAGTTCGATCCTGCATGGGGGCAAGTTTTTAAATTATTTTTTCTTACTTTTTTTTTACATCGTACATTACTTATTTACTTGGAAGATTTATTGTTGGGCTAAAATAATATTGAACTTTAACTCAGCTAAAATATTATGTTTTCTTTTTTAATCATGCACCACATTCATGATCATGCATTAATGCAATACATCATATAATCATAACCGTCATCCTTTTTTTTTTTTTTGCTACTCAAAAGATTGCATTTTGTTATTTCTGATCAAGATTGTTCCAACATTAAATTCATTGAAACATGTAGAAATAACGGAAAAAAAGAAAGAAAGATAAATTTAAAGAAATTAAACTAGTTTATCTTCTATGCATATAAAAATTTAACCAAAACCAAAGGTTGAATTGAAAACAACAAGAAAATCACAAACAAAAACTACTCCAATCACCCTTCATCTATGGGCTATGTTAGAATAGACTCACAATTTATAGAAATCAAATCCGATTTCATCTGAATTGCGCAGAAATAAAATTGGCATTGTTTCATTACTTAATACAGATAGTTTTAGACGATAAAAACGAGCGGAAGGTATTCAAAGACACTAGAATCGCTTGCTTTAATCCTGGTTCCTTCTCATGTGACAGTACTCTTGCAACATATCGTCCTTGTACACAGGAAGTTGAATTTTCAGCCTCATGAGTATCAAAAGAGTCTTAACTTCGAATTCATTTTTAGCTTTATAGGCGAATATTGTTCGATACTTTTAGTTGGAAAACCATAATGTTTCCCTGCTTTTTGCATTTTGTTATTTCATGATTAAACTTTAATGTCTTCTTTGTCTATACAAAAGAAAAATGAAATATAAACTTGTACGTAGTGACAAACATTCCAATAATCTACAATCATTTTGAAGCCATATTGGTTGTTCTTCAATATTTGCAATTCAATCTCTATTTATTTATTGTTTCAGCTCTTTTAGATATATCAATGTGTGTGTTGATCATCCTCACCATATAAAGATTTGAATAAATATTTTTGTGCATCATAATGTGTGAATGTATACGGAAGCACACAAATTCTTTCTAAAATAGTAAGAATCATCAAAAATAAAGAAATATTGTAAATTGATTAATAGAATTAATAAATCTGTCAATAAAAAAAGAAAACAACTCTTACGAAGTAGATTGAAGCAAATCAAAAGCTTTGAAAAGGAGGTTGAATCCAAAATATGTTGTCGCCTATCATCGGTAGTCTCCATCGATTTATAATCTTCAGAAATTGTTCGCTGATTCCGAGCTAGGTAGAACAATTTACACCCGGGAGGAGAATCCTGATAATAAATCATCCCAGCAGATTCTGTTGCATTTCCCACTGCTGGAACCGACAATAAATATGGTGTTTCGTCTTGAAAGAACACTAGTTTCTTCAGGCTTTCATCCTCCACAAACACCCATTTCGTTTTCGATATATCGAACCTCCAGAAAGAAAGCTCACCACGAGTAAGCAATAGAAGATCTCCATTGAATCCTTCAACCGGATATTGTTAATCAGGGTAAATGTCTAGCGATGGTCCTAAAAGCACTTTCCATTTTTGTTGTTTTATATTAAAAACACCATCTTTCTATTTACGAAAATACAATAGAAAAATTCATCTTTGTAGGCGAGTTGAAATATACCAGAACTTTGGTATTCATTAGAGAATTCAAACATCTTCCAGGATTTATCACCAGGATGACATGTTTCGATTTTAAGTTTTTCTTCTATTGGAGTGAAAACAAAAATTACCATACAATCCGGAGAACTGGGGCTCAACGAAAACATAGTTTTTCGGCTCGAAAACTTAATTTGTCGAACGAAGGGATTGTAAGATTTCCTCTCCATTTTAGGCAATTGAATAACTTCATTAATGAAGAGATTGTAAAAGAAAAAGAACATAGCATCATGAAATGGTTTGGAGAAAAGTACCCAGTCTTTTCTCGAATGGCATGGTTCTGCATAATAGAAATCTCTATTTTTCAGGATTGCCGCCTCGTTTAAGGTAATATTTCTCTTTAAAGCTGGGTCAAAGAGCTTGAAGATACCGCCGTCATCACCGGTTTGATCCCATTTATAAGACATAACCCATGGAAGAAACTCTTGTATATTCTTGGATGTCGTGGAAGCATTGCTGCCAACTCTTGTTGCATAGAGACATCCGAAATCTGTCAAACATAACCAATTTTTCCATTACAAGTATCACAATTACCTTTGGAAGATCATCCTAGTGAGTTTCCTTACTTTCTTTGTAAAAACTTTTTCCATGATAAAAAATAAAAAATAAAAAGCTTGAGTTTCGGTCTATTTATAATAAAAAAAAAAGCTTGGATTTCTTCACTTAACTCCATTAGGGCAAACACATTGATATCAAGGTCAGTTGCCTAAGACCCCACCTAAAATCAAGGTCCCATATTTTCATTATTAATATATATTTTGTAATAATTAATATCCAATATTTTTTTTTCTATTTATGATTCAAAAAATATCTCTTTAAACTTATAAATTACTGTTCATTCATATTTTCAAGTTAATGATTCCTATTTTCAAGTAAACTACATTTAAGTGGACTTAAATACTCATTAAAGTTTTCCTAAAAAAACATTACACATTAATGTTATTCGGTTATTCTTTTTCTTTAAACAGTTAATTTTTTTTTTTAATTATATATTCACACAAAAATCTTTTATTTTATGTCTTCATATATATTCAACAGTTAGAGCATCTCCAATGCTAATGTGGGTTGTGAAAAAATTAGTTGCCACGTAGGATGGACATCCATTTTGTTAAAAAATCCATCTCCAATGCAACATCTCAAGTACAACTTCAAGATGAGGTGGCAACTTTTTTTTTAAGAGGCTGTCAACATGACTCTCTGATTTCAGACGGTCTGTTGGACGGCCGTCTTGTTGGCCCAGTCAGCAATCACTCTTGTCTTTTATCTTATTTTGTTCAACAATTCTAAAGTATATTTAAGAAGACCAATAATAAATTGACACGTCATTAAAAACATACATGTTACAAGTAAAGCATTGGAGACCACTTTTTTATTTTGATGTCTATCAAGTTTAGTTATATGCCACATATGAAGCAATTGGCTTGACAATGTTGACATATCATCATTATTTCAAATGCAAACCACATTACCATTGAAGATGCTCTTATATGCCGAATTGGTCCCAAGCCGATCAATAACACATGGCAGCTGGGAACTCAAGCAATATGGTTGATTTTTTATTTTTTTTTTTCACAAAGAGTAATCAAACGATACATACAACACTCCATATTTTCTTCACCGTTTGGATTTCGAATCCATCACTCCATTTACCTTCTCATTTGAATTTGATTTTGTTTCTAGTACCGTTTGATATTGCAAATGAATGAATCCAACTAGTTATTTGATTGCCATTGCGAATGATGATTTGATTGCCATAGCTTATCAATTAAAGCAGATAATCATGATTTGATTGCCATTGCTAATGATCTAGTGGAGAAAATCTTCCATGGGTCCGTCCCATATGTGATGTGTGTGAGACGGACCCAATGGAATTATGACACATGGTATAAAATTTAATTTTTCATTTTTTGGTTCAATTATATTATGACATGTGCACAAGTTTTTAACTTCTTTTCATTCTCACGCCACCTGGTCACTGGTCAGTCATCTCTTCCCCATTTTCTCACCTCCTCATCTCCTTTTCCCAATCATACTTCACCTTCTCTCCCTACTCATCACCGTTGTATGGAGGTGGCGGATGGTGGCAAAGCACCACAGAAACCCAACCAAATGCAATAACAATAAAATAAAATAAAACAGTGGTGTCTGGAGATTGGATCTCCCACCAAATGGAATAAGAAAAAACTGAAGAACAAAGAACAAAGACAAATCCACCACCACGGCACCACCAACACCCAGAAAATTTTTGTCCAAAAAAACTCAGAAATTGAAAATAGAAAACCAGAAAATCATAAATTGAAAAATGAAAAATCATCACCAAACCGAATCAATCCGATTTTCAAACCATCACCACTACCGATGCCGCCCTCTGAAACAGATTCACAAAAAATAAATAAATTAAATCATGTATCTCTAGCCACCACCCCAAATCAACCACAAAACTCATAACAAAGGATGCTCCAGCCCCAAAATCAAAAATCTCAAACCCTAAATCGGAATGACAGAGACATTACGGAAAGAGAGAAAGAGAAGAAGAGGCGGAGGGGAGAGAGAAGAGAACGGTGGGAAAAGAGAAGGAGAAAGGAGAGAGAGAGAGAGAGAGAGAAACGATTGAATGAAGGGAGAGAGAGAAGAGAACGGTGGGACTGGGAAGAAAGAAGGAGAAAGGAGAGAGAGAAGAGAACGGTAGAAGTGGGAAGAAAGGAGAATGGGGAGAGAGAGAAACGATTGAATGAGGAGAGAGGAGTGAGAAAGAGAAAAGAAGTTAAAAACTTGTACACATGTCATAATATAATTGAACCAAAAAATATAAATCAAATTGATTAAATTTTATGCCACATGTCATAATTCTATTGGGTCCGTCTCACACATATGTGTGATGAGACGGACCCATGGAAGATTTTCTCGATCTAGCGATGGTCTAGCTAGTTAGTTGATGGGCCCTAGCTAATAGCTATAGTTTCATCCTCGAAGGACACGTACAATTGATATATATATATTATCAAGAAAGATGTACAGTCCCGATTTAGTCAGTGCATCCTGATATAACTTTATCAAGATATTGAATATGAGCCACTAGTTTTGACAATTGCATACACACTTGAGTCAAAATATGTAAAATGAGTGGCTCACATTCAATATCCTCACGAAGTTATATCATGATGCACATACTTGAATTTTTTTCGAAAGATGTGTATGCACATATATATATATATATATATATATATATATATATATATATATATATATAGCAGCAAAAAGAAGACACAGGGCCTCAGGCCCACTATGAGCCCATCCTTTTCCAGGCCCGACTTATCAAATGACTTATCAAGTGGAAATAGTGCTTTAATGACTTATCATGGCAACAACACTGCTGCTATAGTGACTTATGATGAACAAAAGTCTAGCCCAGAAAGAAAACCCAGTCATAAAGACAAATACTCTATTGCATCCAGTCATTTGGCCATTTCAACCCAATCACCAAGGCCTACCTTATCAACTCCATTACAAATCACCAATAGTTTCTCCCCTTTAAGATCAGACTCTTCATCCTTTAAAACAGTAGCATCTTCTCATATCAGTCCTCATTCAGTAAAGCAAGATAAGATGGTTGAAAAACAAAAGACTTATGCTCCCTCCACATCATCCTTCCCTAGAGTCAACAACCCGACTTATCATTATCATGAAAAACCCTATTTTGACAAATTCTTTGTAGTAGAAACCCCTCTACTACTCGAGACTTATTTCAAGGAACCGAAAAAACTGGCGGATGCAATCATTGATCCATTGTTTTGTAGGATTCCTGAAGACATTTTAAAAAGACATATTTTTTATGAATTCATTCTTGTGGATACAGATTCAGTTTATATTTCAGATGTTTTTGACAAAATTGACACGAGGAAATTAATTTTTAGAAAAATAAAGTTTTGCAAGATCATTACCCTAGAACAATGGGGAAATGATCCAAATAAGAAAAGAAGTTTTTCAAGACCCTTCCACATTTCTGAATTTTCCTATTGGGATTATATTGACGCATGGACATATGTTTTGTATGGTCAAAACCCAGGAAACTCTTTATCCTGGTTTATCTATTTTGACAAAGATTTTCCTCTTGACATACCATTCTGGTTCCTAGAATGGTGGGACAAATTATATATATATATATATATATATAGTCTTTCTATTATTAGTTCAAACTGACAAAAGTTATATCAGTTCCTTGTATGTGAGCCATTGGATTTAAATACTTTGACTGACAAGTGCATACAGCCAAGTCAAAGTATTTAAATCCAGTAGCCCACATGCAAGGAACTGATATAACTTTTGTCGGTTCGAACTGATAATAGAATTTATGTATGTATATATATATATATAGTATTATAAAATTAAGAGATCGAATACGTCCATGCATGCAAAATTAAGCAGCAGCACTCATGGATATATACTAAACCGATCATGAGTATATCAAATGGAGGATCATGACATGCATGATATATATATATATATATACAAGAGAAAATAATTTTGTAAAATGTTAACTGGATGAGAGATATCTTAGAGGATATATATCCAAGGAAAATTATCAAATCTGTGAGTGTATATATACTGGCTCTTTGCAACTTAGTTTTGTTTGATACCCTTATAAATTTTCCCACTTTTTTTTTTTCTTTTTTCTTGATTTGATACGTACCCAGATTCAAATTTTGTAATCGATATACATAGTACAATTAAGAGTTATTTTACGTTCCTATTCTACAGATATGATCTTCGTATATATACGGTTGCCTAAGGCTCCACCTAAAATCAAGGTCCCATATTTTCATTATTAATATATATTTTTTAATAATTCATATTCAATATTTTTCTTTCTATTTAGGAATTTTTTTTTTTGGAATTATTCTATTTATGATTCAAAAAATATCTCTTTAAACTTATAAAATACTGTTCATTCCTATTTTCAAGTCAAAGATTCTTATTTTCAAGTAAACTATATTTATTATTCAAAAAAAAAAAAGTAAACTATATTTAAGTGGACTTAAATAGTCATTAAAGTTTTCCTAAACAAAAATTACACATTTATGTTATTCTTTTGCTTTAAATAGTTAATTTTTTAAAATTATATTCACACTAAAATCTTTTATTTTATATATTCTTAGAGCATCTCCAATGCAAAAGTGGTTTGTATACCAATAATTGTTGACATGACAACAATGTCAAGAGACTTGATTCCTATGTGGCATAAAAATAGATTTGATAGACAATCAACTCAAAATTTGGTCTCCAATGCTTCCGTCTAAAACACAATTTTTTATTGACATGTCCATCTTTTTTTTTCCTGTTTTATTTTCCATTTTATTTCCTTACCAAAAATATATGAAAAATTAATGTCAGTTTTAAATGTTTGCTGAGTCAACCTAAAAAATAGCTGTGCAACAGACCGACTGAAAGTGGACGGTTATGTTGACAATGTCTATTTTTTTTTTTACCACGTCAGCTGAAGACTGAATATGCACGGCTACATTGGAAACACAATTATTAATATAACGTTTATTTATCTTACGTGACATCTTTTTTTTTTTTCACAAGCTATGCCTACATTGGAGATACTCTTATATATTCAACAGTTATATGATGTAGAATGCTTGATCGATCATGAATGACTAAGCATAGTGCATGATATTATGTATGATTAAAAAAACATAGCCCAACAATAAATCTTCTAAGTAATTTATGATGTAAAAAAAAGTAAGAAAAATTAATTAAGAACTAAATAATTAAAATCTTGCCCCCATGCAGGATCGAACCACGGACCTTCAGTTTACAAGACTGACGTTCTACCACTGAGTTATAGGGGCCGCCGCTGTCAATTATATTAGTATTATATAAATCTTATTAAATTCAACATAACCAAATAAAAACTTCGCTAGGAGGAGGGGTTGAACCTTCGACCTTATAGTTAAGGTCCAGATGCTCTAACCAACCGAGCTCTTTTAACTTGCCGGTATGAGATTATAAAATTATATAATTATATCTAATTTCATACAGGAACTTACAAATTGAATGTGATTTGTTCTAATGATGCTTTGAAGAGTTGATTTCTGCATGCAACCTGAAAGAATCCATGTGTTTTCACTTTTCAGTAGATGTTTAGCATTGGATAAAGTTAATGAGTTGATGAGAATGAAGAAATGCTAGCAATTAACTTCTTTGAGGTAGAAGGAAATATTGGTTGTTTAGAGTTTATGGCAAAACCAGATCAGGAAATGAAAATTTGAAAACTTTTTCTTCTTTTCAATTTAAGTTTTGGACATTAATTAAGCCAGATCCATGCTAAATCACACATTATAAACTCACATTCTACTAAAAATAATCATACATCTTTTCAAAACAATCTTAGACACATGCAAAGCTAGTAAAACAACGAACTATCTATCTAAAAACTAATTAAAATATCACGAAAGCATATAAATACATATTTAACAATCATGACAGCACGTTGAATGCCTGAGCGCCGCATGCAACCTTGATGAATACATCCTCCATGGTGGTGTCAGCCAGACCCCAAGCGAAAACTACAAACATGCTCTTTGTATTCTCAACAGCTTGGAAGACCTCCGCAATTCTCACCTCATGTTTTGGAAGCTCAAACTTTTGGGTTCCGGATATTTGGTATATCTTATTAGCATTTGGGGAGAGACGCCGCACCATGTTCTCAACTTCTTTCTCATGATCTGCGGATGTTGTCATGGTGAACACATAAGATCCTCCATATCTAGCTTTTAACTGTTAAAACACGACCATATTTGAAGTGTTAAAGTCTAACTAATGATATAATTGATCCTGTGACAGCAATGAGATGCAAATAAATAAGCAATGAGATGCAAATAAATATCAAATTCAAGATTACCTCTTTCGGATTTCCGATGCATTGCAAACTGCCATCTACAAATATTCCTAACCGATCGCACAAGGCCTCTGCCTCCTCCATAGAATGTGCTGAGAGCAAATAAACAAGCTCTATTAATGAAACTATGGCAATTTTCAAGGGAATGAAAACATCTTATTGGTATCCACAGATGGTGCAGGGAGGAAGAGAGAAAGAGAGTACTTGTGAGAATAATTGCCCGGCCTTGTTTTGCACGTTTCACAACGTTCCATAAATTATTTCTTGAAGCGGGATCTAATCCGGTACCAGGCTCATCCATATATACAACCTTACAAAAATATTTCCATGTATAAATCACATAAGTAACAATGCAAGATATGATTATCCAGAAGTTGTCAAGAGTGCAAAATAGTGGAGACATTAAGACATACTTTTGGATCTCCAATCAGGGAAATAGCAACACTTAGTCTCCTCTTCATACCTCCACTGTATTTTCCAGATTGTTTGTCGGCAACCCCTCCATGAAACAAGTTGAGACTCTTGAGGGATTCTTCTACTGCCTATAGCAACAGAAGATTGAGAAACATATATATGTACAAAAGCTGCACATTTACTGATATATAGTTGCTTGTCCTATAATTAAAGTAAAGATGATATATGACTTACTTGTGTTAAAGCAGAACCTTTGAGGTTCTTAAGTCTGCCATAAAATAGCAAGTGTTCCCGTCCTGTTAGAGTTTCCCACAGCAAGCTAAAATTGGCCAATAAGAAAAAGTAAAATGCGAAGAAGTTTCAGATTCTGTTACGAGGAATATAACATTTTCTCTTGAGACAGAAGGAAAAGAATTCTAACTTACTCATCCTGAGGACAGACGCCCATACTGGTATGTATTCTGTCCATATCAGTCCTTATGTCCAAGCCCTGAACAAAGGCTGTCCCAGAAGTAGGCTTTGTGAGCCCGATCATCTGTCAAACAGACGAAATTACGATCGTTGCAGAAAGCAAATAAGATGTGTAACTTCTGATGTTGCAACTTGCAAGAAGAGAGACCAAAACAAGCAGAATTTCTCAGAAAGAGAAAACGTGAAGGAATAAAAGAATACGATAGACTGACCATGCTAATGAAAGAGGTCTTCCCGGCACCATTAGGACCAAGCATGCCAAAGCACTCCCCTGGAAGCAAAGCAAGAGATAACCCTCTCACTGCTAACTTCTCAGGGTTACCATCCCTTCCAGGATAGATCTTTTTAATGTCATCACAGATGATTGCATGACTTGTGCTTGGTTCAAGCAGCAACTGCTCAACCTTCTCTCTCTGAAGAAAAAAAAAAGAATGAATATATCAACTGAGTCAGTCACATCACACAAATCAGGATCCAACAACAGATATATTGAGGAATTTTTTTAAAGTTAAACAAACAACAAAAGCTCATTAGTGACATTAAGAAACAGCAGAACCACTTTACAATCAGTGAATCATACTCATGAGCCCCAGCAACAGATTTCTTCTCTAATGACAAACAACACTGCAACTTTTAAATATTCAAGAAAATTTGATAAACTACAAAGAGCAAAGAGCAAAGGAGGTGAATATCCCTAGATATTCAAACAATGTGTACCAGCTTGTGGGTGCAAGAAATAAGTCTGTACTGAGTGCTTATTAACACACATCAAAACCTGTACAATGAATTCAATATACCAGAAAACTGAAATTTTTACCTCCTGAACAACATCAGGTTTATCTGTCTGAACAAAGACTTTAGATCCCTGCCTTCTCAAACTAGGGCCCCGAAGAGATGGAGTATTCTTCCGAAATTTTTGCAAGAAAAATAGAGGACCTTTTACACCTCCGGATGATACAACTTGATCTATGTAATAAGCAACAAAAAGAACCACCAACCACTCAACAAACATGATAATCATGACCTCTCTCATTCCGTTTACTTCCTCACTCAAATCTGACCAACTCATCCCATCAATTCCCAAATAACTACCCCTGAAGGAATATTGTCCAAACTCATATAACCCGCGATATAGAGCGAATCCAGGATATAACTCCATTACAACTATCCATACTCCTACAAGAACAGAATAATTCTCACAGTGAGTAATACTAGTTCATGCCGAAACAACGAAAACAGAAGCTAAGTTTTACAACAAGAACTACTTCATCTTCACTTTCAAACTTACTTGGAAATGATGAATCTTGAATAAATCCCTCAAAAAGAAAGCCGCCTAAGAGGCCAGTTCCAAAGACGAATATGTACCCAATAACTGTACATATGAATTCATATTTCAATCATTGCATGAGAGTCAGTTTACATATGGTTAAGAGAAAGTAGGAACCTACTCTCTAATAATAAATGTATAGAAAAGCTAGTATCAAACCTGAAGCAGTCTTGACCTTTGAAAACAGTGCGGCTACTAGAAAGGCCAGTGATATTTGCAGGTTTATATAGATAAAATAAAACACAAATTGGATGCTGTAGGCATTGAATGTGAAGTATTTCAAACCTGCCAAATCAACCACATCAAATCAAGTTGAAGCAAAGAAAGGAAAAAACAAGAAATGTGTTTACTAGTTGATTGTGTTACCTATGACTGAGCCAAATACCACAAAACATAGCATGTAGATCGAAGAGATGGTGAGGAAATAAGCATATGAAATCATCCAATAAGGTCCATCACCAAGTCCGTGCATTTTCATCATGATTCTCAGCTTTTGTTGTTTCTCATATACCAGAGATGTTAAGACCACCTAAATAGAAACAAAAGGTAACAAGAAGATAGATCATGAGAAGAAATTAAATGCAACAGAATCAAATACACAGAAGCAATATCGATTCACATACTTACCGGGAATAGTTGTAGGACAACCCACACAAAGAAAATTGTGCCAAGAAGAGTTGAGATATCCAATCTTCTCCCAGTGTTAGTTCTGGGGATTTCTTTGATAAACTCAAATAGAATTTTTGTGCCAGTTCCCTTCAGAAACTGAAGGTATGCATTGGATGCCTACGAATGCACAAATGTTCAATATCAATCCCAGGAAGACAAGTTTTTAAAGAGAAATCAGCAGGCCATTTAACAACTTCTTTAAAAAATTTAACTCAACATAGAAGTTTAAATACATACCAGATTTATTGAGCGTGGAACACGCACCAATGTGGTGTCACCCTTATAGGTTGAATTGTACCAGATGCTCACATTAAAATGATTAGCATCAGAATTTAGGAAATCATAGGCTGTGGAAAAATCAAACCACATCATTGTCATAACAATTAATTATTCACTTTAGATTTTTTTAATTAGTTGAATGTAGCAAGTAGACATACCTGCAACTATCTCATTGATTTTTCCTTCTGGGTTTCCTTTTCTGTAACCTTTATATAGCTCATCATTTATCTCAGAAGAACTATTACGCCACAAAGTCAAACCTTGAACACACTTTAACTCTGGATTCAAGCCAAAATGGTGAAAGGTTCAGAATATATTGTGCAAAACAAATTGGTAACAAGAGATTATAAGGTAATCATCAGGAGTAAACGATACTAAAATTCCTTAATATGAAGCTCTAACATGAAACATTGCACTATTTTATTAAAGACCTTACATTTTATTGAAGAAAATGAAGGATTTTTCAGAAGTCAATTTTAAAAGAAAGTAAGAAACTGAAAGAAAAAAAAAATGTATACCTTGAGTGTCATTGATGGATGGAAACCGAATTGGAACAGGAATAGTAGAGTTTGGTGTGCACTGCCTTTGAAAACGATAGATCGGAGGTGGTTGGGAAAATGCTGGATCTGGAAATGTGTATAATGGTACTTCTGACCCCTTTAACATTTTGATGGATCACATTAACCACAGAAGCTGATAAAATTATGAGAATGACAATACATAAAATGTTCTCATGAATTAATAGCAACTTACGATCACATCGCTTGCCAAAACACCCGATGAATTAACATTGAAAGTGCTCACGAACATATTCTGACTTAAAACTACCAAAACATAGACATAAATTAGAGATACAATCAAAATGTAAAACAACATTAACTAATACAAAAACACAAAAAGCAAGAGGCTTGTCTTACTTTGGCCAAGAGAGTGATTGTTCCCGGTGAGAAGCACTGTCGCAGGACAGGAGCCGTTTCTCCTACATGACTCATTCGGCAAGTCTGAGAATTTAACAAAATCTGTTCTCACAGCACGATAGTGAGGTTCGGGTATTTGTAACATTGGTGGCCATTCTTGTGGGTTAGGAACGGGACAGCCTGCTGCCTTAACAACGCCGGAGCCACACTTGTTCTCAGATGTGTTGTTCATCTCTTTCACGACACGATCGAGAATAGTTTGGATGATAACAAGTAGTAAACAAAGGGCAATTGGGAAGCAAACAAGTCGAATATTCGTCCCCACATTTCGTTTCTACAAAAATCATCCACAGATGATAAACATTGTTATATATATATATATATATATATATATATATATATATATATATATATATATATCCTTCTATGGTCAAAGTATTTTTTTTTTTTTTTTGCAGACTCAATAAATTTCATTTCAGGAGCATGAATTTAGCTTTGACAATCAACACTGTTCGTATAAAAAATTTAATCACACTGTCACTACTAGTCCTGATTTTGCTTTTTATGTGCAAATTTGAATAAATCCATGAATCAGGCAAATTGGGGTCTAATAATTTTTAAAGAACTCAACCAAATTGGCCATAAAAAATCAAAATTACTGATCGTACTATTCAATTAACTTAAACAAAATCTAATTTCTCAAAAAAAAATATATATATATATCTAAAACGATCGTTTAAAAATAAACACACACAGATATATATATATAGAGAGAGAGAGAGAGAGAGAAGAGACCTGAAAAGTTAAGTTTTTCCTGAGTAAAGCGTTGGCTTGAGTGGAGAAGCTAGCAGGACCAAGTGATGAATCCGCCATTGATGTCACTGGAATTTGACCGTTAACAACTCTCCGGTGGGAATTCAAATTTTCCGCCAAAAAAGTGCTATCAGACTCTGTTTTCAATTTTTGTTTTTTGTTTTGTTCTCTGTAGCAAAGTGAAGACACGGCTTCAAACAACACCATTTATGTATTGTGTTTGGTTTGTGAAAAAAGAGAGCGAAGAAATCGACACACTTTCCCTCCGATTTAGCGTTATTTTAGGGAAATATAGATTATATGGACACTTCACTTACCAAAAATGTTATCACATAGTAACTCTATGGTGCTTTTGTACGCGTTTGCATTAATCACTGGTCAAACTGCCAAAAAAAAAAAAATTCAGTTTCAAAATTAATACAAACGAGTCATTCCCATTTTTTTTTTTTTTTCTTTTCAATATTACAATAATTCAGGTTTTTGAAGGTTGGAAAGACTCGAATCCAAACCAACAATCTCGTGATATAAGTATGAGGGGCTTAACTACTGGACCAGGCCAATCTCATTTTATCGACAAGTAGTTCGTTTGACTGAAATTAAATAAAATGTTGTGTCATTTTGTTATTGATATACATAGTTAAATAAAAAATAAAATAAAATAATAAATGTTCTGCACAACTGCTCTTGACGCATTGTTCAATTGCACCTTATTAATTTCAACATGTCGTGTCAGATCAAATGGAAATTGATATGAGAAAAGATGTCGCATGTTTCCTAAAATAAAAAGGATATCACATCTTATCATATCTTAAATGTTAAATTTGGATTGATGATTCCATTCAAAATATTTTCTTCATTATTAGCTGTTCACACGATACACTAGACCTGGATTTGGACTCGAACCCACAATCTTATAGTACAGGTAATATTTGCTTACCAAACTCGAATTGGTCCCAAGCCGATCAATAACACGTGGCAGCTGGGAACTCAACCAATATGGTTGATTCTTTTTAGGGATAATTACCCCGGCGGCCATCGAATTGATGAATTGATGACACTATCAAAATGGCCACTGGATTGAAAAGTTGTTCCAAAATGGTTATTTTTGGTGAACTTTGTGACACTAATAGTCATTCCATCTAATTCCATTTAATGAGTGGTATTTTGGTAAATAAGATGATGACATTAATTTATTTTAGATTTTTTTTTTAAATCAAATTTTTTTTTTGTTTTTTTTTTTTGAAATAAATAATTATATTTAATGTGTATATAGGTATAGCATATCTCATATATATATATATATATATAGTCTTTCTATTATCAGTTCGAACTGATAATAGAAAATCTGTATATATATATATATTAAGAAGATTAAGCCTCCATATGTGGAGAGGTATGTTAGGGACGATTGTCCTAGGTAGGTTGTTCTGTTTGTTTGGTTTAATGAATTCCTTCTTTAAAAAAAAAAAAAAAAAAAAAGGATTAAGTCTACAAAATCAAAAAAATTTAAAAAAACAAAGAAGAGACACGTGCATTGATCTAAACTTTTTTTTTTTTTGAAAAAAATAATTATATATATATATACACTAAGTATAATTATTCTTTGCAAAAAACGAAAAAATTGATTTCCAAAAACATCTTAAATAAATTAATGTCATCCACTTATTTACCAAAATGTCACTCATTGAAAAAATTGATTTTTAAAAAATATCTAAAATAAATTAATGGCTTTGTTTACCAAAATACCACTCATTGGATGGAATTATATGGAATTGGATGGAATGGCTATTAGTGTCATAAAGTTCGTCAAAAATGGCAATTTTGGAACAACTTTCCAATTCAGTGACTATTTTGATAGTATGTCATCAATTCGATGGCCACCGGGGTAATTATCTTTTTTTTTTTTTTTTTTTTTTTTTTTTTTTTTTTTTACCAAGAGTAATCAAACGATACATGCAACACTCCTTATTTTCTCCACCGTTTGGATTTCGAATCCAACACTCCATTTACCTTCTCATTTGAATTTGATTTTGTTTCCAGTACCGTTTGATATTGCCAATGAATGAATCCAACTTGTTATTTGTCGACGACAACGGTCCGTTTGAGATTGTTGGTGTACCGTACGTGTACGTGTTTATGGATTTTATTGACTTTAAAACTTAAAAGTAGCTTATTAATTAAATTAAGCAGATGATCATGATTTGATTGCCATTGCTAATGATCTGGTGATGGTCTAGCTAGTTAGTTGACGGGCCCTAGCTAGTAGGCTAGTAGCTATAGTCTCATCCTCGAAGGACACGTACCATATATTGATATATATATTATCAAGAAAGATGTGCATGCACATATATATAAGAGAACTTTGAAATTAAATAGTATTATAAAGAGATCGAATATGTCCATGCATGCAAAATTAAGCAGCAGCACTCATGGATATATACTAAACCGATCATGATTATATCCAATGGAGGATCATGACATGCATGATGTATGTATGTACAAGAGAGAATGATTTTGTTAAATGTTAATTGAATGAGAGATATCTTAGAGGATATATATCCAAGGAAAATTATCAAATCTGTGAGTGTATATACTGGCTCTTTGCAACTTGTTTTGTTTGATACCCTTATAAATTTTCCCACTTTTTTTTTTTTTTTTTTTTTTTTCATTTTTCTTGATTTGATACGTACCCGGAAAGTTTTCAAATTTTGTAATTGATATACATAGTACAATTAAGAGTTATTTTACATTCCTATTTTATAGGTATGATCTTCATATATATACGGTCAAAAATTGTAACAATAAAAAAAAAAGTTTGACTAAAAAGACTAACAGGGAGAAGTTCAATATGAAAACCTAAAGGATTTGAATTCTCTACTGATCTGATCTTTTTCCTGTCCTTTTTAAAGCATGTGATTGGTTGTTGATCGATAAAGTGTTTGTGAAAACCCAAGGATCCAAATTCAAACCGAAAATTGATGGATTTCACTATTTCAGGATTTGCATATAACGCATACACATGCACTGACAAAGTTATATCAAATACACACACATAATGTAAATAATTGCATTAGTTCATAAGCATTACAATGAATGTGTGGTTAAAATGTGATTGGTTTCCACAATCATTTTATTAACAACCAATCACATGCTTTAAAAAGGTCAAGAAAAAAATCAGATCAGTAAAGGATCCAAATTCATTATTGTAACCTAGCTTGGACAATGTAGGCAACAAAATAGGCCAGCTGGTGATTATCCAAAATCTGAAATGCCATATTGGCCAGAAAGAAAATTGCTTAATACTGAGAAAGTCGAAAATATACATACGTAGAGAAGGCATACATACTGTTTTCTTTCCAAAGAAATATATATATATATATATCTTATTATACATCGCAATGTTCATACAAAAAAATAAAAAATAAAAATTCTCATTCCATAGAGAGATTGGTTAAAAAATACGGAAGCTCATATCTTTCTCATTTGTGGAAAATGATCTTGATATTAAACTTCTGCATAAAATTATAATGATAACACAAAATCACTCACAATGAGAAACTAATTATATTAACCATCCAATTCCAAATAAATTAATTGATCATCTTTGAAAGAGAATAACTAATATTATTTTTGACAAAAGACTAAATATATATATATATATATAGATAACACACTAATAAATTATACATATATGTCATTACAACAACAATATATTTATATGTTCTCCCTAAATAAGCTATATAAATATTAAAAAGTGGTAAAACATTCAGGTTCAGATGAATTTGAGTCATCACAAGGAGAGTGGTTGTGTCTACCTTCATAGGTGGTGATTACCATTCGACAGTCCTCTGATAATCGTTCCACTCTCTTCTTCACTCGACAATTATTATGCGTACACCGATAATAACTTCTACAAGTCCACAAATTTCAAGTCATTAGGGTAAAATAATTAAACTTTTTGATTCTTGCATATATATATATACAGTCTTTCTATTATCAGTTCGAACTGACAAAAGTTATATCACTTCTTTGTATGTGGGCCACTGGATTTAAATGCTTTGACTGACAAGTGCATACAGCCAAGTCAAAGTATTTAAATCCAGTGGCCTACATGTAAGGAACTGATATAACTTTTGTCAGTTCGAACTGATAATAGAATTTCTGTATATATATATATATATATATATATATATATATATATAGCCTCATACAACCTATAATTTGAAATTTGATAAGTTTTGCGAGTACTAATTAGGTTATATCAGGTGAAATCTTTGATGATCATATAAGAGATCTTAAGGATCGGATGCGAATTCGAGAGAAGCGTTAATTAACACCTTGTTAATTTAATTTCTAGCCTATAATAAAAAGATATAAAATGTTTATAGTAATTTCTGCATTTGAAAAACTATACAAGGAAAATGTTAATTTCTGTATAAGGTAGCTAGGAATTAATACTTTCATGAAACGAATTTTTTGGTTGGTTTTCTTTTGCAATTTGGGGATTCATCATCAAATGCTCACAAACAATATAGATGCAATATGATATCTTTGGAATTCTTCAATAAATAAAAACATTAATCTTACCCCCAAAATGAAAAAAAAAAAAAAACACATTGATTCTGATTCAAACGTTTCTAAACGATTTTGATGTGTTTAAATTTATTGGAAAACTCGGAAAATTAACCTAATTGCTTTGAACAAAATCAAAAGTTGAATAGCATATTATAACAACAAATTATTAATCACTGAATATGATTACTTAAATTTGAAGCAGATGTTTCCCACCTACTACAATGAAACAGATTTAATTTGTCTAGATATATATAGCTAGTAGTTTGCACCATCACATATCGTCTTTTTTTTTTCTTTTTCTTTTTTTCCTTTGTTTCAATGATTAAAAGAAGCCTAAAAGGTTGAGATCGATACAACAGTGTACCAAAAATATTCTCTTCTGAATAATGCCTCTTCAATGTACTTTGTTTCCCTATTGGCCTATTATATATATTATCACGATTATTAATTAATTATGTATTTTCATTCATCTTAATTTTGTACGTAGAGAGTACGTTATCTAAAAAACCTACATGTTGAAACAAAAAATAAATAAATAAAAACAAATTGAAATCCACAATCTCTTGGTTTTTTTTTTTTTTTTTTTTTGGTGTAAGATTGATAGTATATTTAAAATTAAAGGGTAATTAATTACCTTGGATGGAGGCTGTTTTTGACAATTTTTTGGCCATATTTTCTCCATTTGTAACCATCATCAAGAACATCCACGTCACTTCTTGTTTGGAAACAGAATCTGGGTTCTCTAAGCTTTCTCTTAACCTTCACTTTGTTCTTGTCTGAGGACGAGCTCCTCCACCTGTCACACACACACATAGTGCTGCTGATCATCAAAACTCTTTTGTTTTTATGCAACACAAAAACGAATCATTCTTTATATATAATAAAAAAGATAGATCTATTGATGGGGTTGTGGATTCGGGTTTCGATGAGTATCAAGACTTTCATAGATCAAGAGTAGTACTTGCTTGATGATCTTCAGACCCACTAAAAGAGATATATATATATATAAATATATATATATATATATATATATATATATATATATATATATATATAGAGAGAGAGAGAGAGAGAGAGAGAGAGAGAGGTTACAAAATAACAACAGTACATGGTGGATGATCCATCCACAATTCTATACATAGCTAGATCTCCTATAGATTCTGTCAAAGGCTCTTGAAGAATCTTTTCTTTGTGTGTGTGCATGTATGTAGTGGAGAGAGAGAGAAAAAAATCCATTAAAAGGCTGGAAAAAAAAACCCCAAAAGAAAAGAATTTGAACAACATATACCATGAATTGTTGGCACCAATTGAATTTGCAGGGTAGTTCTCTTCATCAACAGCCTTATGATGATGATCCAAAGACCTCACCTAAAAATTCCAACATATATTAATACAAATAGAAATCAAAATTTCAAATTAAAAAAAAACAAAAAACAAAACCAATTATATATAATAATAAGTAGAAGAACAAAATTAATTCAAAAAAATTAAAAACCTGATCGGTGTGATGAGTAAACCCTAAAGTAGTATTGGCCGTGGCCGTGGCAGCGGTGGTATTATCAAGGGTTTCATGATGATGATGAGCATGAGGAGGAGGAGGAGGAGAGTGAGAGTTATTATTATTAGGAGTCAAGAAGCTGAGTACTTGGCTTTCTTCAAAGTGAACAAACCCCATTTCGTGGATAGATTGATGAGCAACTGCAACAACAGGCGTAGAGAAAGGGACTTGTAGATCGTAATTAGCTACTGAAGACGATCCTGATCTTTCTCCTTCCATATATAATAATAATAATAATAAATAGATATTTATTCCAAAGTAAAATATCTTATACCCTAACTAGCTATATAGCTAAAAAATATAAGAAGATCAAGAGAAAAAGCTGTTATATGAAATCTTGTTTGCTTGGTTCTGGTGGGTTAGGTTTTTTTACTGGTGTGCATGCGCGTCTTTGTATAAATATATATTCACCAGTTGGGGTTTCTGTTGGAGTAGAAAAACTATAAAAATAATTAATTAATTAATTTAATTATATAGAACTATAGTAATAGAAGCTATTAAAGTTTGTTTTGTGTTTCACACACAAAGAAAAAAAAAAAAGGAAAGGACAAGGGTGGTGGTAACTGGTAGTGGTGGTCGACGTCGTGTACGTACGTACACGCTGGTCAACCAAACCAGGCAGACAGTCAATGTATACGCTTATAATAATAATAATAAATGGAAATGGAATGTTTTCTGTAACTTTCATGAATTTAAATTTATATATATATATATATATATATATATATATATATATATATATGTTCTCATAAAAGAGTTTGTACTATTATTACAGTCTGCTGCTAGTCTACCGTGGTTCTGCAAGATTCAGCACACTGCTACTTTCAAATCATTCAAGGGAATATTATTATACGGTACAATTCTGTACATATATTGAAGGAATATTACCACATCATTTTTTTTTTCCTTCAAATCACCATGTATGTTTTACTACGGATTTTCCTTAATAAATATATAATTCAATTAGGAAAAATATTATTAATCTATGTAGTTTTTTATTTTATTTTAATAATTGTCTTATTATTTTGGTAATATTATATAGTTATATACTTATGTTACTATATATGTGTATTATGTGTTTATGATGGGTATAATTAGCATAGTTACAAGGTTTGACTATATATATATATATATATATATAGTCTTTCTATTGTTAGTTCGTCCTGACAATAAATATATCAGGACGAAGAATGTGGACCATAGATTATGGAGAAGTTTTGAGAGTCAAAGTATATAAATCTAGTGGTTCATATTCTTCGTCTTGATATATTTATTGTCAATACGAACTGATAATAGAAAATCTAAATATATATATATTTGAAGTATTACACTATTATATAAATTCAGAATTTTATGAGGGGAGGACTCGAACCTGCAACCTCGTGATACAAGTGTGGAGGGTTTACAACCCGACTAACCTTATCTCGTCGCTTATCATGAATATTATTATAATAATAATTATCATTTACTGAATTATAATGAGTTAAGATGATGAAAATGTACTTAATGGATAATTATATTAGTGAGAAAACTCTATAAATATACTATAGTTTTTTTTTTTTTTTTTAATATATATATTACAATAATCCAGGGTTTTTAGGGGATGGATGAGAGACTTGAACCCATGTAAGTGTAAAGAGTATACCACTGGACCAACTTTATCTTGTCTAAATATAATATAGTTTAGTTAAACTTTTAGGTAGTAATTCAATTAACCTATATATATTGCACTAGGAACATGCATGTTTCACATGTATGTATTTATTTATTTATTTTATTTTATTTGTCGATGTCTAAATCATGTATTATAAAGAGACAAGGAATTGACTCAAATCAGCTGTCCAAATTTGTGTCTAACTAACCAAATTGGAACATATGTCTACATTTAATTATTATTTTTTCAACTCCTTCCATAAATGTAGATACATGTCCCAATTTGGTTGGTTAAACACAAATTATGACACTATTTTTGGACAGCTGATTTGAGTCCATAAGGAATTACTATAATTGCGTATCAAAATGAACTTCATGCTTCAATACAGTGATGAGAAATTAAGGAGGGTGTATTCAATTAGGATTCTTGATGATAATTAAAGACATTTTTTAAGTGACAGATTTTAATTGATTTCTACAGACTTTTATAAATCTACATGGACTTTCATTGATTTGTTTAGACATCTATCTTAGACTTTTATGGATTTGTTTAGACATCTATCTCGGACTTTCGTGGATTTGTTTTTTTGAGAAGAATCTGTGTTGAAATTAAACTTACTAGTAAGTGAGTATGTTGAAATTAAACTTACTAGTAATTGAGTATGTATTTTAAATTTTTATTGCTATCTTTGCAAGTGATGCTACCTGCTTGTGGTAGTTACTTCTTCGAGGCAGCAGAAGCATCATTTTTCTTTTTCATTTTATGAAGTATATGATTGATTATTTATCTGTTTTTTGTTGTACAACTAGAACTTATGTTGCATGGCTTGGATGATTTTTCAGTCTGCTGGGTTTTTTTTTATGCAACTAAAGTTGTTTACTTGAAGTGTGTTTCTTTGATGATATAATTACAGTTTTTTTTTTTTAGAAATCTCCTATGCTTCATGGTCATGAGCGTTGGATGCTAGGTGACAACACCGGTTAATGTGTAGTCACAATTTTATAAATTAGTGTCTACTATTTTTCCAACAATTTTTGTGTCAGCGTTTGCGTTATGTACTTCTATGAGTTAATAAGCCTTATTGTTGACTGTTTATAAATACAATTTTTCTATTGTCAGTTCGTCCTGATATATTTTATATCAGGACGAAGAATGTGAACCATAAATTATGGAAAAGTTTTGACAGGTGTATACATTTACATCAGCTGATGGTCTATCATCTTTCTATTATTGAAATCCCCATCATGTTACTCGGTGTTGGGTTGGAGATTGAAGTATGGAGATTGAAGAAGATAGTGACGTTGTTTGGTTTTTTGTTGTTTTTGATTTGAGCAGAGAAGAAGTGAGAAGAAGTAACACATTTTTGTTTTGAGAGAGAGAGAGAGAGAGAGAGAGAGAGAGAGAGAGAGAGAGAGAACAAAGTCCACCAAAATCTTTGGAGAGAAGGCCGGACATGTTATGGCATTTGATATTTATATCTCTCACCATCAAGTCCACCAAAATCCATAACCTAAGAAAATCCTTTAAAATCTAGTCTTAATTTAATATACCTTGATTTTTACAAACATTTTTAAAGTTCCAGTTCAATACACCCGGATTTGAAAGGACTCTTTAAAAGTTTATAGAAATCTAAATTGAATACCACTAGATTAATATAGACTTTTTTAAAGTCTTTAAATGTCTAAATTGACCAGAATTTATAAGTCTTTAAATTTCCATCAGAATCCTAATTCAATACACCCCCAAAGCTATAGTACTATACCATCAATTGGCTTAATGTGTTTTCTTTTTTGTCTTTACCAAACAAAATTAAGATTCCGTTGAACTTCAAAACGAATTATATATAGTATTATTATTCTGTAATTAATTTGTTCAGTTGAAAATTATTTCAACCCTAAACTAAATTTTTTTTTAAAAAAAATCACGCAGGTAATTTCCTATATATTGCCTAGAATAATATCATTTGAATTCACAATCTCATCAATTATATGAGTGTGAAGGGTATATTACTAGATCATCCTCTATTTTTTTCTATCTAATATATTTCATAATATATGGGATTATACATCTTAATTTGTATAAACAAAGAGGTGTGCATGAAGAATTCGTTGATGATATTCTCCTTATTACTCAAAACATGATTTGTTTCATAAATTTAAGCAAGCATCATTGACATATAACAAGAATTTAATTTAATTTAATCCACGTGTGGCATAAATCTTGATAATGTTAATAAAAATGAGAGAGAAGAGAGTTAAAAGTCATGGAGGCAATGAGTGATGGGAAACATCAGAGCTTGCTTCCATCCATGTTAAAGATGTCTAAGAGGAAGTTGAAAGATGTGTACAGTATATATAGAGAGAAGAATTAAACGAATATATATAGAGAGAGAGAGGCTGTGAAGTGGTGCCAAATAATCAAAATCGCAATAATAATAGAATGTTTGAATAATATATATAATGTCCACTTGGACCACACGGACCCTGCAAAAAAGAAAAAAAGAGAAACTATATATAATAATCGTCACATTTTTCTCTGCAATCCTCCCTCTTCTTCCACTCATTAGCTCTCACGCGTTACTTCAACCACAGTAGGACTATACGCTTCTCTCTCTGTCTGTCTCCATGAAAAGACCCTCCCAACTCTCCCCACAATACCAACAACAGCAAGTCAGCAACAACTCTCAAACCATATATCTCTCTCTGATCACTCTCTCTTTCAACTGTTTCCATATATATATATATATATATATATATATATATATATGTGGAACTATTATTTAATTTAACCTTTCACACTATCTTTATTGCTCTTCAAGATTTTAGGTTGGAAATTGTTAATAAAAATTTCTTGTTTTTCACTTAAACAATTTTATTCCTACTGTTGTAACTAAATTCTTCTTATTCTCTATCCGAATAATCTCAACTACTAGATTACAAAATAATAAATATTTTAGGTTATTAATATGATTTTGCTACATTTATTATACAGTTTGTTATTTAAACGTTTTCAACTGCTACTACTTAGATATCGTTTCCAGCTATGCGTATTATTAATATTAGGTTTCGTAACAATATGAAAGATGAATTTCTTATAAACTCTTTGATCATGTATATTGAAAGGGAAATTGCATAGCAACTTCGTATATATTCGATTATAGACGATTTTATAAATTTAAAAGAGCGTTGGGTTTTATTTTGATTCATAAAGCTGTGTCTATTTTATTTATTAATTTATTTGTTGTACTATTACAATTTACATATGAGACTATATAAAATTACATTTGATTTTTTAAAATATTAGTATATTCGTCTACCGTCAACTTGAATATTTGCTTTTATCTTGGCCACCAAAGCCCAAATCTTGGCTTCGCCCCTGAGGAACTAATTGTGATAATAAATCTTCAACCGTAATATGTTTGTTTTAAAAGAGAAAAACTAATTAGTTTGAGACAGTTACGATTATGAATTTCACAAGTTTCCATCAACTTTTCATTGCTCCTTGTAAAATTACAAAAGTTACTTTTGATTAGCTTATTGACCTTGATTATCGAAAGCTATAATGAACAAATAAAACAAGATATTAGTTAAATCCCAAATGAAATATATAAATATTCGATCCTAAAAACCAACTGATTAATAAATAACATGTATCATGTATGTATGCATTAGCGATTTTTAACCTATGGAAGGATTACATAACTTAGTCTTTAAAATAAATAAATTATATTATAAATTTAAGTCGAGAGAAAGAAACATGACTCGAGATCATAAATTTATTAATATAAAAGATTTAACTATTATTATATATAAACATTAGGGTCAGGCTTTATCAACTTTAAAAAGTGACTTAAACTCAAATGACTTAAATTCTGGACTACTCATCTCTCATCCATTCATTTACTTCCCTTCTCCACACACACAAATGAGTGATCTAGAATTTAAGTCACACAATTTAAGTTACTTTTTAAAGTTGATTTAGCCTGACCCATAAACATAATATATAGTTGATAGTTCCCATGAACTTTCATAACTTGATATGCTGCCTTTGAAGGTTTCTTTCGTTTCAAGGAAAGTAAAGCACAAGTTTTAAGTAGGAAGAAACATTCTTTAATGTTGATATCAAATATTTTGATTTCCATCTCACTTGTGCAGCATTTATATACTTTTTAGTCGACTTTTTACATCATATAACTTTTTCTAACATGCTTTTTGAAAGATTAATGTTAAGATTTCAACTTGGGATTGAAGGAGGGCGTGCATCGTTTTCATGGCCGGCAAAATCCTGTCTTTTCTTTTCTTTCTAATCTTTTTATTATCCCTATCAAGATTGGATATCTCATAGTCATATCTGCATATATTCCTGCGGCTAATGTGCTGCCAAACTTAGAAAATTTGAAACAACTCAGCATCCATATATAAAGTTAAAAACAAATATATATATTCTTCGATGACGATGATGATGAATTTTTTATTTTATTTTTAACAGTTACAAAATTGGATTTTACGGTTACAAAATTGGATTTGGGAAGAGATGGAAATATATATGGTTCTAAAAGATAACTCAAACTCGCATTCTTATTTATATAAGTGCGAGAGGATTACTACTAGATCACTTCAACTTTTCAACTTTTATAATATCGTTGACTAACTGCTTCGACTGTTGTTAATACAGCTCGATCGAGCAGCAACTGTGCTTGAATAGTCGGTCTAGCGATAAGTGTATACAGGATTTGCTGAATCAGAAATCCAATTCTATAGTACTTAAATCATAATTATAAAATCTTAACTGTTCATTGTTGATATCTCACACTCACATAATATTCTTGTAATTCCCTTCAAATATTAAACTTTGATACACATCCGTGCGCCTTATTGTCAAGTGATCATCATGGAGCCATGTCCCCACATCACATATATAAGATCAAGCGAAATCTAGACCAACAAGAACAACCATGATTAACTTTTCAAAAATTAAATTAAAAGAAGAAGAAGAAAAAGAAGAAGAATCTTGTTTAAAGCCTGTTTTTTTTTCTTCTTTTGATACAGCATCGGCGGTGCAGCTAACGATTCAAACCTGAGATATTGTCCGACTGAACGACACCCACCCTTTACCATAAAACCACGTTGGACGGTTATTTAAATCCTGTTTGGGGTGGAAAATAATGAATTAATGACCAAATATAATCTTGTGTCTAACTTATTAGAAAGTGAGTGGGGAATAATTGGAGGGAAAAACTGTAGATGGTTGTGGTATTTTTCTGTTTTAGTGAGAGCCAGTCCACTGTATCCAAAGAATAGAAATGATTGCAAACATGTCAGCCTCAATAGTCGAACAATTGGCTTCTAATGTAGTCTTTGCCAACAATTCATAATTATTCTAAATTGTTCGGTCGCACGTGCTCTGCACATTTCTAACTCGTAGATTCCTAATTACTAATTAATGAATTTTTTTTTTTTTAAATCTACATTAAAATAGTTTACACCCGGCCGATAAAAATTAACAAACAAATTAATTACTATTTAGTATTTACCACCACACAAAAAAAGCTTGTTTTGCTATGAGAAAGGATAAAAAAAAAAAAAAAAAAAAAAAAAAAGTTAAATAAACGTCTCCGACAAGTCACAAGTCACAAGTCCATGATTTACAAAAAAAAAAATGCCCCAAGTTTCAAAAGTGTAATAAATAATAGTTGCTAAAAAGAAAAAAAGAAATAGAAGCAATAAGAGAGGGCTGGGGGCAGCCAAAGGCAGTATGTGAAGAATTCCATGCAACAATCATGGCCTTTCAATCAATTTCTAAAGTCTTCCAAATTTCATCATGATTCATGATATAGCGAACCATCACATATTTCATTGGTCCCACCATGTCTCCTATCTCTATTTTTCTAAGTATTAATTAATTTGGTTTCATATTTCAAGTAAATTGACATTGCACCTCAGCACCTGAGACTCAACTATCCTTTACCATACCCACTAATTTGAGTCTTCACCAACTTTATTATAAACTTTTTACATCCCATATAGTTGGAATTAGGTATTTTTTGAAACTAACCGAAACCTGTTTCGAGAAATCATAAATACAAGCGCTGTTCGGATCTACATAGTTACTCTGATTTTATGAGTAAATGCGCGCGGGTCTTGAACCCCTTGCATTTGTGATGGGGTGCTGCAATTTCTATTCTCAATCCTATGTATTTGAGAGTTCAATACTACATCAACAAATGGTTTGTATAAGTTTTAGAGGAAAAAATAAATATATATATATATATATATGAATGACGTACACTATTGAGTTTCTTCAAGAAAAAGACATATTTCATGACTCCGTACTACATTAAACTCTCAATTTAATCGTCATTGATCAGCGTATGTAATCTAAAACCCCCCATCATTATCAATCAACAACCATGAAAGTAATTAAAGTTAGAGTCCGATAACGCTGAAAACATATTTAGAAAGAATAAATTGACCTATTGAGTTTCTTCTTTGAAGAAGACCTAGTTCATGACTCATTGTCACATCAAAATCTCATTTTAATTGTCATCGATCAGCATATGTAATCTAAAACACCCCATCATCATCAACCAACAACCATGAAAGTAATTGAAGTCAGAGTCCGATAGCACTAAAACATGTTTACAAAGAGAAGAAATTGACTCATATCTTAATTGGGATTCGAATAACACACACATATATATATATATATAACATTAAATCAATGAAACCCCCATTAATAACCTTAATCATAAATCTAAATGAAACTATCTCGTAGTAAATCTTTCACACCTACATCGATGAGATAAAGCTAGCAATGCAATATTGTCCACCACTTGAGTTGTCCTCTTATGAGATATAAAAGGATGTGATGAATATATATGAAACTTTATCTTCCCTAAAGTAGATGCCTAAGTACTGAATTTGCTTGGTAATTCTAGGTTTCCTTAATTAAACAAGAATACTAACTTCATTCCTACACCACACATGCATGCGACCCACCTTGTCTACACTTACAATGATGAATCCAAACAGATTTATAAAAGACATGCAGGGCTCTCTCTCTCTCTAGCTAGCTAGCTAGCATGGATTAAGACACCACACAATTTGTGTGCAATATCATTCTGTCTACTAACTTTTTTCACCTTATACATATGGAACAAATTTGCCTCATCATGTGCACTAGTAGTCTATGCACTGAATTTGCCTCCTACAACTTATTCCTAGATTCAGACTTATTGAAAATAAGGCATATGATCTCTTAGTCAACCAAACAGATGAATAGATATGCTTTTAGGGCTCTTTTGGTACACCGACACCTCATTATATTATATTGCATGTACATTTATGTACATGTTTGGTGATATATTGTATTAGATTTATTAAATAATATAAATGCTTAATTAATTAGTATAAAAATAATTAATTTAAATATTTAAAAACTACAAATACTATAATTGAAATTAAAATTTAAAATATTATTGAAAATTAATGGTTCTCTTTATTATTTCCCCTATATATATTATAACCTCACGATTTGGGCCATTGTTCAAAATGTTAAAATAATTTAGTACTGCGAAGTCTGCAAACCATTGGTCAATTTGGGCCAACCAAACGGCCAGGCCCAAATGCCCAATCTGCAGCATATGTCATTTCATAAATATTGATATGGTGACGTGCCCGGGCTGGTTTACAACGTCATAAGCCATGTCATGATAATATTAACCACGTCAGTATCATGCCGATGACGTCAACGGTCCCGTCGGCAAAATGCCATGACGTGCTTACGTACGTCATCATTGTGTGTCGAATTGACCTATAATTTTCTCACCGCATTTTTTTTTCAATAATGCTAAACATCCCACCTAAAATCCCACATTTTTCATCCCACTACATGTGGCATGTGAGGTGTCAAATTGTGAGTGGATACACATTAATGACACCTACCCCATGTATCCACTCACAATTTGACACCTCACATACCACATGTAGTGGGATGAAAAAAGTGGGATTTTAGGTGGGATGTGTAGCATTACTGTTTTTTTTTTCCTTCGAGAAACCGAACATGGAAAATAAAATTTAAAAACTTTTCCTGCCATCCAAACATCACTGTTTTCCCTCCCAATCCTCGACAGACTCTCTGATATCCTCCTCTCTCGAAGAAATCTTCTCTCTCTCTCTTTCTCAACGTCAATTCATTCGAGTCTCCTCAAAATATCCAATCATCCTCATATAGTCCTCTCTCTCTCTCTCTCTCTCTCGAAGCGTCGATTCATTCGAGTCTCCTCAAAATATCCAATCATCCTCATATAGTCATATGCAGACTATGGATTGAAGTTTGCTTCCTACAAGATTCCTAAACTCATCATCTGTTGTATAAAATTCAAACACTAAGCTGTGAAAACGGATGATAGAATGCGATGGCTGATTGAAAATAAGGCAGATGATCTCTTCTTAGTCAACCAAACAGATTAGGTGAATATGATTTTAGGATATAAATGTCAACACATTCTTTTCACTTTTGGTCATTTTCAAAATGTTCATTGGTCACTTTCAACTTCAAAATCAAACCCAAAGGGGTTTTTCAATATCACATACAGACAGTTGGGGAACAAGAATGGAAACAGCTAGCAAGTCTTCTTTGTCTTTTAATTCAAGTAGTTTCTTCAACAGTTTGATTTTGCTTCTTCTTTTTATTTATAAATATTTAACTAAAATTCCTGTTGCAACTTCTTGGCAGTAACAAGATAATATATTAATTAATTAACTCTACCTGATCAGTTCTATGGAAATTCCTGACCGGCAACCCTGAAATAACATAACAGGACAACCGCCGATCCCTTCAACGTTGTCGATCAAATGCATTATACACAGCATTTGAATACTCTGGCTTCTGGAGAAAATGGCATCATCACTGTTATTTACCGTTCTTTGAGGCATTTTATCAAACAGAGATGATAAAATGGGCATAAATCCTGGGTTTGGGTCACAAACCCAGACTTCGGGGGCGTAGATAGATTTATTTGGGCCCAGTAGGCCCATTTTTCTGTCTGGAATAAAAACACCACTTTAAAGCCTAACTCGTGTGTTTGGTAAAAAGGAAAAAAAATCATCGTGGATACATGTACGGTTCTAAAGCGAATATTCGTTTGTGATTAGGGTTAGGGTATCTCCATATATACACACATATATAGACAGCCACACTTCTCAGTATTCTCTCACTCAACCAAACCAGAGGCTTGTTGAATCATCAGAGAAAGACAGAGATGGAGCAGACATTTATCATGATCAAGCCCGATGGTGTCCAGAGGGGACTGGTACGTTTTCTTTAGTGGGTTTTTTACGTTTTAATTTAGATGGTTTTTTTTTTTTTTTTGTTTCCTTTGAATAATTAGCAAGTGTTAGGTTTTTACTTACTTCGATAATGTTTTGGCTGCTAAGCTTAGATCTTTAACATGCAACTAATTTATTTTAGACTTGTACTTGGTTTTGCATGTATCGGTATTTGGTAACCTTTTTTAATGATTTTTTGTTTTTTCAGGTTGGTGAAATCATTTGCCGGTTTGAGAAGAAAGGTTTCACTTTGAAAGGTAAATTCTTTATGTGAAATTGGGTTCTATATGTTGTATTTTTGCTTGTGATAATTTATGTTCATTTGGCTCTTGATTATAGAAAACTGTCGGTAGATAGTTTATTTTATAGAATTATGTTCTGTCCAAAGTTGAGTAGTCTAAGACTCTAAATTTTTCTTTATGTAGCATAAGTTTTGAATTGACAAAAAGAGGTAGATCTACAATCCCATAATTTGATTACACAAATTGGAAATAGAATGTTGAATAAACATCCGATGAACAATCTGAAATATAATTTGCAAAAGTTGAGAGCTTATTGGTCGTATTTTTGCTCATCTTTGATCTGGTGTGTGTTATTAAAAGGTTTGAAGCTACAGACCGTGGAGAGGTCATTTGCTGAGAAGCATTACGAGGACCTTTCTAAAAAGCCCTTCTTCGGTGGACTTGTGGAGTACATTATCTCCGGCCCTGTTGTTGCTATGATTTGGGAGGGTAAGAATGTTGTTGCAACTGGTCGCAAGATCATTGGAGCCACAAACCCTGCTGAATCCGCACCTGGAACCATCCGTGGTGATTACGCTGTTGAGATTGGCAGGTAAAATTGTAGATTTGATTGTGCAAATTACTTTATTACAAGTCACATATTAAGTTAACTTGTGAGTTTTTTTTCAACCCGAATCTCGATTGAGGTATTTGAACTCGAGTAATTACATTGCAGGAATATCATCCACGGAAGTGATGCAGTTGAGAGTGCAAGGAAAGAAATTGGACTATGGTTCCCCGAAGGCCCTGCTAACTGGCAGAGCAGCCTTCACCCCTGGATCTATGAATAAACCTTCTGTTTCGTTGAACCGACAATCTCAGTTATAATTGCTCCTCATTAGTGAACTTTAATCAAGTTTTTGAGTTGTACTAGGTTTTTTCCTTGTTTGTTTTTGTGGGATATTGTTGCAGACAGCATAATGATAAGTCGAGGCACTTATCTTGACTCTAGTATGATTTGAGAGTTGAGTTTAATATCATATGTGATTGCTTGGGTTGCATGAGTTTTGTTCTTGTTTGTTACAATCAATCATTTGTTCTTGGATCTGCTCTGCTTTTTTTTAACACCTTTTAATTACCTGTGTGGGTGAATTGGTAATGATTGGGCTGCTTCCTTAGCCTAATGTATGAATCATTTATTATGCCGATGTCTGCTTCCTTAGCCTAATGAGGAATGAAATTTACTTGTTAGGAAAGAAATGAAAGGGAAGGTGGGAGGGGTGTATTAAGTTACCTTTCTGGCAGGAACATTTTTTGGTTTACACCATCCGGTTTCCGGGTGGGGCGGATCCACCATATGGTGCAATCAGCTCAGACAACACCCTGCTGGCAGGAACATTTCATTACACTGAAACGTTAAGTTGCCACGGGCTTCCAAACACATCATAAGCTAAACCTGTACTCACAAATAACCAACCTGCAATCAATATATCGAATGCTAGACATGCAGAGCTCCGCAAATTCTTATACAGTAAAAAAGGGGGATTGCAATCTTTGTGAGATCGTAAATATGCTACCGCCTTTTTTACAATCATCTACCAGCTTTCCACTTCCATTGTTTCGAAATGGTTTACAAATAAACCCAAACAGACAGAAAATAGAGAAAGGAAAAAAAAAAAAAAAGAGTTTTGAGTTCTAAACTCTTTTTTAATGACCTACTTTTCTTGAAAAAGAAAAAAGAAAAATAAGGATACCTTAGGGAACGAAACTCTACCATTTGCACCCAATTTAACAGAAAACGAAGAGATATATTGATGTATTTTTTTTTATTTCTTACATCAGAATCCGTGATTAATTTTATGTTACTAATTTCATAAACCAAAATGAGGTTCTTCAACAAAACCATGGAGGTCATTGGCATGCAAATCAGGAAAGGCTTGTCGTTGCTTGCTGCCAGTCAAAATTGAGACTAAAAGGATCTTAAATATATAACAAAGTTTATGCGCACCACTTGGAACTTGCAGCGAATCAAATTCATAGAAAAATACAGACCGACGCACATGCTGGCGTCACATTTGTCCAGCAAAAACACATTATCCAGGAAATCAATGAGATCTCAACAAAAATTAGTGTTACTAGCACCAATGTCCTCTGAACTTATAGCGCGGTTACATAGTGCCCCCTAAACTTTTTTTCTTAGCATTAAACCATCTGAACTTTCATTTATTGACAAAAGCTGACAGAAGAGTAATGGACTTCAAGGGAAAATTATACTTGCACACCCTGAATATATGTATAATTGCATTAAAATTGGAAAAATATAATAATAACACAAACAAACCCTTGACCTATTGACTAATATCCAACAAAAAAAATAAATTATATTAATAAAATTTAAAAATTATATTATAAAAAACTAATTATTAAAAAAATAAAAATAAATAAATAAAATACTCTAAAAAAATAAAAGTGGAGATCAAAACTTTATTTTTTTTTGAAATACTAGACTAATTTTTATTCCTTTTTTATTTTAAAAACAAATTTAAATTTTTTGATGAGATATGGAAATCTAGATCTCTTTAAAAAAAAAGATCAATTTCAATGGACTAAAAAAAATAAAAATAAAAACCATCATCATCATCCAGATTCATCCTCATCAAACCCAAAATTTAAATTTATTTAAAAATTTTTAAAAATACAAATTTTCTATTATTTTCTCACCTTATCTCCAAATTCCTTCTATCATCAACACCACCAAACCAAATAAAAAAATTCATCATCAAAAAATGAAAAAAAAAATAAAACTAATTAAATTTACAATTAATTAAATTTAAAAATAAAACTAATTAAATTTATAATCAGTGAACTTTCACAAAACCCATATCTCATCATCATCATCTTCATCAAAACCTAGCCACCACCACCCTAACCCACCGAAATCACCAGCCACCACCCTAAGATGCACCGATCTTCTCCAATCGAGGAGATCGAACCCCAACAAAACCATCTCCTGTCTCTTATCGACTCTCTCTCTCTCTCTCTCTCTCTCCCCTCATTTATCTATCTTTCATCTGATGGGAAGGTGAAGAAGGTGGTGGTGTTTGTGGCGACAAGGGTCTATGGGTTGGTAGGGTTTGATTTTGTGGTTTTGTGGTGCTTTGATTTGAGTGGGGTGGGGGTTGGATTATGGTGGTGGGAGGGTTTTTTGGGTTGGATTTTGGTGACGGGAGGGGATTTATGGGTTCGTTATGGCGGCGGCGGCGATGGTGGCCGGTTTGTCGACAACAGCGACGATAGTTGCCAGTGGGTTTGGTGGGTGGAAATTTGATTTTTTGTTTGCTATTTTTAGTTGGTTTGGTGGCTGAAGTTCTCCAATGAGATTTTGAGTTTTTGTTTGAGAATGGAGAAAAAGTTGATGATGATTGAAGAAGAAAATGGAGATCTAAATTTTATGGAATTTTGTTGAAGAAGATGATGATGTCTAGAGGGGATTAAATTTTTTTTTTTTTTTTTTTTTTTTGATTACATGGATCTCCACCGTCCATCTCATGTGATGGACGGATCTGGATCTCCACCTAATTAAAAAAATATTCCTTTTAAATTTATTTGTAATGTTTTCCTTTAATATATTTCTGCTTTTAGATTTTTAAAATGTTTTTTATTTGTATTTTTTATTATTTTTTATTATTTTTTATTTTTTTTTATAAACTATATATAAAACATTTCTTGATGAATTTTTTTAATTTAATTAATAAATTTTTTTTGAGAATAATTATTATATATTTAGTCACCAAATGAAAGTGAACTTTCAACCGGTCAAAGGCTGTGTAAGTGTTATTATTATATTTTTCCAATTTTAATGCAATTATGCATATAATCAAAGGAACTTAGTGTAATTACCATAACAGAAAAATGAACGGCATTACAATTCCATCAACTCTTTTGCCAATAAATGAAAGTTCTAGGGGCTTTATGCCAAGAAAAAAAGTTTAAAGGACACTGTACTACCGCACTATAAGTTCAGGGGGCATTAGTGCTATTAACCCCAAAAATTATTTACATCCATAAAATCGGTGTCAAATATACAAACATAACTACACTATTTGCAGTATCACACCAGGGGGGAATATGATCTTCCAAAAGATGTAAGCAATTAATAGTCAGAACCAGAAAGGGAATCGGATCACTTAAAAAATAGTTTCAGGCTTACAAACTCAACGACCCTAAGAAATTATTAGTCAGAACCGGAACAATCACTTAAAAAATAGTCTCAAGCTTACAAACTCAATGACCCTTTTTGCCCGGGACATAAAACTTGGGAATTGAAACCCGTCACAAGAAAAATCAAGCGGAAATACACTAAACATGGCTTCAAGATGAGTTATAGAGGGAAAACACCATATCATGTACAAAGCACCATTTAGTTAAAAGCACGACGTAAAAAAGCGAAAGAATGAGCCCGTGATGGCATGCATCTTTGCTGCTACAAGCCATTTTGTTAACTTTTCAAACTGCTATACTATCGAGTAAGAAGCCCGTAAGAGGGCAAATCTTCCAACCGAGTTATATCTTCCAGCAGAAGCTCCCTTTCCAGTTGCCGGCGTGTGGCTTTCATTACAGTCTGCAAATTACAAACATTAGAAATATATAGTGTAACAGACTACTGGCAACCATAAAGCAACTTATCAGATAATTTTATGCAACCTAAAGACGTTCAACAACAAATTCTAAGTAACTGTTTTTACAATGAAGCACCTGCTGATAACAATTATAAGTTATATTCAATAAAATTAATATTTCTCACATCCCCAGGAAGTAAAAATGCTTGAATGTAGGCTTGGTCTAAATACAAACCTCTGACCTATCCAGCAAACTATTGTTATACTAAGACACTTCCAGCTATATACATGAAGCAGTTAGAATAGTTAAAGAAGCATAACATAACATAACATATGGCACAAATTTTAAAAATCTTGATAAACAAAAATTTATATATAAATACCGAACTCTTTCTCCCTATATATCCTTTTTCATTATCTATGAGGAAATTGCTGGTTGAAGGAATACATACATTGAAGTCCATGTATGATGCACGCATTGAAAGCCATTCATGATCCATTAGCTTGAATGTGATGCAATACAGAAGGTCAAATGCTGATTCATTTTCTGCCAGGCAAAACAAAAAAATGCATCAAATAAAAGAATATTACAGGCATTTCATTGAGACAAAAATAAATAAATAAGGAAGAGCAATAGTAGTTAGTTAATCATCATACTGAGAATATATCACAACAAATTTTTCATGACTGGGGCCAGAAAATTATCTACATCTTGCATGAAAAGTAAACATGATATGTGGCATAAGGAAATCTTCTTCCCAAATTATTTTATAGAAGGAATTTACAAACAGTAAATCTGAACAGTGTCTCAGAAACACTTGACATACCTGAAAGAAACTTCAAGAAAATTGCTCCAACCAATGTTCGTGGTTTGACTGTAAAGTTGAAAGCACATTGTCAACTGATGAAAAGAATAAAAATCCAAATACTACTATTCCACGGCTAAATTTCAAATGATATCCATAACCATAACAGAGACCTACTCATTGAAACTACATGCTCATATGGATGGTGTTAAGCTATGGATGGAAATGTTTCTTTCATAAATGGACAATACCATGCAAAACTTTGAAAAGAAAAAAGTTTAATTAGAAAAGGAGAAAAGAATTATTACAAACCTGCTTCAAGATCAAGCATTTGGATGAGCATGAATGTAATATTCACACCAGCTACAGCAAATGGGTATTCCCACACAGACCGATCACCTTCTTGCTTCCGAAGAAGATCCTGGAAGGACTTCTGAAATAACACATAAGACAAACACAAATAAATAACCTGCAAAAGCTTCATACAAATTAAAGGGTAAACACGGCTACAACTTTTACAAAGCCAGAGGAGATTAGTCGAGACATCCTCTATATCAAATGCATGTACATATATATCTAATCATGCATGAAGTTATATAGCATTCAAACAAGTATGAGCTTTATGCCTAAAGCATGCAAAACTATGGTCCCAGGGGATGAAGCCATACTCCAGTGTACACAAAAAAATTCATCGATGTATTTATCATGTTGAACTAACTATTACCATTGTTGAAAGAGGCATACTACACTGTACACAAAAAATTCATTGATATACTCATCATGTTGAACTAACTATTAGTCTATTACCATTGTACAAATCTTTCACCCCATAATATAGTTTCATACATGATTGCACATATGAATCCATCATTCTTTTCCCCATTTTGCACATCAAACTATATCATTGTTCTCTTAGAACATTGTCCACTCTCCACAACCTTAAATATTTGGAAAGCATATGCTTAATCAGCATGTCATCAGATAAGTTATCCGACATATTGTCACCAGATAAGTTTGTGTTTCAAAACATCAAATTAGTTAAAATTGCAAAACACTCCAGATATATTTTTAAAAAAACTTGAACAAAATTTTCAGGTGTAAGAAATACCTGAAAATTCCTAGCAAAGTACAACAGGTTCTCCAATGATATGAAACCACCACCCCTGCCATATGTATCCAAATGAAAAACAAACTGAGTAGGAATTTGAGGGGGGGTTGGGAGGGCGAGGGAATAGTGCAAGCAATAGATAACCATAGAAAAATACTAATCTACCTAAAATCTGTGGATGGATCCTTTCCTTGCCAACCCATTTCCTTCCACTGCTCAGATATTAAACCACAGAGTTCTTCTTCTGGAAATGAAGCATTCCACAAAGCCCTCAAAGCTTCCTAAACCAAAGCAAGAATAGCAATAATGAGAAAAGGAGCCTTTATTCTGCAACAATTGATAATCTAACTATCCAGAGAAAGCTGTTGTTTCAGTGAAGACAATGAACAAAGAGATATAAGAATGGGAAATCTAGCATATTAGAATCCATTGCAGTACAACCAAACAGTTTGTTCATAACTATTTCAAATCCAATGCACTGAATGTACAAAATCTCCTGCAGATATTTACCTGGTGCTCTGGAATTGAACTATCGTAGGCAACATCTATGCGGTTCTGCAGGCTCTGCAAGCATTCCTCCTGACAGCACCAAAGCCAAACTAAAACATTTAATATAGAAATTAACTACAGATCACAATTCGAATTCACAACTAAAGCAAAACAAGACAGGACCATAAAGTCTTTTCTCTTTCTTTTTTTTTTCTTTTTTTTTTTAATAGAAGGACCAAATAGTCATTTCAAAGTACAAGTTTAATTGCCTTTTCATTACAAATGGGACATTAATCACAAAGCAAGTTGCAACACTTTTTTGAAATAAAAGCACAACCACTAAATCAAATCACGGTTTGCAACTATAAAGAGAAGTCACAAGACATCACTGTTTGCAATACCAGATAAAATTTTTTAAATAAAAGATGTTACCTGCGCAGGGGTTAAATCAAAGGAAGGACGAGGATCACTATCTCTCCTCTGTGCACAAACACAAGAAAGACCTCGACCTAGCCAAGCAGCTGATCCTGCCACAACCTCAGCTGAAACAAATAAAAACCATTCACCTATGAAAATGGAATCTCTAAACACCTTCAGCTGCAAAGTTTGAGCAGTCAACCTCAACAAATTGATATTTCTAATTGACAACTTAATAATTTCTCTTATGTCTCCATCCAAAAAAAAGATGACAAGCAGTTGACAGACATGCTCACTTTAAAGCACAGGTGTTTCCACGTTTTCAAAATACCTTAACATAAAATTTCCACAATTTATAGAATATTACCAGCAAACTGAAATTTGCAAGCATAACAAAAGCAGCACGGAAAACTATTGTTATCAGCTAAGATATACTTTACTGATTACTCCGGATCAAGCAAAAAGGCAAATAGGAGAGTGTTATATTGATTGTCGACAGTGTGACTGTCAAATTCATTCCCTTCAAATTAACAGATTACAATACGATCGTAGCAATAATACAGTAAAAACCTATCCATGAAAAAAAATATATAAAAAAATCAAAAGTTGAAATCAATATTTTCAACAACAAGCTCACCCACCGCAACAAATTTGAATCTCCATAAGCATGAAGTTAGCAAGTACTTTTGAGCAATACACTCAAAGCTAATCACACATGAGCAAACCTCCAGCAATTGATTATATATCGGATAAGGAGACTGAGTCAGACAAGTTGATATATAAATTTGACAGACAGGTAGGATATAATAAATGATGTGGAGAGAGAAATAGCACCAGAAGTTGTATGACATGTATTGCCTCGGTCGAGTCCCTGAGAAATCCTCCTGACAGCGACAAACGAACCACCTCCTCTCTCGTCCATATCTCTCTCTCACTAATTTCTCTGTATCATGAAGTTCACCATTTCAAATTTCACAAACCCTAGCCAACTCTTCCTATACAATCCACAACTGAAAACAAACAATACGCATAAAATAAGATTAACAAAACTAAACTAAATTCCTTCAAAATTCAGTAGTGAAAACAAGAAAACAGTACCAAAATCGCCAGAAACTCGCTCCAGAACGAAAATGCAGGGACGATCAGTGTCGAGAAGGACCGATACTATCACGAACCGGTTCAAAAAAACCACCAGAATATTCCAGAAAACTCGAAGAACATGAGAAGAAGAATTTGGAAATTCGATTTGTTCTTAGAACCGAAGAAATCGACGCGAATAGATTTGGTACAGGAACGGTGAGTGGCTAGAGTGATTTTCTTGAGAGAATCTTGAGGGAAGAAAAAATGTAGAGAATCTTTGAAATTGATAAAAGAAAAAAAAAAATAGGGTTTCGAGATCTACAACATGGAGTCCATTAGAAGTTAACAGAGAGACAACTCTCTCTCTCTCTCTGCGAGTAAACTTTAATTCGGTGTGTTTGTTTAGTGAAAAAGTGTGGGGCCCGACCTTTTTTGGAGTGACGGAATCGGAGATCACAAAAAGGTTTTTTGTTCCTTTTTTTTTTTTTTTTAAATTAGGTAACGCTTCTTCTTCTTCTCCGATTAATAATTATTTATTTATTTTAAGAAATAGAAAGATTTTAGGATTATTTTGCGGGTAACGGGCGTGAAATGAATGTGCTTTTTTAACGGAGAAAAGGCAAATATGGGTAGGTGACCAGGGGTTCGTAAATCGGTAAATGTTGGACTAGTTAGGTAATTTAACGCAATGCCTTTAAAATAAAATAAAATTTTGATTTCAGGAGGCCCCAGACCAAATCCAAAACAGTCAATTCTTGACACCTATCCAGATTTAACATTACTAAGCACAATTTGGATATAATTAAGAATTTTGAATTACTTATAAAAGAATTTTGAGTTTATTTTATTAATTTTTTTTTTGGAGTAATCAGGTAATTCAATTTAAAATAATAAAAAAAATATACTGAAACTTAATCAAAAGTGGTCGGATCCATCGAGACCTATCAAAATTTAAAGTTACTAACACGATTTGGGTATGGTCAAGATAATTACTCTTGATAATTAATAATACGAGATTTGAACTCTCATTACAGAAGTAAATATTCATAATCTTCAATGAAAAATATATAAATGTAAAGGCTTTTTAGTCTTTATCGTCAATAAATAACGTTAATAATCTATAAACAAACGTTACCTCTACAAGAATTTCGATCCAAGTGAATGATTGGTGGACGTAATGTTTTTTATATTTTTTAAAAATCACATCTAAATATTTATTTAGTCGAAGAATCTGAATCTTTTATGTTATAGACATAAAATAATTCAAATTCTTTACGGTGTTTATGACAATTATAGAAAATATATAAGAAGATTGGTTATATAATAATAATAATAATAATAATAATAATAATAATAATAATGGTCTCGACGTGATGAGGTTGATTCGGATGTAAACCCTTCACTTATGCACCATAAGGTTACGGATTTAAGTCATCTCCCTCTAAAAAAAAAAAAAAACGAATTTATGTAATAATATAATTCTTCAAAATAATAATAATGGGAGTGGGGTTTTTTTTTTTTTTTTTTTGGCGATAATGGGCAATTACCCCGGTGAAAAAGGTCACATGGGATGTTGCCTGAGTTGGACCATACAATGATCATGATGGATGGAGTTTCATTGAAGAGAGAGCGACCATAGAGTAAACATAATATATTCATATCATATGTACTTGCTCTTTCTTGCTCTCTCTCTTATGATAAATTTAATACCTCCAAATTAGAGTCATGGTCCACACGCATGGCATGGGTCTCCCATAAAGTTGCTTTCACTTTACATAACACTCAATCTTGCATGTAAATTTAAATACCCATGCTTAAAAGTAATCCTTTTATTTTATCCATTTTTTTTTTATAATATATCAACTCGAATCTAGAATATTGTCTGACTGAATGAGCGTTATTTACCGTCAAGTCACATTAGGTAGTGATCGTTTTTTTTTCTCTTTTCTTAAACACTTTTTTTTTTTTCATTGAAGTATGTCTAAAATGTTTATGTTAATCTTTCAAGAAAAAAAAGTTGTTCGAATCAACGTGACATCATTGTAGGTGGTATATATATAAAGTCGATTATCAGTGCCTTTAATTGATATAAAAATAAAAATGAATAGACTCTTAAACTTATATAAACGCAATACTATGCTTTTAAAATATGCGCTAATATACAACCGTCCAATTTAGTTTGATGGTAAAGGATCTCATTCAATCTAACGATATTTCAGTTTTGAGTCATTGCAAGGATATAGGTTAGTATATATATATATATAGTGAGTCTCTCATGAGGGATCCCTTATTTTAATTTCGGTAAGGACCTTGATGAAAATACATCGATTTTAATGAATTTTGATCTGAATTTTTTTTGTGGATGATGAGTTCATTGAAATCTACTTATGAACCAAATTTGAGAAATTTTCAAATATTAGAACTATTTTCATAAATTTTCTTATATTTCACCTATTTTTTGATGCCTTCGTATTTAACAAAAATTGGATAAATAGTTATAGTCAGGCCCGGCCCTAGGGGGAGCCCAGTGAGGCAACCGCCTAGGGCCCCCGATTGTAAAGGGCCCCCAAATTGTATTTCTTAAAAAATGTTTTTATAATATAGTTTGTCTAAGATTTTAAATAAAACAGGCCCATAAATGACTTAAAAAAAAGTCCATCATACACATATAATTTTTTTAAGAGGCCCACCAATGGAAACCCAACCCATAAAAATAAATTTTAAAATGGATCACTATACATATATAATTTATTTTTTAAAAGGCCCACTAATAGAAATTCATTTATCATTCTTACAACAACAACATTGGATCAATGGTGGCGGTGGGTTAAATCCTATGTGGGTTGAATCCTAGCAACACTCATGTTTGTCACATATAATCATCTTTTATATCTCTAAAAAAAAAACTCAATACTCTCTTTATACGAAAATTCAGAAATTGTTGTTTCGAAGGTAATTAAATCAATACTCTTCATTTTTTTTTCTTTTTTCGAAAACTTGTAAGCTTAATTAGTACTTTTGTTACTAAAAATGTGAAACGAGTAAGGTTTAAATGATATATTCTTTGATACAATTATAAAAATAAAAAATAAAATAAAAAATTGGTAATTTTTTTTAATTTTTTTTTTACTACTTTGTTGTGTTATAGTCTTGAGTTTGAGTTATTATATTGATTTTTAGAAGTATTTACTAGAGAAAAAAATCAAGTAAATATACATAGAGTATCGAGGGCCTCATATTCTATAGTTCGTCTCGGGCCCCGAAAATCTCAGGGCCGGCCCTGGTTATAGTGCTCGGAAAATTCTCAAATTTTGTTCATATGTAGATTTCATTGAACTCATCATCTACAAAAAAATTCAAATTCAAATTTAAATTCATTAAAATCGATGTGTTTTCATCATGGTTTTTACTGAAATTAAAATAAGGAATCATTCATGAGAGATTCACTCATATATATATATATATATATATATATATTGTTATTTGTAAAAAAAATAAAAATAAAAAATAAATAAATAAATTCAATAATTTGAAAACAATCAATAAATTCATTACTATTCCCCATAACAAACACTTTCCGGAAAAGAGAATCTAATTATTTATTTCATCTATGTACTTATAAAAAGTACTTATAAATTCAGAGATAATTATAATCTTAATAGTACAACGTTATAAGTTTCATAAATGACCAAGTTGACCATTTTTTAATATTAATGGGCGGTTTAGCAATTATTAGTAAAGCCAATTTCATGAGAGACTGCTCTATGATCTCCTTCTTCTTGCGTTAAAATCAATATCTCCACTTAGAGATTAACAACATGGGTTGATGATAATAACAAGAAGTTTAATTGCTCACTATTGAAGTTATAGATTGGTACATGGTAAATGAAAGACCGTTAAACAAAAAAATATGTTAATTCATTATTAAAGATTGAACTAGAGTTTTGGACAGAGGACTTGAACTCCGATGATTTTTCTCTCTCTTATGTTGTAGGCAGTGTTCGAAAAAACGCGACTAGGCGACCGCCTAGGCGCTAGGCGGCCTCCAGCAGTTCCGATTAGGACAAAATCGGTCATATTAGGTGGTGGGTAAAAAAACCAATGATTTGGCCAACTTGTCGGCCGATTTTGCTGATAAATCGGTCCAGAAGGAATCAAAGTCGTTTTTATATTCTAGTTACACTCTTTAAAATTTGAATATTAAATTTTTTTGAAGACATTGAATATTGGTTTTCTATGTAGGAAAAATAATTAAAATAAATAAATAAATTCCCGGCCGCCTAGGCCCTAGGCGCTGGTCTGCTGCCCGACCAGCGCCTAGTGTTTACTAGAGCACTGGTTGTAGTAGTATCAATATGAACCGAACTATTCTACCGTTCATTCTATTTTATGTCGACATATTTCAACAGATTCTTGACCTAATTTTGAATTTTTTTTATTTTTTTATTTTTTTAAAAATGAATCAGTGATTGGATTGATCAATCGAGAGTTTTAAAATTGGCAAAGCTTTTTGATAGAACAATTTTATACTCTCATAGGCCATAACAAGGCACTTTGTTAAAGTAAAACTAGCTGTTTGGCAACAAATAACATGTTATTATTCTTTTGTGATGGATTGGTCACCAAAAGGAGTGGATAAACAAAGACATTGATTTGGTAAAGAAAAAAGAACATTGTTAGGTAAAGCAAATGCAAATGCCCAATCGATAAGAATAAATATAATCATCTTTACAAGTTGTGATGAGAAAGATTTTTTGGCTGTACACATAGACTTTTGGATAAAAACATCGCTCACTAGTTCACCACAAAACAACCTTTCTACAACGACTTGCTCTCTCTAATCAAATTTACTACTTATATATTGCTTGTTGATCACCACCGTAACACAAATGATTGGTTATCCATGATCGATAATAGTAGTTATTCGGTAAATAATTATTTTTAAAACTAAGGTCTGTCGGGTTGTTTCAATTAGGTATGTATATTTTATCGGTAATTTAAATATATATATATAATTTGATTTTATTTTTGAAGAAATCAGTAATTTAATATTAAGAACTAGTGTAAGTAAATATTCAACTATTTTTAGTTAATATTAACCGAATATTTTGTGCCATTGACCTCTCAATTTCGGATTTCAGGCAAAGATCCAATGATAATAAATGAGGAATACACATTCTTCTTTCATCCAACGTGGTTAATGACTATTAAATTAGCAATTTTAAACTTTGAAGTGCAATAGTAAAATTCATAACTTTAATACCATATCAGTAATCAATCAGTAATCACCGTAAACCGTATCTCAATTACAGTGTTACTTTGACTTTCATTAATAAAATTCAACGATTATTTATTATTATAATTAATAGTTCCATGTATATGCCCTTCTTTTTTTAAGTATTATAACTATTACAACTGGATTGCTGGAAGGCCCGGAACCTATCAAAATCAAATAATATATGAGCGGCCCGGATAACTACCCTACAAATTAAGAGAAAACTTCTCATACATGCTTGTAAAATGCATATGATGAGAACCCCTCACCACCACGGTCGAAGGGAGGTGCACTACCATCTTCGCTAAAAGGTCATGTGCGGAAGCCATGTATATATATACATCCAAACTAAGACCATCTCCAATGCCAATGCCAATGCCAAATTTGGCACAAAAAAGAGTAAAATGCTATATTTGGCACATCAATTTAGCATTGTGCTCCAATGCACAATCCTATTTAAAATGCTATTTTTATTATTTTATTAATTAAAATTATATAAGTAAACACTTACCATTAATGCATATATTATTTCTTTTAATTATCCAATGCAAAATTCCATTAATGCATTCATTATTTCATTTAAAAAATATATATAATGGTATTTTTGTAATTAAAAATGGGCATTTATAGCACATGCCAAATTTGGCACATCATTTGGCATTGCATTGCAGGATGATTTTAGAGCATCTCCAATGCAAGCGTGCCTTGTGAAAAAAAGAGATGCCACGTAGGATAAATAGACGTTATGTTAATAATTGTGTCTCCAATGCAACCGTGCATATTCAACGTCAAGCTGACATGGCAAAAAAAATATTAGACATTGTCAACATGACCGTCCACTTTTAGACGGTCTATTACACAGCTATTTTTTAGGTTGACTCAGTAAACATTTAAAACTGACATTAATTTTTCATATATTTTTGGTAAGGAAATAAAATAAAAAATAAAACAGGAAAAAAAGATGAACACGTCATTAAAAAAAAATGTGTTTTAGACGGAAGCATTGGAAACCAAATTTTGAGTTGATTGTCTATCAAGTCTATTTTTATGCCACATAGGAAGCAAGTCTCTTGACATTGTTGCCATGTCAACAATTATTGGTATGCAAGCCACTTTTACATTGGAGATGCTCTTACACTATGTGCTAAATTTTAGCAATGACACATATATTTGGCACAGCATTGGAGATGCTCTAAATAGTTCGACCAGTATAACCTAACGTAAACAAACATAGAATTTGAATGATTATTGACTTGAAAAAAAGATAAAATAATACAAAATCTTAACAGTACATTCTTTGACTTGCCAAATGATCTTCAAAGTTATTATAATAAGATAAAGATTTTGTTAATGATCGCCCATAAAACATACCTAAAAAGTTATAAATAGCTATGTAAATTAATAAAGAAAAAAAAAACATTATTTCTCAAAATATAAGAGTTTTTTGTATCTAAATTTATAACAATATAAAATCTAACTAACCTAACTACCTATTTGACCTTTAAAGACCAAGTAAAGCCCACCTTTAAATATTTTAATGAAATCGGATCTCACACCTTGATTAATCTAAAATAAAAATAAATTTTGTGGGTTGGATTTGGTCGTCCAAGAAGTATCGAATTTTTTATTTTTTAATAGTTGTCGGAACTTGGACATAATTTTTTTTTTTTTTTTTAACATAATTTGGATTACAGCTCTGCAACAAAATTAATTTAGAAGAGCATTACTCAAAGTAGGCTCGTGATTTAGTGTAGATACAGTCAAATTTGGACGTGCCTGTCATGTTTTGTGCCTACCAATAATAATATGTTTGGTATATATTTTTATTACTTGTATTTGGAATCCATCGTGAAACCTCTTTTTGATCGAGACAAGTAAATCTTATGTGCAACAATACATCGATCTAATGGGTATATGGCACGTGACAAGGAGAATCAATGGAAACATGCAATCACGAGTAAACATTGCATTAGGTGCATGTAAGTTTTTCTCAATCAAGACCATTGTTTAGATCATCCTGCATGTAATGTGTAATCTTCAATTACAACAAATAAAACTGGTGAAGTAATATTTAAGGTTAAATTTCACAAACGTCCCTAACATTAGTCTAATTGCACGTATAGATAAATTTTTGCTTAAAATTACATTAATGTCTTCTGTAGTCACTTGATTGGAGACAATATAGTGTGTTTTAATAAGTGAAGATAAATGTGATGGAGGTGCATTAACAATTTTAGTTTGAAGAGAAGCATCTAATTGATGAAGAAATGCAATCAATTTGAAGAGTAGTAATGATTTTAAATGTTTGAAAAAGTTAGTGGTTGTTTATATATCCATGAAATATATGAAGAATAAACTTTAAAAAAAAATATTCTCTTTTTAAAGTCAACTCATTATATTATTTATAATAATCTAAATTACTATAAAAAAAAAAAAAAAAAAAGGGTGTATCATTCCAAATCTTAAACTTCCTTTGTTTAGATTTAAAGGTAATTATACGATGTAATCAAATTAAGAGGTTGTGTGGGAATTAATTAAATTAACCGATGATGTCTCTTATGATCAAATAATGGTTTTTAATCTAGAGATGGAATCAATGATACTATTATTGATTATCCAATATAACCAAATCTAGAACTTGTGTAGGTATCGATTAATTCAATCGGTAACGTGTCTTGTCATCCGAGTAATACTGGGTTCAAACCCCACTCATGTTGGGGATGATAATGGTGGTTTGGGTGGGGTCATAAAATATAAAGAGGTAGAAAAAGAGAAATAATAGAAACACAAATGCTAGTGGAAGATTTCGAAAAAGGAGGTGACAAAAGGCCTTTTTGCAATGGAGTAACAAAGAAAAAAATATAAAAGAAAAGGTGTTCCACTTTTCAGCTAACATCAATAATCAATCAAATATGATGTGGGATTTGAAATTTGCAATAAAAAAAATTTAGTCAGATTTTGTTGTTCCACTAATTCAAGATGGGTGGGCTAGTTCGACTATCGACCAAACATATGATCACATCATTAGATAGTAGATGATAACCACTAGATTAGTGGCCATCAGCACTGAAAACTGTTTTTTTTTTTTTTTTTTTTTTTGGTATCTGTTGGTGTCTGGGCCAACTTGCGCGCACCTCGACTAATCCCACGAGGCCATGAAGTTAACAGTTGGGTAAACCTCTAGTGGCCCTAAGGGAAATGTGGCTGTCAGGGATCGAACCCAGGACATCCAAGTTTACGGCTTGCCCCAGTGACCAACAGCACCACCCCTTGGGGTTACTAAAAACTGTAATCAAAGACAACTTTAGGTTCATTTATTGATGACAGAGGTTCGAGTTTTACATTACTAATAAAATAAAATAAAATGTAAGGAGACTTCTCTGCTTTATTATTGGAGACGCTATCGGCCTTTCGACAACATTGATAAGGGTTCAAGTCTACCTTACTAATTCAAAAAACAAGTACAGATAGATTTCTCGTATGTGTTGTGAGAGACTGAGAGCGGCTACATATTTAGGCCGACCCTAACCCGATTTCGGTGTTAGTTTCGATATAAAAAAATAAACACTAAAAGCTGCCCAATTGACAACTTTGGTATCACGTGGTGCCTCATAAATTTTGAACAAGCCTTAGCCCATTAACATTTGAGCCCATGAAAACTAGACAAATTGGGCCTAAAAGCCCAAGTGTTATCACTCCAATGTAAATGGGCTCCTCCATGTCAGGGGTATTTCCGGAAATGCAAAAGAGTTATTGTTCTGTTACCTGTATGGCTGTATTGATAATTGAGGCAAATTTCACGGTTCTTCATCTTTCTATCTTCAACTTAATTAAAAAAAAATCACAAATCTGCAAAAAAAACATGCAATCTTCAAGATGTCTCCATGTCAACAATAGCACAGCTAAATTAGGGTTTCGCCACACACTAAATTTCTCACCATCACCCACCACTCTGTTTTTGGACACAAATTCATTGAAACAGAACCCTAAAAGGGTACTCATAACACAGAGCAATAAGTCCAACCAACACAACCAAAATAGAAACAAAGAGAGAGCGGAGGTAAGGGGCAAAAAGGACAATGTGTGGAGCATTGACAATGAGATGGTCAAGCCAAAACCATCTTCAGAGAAAACCCAACAGAGGAGGAAGAGAGGGAGGAGAGTGGTTAGAGGAAAGAGAAACAAAGGTGGTGGTCGAATCATGGTCTCTACTTCCATGTTAATAGAGGTTGAAACTGTACTACAAACACAGGTAATTCTTTTATTTATAAATTTAAAGAATATTTTACTATAATTAATATGAATTCAGAATTGAAATACAGTGATGAGAAATGCTTCATTTTGGTATTACCATTTATCCATAAAACTGACATTTTCACATTTTCTGGTAATGATAACGAAAATATCATCCAAATATCGGAATTTTGTGACACTTTTGATATTGTTACCAATATTTCCATAAAATTGGACCCCCAATAGGCCAATATATTCACTGAAATAGATTTTTACTTCCTTGAATTGAGGAAAAGAAAAAGAAAGGAAAATTTTAGTATTAAATACTTAAAAGCTTTATTAGGCTGTTATTGGGAGCTTAGAGCTATACTAATTTGTTATTAACAGCTTTCAGATTGTTCTTCAGGACAGATTCTTGCATTTTGTGTTCTTTGTTCTGAAGTTTGCATAAGATTGCATGTGGGGTTTTTCTTGTTCGGGACATGTTCTTTGTTCTGAAGTTTAGTTTTTGCATTGTTTTGTTTCCTATGTATTTTTATATGTTATATGGATGTAAGAATGCAATACCTTTTCATATTCAGGAACCTGTAATAAAACCGGCATGGAATACTTTCACTAGTAGTGTGAGTGGGATATGGAAGGGGGTTGGAGCAGTGTTTTCGCCCATCACTGCTGAGATGGAGCCTATTGATGTGGGAAACAAGAATGAATACCTGTATGACTGCTATACTGTTTCTCGTGTTGAGGCAGTGCCGTCATCTTCTGGAGGGCAGACATCTCAAATTCAAAGGAAGATAAATTGGGTGACTTTGAACCCTCATGGTGAAGTCCTGCAGCGAATTGGAGGCAGCAATAACAATAAAGCAGAGCTTAAGGATGGAACTGCAATTTCACCCACTAAGGAAATGGTCGATAAAAGTGTATCAAATCACATTTTGCCAAATTTCGAGTCTTTTAACTTTGAAAAAAGTGATTTGATGGAAGAAGATTTCATGGGAAATGAAACTGGTCTAGTTTTCTTTGAGGTATGATACAATCCAGCCTGCATCAGTGATTATCATATTACATATATCATATGATATTATGATTGCAATTTACTAAAAAAAAGTGGCAGAAGTTGATGACATTGTATAGTACTTTAGTTAGCATGAAATGCATAAATTACTATTGATGTGTGATGAGACAGAGCCAGACCTTTTCGTGGAGTTACTTGCAGCACTTGCTTTATTTAGTTACCTTTATCAGTGTTCAATAATGCACAATATCTAACTTGATTTGTCAATTGAGCAATGGATTAGATCACTTGACGTACCATTCAGGTGAACAATGTAATAACTCGATTAATTGATTGGCAGGATGGATCTTATTCAAGGGGTCCAGTTGATATTCCTGTTGGTGAAGTCGACGATTCAAAATATTACGTTTCTCCTACTTTCAAGTTTGAGCAAGTAAGTTTACCATGTTGGTCTGGGGCAGGAAAATTTTCAATGTAGTGCACTTTTAGTAACTGTTCCTTGGATTTAGATTGCTAGTGGTGAACGATAATGATATTAACAGGCTGCAGCCTCCTGGTGTGCCTAGTTTGGTAACTTGTTCTACTGACTTTGCTCTAGCTGAGCTAGTTCCTGTTCATTCATAGCATTTTTATATGCTTAATTTGATTATTCATTGCTTTACCTGAGCTTCTGATCCCAGTCCTTCCTATATTATAGCTGAATTTAATCAATCTTTTCCATGGCTATATTAAATGATAATTAGAAGTGTGAGAATGCTTTTCTTTGAGGTTGAGCTAGAGGAAAAAGAAAAAGAAAACTAGTTATTTAACTTTTAATCTTTTCCTATTCAGTGTTTGGTCAAAGGTTGCCACAAGAGACTCCGGATTGTCCATACCGTTGAATTTAATAATGGGGGTTCAGACATTCAGATATTGAGAGTTGCCGTTTATGAAGAACAGTGGGTCAGTCCTGCAAATATCCGTGACGATAGGTATTCTAATGCTTTGAACCCATTGGGCACACCCAGCTTGCAATTTTATGGGTTAAGAATCTAGAGTTTGAAGTGGTTAATTTCATGTGTATTGTGTTATAAACAGTGATATGGAATTCGATTCGCAGCCATTTTCACAGCGGAAACGAACCCAGCCGTCAGAGCTGACTGGGTCCTGGAAGGTGTTCGAGGTGAGTGCGACTCCAGTGTTTGGCGAGGATATGGAGACACAAGAAGGCAAGGACACCCCATATGTGTACCTTTGCACAGAGACCTTGAAGAAGAGGAGTTCACCGGAGAGTTTGGTCCACTTCGGAGAGGAAGAGATGCTAGACATGCAGGACGTGACCATGCTTTGGCTGCCTGGAGGTGTGACAGCCCATGTCGATGTTAAAAAAGATGGCACCCTTAGTATTGGAGCCGGGTGGTATTCCGATGAGGGTATCAACCTTGTCATGGAAAGGGATTACGGGATCGATGGGAAGCTCAAAGAAGTCCAATCGAAAACTGAGGTGAAGAGAAGGTGGTCTGATCCACTTCCTGTGTAGATTATTTTTAGTTGTGTTCTCCTGTACATTATTTTTAGTTCAAGAAAGCTATGACAACCATTGTCCATACTGAAATATCAAAGCTAGCCAGCCATTTTCATATATTTTGTACGATATTGCTAGATGCAGCTCTATGTATAAATTACTCGTAATTTCTATTGATATTTCACAAAATATTCTTTTAAAATAAAAGTGCTACTTCATCAAATGAGAAAGAGTAATAATTCAAACGTCATAACAATTGATTAATTCATTAATCCAGCTAAAGAGACTTTCTTTTCGTGCTCTGAAATATAAAACAGGAATAGCTAAGTTGCTTGACCATTTACAAGCAACTTGATCATAATAATTAGATACCAGAATCACATTGCTTGCGATTATTCACAAGAATTTCATTGTTTCTAAAAGCAAATTACAAATTCAGGTTCTTGAAGAGCAGTGAGACTACCGCTAGTTTCTTTTTCTATTGGTCCTGGAAAAATTTTAAAAGCAAACTGAGAGAGAGTATTGCGTTCACAATAATTTCAAGGCTTGAGCATTTCACAATTGACCGTAACTTTCCACTCACCTAACATTTCCAAATCCACATAACCTCACATAAACCACACACAGACCCAGATAATAGCAAAGGCAAAAGAATGTCAAATGGCAAAGCCTACATACTAACGAAGCAGCTGTTACAAAAACAAAGATAGAACCCCGAAGCAGACGTTCTACACTAGAAACCATAATGCTTTTATATGGGCTTGATCTTAAAGTGTAGTGAGATGAGAGAGAACACAAAGCACTTCAAGTCCTGCAACCACAAATATAGCCATTAAGAACAAATGAAGGGCATATAATACAAAAGGAAAAAGTTCAGAGCCACCCTTATGGGCAATAATATAGTACATTACTATGTTTGATGAGTGGAGGGGATTAGAATTTCTGACAGTACGAGATCATAATCACAATTAGATGAAAATTAAATTAAATAAGTTCATTGACTAAATTCAGCAACCCATTGCAAGCAAAACATCACTAACTAGTTTACAAAGAAAAGAATTATATGAGAATTTGCAATTAGATGTAAGCCAATTTAGTCATTAGTATAATGTCCATAAGTTCTCAAGCATTTCCTTTACGTACAGTATATCATACGCATCATATATCCAGTTAATCAACTCAGACAACCAGAACCAAGAATAATTTGTTCAACAGATAGAAGTCTGGTCCAGTAACCAGCTGAAACTCTAGATACTAGAGGACAAGTGGATCCTAGAAAGTCATCCATATAACTGAGGAGGAAACGAGCAAACTCAAGCACTGAAACAGAGCAATTATTAAGATGAAAATTACATGACTTCTAAACTTTCAATGTAGGGGTTCAGAAAGTGGAGATTCATACTTTCGAATTTTCTCACATCCAAAGAATTTCTATAGATATATTTAGAGAATTTAACCTTCAACACTGATGCAAAATAACTATAAAGCCAATTATGTCTAATAATTTGAACAAATGAACCTTTTTAATTCAATTATTGAACCAAATAATTTCAAATAGCTTTAGAAACAAACACGAGGGATCAAAATTCCAACTTCCTGACATTTAAAAAGCAGAGGAGAGTGGTGATGGGGAGAGGAATACAAGGTCTCATTATCTCAAAAACAGATACCAGAAACAACACCTTCTAAGTTTTATCAAAAACTTGAGATGGATACACAGCACTAACATTGTAAAACACTCATTGCCAATCATGCTACAACTATAACAAAAAGAGAATCATGGCAAGCAACATATTTTCATCGTTAAAACGTTGCAATAAACTATAACTGTAACTAATTCCAATTGCAAAACCATTTAGGAACAATATACAACTAGCAAAATTAATATGGAAACAAAACCTGGCATATATTGCACTAAAAGATTAAAAAAAGACAATGTAGCAGTTCAGCCTACCTGAACAAGATAATAAAATATGCGAAGCCCTTCTGGATCATTACTGCTCTGAACATCAACGAGAGAACCAATCTTTGAAGTGGTGAAGGAGATATGTTCATTTCCCATCACAATCTCAAGCTCCTGCCGCCCAACACGGTCAGGTTCTGGCCAGTTGTTATCATCTTCCTTCATGATCTAAATAAACCCCACAGTTTTAAACAAATCAGAAGCGCATCCCTAATAGTAATAATAATAAATTAATAATAATGAAAAACTTTACTTTGCCAATGCAAAGAAGCCTAAAGGTTTGAATACGAAAACACACAAGCCACAGCATTCAAATTCAAACAAAGAGCAAGACCATAGAGACATCTTGTCGAAATTATGGAGATATTTTCAAAATTTTCAGTGATACCAATATAGAAATATTGGAATTTAGACACTACTTGTATATATTTCCATAAATTTAGCGCCCATATATACATCAAAACCTATATTTACTTCCTTAAACCAAAAGAGAAACTTTTGAGACTTGAACCATCAAAACAAACGCTTTAAATATAATTACTAGGCACAAGGAAGAATACTTCATGGTAATGAAACGAATGAACAAGAAAATAGAAACCCTAAAAAAACAATTCAAAGTAAATAAAAGAACCCTAGAAATGGAAACAAGGAGAATTTTCACGCATTCAAAGTCGAAACCCTAAAATTAAATAAAATTTATAATAAACAAGAGAGAAAGAGAGAGAAGGAACCTCGCTCTCGGAGATGATACGGCGGCACTCGCGGAGGACGGCGGGGGTGAGGAAGACCTCCTTGCGGATCATGGTGTCGTTCTTGTAGTTGGAGTTGTTGGCGTATCGGAGCTTGCCATCTGGCCTGAACTCGAACTCCAGAAACTCGTGTCCAAACTTGCCCTTGTGTCCCACGTAGTATCGTAGATAGAACTCTCCTTCTTCTTCTCCAGCCATCTTTTTTTCTCTCTTTTTCTCTGTTTCGACGCCGAGAAAGAAAATCAAAGGTTACCGTAGCTAGCATTTTATTAAAGGGTTTTTGTTTAGTTACTTACGGTTATTGGATCTGAAACGGGCCGGGTTCACTAGTGAAAAGCCCAATATAGGCCCATGAATGATACTGCGATTGAATTCGACTAGAGAAAAGCCCAATATGAACCCAATTCTTACAGAAGGACAACCTGTTCATGCAAATATTCAATATTAATCGTCCACTATGTGTATAATTATAATTTTCGATGAATTGCTAACTAGGTAAGTGCATAATCATAATCGACCTTAGTATAATCATAATCAACCAGATAAGGTTGGTCCGATGTTAAATAATACCGTTTATGCTTCTTGGTTTTTTGTTTCTTCCTCTCGAAACCTTTCTCATCACATAACAAAAAAAAAAGATGACTATAGAATGATAACTTCTCCAAGAATGAATGTATTGTATGCAATCATGGGTCTCTTGTCTTGGTGATTGTTCGATAGACCCCAATAATATCTACTTTCGAAAAAGAAAAGTTCGTGTATGCCTACGAGCTTAGTTCCAAGGAATTTCTTCTATAAATTAATTTTGACATCTTCACTAACAAGATGTATCCATAAGACATGACATTTTATCAAATAATGCCTTTGCTAACATCAGAAATAGATCTCAGCAGTACGTTTTTATGTAACAAAACATCTACTAGTCTCAGCAACATCACTGAATTTGGGATTCACAAAAATTGTTTATGGATAACATACTATATATTAAAACTAGGAATCATCTTTTATTATGTAAATAATTATTTTGGATATAAAACTATATGAAGTATTGTTAATGACTCCACGGTTGAATTAAGCTAACCCAGTAATTTTTTTTTTACATTTGATATTCTTGTTAATATTTTTTAATAAATAAAATAAAGTTAGGGATATAGGAATATATGAGTTGTTATAATCGATTTATTAACGTTTGAGCCGAGATGCAAAGAAAGATATATACAAAAATTTATATTTTCGTCACAAATCCATTGATTCTGACGATGGACTTTAATTTTTTTTGTGACAAATGATTTATTTTGTCTTGATTTCATGACAAACCACAAAATCTGATATTTTCATGACAAATCCTTTGATTGTCATGATCTGTAACGAATCTTAATTTTTTTTCGTGAAAAATGATTTATTTTGTCTTGATTTTGTGACAAATCACAAAAACCGATATTTTTCGTGACAAATCCTTTGATTGTCACGGTTTGTCACGAACCTTCATTTTTTTTCGTGACAAATTAATTATTTTGTCTTAAAAATAATATTATTATTTTGTCTTAAAAATAATATTATTATTTTTCACTGTTTGAAATTGTTCATAATGTTATTTATTTATCTTTTTATTAATTTGTTACGAAATTTTACCATTTCATCTTGTTTTGTCACAAAAACTGATTTTATCGTGACAAATCCTTTGAGTAACGGATTTGTCAACAACATTTATTTTATATCTTCTTCGATTCGTATTTATATATTAATACATTATACTCACATAATATTCCTTTTCTTACACATTAATTTTATATAGGCAAGTAATTTGAGAGCCGATCACAAATGGATGAAAGATTTATTGAGATCTATTGAAATTAAGTAATATATGCAGAGACGGCTTTTAATATTAACAACACATATTTCCTCAAGTGAAAAATTCATTTAAGCACAAAAAATTTAAAAAGAGAATTTAAAAAAAAAAAAAAAAAAAAAAGAATTTACAAGATATTATCATTGTTATTGTGATGATTGATGACAGCAAGGTCCGGTAGTGTTTGCCAAGCCAAAGCAGCTATTAGAGGGCGGCTATGCCAACCGAGTTAAACAACCGTCATCTTCCTCAACAGAGTAACCCTCAGTCGAGAATAGAGTCAATTGGCTTGTCTAAAAGCGTTTGAGCCGAGATGCAATGAAAGATATATACAAAAGCTGATATTTTCATGACAAATCCATTGATTTTGACGATGGACTTTAATTTTTTTTCGTGAAAAATGATTTATTTTGTCTTGATTTCGTGACAAATCACAAAAACAGATATTTTTCGTGACAAATCCTTTGATTGCCACGGTTTGTCACGAACCTTAATTTTTTTCGTGACAAATTAATTAGTTTGTCTTGAAAATAATAAAAAAATTTCACTACTTGAAATTGTTCTTAACATTATTTATTTATCTTTTTATTAATTTGTAACGAAATTTTACCATTTCGTCTTGTTTTATCACGAAAATTGATTTTATCGTGACAAATCCTTTGAGTGACAGATTTGTCAACAACATTAATTTTATGGGAGCCGATATTGACACCCATAAATATGATAAGCACACTCATATTTTAATAACAATTTTAATTACAAAAATATCCCAATATGAATTTACCAATAAGGACAAATTAGTTTAATTAAAAATAAACAAAATACTATTTACACATATTAATTACACTCATATCTTCAACTATATTACTTTATTAAAAAACAAAACGATGGCAGCAGAGTCAACTTATCCATACCAGGGACAAGATGGAATCTGTTACCAGCAGACGGAAACCGCTGCTCAAATCATTGGTTTCCAAGATGTAACTTGCAACGATGAGCAGGCATTGCAAATTGCTGTATCCCAGCAGCCTATCTCGACTATCATCGCTGCTGGTGGTGACTTTCAGAATTATGTAAGTGGGATCTTCCAAGGATACTGTGGTGATTCACCGAACCATGCTGCTACTATTGTTGGATATGAAAATAAGAATGGTATGGATTACTGGTTAATCAAGAATTCATGGGGCCAAACTTGGGGTGAGAATAGCTACATGAAAATTTTGAGAGGATCTAGTAACAGTGAAGGTCAGTGTGGAATTGCAATGTGGCCTTCATTTCCAACTACACAATAAGTCGTATAAAAGGTTGTAGGGGTGGTTCTTCTAGTCTTCCAGAGATGTCTATTATTTATAACAAATTATTTCTTCTGCATTTATTTTGTCAATGGATCCACGTACGTACGTACTAGGTTGGCTATGATAATGCTAGTATCATATATAGTATGTTAGTTGGATTCCTAATTTATAAATAAATTTCATGACAATTATTTCATTTGTAAAATTGGATGTGTTAATAACTTATTATGGTTTATAAATAAATTGTATTAAAATGAAAACATTAATTTAAATAAGGGTACTATTGGTATTAAGATGGGTGTTTCTAGTAATGTTTTAATTTTAAATTTTAGACATGGGTATACTTATAAATATGGGTGCACTTATCATATTTATGGGTGTCAATATTCGTACCCTAATTTTATATCTTTTTAGATTCGTATTTATATATTAATACATTTTACTCACATAATATTCCTTTTCTTGCACATTAATTTTATATGGATAAGTAATTAGAGGGCCGGTCACAAATGGATGAAAGATTTATTGAGATCTATTGAGATTAAGTAATATATGCAGAGACGACTTTTAATATTAACAACACATATTTCCTCAAGTGAAAAATTCATTTAAGCACAAAATATTTAAAAAGAGAAAAATAATAATAAAAAAAAAAGATTAAGAATTTACAAGATATTATTATTGTTACTGTGATGATTGATGACAGCAAGGTCCGGTAGTGTTTGCCAAGCCAAAGCCTCTATTAGAGGGTGGCTATGCCAGCCGAGTGTTAAACAACCGTCATTTTCCTCAACAGAGTAAACCTTAGCCGAGAACAGAGTTAACATCGTATCGGCTTGTCTAAAAGCATTTGAGTCGAGATGCAATAAAAGATATATACAAAAGCTGATATTTTCGTGACAAATCCATTGATTATCTAATGATGGACTTTAATTTTTTTTGTAAAAAATGATTTATTTTGTCTTGATTTCGTGACAAATCACAAAAACCGATATTTTTCGTGACAAATCCTTTGATTGTCATGGTTTGTCACGGACCTTAATCTTTTTCGTGACAAATTAATTATTTTGTCTTGAAAATAATAAAAAAAAATTCACTACTTGAAATTGTTCTTAACATTATTTATTTATCTTTTTATTAATTTGTTACGAAATTTTACCATTTCGTCTTGTTTTGTCACGAAAACTGATTTTATCGTGACAAATCCTTTGAGTGACAGATTTGTCAACAACATTAATTTTATATCTTCTTCGATTCGTATTTATATATTAATACCTTATAGTCTTATACTCACATAATATTCCTTTTCTTACACATTAATTTTATATGGGCAAGTAATTAGAGGGCCGGTCACAAATGGATAAAAGATTTATTGAGATATGACACGACTTTTAATATTAACAACACATATTTCCTCAAGTCAAAAATTAATTTAAGCACAAAAAAATTATAAAGAGAAAAATAAAAAAAGAAGTAATAATTTACAAGATATTATTATTGTTACTGTGATGATCGATGACAATGTCCGGTAGTGTTTGCCAAGCCGAAGCAGCTATTAGAGGGTGGCTATGCCAGCCGAGTGTTAAACAACCGTCATTTTCCTCAACAGAGTAACCCTCAGCCGAGAATAGGGTCAACAACATAGTGGCTTGTCTAAAAGCGTTTGAGTAGAGATGTAACGAAAGATATATACAAAAACTGATATTTTCGTGACAAATCCATTGATTCTAATGATGGACTTTAATATTTTTCGTGACAATTGATTCATTTTGTCTTGATTTCATGACAACTCACAAAATCAGATATTTTCGTGACAAATCCTTTGATTGTCATGATTTGTAACAAACCTTAATTTTTTTTCGTGACAAATCACAAAGACCGATATTTTTCCTGACAAATTCTTTGATTTTCACGGTTTGTCATGAACCTTAATTTTTTTCATGACAAATTAATTATTTTGTCTTGAAAATAATATATATTTTTTCACTACTTGAAATTGTTCTTAACGTTATTTATTTATCTTTTTATTAATTTGTTACGAAATTTTACTATTTCGTCTTGTTTTTGCACGAAAACTGATTTTATCGTGACAAATCCTTTGAGCGACGGATTTGTCAACGACGTTTATTTTATTTCGTGACAAATGTATTATTTTTTTTCTCAATTTTTATTTTATTTTACACTACTTAAAATTAATTGTCACATTTATTTATTTATTTTACACGTTTTTTTTTTAATTGTTTATGTTTTTTTTTTTAAATATATTGTTCAGGATTTTAATTTTGATGATATATAATTTTTTTTTCGTTTTGTTTGTATTTATTTTTCAAGATAACAATTTAATTTTTTTAATTTGTTTGTATTCGGCTTGGACAAATGACTCACAGGTCAGCGGCTCGAATCCTAATAATTTCTAAAGCTTTCAAAAAAATACATGGTACCGAATTAGTAGATATTGTCCAAAAAAAAAAAAAAAATTAATAAATTTTTGTTTTTTCCAGAAATCTGAATTTTGCCCTAAAGTTTCTAAATCCAGAAACAAAATCAAATAAAAACAATCATACTTTATACAAACTATAAACATGATTTAAAATCAAATCAAAAATAAAAATAAAAATTGAGAGACACAAGACTTTTCGGAATTTTCTTGATACTCCTGTAATTATTTATAAATTTAATCTCTTTAATGTTGTTTTTTTATTGGTATTTTACTTGTTTGAATCAAAGCAACAATTTTTTACTTGTTTATTGTGAATTCCATTGGCAAGCAAATTCTTTTTGTGATGAATTGACTGTGACTTGTGAGTGAAGTTAGCCTTTATTCAATGCTGTTCTCTTTTATCTTTTATTTGAAAAATTAAATGATTTTTAAAAAGAATATGTAGTTAAGAAGTAAGGACTAGTTCAAAATTTTAAACTAAGAAAAAAAAAAAAATCATTTTTTATTGTTTTCAATGAATTTATATTCGGATGATTTCCCAAATACTTTAAACTATTTATGGATTGTGAATCAATTATCCTCTTACTTTTTCTGAATATTCTGGTATTTTTGTGTAGACGATTTGTACATAAAACACATCAAGAAATGACAATTCAAAAAATAACTATCAAGAAATGAATTGGAAAAACAAATTAAGAGATGAGAAATATAATAACAACTCTTTCATTTATTGAATCATCAAATCTCCTAAAACGAAAATTAAAAACTAAAAGCAAAGAAGACAACGAATTTGAGGAAACATATATCATCAAGCTTTAATTTGAGGAACAATGTTGCTTCACCAACATTTTGAAAAATGGAGCTGAGAACACGTACAGAATTAGCACAATCGTCACCGGCGTTTTGAAGGGTGCTGCAGCATTCTGGTTTGGGGTTTGATGAGAAGAGATCATGAATACAAGCACCGACGGCAGACAAATCTGACAAACAAGTTTTCACCTTAGGATCTGAAAAAGATGGGTGCGGCCATTTAGGGGCGGCGAGGGGTGGGTGTGGAAAATTCCAACCATGCCAAAAAGGCTAAGGCTATGCAGGTTGTACCTTCAAGCAACAAGCAAGAACAGCAGCACTGCTACTTGTTTCATCATTTTTGACACTTGGAAATTGTACTCTTCAACTTCAATCTATTAATTCTAAATGTCTGCAGTGATCATTTTAGTATAGTGTGGTAATAACTATTGAATTATTCTGAGGTACTTTTCTACAAAATTATTCTGTAATAACTATTGAATTTTTTATTATTATTTTTTTTAAGTATTTACCAAGTAATAGAAAGAAACATATATAATTTAGCTGTAAACAACAAATATGATCTGTGAATAAACAATGAAAGTTAATTGGTATGAATTTGTCAATTTTTCATCAACTGATTTGGAATTTTTTTGAACAACCATTTTAATCATAAGGTACTTTCAACTATTAAAATTAGCTAGTATTGCAGGTAGAGGAGAAGCCAGCTCTAGGAATCTGTAGGATTGTGGGGTAATTTGAAAAACCTATGAAACGTTGTACCGAAAAGTGTAAATAACAACAAATATTAGGTAAAATATAAATATATTTTTAAAAAAATCGTGGGCTTGGAGTACAGGGCCCATAGCCCCCTCACCCACGCATGACGATTGGCAAGTGGCAACTCTCCTACATTTTTTTTTTTTTTTTTGGGTATAAACTCTTACATCTTTGCTTTGATATGATTTATTTATTTTAGGGGAAATATCATTTTAGTCCCTAGGGTTTACCATATTATCTATTTTGGTCCCCGTCGTTCCAATATTAGCTATTTTAGTCCTTCTGTAACGTTTTCTGTTAAATTCAGACCGCCTAACATGGTCAAATGGTCAAATGACCGTTATACCCCTAATAATGGTTAATTGGCTGCAAAGACAATATTACCCTTCTAATAAATATTTAAATGATTTAAATAAAAAACTTAAAAAATAAAGTGACTTTTGGCGAATTGACTATTTTACCCTTCTTATAAATATTTAAATTATTAAAAAATAACAAAAAATTAAAATTAAAATTTGGATTTGGTGGAGACCTAGATTGGATCTCCACCAAATCCAATTATAAAAAAAAAAATCATCGTTTAACATCAAACAAATCAAATCAAACCTCGCGGATATGGAAAAATAGCAGTCGTCGGAGAGAGAGATCGATGGCAGCAACAACAGTCGTCGCAGCAATGAGAGAGAGATAACAGTCGATGATGGTGATGGTCGATGATGAAGATGGTTGTGGGATGATGATGAAGATGATGGTTTGGTGAATTGGTGGTGGTCGGGGTTTGAAAGGTTGATGATGGTGGTCTAGTGGCTACAGATTTAGAATTTGGGGGTGGTGGTGGATGGTGGCTATGTGTGATTGGGGTTAAAATTCAATTTAGGGTTTGGGGGTGGTGTGGATGTTAGGATTTTTTATTAAGTTAGGGTTTTTTATTTTATTTTATTTTATTATTGTTATTTTTTTCTTGAAGTATTATTATTGTTATTTTTAATGGTTTTTAATTTTGATTAGGAAACGGTGGTTTTTGGAAATGATTTTTTTTTTCTTTGATTTGATGGAATCAAAAGTTAAATTTTTGTTATTTTTAAACAAATTAAATATTTATTATAAGGAAGGGTATTAATATTTTATTAAAACATTTTGTATAATAAATTTCTCTTAAAATATTAATTTAATTTTATTGTGTTAATTGTTTTTATTTAATTTTATTACATTTATTAATTATTAATTATTAATTTAATTAGTTTTATTTTTAAATTTAATTAATTATAAATTTAATTAGTTTTTTTTTTCAGTTTTTATTTAATTAATTTCAAAACTACCATTATGCCCTTTCATCAAGCAGGCTTATAGAAACTTTGATGTTGAATTACCGTCTTACCCTCGTTGACCAGACGGAATTCTAAGAAACCCTAACGGAATTGGACGGTAGGGACTAAAATAGAGATTAATTGAAAACGTGTGGACCTGCATAGCCAATACTGGAACGACGGGGACCAAAATGAATAATATGGTAAACCATAGGGATGAAAACGATATTTTCCCTTTATTTTATTTTATTTAAATAACTTTCCTTTGATGTTTCATTAAAAAATAATTAACACATGAGAAATATAAAAAAAAAACAACTCTTTTATTTGTGTGTTTGTTTATATATAGTACATATAATAATATCCCATTATTACTTTGCCGGTTTCCTCCATTTCTGATTTTCTTCGTTGGAACAACTAGTTGAGATTGATCACAAATTAACTCCATTTCTATCCATACGAAATGAAAGTTCTAGGATTTTGAGGGTCAATTTAAAAAACTATTAAAATTTTAATAGAAAATACGAATAATAGAAAAATCATGGTAAAATATTTATAATTTTTTTATAAGAAAAAAAATGGTAGACTTAGGGCCATCATAATCATACGAGAAGACGAGATGAGAAACAAGAATTATAATTAAAAAAATATATTCTTTTATTTATTGAATCTATTGAATATGTAGCATCACAAATTCACAATAAATTTGAAATTAAAAGAAAAGAAAAAAAAAGCCTAACCGAACCTAACCTAACCTAAGAAAAGCAATAAATCCTAAGACACGTGAAAAAAAAAAATTTATTGACTCCTACTCTACTAATTAAGGTTGACAATGTTGTTTAACAAAAATTTCAAAGAGTTGATTGTTAAACAATGTAAAAACTGTGTTGGGGCAATTTCTGTCCACATCTAGAAGATGAAAATTATATACCAAAAAGCAAAAAGTTAAAGCTAAAAAAAAAATAAAAAAAGAAAAAAAGAAAAAAGGAAGGTGAGGATAAAGCCAAAGAAGCCAGAGTATGAGTATAAGAGCATGTGCCAAACTTATTCTTCTTAGGAGAATAGGAGTGAGTGTTTTAATAGCAAAAATGATATTATGTTTTTTCAACGGGATAAGACAATTAGTGTTACAATATTATAATAGTAATTAGTTCCCATAGAATAAATAAATTATCCTAATTATAGTAAGATTTATTATAGATCTTAGAGCATCTTCAATGTAAAAGTGGTTTGTGTATCAAAAATTGTTGACATGACAACAATATCAAGAGACTTGCTTCCTATGTGGCATAAAAATAGACTTAATAGACAATCAACTTAAAATTTGGTCTTCGAGATTTCGGTTTAAAACACAATTATTTTTAATGACGTGTCTATTTTTTTTTATTTTTTATTTTTAATTTCGTTACCAAAAATAGATGAAAAATTAATATTAACTTTAAATACTTACTGAGTCATCCGAAAAAATAAAATAGACTGTCATGTTTTACCATATCAACGTGAGGTTGAATCTGCACAGCTACATTGAAGATATATTTTTTAATAGACCGTCTATTTATCTTATGTGTCATGTTTTTTTTTTTTTTTTTTTTTTTTCACAAACCACTCTTGTATCGAAGATGCTCTTATAAATTAATAACAAAAATAAAATACTATATCAAATATCAATCTAATCTAATCCTTCAAAGTTAATTTACGGTTCATAAGCCAATTAAAATCCTTCAATATAGATAAAATTAATCGATATTTTTATTAAACTTTAAACAACATTAGACTAATAATTTCAAAAGCTTAAATTAATAATAATAATAAAATAAAAACCAAAATTAATACTTTCTCTCTCTCTCATGTATGGCTAGATTAATTAGATATATGTTATTTAACAGATGGGTTTGTCAGTGGAATATTAGTTACACAAGTGACATCCCCATACTTATTTTGTAATTATATATATATACAGAAATTCTATTATCAGTTCGAACTGACAAAAGTTATATCAGTTCCTTGGATGTGGGCCACTGGATTTAAATACTTTGACTTGGATGTATGCACTTGTCAGTCAAAGTATTTAAATCCAGTGATCCACATCCAAGGAACCGATATAATTTTTGTCAGTTCGAACTGATAATAGAAAGACCGTATATATATATATATTAATAATTAATAGGAACATAGTTAAAATTGACCTGTACCATCTAATTAATTTTTTCAAAACCATACAAAGCTAATTTTAATAATCAATGGACGAGCTTGGGTTTGAGCAAATGACTTCCAGGTCAACGACTCGAATCCTACTAATGACGAAAACTTTCAAAACAATATATGGTCTCGAATTAATAGATATTGTAAAAAAAAAAAAAAAACATTTAATAATCAAACGATTTAAGTTAAACTAACTGATTTAAATAATTATATATAAACTTAATAAAAAAAAAAACATATAATAACTCAATTATTCATATATAGATCATATAACTATAAATCTACACCTCTCGGTTAGAATAAAATCACACAAATAAATTCTCAACAAAACAGCGAAAATATATAACAACAATCATCTACAATAGCACTGCCTCTTGCCTAGCCCATAAATGCAAACACGATCCCTAATGCAACCGAAATTGTCACAAACATCAAATTGTTCCTGTTACTCAAAGTGCTAGCAGCTCCGCTGCCGGACGGTGGTGGTGGTGGGGATGTGGTGGTGGACGGAGGGGTGCCGCTAGGGGTGGTGGGTGGGGTGCCACTAGGGGTGGTGGGTGGGGTGCCGCTAGAGGTTCCTGTGACAGTGACGGCCAGTTTCATGCCACCGCTGCAGTGACCCGCTGTGGGGCATGTGAAGTACATCGGACCAGTCGCTGTTAGGTTGATTCTTGTGTTTCCGTCGCTGAAGCTTTGAATGGGGTTGCTAGTTGCGCAACTGTCATAATTACTTTTGGTCACCACGTCCACTTTGTGGTTTGCTCCGTAAGTGAATACTGTTTTTGAATATTATCATCAAATTTTAAGTTGACATATGCTAAAAAATAAAATAGAAAATGTAATTTTTTTTAATGTTAGTCTTTCTTGTAATATATCAACATTATTAAAAATGGGCTATTATGATTTATTTTCGTTGTATTCTCTTTTTTGTAATTATTAATTATTATAATTATTAAAGTGATCATACGAGAAAACTTTGATTATCATCGGATGTAAAAATTCATTTTATGAAAGAAGTTGAGATGATTTTGCGATAAATCTTTCACATCGCCACATTAAAGAAATTGTGGCTTTCTCTCTCCTAACACAAAAAATTGTAACAATTTTTCGAAAAATAAAAATAAAATATTTCTTTTTACATATTGTCTATTACGAAAAACTAAAAATGAGTGACTTACCAAGAAAGTCTCCAACCGAGAATGTTTTACCAGAAACCCAACTTGTATAATCTACAGATTGAGACCAGCCACTAGTGTCACCAACAGTGTGGTCAACTGCAAAAACAGCAGCAGGAGTGGCTAGGAGAAGAATGAGAAGAGCAGCGGCCATGGCCATGTCAATTAGAACCCTAATTTTTTTCTTTATGTGCCTGAAAATTGAGAGAAAATTAGAAACAAGAGAGAAGATGGTAGGTATGCAAAGGACCTCTCAACATGTTATATAGAAAGCTAAGATATAAAAAAGTCTCCCCTCTAAACTCTCTATATTTGTTTTATATTATTGTTTGCTTTCTTCTTTCTACAACTAATACCATGACCAAACAATATTAATATATATCTTAGTTGTTAACTTGGTCCGGAATATATCTATTCTGTCTATCTACCTAATACATTGTGACAAATTTGGCTTGGGTCTCTTTGACTTTACAATTAAGATTATTTATTTTCAATAGATGAAAATGACATCAACGTTATTAATAATGGATGATTAGGGTTTATTCTAATTTTTGTTTTTTAAATATTACTATAAAGTCTAACAAGGGTTAACGTGTTTTGTAAAATACACATTATGAGATCCGAACATCCACCACTAATGTAAAAGGGGAGGTGCACTATCACCTGTCATGAGATGTGATGTGTAATATTCTAATTTTTTTTTTTTTAGCTATGCATATATACTTCATTATATCAAGAAAAGAGTGTTTGGTATAGCTGTGTGATTGATTATTTAATCAAATGTATGACGATTTTGTAAGAGTAATGCTAATTTATTCAAATTTTATGTCCAAATATAGTGTTCAAATGATGTAGAAACACTTTCATCAATTCATTTAAATCATATAAATTTAATACAATTTAAATGAATGAAATATAATGTTACCATATCATTTGAGCATCAAATTTGGACAAAGTAACATTATTGATTTTGTAATCGAATTCAATAATAATATACATGTGTTATTACTTAATTAATCAGAGTGAAATGAAGGTGGAACCTTCCAAAAATTAAGATGAATGGTTTTGATTATTATTATTATTTTTACTTTATTATCATTACTCTAATAATGTATAATGATGAATAGGGATTAGGTGAGCACGATCAACATAATATAAAAATTGTAGTAGTTATCTAAAATGGTTGTCATGTATTATATTAATTTTGACTATGAATTTATAGGGGGTTGGTGACTTGGTGATTCAGTTGTTAAAGCGTATATTATATAAAATTAATAATGAATATTTTTATTGCAAAAACTAATCTTTATTGATTATTAAATTATAGACTGCCTAACTTCGTAGAATATAAGTGATCGATGTAATCGGTCAAAGGCTCAAGGCTTTTAGCCGACCTTCGTGGAATCTGATTTTATTATCTTTCAATATAATTAAAGTAATAATTTTGTCCAAAGATATATATTAAGATTACTGACTTTTAAAGAAAACCAAATTCTTTCGGATTTCAAAATAAATAGATTCTTCTAACTACGAATATTGAATAATTGCTGATGTTGCACCTAATTTACATAACGAAGCTTGAATATTGTCGTCATAGGTTCAACTACTATACAGTTTTAGTCTAATTACTATACTGTTATTAGTTATTGAATTTATGGCGAAAGCTTTAATAAAAAAAATCTGGTCCCGAATGAATAGATATTGTTAAAAAATAAATTAGTTATTAAATTTCAATCAAACGGTTTATAAAAATTAAAATAAAAGAACCCTATCTCATAACTATCACAGCAACTATATAACCTCTGTATAATAGCTAAATCTTTATCATCAGATTTTCTTTTAAATTGATATGAATATGAGCTTTAACTTAGGTGTCAGTTAAAAAGATTCAAATATATATATATATATATATATATATCAAGATGAGATTAATTTAGTGATTAATTTCTGCAATCAAATATTATGTTTCTGTCTTTTAAATTTTAAATTAATTAAAACAAAAAATCTTCTAGTATGTCAATTTTTTTTATTAGTAGGTAATTATGACTCTCAAAATGTCATATCAGCTTGAATTGGAACATGAAATTATATTCAAGGATGGTTGCTATCAAAAGGGAATAAATTGTAAATAAGAAAAAGGAAAAGAAAGACTGTTTCATTGTTGTATTGAAAAGCAGTGATCAATTGCATTTAGCCGGAAAATTAGATTTTGACTAACTCTGCTAATTCTAAGGGGAAAAAAAAATAAATTAAAAACTTAATCTAAAAAAAAAAACTTAATCCAAAATAATAATATGAAAATGTCATTCAGGCTTGTTGGTTTTCTTGATGGGGTAGTCATGTTTAGGAAGTAGGAACATCAAGAATTATTATTATTATTTTGTTGGCTTAACTTAGCCTTCTATAATTATCTTTATTAAATGTTCATTTTTGTTTTTTATTAATATTATATATAATATACATCTAGTGTAACGACTCAAACCTGTAGTATTATCAGCTCAAATAAACTTCATTTATCATCAAATCAGATCATTTTAAGAACCAAAATTTTCAACCTTTCCCGTTGAATTGAAGAATTCAATGAACAATATATATAACCTTTTAAATGAATTAATAAAATACGAAGTAAAGTTGACATTAGATAGAGCAGGAACAAATCCGTGATTTTTTTTTTTTTTTTTTTCTAACTTTACTGTTGAGACTTGAGAGAAAAATAAAAATTACACTGATAAAAGAACAATTTTTGTGGCCGGCGCCATTAAACAATATTTCTATAGCAATCGGCCCTAAAGAGCACTGTTCAAGTTTCCATTTTCCAGACCCGTTGAAACATATCATAAAACATCAACATTATGAATTTCGCTAATGCTGATTTACATAAACAAGTTGAAGATATTCTAACCACGCGTGACGTACTGACGACTTGTGAAAATTACATTTCTTAAGTGTTTTTTTTTTTTTTTTTTTTAACCATATCTATCTATCCACCTATCTAAATTATATATTTTATTAAAGTAAGGTATGCATATTACTTTTAAGTAGAACATTCAATGAGGAGGTAGACAATTTCTTTTAAACTATTTCTTTCAAGCTAACCAATAGCTCAACACCCATTTTCTCGGACTCAAATAAAATTCTGACTTGAGTGTTGGAAAGGTCAAACCGACATCCTTCACGGTAACTTTGGCTTTGTATTTGTAGGAAATCCTCAATTGTTGTCGTCCGAAAACAAATCTCAAAATCAGACTCCAATAATTATGGGCTTCAACAATTACTATTTAGTATATTTTAATTTTTGTGGACTATTGGATTATACGGTCTCGTTCATATCAGTGCGTACTGATATAACTACATCAGTACCAATGCATGTGGACGACTGATTATGGAGAAGTTTTGACAAGTGCATGCACTTTGAGTTAAAGTATGTAAATCTAATGGTCAACATCCAATGCGCTAATAAAGTTATATTAGTGCGTACTGTATTAGTGCGCATTGATTTGAACATTTCTATTTGATTATAGTCCGATGTATCCGGTGGCAAACCCACAATGGGCTCTCTAGTCTCAATTTGTTTTTCATAATGTAGTTAAAATTATTTACTTTTACCCCCAAATGTTTTGTTATTTACGTTTTCATTTTTATTTTTATTTTGCTATGACCCCAAATTTGATGAAGTTAGCTAACTATACATAATGAGTATAATTATATTTATATAATTACTGTATCGAAAGGGTCCAACATACCATTGTCTAATTTTATTTGATTTGTCTGAATTGTTACAATTATTCAAAGACCACGACAACTTTTGTCACCGTTTTCTAATTCTTGACCACAATCTTATTTTGTAAAGTATTTGTTTATTGTTTTTTGCTGCTCAAGTTATTGCATCATATTGAAATATATAAAGAGTGGTTTCTGTGGCCGCCACAAGTGACCAGTACAGCAGTATTTAATATTAAAATCCATGTTCTACACTTTTTTTTTTTTTTTTTTTTTGAAAGGACAAACAATCAAAACAAAGAGCTACAAAGCTCTCAAAACCAGATTCTCTACACAAAGAGGACGATCCTCAACCCACATAGACACACTTTCATAACCCAAGGCAAGCTTAGCCATCCCATGAGCAACTTATCTCAATGGTCAAGCGTTGTTTTATGCAACAATTGTACCCTGTTTTTTATTTAATTGTTAAACTTGTGTTTTTAGTCCAATTTATACTCATTAAACTCGAGTTTCAACGGTTTCAATTTGAAATCGAATCCATTCAAATCACAAAAATGGGTTCTTAATTACATGCAAGTATTGTTTGCTTTTTTTTTTTCATATGATCGTTTTGTTTTGTTGCTTATAATTACATTAAACTTGTGTTTTTAGTTCAATTTATACTCAATTTTTGTAAATTAACAACGTGAACCCAAGTTTTGGCGTTTTCAACGGTTTCAATTTGAAACTGAATTTATCGAAACCACCCAAAAAGGTTATTATATGCAAGTATTTTAGCTATTTTTTTTTTTTTTTTTTAAATTGATTTTTTTGTTGCTTATATTTACATTGAATTTAAGTTCTTAGTCTAATTTATACTATTTTTTGTAGCTTAAATGTGGGAAACCGAGTTTTGACGATTTCTACTGTTTTGAGTTTGAAACCGAATCCATTGAAACCGCCGAAACGGGTTATTTATGCAACAATTGTAGTCAATTTGACATTTGATTGTTTTTATGGCTTATATTTACATTATGAGTCTAATATATACTCATTAAACCTGAGTTTCTATGGTTTCGGTTCTAAATTGAATCCGTCAAAACCACAAAAATGGTTTCTTAATTATATGAAAGTATTGTTGCCATTTTTTTTTTTTTCCATTTAATCATTTTTGTTGCTTATATTTACATTAAATTGTGTCCTTAGTTCAACTTATACTAATTTTTTGTATCATAATTATAAGAACCCAAGTTTCGGTGATTTCCACGGTTTTAGTTTGAAACCAAATATGTCGAAATCACCAAAACAGGTTTTCATATGCAAGTATTGTAGCTATTTTTTCATTTCATTGTCCTTGTTGCTTATATTTACATTTTGCTTACGTTTTTAGTCCGATTAATACTCATTTTTTGTAAATTAACTATGAGAACCTGAGTTTCGACGATTTCGATTTAAAACCGAATCTGTCAAAACCACCGAAACGAGTTATTCTATACAACAATTTATTTGTTGCATAAAAGAACAATTTAAAGTTTTACATTATTTAATGTTATTACATAGTCGTACGAGTACTAGGGATGGCAATGGATCGGATTGGGTATGGATACCCCAATATCCATTTCCATATCTATTTGAAATATATATCTACATCCCCACATCCATCCCCATTTCTAAGTGAGCGGGGCGGATTCGGATAATCCGCTAATTAAGATAGAGATATCCATCACCACTCCGTTTATATCCGTATCCGATGAAAATAATTAAAATTTTTATAGTTTACAAGAGAAAAATATAACTAACATATGTAACGGTACATTTTATCATATTTAAAGAGAAACAAATACAACCAATAAAGTTCAAATATAAAAATTAATAATAACTTATATAATTAGAATTAATAATTACATAATAAATTTTTCAGTAATGCTACACATCCCACCTAAAATCCCACTTTTTTCATCCCACTACATGTGGCATGTGAGGTGTCAAATTGTGAGTGGATACATGGGGTAGGTGTCATTAATGTGTATCCACTCACAATTTAACACCTCACATGCCACATGTAGTGGGATGAAAAAAGTGGGATTTTAGGTGGGATGTTTAGCATTATTGTAAATTTTTATATTTTTAAAATATTAAAATCTATAATTGATCCAGATGAGGATGGATATCCATAGACGATATCCATCCCTATCCCCATTCCCGAAAATAAAATGGATATTAGGATGACATCCATCTCCGCTCCATCTCCGAAATAATAGTATTCATCCCCATTTTAAATAGAGCGGATTCTTACGAATATCCGTAACCGTGGATAATTTTGCCATCCCTTCGTATCCTTAAAAGGAGGAAAACTTGAGTGCACCCGATGCACCACACTAGAATCTGATGGTGGTGCATCGGTTCCATTCAATAACTGACACGTGTCATATGTATGTTATTTTATTATTATTTTATCTTTCTTCTTCCTTCATTCACAGACAACATTCGCTTCCCCAAATTCCCTTCCATTAAACACTCTGAAACACTATTGCTTGAGACGTAAAAAATCTAAGATTTCTATTGATCTCTTGTTTTTTTTTTTCATTTGATACAGATTTCGAAAAAAAAAAAGAGTAAACATTAAAGCAAAAAAAATTATAGATGTGGCTTTTGGTTTTTGGCATAGATTTGGGAGCAGAAGTCCTGGTTTGAGTTTTTCTTTTTTACTTTGTTGTTTGATTTCCATTACAATAAAAAGAGAAGGCAAAGAAGTAGAGGTGAAAATAGAAGAATTGATAAATCGATTGAATGGATTTGGTTTGTTTATGTAATGCATAGGAAGAAATTAGAAGTACTGATAAAAAATGGTCAATCATCAAAGATCCTGCGTAAACAAAAATTGCATCTCTAGGTATTTTTTGATTCAATTAGCAAATCCCATTCACTAAATCCTTCAATCATCAAACATTCCAACCTCATCAATTCCACAAAAAAGAAATAAAAACAATAAGATTTCATCTCTGTAAATCTTTGATGACAGGGATAAAACTGTCCGAAGAAAACTTGGTACCAGGACTGGAAACGACAACGGTAACCGGAGAAGTCGAGATGTGAGGATGAAGAGAGAGACAGAGGGAAATTAGGATTTGGGCTTCAGATGAAAATGAAGAGGAAGAGAGAAAATGAGATTTTTTTTTTTTAATAATTACGAGTGACACGGCCGCCGGCCTCCCCGTCCTCTAAACAACCACGACCAAAACCTTTTGATTTTTCAATTTTTTGAGGTGGAGACTGGAGATGAGAGATTGAGATTGAGTTGGAGATGGAGAGGAGGTTTTAGAGAAAGGGAGAGAGAGGGACGAGAGAAGATGAAGACAGTGATGATGAGAGAGGAGAGAGAAAGTGATGAGGTCTTTTGGGCTTCAGCTGCGTAGAGAACAAATGAAATGATTTTTTTTTTTAATTGAATCAGTGCCACGTGTCAGTTTCTGATTTTTTTTTTTTAACAATAGCACTGCCTCTTGCCTAGCCCATAAATGCAAACACGACCCCTAATGCAACCGAAATTGTCACAAACATCAAATTATTCGTGTTACACAAAGTGCTACCAGCTCCGTTACCGGAAGATGGGGTGCCGGGTGGGGTGCCACTAGGGGTGGTGGATGTTCCTGTGACTTTGACGGCCAGTTTCATGCCGCCGCTGCAGTGACCCGCTGTGGGGCATATGAAGTACATCGGACCAGTCGCTGTTAGTTTGATTCTTGTGTTTCCGCCGCTGAAGCTTATAATTGGGTTGCTAGGCGTTATTGTGCAACTGTCGTAATCACTTTTGGTCACCACTTCCACTTTGTGGGTTCCTCCGTAAGTGAATACTGTTTTTAAATATTATCATCAAATTTTAAGTTAACATATACTAAAAAAAAAATGGAAAATGTAATTTTTTAATGTTAGTCTTTCTTGTAATATATAAACATTATTAAAAATGGGCTATTATGATTTATTTTCGTTGTATTCTCTTTCTTGTAATTATTAATTTTTTTTTTATATATTTTTTTTTATATACAACAACTGCCGGGACCGACGAGATTAGACTCTACTAGCGCAGCCCGGATTACAGCTCCCACGAGTGGAGAGAGAGCACCCACAATAAGTGGTACAACAACCACCCTTGGGATAAATGGCCAAGGGGGACAAATAATATATATATACATGCACACACCGGGCGTTGAACCGTGGTGGTGGAGGCTCCCAAGGGAGGGTCCAACCACATTGGCAAGAGGCCCAAGTGTAATTATTAATTATTATAATTATTAAAGTGATCATGTGAGAACTTTGATAATTATCATCGGATGTAGAAATTCATTTTATGAAAGAAGTTGAGATGATTTTGCAATAAGTCTTTCACATCGACACATTAAAGAAATTGTGGCTTTCTCTCTCCTAACACAAAAAATTGTAACAATTTTTCGAAAAATAAAAATAAAATATTTCTTTTTACATATTGTCTATTACGAAAAACTAAAAATGAGTGACTTACCAAGAAAGTCTCCAACCGAGAATGTTTTACCAGAAACCCAACTTGTATAATCTACAGATTGAGACCAGCCACTAGTGTCACCAACAGTGTGGTCAACTGCAAAAACAGCAGCAGGAGTGGCTAGGAGAAGAATGAGAAGAGCAGCGGCCATGGCCATGTTAATTAGAACCCTAATTTTTTTCTTTATGTGCCTGAAAATTGAGAGAAATTAGAAACAAGAGAGAAGATGGTAGGTATGCAAAGGACCTCTCAACATGTTACATGTTATATAGAAAGCTAAGATATAAAAAAGTCACCTCTCTAAACTCTCTATATTTGTTTTATATTATTGTTTGCTTTCTTCTTTCTACAACTAATACCATGACCAAACAACATTAATAAATATCTCAGTTGTTAACTTGGTCCGGAATATATCTATTCTGTCTAGCTACCTAATACATTGTGACAAATTTGGCTTGGGTCTCTTTGACTTTACAATTAAGATTATTTATTTTCAATAGATGAAAATGACATCAACGTTATTAATAATGGATGATTAGCGTGTTGTGGAATTGGTGAGAAATGTCACCTTTTAAAACTGATTTGGTGACAATGTCACTGCTTTAATAAGTTAAGTTTAAAAGGCACCTATTATGGTGAACAGACAAAAATACCCTTACTTTACACATTCTTTTCTTACTTTGAAGTTTTCTGAGATTTAAAACAGACCTCCAATGGATAATTAGTTTTGTGGCTCTACACAAACGCATTCGGGGGTCGAGCTCCCCGCTGAGCTCGCGGTGGTCGAGCTGCCCGGTCAGCTCGTGGGGGTGTGGGGGCAGAGATTTTTTTGGTTTTGAATCTTCCATTGAAAAGGCTCGAAATAAAGTGTTCGAGCCTTTCATACACCAATCGTGCCTTTTCATTAGTGTATGAAAAGGCTCGAACACTTAATGAAAGGCACGATTACTGTACCATCGTGCCTTTTCATACACCAATCGTGCCTTTTCATGTATAAAAAGGCACGATTACTGTACAAAAAGGCTGGAAACTTTGTTCAAAAAGGCTCGAAATATTTTTTAATTTTTTAATCGAGCCTTTTGGAAAAGTTATCGAGCCTTTTGGAAAGGTTATCGAGCCTTTTAGAAAGGTTATCGAGCCTTTTAGAAAGGTTATCGAGCCTTTTGGAAAGGTTATCGAGCCTTTTAGAAAGGTTATCGAGCCTTTTTCAAAAAGGCTCGATAACTTTTCCAAAAGGCTCGATAACCTTTCTAAAAGGCTCGAAATGATTTCGTGCCTTTTTGAAATATTTTCGTGCCTTTTTACACTGTCATCGTGCCTTTTGAAGTTGTTATCGAGCCTTTTGGAAAAGTTATCGAGCCTTTTGGAAAGGTTATCGAGCCTTTTAGAAAGGTTATCGAGCCTTTTGGAAAGGTTATCGAGCCTTTTAGAAAGGTTATCGAGCCTTTTCCAAAAAGGCTCGATAACTTTTCCAAAAGGCTCGATAACCTTTCTAAAAGGCTCGAAATGATTTCGTGCCTTTTTGAAATATTTTCGTGCCTTTTTACACTGTCATCGTGCCTTTTGAAGTTGTTATCGAGCCTTTTGGAAAAGTTATCGAGCCTTTTAGAAAGGTTATCGAGCCTTTTGGAAAAGTTATCGAGACTTTTCCAAAAAGGCTCGATAACCTTTCTAAAAGGCTCGATAACTTTTCCAAAAGGCTCGATAACAACTTCAAAAGGCACGATGACAGTGTAAAAAGGCACGAAAATATTTCAAAAAGACACGAAATCATTTCGAGCCTTTTCCGAACTTTTTTCGAACATTTTTCGAGCCTTTTGGTGAAGAAGGTTACTGTGGGGGGCAATTTTGTCCGTTCACCATAAATGGTGCCTTTTAAACTTAAGTTAGTAAGTTGGTGCCTGTTCCCAAAAAAGAGCCTCAAATAGTGCTATTTAATTTTTTAACCCTTAACGTGTTTTGTAAAATACACATTATGAGATCCGAACATCCACCACTAATGTAAAAGGGGAGGTGCACTATCACCTGTCATGAGATGTGATGTGTAATATTCTAATTTTTTTTTTAGCTATGCTTATATACTTCATTATATCAAGAAAAGAGTGTTTGGTATAGCTGTGTGATTGATTATTTAATCAAATGAATGGCGATTTTGTAAGAGTAATGCTAATTTATTCAAATTTTATGTCCAAATATAGTGTTCAAATGATGTAGCAACACTTTCATCAATTCATTTAAATCATATAAATATAATACAATTTAAATGAATGAAATATAGTGTTACCATATCATTTGAGCATCAAATTTAGACAAAGTAACATTATTGATTTTGTAATCGAATTCAATAATAATATACATGTGTTATTACTTAATTAATCAGAGTGAAATGAAGGTGGAACCTTCCAAAAATTAAGATGAATGGTTTTGATTATTATTATTATTTTTACTTTATTATCATTACTCTAATAATGTATAATGATGAATAGGGATTAGGTGAGCACGATCAACATAATATAAAAATTGTAGTAGTTATCTAAAATGGTTGTCATGTATTATATTAATTTTGACTATGAATTTATAGGGGGTTAGTGACTTGGTGATTCAGTTGTTAAAGCGTATATTATATAAAATTAATTATAGACTGCCTAACTTCGTAGAATATAAGTGATCGATGTAATCGGTCAAAGGCTCAAGGCTTTTAGCTGACCTTCGTGGAATCTGATTTTATTATCTTTCAATATAATTAAAGTAATAATTTTGTCCAAAGATATATATTAAGATTACTGACTTTTAAAGAAAACCAAATTCTTTCGGATTTCAAAATAAATAGATTCTTCTAACTACGAATATTGAATAATTGCTGATGTTGCACCTAATTTACATAACGAAGCTTGAATATTGTCGTCATAGGTTCAACTACTATACAGTTTTAGTCTAATTACTATATTGTTATTAGTTATTGAATTTATGACAAAAGTTTTTTTAAAAAATATCTGATCTCGGATTAATAGATATTATTAAAAAAAAATAATATAGTTATTGAATTTCAATCAAATGATTTATAAAAATTAAAATAAAAAAACCCTATCTCATAACTATCACAGCAAGTCAGCAACTATATAACCTCTGTATAATAACTAAATCTTTATCATCGGATTTTCTTTTAAATTGATATGAATATGAGCTTTAATTTAGGTGCCTGTTAAAAGATAAAAAAAAAATTAAAAATATCAAGATGAGATTAATTTAGTGATTAATTTCTGCAATCAAATATTATGTTTATGTCTTTTAAATTTTAAATTAATTAAAACAAAAATTCTTCTAGTATATCAATTTTTTTTTTATTAGTAGGTAATTATGACTCTCAAATGTCATATCAGCTTGAATCGGAACAAGAAATTATATTCAAGGATGGTTGCTATCAAAAGGGAATAAATTGTAAATAAGAAAAAGGAAAAGAAAGACTGTTTCAATATTGTTGAATTGAAAAGCAGTGATCAATTGCATTTAGCCGGAAAATTAGATTTTGACTAACTCTGCTAAATCTAAGAGAAAAAAAAACTTAATAAAAAAAACTTAATCTAAAAAAAACTTAATCCAAAATAATAATATGAAAATGTCATTCAGGCTTGTTGGTTTTTTTTTTTTTTTTCCTTTTCTTTTTGGCTTAACTTAACCGTCTGGGTGAAATCCATTTTAGTCCCTCTAGTTTGACCTATTACATAAACTGGTCTCCCGGTTTTTAGTTTTATCTTGACAGGTCCCGCTAGTTTCCAAAAATACGCATTTCAATCCCTGCCGTCCAATTCTGTTAGGATTCCGTCAGATCATTAAGGGTAGAATAGTAAAAGCAGGGTTAAAATTAATAATTTCAATTAAAAACAATTAAAAAATTGATTTAAAAAATATAATATTAAAAAAAAACAAATTAAAAAAAATAAACATTCATCAAGTAAAACAAACATCAAATTAAAAAATAATTAACGTTATATTAAATTAAATTAAAAAAGAAAACAAACATTCAATTAGTCAAACCCTAACACATTCATCTCTCTCTCACTCTCTTCTTCCCAAACACATCACCGCCCAAATTCTCTTCTTTCCAAATTTAAATCCTAATCACCAAAACCTAATCACCGCCCAAATTCTCTTCTTTCTCTTCTCTTCTCTCGTTTTCTTTCTCTTTGTAAATTAATCATCACCATTGAAGTACCTCTACCCATCTCTCTTCACTCTTTCGCTGTTTCTCTTTGCCTCTCTCTACCTTCGAATAGCGAGTGTTGTGATTTTTGCAGCGCACAAGTACTACTTCAAAGGCCATAAGAACCCTAAACCCCATCGTCGCCGGTGATACTGATAGCAGTAGAGGGAGGAAGAGATGGTGAAGCTGACTACAGACTTGATCTGGAAACGCCCTCACTTCTTCAATGCCATTAAGGAGCGCGAGTTGGATCTTCGAGGTTCCTCAATTTCTTCTTCACATCCTTTACTTCTCGCCATACTCTAGTCTCTAATTTTATTCACTTTTTTTTTTTTTTTTAAATTTTTTAATTCGCGTTTCGGGTAATAAGATTGCTGTTATTGAAAACTTGGGCTCCACCGAGGTCAGTTGACTACATTTCTAGCTTCATTACTTTTGCTTGTTTTTATCGAGATTGAATTATGCTGTCATCTTGTGTTTTTTTTCCTGATGTCTATTCATTATCGATTCGTTTTATTGTGTCTAGATCTATGTTTTTTTTACTGTTGTTCTGTTGTTTCTAAGCCCAGATTGATTGTGAAATCTATTGTTAGCTAGTGTATTTCTTTGTCTTTCGAATGATTTGTCTGATCTGTTACTTCTCTTTTTCTTATATAAAGAGATGAATAATGAATTTGGTGGTGGTGATTTGGGTGTTTGGATCATTTGGTTTGGTGATGATGTTAATGGTGGTGGAATTGAGTTTTTTTATTTATTTATTTGTTTTTGATTTTGTGGATGCAGATGATGGACAGTCTTGTGGATGCATATGAGGTGCAGTGCAGAAACAAATTAGAGATTGAATATGGGTTTGGTTGATTGGGATGGTTCTGGGTTTGTTGAATCTAGGTTTAGGGTTGGTTGAAGATGATGATGTTTGATGTTGAACTTAGAACTGGGTTTGAAGATGATGATGATGTTGAATATAATTTATTTATTTATTTAGAATTTAAAAATAGAGATGAAATTCATCTATTTTAATTGTTTGTTTTATTTTTAATCAGGGGCAGCAGGGTCATTTGACCCTCTGACCCTGTCAGTGAACACTTTTCTAACGGAAATTTTAACGGAAGGACTTAACGGGATAATACTGAAACCGGGGGACCAGTTTGTGTAATAGGTCAAACTAGAGGGACTAAAATGAATTTCACCTTTATCTTTATTACGATATATATACAATATACACCTGATGTAACAATTCGAGCTTGTAGTATTATCTGCTCGAATAAACTTCATTTATCATCAAGTCGGATTATTTTAAGAACCCAAATTTTCAACCTTTCCTGTTGAATTGAAGAATTCAAGGAACAATATATATATAACCTTTTAAATGAATTAATAAAATACGAAGTAAAGTTGACATTAGATAGAGCAGTAACAAATCCGGCCTTTTTTTTTTGTCTAACTTTACTGTTGAGACTTGAGAGAAAAATAAAAATTACACTGATAAAAGAACAATTTTTGTGGCCGGCGCCATTAAACAATATTTCTATAGCAATCAGCCCTAAAGAGTACTGTTCAAGTTTCCATTTTCCACGAACCCGTTGAAACATATCATAAAACATCAACATTATGGATTTCGCTAATGCTGATTTACATAAACAAGTTGAAGATATTCTAACCACGCGTGACGAACTGACGACTTGTGAAAATTATGTTTCTTAAGTGTTTTGTTTTTACCGTATCTATTTATCCACCTATCTAAACTATATATTTTGTTAAAGTAAGCTATGCATATTACTTTTAAAGAGAACATTCAATAAGGAGGTAGACAATTTCTTTTAAACTATTTCTTTTAAGCTAGCCAATAGCTCAACACCCATTTTCTCCAACTCAAATAAAATTCTGATTTGAGTGTCGGAAAGGTCAAACCGACATCCTTCACGATAACTTTGGCTTTGTATTTGTAGGAAATCCTCAATTGTTGTTGTCCGAAAACAAATCTCAAAATCAGACTCCAATAATGCTGGGCTTCAACAATTACTATTTAGTATATTTTAATTTTTGTGGACTATTAGATTATACGGTCCCGTTCACATCAGTACGCACTGATGTAATTACATCAGTACCAATATATGTAGACCATTGATTATGGAGAAGCTTTGACAAGTACATATACTTTGAGTAAAAATATGTAAATCTAATAGTCTATATCTAACGCACCGATGAAGTTATATCAGTGCGCACTGATTTGAATATTTATGTTGGATTATAGTCCAATGTAACCGGCGGCAAACCCACAATGGGCTCTCTAGTATCAATTTGTTTTTAAAAATGTAGTTAAAATTATTTACTTTTACCCCCAAATGTTTTGTTATTTACGTTTTCGTTTTTATGTTTTTTGCTATGACCCCCGACCCCAAATTTAATGAAGTTGGCTAACTATACATAATGAGTATAATTATATTTATATAATTACTGTATCGAAAGGGTCCAACATACCATTGTCTAATTTTATTTGATTTGTCTGAATTGTTACAATTATAAAGACCACGACAACTTTTGTCACCGTTTTCAAATTCTTGACCACAATCTTATTTTGTAAAGTATTTGTTTAATGTCTTTTGCTGCTTAAGTTATTGCATCATGTTGAAATATATAAAGAGTGGTTTCTGTGGCCACAAGTGACCAGTACAGCAGTAATTAATATTAAAATCCATGTTCAAATGGGCAGCCTGTACTTATCTCAATCAAGAGTTGTTTTATGCAACAATTGTACCCTGTTGTTTTTTTTATTTTTATTTTTATTTTTTTATTTATAATTATTATTATTATTTTTTAAATTGTTTTTCTTATTTATATTTTCATTAAACTTGTGTTTTCAGTCCAATTTATACTCATTAAACTCGAGTTTCAACGGTTTCATTTTGAAATCGAATCCATTGAAATCACAAAAATGGGTTCTTAATTACATGCAAGTATTTTTTTTTTTTTTTTCATTTGATTGTTTGTTGCTTATAATTACATTAAACTTGTGTTTTTAGTTCAATTTATACTCGGTTTTTGTAAATTAACAATGTGAACCCAAGTTTTGGCGTTTTCAACGGTTTCGATTTGAAACTGGATTTATCGAAACCGCCCAAAAAGGTTATTATATGCAAGTATTTTAGTTTATTTTATTTTATTTTTTATTTGATTGTTTTTGTTGCTTATATTTACATTGAATTTAAGTTCTTAGTCTAATTTATACTCATTTTTTGTAGCTTTAATGTGGGAAACCGAGTTTCGACTATTTCGACTGTTTGAGTTTGAAACCGAATCCGTTGAAACCGCCGAAACGGGTTATTTATGCAACAATTGTAGCCAATTTGTCATTTGATTGTTTTTACGGCTTATATTTATGTTATGAGTCTAATATATACTCATTAAACCTGAGTTTCTATGGTTTCAGTTCTAAATTGAATCCGTTGAAACCACAAAAATGGTTTCTTAATTATATGAAAGTATTGTTGCCTTTTTTCTTTTTTTTTTTCATTTAATCGTTTTTGTTGCTTATATTTACATTAAATTGTGTCCTTAGTTCAACTTATACTAATTTTTTGTATCATAATTATAAGAACCCAAGTTTCGGTGATTTCCACGGTTTTAGGGGGGTGTATTCAATTAGGATTCTTGAGGACATTTAAAGACATTATAAATCCTGGTGTATTCAATTTGGACATTTAAAGACTTTAAAAGAGTCCATATGAATCCAGTGGTATTCAATTAGGATTTATATGGACTTTTAAAGAATCCTTCCAAATCCAGGTGTATTGAATTGGGACTTTAAAAATGTCTACAAGAATCAAGGTGTATTCAATTAGGATTGGATTTTAAAGGATTTTCTTAAGTCATGGATTTTGATGGATTTTGGTGGACTTAATGGTGAAAGATATAAATATCAAATGCCATAACATGTCCAGCCTTCTCCCCAAAGATTTTGGTGGATTTTGCTTCCCCTCTCTCTCTCAAATCAGAAACGAAAAGCACTAATATGTAAAAATTAAAAAAACCGATGCATGTGAGAATAATAAGCTTCCATCCCCAGTATGTTATGTGAATTAAAAAGGAAAAAAAAAAAAAAACTGCACATAATTATATATGTGAGAATATATTGCAGTCACATAATTATATACAGTATAGCAAGTACAAAACTCACTACGTGCCAGAATTGCACAAAACAACACCAAATTAATCTGTAGAGCCTTCAATCAAACACCAAAATGCTCACTCTTTATTAGCTTTTTTTTTTTTTTTTTTTTTTTTTTTGAAAAACTCTTTATTAGCATTTTATTTTAAAGAAAAACAATTCATCTGCACTTCATGCAAGCAGTGCCTTTACGCAGATAAGCCTTAGCCAATTTTGGGTTCAATTCAATCGCTTTGTTTGCATCAGCAACAACCTCAGACTATATATATACACAAATATAGATTGACTGGTGTATCAAATTTTCCTCATTCTAACTTCAAAGGTTTTTTTTGATAATTAGCTATAATTAGCTTACTATTGATAAGTCAGAGATAACAAATTCATGAAAGCCTTAGCCAATTTTGGATTCAATTCAATCGCTTTGTTTTCATCAGCAACAACCTCAAAATATATATATACGCAAATATAGATTGACTGTTGTATCAAATTTTGCTCATTCCAATTTCAAAGGTTTTTTTTGATAATTAGCTATAATTAGCTTACTATTGATATATAAGTTAGAGATAACAAATTCATGAAAATCCTTAGATGTCTAAACAAATCCATAAAAGTCTGAGATAGATGTCTAAACAAATCCATAAAAGTCTGAGATGGATGTCTAAACAAATTAATGAAAGTCCATATGGATTTATAAAAGTCTGTAGAAATCCATTAAAATCTGTCACTTAAAAAATGTCTTTAAATGTCTTCAAGAATCCTAATTAATCCTAATTGAATACACCCTTTTTAGTTTTTGAAACCAAATATGTCGAAATCACCAAAACAGGTTTTTATATGCAAGTATTGTAGCTATTTTTTCATTTCATTGTCCTTGTTGCTTATATTTACTTTTAGCTTACGTTTTTAGTCCAATTTATACTTATTTTTTATAGATTAACTATGAGAACCTGAGTTTCGACGATTTCGATTTGAAACCGAATCTGTCAAAACCACCGAGACGGGTTATTCTATACAACAATTTATTTGTTGCATAAAAGAACAATTTAAAGTTTTACATTATTTAATGTTATTACATGGTCGCATCCTTAAAAGACACATGCTAACATGGCCAATTATGTTTCGTTTTCGTTTTTCTTCTACATAGTTAGACTGGTGGATCATGTTTTATTTGACCCAAATCTACTCAAAGCCCGAGCCTAACCATTTTCTTTGGGCCAGGGCCATTACAATATGGGCCTTTGTAGCCCATTATAAATTGGGCCTTTGTAGCCCATTAAGGATACCAAAACGTTTTGGAGCCTGAAATTGGTCGTATTTTCTCCATTTCTATTTTTACCTTATTAACTGTATAGCTTGTCTTGTGTGGAGTTGTGTCTCTCGTCTTTTCTTTTTCACTTTCGCTCTTCGTTGACGATTTTTATATTTCCCGGTAAAAATTCCAATAACGAGATCTCTCCCGGAAAATTCACCTGCTTCGTTTGTCCCGATCTTCTTCTAGTTCTCTATCTGCAGCTGCGCTCCACCACCATGAATCCCGAGTAGTAAGTTCCTCTCCTCGTTATGTTACGTTTTTTTTTTAGGGTTTTGATTTGATTGTGATTAGACAAACCTTTCGTTTTATGTTCTGTAATTGATTTTAATAATTTGATGGTTAATTACGGATTTCGTTGATTGATTTGCGTTCGAAACTGTAGAATCGTGAAATTTTTGTATTGGATCCGTTGATTGATTGTGTTCATTTTATAGACGATTAAAAATTGAATTTTCTGGATTTCCGGTACCATTTTTTGGAATTTTGAGCACTTTGAATATAGATGAACAGAGGATAGCTAATTGTCTACTAATTGTACTATTAAACTTTATACTATCCAATTCCGAGGCACTGAGGCTAATGTTTGTTGTGTTGAGTTGTTAACGAAGCCCGAATCATTGTACAAAATGAATGTAATTTGAAACCTTGAATGGGGAGAAGGTTCCCTAGGTTGGATTGTTGGAAGAGGTGTTGTTGACATTTTCACTGTATACAATAGTATCATGGCATGTAAGTAGTGGTCAGTCTCTATGTATACCTTCTATTTTTCGTATGCTTACTATCGTTATAATCATATTGCCTGCCATGCGATTCCTAACTTAGACCCACTATACATGTTATGTGAGGATATGAATGCCACATTTTGTTTGATTATACTATTATAGTATTGTTTTTACCCTTAAAATTCTTCAAATGAAATGAACTTTTAAGTCTTAGCTCCTCCTTTGTAGAGGGTGACTATGATTGCGACAGCCTCCTGCCTGAAAGTTCCGGACCTAATTTAGTTTTGTGGGCTTTGTTTACTATATCACTATGGACATTGAGTTTGAAAATTCTTTAGCAATTTGCTGTGTTTTACTTGATTCTGTCACACAAAACTGCGGAACTAATTAAAACATCTTAAGAAATTACATTTTAACTGAGTTTTGGCAAGTATATCTCAATGTTTTTTATGACTTAGCCTCCATCAAAAAGTTGAGTTTATTTCTCTAATCTCTTTCGCAGTGACTATCTATTCAAGCTTCTGCTTATTGGAGATTCTGGTGTTGGCAAATCCTGTCTTCTCTTGAGATTTGCTGTAAGCTTCCGGAGTGTTGTTTTCGTTTATTATGATTTTTTACAATGAATGCATTTTTCCCCTTTTGTTATGCAGTTGAAATTTCTGAGTTTCATAGTGCTTTTATTTCTTTTCAATATAACATTCTGCTGGCAAGTTAAATTTTAGATGTCCTCCAAGGATGGAAATTTGATGCCATGATGTCCATTGATTAATACATTTCAATAACGGAAATTGTATAGGACTGAAATTTGATGATTTATTTAAATTTTTTTTTTATCCAGGATGATTCATATGTGGAGAGTTACATAAGCACCATAGGAGTTGACTTTGTAAGTCAACATTTCTTATCTTTGACTACAAAAATGTTTATAACCCTAGTCCTGTAGTCCTAATATCATGTCTTTCTCTTTTGGATAGAAAATACGCACAGTGGAGCAAGATGGGAAGACCGTTAAACTTCAAATTGTATGGTTTTGTTTCTCTGTGGATTTTTTTTATTTTTTATTTTTTATTTTTTAAATTTATTCATAATATATGTATTCTTCAAAGTGGAAGTCTCCCATGTTATTGGAACAATTTTCCTCTTTCTGGGGCTGCTGTATGTGTTTACTCATTATATCACCTGGATATTGCCATTTTTTTCCTTATACAGGGATTTGCTCATAAACCTAAGCTTTGCATAATCTTGGTTTTTGCATAAACCTAAGCCTTTTCCTAGTTTTTTTAGTGACTTAAAAGTAGTGAGTTTGCTATTTGTTTGGCTTGCAGTGGGACACGGCTGGACAAGAAAGATTTAGGACAATCACCAGCAGTTACTACCGTGGGGCGCATGGTATCATAGTGAGTGATTTCCTTGTCTTTGTCATTATTTTTCTTTTTAAGTTCATTTTTAACCCTGTATCAGTTCTCCTCACAATAAATTTTCTCTTGGGTGACTTCACTGGTAGATTGTTTATGATGTGACGGACCAAGAGAGCTTCAATAACGTCAAGCAGTGGCTGAATGAAATTGATCGCTATGCTAGTGATACTGTCAATAAAATTCTTGTTGGGAACAAGTGTGATCTCACTGATAATAGAGTTGTGTCATATGAAACAGCTAAGGTATAGTTAATATCTACATTGAAAGACATTATTTTTCTTTAAAAAGGTTCAAGGCATAATATATGTTCATTTTTGTACATCGGTGAATGATCGAGTTAAATTTTGTTGTTAGGAAACTAATGAATATGATCCGACATATGGTTGTATTCTCATCCACCTCTCTTTTATTAGGCATTTGCAGATGAAATTGGAATACCCTTTATGGAAACAAGTGCAAAAGATTCAACTAATGTGGAACAGGCTTTCATGGCCATGGCTGCTTCAATCAAGGATAGGTAATGGTTCCCATTTGTTTTCTGCAGTAAATGTAAAATAGAAAAAGTAAATACATAACAGAAGTTGGGGTGCAGAAATTAGTCATTGGGATTGTGTTTAGTATCGAACATGACTTTAGCCTTTTCTGTCCTGGTGTAAGTAGTTGTGAGGTGAAGCATTTTACATTTTTACCCAACCATAATACCATATAATATCTAACAGTTGTTAAATGCTAGAATTTCCTCTGAACTACAGTCATACTTATACCAATTGACTGTTGATTACTTGTGGAGATATATTGATGCCTTAAATGTAATTCTAAATGCAGAATGGCAAGTCAACCAACCATGAACAATGCAAGGCCTCCAACAGTACAGATCCGTGGGCAGCCCGTTGCACAGAAGAGTGGCTGCTGCTCTTCCTAAGTAATGTGTAATAGTAAGTTCTATTTGCTCTAGTATGGTGGCTCTCTCATGTGTGTAAGATTACTCTGTTTTAGTCTGTGTCAGTTCAAAACCTTTTATATTGTGGACCAAACTTGTGAAGAACAGCTTCTTCGAAGTTGTTTGAAATCCATTGCATGGAGATCCCATTCTTGTTGTACAAAGTAGAAATGCTAATCAAATGTTAGTATTCATCTGTCTGTTCCATTCTTTTGTCGTTGAAGTGACCTGTTTGAATTCTACTAATACTCATGGTGTTCATGAACTTTGTGGTGTCCAGGATTGTGAACAAATAAATAAATAGTGGATTATGTATTGCATTTTATAGTAATCTCAAAGGTTTTTTTTTCTTGATGTATTATGAACTGTTTGACTGGCACCCAACATAAGAATAATAACGAATTTTTTTTAATAATTATGGAATAATCACTCGACATAAAAATATAGAACTGTAAACAATTATTCAGTTTAAAAGCGAAAAATCATAAACTTTTATTATTATTATTTTGAGAATGTCTTGATCGATGGTTTTAGTTGAGGTAACTAAAATTGTGAATTGTCAGCAAAAAGTGAAGAAATATATCATCTATTGAATGTACATAATAAATATAATTAAATATATATAATTGGCCTTTTACTGAGCACACCGGGCTATAGTCGGTTAGGTCTGATTAGTAGACCAGGTAGCTGTAATTTTAGGCCTAACTCAACAACTATTTCTAAAAGCCCATCTTATACACTTAACCAAAATCACGAAAATAATCGCCAAGGCATGCATGAATATATGCAAATTTTCATTGGCCACCAATAGTGTGGATGTGTCCCACCAATGTGTGGGTGCTCTCTCCCCACCAATGTGTCCCACAAATTTTCCGGGCTGCGCTAGTAGAGTCCAATCTTGCCGATCCTGACAGTTGTTATATATTCAAAAAAAAAATTAAAAAAAATTAAAAAAAATCAAAACATAAATAATTAATTAGCATCAACTAATTAATAAATGCAACACTTAAACATTGTAAATATCAAAAGAGACTCAGAAGCTACAATTGGATTTAGTCGCCAAGCCTAGTAATCTTATGGACCAGTTAAAAGTTAAAACCCGTACCTAGTGACAAGTAAATTGACAGAAGGTATCAATCTTGAAAAGTAGAGAAGTTCCAAACTCATATGCCTAATAGATATTTGAACTGGAGTGGAACCTGGTTCCGTCACTAGTGGGACTCTCATTTGTCCCTCAATTAGTAAGACAACTCTATTTGTCCCTCAATTACAAAAACATCCACTTAAATCTGGCTCCTAAATCTAAGTACAGACAGTTTACAAAATTTAGTTGGTTAAAAACCAAAAGAGACCAAGTTGTAAAAACTTAGAACAGAGATGGATTTACTTCCATTTCTATCAAGTAAAATTCTATTTTGCTATTTTTTTTTTATGACATGGCAAGTCAAAAGGAGAAGAAAAAAAAATGATGGTCAATCTGTTTCCAAAACAAAATTGAGAAAAAGACGATTTCTAATCATAAATAAATCATTTCATATGCCTCAAATCCTCAAAACAGTAAAATGATAGCATACATTGAGAACACATGAAGAACGCCTAAAATATACATTTTAAAGCATGAAATCCAAAAGATCATTTTTCTCATAACAGGAAACCACATTATTCTAGTCAATTTCCTGCCCCAAGGTTGAAATGAAAAGAACCCAAAATTTCAAAAAACCAACAGAGATTGAGAATGGGGTTCTGGCTGAGACATATTATTTCACTTGGCCCCCAAGGTAGGGAACTGCCCAGGGTCTTCAATGGAAGGTGCTGGCACATTTTTCATTGGATTGCCTACACCATAACCTCCTCCTTTAGAACCACTACGACCGCCACGTCCACGACCGCGACCACCCGAGTTGTAATGCCTTTCCCCTTCAGCTGGCTTCAAGAACTCAGTAATGGGGACAGCCTAAGATCACAGCACACCAAGTTAGACACAGACCACCAACCATGTTAAGTAATAGTATACAATGTTTTTTAATAACAACGCACAGACAATGCACCCAAATATTCCAAAAGAGCAATTATATGGAAATAAAAAAAATTTCGAATAGAATTGTAGTGTAATTCCAAAGACATGCCAAGCATCTAACAAACTAGCACCGTATCAAGGAAATTAATAATTCATTCAACAGCAAGAGCAAATGTAGAGAAGTAAAATAAATACAGTATCCAGCACAACATAAACAAGGTATTAGAACATGGTATCTTTTCAACTACTGCAGAATGACAAACTATGTAATGAAAACTTCTGTAATGGCCAGAAGACCCAGAAACAGGTAAGATAAAAGACAAATACAGGTTAAAATAAACAAATAAACCAGAACAAACCAAGAGGTCAATAAATTAACAAATAGAATTGAGAATGATAAGAATCTGACAAACATTAAGCACAACATATTGTTGAATTAACGAGTGGAATTGCTGAAGGGACAACACTTTGATGAAGGTCATAAGTTATCAGAAATGATAAACAAACGCATGTGATTTTTTATTAAAAATAAAAATAATAACAATTGTCATACCTTTTTCGCTTTCTCTTCCTTCTCAGCAGCCTCTTTCTTTTTGTCCTTATCGGAGCCCTTAAAAGAAAATAATCAATAGAGATGGTTAAACCATTGAAGTCAGCTTCATAAGAACAAATGTTGATGACAAATTTCCAAGTGTCAAAAGGTCTCACCAGTTTAATAAACACGTCATGATTGGCCTTCTTGCTAGAGATTTGCTGCATTGACTCAAACTCCTTGACATCCACCTTTCTTTCCTCGGTCTTAAGTGCCTGCAGGGATTTCTTCTTCTCTTCCAGCACCTTCTGATACTCCTCAAGAGTCATCTCCTATTTTACAAGGTAAAATTATCAGAGACTAGGAATCTTGCAAATTTAAAAAAAAAATTCAACTTTATAAAGTAAACATTAACAGAATTCAATAATGTTCTAATCGAACGATCAAGTCAGGGCATAACAGGGAAGGGAGAGAAAAAACTCCGCACTGGTTTTTTTAGAAGAGTATCCATAGTTATCTTTTAGAGGAGTAGTATTCGTAGTTTAAATGATTATAATAGCAGCTCTACTGGTTAGAGATGGATTTGGGAAGGGAGAGAAAAAACTTTGCACTGGTTTTTTTATTTTTTCTGATTTATTCATAAATGATTGAAACTTAGAACATGGAAAAAACAGAATAAGATCAACAGTATATTAAAAGACATAATTGCTATGACAATGCAACTAAAAACTGAATAAGATAACAATATATTAAAAGACACACCTTATCCTCAGGTTCTTTTTCTTCAGGTTCTTTAGTTGGGCTCTCCTTGTCCACATCTGCTGCATCTCTGTCTCCTGCAGGCTTCTCATCACCCAAATTCTTTTCACTTTCATTGACTTCTTCAGTCACCCTAGGCACGGCAAAGTTGAAGGAGATTGACTTAATGGCAGAAAAGATTTTATAATTTTCTCAACAACCATATATCCAAGACATAGGGTAATTAATAAATACAAGTGAATGCCTATTAAAGCATTACTCACTGTGGAAATTCATCATTCTGGGATCCCCAATTCCCACGACCAGATCCTTCACGTTTGAGTTCATTTCTACAGAGGAGATAAAGCCAGGTTATATTTGTAAATTTGAAGAACATTCATAGGATACATATATATCAAAGTAAACATTAAAACAAATATTTACCCGCGCCCAGTCCCACTACGGCGTTCAAATGTCCTACGAGGTGGGCGCTCACCTTCACCCTCACCAACATCACCGTTACTGAATCCGCCGCGGCGGCCACCGCCTCGGTAAGCACCACGAGGTCCACCACCATAACCTCCACGCCTTTCAGAGGTCTTCCCAGACTCTCCATCTTCAGGAGCTCCTCGGCCAGCGGGGAATCCACTGTTGCTGAATGAATTCTCATCACTGACAAAGTCACGCCTAAATCCACCCCCACCCCCACCACGGCCACGACCACGTCCACCACCACCACCACCACCACCACCACGACCTCCTCCACGACCAATTTCATTGTTTGCCTCCCTCCCTACATCCAGAAAAAAAAATATAGAATAAGTAAACATTCAAGTATGAGGCCACAAAAAAGTACAGAACAAACTGAACAAAAAAGATCCAACATAACAATACAGCTCCCTCGCATCCAATACAACAAAACTAGAAAGGAGCACAGCAGTATTTAATAAACTCAATCTCCAACATGTTACATTTTCTTATAGAGCGGTCATATTCACAAATAAACCAAATCTGTCTTAACAGCAAAGCAATAAATAAAATATAATTCCATTTAGTTTCTCAAAATACGTAATATTACAGAGAAAATTATAGCTGCTCCAGATAAGAACTTATATACCATTAAAGAAGGAATTCCACCAATAAAAAAAAAAAAATATATATATATATATATATATATAGACCTCCATTATTTGATATAGGTATAATGACCATATAATACACAGCAGTCAATCCAACACAAGCAATTACCAGTGAAACAAACCAATTAAAATCACACCGTGTAAATTACTCTACAAACTTGTAATATATTTGAGCATAACAAAAACCATTAGAAACAGATAATCGAATGGTAAATAATTCATTTGAAGATATCTCAAATACAAATATTAAAGGAAAGCTTACCAGCCTGTGCAGGCTTGGAAGGCAGCTGCTTAGCCGACTTAGCCTGAGCCGCCGCAGCGGGCTGCTGCTTGGCTTGAGCCGCTGGCGGCTGCGCCTTCTCCACGACCTTCTGAGCTGCGATCAGCTGAGACAGGTCCTCCGTATCATCGTCCCCCAACAAATCGAAAGGATTCTTGGTCGTCATTCCTTCGATATCACGCAAAAATTAAAACCCCCACAGAGAAAAAAACCACTCAACAAAGAGTCTCTCGTCACTCAACAAGGCGACCAGGCCTTAATTTAACAAGATTTCCATGGACGAGTGAATGTATAGATCTGTAAAAAAGGACGAAACTGGAGAGAGTTAGAGTGAGAGAGAGAGAAACCCTAGCCGCAATAAGAGAGTACAGAGAGAGAGAATGTAGAGAGAGACCTAATCTGGTTCTTCTCAATTTATTGCCGCTGCTTGTTGCTCTAAGGAGCTCGTGCGGTGTGTTCTCTCGATTATTAAATTGATTCTTCCCAAAAAGCCCTTACATTTTTGCCATTTTTCAAAAATAACTATCTATTTTAAATTTAGATCAAAACTCATTTATAAAAGGTTTTTGAGGTTTTTTTAAAGTAAATTTTGAAACTATAATATGATTTTACAGCATGAGAGTGATTTCAAAAAAAGAAAAATATATACAATAAGAGAGTTTTCATTTAAGTTCGTAGTTATTATGAGAGTTGTATTTGAACACTCATCGACTTCAACAAGTGTATCTGTTTAATAATAGAAAAGACAAAGATTCAAAGTAATGGTATTATCATAATTAAAATCATAAAATATGACATATGAAAGCATCATGCTCATGAGTGTTTTTAGCATTTACCTTTTTAATAAGATATCTTATGTTAACCGCCATCTTGTATTTACTGCCAAGTTAGTATTTTCCACCATAGTTTGGCTGTAAATACTACTCTAAACTAAATGTTGAGGTTCTAAAAGTTTAAATCCATTATCCTAAAGTAATAATAATGGATAAATAAATAATCTCTTAACCCTTTTTAAAAAAAAAATCAATTCTTCAATTTCAAAATTATATGAAAATTTCCCCTATAAAAAGAATTTTTAGTCCAATTAGAGGTAAAAAAAAATTGAAGTCATTTTTAATATATAAATAAAATAATTTCCTTCTAATTTCGAAATTAAAATTATGTATATAAATAATATAAAACCTCAGCCGATTTTTTTTCCTTTGCGGATTTTGCAACTCTCCTTTATTTTTTGTTTGTTTCATAATAATAAGGAAAATTACATTTTAGGGCTGACTTTAGCGGTAATTTACACATATGCCATTAGGGGTTGGATTTGGCCATTTGGGCTTATCTCAAAACTCAAGTATATCATGTCTTGTCCTAGAGAGTATTTTGAAGGGTGGATTCGACAGCCACGTGGCATAATGAAATCCGTCGATTCCGGGGTTTCTATTAATTTGGAGAAGCGATAAGATGGTGGCGCGTCCGTTGTACAATTGCGTACTATGACGTGACACACTGACACGTGACACATGACACATGACACATCGCACATTTTTCGTCTGCTCAAAGAATTTTTTTTTTCTTCCTTTAGGGTTCGTTTGGTACTCTATATTGTATTGTATTGGATTGTATTGGACTATATTGAATTTGATTGGATTATATTGGATTGTATTATTCTTATACAATCCTGTGTTTGGTGATATTTTGTATTATATTGTATTATGCTGTATTAACTAATACAACCTCTCTACTCTATATTAGTTAATACGATATCCACCGTATTAGACCAATTAAAATGTATTAGCTAATACAATACAGTTAATAGTGCAAAACAAATCAAACATTGTATTGTATTATTCTAATACATTTTAAACTCCTAATACAATACAATGCGGCGCACCAAACGAGCCCTTAGAGTTTTGTCAACGAGAATAATCTTTAATAAAAAAATTAATCATAACAATGATTTTTTTTTTTTTTTATATACTTAACAATGACTAATTGGCATTACAAAAATAATTAAATATGGTATTTAAATGATGTGTCATCACTATAATTCATTGATTTAAATTTTATTGCATGATTTAAAATTTAAATGAATAGATTATAGTGATGTCACTAGGGATGGCAATAGATTGGATCGTGGATGGATACATCAATATCCATCCCCTCATCCATTTGGGATATGTATCTCCATCCCCGCATCCATCCCCAATTCTAAGTGAATGGGACGGATTTGGATAATCCCCGATTTGAGGTAGAGATATCCATCTCTACTCCGTCTATTCGATGAAAAAAATTAATTTTAGAAGAATGTAATTAACACATATAATAATATATTTTATCCTATTTAAAGGGAGAAACAAATACATTTAATAAAGTTCAAATAAAAAAAAAAAACTTATATAATTAGAATTCATAATTACATAATAATTCTTTATATTTTTAAAATATTAAAATCTATAATGGATCCGGATGGGGATGGATATAAAATAAAATGAATATTATGATGACATCCATCCCCGCTCCGCCACCGAAATAATAATATTATCCCCATTTTAAATGGAGCGGATTCTTACGGATATGTGTTCGTGGATAATTTTGTCATCTCTACATGTCACATTATTTAGACACCAAATTTAGACAAATTAGTATTATTGTAAAAATAATCTTAACAATATTATGTATTTATAGATTATATTTACATTCGTGATAGAAGAGTTACATAAAATTAATTTTATAAATTCTTTTATATTTTAAGAAATAATAATTTCTTCTATTAAAAAAAGAAATTTTAATATATATATATATATTTATTATATTTTAACACAAACTCTTCTTAACGTTCCAATTTTATAAATTTGTTTGTTCAAAAAATATATTATTAAATTTATTAATTATTGGCACTATCACTGGTCCAGTACTGAACTATTTATGCCCCACTTTTTTAAAATTTGATTTAATTATATATGTTAAGGATTAACCTTTTACTTATTTTTCAAACTTAATATACCCCATATCTTTTTTAAAAAGAAAAATAAAAATACACTTCATATCTAATTTTTATATAGAGTTTTGTCACATACATTTGCTGGACTTGTTTTTTCTTCTTATTTCAATCCTTATTAAAAGCGATTTTTTTTTTTCTTTTATGTAGTCGATTGGATTACTGGTGGTAGATTGTGAGTGTGATATTGATCGTCTGATGATTTTGTTGAGCAATTGAGTTAGGGTTTTGGTGTGGTTTCGTTTCGTCAGAAATTGGGTTTTTTTTGTTGCAATTTAGTTGTTTTTGTTTTTGTTTTTTTTTGTTTTTTTTGTTTTTTGTAAATAATATTAAACTAACTTATTTAGAAAGCTCAAAAATAAAATCTACAAAAGAATTGATACAAATCATAGTGTGCCTGGAAAATATGAAAGAAAAGAAATCGAGAGGAAAAAAGATAGAAAACATGGATCTAGAATTTGAAAGGAAAAACAAAACAAACAAATGAAACAATAAATCAATAAATACTTAACATGGGAAACATGAGATCGAGATCTGAAAAATATATAAATATATATATATATATATAAAGAAAAATAGTAAACATTGAGCGATTTTAAATAATCAATGTCATTAGGGTTTTGAAATAAGGAAAGTAGGGTTTTATTAGTTTTATTTTGTAGTAGATTTTTTTTAAAAAATAAAAATGGTACGTCTTTTAAGTAATTTGTTAAAGGGAAAAAAGAATACTAAATAATTAAAAAAGTGAGATATAAATAGTTCAGTAGTTGGTGTGCCAATAACACTACTAAAAGACAAACCAAAAATGTTTTTATCTAGACAACATCATGTGTTTGAAATAATTGACCAAGTTTTTTATAGTGGGCACATAATATATGTGTATTTATAGCATACTAATACACATTACTATACTTTTGCCATGTGTATTATTTTAATTGAAGTTATGTTGCTTACATGGCAAAAGTATGATGATGTATACTAGTATGCTATAAACATACCTATATTGTGTGCTCGCTAAAGAAAAATTGGATAAATGACAACGTTAGCTATGTGACAATTAACTATCATATGATATAGGAAAGGTTTTTTTTTCCCTCAAAAGGACATGGAAGATAAGATAGGATGTGAATCATTATATGTTGAACACAATTCCTCATTATAATATTATAACCACAAATCATACTTAAGAAAAAATATATATATATTATAACCACAAATCATGATTTTCTAATAACAAAGGAAATGGCATCCTGCTTTTTATATGTACTAATTATTAGTGTAATCAACACAAATTAATGTGTAACTGTTATCAAATCAATGAAGTTTTTAGATTTAATAGCAACTAAATTAAAAGAAAATTACTATTTCATTCTTTTGCTTCTCATGAATTATCAATTTTTTTTTAAACATGTCTACCGGTACCTATCCAGACCTATTGAGACCAAATATTAAAACCAAACACTACAAATCAAAAGCCGACTTGAATGTCTACTTCCATATCAATTTTAGATTAAGTAGACATTGAATTAATTACTACAATTATATTCAATTATATTTCAATTTTGTGATAACACTCAACTAGTCAAAGAGTCCAAGTGCAATTAGTGAATTAAATAAACAGTCATATAGTTTTTACATTAACAAAACAAAAATATAATTATATTCATAACAGATAAATAAATGATCATCAAATCATAATTTTGTTTTGCAAGGAATAAGATTTTTGTGTTTTATTCTAATAACTAAAATAAAATAAAACTATGACATAATTAAATTTTAATAGTATATTAGGTACAATAAATAACCAATATAATTTGGTTGTAATACTGATTAAATCTAAAATATATTTTACGAAAAAAAGAAAAAGAGATTGAGATGCTTCACAATAAATATTACAAAATTTTCAACACACCTACAAATAAATAAATAAATTCAAAACCTCATTATTTTTTTCTAAAAATTTAATTCTCATATGAAAATAAGGAGCCACCTTAACTTAAAATCCGGGCAAAACTGATAGATCTGCAATGCCTCTTGGGAGGTCTGCAATTTTCTTGAGCAAAGCAAGCCTGTTCTTTCTTATTCTTTCTTCTTCCTGCACATAGTTTTTATGTACAAAATCGGACATAAATATACACATTGTCAAGAAATGCTAATCACAACATATTTCTCATCGACTTCTAATCTGAATACAGCCAACAGTAGCGTATTGGTAAAAAAATACGATGGTATATAAAGAAAAACAGCAAACACGACTAAAATATAAAATGCCAAGAAATAGAATCGTTTTGAAAGTTTAATACCTCAGAATTGGTACAACTTAATTTTTCTTCAACAAGTTGTTTCAGATTATATAAATAAAACTTTCAAGTCTACAAAAAGGTTTATTAAGTAGATAGTTATTTGAAAGAAATGTTGAGATAACGTACCACCATGACAAAGACATTATTAAAAAAATCCTCAAGTGGCTGTACTAGTAGTGCAGATATTTCAACAAAATCATCTACCTCAATACCTGCACAAAGAGGAAAACAGGAGAAATTAAAAAAAAATAAACAAATAAAAAAAATTCAATAGTCACAGAGCAACACAAGAGCTCATATTATGATTAGTTACGTGGATGAATTTTATTGTTGACAGACAAGAAGGCGTTCCATAAAGCTCTCTCTTCGACTGTCTCAAATGCAGATTCGTCCACCTAAAAAGGTTAGTTTGAAGCGATTAGAAGATACTACAATTTATCAAGGTTGCACAATTATCATTATATAATTATCGGACCACTGACATAATTTGGAAAGCATATATATAATTATCATTTCAGAATGTAAAAGAATACAAAGCAGCAAAGTATTTGATGTATCATTGCAATTTCATTTTCCACCAAAAGGCATATCAACACCATTAAAGAATAAGAATTGGATAATTGATACAAACTATAAAACTGCATTTGAATATATAAGGAGCTCTATAGCAACTTTTGACAACGAATGAGATGAATTTATATCCTACTTTGACATTTCCTACGCCTTCAGCGGTGAACATACGGATAAGAATTATAAGTGATATAATGGCGTGACTCTTGAGAATGAATGTCAGATACAAGCATAATACACATATTTCGGGTCAAACCAAAATATTGGGATCAGCATTTACACAAAAACCCCTTAAAATTCAATATAAGAAATGAAAAAGACATACCTCCACAGTAGGGTCCACATCCTTTCCACGGACTATTCTTGTTGGACGAGAATATGCTTCAACGACCTTTGGGAAAAGCTCGCCTCTTGACAATGCTTCCATCTACAAACAATTATACAAAGAAATATCATATCCATTCACATTCTTAGAAAATGAAAGGAGAAAGTTTTTTTTTTCTTCTCACATTCAATGAAAGACAGCATTATCTTTCCAGAAAACAAGTTTTATAAAAGACAGAAAATGAGTGCACTAAAAAGAGCATTACAAGAACATAATTTCATGAATGCTCAATCAAAATGACCATCTCAGAGAAAAAGGATACAGAGAAGATCTCCTTCCTCACTTCATTTTACAGTAACAGAAATTCCATAAGAAAGTTAATACAGCCACTTACTTTATTTGCCGTCTTTGCCGCCAAACAAGGCAAGTTTGCTCGTTCTGCCAGGACAGAACGAACAACTTCTGGACTTATTCCTTTATCAACCTGCAATCAAGACACAACGAATACAGATAAACTTGTTGCATAGTCTATCTGAGAATGTTACATCTTACCCTATACAACAACTAAGAGCGATCTGAATGATTATTAAACCAAATAAAAGCAGGGAAACAGAATAAAAACAGACGGAAAAAACTCAACCTATTTAATATACACATAGGCACCAGCCAAATAGAAAATCAGGATACTAGGATTTCAGAACAGTAATCGGCTTGAGGTTGAGAGAACTGGGTGTATGTCCTTCAATTTCACAACACAAAATGACTTTAATTTTATAACTCAAGCTTCAATTGTTTAGAATGTTTTTGCCATTTACTTTCCCTTTTGTTAAAATTGGTGTTTAACTGTTTATTTTCAGTCACTTTCCAAAAAAAAAAAAAAACTGTTTATTTTTTCAGTCATATATTAGATAAAGGCGTGGCAGAATTCAACTTCCAAGGACTATACACCAAAATTTAGCAGCATCAGCCATCAAGATTCATTCATTTTCAGTTTGGTTTATAAATCTTTTATTAAATTATAAACCAAATAACTGATCAAAAACTAATTGATTGAAATCTTACTCACCAGAAATTGCTCTAATCTTCGAGTAACAAATTGATGCACCTGAGGACAAAAATTCAAGCACCCTAATTACATATCCATAACCACTATAAACAAATTTAAAGCAATGAAAAAATATGGCAAGGGATGACATATCCATATGCAAGGGGACTGATAAATAAGTAAACAAGAAGCACCTACAGAGACACCGAAACCAATTACAGATAGTTTAAATAACAGTAACAAAATAATATACAGAAAGGCATGGTTTTGTGGATTAAAAGCAATATCTAAAAAGTCTATATATTTATGGCATTAGGCTAGTAGTGGCAACACATTAGAATAGAAACATCAAACTTTCTTTGTTCTCACATCTTTTATCATGTCGGCATCTACTTTAATTGGTTGGACATCAGCAGCGAGTACTAGAGCACGTGCCAAATCCAGATTTTTATCTTTTTCAATCATTATCTGGACCTACATCACAAATGCATCATGATGTCATAAATAAGTGGTGCCACGAACTGCTTACTGCTCTTTAGCAAAATCAAAACAGAGTACAGCCTCAAGCTATTTGCATCAATTCGATTACTTACTAGACCATATGAGATTCTTCGCAGGCCAAAAGGATCATTGGTAGAACTAGGTTGACAACCAGCAGCAAATAGACCAACAAGGCTATCTAACCTGCAAAATAACAAAACATAATAAAATCCTCTAATACGAGCATAATTGCTCATAGATTGTGCAGTCAAAGCTTTCTCATATGTGAACTAAAGTAAACCCAGGAGATAAAAAGTTCCAAAAAATACTTTTAAATAAAAAATCCAGGCAGCAGTCAGTGCGAAACAAAAACTAGGGGCAAGCTCAACTTCATAAATTATGGTAAGAACTAAGGGACTCAAAGAAAAACGCTACAGAACCTCATTCTTTTGCCATTGTCAAGAACTTTACATAGCAAAGAAACAAAATATTGATGACATAAAGCACATTGAATAACCCTCAAGTTGTAACAGCTATTGTAAACAACCAAAAAGTATAAGTAAAATTAACGGGAATTTATTTTTGATTTTTCTTTTATTTATTTTTCCAGTATAGTTTTGATAGGTTCCATAACCTCAAGACTTTCAAATTTCTTTGCTCATAAATTTAACATCCACTTAAGCTAGATGAAATGTCCAACAACCGTTTTTTAAGCATATGTAAACAGTAGAAAATATACTTGCATAACAAAATTCCTTGCATCAACAATTACATAATCTACATGAGATGGCTTATCTAGAAAACAATGAACACAAATATGCTTATAATTTAAACTTAACCTGTCTGCAACTGATAAAACTGTCCCTGCATCAGTTTTGGGAAGACCGTCTCCAGAAAATCTAGGAAGGGTAATCTCTAACAATGCATCTGCAATCTGCTCATAGAAAGCTTAATATTAATTAATTAATAATCATGGTCAAATCCATAAGATTAAAAAGCAGAATTCACTGGAATAGGTATTATATCAGAATTATATAGTATGAAATGAGCAAAGGAAAAGAAATTACTACATTAAAAATATATGAAAAGAAAAATAATAGATAGTAAGTGTGTGATAAACGACCTGCTCTGAGAAGCCATCCCTAAGGGCATAATGACGGGCCATGATTCCCGATAGAGAAGTGAACTCCGTAACAACAGCAGTTGAAAGATCTGACATTGCAAGTGATGCAGCATCTTGAACAATCTGAAGCATATTTTCATTTATTCCAAGGTCCAAACTTAGTTTAGTAACCATGTTTTCGACACGTATCATCTTGTCCAACATTGTTCCTAGTTTCTCCTGTTCTCCCAAATATCAAATATAAGCTATCAGATACAAAACAATATCCCCCACTCAGGGATGACATTTACGTCCAACACTTTGAGATTATGTTCTTATTCTGTAAAAAGTGACTTTGTCAACGGGACTAGAATCTTGTGAGAGATCAACCCATCACACGATATAAAACAAATATTAATGTGAATACATGTAAAATGATGAGCACCAAATTATACGAACAAAATAAAGAATTTTTCAATTTCACCAAATATACATACAAAATGAACCAACTCACATGGAAAAGAATCCCTTTAAGTTGGCCTCGGAAATCTGCAAATTTCTTACGTGTATCCATCTCATAGAAAAACTTAGCATCCTCATAGCGAGCTCTGCAAGGGTTAACTAAAAGCTTAGCTTATTGTTATCCGACAAAAAAGCTAACAAAAATGTGAGAAATATGTTTGCAAATGACGAATTTAGCCAGGTCATAAGAGTTGATAGAAAAGGAGATAATTGGCAAGAAGGTATGCATCATAAGACCTTGTTTATAACTACAAATAGCACATAAAGACCATGCCAACCTGAGTACAGCTTCATTCCCTTTCCTCACTACCATCTCATTGATTGCTCCATTGGCAACCTACAATGAAACTCCACGTCATTTGAATTACCCATGAAAAATTTAACTCAGCTCCTTCAAGAGCAAGAACAAGTCTCAAAGTAAGAACATATTTAAGCTAAGACTTACAGCAATAAAGTATGGCAACAACTTCCCCTTATCATCAGTCACAGCAAAGTACTTCTGGTGCTTCTCCATGACCTGCCAGATTAGTGCATAGTGTTAAAATATTAATTTAAACTAGTAGCAACTTTTTCATACCAAATACTTTTTGGATCATAAATGAGCTGACATATAGACATTAGAAAAAAATTGAGTTGGCAACAAAGAAGACCTTAAAACTCAATAAGAATTATTTTTATCAGATTTTCCTTGGTTAACTCCTAAGCTAAGATCAAATTATTATGCCACCAAAGGCATTAAAAATCTACATTTGGCTATATAAAAACTCTTGTTCCCTGAACAATGGTTTATCTAGCAAACATCCAAATTCTAAATTTAGAACCAAAATCTACGAGATACAAAGGAGACAACTTCTATACTATTAATTATAAGAAGAACCGCAGCACTTGAAGTTCAGTACTCTCCAATTTTAAGTTTCTCAAAAGACGAAATTTCATCTACATTCAGAGTCAAATAACAAAGCAATATAGAACCAAAAGTTCAAATGCAACCAAGTCCGAAGAAATGCACAACTTACCATAGTTAAAAGATCTTCAGGAAGCTCTAAGAATGACTCTTTAAACTTTCCAAGGATAGGAATAGGTGCCTCGACAAGATTTATAACCTAATATATTTTTTTGAACAGAGAGTTTAATAACAAGCTTCTTTCTGAAAGAAGTCACCAATAAAACATCAATTTTTTCACCTCATTAAGTAAACTTTCACGAACAACAATGTTTCCGTTGACACTTTTTGCCAATGCATTGGAGCGTTCCAAAATTGTTTTCTTTCGATCCTGTAAAACCAAATTAATTTTCCAATACACTTTTACAATTAAGATAAAGTGTCTTAAAGTTAAACATAGTATTGAAAAAAAGAGCTCCATGAAAAATAAACCAAGTCAATTACTTTATATTACCTCGATTTCAATATTAATTCCAGCATTCCTTATCACATCTACATATGATTCTGCACTTTCTACCTGTGAAAAGTTAACAAATGATGGCATATAAAAATGCCCTCTGAAAATAAATAAATTTCAAAACTGACTATACATACTAAGATCATCAATATGAATGCCAATTAAAATCAGAAAGTGTGACACACTGCGAGCAAGAGCAGAACAGTGTCCTTGTTAGTGGCTTTGCAATAAGACTAACTTGAAACCTAGAGCCCTAGATCCACAACAGTAAGACTTTACAATCAGAATACATGCTACCTTCAAAATTGATGAAAATTTTCCATCTGAGAAATCTCTAAGAAAAAGGGAAAAGTGTGTAATGTAACATAAAAACTGAATGCCAATAATATTGGTCCTAATGCAATTTACCTGAGCTCAACCATATAACGAAATTTAGGATGCACATCCATTATGTTTGGAGCACTATTTAAAATTTCTAAGCAGTCAACAATTTAAGAACCTAAAACCCCTGTGTAATCTAGTGGCACTAACAGATAGAACAAAATCCTCTCTATTAGGTTTCGAAAAGACAAAGGAAGAAGAGATTTTTAAATGCTAAAGAGAAGACCTCCACCTCCCTCAACTCAAATTCTGAACCACCAAAAAATAACTCCAGAATTTGCAACAGAGGCGCTGACAAGAGAGGGAGAGGGAAACTGGATGAGAAATACAAAAAACCTTCACAAAGTGCTTATATGAGCCACTAACGGTTCCTCCCTTGTTATAGAACCCAAATTTCAACTACTCTCAGTAATTTGTTGGTATAGTCAAAAGGGAATTAGTCAGCTGAATTTTCAATTGGTTAAATGGAATGATTATTCTTTGAGTTTCCACTGTTGCTTCTTATCAATTTGGAAAAACATTAAATCCTCCATGGAAAAGAAAGAATTAAATATTAAGTTTCCATGCATACCAGAACAGTAGCTGAAGGAGTATTACGAAGACCATAAGATAGGTTTCCACTGCATTATAAAAAAAAAATTAAAAAAATTAACAGTAGGTAATAATGTAGATCTAGTGTGTGTGTGTGTGAATGATGCTAACATTGAAGAAAAAAAACATTAAAATATACTCATCAGCCAATTAGAACCACTGCAAAGTTTTACAACCCTAAGAATTTGAGAACATTATTCATACATGACAAACAACAAAGACATTATATACTTGTTCAGCCATTGTTCCTAAGATTAACATAAACCGACAGACATCATCTAAAATTCTACATTATCTAAAATTATGAGAAGTTTTACTCTAACTGCCAACCAGATACTAAGGACTATACCCCCTCTGTTAATGAACCATGGCTATGCACAGAAAAAGCATACTATCTCGTATGAGAATTGGATCAACATTAGACATATGTGATATGTCCCGGAATGCACCCATTGTTTGCAAATAAGCCTGTAAATCTTAAACTCACGCCACAGTGTTACATTGACCCAAACAAGTCAGGCAAAGCCATTGTAGCCCATTCAGTACGAGTGAGCTCAGACCAGAAGCTTACAACAAGATTCAATTTAAAAGACCTTGCTTAGTTTCACAAGACAGTCACTCTCAATCAACTAAGTATGGCCTGGAACTACTAGCGGCTGAAGGGAAGGAGAGGTTGTTCAATTGCAGTTGCTGATTGAGGACATAAATAATTGGAAATTGCTCATTTTACAGAGACAAGAAATAATTAGTAATAATTACCTCAAGATTCCGGCAAATGTAAATGGAACAACCACATTTCCGTGGAGGGCCATAATCCAACGAATAGGTCTGCTAAACATTACCTACAATGTAATAGCAAGGAACTATGAATAACTCTAGTTCATCAAAAATGCAAAAGCATAAACCAACTCCAGATAGTCCAAAGTAATTTCTATTGATGACAAACAGAAATTGCACATACCTGGGAGTTCCAGCGCATTGACTTTGGGAATGATATCTTACCAACGATACCGGGTACATCTTCAGATAAAACCTAACATACCATAGGTAAAATACACATTAGAATATGGCACAAGCAGGTTCCTTGAAAGCAAATAATGAAAAAAATATTCTGAAGGCCATAGATGACCAATGAAGTGTCATCCAAAGGCACATGAAAAGTAAGATAAACCATCAACCATCAGGCTCGTGTAAAAGTTATAAACTCAGACTCACCTATACACATCATACTATGCAAATAGCATTTTCTACTAATGCAATATTGACTTATTTACTAAGCATCATACCAATGACACGGAGCTTGATTTTTATCAAGAAATTTGGAAAGTAAAATTAACCAGCAGGCTAGACAAAAGTTAAGTCGGATTGTTGGAGTGACCTAAACACATCATACTATGCAAAAAATCATTTTCTACAAATGCCATATTTTATTATCTAATAACACTTCAGTAAGAGTGTCGTTTTGATGACACAGCACTTCATTTTTAATCAAGAAATTTGGCAAGTGTGAAGTGTATACAGAGGATGCAATATCCAATGGTGGGGTTTAACAAGTTCATTCTATAAAAAGATTATGAATGAGTGTAATATAAAAAGTTGTAAGCTGGATAGTGCGACCAATCCCAAGATCATAAATACAACTATTATATTAGCTATAGAACCTCCAAAGCAAGTTGAGCAGACTCCTTCACTTGAGCATAAACGTACTCTGTTTTCCCTGCAATATGAAAAACACTCTTGAGCATTCATGATTAATTATAAATAGAAACTCATTAGCCAGTAGATTATGTGTGATATATGAACAAAATGTTAATCCTCAACAATGGTTGGTGCTACCAATCCCAATTAAAATAAACCCAAGTGAAATCTTAGAAGTGAGAGACGAGAAGTCATACAGTCATGTGATGATGCATAAGCTAGCATTAAAGATTTGCTCATAACATTTTCCAACATGGTCGGGCTATAAGGACATAAAACTCTACAGCCTCTCAACAAAAACAGAAGATAAATCAGGAGAGATTTTGAAATATATAATGTAGTACCTTAAAAGTCTAGACCTTTTTTATTAAAAAAAGAGGAAATTAAAAGTCTAAACCTAAGCAGTCATATGATGTATTATGACAAAGTAAAAGAATCTAATTTTAACGATATTGCAAAAATATGACCAGAACAAACCAAATCAGCAGAAAGAACATAAGGATTCTTGCATGTATCTTGACCAACTCACCATCACCCTTCTTAAACAATGAGTCCAATGGAACATCATATCTGCGACAGAAACCCTCAGCAGCCTGGCAGGTAAAAAGACTCAAGTTTTAGGCTATTCATATTTAGTATAAGAGAGCATGAAAAAGCATTAATATCAATATCCATGCAAGTGAGGCATGCAATAGACTAGGTGTAATTTATAAAATCACTGCAAAAAAGCTGGAAACGGAAAATAACTAAAAAAGAATCGTCCACAAACACAGTTGTCATATTTAAGCACTAACGCTGTATTAACCTGCTAACTTGATGCTTTAAAAACATCAATTTCCTTAATTTAAAAACCTTCAAGTTGAAAACAATTGCAAGGCAAAATAAAACCTTTGTAGGATTCCCCTGCTGGTCAAAGGCTTTTGAAACAGGAGGTCCTCGAACCTCAACCTCATTCGCAGTTTGCTTTTTGCAAAGACTCTCGACACAAACCTGAAAGTGAGAAAGAAAATAAAGCTCGGGTTATTGCTTTTCACAATGTAAAGATTAAGGAAACGATTATGTACACAGGTTGTATGTACTTCCAGCAACTGATCTTGTTTTCCCGCCTAAAAAAAAAGGTTTACAGCTCAATATTTTGCATGTAAAATGCATCGACCAAAGTCAAGCAAATCTTCAGGGAAAATATTACATGGGACAAGTATCTTCAGATGTTTATAAGAGTTAAAAGTCTATGCATTACATGGCATCAGCCTAAAGGCTAAAACATTACACGGGTCAATAATATCATCATGTGATGGTTTTTTACCATCACAAATCCCTCAAGTCGGTCATTAGGTTCATGAATCATTAGATTGTCAAAGTTTAAGTAATCTAATCACAAAAAGGTCCAAGATTTAAAGAATTAAAAATTGACACAGAGTTTCATACTCAAGTATGGCCATAAGGTTCATGAACATATAAACATGAAATTGTCAATCGGTGCAAAAGCTGGGAAGTATTAATAACTATACCACTAGTCTGCGAGGTGTACCAAAAGCTTGCACTTCCCCATGATTCAATCTTTGTTTATTTAGCAACTGCAACACTAAATCCTTGAGCTGCAGAGGACAATCATTGAACAACTATTAATTTTAAAATCACAAATGTTGAAAAAACTATAAACGAATAATGACCAAGAAAAAAAAAAGATGAACAATATAAACCAACATCAAGAAAAATGTATAATTTCAAAGACAGAGATGAATGAACCAAAATGCTAAGTTTATTTTTTTAGATCCACAGGAGGGTCAACAAAATAACATGAAAACATGATCCATAAAAGTGTATACAAAGAAAAAGATCCATGCTTCATAAGAATATAAGCTTACTTGCTGGCTTGCATTAACTACATCTTGCGGAGGCATCTCTTCAGTCCCAATTTCAAGAACAAATAACCTTGGATCATCATGCACCTGTGAAAAGAGTAAAAGAAAAGGAAACCTTTGCAACTTAAAAAATGACTTACTATGCATAACTACATATTATTAACGATAAACTCTATCCTGTATAAAAAAAAAAAAAGGCTAAACTGTCAAGATTGAAAAATAATTTTTTTCTTGTGACAAATTTTTTATTCAAAAACAACTTAGTAGTGCACGATTAGTATGCCTTAAGAAATTTGAAAACAAACCACCTCAGTATTAATTAAATCTCATACATAGTATCAACAATATATTATAACACAACTAAGAAATAATTACACATATAAGCAATTTTGAATGATTCAAAAAAATTTCATGATATATTTTCTCCTTGAACCTACAAATTTCATAATGTTGGCAAAGTCTCTACTAGAGAAAGAACTAACAATGATTATTGGGTTCCAGGAAATCAAAGACCAAAAGAATCACCAAGTATGCCAGATACTAAGGCATAGATGATTATAAAGATATTTAACCTTAAAATTAATAATAATAATGGTGATGACGATAATAACCAAATGAAAATTAGAATTGAAAGAAAAGAACAAAAAAATCAAGCGAACTTTAATTTATGGTCAAGAAACAACCACATGAAGAAAATAAGTTGCCGACGAAGGAAACTAACCTTTTCAATTGCTGCCTCCAAAAGCTCTTTAGGACATACGAGATTTACAGGTTCTGAAACAACACCTAGTGGATGCTCGAGGGACTCCCTGGTCTTCAACCAAAGTTGCGCACATTGACGAGCTAAACTGATAAGTCCACAAAGATGAAGATATAATAAACCTTTATGCTATATATTCAAGCAAATTATTTTGATCAAAGGATGGACAACTTAATGTAATTTAATAAACTATCAATCTTCGAGCTTGAAGACAATTTTATGTTTTCTTTCTGATAAAGATCTTTCAATATGTTACCAAAGAAAAGTAAGAAAAAGAAACCTCACCTACGCATCCTACCAAAATAACGAGCACGCTCCGTTACCCCAACAAAGCCTCTAGAGTCTAGGATATTAAAAGCGTGAGACGTCTTCAAAAGCTGATCATACCTAGCATCTTTTGAGCAAATGTTAACTTCTGGGGTGAAAGGGGGTAAAATCAATATATTATGTAGTGAACAATGGAAAATATATCAAAGTTTTCTAACATACGCAGGGATTGGAAGGCCCAATGCAAGTAAGGAGCGTGCTTCTTCCTCGGAAAAATCAAAGTGTTTCTGAACATGATCAACACTGGCATGCTCTAAGTAGTATGCACTCATTTCCTTCCTGAAACAGAAATAAAAATCATATTCTTCATATATTACATAATCAAAAAGAAGATAGAACATTCAAGTCATAGCTACTGACATCACAAAGTGAAAAGATGAATGCTAAAGAGAATGGGGCAATAACAAAATGGATAAGCAATATAAGTTGAAGTTCTTGGAAATTAACCAATTGCAGGTTTTATGAGGTAGGTGAGCTTGTGAGTAAAAACAGGAAATACGTGCATTTGGTAAGATGGGATTTGTTATCTGTAAACCTGCGAAGAATTGAGTAGTGATCATCCAAAACTGAAAACAACCTGAACAGTATCACTGCTTTCAGCTGAGTCTAGTAGCTTCTATGACCTAAAAAGACTTGAGCACTGATAATTTTCAGGACAGAAACAGCCAAAAGTGTTTCAGCTGAGTTTGGGTACTTCATTCTTAATCACAGAAGAAGAGACATCAACGAGTTTCTTCCAGAGTTCAAAAGAATTTTCTACCACCTTTCTGTTTCCATCCTAACTTAACTCTAATAATAGAATAGCATAAGAATAATATAAGGACCTGACCATTGAACGGTGGCAAAATGATTATTAGATATATTAATGAGACCAAAAAGCCTCATACCACAAATAGTAGTAGGGTAAAAATGGTAATTAAAAAAAAAAAAAAAAAGTAAGAAACCCAACCCTATGAATTAAAGTAATCAATATGCATTAATGGTTCTTGAGAACTATAATTGTGCAGAACACAGTAAATAATTAGATAAGAACTTACAAAAAAAAATTAAAAGAATGATCAATAATCAGTAATTAAGTAGTTTATTTACTCATTTTCCAAGAACAGCTCTCCATATGTGATTCCGTCGGCATATTGAATTTTCTTAAAATGGTCAACTCCCTACAAAATTGTAGCAGAGTAACTTAAAGCAAACTTATAAAGCTGAAACAATAAAAAAAGATGGAAAAGAATTTCAATTTGACCTGAAGCAACATGAGGATACGCTCAAGACCATAAGTAATTTCAACAGATATCGGCGACAATTGCAAACTTCCAGCCTATAGAGAGAAACAGAGAGAGAGCGAAAATGGAACTTATCAACAAAAGAAAATAATTATTATGAGCACTGAAATATTAGCACAGAAGCCATAACTTCCAAATACCTGCTGGAAGTAGGTGAATTGTGTGATCTCCATCCCATCCATCCAGATTTCCCAGCCCAAACCCCATGCACCAAGCACCTGTTTGAGAAAGCATATTGAAAGCATGCATGCTACATAATCAATCAACAGTAGGTGTTTTAATCAATAAAAGCAAACTCAAAAATCAAATGCACGTAAGAAAAGCCAACCAAAAAGTTCACATCTCACCAAACTAGTTAGTTTAACAAAATTGCATAAGACTCTGTCATATGGGAAAAAAAAATTAATAAAATTACCGGGCTCTCCCAGTTGTCTTCCACAAATCGTATGTCATGTGCATTAACATCAATACCTATCAAGCACATAGGCATTAAAGATCAAGCCGTGTGTGAAAAGAAAACAAGAAAAAGTGATGAAACAAAATACATGAGATATACACATCATGTCAATGTAACAATATTATAACTAAAGAGCATATGCACTTTTTGCCACATATAGTGGTTTAGAGAACTTGTAAATTTCACTAATTTAACATAAAACCAACTCACTATTTCCAATATGAGGTGATTTAAAGTAAAAAATATAATGAGCACCAAAATACCAATATAATGATTATATTGTAAATGACTTCAGTTTCACTTTGGCTTCTGCTAATATGAACTAGTGTGAAGTTGACAACAAGCAAATAAATGCTCAAAGAGAGGATGCATATAATGCTTGGAAGAAAATTCAAAAAGAACATATACATGAAAATAAGGTACAACTAACAAAAATTGTGTCTCATACTCTCATTATAATTCAAGCCAATCAAGATGCTTCTGTAACTCAAGAAATTACCAAAATTAGTAACACATGAGTATAAAGAATGAGTATTACCAGTAAATTCTTCACATCATCTAGGAGTAATTCATAAATAACGTCTCACTAAAATATGACGAATTGATTTTAAAATCAAAATATAAGAAAACATAAAGCAGTCTCTTAGGTACCTAAAGCTGATAGACTACGTATAAAAAGGTCCTGTGAGTTTCCAGGATCAGGCTTTAATATAACCTGAAATTAAAATAAAATGTAAAAGAAAAAATATAATATTAAAAAATTGTAATGTTAATAATACATAAATCATAAATGACACAGAGAAATCCACGAGATCAATTTGTTACGTCAAACTAAACCTGAAATTGAGTGTGGCGTTGGAGCCTATTTGGGTTTTCTCCATAACGACTATCATCTGGACGGATACTAGGCTCCACATACCTTCCATTTGAAATTCCAAATTAGCAACTGCTTTCACAGCAAATTGATACGATTTCAATCACTTAAAACTAAAAATTACAAAAGCATACTCACGCTACATTCCATGGTTCCGGACCAAGAACCCTCAAGTATGTCAACGGATTCATCGTCCCGGCTCCAACCTAATCGAAATTGACAAAACTTCACTAACATGTTACTAATTCTAAATCAAATTGAATCACTGCTAAGAACAAACAAACATACTTAAAACAAAACCCTAATTATTATCATTTCAGATTAAATTTTCCTCTAATCAATTAAAAATTGAACATAATACGGGCAAAAGAGAGAATAGAAGAGAATCTTGCCTCCGTGTTGCTGCATTGCATTATAGCACATCCAACCGACGCCCAATATTCCTATAAAGAATAATCTCGTCAGTCAAAGAACATGAATCCGCAGAAAAAAATTAAAGTACAAAAATATAAAACAAGAATCAAGAAAATTGTGAATTGCAATCAGACTTGTAGTCTTTGAATGGCTTGTTGAAAAGTAGGAACCGAAACATTTTGACTCTCAATGTTCGTCGCTTCGGTCGAAGAAGAACGCTGTTGTTGTTGAACTGCAGAAGTGCTAATCGCAGCCACGGACAGATTTCGACCAAAACGACGGCGTCTCAGAGGCGGCGGTTTGAAGAGAAAGCTAAGGTTTCGCGGGCTTCGTGTAACAGAGAAGAGAAGAGTAAGAGGGGAATAGTGGGTTTTTAGCGCGGAGACGAACAGCGGGAGAGTTGCCGCCATTGCTCTATCTCTAATTGTGAGGTTTTGAGGCTGACAATAAAGAGGGATGCTATTTATAGGGGAAAAATAACGGTTACTTTGCGTGAATTTTACGATTTTTTTTTTTAAAAAAATACGATTTTATTTCGCTGCTTCCATTTTACGGCACTAACGGCTAGGTTTCCCACTCTAAGTCTCTAACGCGGTTAAAATTATTTTTTTTTACATTATAATTTAAAATAAATTTTAATATTTTGATTCTCTTAAACTAAATAAATTATAATTTTGATTTCCTAATCACAAAATAAACTTCAATAAATCATTCATTAATTTCATCATTTGGTTGTTTTGGTTTATTATTAAATGCTTCGACTCGGACCAGTAGTTCATTGTTGAGAAAAAAGGCTTTATCACCTACCAAATCGGCCCATAAAAGTCCATTGATGCCCATAAAAAAAGCCCAAAATCTATTCTTTATTTTAATTATATAAATAAATGGAAAAAACAAAACAAAAAATCTCGTAAATAGTTTCTCTCTCTCTCTCTCTCTCTCTCTCTCTCCAATTTCTAGTCTCTGACTCTCTGTGCTCTCTGCATACACAAACAGAGAAGAAATAAAAATGGCGGAAGAAGAAGAAGTGACGATGGAATTGGAAGCCGTACAAGCCGTTTACGAGGACGACTGTGTCGTTATTGAATCATATCCTCCCCATATTCACCTCCACATCAAGCCTCGAACCGCCGATGACTCTTCTCAGCAGGTCTTCCTCTCTCTCTCTCTCTCTCCAATAAAATTGAAAAATGAATCTTGAAATCATATGTTTAATATAGTTTTAATTTTGAATCAAACCTCGTCAAAATAAGGCTTTTCTTGAATTTTTATTATCATCAATCAAACTTCGAGCTCTGATTTTTAGTTCTGTAATGTAATAATAGATTTAAGTGTTATTTTTTTTGGTCTTGTTGTGGAGTATTATTGCCATTAATTTTCTCTATTTATTTGTCTACTGTTTTACTTTGTAGTTTGTGGAAGCAGTGATCGGCATACGAGCAGGACCCAAGGTATTTTATGTTTCTGCATTTTTGATTGAGTTCAATTAACTAGAAATCACTTTCTTTTGGGTTTTCTTCGCACAATGTTATTGCTTGTAAATGAATGTTTTGTATTTAATTTATGCATTTGAGAATGTGATTGTTAGTCTGTTATTGATCTGGTGTATTGTAGTTATTGGTCAAGCAAATTTAGCACATATTGTTTCTTCACTTTTTACATGTTATTTTTTTTTAATTTTAAAAAAAGCGTGATACTAGAAGAAATATTGTTGCAACTTGCAATCAGTGTTATGGATGCTTGTTCTTTTGGAGAAAGACTTCACGACCCAGAGACATATAGTATGCTGTATGTATACTTAGTTCAGGGTACAAGAACAAGGTTTTCCATGTCAAACTAAGTAGCATTCATTGTGGGCAGTGGTGGATCATAGAAACTATCTTGTAACATTTGATATTTATTGAATAACATGGCTAGTCTATGACTGTGGTTGTCAATGAGCTAGTTAGTTTTACAACTTGTTTAGTTTGTGTGCTCACTTTTTTCTATTTGACGTGGCCCTGTGGCAGTATCCGAAGGAACCACCTCATGTCAATCTTATAGAATCCAAGGGTCTTGATGAACAAAGGCAAAAGCATTTGATAAGTAGTATACAAGACAAAGCCTGTGAACTCTCCTCTTGTCTTATGCTTGTAGCATTGTGCGAGGTAATTGTCTCGCTACTTATCAGGAGATAAACATATTGGTGTTGTTTTACCTCTTGAATGTGGATATTGAATGAGAACCTGTGAGAATTGAACATACTTTGACAAGTTTATATGGTTTATTTATTCCACCAATTAATTTTAATATTATGACCTTAACAGCTTTTATCAATTAAACTATGGTGATACTATGTGCACTTCTAATAGACTAATAAATGATGAATTATTTTGGGAGTTTGTATGTTTGCAATTCAATATATACCGTTTATCATATAAGCACAGATACATATATTGACATATGCTGTTATACATACATATGCTCGATTCTCAATTTCTCACATGCTCAGTGGTGTCCTTGCTCCTAATGAATCTTAAAAATTACACTCTTGCAATTCAATTTCTGCTTTCTTAAACTTGATTCTACTGTCTTCTGTTTTGGTTTATATCTCACATCAAAGTTGGAGAGTACATCTGATGATTGCATTGTCGTTGTCAACAAATGGAACCCAATGATCAACTGCTTGAGACTAATAATGAGGCATAGTAGGTATAGTATGCATCTTTATTCCTCAGAAACTTTCTAGTATTATAGAGTCCAATCTAGGCATTACTTGTTTTGCGTTCTGGCTGACAAAGCATTGTTAGTGAAAAAACGGGTTTTTACTGATGGGGCTGGACCGCATTTTATAAGAGTTATTTATTCTTCAAACTTTTGTTGGATAAGGTAATTGAAAATTGTAATGGATGAATTTACTTAAAAAACTTGAGCCAAGCATAGCATTGAAGCGATAAAATGTGAGATAATACTTACTTTTTAAAATGATGTGTTTATATATCTCCAAACATTGATTGTGTTATATTTCTAGGAATCTGTGGAGAAGCTTTCTGTTATGAATCACCCTGATGGCGACTGTCCATTATGTTTGTATTCTATGTTCCCAAAGGACAAGCATGAAGAAATCTTGCCATTTATGAAGTTGATGTCTTGTTTCCATTGCTTCCATAGGTAAGAGTCCTGTCTCGTAATTATTCTTTTTGGTATCAGCCAACAGTTTTGGTTTCTGAATTTCATGTATTTTGTCAGTGAGTGCATTATTAGGTGGTGGAATTGGCTCCAGTCAGAGAAAGAAACCAATGCTGATAACTCAACTACAACTGTGCACCCTATCAGAGAGATGAGAAACGGTATGTTTGGATCAAATTGATAGGGAACAACTCAATAGTTTGAAGGGACGATTTGGTAGTGTAGAAATTCTCTTAAGGTTCTTAGCAGAAAAAATCTCTCAATGTGTCTTTAGGTATTCTAAAAAGTTTACTCAGCTGAGTTATATATTGGTTATTTACTAGAGGCAGTTACTACTTTATGTTGTGAAATATGAACTTTTCAAACTAAATGTTTCTTTTGCATGTGAATATATCAAGCAGGGTGAATATCGAGCATGATCCATGAAAATCTTTTACCTGTCTGATCTGTCAATTTCATGAAAAAATATAAATGTTTTATCTTTATAATTAGTTTTTGCAGTTTGTTTGCATACTAGTGCACATTGCATCATAATAATATTTCTTGATAAGAAAGCGTCATTTATTTGGTGAAGTGCCATAGATCAATCTCTTTTTAATCTGAAAGACATATATTTTGTATATTATTTCTAACTGGTATTGTTAGACATGCATGGAGCAACAGAAGAAGACATGGGAAGCTGTCCAGTTTGCCGTAAGGTGTTTCAGGCCAAAGACATTGAACATGTGCTCAACTTGGTTGGCAATCATTCCTCCCAAATGGTATATCATCTGACTAATGAGCAATTGAGCATTCAAATTTCTGATCACATTTTAATTTATGTTGTTCTTTGTCAATATTGGTCATTTGGTCCCCAGTAGGCCAGTACAAACCTGAGAAACTAAAAGGCGGCAGGTGTATTGAAACCTAATGGTTACAGACGAGATTTACTCGTGGCCATCAGTAACAATGTCTGGCCCTTGTAAGTGCAACCTATTGTAAACTATTGCATACAGATGTCAGATAGAAGAGCACCTAAGAAGTTATTCACAATTCATCTGTAAATTTTTATTCTATGTGAGATCAGCAATGTTAATCTCTGTATCTGTTGGATTTCAGGGTTCCGACGTAACTGAAGTTGATGACAGTGAGAAGCTCCTTCTTCAGTCTGATTCAGAGCTCGTAAGAAGAGAGAAATTTGAAGCCATACTTAAATTACAGCAGGAAATAAGTGGCCTAATTGAACCGAAAAGAGAGCTACTAGTTTTGCCTGGTATGTTTCTTCCACAGCCAGCCACGTTGCCTACTGCAACTTCAATCGAAGAAAACACCAAGCAAGAACAAACAGTGGCGCCAGTCGCTGCAGATATGAATCCCAGCAGTTCCTCAAATAGGCCTAGTACCAGTAGCCGTCAGAATTCAGGCGCAGGTATGAGGAAACCAAGAGTAAGAAATAATCCTAGAAAGCCAGTCAAACAGTGGATTCGAAAAGATAGTACCACTGCAGATTAAGATTTTCAAAATTTATTATTCATTAAAAAACGAAAAATGAATTAAAAGCAAACAAATTGAAAGAAAACAGAAGGAAAAAAAAAAGTGTATAATGATGTATCGTTGGCTTGAAATTAAAGTTTTCAAATCCGAAATTTTTTGACCGTGACATGGTTTGTCAATCGGACATGCTGATTACGATATGAACTAGTTTCAAAATGAAAATTTTGTGGTGTGGTTGCAAGTTTCTAACTGGGTATTTTCTTTGATAAAAGCATGTAATTTGTAGTTTCGAGACTTGAGATTTTAGTTATCTTAACATTAATCTGTCGATAGCTCGACAACATATTATTCACGAAGGTGGCAAAACAGATCAAAATGGTACGACTAGACTGTTTAATCTTGATAATTGTTTGCCTTGGATATCCAGTGAAAATATGACAATAAAAATGTAATAATTATAATTATAATAATAATATCTAGTATGATGTTTAATTACATCATGGCATTGACAACTTCACAATCGACGCTTGGAAAGAATTGACAAAAATTAAATTCCTATTTAGCTACTATATATAATGCACCTAAATATGAGGATAGAGTTTCTAGTAATATTGTTGGTTTTTGTGCTTTTTTTTTTTTTTTAAGCGTTAGTGATTAGTGGTGAGTTTCATTAGTGTGAATGCGAAATTGAAGTTCTTTTTGTGTAATTTTGATTTTTGGACAAAAAACCAAACGAACCGGTTATTACCAATAAATTCTGATGAACTGGAAAAAATAAAGTTCACAGAAAATGTGTATGTGGTAAAGTTAAAAAACTCTTTTCGGCCTATGAGCAGTAGCAGTTAATAAAGTGGCGGCCACTCTTTGTAATATGAAACAATGACCCAAATGAACCCATTCAAATTTATGTCTAATATGAACAGCTCAAGTGGTCAATCTTTTTTTTTTTTTTTTTTGAAACGGAAAAGAACATTACACAACTGAAAAAACAGCAGGCCTGGAATCCAGCCAAAGACTCAAGCGGTCAATCTATTCCTGCAAAGAAAAAAAAAAAAAAAAAGTGGTCAATCTATCATTAAACCAAAAGTTTTGGTCAATCTATCATTAAACCAAAATTTTGGTCCTCTCCTCTATTGTCTATAACATAAAGTTTTGAGTACTGATACTCCACCCAAAATTTCAACTCAAATGTGAGGTGTCATCACCACACAAAATCTTGGAAATCATGACGTGGGTCCATGCTGTGTGTGATGATGACACCTCATATTTGGGTTCATTTTGTATGGCGACAATACCTCATATTTGGGTTAAAATTTAGGTTGAAATTTTGGGTGGAGTAACATTATTCTAAAGTTTTACCTACTGGTGTATGTGGTTACCTCTCTCTCTCTCTCTCTTCCAATGTAAATAGAGTTTTAGTTTGAGAAGAAAATATTGCAATCTATAAGCCGACCTCTCATTTAATTATACGGATGTAATGATTAATATAAAATAATTATTGGATATTCTTATTTGTATATGTTTCTATGGTTTTTGTAAAAGTTATTCTAAATATAAATATATATATATATATATATATATATAAATTCTATTATCAGTTCAAACTGATAAAAGTTATATCAGTTCCTTGCATGTGGGCCACTAGATTTAAATACTTTGACTTGGCTGTATGCACTTGTTAGTCAAAGAACTGATATAACTTTTGTCAACTTTTGTCAGTTCGAACTGATAATAGAAAGACTGTATATATATATATTATAAATTTTTGTAATTCTTTTAATTTTAAATAAAACTATTAAATGAGACGATGTAGATCAGTAGATGACTTAAATATTCATGGGTCTTTTTTACAGTATCTATCTATCCACCTATTTAGATCGGATATTTTTTTAAAAAAGTTTTTGTCATTAATAGAATTTGAGCCGCTGACTTATGAGTCATTTATCTAAGCCTCAAACTTATTCATCTACCAATTGAGCTACGTCCCTGTGGCAATATTCATGTTTACATAAATTTTAGTTTCCAGTGATAATACATATTTTGAATCAGACGGTCTGGGGTTGAGTAAATGACCAATAAGACAAAAGGATTGACTACTCTTTTTTTTGATTTTTTCTTTGCTTATTAGTTCTTTTAGATAGTTGAAAAGGTGGTGTCGTGGTGATTTAAGTCATGATTAATGATTTTGATTATATAAAAAAAAAAAGGCGTGATTTTGAACAGAAAATTAAGTTAATCAGGGAAACCAACCTGCTACGAAAGGAAATTGTACGGCATCATTTTTAGACATGTCATGCCAGCAAATAGAGTGTGATTTGGGTGTCTTCTCCTCTGTTAGGGAGAGTTTGTGGTTGGATCCCAGCCCCTTTTCTTGTTTCTCCGCTGTGTAACGGTCTCTTCGTTTTTTTTTTTCTTTTTTTTTTTTTATTAAAAAAAAAGTGTGATTTGGATCGACAATTATATCTAATCAACTTAGAAAGCTTTGTTAGATAGTTACCTAATCTATGATTGCATATAATGCCAATCCTAAAATGTTCCTACTTGTGCACCGTTGAAATCAAAATAATACTTAAGACCAACTAATATGTTTTGGTGGTGAATAAGCTTATTCAATCTGATAATACCTTTTATGAAAATGTTTTAAATCAAAATCTAGTTAAGTTTATAAAACGTCATATAACAATAGAGTTTTACCCAACTCATGCTCGAATAATGTGGTATATTAATTTTTATTTTTGATAATATCTATTAATTCGAGACTAGGTATTTTTCTGAAACCTTTCGCTATTGATAAGATTCGAACCGTTGATCTGAAAGTCATTTATCCAAACCTAAACTCGTCCCCCTATCAACTGAGCTACACCCATATTGACATGTGATATATTAATTATAACTAACACATCGCTCACTTGTGACATTTAAATCTTGAAATAAATATGAAAGCAGAATCCTTAAATGACATGCTCAAATAATCCAAAACATGACAAATTGACAATTAGTCTCGAGGCCCCAATAACTACAAGCCACACAAAACATATCAATTAGTCACTCAATGTCCAAAACAACTGCCATCGATAACTGTGATTTGTCATTGCTTCACCAACAATGTGTTAGTTGGGATAAAGGTTACTCCTATAGTATCCCGTCACAACACAATTTCACTTTCAATGCCCTGTAATGCAGACATGATTCCGTGTTTATTTTATTTTATTTTATTTTGAACTTGAAACGTTGTCAAACTGAATATGTGTCATTTACTAACAAACTAGCCACATTGATGGTAGTATTTGATCATATTTTATATCAATAATGTTATTTTTATCAAAATTTAATGTCAAAATCTGGTATCAAATGATATGGTAACATTCTAATCCATTCATTTAAATTGTATTGTCAAAATTTAGTATCAAAATTTAGTATCAAAATCTAATGCTCAAATGATATGGCAACATTGTAATCCATTCATTTAAATTGTATTAGATTTACATGATTTAAATGAATTGATTAGAATGTTACCACATCGTTTGGGTACGACACCAAATTTGAGAGAAAATAGCATTATTTATTTTATATTAGTTTAGTTTTCCGTATTTTGAGGTTCCTTAAATGTTTTGGATTGAAGCGATTCATTTGTCAATCATTAATAGAGAAACAGTGAATTCGTAATGATGATTAAGATATCTAGCTAATAATTAGTGTAATAAGACAAAGCTTAATTATTTGACTATGAATTCATCATGATACACTCATACACATGCTAATACAGTTGGATCTATTTCATATATATATATATAATTTAATAATATCTATACATTGGAAGAACCCTAATTAATGTGGACAAAATCCAAAGAAAGTGATGAGATAAAGTTGATCCGGTGGTAAATCCCTCACATCTGCATTACGAGATTATGTGTTCGAGTTTTTCCTCATTCTAAAAAAACCTCAAATATATGTAATAATATAATCCTTAAAAAAAAAATGTAGAGAATGAAATGCAATTCACATGCTTGAGATGTATCAATCAAAGCAAAATTTCTTTTGTTGACCTAACATTGGTGGTTGATCGGACTATCGAAGGATGTATTTGTCAATCATTAATAAGGAAATAAAATATATTTTGTGGATACGGTGGGAGCCATTACTCTTAATGGATATTTAAGGATCTAATTAATAATTAGTGTGTAAAACAAAGCTTAATCATTTAATTATGTATTCATCATGATACACATGGTAATACAGTTGGATCTATTTCACATAGAGTACATCACTCATAAGGGTTCCCTTATTTTAATTTCGATAAGGATCTTGATTAAATCATACCAATTTTTATGAATTTTGATCTATATTTTTTTTATGGATGATTAGTTCAATGAAATCTTATGTCCAAACCATTCATAACAAGATGAAATTTAATGAGATCTTTTGCATGAATGATAAGAAAATTGAAATATACTTATGAGGAAATTTTCAAAATTGTTTGAATTTGTAAACTGTTTTTTCTAAATTTTTTAAGCAAAACAAATTTAAAAAGTGGGAAAATATAGGACAAATCTAGAAAAAATAGTTCTCGACAAAAAATGTTGAACATTTTCCTATAAATATATTTCATATTTCTTATCATCCATGTAACAAATCTCATTAAAATTAATTAATTAAATTTCATCATGTTATGAATTGTTTGGACATAAAATTTATATAACAAGTGTATAGGTGAGAAGTTTCCTATATATATATATATATATATATATATATATATATATATATATATATATATATATATATATATATATATATATATTAATAAAATTTGTATATTGGGAGAACCCTATCGTGGACTAAATAATACGATGAAGCAAGTGTTCATATTAGTGTAAGAGTGAAAGTATATAGAGAATGAAATACAGTTCACATGTATAAAGATGAATCAATCAAAGCAAAAATTAGAATGCAACCATGTACTCAAAGCAAAAATTAGAATGCAATCATGTATTCCGTTACGATCTTGTCACGTGGCTATCGCAACAGAAGTTACATGTAAATCTTATTGCACCAGCCTAATTAGATATTCTCATCAATCAATTAGAAGAGAAGCATTATTGATTAAATAGTTCCTTAATAAATTAATGGACCCATGAACCAAACCCTAGAAAGTTTTCAATAGTGAACCCCAATTTATTGTTCAAACTAATGGGTCAATCTAACAATGAATTCCACCTCCAGACCATTGTCACCAATAAAACAAAACAAAACAGAACAAAAAAGAATTTTTATTTTATTTTAATGTTAATCTATCCTGAAAAATCATGTTATTGTTATAATTAAGACATTAATGTTGTTCACGAAATTGACTAATATATTATGTAACCTAGTTTCAAACCAACGTCATATTTTTCAAACTTTGACAATACTATTAGAAACCCCAATTATTATAATAATCGGTAACAATAAATAATTGAATTATTAATCAAAATATTATTGATTATATATGCGGCATCTAGCTAGAACTTGACACGTACATGAATGCCTATTAAAAATAATGCCTTTTGGTTTGAATATGCCAATTATATATATTCTTGATTAATTTGGTAAATCAATGCCATGTCGGCTATTTGTCTAAAAAAGACATTACAATTTTATAGATGATTTCAAACATAAATAGAATTTTTTCTTATCAAATTTTGTTGCTTTCCCACTTGATTGATGTATGTGTTCTACCAATTTTTTTTTATTATTATTATTTTATGAGTAATGCTAGACGTCCTAAATGTTTTTCCCAAATTCTATTCCAAATGATGTGGCACGTGAGGTGTCAACATCATATTAGTTACCATATAATCTCATGATTTATAAGATGTTGGCATTTCACGAGCCACATCATTTAAGACAAAATTTGAAAGAAAAAAAAAATAAGACGTCTAGCATTACTCTTATTTTATATATACCACTGCATACCATATGCGGTGGTGGTGATTCGAATTTGAAACACTATCACTCACACTGAATAAGCATCATTTCTACCCAGTTACATTGAACGGTAACACATATTTTGAGTTTGGTCCACTTAAAATGTAACATACCCATAAACAATTTATTGTATAATGAAAAAACAACTTGTCCTGGTTTATGACATTTATCTCAATGAATTGCATTTAAGGATCCAATCATTTAAATCCCCTACACAAATCATTCTGCATGGTGGAGCATTATACGCAATAAATACTGTTGGGAATTGGTTATGTTTTTGGCCGATAACATCAAATCGGAAAATTAAAATTTTAATATGTTGGTCCTATATATATATATGATAATTTTATTATTTCTTTTAAAAAATTAATTTATTATTTATATCACCAACTTTGATGACTTAAAGATATATCATGACATCATCAAATAGATGATATGGTCAAAAATTTTACATAAATCTTAGCATATATATATACAGTCCCGTTCACATCAGTGGACGTTGATATAACTACATCAGTGTGCACTGATGTAACTACATCAGTACCAATACATGTGGATCACTGATTATGGAGAAACTTTGACAAGTACATGTACTTTAAATCAAAATATGTAAATCTAATGGTCCACATCCAACATACTGAATATATATATATATATATATTTGAAAAAGTGATGGTATAGAATCAATAATCTCGATTATATATTTATACTTTCGGTAAATCTTGTAATATTGGTAAATGGTAAAAGCATCTCCAACGGTCTCCCTTGGAGACCCCCTTAAAGAAGGGTGAGTGTTGTTGTAAAGGGCCATTAATGGAGTATGTATTCCAACAATACTCCCTTAAACGGCTCCTTAATAATTTATTATTATTATTTTGATGTTTTACTTTATAATTATTATTGTAAAACAAATTACTCATTGGATGATAAAAAAGTTGTTGGGATTTAAAGTTAATTATCTGGTGCTTTAAAAAAAAATTAAATTAAATATATGGAGCCTATTTAAGGGAAGTTGAAGCCACCCCTTAGTTAAGAGAGTAAGCTCCACCAAAACACATTTAAAGGAGCTTTTATGGGACCTGTTGGAGTTGCAAAAATATAGCTTCTCTCTTAATTAAGCTAAGGGAGGTCTCAAAGGGAGACTGTTGGAGATGCTCTAACGTTGAAAATGCTCTAACGTTTCAAGATCAAATAATATTAAGTTTTACACCAATTTTTTAAACCGTTGGATGACATATGTCGTTATTCATTAATTCACGTAGTAACATATATAAAATGTAATTTCCGTCTTTTAAAATGTTTTGATTTAACTGTAAGCGAATAGCCAATGGCCTCTTGTCTTGGTGGTTGGAGTCTTCAAGGTGAAGTTCCACCACTAAGGTTCAAGTATTGGTATATAGTTGTAAATATTTATCCCACATTTGGCTATAAAATCCTAAAGCGTGGGGAGCCTCTCACCGATAATAGAAGTAGTATTCCGAACTGTGCTTGTTGAGTCTAATCTCGCCAAATAGAGCTGGATGTACAAGAGGGTTGCCCCGGCTGTAGCCCAGACAACCCTTTAGAAACAAAAAAAATAAGCATAAAGGGATAATTGCATAGAGTATCCCTAAGTTTTTATAATGTTATAAACATATGATATTTTTGTATAAATTTAATATAATATAAATATTTTATTGTTTAAAGTTTTAAAAATACAAATAATATTATAGCTTCTAACGTTATAGAATTAAGCCATTTTTCAATTTTAACTACTTTTTTCTTTAATTACATGTTTAAATAATTTTTTATGCATAAATTTTACAATAATGTATTTCATATTTTTAAGTAGACCATTATTGAATCAGTGTCATTTTATTGTTAAAAAAATAAAAAATAAAATACTTTCATCAAAAATTATATAAAAAGTTTTTTATTCTTAATCAATGTCTCACATGTATTGCACTGACTTTATTATATCAATATGCATTGAATAAGAAAATCACAAGAGTTTTTTCCACATTGCACACCAAATTTAATAAATTTAGTATGGGAATTTGTGAGCCATTAATTAAGCATTATAATATATCGACTAAACAAAAGTAGATAAATCCAACTATTGATAGGTAAAGAGTTGACTTATAATGTTAATGCGTATTGAGAAAAAAAAAATACTATTTATATATAGGGTAATTACTCTGGTGGCCATCAACTTATGCCACCACTATCAAAATGGCCACCGGATGGGGAATTGATTTCAAAATGGCCATTTTTGGCAAACATTGTTACATTATTGGTCATTTCATCCAATTCCATCAATTTCCATCCAATGCGTGGCATTTTGGTAAATAAGGGGATGACTTAATTTAATTATTTTAGATATTTTTTGAAAATCAATTTTTTCTTTTGTTTTTTGAAACAAATAATTATATTTAGTGTGTGTATATATGTATAACATATCTCAAACATATATATATATTCTTTTCAACTTATCTCAAATATATTTTTTAGATTTTGTAGCCTTAATCTTCTCAAAAAAGAATATATATATATATTTTTTTTTCTTTTCAACTTATCTCAAATATACTTTTTAGAATTTTTAAATTTTGTAGCCTTAATCTTTTTGATATATATATATATATATATACATACATTTGAGATATGCTATACGTATATACACACACTAAATATAATTATCTGTTTCAAAAAGCAAAAGAAAAAATTGATTTCCAAAAAATATCTAAAATAGATTAATGTCATCCACTTATTTATCAAAATGCCACTCATTTGATGGAATTAGATGTAATGACCATTAGTGTAATATTGTTTGCAAAAAATGACCATTTTGAAATCAATTCCTCATTTGGTGTCCATTTTGATATTGGTGGCATAAGTCGATGGCCACTAAGGTAATTACCCCTTATATATATAATTTAGGGCCAGTTTGGTATTGCTATAGCTTTTATAATAATCACTGTTAGCTGTGCTGAATGAATAATCAGCTGTGAAGTTAATCAGTAGATGTTTGGTTAATTATACTTTTAAAACAACTGTATAGCTCAAAAGCAGTATACATATATTTGGTAATTTTATTTCAAAAATGCTGAAATTAGTTACAATGACTAAAATAGACACGCTTTTAGAATATTATTTCATTTTTTTCATTAATTATATTATATTAAATCAATATTTAAGTATAATATTTAAATTAGAAAAAAAAAATTCATAAGAACGATAAAGATTTTATAAATCAAATCAATATTTAATTAGAATCTTTAATTTGTAGATGAAATAAGGTATATAAATGATTTTAATTTGATTTCATAAGGATAATAATGATATTTAAAAATATTCATTAAATGTTGAAATAGATTATTCCATAATCACTTTCAAAAAGTAACCATCATTTTGGAAGTTTTACCAAACATCATTTTATGTCAAAATTATAAAATAAGCTGATTTTAACTTCTCAAAAGCAATACCAAACTGGCCCTTAGCCCAAGCAGTAAATATTTTCTGGATTCATCTTTGTTGCCAGGTCCTGGTAGTATCTGTAATTCAAAAAAAAAAAAAAACTGTGGGCAAATAAATAGTTATTACATACAATGTAATTTCCATCGTTCAAATGTTTCGATTCAACTGTGTGCGAATAATTTAACGCTTAAATTTGTGTTAAAAAGTGTGGGTCGTCCTTGATGATCTTAACAAAAAAATGATATCACTGATATTTTTCTTCATTTTATGGATGACAAACTTACTTGAAATATATATGGTTCAAAATATTTGTGAAGTGTTATAATAATTTATAAGAGCTTAATTTGGACTCTCACACACATGAAAGTCCACATTGTCTTTATCAATTATAACTGATAGCTACTTCCAATATTTGAAAAAAATAATAATAATAATTTGAAAGAAAGATGTGTGAGTTTCTTTGGCTATATTTATGCTTAGGAGAATTGTCTTTGGCTAGACGTCGTACATATTTTCACTAAACCAGCGAGGAGCTGCCTTGTCAAAATTAGTTTTTTTCGAGACACTCTTTTTCATCCACTAATCAATTATCTTCCATCCTACACGACGTGGCCATGATTAGATAGTGAGCTATCATCATCTGTCTCGATCAGGGCCCGATTAGATTAAATATAGTTTGATCTGGAAAAAAGATTGTAGAGGTAACCAACTTTCTTGTTGATCATTTGCCATGTTTATATATTAGAAGAAAAATCAAAACAAGAAAGTTTGAAAATAAATATATTTAAAGAAATAAAAGGAAAAACAAAGATTTTCAATATTTAACTAGCTAACTTTTCATCATCTTCTTCTTCTTCTTTTTATCTCTTTGTAAATACTTGATATATGAATTTTAAAAAAGATTGTTTCAAAAAATAAAAATTAAAAAGATTAATAGTTCAAGATCAATTTAATCGAAGAACATCAACACTACTATGTGGTTTTCAGGTGTAGACGTTCTGGACTTTAACAAAAATCAAGACCTTGTAAAATTTCGATATTTGTATTTTTATATGTTTATGAGAATAGATGTATATATTAGTGGACAACCTTACAACTCAAAAGACTAGTCTAATGGGTTATGACATCCACAGGTATATTTACCCTTCTCTTATTATATGTGTTTTTAAAGTGAGATTCATCCCATCTTATTGAGCTTCAATACATGGGGGTTCTCTAACAACCCCCAAGTACCCTAAATTATGGATGGATCTACATCAAAACTATTAGGATCGTAAGATCTCCTTTTCAATACTATTTGCTTCGCATTCTTAGGTATGAACGCCGAGACTTTCGAATATATAGACCTTAACTCTCGATCAGTTGTACGACGAATCTAACTCTTCAATATATAACATTGATCCCATAATAAGATTTTACTATTAAGATTGTCGAGTTGGGAATTTGGGTATCCATCGAAAAAGAAACGAAGATTATATATGTTTAATTGATGTATTGATTTTTTTTATTTTTTGCAAAATTGATGTATTGATTTTAATGGTATTAACTATTAAGGGGGATGACTAATTAATGAAAAAAAAGGAAAAATATATAGGTGATCAGGAAATAAAACAACCAATATTTATGTTTTGTCTTGTATTGATTTCTCAATTAGATAGAAGGAATTGAGGGAGCAAAGTAGCTAGCAAACCATGCATGGAGAATGTAGACACGATCAAGCACAACTAATTCTGTAATAGCATGGCATGCTGTGATTATAATCTCTCTCACACTTGCACTGTTTTTTCTATGTCGCTACTACAAATTCTCATTTAGTGTATACTTTTCTCTTGTAAAATCTGTGCACATGACTTAATTCTCCATTTCCTTACTTGTATATATTAGGTAGTAGAAGAAGCATGTGATCATGTGAACATTTGAAACTAGCTCGATTGAAGAACCTTTCACTAGTGAATTATTGACCGTGTTTGAAAGTTCTTTTCAACACACAATAAATTAGACACTTTCGAATATTTGAAATCGATTTCATATTTTTCTACTACCTCTACAAAAAAAATAAAAATAAATAAATAAATGCTTATTATTTATCTAATTACAAATAATTGTCGATCTTATGGATTTGAATAGTGTTATATATATAATCAAACGCAAGATTTTCGTAATTTTTATTTTTTTTATTTTTTTGTATTTAATTGACTCTATAACGTTATAGAGTCAATCATATACACAATCTCTCAAAAGTAACTACATAACGTTAAGGAAAGGACTCTATAACATTACATAGTCTATTTTTTTCATTCATAAATCCCACCCTTGAAATTTCCTATATATATATAGTCCCGATCTGGTTAAAACGTCCTGATATAACTTTATCAGGATATTGAATGTGAGCCACTCATTATGGAGAAGCTTTGACAATTGTATACACACTTAAGTTAAAGTATGTAAAATTAGTGGCTCACATTCAATATCATTAAGAAGTTATATCAGATGCACTGATTTGAAATTATATATATATTTATGGGAAGTTAGGCTTGTGTAACTTGTGTAATATTGACATGCAAATCAGCTTGGCTCGGCTTAGCTTGAGTTAAACAAGGAAGAATGCGGCGCTTATGCCTCGTGATATTTCCACAAAACGGTATTCGAGAAATAAAGATGGAAGGCTACAAGGTTTATGTTAGAGCTAAAAAATGATAAATAATATGATTCTATATTTCTATCCATTTATGGATACACAAGTGGAAAATTTCTGGTCAAGATAATCTGCTGTTACATTACAATTGGAAGTAACAGTAATTAAAACATCACATGCTAAATATTTATGTATTTCCAGTAGAAAGATATTGTATTTTTTTGAGTCCCATCAAACGATTGAGAAGCTAAAAGCCTGAAAATAAGGTTTAAAAAATTTCAAAAAGAATGTGTTGGATCAATCATCAAAAGTTATTTGTAGATACCAAATCCAACAAAAAAAATTATGATAAAATTAAAAACGTGAAGAAAAGCTTGATTTGTAGGGAACAAGAAGCAGTTAAAAGGATGGATACCCTATTAAGATGTGTACATAGAATTTGCATGCGATTCATTCTTTAATTTTATAATTATTTTACAGTTGCTCAGATCAACAGCAAGGCTGCTACATGCTTTTTAACTTCACATTAATCCTCGAATTATATCTTTCCGATTTGTCATGTTGCATCTTGCAACATAAAAGGGAAAAACATCACAAGCGATCATATGCTGAAAAACATCTACTAAATATAAATATAGTTAATTATATCTTTCCGATTTGTCATGTTGCATCTTGCAACATAAAAGGGAAAAACATCACAAGCGATCATATGCTGAAAAACATCTACTAAATATAAATATAGTTGTGATATATATAGGATAATTAAATGAATTCTGATAACAATATTTCAATTTCTAGGGTATAAGGGAAATAATAACGCTATGTTTAGAGGTGAAACCATCTTCATCAAATTTAGAGGGTTTGAGGGATCGATTTGAGAATTTTATAAACTTTTAATAGAAAAATATAAATAACTAAAAAAATAGTAGGGTAGAATTTAAATAAACTTTAAAAAAAAAAAAAATGTGGAATTGAGGGTCATGGCCCCTCATATCATAAGGTGGCTTTGGCTATGTTTGATCAATATAGAAAAATAATTGTTCAGTTTTAGAATCCGTTATTGTGATCGAACAGTAGGAATTTTTTTTTTAAATTCTTGCTTCAAATTTATTTTTTAATTGTTATATTTTATTTTGATTCAAATTAATCGGATAATATGACTTGAACCCACATTGAAAAAAACAATGTTATAATAAAAATTTTAACTTAAATGTTCATTAATGTAATTATAGATTTTGTATTCTACTACATGTTCGAGTTGAATATCGATCATCATAATCACTACAGCTACAGGCCTACAGTCATAGTTCAAAAATCATCTACAGATATATATTTTGATCACTCGACAAAAAATGGGTCACTGACTCACTTCATGACTGCCAAAAAATAATAATAATAATAATAATTGATTACAAGAATCAACATATTCGAATATTATTTTGTTACTGATTGAGGAGTTATTGCTCCATTTGATTGACTGGTACGACTACGAGTACTAGTACCAACCACACATCTTACCAAAAATAATTATATATTATATATGTATTTGGCAATTTACTAGGCTTCAAGCCTTCCACACTGACCTAAACTGTTTCAATTCTGCAATTTTCCACAACAACTTCTAAGTTTGTTGACCTACACACTAGTATGAGAGTTAATTAAGGGGAATCTGAAATTCTAAATTAATATAATAATTAATAACTATAAATATCATTTATTATTTAACTGTAAATTAAATGTCTTCGAATGAGTAATGACATGACAAAATTTGTCCAAATTCATAATTCAAATAATGTGATAAAATAATTTGTAACTGACACATTATCCGTGATCTATAAGGTACCTGCAAATTAACTTGCTAAATCTTCTGGTAAAAAAATGGAAGAAATTTGTGGATAACGTAACATTGTTGTTACAAAATGTAGAAGTCATTATATAGAATTGAACAGTAATGCTACACAATTTAAAAATGTTAACTCAAAAATCAACCAAATTGATCCTAAGATTCATGTGAAGAAAATTATATAATTCAACCGAACTGGTGAGCAAAAAAAATGACAGCATAACATTATTGTTTTCGAATATATAAAAGCATGTAATAATTTTAAAAAAAAAATTGAATATATAAAAGTAAATGAACAGTAGTATTGAGACTTGAGAGCATATTTTGGACGGGACTAAAAATGTTAATGGCCACGAAAGATCATTAAAGAAGTAATAAAAAAAATTACACAGTTTCATTTCTTGGGCCGCTGTTAAAAGATATTTTTAATGCTACACTGTCTAAAAATTTATCTAAATTCATTGTCTAAACAATATGATAATGCCGATTAATAACTAGTATGCAATTGACGAGATGAGATTAATCCGATGGTAAACCTCCTTACACTTACACCACTAGGTTGCGGATTCGAATCATCTCCCCTACAAAAACCCTGAATTTATATAATAGTTTAACACTTATATATATATAACCGGTCTTTCTATTATCAGTTCCCTACATATTGATCATTGGATTTAAAAGATGTTTTGACAAGTGCATGAAACCAAGTTAAAGTATTTAAATCTAATGGCCCACAGACAATGAACTGATATATCTTTTGTCAGTTCGAACTGACAATAGAAAAATTGTATATATAACTACCACGCCATTTTATAATCAATATGATTACTAATTTACTACAAATCAGTATACATATCATTTGAATTATATGTAAAGATTGGTTGATTTTCCTCTGCATTTATGGCCACGAAAACAAATCAGTTCGATGATAAACCTCCTCACACCTACACCACAAGGTTGTGGATTCGAATCATCTCTTTTAAAAAAACCCTGAATTTATATAATAGTTTAACACTTCAAATAAAATAAAATAAATAAATAAATATATAACTACCACGCCATTTATAATCAATATGATTACTAATTTACTACAAATCAGTTTACTATCATTTGAATTATATTTAAAAATTGGTTGATTTTCCTCTGCATTCATGGCCACGAAAACATATTTGTCATCTTGCCCATCTATGTAGTAATTGAACTCACCTATCTCGCAACCAAACTGTCCTCTCATCAATAGTGCATTTTCCAGCATATCAGTAGGGCATTTGATAGAAACATTTTATCTATAGTACATGACCTACATGTTTTACAAAGCAAACTTTAATAATTACAAAGGCTTAAACGATTTCTGACCATCGATCTCACAAAACAATTGAGAGAAAATAGATGGTAGCTTGCCCTTTTTTAAGAATCATATCTTCTTCGATTTTCTTGTATGCAGATATTTCTTTGTTAACTAAAAATATGAACCTGTCATTTTTTTTTAAAAAAAAATACCTCGTTTACACTTACGTCTAGCGGCGACTCAAACCTGTAACATTATTAATTTGAATGAGCTCTTTTATCACCTATCACATTAGATGGTAGTTGTGCCTTTAACCGTTAATTGACATGGAATCGTTTTGAAAGTTTACTTGGAAAGATTTGGTTCGATATGGATTAAAGAATTCAAGATCGTCAAAATGTTACCACTAAAAGTAGGTGATTTTTTTTGTATTTTCTCGGTAACAATTTATCCATGTAAAGATCTTGTTCAAGACAACTAAGGGTTCTTTATTTTTTTTTTTTGTTTTTTTTAGAAATCCAACATCGAATAAATCAATGGTTTGTCAGAATCTACCTAAATAAGAACTATCCAGATAAGCAAGGCCGGCTGGAGCCTTAAGAGCATCTCCCACCCATCCTCTTAATTTACAACTCCAAGAAAATTTAGAGGATTGGAGAGAAAATGTTGCTCCCACCCATCCTCTAAATTGTTACCTCCAAGAAAAATTTTAGAGAACCACAACTCCATTCTCTATATTTAGAGAACCAATTCCATCCTCTAAAACCACTTTTTAACTTTTTTTATTCCAATTATATCATTTTAACTTTTTCATTAAATTCAATTAATGTATAATAAAATTTAATTTATACATTTTATTAACATAAAAATTATACCATTAGAAATGTCTCATTTATATCTTTAAAATGAGTCCAATATTGAATATTAATTAATAATTTTTTATTTACCATGTTTTACCATATCATATTTTAAAAAAAGTATAAAAAAAAATAAATTACAAATGTTATTATAAATAATATTTGTAAAAATTTAGTTGAACAATAATTTATTAAAGAAACTAAAAATAATAATGAAAATATAAGTTATTGAAGATTATTGAAGATATAAATGGAAATAGGGATAGAGATAGAGATAAGGATAGAGAGTGTGGTGAGAGCGAAAATTTTTTAGAGATGGAATCTGGGAGAAATATTCCTTTTTGGTTCTCTATTTTAGAGATAGAGATAGAGATTGGGTGGGAGATGCTCTAGGTAACTGAGGCCCCATCGAAAATCTAGGCCATATATTTTCATTATCAATATATATATTTTAATAACTAATATCCAATATTTTTCTTTCTATTTATTATTCAAAAAATATCTCATCTTTAAACTTATAAATTATCTTTTATTCCTATTTTCAAGTTAAAGATTCCTATTTTCAAGTAAACCACATTTAAGTGGACTTAAATAATCATTAACATTTTCCTAAAAAATAAATTACACATTAATGTTATTCTTTTGAGTAATACTACTTTGCCCAAATTTGGTGCCCAAATAATGTGGCAACACTTTCATCCATTTATTTAAATCAAGCAAATCCAATACAATCTAAATGAATGGATGAGAGTGTTGCCACGTCATTTGGACACCAGATTTGGGCACTAAATTTGGGCAAAGTAGTATTACTCTATTCTTTTTCTTTCAAAAGTTAAATTTGTTTTAATTATATATTTACACTAAAATCTATTATTTCATATCTTATATTTATATTCAATCAAACCCTCCTACTCAAATTGAAATCAAACTCTCCCACTGCACTTTCAAACTCTCTCATTGTTTCTCTACATACTCTTTTATAAACATTCCGGGTTCAATTGTTTCAAACTCTATTACTTTAATTTTATTTATTTATTTATTTATTTTGTTTTCAACCATAAATTTGTTTTTTTTTTCAAGCTTTGATTACTGATAATCTGATATTAGACATTTTTAGTAGAAAATATGAATTCGTATACGAAAAACTCAAAAATAAAAAATAAAAATAGAAAACTTGGTTGAATCGCAAAAAAGAGCTCTTGATAAATTTGTCAACAGTAGCAAAATAGGGGCTCTTGAATCGCAATGCCTCATTTTAAATTTTCGCCTAAGGCCCCAGCTACCCTTGAACCGCCCCTGCAAATAAGCACTACATCGGGATATATCTACCCCCTCAACAAGAGGAGAAAACTCCCCATGTATAGTAAAATGCTCACAGTGGGATTCAATCCCCCCACCAAAAAACATGGAAGGGGAGGGGCACAGGGATGCACACAAAACGGCTTATTGACGATCCTTTACTCCGACAACATCCAGGGGTTCCTCAAACAATGTGATATCTCACACCAGGTAAATCTTTAACCCTCGCCCCTTACTAAGACTACATAATGTTCTTGTGAATTATGGCAAATGCCATATATATAAGAAGTGATTTCAAACTCAGAGATTAATCGTGTACTCTGGCAACTTATTGCCACTCTACAATCTACATAACCGTACATGAAGATTTTCGCCACATATTGTTCCTCGTTCGAAGTCATTAGGATATTTTCCTCGTTCAATAATCTCCTCCCCTTTTTCCACTCCATCCCCATGAGTAACTAGGAATGTTGACTTGAAAGATTTGAAACATTTCAAATTTAATAAAATCACATCTTTAGAAAACAAAAGTTTTCAACTCAAAAATAATTAAATAAATAAAAGTTTTGTTTTTATTATGATCTAAAAACCGAAATGTTACAGTTTTCTCTTAAAATTTGGCAGAAAACTGATAAGTAAATTTTAAAAAAGCTTTCCAAATCCGTGCAAGTAATAATTAATTATAAAAATTGGAAAAAAAACAAGAATGAGTCATTTTCATTATAATTTTTTCCTTCAATAATTTCCTTTTGGGTTCAGACAAAAATCTCAGTACACAATTGTCAGATATTATGCTTGATATTACAATATTTAGATCTCTGACTTTTAAGATCTGCTTTTCATTTCTCTTGTAAAATCATGGAAGACAACAAGAAACAATCCGTAGTTACAAAAGATTCTATGGTAATATACAGAATTAACTTATTTAGATTGCTTCAAAACAATTTGATTTTCAGTCTGATCCTTCCTAGTTTTTAATCTGATGACATGAAATCGAATTGGAAATTGTTAATTAAGGTGGCAGAAAATCACAACATCATCAACATCAATGGCAAGCAATCTCCAAAACCGGCCAAAGGATACATAAGTCCAAAACATACGGGGTGCGGAAATCCTGCATGTTTTTCGTGTGGGATTCCAATTATCACCAGTGTAAAATAAAAATAAAAAGATCGGAATACTATATGAAAAAAATATACAGGATCCAACGCCTCATGAGTTCTGTATATAAATATATAAACAAAGTCATGTGTCATGTTCTTAACACGCAAGCCACAACTTTTTCCTAAAAAGAAACTTCACTAATTTTCTCTTCGAAATGTATTGTTCCAACTTAATGAATTCTAAATTCTAAGCACTAGTTTGATTAATTGACCACTTAGAATCAAATGTGTATATTAATTATTTAATTGTATACGAAATGTGGAGACACATTTACATACCAATTTTCATTGAAACATTGTGTTAGTTGATAGAGAAAAAAACAAAGATATATATAAATGAAAATTAGCCAAAGAAAGGCATGAAAACACAATTAGGAACATTAATGGAAAATTGTTGAATATAAGAAATTGGAAAAAAAATAATTCAAAAATCAATCAATCGTGTAAAGTCTCAAGAGGCACATGCAGAGAATTGAAAAGCATAAGATTATCATGATATATAAACTGTAACTCGTTTTTGTAATTTCCATTTCTTCACGTAACCTAACAAACAATATATTTTGAAAGAAAACAAGTTTTGTTAACTACCTCGTTTGTCCGAACAAGACACGTGTGGATAGAATACAAGTTAAACAAATCCCAGTTAACCTCAGATATTATATGATACGATTTTAGTAGCTAAATACACTATTTATGGATTGAATATTTTCTTTGATAAAATATCTTATGCGGTCCACCTATATAACCGAAACCTAGCTATTTCGTGAATTGTATAGTATTTTACTTCATAAAATTAAAGTCAATGGTTCCTAACAAATCGGAAGCATAAAAGTCAAGTAAGTGATTACACTTCATACGTACAATATTTAACTTAATATTTGAATTTTACCGACATATAACAAAGTCAATGGATCCTAACAATTTGTAAACATAAAAGACGATGAAGTTCCTGCCAACTAAGCCAAGCCGAGTCTGATAAAGAGGAAAATTCCAGTCTTGGAGGAGACTCGATTAACAACTCAAGTCTTGAATTTAGCTAATGATAAATACCAAAAGTAAGTTTTGTCAAATTTATTTGTTTATTTATTTTTTTATTGAAAATATCTCGGCAGAGTCAAAGTATCCAGCTGGATGAAATGTTGATCGTGACTTTTAACCCACAAAGTCCCATATCTTCTCTCTCATCATCGTCCGTCGGTAACTTTGTGGACCCCCACAAAATGCAGTTTTTCCAGTTATAACTCTTCTCCTCACCAACCGTATCCGTATATATGTACAGCATTCCACTCTCTCTCTCAATGTTACTGTCGAACACACAATTTAGACATATTTAGAGTATATCATTACACTTTTATCATGTATATTATTTTGATTAAAGTTGTGTTGCTTACATGATAAATGTGTGGTGATGTATATTAGTAAATATAAGTATACCTAAATTGTGTCATTTTCTCTACGCTCTAGTCTCTACAAGTATCTGTTTTCATTTAAATTACATATAATAAACAAATTCTCTCTCCCTCTTTGGCTCACACGTCATGTAAAAGAGTAAATAATAATAATAATGATATTTTCTTGCACTCTATCATGGTGGTACCCTTATACTTTCTTGAGAAAAACGTGCATGGAACAGGCTCACTTTCATATAATGAAACCGTCCAATAAAATTGTACCATTTATTTTGGAAGTACCATATATCACACTTTTATTATATGGTCTCATTGAGCCAATGAAACCGTCTTATGTAAGTTTTTCTCTGCTTTCTATTCTCTATCTTCCTTTTCTCTTCATTAAATTCTCTACTCCACTTTTTTTCACTTATAAAAGGCTCACCTGATTCTCCCAAATTTGCACAATCGAGTGTAGCGTTACCAGAATCAAGAACAGCCTAGCTTCTCTGTTCTTCTTTTTCTCTTCTTCTCTCACACATTCTTCTCTCAAGTCCTCCAAAAAAATCGAAGGTTTACATAAAATCTCTCTCGAGTACTAAAACGGTGCGCAGAAGCCTCTTCAGTGATTTTCACTTTTCATCACTATATACATATAAAAAAAAAAACAAAAAAAACAAAAAAAACAAAAAAACAAAAAACAAAAAACAAAAAATGAGTCTTTCAATGAAACCTGTGCAGCCATGCACAATCTCCACTACCGTACCCACTTCATCAAAACAAGTAACATTCCGCTGCTGCACTATCACCGCCCAACCCATAAAACGCAGCAATACGACGTCGTTCGATATCAAAGCTCCAAAAAACTGGGAGCGGTTACTCGACCCGATCCACCATCATGATCTCCAGAACCCAATTCCCTACTCTCCGGTAACTGAGACGACGACGACGACACGGCCGTTCAGGCTCGGCAAGCGATGGATGGAGTACCAAGGAATCCGAAACTGGGACGGACTACTTGACCCGTTAGACGACAATCTCCGCGGTGAGATCCTCCGATACGGTGATTTCGTCGAAGCTGCTTACCAGTCTTACGATTTCGAACCTTCTTCTCCGACATATGCAACATGTCGCTTCACGAAAAGCACATTGCTCGACCGGTCCGGTCTGCCTGAAACCGGTTACCGAGTGACGAAGAACTTGCGTGCCACGTCAGGTATTCAGCTGCCACGTTGGATTGACAGGGCACCGAGTTGGATGGCGACTCAGTCCAGCTGGATTGGCTACGTGGCAGTCTGTCAGGACAAGGAGGAGATTTCACGACTCGGTAGACGAGACGTTGTTATTGCTTTCAGAGGCACCGCCACTTGTCTCGAATGGCTCGAGAATCTACGGGCCACACTCACTCACCTGCCAACAGATGGTCCAAAACCCGGTTTAGACGGGTCAGGACCCATGGTAGAAAGTGGGTTCTTGAGTTTGTACACTTCAAGGTCCGCCACGTCACAGAGTCTACAAGAAATGATCCGTGAAGAGATCAAACGGCTACTACAAACTTATGGCGACGAGCCTCTCAGCTTGACTATAACAGGACACAGCCTCGGCGCCGCTCTCGCTACACTGACGGCGTACGACATCAAGACTAACTTCAAACGCGCGCCGTTAGTGACCGTGATCTCCTTTGGCGGTCCACGTGTTGGAAACCGGAGCTTCAGACAAAAACTGGAACGACAAGGAACAAAAGTGTTACGAATAGTGAACTCCGACGATCTAATAACGAAAGTACCTGGATTCGTTATAGACAACAACGAAGATGATGATGACGTGTCGAAAAAGCGAGATGTCCAGGTGGGGTCCGGCTTGCCGAGCTGGATACAAAAGCGAATGGAAGATACACAATTGTGGGCTTACGCAGAGGTGGGCAGAGAACTGAGACTTAGTTCAAGAGACTCACCATACCTAAAAAGTATCAATGTGGCCACCTGTCACGAGCTCAAGACGTATCTGCACTTGGTTAATGGATTCGTGAGCTCCACATGTCCTTTTAGAGCCACAGCTAAGAGAGTTCTCGACCATAATCGTAGAGAAAAAGTAAAAAATTTAAAAAGAGAAAAGTAGAAGACATTGATCTCAGGTATACCTGAATTTTGTACATAGATATATATAACAGATACCATGTCCTGCTAAATTGGGGAGTGTAACATTGTCAATTCTTCGTAAGAAATTGATAAAGAAACCCACATCGATTTTCTTTTAAAGAGATACTGCCACCCGCCACCAGATTACACCTGGGTGCTTGTCTTTATTATTTTGGTGCCAATTTTTGTGGCATACATAAGATGATGGAATATATGACCAATAGGTAATAATAGAGGGAGTGTCTGTCCATCTATTTTTCGGTGCATGACTATGACTATGAGCAACCAATATCGTTATAGTCTACAGCTAGCCATGTAATAGTGTGCTATGAACTACCAATAACAACATAAGACGATGGATTCTGCGGTCATTGATAGAATTAAAAAGAAAAGAGAAATTGTTCGTGCATTGACTTTCTAGATGAATATGAATAACAATTAACATGATAGTCTCACATCAGGCAATGTGAATTTAAAAGGAAATCAATAACATGATAATCTTGCGTTATGCAATATTGTGTTATGAAAGACCAATAATATAATAGTTTCATGTTATGAGTAAATAATAATATAATAGTCTTACATGAGTTACATCATGTAACATGAAGTTAAGGGTACACCAGATGTAATAATTAAGCAAAAGTCAAAAGAGAAGAAAATGGTTGTTCTATATATCTATCTTGGTGATGGGTGTATGGAAATCACGTGACTTGTGGACGAAATTACATAAATAACCCCTGTGCCGACCATTTTTACAAAACTCACCATAGTGGCACAGGCACCGACCTGTTCGCTTGAGGGAAGGACTGGACTGCACGAACACATGCTCATATATTATACTTTTAAATTGTGTCCTAATCAACTAAACCAATCAAGCGCCGTCCATACCAAACAAGGGTCTGTTTGTGTTTGAAAATTTCGAAATCTTCTTTAAGTGTTTCGGATTTCTAATCTTTAAAATTGTAATTATTGAGCTATGTACACGTAATTTGTTCTCTCTGTGTAGGCTAGCTACCGTGTACTGGCTAGCACTAGCCGTTGAATGTATATTTGTCGTGAGATTGTCAAAGTAATATTTCTCTAATGATTTTTCAGATCAAATTTGTGGTTCAGTATTATTATTTGGTATATGACGGGACACATATGCTTACCTATATATTAAGTAAATCAAATTTGTGGTTTCAATATTGTTTATTTGGTATATGATGGGAATATGGGATACATCAAGTTTACCTATACATTAAGTAAATCTAAGATAATAAGAACTTTTCAACAAATCACAAGAATAGCATTGAATAATGGGTCTAAATAACACTTTTTCAACCTTGAATTTTGAAAGTATAATTGATTTAATAACTCTTGTTTTATTAATATCAAAGTAGGTGGTGATCAGACCAAAATACCTCTATTTTTTTACTTTTACTTTTTATTTTTAATTTTCTTTATTTTCTCTCGCTTTCTTTCTCTCATTTCGCAATTCACATGAACTCTCCTCTTTGAAGAGTATATCCATATCTTTTCAAAATTGAAGTCCACCCAGGTTTAAAGAGTAGATCCATTCATTAAAACCTTGTTTTGAACCTCAATCTGAAAATTCAGACAAGCTAATTGGAAGAGTTGATAAGGTAAATTTCCTCCATAAACTAGTTGAGAAACTCCTACAATGTCATTTATTTCAGTTGTGATTTGGAAACTTGCATTTTCAATTTATTAGATGTTTATGTTGAACTGAAATACTTATTCTCCATTTTGAACTTTTGATCTGGTTTTCTGAAAAAGTTTGTGTTTGTTCGAGACTCATTTGATGTATTTGAGACTTGTTTTATGTTTTCGAGATTTAATTTTGTCAATTTCAAGACTTATTTTGTAAATTCAAGATTTACTGGGTCAATTCGAGACTTATGGGGTACTTGCATATTCGAGATTTACTGGGGATGAAATAAGTTTTTTTTTTTTTTTTTTTTTTTGGTCTTCTTCTTCTTCATCGCGATGGAAATGGTGAAAGTGACCGATACGACAATAGCGCCAGTTGACTCCGAAAATAGTCGGGTCTGGAAGATCAAACGACGCTAAGTCGGGTATAACCACTTAGGAAACAACCATCCCAAGATTTCACCGGCACATGTCGAAATTTACTTTGCTAAAAATTGTGGTGCAACTCCTCACGTTAGGTTCCCAGGGAGTTCGCTCAGCCATCGACATCCTTGTCCACCATACACCTTGCATCACCTCCTAACCAATGCCTGTGCACAATTGTGGACCCGCTATCAGCTACATCCTTTTCACGGCAACTAGCGGTCATGCCATGAGGATATTTATGTCCCTTTAGAGGACATCACTGTAGTCATCAAACTCAAGAGAGGTGATTGTCGGATCACCCTCTTTGGAGCCCTTAGCCGCACTTGTTTTCTTCTTTTGACAATCCTTCCTTATGTGTCCAAACTGTCCACATCCCCAACAAGTGACTTTCTCTTTGAAGTTCCATTTTTTTCTGTCAACCAAAAGAACAGAGTTATCAGAAGATTTACCTTCACTCTTTAGCCTTCGTTCCTCAGAGATAAGTTTGTTCGCTACATCTCCAAAGCATATGGTTGAACTCCCATGCATCAAGATTGGCTTCATGTGCGCATATGACGGTGGAAGAGACTAGATGAGTCTAAGACCTTTGTCTTATTCATCAATCTTTACTCCAATCGACTCTAATTCTGAAACTATCCCATTAAGCACTCCCAGATGATCAAAAATTTTCGTATCTGCAGCATGTGAAACTGCTCATTCAGGTAGAACCGGTTGCAAACGCTATTCGCTTGATATAATTCTTCAAGCCTCTCCCAAAGTTCTTTCGCTGAATTTGTTCTATGAATATTTGCAAGAACGTTCTTGGCTAGGCACAATCGTATCGCACTCGCAGCTCTCTCATCCAAATCCTCCCAATCATCATCGCTCATCTTTGATTTTCCAGAACTAGTACTAGCCGCATCTTTACTAGAAACTCCAGAGCCTTTGGGGTTCGCAGGGGTTGACTTGCCCTTCAACGCCTTGTGTAAACCATGTTGGATTAATATATCCTTGACTTGAATTTACCACAAGCCAAAGTTCATCTTTCCGTCGAATTTCTCAATATCAAATCTCATTATCCTTGCCATAAAGCTGTTAAGACCACTATCAAGCAACCGGGGCTCTGATACCAATTGTTAGCGAACAAATCTTTTACTAATACGCGTGGAAGCGTTGCCGGATAGAACACAAACAAACACAGTAACAAAGAAAAGAAAAGATGAAGAGAAGTAATTTAAATCTAATCACACACAACACAAGAATTTACGTGGAAACCAAAATCAGGGAAAAAACCACGGCCGTCAGGACGACAAGAGAAAGTTCCAATATGTGATAAATTGTTACAACCACACACTCAGGATCTCTCTCTAAATAATACCCCAGACCCAATTACACCAAATGCTCACTTTGAGATCTCTCTAGTATTTGCTATTTTGCTCCACCACACTCAGGTGTTTTTCACACACATAATAACCTAGTTATCATGGTCTATTTATATGAATTACAGAGAGTTAAACTAACAAGGAAATCCTACTCCTATACATACAAGAATACTTATTCCATATAAATACTATTTCCTATTTAAGATAAGCCTTCTTTCAAGGAGAAATCATTTTCCCATTAGAACTTCCAGAAGCCACATATTTCCTCTTCAAAGAATATTTTCTGATTCGACGCATGCTTGTGATTAACTACGATTTAAGTTGCAGTTGGCCACCCGCTTCCTAAACCGTGATCCATAAGCCATGTCACCAAGATCCATCACGACCGCTACCGGTACCGCTGCCATGACCACAGCGGTCACCGCAGCGGTACAAACTGGAATGAGACTGCTGCCGTAGCGCTGCCAAACAATTGGCAGCGGTGTCCTACCGTTGCCATGACCGCTGCCAAAGCCACAGTGGCTTGGCAGCGGTTTCAGCTGTTCTCCGCTTCTTCAGTTCGTTTCGCCTCCAAGCCTCCCTCAATCATAACCTCATACTCCCAAACGCTCTCACGTCTCCAGGAAGTCTCCGCATTAGTAAATCGGGTTTGGTAACCATTGGAGAATTCAAGCCATATCCAACAATTTACTGGGGATGAAATAAGTTTTTATTTTTATTTTTTTATTTTTGGTCTTCTTCTTCATCGCGATGGAAATGGTGAAAGTAACCGATACGACAATAGCGCCGGTTGACTCCGAAAATAGTCGGGTCTGGAAGATCGAATGATGCTGACTTCACTGGCGCCATCGGTTTCGTCAGATTCACGATAGATCGTCGCAGATCTGACGATGAAGGTTCGGCGACAATTCGGGTTTGGCTTCATTTCTCTCCATATATCTCGAAACTGAAAACGGACACTTCAGTTACAATGGTTGGCACTCGACAGACGTTTTCCTGAATATTTTTTTCGATCAACTCATTGGTGATTATGTCGGCGGCGGCAACTCAATTGATGGAGCTTGGAGTTTGAAGTTTTTGAAAAAAAAAAAAAAAAAAAAATACCGTTAAGAGAAAATTGTAAAAGAGTAAGGGTAGTTTTATCCAAATCTCATCTTTAGTGCTATTTAATTAAACTAGAGTTATTAATGTGTGCTAATTGCTTAAATCACTTCCAAAAAATGCTATATAATTTTTTAGTCCAATTATAAAGCAAAAAGGCAATTATTCTAGTCTCACTGGGATAATTTAATGATTGTATTAAACATTATTCTACATCAAATTATTTTGAATTGGATTGGACGAACAGTATCATGTGGTTTTTAAAGATTCTAATCAAGTTCAATTTCGAAAACATCAAATATGACATGGCCTTCGTTATTACACATTTACACCACACCTAGTCCCTCCAGCGAAAGCAACAACAAAAAAATATATCTCTACAATCTAAGAACATGGTTTGGTAGTTATCTATATATCATGCATATATTGCTTCAATAATTTCAAGAATGCATTTGAGTACTCTAATGATTGTAACGATATAACTCTAATTGCATACTTACCACGTGCTTTAATTTTGCATATGAGTAATTGGATTCTCTATAGAGCAGAGTGTGACGATTCCTGAAGAAAAAAAAAAAAAAAACATGTTATGATTCGATGTACCCCCAAAAGAGAGGGAGAGAGAGATGAAACATTGTAGCATGACATTTGGAGGGAAAAAAAAAGAAAGGAAAGAGAATGATAAGAACAAAGTTGTAACCCTCAATCGAATTAAAAAATTATGACTAAAGAATTAGAATGCGATGGTTCATAATCATTCACGAGAGAAAATGCGACAATGAAAATAGACATTTTGACAAATAAAATCACATGTTAACAGTATATAATACTTATCGTCCAAGTTAACAAACGATATCACATGTCAAAATTTAATTAGATTACATATCGATGTCATTACAGTTATTATTAACTACGAAGTTTACATATAATCAAATTTGTATATACTTCTATGTCTTGAAAAAAAAATTAATTTAATTTTCTTAACTATAATCACAAACATTTAATACGCAACAAATAATAATTAAAAAAAAAAAATGTAACTCGATCTCAATCAAATGCAAAATTCTGATGACCTTTGAATAAATGAAAGAACAAGAAGAAAATGATGGCTCATATTTTTTGTTTTTTGTTTTTTGTTTTTTTAACATTATCTATCTATCCACCAATTTAGACTAGGTTTTTATTTTTTATTTTTTTTATTTTAAGCTTTTTACTATTAGTAGGATTCGAGCCGCTAATTTGAAGTCATTTACCTAAACCCAAAACTCGTTCATCTACCAACATAGCTCGTTAATTAAACTCTGAGGTTGAAAATGTTTCTAAGGTAATTCTTAAACCCTCCACTTTCTCTAACGATTTGTTAAGTGAAAAAAACACAGATCCTAAAGAAATATCCAGAATTTACTTTCCATGGAAGTTTCTTTTCATTTCGTGTTAATTAATTGTAAGATAATATATCTCGAGTCATGAATCAACCAAAGTGAGCTGTAGTTATAATACTTTTGAAGATCAATTCATTCTCTTTGATAGTTGTCAAGGCATGAGCCGTATCTAGTATTTCTCATGCCTCTTGTGCATTTCCAGTAATTTGGATCAACTTGTATTAGTTGACGTCCATAGCACAAAGAATGACATACATCGCTTTGTGATTCATTTGACCATTGCCTTGATAACCTATCACTTGTTTTGAAAAGATGCACGTAGACTAATTTTACATTAAGTTGGGAGTGTCCACACCCCCAAACCTAAACTTAACATTGTACTCAATATTGCACAACGGAACCATCGATCTCCACACATATACATAGACTATGCAAACAAGAGTTGAGAGAAAAGTACAAAACACAAAAACAAACAAATAAAATAAACCTAAGATCTAAGCATAAGCAAAATACAAATCACTCTTAGATCTAGACAAAAATATCATGCTTAATTAAGGTGGCCCACAATGTGTATGAACCTTTCACTATCCATTTTGTAGAGAAATCCCTAATTAACTCATGACCATAGATTAATTGGAGAATCTCTCTACAATCAATTTTTTTTTTTCTTTTTAGTGAATTGTCATTCACAGGACCCGTCCATTTGTAGAAAACAACTGTATGAAGCACTGCTCTTATAGCGGTTGTGATATTATATAGTCCAATTAGTCTCATGACTCGTGAGTCATGAATGAAGAAAAATCTCATACAGTATAATCTATTCTTTATAATTTTTTGGGCTATGATGCCTCATATATGAAGTCATGATCACACGCAAATTGCCAAATATATACTTAAATTAGAGTATTAGACTGGTGAGACTTGAGACTTGAGAGTAATTAAATTGGTCTACATATACGACCGTTAATTCAAACAATAAATTCAATCAAATAGTAATTAAATGCATCTTGCAATATTCTACATATAACGTGTCCCGTACTCCCGTATATGTTTCTGTTGTGTAAATGTGTCTCATGCATTATAAATACCAAACACTCGTGACTTCTACCACGAGAATTTATCATTGTTTACACCCATCAAGACCTACAAATTCTAGTTATATGTCGTGTCAAATAGGGGTGGAGCCAGAAAAATTAGTTTAGAAATATCAAAGTAGTAAAATAAAACATCTAGGGGGTTAAAGTAATATTTTACAAAATTTAATATTAAACAAACAAATGGGATTTTATCAAATCCGCTAAATCATTGAAGGAGATTCTCACCGTACATATAATCATATACATGCATGATTAAAACCAGAAGGTTCTAGTTTAATTTTAAAGATACTTTAACTTTTGAAACGCTGTCGTTTCCATGTACGACACTCGACAGTGACACTCATGAACCACGCTTCCGGGAGGATTTATTGTGACCGGTGACGTTACATATACTGCTGTAGAAACGTGGTCATAGTTTTTACAGGGTCCCAGGTCGGTGGTCCTCAAAAAAATTGTGGTCATTGTTTAAATTAAAACAATGGGAAAGTCAAATAAGAAAGTTGACGGTGTGACAAAAGACAAATTCAAGAAAGTGTTAAATCATGTTAATCATGTTAAAAAATTCTGATTATAGAAATAAATAAATAAAATTCTCAGCATAAATTTCTTAGCCGAAATCGGTAATAAAACTTATGAGGTCCAATAATGTTTGAAATCAAAGACTGCTACTTTGTGTTATAATATTGAAGCGACTTTCAAATATATTTGAAAACATAAAGCCTACCACATCCACATATAAGCTTTTAACATTCTTCCTCTCCTTTATATGCCTAGCTTTCAAAAAATATGTTAGGTAGAGTTCATCATATCTCAACTTTTATTCTTCTTTTTTATTTTATTTTGGTATCGAATCCTAGATTATCAGATATGATAAATTTATAGGTGAAACCGACATATTTAAATTTTATAGGATTGGGGACATGACAAGAAAGTTTTTATATTTAACACATAAATCATTACCACACAAAACATGTAAGAACTATAATTATATATATATATATATAATTAAAAAATAAAAAATAAAAATAAAAAACCTGACCTGGAATCACATCTGATAATTTAAGACCCCTTAACAAAAAAAAAAAAAAAAAAAAAAAAAAAACGAAATCCTGTGCCTAAAACATACTATATAAATATAAGGTTAATTGGCACTGATGCCCCCTAAATTCTTCCAAAATATGCACTATGCCTCTTATATTTTTTTTTCCCCATTAAACCCCGTGAACTCTCGTTTTTTGGCAAACATTTGGGTTTTTTGCCCCTGTGAGTCGGCATCAACAGTCGGCATTTACCGATTTGTTAGAGTTCAAGGGGTTTAATGGTGAAAAAAAAAATATAAGAGATATAGTACATATTTTAGAAGAGTTTAGGAGACATCAGTGTCGATTAGTCTAAATATAATAAATCTTTAGAGTTTGAGTGTACTGTTAACCTTGCTTGGTTGAGTATAGCGAAGAAAAGACAGCCGATCAGCGAGTCCCACACGGAGCAGCCAGAACCTACCAGGTGGCCAAAAGTATAATGCAGCCAAAACTGCTTCCCGGAATACAACAGGCAAAATTGCGGCTTAAAAGAGATCAAAAGTAATTTTCATTTGAATTCACAATCACTACCAAACTTTGACTTTTTAAAGTTTAGAGTGTCATTGGGCATCAGTCTAAATCAAATCTAACAGTAGATAACGAATGCAGATAGTGATAGCACCAGAAAAAGACTTCAATAAAAACAGGCGTTCATGCTTTTCACACTTGGATCATTTTTACCACCCAATTCTTTCTCTCTCTCTCTCTCTCAAAATATCTTATTACAATCTTCCATAGATTCCAATTATGTTAGGATTTACACAGATTTTTGTACTTTCAAGATCCAATTTAGGCAGAGAACCATTATATCTTCTTTGTAATGATTTTTTTTTTTTGTTTGTTTGTTTTGACATCAACTAAATTACAAATCCAACAAATCAAATATATACTTTCTTTTATCTTTTATAGTAAAGTTTATGTATCGGGAATTTGTATATCACTTAAAACAAAATTCCCTATCAATTAACCTAGTTTTAACCTAATAAAAATAATTAAACTATAACAACAATATTCATGAGAGAATTTGCAACAAAAAGAAAGAAAGAAAAAAAAAAAACTTTAGCTTAATCTTTCTAATTTCTAGTTTAGATAGTACAAAAAGGGTGTTTCTCAATTTCCAAATAGACGATGCTTAATGCAAAATCAATGTTACAATTTCTTCAATTTTGGCATAACAATTGATGAATGCACAAGGAGGTCAATTTTTGGGTACTATTATGAGGAGCAATTCAGAAATAGTAATATTAATGTTTTGAATTAGAAATCAAGAAACCCTAACCTTTTTTTTTACCCTCGCCCCCATGGACGTAGTTCAGCTAATAAATGAACGAGGTTAGGGTTTGGACAAATGACTCCCAAGTCAGCGGTTCGAATCTTACCAATGTCAAAAGCTTTGAAAAAAATGCATTGTCTAGATATGTGGATGGATAAATACTGTAAAAAATAAATTAGAAATTACCCTCCTTAACCACCATTGGGTTGTCTTTAATAATATGTATATATATTAATTTTAGGGTCCAAAAATTAAATAGCACTTTTTTGGGGAGGGCTTGTGCAAATAGCACTACTTTAATAAGTCTTGTTTTAATAGCACCAAAATAGGTGGTGAGACCGAAATACCCCCACTTACTCTTTTCCTTTATATTTTTTTTCTCGAAAATTCGAGACTTATTTGTAGTTTAGAGACTTATTAGGTCAAATTCGAGATTTATTCATGAGTTTATCGAGACTTATTAATACGTTTCGAGACTTAATTCAAGTTTGTTCAGGACTTATTTTGTTCGACCTCCATCAATGGTGACAGTGACGATCCGACGAAGGCACCGGTTGACTCCGGAGATAGTTGGATTTGGAAGATCGAACGACGCTGAGTTCGTTGGCGCCATCAGTTTCGTCAGATTTGCGACGGATCATCATAGATCAGATGATGAATATTCGATGACGGTTTGGGTTTGGCTTCGGCTTCGTTTCTCTCTCTACACAGCTCGAAAATGAAAACGAAGACTTCGATTACAATGATTGGCACTCGACGAACGTTTTCCTGGTGGTTTTGTCGGTCAACTCGCCGATTGGCGATGACACCTCCATTGAAGCTCCATCAATGGAGGTTTTGGAAAAAGGGAGAAGAAAGAAGGTGAAGGACATATAAGAGAAAAGAAAAGAAGTTGAGGGGTATTTTTATCTAAATTTCATTTTTAGTGCTATTAAAACAAAAGTTATTAAAGTGTGATAGTTATACAAGTTAAAATTGAAAAAGTGCTATATACCCTTGTTTTCTCTTAAGTATTATTGAGCACGTAGATATAAATATACACGTAAATCAATAGACTGAACCTAAAATACAAATGGGACAGAGAAGAAACAGAAGTTTATGCTCTTGTACACAAAATACAAGGACTATGACAAGAATCAAGAGAATCACCATTGAATCAAATCAAGAAAATATTATTCTTTGTTAATGAAATACAAGGTAGAAAAGAAAAGAGAGAAAAAACAAAGACCATAAACCCAAATGCATTAATTTCCAATCAATCAAAGAGAAATCAAAGATCTTATTAACAAAGTGTGGTCCGAGTTGTGTTTCGATATCTCATCACTTCCATTCACAGTTGAATAGACGTATTTCTTGGTCTATGAATACTCGGGGTTTAATTGAGCTGTCATGTCGAACCTTTTTTTTTTTCAAAATAATTTGTCCGCAGGCTCTCATTTTTCAAAATAATCAATTAATTAACATATATATATATATATATATTCTTTTAAATAATTATACATAATTCAAAATTTAGGAAGAAGAATACGACTTAAACTCACAACTTCAATGGTGTAGGTATAAGGGGCATAACTTTAGGTCAACCTCATAAAGTCTTACACAAAAGACTACTGAAATGCCAAATTCTAATAGATATTATATGTTGATAATTGAATACTAATGATTCTTTGAAAGTTCAACGGAGCTTAAATCAATAAGTGATTCTTCTATGCAAAGATAAAATATAGTTCCAAATATATATTTAAAAGGATTCAACAATAGAACTACTACGTACCCTAATACAGCTTAGTGGTGATGACGCTAATTCAATCTAATAATATCATATTAAATATAACACATTATCAAGTTAAATATAAAAACTTACATTAGACTGTAGTTCACCCAAAGTAGTTAATTCTTCAAATAAATGCCATCTCTTAATTTCGAAAAGCTAGAAATAAAAGAAACTGAAAAACAAAATCCGAAAATTCACATAGTCATGTCCATAGTCAAAGATGTCATGAACCAATATTGGCAAAATATTCAAGGACAATATGACACTACTTGATGACTCAAAAAAGAAAAATCCTTTCAAGTACTACTACATTTAACAGAAAAAATCAAATCTTGGGACCATTCATTGATCACGAGAAAAATGATTGTCCTCGTTATATATATACACAGCTAGCATTTAATTGCTACCTGTTGCTTTTTCAAACTAGTACGTACAAACGATAGATCAGTCATGGCGGTGCATGATCATTCATTTTTTTTCTCAGAGAAAATGAAAGAAAAAGAGGAAGAGATCGACAACCAACCAATTATAACATAATCCACACACGAGTACTGTTAGGGGCTTAGGGTTGATCAATCTAAAATTTTGCATCACATCGTATATAAGCTTATAAAAATACGAATAATAATAGTGAATTAGGGTTTGCAACTACGTACACACAATGCATTTTTTTTTTGTTGATCAAGTCTAAGGGAAAAGAAAAGAAAAAAAAAAAACTGGTTAAAAGTTAAGTTGACTATCGAACTATATCTTATTAGTTAGAGGCGAAGCCAGCCAACTCTAAAAAACTAGAGGGGCCAATTTGAAAAACCATCGGAATTTTAATATCAAACTTTAATATATATATTCTAGCAAACTTCACAATAGAGAAAATATACAAACTCAAATTGTAACCACAAAGATAATTTTTTATTTTTTTTACAATTTGTAATGTGTTTACTAACACATTATCTCTATGGGCGGTGCAGCTGTGGTCCTCTATGTGTTATGTGTTGGTCCTTCAAACACAAGGAAATTGTAATGGAGATGACAGTTGTCGGCAGTACAAGTTCAGTCAAGTACTAGTATATACGCAAAATGAAAAAAAAAAAGAAAAGAAAAGAAGGCAGACCGTATAACATAATTTCATTCTCCTTTACACGAAATTCGCTTTAATAAATAAATACAGTTGCATTATATTGTACCCCAAAAAAAAAATTGCATATATTTTTTTTATTTTTAAAAATACAATAAAACTGTACACTATATAATTCGAATTCTAACAGATTGATTCATAGAAAGCATAATATATATATATATAATCATAAGATCCCAACAGTCAGATCTCAATTTTATGCCCAAAATCAGCAACAAAAATAAAATAAAATTATAATACTACCAAATGACCCAAAATAAGTCTTTTTTAGGGCTTTTCTAACATAGCTAGCTTTTGTAAAACAGAAATATTTTCCATCACAGGCACAGCATAAAATAAAAATAGAGAAAAGTTGGAGATAAAATAAGAAAAGTGAATTAGGGTTCGAAGTACATACCAATTTTGCCATATTTTCTGTTCTTCTTGGATCTTTAGAATATTTTCACGATAACGATAGTAAGTGTTAGAAATATAATAAATAGAGGGGTCACAATTTCTGAATATTTTTATAACATTTATTATACCATTATCTTCCTCTATTAACTTTGATACATCTGTCAACCACGAGGTGGTTGCTTTGGTGGTCCAAGGTTTGGGATGAAAATCTCAAGTCCTTGGTTCTACTCTTGACAATTACATCGTAGCCAGTCATCAGAGTGCTAGCTTAGCTGGTGGAAGGACGGGCTTAGGGCACGGGTAACTCCCAAGTCAACGGTTTGAATCCTACCCAGGCAAATGTGAGTTCTGATTTACCCACTTACATCTTAGTGTCGCCGGGGGTGAAATTGGGGGGGGACCATTTATACCCTTCATCCTCATTTCCGCAATGTGCAACCCTAGTCAGAACCAACAAGTTGACTATGGGTGTGTCACGCAGTTGGGGAGGACAGACGAATGAGTGCCTGGACGAAGTCCGGGATCCTCGATACCAAAAAAAAAAACTTTGATACATTTGTCATTGCGTGAATCAATTGGATTTACTACGTACACGTATCAACTCACACACACAAATATATATATATATATATTAGTGGTTCTCTCATAAGAGATCATTATTTTAATTTCGGTAAGGACCTCGATAAAATCACGTCAATTTCTATAAATGTTTTTGTGAATTTTTTTGTGAATGATAAGTTCAATAAAAAAAAATTAAGAATTTTTCAAACACTACAACTATTTATCCCGATTTTGTTAAACATGAAGGTATCGAAAAATGGACGAAATATAGGAAATTCAAGAAAAATAGTTGTAATTTTATTCATAGGTAGATTTCATTAAACATATCATCAACAAAAAAAATTAAAATTAAAATTCATAAAAATGAATGTGATTTCATCAAAGTCCTTACCAAAATTAAAATAAATGATCTCTTATGAGTGAACCACTGATATATATATATAGTCTTTCTATTATCGGTTCAAGAGTTATATATATATACAAAAATGATAAATTCAAGAGTTATCAACTTATCTGTGGTCACAGTACTGCTTCAAATCTTTTTGTGTTTTGTCTTTGAGAACCACCAAAGGTCAAGTAATCCATTAATGGCCATCATAAATGCGTTAGAAGAAATACGAGAAAAATAATATCAAACTTGATAGGATAAATGTTAAAATTATTGAGTGCTTAAACTATTGACTAATGCTTAATATGTACCAGAGCCAGGTTTGATAATAGACAATCTTTTGAGTTTGATTTTGAAAATTCACTATATATATATATATAGCATAAATTCTATTATCAGTTCGAACTGATAAAAGTTATATCAGTTCCTTGCATGTGGGCCACTGGATTTAAATACTTTGACTTGACTGTATGCACTTGTCAGTTAAAATATTTAAATCCAGTGGCCCACTTGCAAGGAACTTATATAACTTTTGTCAGTTCGAACTGATAATAAAAAGACTGTATATATAGTAAATCCATGACCGGTATCTAGGTAAAAATTGGGATCATCTGGGTACAAGCCTACAAGGTTGGGCTTGCCTTTGAATTTTTATATTTGGGCTAATTACTAAACCGATAAGATACTGTTTGATTTTTTCTCTCTATTTTCATTCTAAATGTAGATAAAGGAATATAACTTGAACTCACAATCCGTAAGTATGACAGCTTGTCAACGTCCACTAAGCCACCTCGAATTCCACTCAAAATTTAATGATTTTGATTATTGTACTAATATATGAAATTGATTCGATAATCAAATAGTTTCATGCTATTTGTTTCCTAAAAAATATTACTATTCCTGATAAAGACAAATTTCTAAGCCAGTGAAAACAGTACTGTATTTCAGGAAAACCCAGATAAATATGCTTTTTCAGACTTTTAATTATATATAAAAAGTGGTCTTCAAAATAAGATAAACATATTATGATCTCTTTCTCATCATATCTTAAACCGAAAAAAGACAAATGATTATTATTCAAAAAAAAAAAAAGACATGATTATTTTTATCTGGTGGATATTAGAGATAAGTAGTAAACAATTTGAAAGGACATATACATATACATATGATATAGTCTATGATGAGTTTTTATAGATTACGTTACACGTCACCATATATATATATTATATTTGTTATTATAATCTAATCATGGGTTTTTTTTTTTGTTTTTTTTATTTTTTAATATTAATACGAGAGCTATTACGATAGGACTGTCGGGATCTGTCGAAATCAAACAATACATGTGCGATCCGAATATCTACTCCCATAACGAGAGATAACTACTCTCATAACCCGAGAAGAGAACTCCCTACATATGCTTGTAAAATACATATGGTGGGATTTGAACTAGGCTCGACCCTATGACAGGATGAGAGGGGTGCCCGCCTAGAACCCGTTATATAAGAGGGCCCTTGGTTACATGTTTTGAGTTTTAAAATAAATGGGCCGAAATAAATATTTTTTAAATAATGGTACAATTCATTCAGAAATTAAAAAGCCTTCACACAATAACTCCATTTTAAATATAGACCCAACTCTCAACTCTCAAGTGAAATTAAAAAATAAAGCTTCAGACAATAACTCATTTTATTCGGTATTTCTATTCAATTTTTGCTTATGTGTTATAAAAAAATTATTTTTTTTATATAAGAAATGTATTTATAACACGGTAACGTTTTATCTTTATTGAAATTATCATTTTCAGACCAAAAACAGATTATATATATAATATGAACGAGGGGCTCAATTATCATTGAAATGTATTTAGTCGGTGCACTATTAGCTTTGCTAAGAGGTGATATACAATCATGAGTTATTATATATGTGCACCGACTTCTGGTTGAGTTACTCGTGCAAATCTCATATTACTAATGATGACCTAAACCTGGATTGTGGATTGTGGAAGTAATTACGTGGTCTCTCTTGTGGTTAATTTAGATAGGTTTCAAATGGAATCATGACGACGTACCATAACTCAACATGAAAAAAATAAAATAAAATAAATTACAGATTAATGTAAGCAATTTGTTACCTTAGAAAAGAAGAAGCAGAAGAAAGATGTATCCCCCTGACCCCTTCATTTTTTTTACTTTCTTTTCTTTCGCTCCTTTTGGGTTAAGTAGGGAAGCTAGTCATTGCTAATTGCTATACAATTAATTAGTTTTTCAGAAATTAAAAGAAATTTTAGAAATCTGAATTTTACTGTTTAAAAATCAGAACTTTAATGAATATTTTTACAAAGAAAATAAAATAATAATAATGTAAATTCACAATTCTATTGTTGTCAATAATTATATTTTACAAACCCTAAAATATCTGAAATCCCTCTTGATATTTGTCATCTTTTTTGTTTGTTGGGTTGCACTTCTTGGGTGTCTGTGCCCAAGAAAGGAAATACAGTTGTTCATAATTTAGCTAAGTTATCTTCGGAGGCATCAAAATTATCCAATCTTGGTCTGCGGTTTTGTTATTTCAGATTCAATTCAAAAAACACTTTGGGTATACTTTGTCGAACGTATGATTAGATACAAATATTTTTGTATCTTTGTGCACGTGGTTTTAAAAATTGAATATAATAAAACAAAGACAAAAATATAAGAATGAATGAATGGTGGACCTCCATGTTAATTCTGCTCATAATCACAAACCCACAAAATGAAAAAGGCTACTTATACTTTAATTTCTCTTGTGGTTCAAACTCTTGCGCTGAAATGATAAATATAGTTCGGATACTATCTATATACAAGGTATTTTTTTTTTTTTTTTTTTGAAGCTTTTTACGAATGATAGGATTTAAGCCGTTGATTTGGGAGTCATTTACCGTCCCTAGGGAAGTTTGAATTAAATATTTATCTACGTAAGACAGGAAAAAAAAAATAACAATTCCTAAGCATGTAATGATTCTTAAATATATTTTGGAGTGTGTTTAACGATGAGGAATAAAATAAAAGGAAATAAAATTCCATAGGAAAGAGAATTACGAGAGGGAACTTGATTCCTTATGAAAGAATAATTATTTATTTAACACAGTTAATCATGGTTATTTTAAAAGCTATGACAATATCAAACTAACCCTAAGACCATCTCTAATAGAGAGCTATATGCTCATTTTAAGTCTCAAAACCATCCCCAATAGAGAGTTGAAGTGAGAGTTAAAATATGTTAAGAGTTATTTGAGTGAGTTATATTTAGTAAAGATGAGAGTAAGAGTTATATGGTAGGACCCATGTGTAAGGTGGTGGGGCACATGTGTTAGATGAATAAATTAGTGATATTTTTGCTTTTATGTGAGACCCATACCATAATTAAGAGAGATGAATGTGTGGGGCCCAGTTGGATTTGTTGATAGTTGGAGATGGACGGATCAAATTTGTTAACCGCTAGAGATGAACGGTCTACAATTTTTCAGACATTAAAATTTGAAATAATCTAATTTTTTTTATCACAAAAGTACTAGAAAATCAACAAAAAAATTCAAAAAAAATTATAAAATTTGTAGTTCAAATTTGTGATTTACATTTATGTTTGAACTTTCGATTATGCATGTAATTTTTCTTTATGTATGTGTTTATGTTAAGAGTAATGATACTCCACCCAAAATTCCAATCCAAATTCCAACCTAAATGTGAGGTGTCATCATCACACACAATATGGGCTCACGTCATGATTTCCAAGATTTTGTGTGGTGATAACACCTCATATTTGAGTTGAAATTTGGGTTGAAATTTTGGGTGGGGTAGCATTACCCTTATGTTAAATATATTCTAATCTATGAAATTTAAATTTTATGATGTTTTCTTATTTAAAAATTAAAATTTTTAATATTATCAAATTTTGTAATAATTTTAAAATATTTAAATATATTAAACAGTAGTATCATTTTAAAGATCTCATTGATAAATTTACAATGGTATTATTTTTATCAACATTAAATTTTATAAATTACAATTTATTGACCACTTATTGTAAATTAGGTATAATTAAATTTGTTACAAAAATATTACTCTCAGTACCATCGGAGCAAAATTACATATAAATATCACTCTCAGCACTATTTGAGACCCAAACATAACTATAACTCTCACTCTCTATTGGAGATGGTCTAAGTTCTCTTTTCAGCATAAACTTAATTAATTCCTAATTTGTATGTGTCCGTTACCATTAGATTAGGAAAAACCCTATACAAAAAATCAGACTACGAGATTATCTGAATTTGAACTCAAAAAAATTGGGTTCCTTTTTAAATAACCGGTACTCACTGAATAACCAAATAGTTTTCATGATTTTGGCATTGAAATTTTCGCACGCATTCTCAGTGATAAAATTCCCACTCACATTACTAATTGGTGAAGTTTGTATAAATGTCACATCAAATTTTGCTTTTGCCCGGTTGGACCTATAAAAATACAAATAAAGCCATGGCCCGGCCATCTATCTAAATATTTATTGTTTCTCAAAAAACAACAGTACTTTATATTTCATTGCAATTTGCAACAAGTATCTTCTTATGTGGGAGTGTGGGACTAGCTAATAATAGTATATATATTCATGTTTCTCACATGTTGAGTTTTTCTCAAGTTTATATTTATCATCTATTAGGAATTCAGGACAAACTTTTATTTTAAAAATTAATCGTATCTATCATTTACTTGTTACATCACATTTTTAATTAATTTACATTGAATCAGTAAAGTGAAGTCCTGATAATGTTAATTCATACTATATTAAAGGATTATTATTATTATAGGATTCGAGAGACGGAAATATGATTCAAACTCAACTTTATAAAGATAAAATGAGATTGTCTTACTCATAAAGACAATCTCATTTTATCTTAATAAGAATAGTTAGATCGAAAAGTATAATATTATCCATAATGGACATTTAGCAAAAGCGGGATTCGATCATAGCCTCAGAACATATTTAGTAGTACTTTAAAGTTTGGCCCGCCTTACATAAATTACAGTAACATGAAAACGACTAAAGGAATGGTCCGAATGGAAGGTAGTGCTCATTTTATAAGCTTGGTATTGGCTTTGGCTAAAAAACAGCACTCCATGGCAACCAAGCATCATACTCTATCCTCCTTTTTTTTTTTTTTTTTATTAGTCTTAAATCAGATGAAAATTTAGTTGTACAAATTCACAAGTTTTGAGAAAAAAAAAAAAGAAAAAAAAAAGAAAAAAAAAAGAAAGAATGAAAGAAGGAAGAAGTTATTTTTTTGTTGATTTTAAAACATTATAAATTTCTTTATGCTAATTGGTACTGATATAGCTATACGACTCAACTCCAACATAATTACTCTGATATAGCTGGCCCATTTAGGTACTTGAATATTGCCCAACTGTTCTGGTCCATTTACAGTTATTGCTTCTATTAACATAGTAGTTAAATAATCCCAACGTGTTACATAAGGTAGATATTGTATAATTCTTCGGTTTTCCGCAATTTTTTCCATCCCTCTTTATAAATAACCCAACATTGGTTTATATATATAGGTCGTGTTAACCTATGCCCTAAACAGGTTAACAACTAGAATTTTACTATAATTGTAACTCAATAAATGCACAGGTAGAAACAAGATAATTAAAATACAGTGATTATGCATTTATTGGATTCCTTATTATAGTAAAATTCTAGTTGTTAACATGAGCCCTCAGGGCACAGGTTAACACTACCCTATATACAACTTTTCTATTGTCAGTTCGAACTGACAAAAGATATATCAGTTCCTTATATGTGGGCCATTGGATTTAAATACTTTGACTTGGCTGCATGCACTTGTCAATGCATCTTTTAAATCCAATGGTTTACATGCAAGAAACTGATATATTTTATATCGATATATCAGTTCGAACTGATAATAGAAAGACTGACCCTATATATATATACAGTCTTTCTATTGTCAGCTCGTCCTGACAATAAATATATCAGGACGAAGAATGTGAACCACAGATTATGGAGAAGTTTTGACAAGTGCATACACTTTAAGTCAAAATATGTAAATCTAGTGGGCCACATTCTTCGTCCTGATATATTTATTGTCAGGTCGAACTGATAATAGAAAATTTGTATATATATATATTATAAATCGAAAGGAGCAAATATGTTCCTCAAGCAACTAAGGTGGTGTTTGTTTTTTTGTCTTAAGTATTAAAAGACCTTATTTCAATCAAGTAAAGTAACACCACTTAATATTTAAGACACTCCAATTTGTTTGTTTTTTTATTTGAGATTATCTCACTTAAATATTAATTGGTTTTGGTTTTACTATTCTATCCACATTTTAACACACCATTTAACTTTTAGGATACTTTATTTTTATTTTTTAATATATTTTGATTTTTTAACAAATATTTATTTTTATATTAAAAAATATTTGTTAATTTAAATATTTTATTTAAAATAAAATAAAAGGAAAAAATCTTCAATTTCCTAAACAACTCAAACTCTAACCCTAAAAAATCCTAATTTTATTAAACAGTAACCCTAACTAACATAACAATAAATTGACCTAGAAGGAGAAGGCGGAGCCGCCGTGCCTCCTTGGGATTTGATTGGAGGATGCCTTAATTTGTAAAAAACAAAAAAGAACCTACTAGACTCACAGTCACTACACAAGTAATTATACAGTACAGCATAAGCATTTTACATGCGTGGAAATCTCTATTACTATTAGCAACTAAAAACTTTATAAGTTCTTTGAATGTCTATATATTACTTAAATCATTCCTTGAAGGAATTCAAATTAAGCCAAATCAAAAGAGCAGGACTTTATTATTTTATAATAATGTCCCACAAATCCCATCTTTTCGTAATTGACAAATTACTAAGCAGTCAAAAAGGCTCAAAAGCTATTGCGGCTGCAAAAATGTGAAGTGAATTTGTTAATGATACATATATATCAATATAATTATCTAATTGATTAGATAGGATGGCTTTCAATCCACTATATATATATCTTTACATCGGTACGCATTGATAAATATATATTAGTACATTGCACTTTCTCTTTTTCGCTTTTGCTTTTCAGAGAAATTATTTCATATCGGTGTACACTGAGTAATATATATCAGTACATTGCACTTTCTTTTTTCACTTTCGCTTTTCAGAGAATTTTTTTTATCCTGATCTTCTTTATACAAAGTACCCAGAAAATTTATTCGAAAAGTCACCGACAGCTAATGTACAAGTAAAGATAAATATATGTATGATAGTTACAAATATCGGAGCAAGGTACAACTACTTATTTTTATAAAATTACATGCTAGTATAGTAGTATATGTATCTTTGCGAGAGAGAGATAATCAAAATAAAGCTAATCTTATTGTCTTTTTAACTTATATAGAAATAATTTTAAAGTTGGGAAAAATGAACATATCTCGAACTCATAATTTTATAATGTAGGTATATTAGGTTTATTACTAAACTTTCACAATTTTTGTTATGATTTTAAATAAATTATTACAAAATTAAGAGTTAGAAAAAAGAGGACAATATGACTTGATTCAACAATCATATAGATATCGGATATATATGGATGAGTTGGACTTAATGACTTATGATTGGATTACCTCAACTTCTATTTGTTTCCCGTTTCTTTTTTTTCTTCTTCTTAACATTAACTTTGTGACACTCAATGCTTTTATAATTTGGAAGAATATACACTTTTGGTTCTTCATTTAAATATTATTAATCAATATATATACGGTTCAAATATCTATTGTCTCACAAGTCACAACACCAACAAATCAATGCATGCGGGTATACGCATGCATTGTATACTTGATGCTTGAAACCTTGTCACACATGTATAAGTGAAGATGTGTACATCATTCTCACTTCTCAGTGTGGACTGTGGATGTACCTTTATTATTATTATTATTATTTTTAATGTGTTGTCTTAGCGTATACTTTAAGAAATAAAAATTAACACAAACTCCTACATAACGAATGAACAAAAATTGTGTTATCATTTAAAACCTTTACAAAGACAAAGTGAATAATCTATGTCGAAAACTTTCTTTAATATGTAACTTTAGCCACACCTTAACATATATATTCAGGGCCAGTCCTGAGATTTTCGGGGCCCGAGGCGAACTATAGAATATGAATTTTCGGGGCTCCGAGATTTCAAATTGAGATTTTTTATCTGAAATATGAATTTTCTTAGCTAGATTGAAAAGAGTTTTGAAGAACCCTAATTTGATATTTGATTTTTGTTCGATGTCTACTTCTAGTTGTCTGATAAGTGATATGAGTAGTGTTGTACCGTTGTTTTTCGGTTTCAGATATATAAAAGACAATTAGTGCTAGGAATAAGATTCAACCCACGTTTAACTTGGTGTAAGAACTTGAGAATGATAATTGAGTTTTATAATTTGTGGGCCTTTCTTTAAAAAAAAAAAAAAAGTTAAAAAAAAAGGTTCAATGGGCTTATTTTAAACTCATTTATGGGTTTGGTAGTTAAAAAGGTAGTTAAAAAAAAAAATTTATATGTTTGATGGGTCTATTTTAAACTCATTTATGGGTTTGTTAGTTTAAAATTTAAATCATACATGGGTTATATCTGAAATCAATTTTTTTTTTTTTTTTTTTTTTTTAACAATTTGGGGGCCCTTAAAGATCTGGGGCCCTAGGCGGCTGCCTCACTTGGCTCCCCCTAGGGCCGGGCTTGTATATATTACGTTTAATATTAGCATGTATTAGCCATTATATTGTTACATTACATGTATACACAGAAGGAACAAATTCTATATCTTTTAAAAAAAACAAAACGAAAGCAGAGGGGCGTGCAAGCCTCAACATTAATCTAAAAAGGCACGCATGCCTTAACAAAATAAAAAATAAAAAATAACATGATCCTAATTAATTAAACCAGCGGAATCATTCCTTTCTGCATCAATTTGTGCGGCCCAATTAGCGACAAGACTTAATTCTACTTAGTCCGCTGAAGCTGCAGAATCAGTACGAATTTTAGTCTCAGCTACATGGAGGCGCTTAGAACTTCCTTTACTCATTTAAGATTTGGAACTAGATAAAATCTTAAAAGTTGGCTTCACTTTTCTTTTTGATCTGGTCACCACGAGAATCCAATTATTGTCAAACATGTGATATCCCCTTTCACAACTAGCACCAGGAGAATATTTGGTTGAACTTGTGCTTCATCGGTTTGAGCATAACTGCACAAGTTTCGGTTTTGATGATGGCTGTGGTAAAGTGTCGGGAATATACATTTGAGAGATGAGTAAGGAAATTCCACATATATAATTTTAAAGGATCTATGGACAAAACTATAAAAGTAAGAGAAAACTCAAGAGGGAGAGAAAGTCATCCAATTTCCTATAAATGATTGATATTAATAAAATAGTACTAAAGCAACCACGCGCTAGATTACCAAAAACAAGCTGAAAAGTACTGTAGACGTGTCCGGTGAAATCCACGTGCAAGAACGCGTCGTTATTTGGTCAATTGGTCGGAGAAACAGATTTATCAAATTTCCATTTAAAATGTTTTTTATTTAACCAGTTAATTGTCAAGTCAAACCCTTCTTCTAGCTGGTTTTGACTTTTGATGGACCATGTAACACTGTATTTGAATCCCCTCCACACTTTCATAACCTATTAACATATGTTAATTAGTAAATCAATGGCCTGAATTAATATATATGTCTTTGCTATATCAAAAGATAGAATTAATTCAAACAATTGATTTACTTATTAGATAAGTGTCAATAAATTACGAAGGTGAGGTTAATTGAGTTGAATAGAAAATCCAAATTATATAACACCAAATCTCATCCAATCATTTTCATCATCAATTCATCATCATCACCACCACCTTATATGGGACCAACAGCCATTTTTCTCAATCCTCAGTGAGACTCACTTTTTTTTTCCTCAAATCCACCCGATCATTAATTTCCTCCCAACTCACCACCCCCACTACGTACACTCTCTTAAACTGCCTCTTTGTTTCCTTGTTCGTAGAAAAACTCGTATAAAACGGTCTCATCATTTTATTCGTCAAACCCTTATTACCATATCATATATTATATGATTTGATATGGTACATTTTCTATGGTGTCATGTCATACACAAAAATTATTTGATTTTTTAAAGCAAATTCTATTAAATTATGCTAAGACGTTTCTGTTATAGCTGTTTTGCAAGAAACACGTTCATGTTATGGTTTTATTGTGACCGTTCAATTAAAAGACGTTTATATTACGACTTTTTAGAGTTTACTTTTCTGTGGTCAAATCATATTTAATTTTTCTATTGTTTGGATTGATGTGTGTATGAGATCGTCGTATTCGATATTTTCTTTTGATTCTCATGCACTACCGTCCACTCTCATCACTCTCCCTTCCTATAAATTTCCACTCTTTTTCACTTCTCAAACCACCACTCAACTAAAAAGCTCCCAAAAGAACAGAACCAACAAAAACTCTTTATTAACTCTCTAATAGCATTCACCCATTAATATGAGGCTTGCTATTGGAGTAGTTATAAAGCCATGCGGTTTATCTCCCGGAAAATATTTCAATCATGCCACTCGTTGTGGCGGCGGCGGCGCCGCTGCCGCCACATCTGTCTCCGCCTCTAATACTACTTCTTCAATAAGTCTCAAAACCTTAGCGAGTAAGAACCCCAAGTTCTCATGGAGCTCACTCGAATATGACTCGTTAGCTCAGTCCGTAAGGTTGGGCAAGGATTGGATGGAATATCAAGGAATCAACGACTGGGAAGGTTTGCTAGATCCACTTGACTGCAATCTACGGACAGAGATTCTACGGTACGGCCAGTTCGTTGAAGCAGCTTATCGTTCGTTCGATTTTGATCCTTCTTCGCCGACATTTGCCACGTGTAAGTATCCCAGAAACTCTGTCTTGCGGCGGTCGGGAATTGGAGAAACCGGTTACCGGTTGACCAAGAACTTACGTGTGACGTCTGGGGTCCAGCTGCCACGTTGGATCGACAGAGTGCCGAGCTGGATGTCCACGAGGTCCAGTTGGATCGGTTACGTGGCAGTTTGTCAGGACAAGAAGGAAATCGCTAGACTTGGAAGACGTGACGTGGTAATTGCTTATAGAGGAACAGCGACTTGCTTGGAGTGGATCGAGAACCTACGCGCCACTTTGACTAGTTTACCTCATCATCATCAGGTGGCTGATGATCAAGTGGGTCCTAATATTAGTGGGCCCATGGTCGAGAGTGGGTTCTTGAGCCTGTACACTTCGAGCACGGAAACGTGTCCTAGTTTACAAGACATGATCAGAGAAGAGATCTCGAGAGTAATGGAAGCGTACGGTGATGAGCCACTTAGTTTTACAATCACAGGACACAGCCTAGGAGCGGCACTCGCTACACTGACCGCATACGATATAAACTCTACATTCCCAAAAGCACCAATCGTGACCGTCATTTCTTTCGGCGGGCCACGTGTAGGCAATAGAAACTTTAGATGCTTGCTTGAAAAAAGTGGGACCAAGATTCTTCGTATAGTGAATTCAGATGATCTCATCACAAAGGTACCAGGCTTCGTGATCGATAACAATGACGTGGCGAGCAAACAGCAAGTCAACGTGGCAGGACTTCCAAGCTGGCTGCAAAAGCACGTGGAGCAGACGCATTGGGGAGGGTATGCTGACGTGGGAAAAGAGCTGAGACTCAGCAATAAAATATCACCGTATCTAAACAACATAAATGTAGCCACGTGTCACGAGCTCAGCACATATCTCCACTTGGTAAACGGTTTTGTGAGCTCCACGTGTCCTTTCAGAGCCACAGCAACGAGAATTTGAAAAAACATGAAGAGAAAAAAAATAGGTTTACATCAAAGATGATAATTTTTTTGTGCACAGCAGAGTCGAATGTACATACATATTTCATTTGTGATCGTAACTTCACATAAGAGGATCGTAATGAAAGATACATATAGACAAACAGACGTTCTTTCCTTTTATGTATGTGTTTGGGTAAATTAGAAGATGAGTTAGTCCCTCGTTATTTAGTAATTGTATATAACGAGAGAGATGTGTAAATCATAGCTACTCTGTCTCTAATGTTTGGGTAATCAAGCATTGTTATTTTTTGATTTGCAGTGTTGAAACCCAATGACAAAGAAACACTTGCCATTAATTGGTTTTTCATTTTGTAAACATATATAATAATAATATTCTTATCATGTATTCTTATTTCATGTTTTGTTTTTTCATAAAAAGTTGGTATCCATCAGAATACATCCAAAGGATTTGAAATTCGAATCCAAAAAAAGTCTAAAAGCAATGTATTTTGAGAATTTTGTAAAGCATTTCTACCTTTAAAAGAGGGAACAAAAGTTATAGAGAGTTGATGTTTTCTGAGAATTGCAAAAGCTTGTTTAATTTGAGTTATTCTAACGTTGTAACTATTTAACTTCCTCAACAAATTTCTCCTATTAAATTACGGATTTATCTACTATTCTATACATTACCAATATAGTTAATAGTTATATGGATTGAAATCTAATGATTAACAGCTTACCAGTAACTGTCCAGAACATGTACAATTGCTAAACCCATAAATTAGGATGATGTTTTCTCTAACTTCACCTTCATTAGTGTTTTGATTACTAGAAAGGTCAAAAGGTTATGTACCAAGTAGAATTTTAGAATGGAATATACTAACTTTTTACCATTTAAAAGTTTTATTTTTGAGAGTATATATAAATACATTGTTGTTTTTATCTCTCCCTCTATATATAGTTTTTCTATTGTTAGTTCAAACTGAACTGATATAAAATATATCAGTTTCTTGCATGTAGGTTATTGGATTTAAATGTTTTGACTTTGCTACATCTTTTAAATCCAATAGTTCACATGTAAAAAACTGATATATTTATTCAAACTGAAATATTTTGACAATAGAAAGATTGTATATATATATATCCTCGTTAACCTGTGTATATATATACGGGAAGATCTCTCCTAAGAAGATCATCTGCAAAAGAATTGGATCCACACGTTTGAGTGTTGATGGTCCTTAGTTCACTTTAGTTTATATAATCATCATTGCATTTTATAGAAAATATTCTTTTGTTTGAAACCGAAATTAGAATCAGAATTGTGTCGGTGAATAGGAGTATTACATATGAATTATGATCATAGACTCATAGTGTTTACACAACAAACTAATAATACTAAGCGGGCATGCTCCGCTGGTAGTCGGTGGTCCGCCGCTCCGAAAACGACGACAGTCTCACCATTATTGTGGCCATTACTGTATGTACAGAGCATGCATGGACCATTGCTTCGCTTTACTTGCACTCGTCACTCGTATTAAGTTCAACGTCATACCAAGTTTATTGGAAAAAAAATCCAATAACTATACAAATCTTGTATAATAGTAAAATCTTAACTTCTTTTTATCTACGACCTAATTTGAGTTAAATTCTATTCGGTTTTTTTTTTTTTTTTTTTCATTTCATTTCAAATTTATACATGTCAATGCATATTTTCTTATGCTTTAAAAGGACAATATGTATTATTTATTTTAAATTCACAAAGTTTTAGTGACCGTTTGGAAAAGCTTGTCTACCGGTTAAAGGAGCTCTTTTTAATTTTTTTAAAACTAGGAGAGAAGCTCAAATTTTAAACTTTTCTAAGTAGATTTTTTGGAGTTTTTTTTTAATAACATTAAAATCTCCAATATAACCCTATAATTTAATATTTGTTTGAGTATTTTGGTAATCCTATCATTAAAAAAACTCTTTTTTAATCGACAATCAAATGACTAACGACTTTAATTTAAAAGCTCTATTTCTGAAAGATCTACGGCAAAAAGATCTACTTGAGAAGCTCTTCCAAACGAACTCTAATAAAAATAAATATCTATTGAAATATGTAAAAGTTCACTTTTGCTCACCCCTCTCTAAGGGGGTGAATAAATATCTATTGAAATATCTAGAAGTTCACTTTTGCTCACCCATCTTTGAGGGGTAAGTATTACCCCCTCTCAGAAAGTGAAGCTCTTTCAAAAGGGCTCTAATAAAAATAAAAATCTATTAAAATATACAGGAGTTCACTTTTACTCACCTCTCTTTAAGAGGGTGAATAAATATCTATTGCAATATCTAAGAGTTTACTTTTGCACACCCCTCTTTAAAGGGGTGAGCATTACCCCCTTCCCACAAAGTGTCTAGGGAGGGGTAATTTTATCCCAAAATTATCATGTGTTTAGACAAAATTAATCATCCATAGACACATGTCATCTTTTTAGGAGGGAAGTAATGCTCTAGTAATGTATCTGATTCGATCAACTTGACGTGGACCTGGACGGTTGGGGCGTGTGAGACGCGTGCAGTCTCTTTAAAAAGTGGATCAACTACAAAAAGATATAGGGAATGTACGCCCTCGCCCACCACCACCACCACCACAATCCAGGCTAGAAATTGAAGTGAGACTTTTTTCTTTTTCTTTTTTTTTCTTCGTGAAAAGCTAAAACAATGTGGAACATGAGTGTCATCAATAACATCAAAAAGTTATCACATACAAAGGTACGGATTATTTTTATCAGACGGTACAGATAGATAAGACTACCAAGTGCAAGTGTTATTTTCAACCACTAAAATCATTTTATTTTTCTTCGATCATTTTCAGAATCTTTCAAGAGTACCAACTCCGTTGCAGAAAATTAATGCTATGAACTCCAAAATCAAGTCCATGTGTAAGAGGAAGGAGAAATTTTTTGGGGCATGCTGAGTGAGTGATGCATACGGTAACCGAAAATAAGACATGTTTCATCCTCAATAATTGGGTTAGTGACACCCTAGTAGTGCACTAACCAGTAACATGAGTGTGAAAAGCTAAAACAATGTGGAACATGAGTGTCATCAGTAACATCAAAAATTTGGGATGATTTTTTAAGAAGAACTTCTATTGAGTAAAGCTTTTAACAAGAAGCTCTATATTGTTTGGTATTCACTTAAAAAAAAGCGTTTTTAAGTTAATAAATTGTTTGTTAAAATATATCTAAAAGAGCTTTTATTGTTAAAAATTACAAAAACGAACACAAACAAAGTATTTGTAGTATAAAGATAAATGGTGAAATATTTAAAGTTCATGGAGGATAGTTAAGACTATTTACCTCTTTAAAAAAAAAAAGCTCATTTAGGCTTCTTCCGAAAGACATAAAATAGATTTTTAATATTAACAAAGCACTCTTCAATTTTACCAAAAAAAAAAAAAAAAAACCATTAAAACACTGACATTAAAAATAAATAAAAAATTGCTTTTAGCCCCAACAAAACCCATACCAAAGTAACCAAACACACAGTGAAAGTGCCAACTTTATTTTTATCCACTGAAATCATTTTCTTTTTCTTCAATCATTTTCAGAATCTTTAAAGAGTACCAACTCCATTACATGAACTCCACCGATGAGTGATGCATCGGGTTCTCAATGATCAGGTCAGTTTCACTCTAACAGTGCATTGACGATTTTCTTGAGAGGACATTGTTTAAGCGTGCTTCCTTTCTATGTTAAAGGACGGTTGACATGATATTAGGAGTCATGTTTCAAAAAAAAAAAATTGATATTAGGAGTCATGTTAAGGTCCGTCCATCTATCTCCATGTGTCATCCACTTTATCAACATGTTAATGTCCGTCCATCTATTTCCGTGTGCAGTAATGCTACACATCCCACCATTTTCATCCCAACACACGTGGCAATTGAGATGTCACTTGATGAGTGGACAAACATTAATCGGTGAGTCCACTCACCAAGTAACATCTCAACTGCCACGTGTTGAGATGGAAATTGTGGGATTATAGATGAGATGTTGAGGTGTCACTTGGTGAGTGGACAAACATTAATTGATGAGTGAATACATGGGTAAGAGAGAAGAATATCAATTAATATATGTCCACTCACCAAGTAACACCTCAACTGCCACGTGTGTTGGGATGAAAATGGTGAGATGTTTAGCATTATTTTTCCGTGTGTCATCGAGCCTTGTTGAATTTTCATTTTAGTCCAACGAAATGTTGTAAATTTGGTGGTGGTGCTTATTTGGATGATGATGTTACAGGTGGCAGTCGCAGCAATAGTAGACTGACTGCAAAAATTCATACTCAGCAAACATGAGAATTGTTTAGTGACAATGCCCTTCACCGACCAGGCAGAGAATGACAATCCAAGACCGTCAAGCCATCAAAACCACCGCCAAAGTTGAGTCAACATCACAATCCCAAACATACATTTTATGAAGCATGTTTATACGGTTGTTACAACTCACAAATCTCCACCACCTATTATTTAGCAATGTTTAAAACACTCTATAAGTTCGAGCTGATTTCGTGGCTTATTATATATTCTCTTCGAATTTTTGAATTACAACACTCCACACACCATCCCACAAAAAAAATATGGGAAACGAGTGGAAAGAAAAATATTTACTGACAGAAACTATAACAACGTTATACAATCAACAGTTATGTTTTGCATGAAAAAAGTTGGATGTTATTGAGGCTTACTAAATTGCTCTAGCTCTTTCAGTTGAGCTTTCAACGCTGCATGCTCGTGCCACATCCTCTCCAGCCGAGCCTCAACCATGAGCATCTCGTCCTTAAGATAATGCATCCGTTTCTCTAACCAAGGTCTCTCTCCTACCCCACCACCCATACCACCGATGTGGTTTGGTGGATACGCCAAATGGATGTGTTGAGGTCTATTCAAAAGCACAACTATGCTCACCTGAAAATTTAAATAAAATAACAGCTAAGTATACTGTATAATTCACACCTTCAACACACTATCGGGGATGCTAAACTACGGGAAACATGCAAAATGTAACTGTGTATGGAAGCTGATGAGAAATAGGAAAACGGTTTATCAATATAGAAATGTAATGACTAATTCTCTAATAATTTATTTGGTTATTTGCACAGCAAATATTCCTAATGCTATTCAGAACACGTCTGCACAGGTAATTTCTCAGCATAATGAACTCAATGCTATTCATAATTCTAAGGAAATCAACAATACATTAGTACCAACTAGATCAATTAAATAATTTATCTTGACAAAATTCATGTGCTATTTCAGATATATATATAAGAAAAAATATTATATGCTAAAGCCAATAAAACAATCAACTTCTAAGTATGGTCATGTCAAATTTAGGAACTGCATACCTGCATCAGGAATATCACAGCAAAAGCAATGACTAAGATTAATGAAACACGGTTTTGACTTTTCAGAAATGAACAGAACTTTGTCATAGATTCTCTTAACAAAGATCCAACAGATGTAGAGCTAATTGAAATTCCTTGCATGTGAGTCTCAATTCGTTGGTTAGGAGCGACAGGATCTGACGTTTGTAATGTCTTTATTTGGCCATTTAACTCACATAATCTTTTTGAAGGTTCCACAGTCCTCACTTCCCTTTCAGAAAGAAGATCAACATCCTGAACTGTACTAGTGACGGGTGGCCCCTCTGCTTAAAGCCAATAAAAGTATGATAAGTTAACATGGAGTCTCACATATTAATGAAAAATTATTTACATTACAACTATCTATCACTATCCAACCTTCCTGTCTTTCAAGGTTTTTCTGCTTCAGCAAGTCATGTGCCTGAAAGAATGGGTAACATACAAATCCTTATACAGATTCCATAAAAATAAATAAATAAAGAAAAGCAAAATCAGAAACATTCAACAAAGGAGATAGAGATAATACCATGCTTATCCATATTTGAAAAGCTTCTCGACATTCTTCCAAAGTAGAGTTCACTATTTTTTCTGTAAACAACACCAACAAGGCATCAAAATCTAGTTCCAAGCTTCATGAAAATGCACATAACATTCTGTTTTATAACCTTTTTCTAAAAATTTTAATCTTTTCCAAAGAAAAAAAAAATACGGTGACAAAGTACAATGGACTAATAATTTGCAGGTAAAAGCATAGTTACTTCATGGACTCCAATGTGAATCCAAAGAGGTCAATAAATACATGTAAGTGAAAAAAAAAAGGACATTGTGATTCTTTTATGTTTATATAGGTATCTAATGGACCAATACAAAACAAGAGAAAATACATCAAAAAGTATAGATGCAAACTAACTTTTCCAGAGAGTATTCCTAATAAATGCCACATTCACATATACTCGCAGTATGCAGCCTTCTTCAGATTCATTGCTAACTCTTTCAATATCCCAACGCCCCTAACATATAGAAGAAAAAACCATATTAAGTAACAAATTCTAGTGGAATTCAGAAATCTTTCACCTAGCTGAAACACTATAAACCGAATAGTACACTTTCAAAACCCGGAAGGAAAGGTACCAGAACAGCAAACAGTCACAGATGTTCTAAAATTTATTCCTGCAATCATAATTCTACACTCATGCATGAAATATAAATTATTAAAAAATTGCAGTATGTTTACATAATAATGGGTTGGGTTGGGTTGCAGCAGACTGAGCCACATAAAGAAGCCACATAAAGATTTCAGAAGAAGTAATAAAGGGCACTGATGTATATACATTGGGTGTTAGACAGAGAAAGTGGCATAACCCTGGTTTACTGCTCTAAGTTTGCCATGAGGAAGAAGAGAGAGGAATAGTAAGAGGGAATGAAGTGTAAGGAACCACCCAATAACAGATGAATCTTGCCAATTTGATTAAATCACCTCTCTTCAGATGTAATAAAGCAGAAGCTAAAATATAATGATATGCTGTATCTCAGAAGGTTTGACATAGGATTTTTTATATCATTAATCAACATTTTAGGTATTGTTAAATGCTGACAAATGTGAATCTCGCAGTATTTTCACTTAAAAGATTAAAATAATTCATGAATTTCAGATCACGATTTCTGCTTAATGCACAATTTCCCTGTTTCTTGAAAATAGATTCCAGCTACTAAAATATATCAGTAAGAATATTAAGATTGATCAACTATAGCCTGTACCTCTACACGAAAATAATCTCCATAAGGTACGTCACTGATTTCTTGTGATGTCTCAAAAACCAGATGGCTGGGGAAAAAAGTAAGAATGTTAAAAATAACTTACAAATTGGTGACGGCAACATTACACACTATGTAACATACATAAGATGGTCTATGTTTAAGATCCAGGAAGAATCAGAGACAGAGAAAAGGAATAAAGGCATAGGCAGAGCAATAAGAAGGGATACAGATAAAGAACAATAAGACAAGGCTAACAAATATTAGTTCAGGCATAATCCAAATTTAAGAATATGCAACAATGCAAAGACAAATGTGCCATTTCCTCGTCGGATTACTTGATGACTAGAAACCATCTTTAAGCTTCAAAATGGGTTCAAAAAGATTTAAAGAATCATGTACTCTTCACCCTTAACATATAATTATGATCAGATTAGGAAAATCGTAATATAAACCCATTTTCCACATTTGGTAAGGAAATTCTCATATGACAAAACTCCTGTTTGAAGTGAGAAGCAAGTTTAATCTCATTTACACTCCCTGTCAAATCGAGCAATGGTAACAACAATAAAAGCTAAAACTAAGAGGGAAAAAATTGTGCTCACAGTGCACTCCTTCGGAAGAAGGGTTTGGCTAGTATAAAAGAATTGTATAGTTAATAGGAGAAGTAATAAGAGTAATTTATAATTTTTTTTTTAATTTTTAATTTTTCATTTTTCATTTTTGAGGACATATATCTTAGAATCCAATAACTAGTAACCATCCATGTAACTATACAGAACTTGTATGGTAGCATAACCCTCAGACAATAAATGGAAATATCAGAACAGATATAGGTATCTTTCACATGACATACATGATACAATAAATCAATAATAATTTTATTTTAAAAAAGATGATTTCAGAAAAAATATATATACAAACCTATTTTTGTAAACTCGGAATTTCTGCAGCTCCTGGCAGCTTCCAGATTTAGCACCTTTATTAAACAACAAAAATTTAATACTAAACAACATTGGAACTGAATCAGCATCAAATATACAGACCACTTAAACCAATCTATCGCCATAACAGTCAATATAAAGAAACAATATTATAAAGAAGAACAAATCCATACCAAAATATATTTTTATTGGATGTTGAAATGACTTCTCACGAGTATGCCCAAATTCATCATGTGGGCGCCATGACGTGCACCTAAATTCTGAAAAGATTTCATCAAAACAAAGGCAAAAGTATTAAAAATCATTAGAAATAAAAACTAAAATATACACATAAAATGAATTCAGCGCAGGCTACCTTTATCTCCACTCCTTCTATGAAACGATTCAATAAAATCAATAGCATCATCTGAAAAAAACAATCTAAACGCCTCCTCTACCTTCATCTGCAATTATAACAAATAACTTTTTTCTATGAAAAAAAAAGCAAAAAGAAAAGGAAAACAAATTGTAAAAGCTTATATAATATGGTAACAATAGGTAAATAACTGAAATCGGTAACACTACCGGAAATTTGGTTTCTGCACAGTTTTCATAACCTTCCGGTACTGCATGTCAGAAACAGACAGTTCAGATGGACATGAACAGAAATGTCAATTCGTTATAAAATAATCTTTACAAAACAGCAAATGCAATATGCACAATACAATCATAAGCAGCAGGCATTCAAAACCCACAAAAGGCCTACAATGTCTTATAATAATTTACAACCACTTGTACTGCCATATTCCGCAGCCCAATCCTTTCCACCATTAAAGCATTAAGCAACCCTTTAAAATATCATTGTCTTTGTTTAAAGGTCTGATTAATGTCCCAGAAAAACCATTTACCCAGCCCTTTTTTGTTGATCATACATCTCTTTCTTGCATATCCAGAGACCCTCAAACCCCATGTTTTATTGTCACCTTTAACCACCAATCAACACAATAAATCAACCAATGTTTATGTCCACAGATTCCAGGTTTTTACTTCTTAACTATACTTCAACTTCTAACGCTTCACCTTTAAGCCTAACTTTTTTTTTCTATAACCCAGAAATCCACTGAGCCCACTAAGTGAACCTGAGTTCGAAACTGGCCCCCAAACCAAACCCTATAATCTTTGGGAAAGATGAAACTATGACATATGGCCATGTAGGTACCCATGACGGGATTCAAACCCTAGACCTTGTGGGAGCAAACCACAGTCGTGACCATTCTACTAGCCCCTCATGGGTTTCACCCTTAAGCCAAGTTCAAATTACTTGATCTTGAGATGGCCAAGGGCATGACGCAAAACAATTTCAAATTCTTGGTTTAATTCCTAACTAATTAATGAACTCTTGAGCTAAACTTAAAAGTCGAGACAAACAATAAATCTAACAATCAAATTGTTAGAGAACATAATATAAGCTGTCTAACAAAAATGTGCTCAATTTTGGCATATCATAAAAAAATGCAACCAAAGTCGCAATCCAAAATCTAAAAAGAATTGACTACCCTTAGGTGCATCAGAATTCTCTATCTTCCATAACGAAGTCCTTGATGAACTTGAAGTTTCGGTGTTTGTAACCATTTTACCATCCTGTTCCACATTCTCTTGTATTTCCGAAATTGTAGTTGAAGCATCATTTCCCACGCTAGGTGGGAGTTCAGAATAAATTAAGATATCCTCATCCCTGTATCAGACAGATAAAGTAAGCTAAGGTATCATCAAATCCAACATAAGCAACATTTATTCAGATTATAAAGTTACCTTTTAATAGAATCCAATTCATCAATGGGATGTTTAGAGCTATTGGCCTTTTCAATTATAACAGGTCCATTCTGTGGGCTGCTAGTCTCAGATGATGAGTCCTGAGGTAAGATCAGCAAATTAAAAATAACAAAGAAAATTGCAACTAAGTAATCTTGCAGTTCAAAGTGCATGATAGGAATGTTACATAAGAGATGAGAAAACTATCCAGTGCTTAAAAATTAAGATAAATCAAGTGTCATTACCTATTCCTTTTATCACAACACTGAAACTCGGAATTTGCAAAAGCTCAACAATTTTCACAATTATAAATTCTAAAATTTCAACGATATGACATTATATATGAAGCTCGGAACATCTTCAAGTTCCAAAACTTCACTTTATAAAATGTTTAATTTTCAATAACTTTTACCGTGAATTTTGTAACACAACCTGTTATATATATATATATACATATAGAGGACTTCTCTAGTGCAAACCACCTTTTATACAAACTCATCCAAACCTTGATGAAATTTATGAATTTTGATGAGATTTTTTGTATAGATGTTAAGATCAATGAGATATGGTTGGGAGAAAATTTTGAAGTTTTTTTGGATACAAGAACTATTTTTACTTTCAATTTTTCCTATGTTTTCCCATTTTTTAAATGTTTTAGCTTAAAAAATTTAGAAAAAATAGTTCCCAGTCTAGAATATTTTTGAAATTTTTCCTACAAGTATATTTATTTTTCTTATCATGCATGAAAAAAATCTCATTTCATTAAATTTCATCATGGTACGGATGGTTTTGATATATATAATCTGTCATGTATCCAAGCAGAGTGTAAATTGTGAATCATAAAATCTACTATTTCTTTTTCAGATAAAATTTACTATAAATGACAGATATCATATAGTAACTATCAATTGTGTATCAAGAAGAAAAAGAAAAGATAGGTGACAGATTCATGTGTTGTTCATCACAATTAATCGATCATAACACGTAAAACACAATATTTGAAAAAAATTAAAGTGACAACACTTATACGTTGCCAAATACCTGCTGTTCAGAAATCGCTTGTGAACCATTACCAAGCTGCAACCATCCATCATTAATGATCTTGAAAGCTTCATCCCGCGATAGAAATGATGCAAAGAAGTACTGTCAAATCAATAAGTGGATTTAGACTTTGCAGCTGTTACTGAAAATATAAATTGAACAAACAATATTCAGGACACAATTTAAATTGAACGTCCCGAAAACAGAATAATACGGGACAAAAGTTACATTCATGGAATAGTACTGCTACCTTTCTCCCTCCAGCAACAATTTCTATTGCATTAGGGAAGATCCCTGCTGTCTTTGCTCTTTTCACAGTTGTAATCTCATGAAATGGTATTATTTTCTGGAGCATAAACTCATCAATAAGTCAATAACACATGATTGACATTTACAATAAGAACTGAGAAAGCAAACAGAATACTCAATGGTAACTGGATGTAAATGTAAATATATATATGTGAACTATAACATTACCTTTGTCTCAAATCCAAATATGTTGGAGTAAAAGCAAACATAATGAACAAACAGGTACATATGACCCTGCAGCAGGTAAATAATTTATAGAGATGAGATACAAAACATTCTAGTCCATCATAAAACTGAAACTAATAGAGTGTACAGGACCAAAAAGGACACACACAACTCAATATGCATTATGAAAGGATGGTAAAGCGGCATGCCTACCAAAAGAAAATGCAGCACTCTAAAGCAATATTTGAGTACTGTATGCCACCTCAAACACAGAGCAGAGATCATTATAAAGATCAACTTTACCTGAAGAAGTATACTCTCCTGGAATGCACAATTGAAATCTTGAACAAGCACCTATATAGAAAAGAAATAAAAAAAAAGGGGATAAAATTAAGAATTTACACATTCCTTCACACTATAAAAATTTGTGTGTGCAGAATGTGGGGGGGGGGGGCGCAATATTATGTTATTAATAAAGATATATTATCAGATATCAGGGTCCCATACACATCAATAGTTTTGCAAATAACATTTGAATGTCCTAAATCTTTAATGGTTCATTCAAATACATTTCAGGTCAAGTTAAAAAAAAATCAGTTCAAGTACCACACAGAGACGGGGATGGAGACCTTAAGTTCAATGAAAATACTCCATCAAATAGGCATTTTAATTTACTTCAGCCTGAACGATGGCATTCCAATTCCAACTGCAGATCATCCCCTCATCCCCCACACATCTAAAATCCCATTACTAAGATTTATAAAGTACAACCATTGTCTGAGTTTTATTTGATCCACGAGCCAGTGCTTGCCAAGACTCTGACAGTTTGCAAGGAGAAAGCCTATTTGCAAAATAATCAGGCATCCATAACTTCAATCATTGGGCAAGTTTAGTACTAACTTGAAAAGGAAGTAGTGAAGTACTATAATCTATCATACTCCCATCATTAGTGCTTGAGAGAAGGTAAGAGAATCACCAAAACAAGATTGAACAATTTATTGGTAACCATGGTCAACCATTCCCCTCACAAGAAAATCTAAGTTTACTTCTCTACCTAACAATGTAAACATTTGCTAGTCAATGAAATTATCCCATTTCCATCTAAATGAAATGAACAAAACGTTTACAGAATTATTGACTACATATAGATCATAAAAAACCTAAAATCACTCACCTCCTCAGGTGGAAGACGAAATAATTGCCGATACTCTTCACTTCTCAGTGAGGCCAGAGACTGTAATAATGGCACAAGATCAGTACAAGTCCATATCATTTTTCTTGATAGAATGCATGAGTCCATAACGGATTAAAAAAAAAAAAGTTTCCAAACAAAAAATGAACAAGCTAACAGTATCAATTGCATATATAAAAATTCATATATGAGAAAATAATCAAGGATTATATTCAGCTGTAATTTCTTGGTATGATTGCTACGAGGATTCGAGCATATATAAAGAAACTGGTGATGTGCGAGGTAATTATATTTTTGGAAAACAAATTAGTAAGGAAGTTACATTTGAAGTTTATGTGCCAAAGGAAATCAACATATGCAAGCTCAAGACAACTATTTGAGTAGATTTATCACAATGACCTCTTTGCTATAATGAACTCCTTCCCTACTAGGCCACTTAAGGCCTGAGACAAGCAAACCATTCGCATGAACCTATGTCTCCCACTCTCCAAAATTGAATCTATTGAAATAAGATTCAATTTTCCACATCACAAGCACTACCCTGAACAAATTGTCAACAGCAGAATTGCTCCCATAAGCTTAATTTACTTCCAACTGAGTACTTGGCTTATTAAGGCAGGCCATTAACTTCTATCGGAAACCTATATGACTATATTTATTATAGAATTGCTCCCATAATCTTAATTTACTTCTAATTGAGTACTTGCCTTAGTAAGGCCGGCCCTTAACTTCAATTCGAAACCTATATGACTATATTTATTATTTCCTACTGACAACCGCAAATCCGCGATGAATCAATCACAGCAAATATTTGAAGAATATCAGCCTTCCAAATAGATGGAAATTGCTGCATTTAAGTTTCGATGCATAAATTCATATATTTGATCCTTAGAAAACAGTCCCATCCTTTTGATGTCTCTCCTTCAATAATTCAAATTCTAAGACGGTAAATTCATATATTCAAGTCAAAAGTAAAAATATCCAGTACTCAATCACCAAAAATCGATCAGATGCGTGTAAGAAACAGAGAATTTTAACCATCTACTGCAATTAAGTTGCTATTTTTACTTTCTTGAAATTCCAAAGATTATATTAACTTCAATTTAGCTGAGAAACTCATTGGTGATAGCAACAAGTAAAACATGGAATCTGCCAAAAAAAAGAAAGTTAAATTACAGTAGAGGATCAAAGAAACCTGAACTTCAACGTCTCTATTAGGGCTCGGCGAAGAATAATTGGACTGATCACTGGGATTATCGGTGGTGATCGGAATATCAGCTGAGGACGACGGCTCCGACTCCACGTCAGCAACCGATCCTGTCGGAGACCTGTCCATGTGTCTCGACAAGTCCATCCTCTCTGTGCTCGGCGACACCAAAGCCATGATCGCGAATCTATATATACTGTATATATAGATAGAAATACAACTATCGATCAAAAGAAAGATTTAGGGATTCTTGAATCTTGAGCACAGAGTTGGAGGGATTTTTTTTAAGTAGTTGTTGAACCAGACAGAAAGCAACAACGCGTCGATTGAAAATTGGAGCGGTGGTTGGTACTGGCAACAATCAAAAAACGGAACCGTCGGTTAGGAGTCGAGTTTTCAGTCAACTTCATCGCTTAAACGGAGACGTTGACCTGTACACACGTGTCATTGTACGGATCGGATAGATTTTCCATTCGCGGTCCCATTTTTGCGGATTTATAGCGCCACTGTATTGGATCAGAGCCCTAGCTGTCCGAGACTGGCAGTTTTGAAAATAATGCGGCTCCCACTTTAACGGATAACAAAATTATCTGTCAAGGCCCATTTAAGTTGAGTTATGGGCTTCTTCAAATCCATCGTAGCGTTGAACTATTCGCACCCCAATACCTTTCTCTACACCCCCCACTTCATGAGGTATCTCTAATTCTCTACTATATTTTTATAGTATGCCACTCGTGGTGGTGGAGACTCAAACTTAGACAATGTCATGTTGAATAAGTGTTTATTTTACCGAGCTACGTTATGTGGTATTTTTTTATTTTTTTTATTACAATAGTCACAATTACAAGAATAGTCACTTTACAATATTTGTATTAGTGGTGACACGGTTCCGGTTCCGGTTCCGCGGTTTGATGGAACCGGAACCGCTATATGCCGGTTCCGGTTCCGGTTCCGGTTCCATTGGAACCGGCGGTTTTGAACCTTTTTTTTTTTTTTTTTTTTTTTTTTTTAAAAAAAAAAAAAAAAAACTTCTCTAATAAAATAAAATATATAAATGACAAATTATAAAATTAAATTAAATTACAAAATTAAATTAAATTATAAAATAAAATTACAAATGACAATTTATGGGTTCTTATGGATGCTTGAACCATGGTTGCAAAAGAAAAACACAAACTAAACTAGCCACTAAAGCCACATTCAATACTTGTATAATATTTCAAACAAAAACTATAAGTAGTATAAAGGATTTTTTTAAAACGTGTCCATTTACACAAGACCTGATGTTAAAGTAATTCTCCGGACCAAGACGGGCACAGATGTGGTGTGGGATCGGGAGGAAAAGGTTTCTTACTAGGTTTAAACGAGGTTCGAAATAGACACAACACTTAAAAACACTTTTTTTTTATGAAAAAGGGGTTTTTAGGGCTCGAAAAGTGGCCACAAGCCCTTTGGTCTTGCTCCCATCGCATTCCTTGCATCATTCTATGTGATTTCAAAAAAACAATTACCTGATTCGGACATCCGAGCACAAAGTTATGGCCTTTCAAAGTTTAAGGCATATATAAAAAAAATTTACCGCAATTTTTTTTTTTAAAGGCAAATTTTTTCTATTCTCTCATTGGAGAGAAATTAGAATTAGAGAATTCAGAAGAAATTGGTGTGAGGAAAAATGAAAGGGGGGTGGTATTTATAGAAAAAAAAAAAAAAAAATTATTGTGCGAACCGGCGGTTCGAACCGGAACCGGAACCGCCGGTTCCAATCCGGTTCGAACCACCGGTTCGACCAAACTCTTGAACCGGAACCGGAACCGGTCTCCGCCGGTTCAGGTTCCGGTTCCGGTTCCGGCGGTTCCAACCGGAACCGTGCCAGGTCTAATTTGTATAGTTACAAAGTCATTAAATTCTAATATAAAAATATAAAATACGTGTTTTAATGGTGCGAGTGTGAGACTGTGAGAGCTAAATTTCGACTTGGTTTGTGTATAAATCTTTCCTTAAATATCACAAGAAGCCGATGCTTAAAGATAATTGTTTCAAGTCTTAGATAACAAGCATCTTTAGTTGTAAAAAGTGCTATGGTGATTTATGAAAAATCAGTCTTACCTAATATATAATTTATGTAGCTTAGGTGGTGCAAAATTTGCAAATGTAATTATCTAAGAAGTTTATCAAGCACAAATATAATGACATATTTGAAGAGATTATATATATTTCAAAATAAATCCTTACAATAAGGTTTGAACTAAATCATAATTTAATTTTTCTTACTCGTATCATTTTCCAATCGATAATAGTTATGTAATAATCACGTTTTTGAGATTGGTGGTGGTGGTACTTGACAATTTTTGTGTTGAGCATCTGATCTAGATGGGTGGTACATTGCAAACTTCTTGACGTGTAGCGCAACAAACTTCTTTAGCTATGCCTACACGCTACACCACAGCCGAAAAAACATACTTCGTAACATCTTTCATCGACATGACTTGACACATCTGCTATTAACATGGACAACACAATGGCTGTTATCAGAATCTTTCCCATAACATTATTCTTCACCATATTCAATGGCTTATATATATGTGACTAGGGTAAACCGGTAAAGCAAAAGGAAAGAAAGAGCAATCAATAGTCAATACTATTAAAAAATAAATAATAATAATAAAAAACAGTCGACTTACATGCCTAATTAAACATTTAAACGCAAATCACATAAAGGAGAGTTAACAATATACTAATATTATATTGTTGTTGATATCAATCTGCTAATGATATAGATATGATATCTCATATATATATATGCATAAAATTTGGGTTTGTTTTAGGGGAGGACTCGAACCCATGACCTCATGGCATATATGTGAGGGATTTACCACTGGACCAACCCCATATCGTCACACAATATGTTGATATAAATCTGCTGATTTTGCTAATGATGTAATTCTTTTTTTCTATTTTTTGGTATATGTGGGTGTCCGAGCCAGCTTATGCGCACCTTGACTAATCCTACGAGGCCCTGAAATTAACAGCCGGGTAAACCTCCAAGTGGCCCCAAGAGAAACGTGGCTGCTAGGGATCGAACCCAAGACATCCGAGTTTATAGCTTGCCCTAGTGACTAGCGGCACCACCCCTTGGGGTTAGAGAGAAAATAAGTAATGATGTAATTCTCTAATACAAATTGGAGCATTTCATTTGTATGTTAATATTACAGAAATATTTAATTTATCCATAGTGTAAGATAGAGACCTTTGGTCACATTATATATATATACATATATTTTTTTTTGTTTTGAAGTTAGACCTTTGGTCATGATCACATTGTAATATAGAAGTACGTACATGTAACCTGGATAATCATACATGGCTTGTTGCCTGGTTTATTATTAAACATTTTATTGCCCTTGTTCCCCTTCTTCAACTATCTTACCACCAACTTGTCCTCAGGGCCAAACATATCATTTTTAGGAAAACTATAAACCCGGCCCCAATCCATTCAACTATATGTCTATATGACTATACATATCTAAGAGTTTCTCCAACCATACTCTCTAAATTTTTCCAAAATTTTAGTTATTTTAGCTCAAATGCTATTTTAGCTAACAACTTCTCATGAGGTCACTCCAACCGTGCTATCTATTATAGCTAGTCATTAATATTTTAATATTTTTTTAGTTTAAAATTGTATTTAATAACCATGCTCTCATGATATATTTTTTTAATAACAAAATCAATTTTAAAATATTAAAAACATAAGATAGAGAAGATAGGGAGCTCCCTACATTTGGAGAGCCACCAAGAGGCTCTCTAAAAGGGTTCAAAATTTTTTTGTCACTATTTGGGGCAGTTCTTGTAAGAATATTACCACTTTACTAATTCAAGTTTAAAAGACACTTATTTAGGTGATCAGACAAAAATACCCTTATTTTGTCAGTTTGTGTCTTTTCAAACCTAAAGAGAAAACAGTTGACAGAGAGAGAGAAAACATCGGTTGCAAGAAATACTCCTGAAAACTTCACGGCGAACTCACCAGCGAACTCACGGTAAACAACAAAAACCACATCAAAACAACAATCTTAAACTGGTTGTGTGAATTTTGAATCTAATTGAAAAGGCTCGGGGACAAATTGAAAAGGCTCGGAGACTATTTACAAAGTCTCGGAGCTAGTGTTAAAAGGCTCGGAAAAGTCTCGGAGATCCAAAATTAACAAAAAAAAAGTTGATGGTTAAAAAGGCTCGGAGACCATTTACAAAGTCTCGGAGCCAGTGTTAAAAGACTCGAAAAAGTCTCGGAGATCCAAAATTAACAAAAAAAAGCTGATGGTTAAAAAGGCTCAGAGACTATTTACAAAGTCTCGGACAGTGTATGAAAAGTCTCGGAGAACCGTTGAAAAGGCTCGAATACAATGTTAAAAGTCTTTGTTCGAGACTTTTTAAATCTCCGAGACTTTTAACATTGTATTCGAGCCTTTTCAACAATTCTCTGAGACTTTTCATACACTGTCCAAGACTTTGTAAATAGTCTCCAAGCCTTTTTAACCATCAGCTTTTTTTTGTTAATTTTGGATCTCCGAGACTTTTCTGAGCCTTTTCCGAGCCTTTTAACACTGGCTCCGAGACTTTGTAAATAGTCTCCGAGCCTTTTCAATCAGTTCAAAATTCCTAGATCTTTATCGTCTTCTACACAAATTTTCATAAATTAAAACCCTAACCATACCCACAACCATACTCACATCGACAAATCAAACCAAAACCAAAAAAATCTCCAGGGGCGCTGCCCCCTCACCCCCGCGAGCTGACCGAGCTCAGCGGGGAGCTCGACCCCCGAATGCATTTGCGTAGCGCCATTAAACTAATTATCCAATAATGTTCAACCTCCATTGGAGGTCTGTTAAACATACCTCTATGAAGAAGATGAAAGGATTAAAAAAAAAACTTCAAAGTAAGAGAATGTGTGTAAAGTAAGGGCATTATTGACCGTTCACCATAATAGGTGCCTTTTAAACTTAAGTTATTAAAGTTGTGACTTTCTTATAAAACCACTTTAAAAATGTAACATTTCCCACCATTTTCATCTCTTTAAAATAGGGAGCCATTTAGTGAGCCCCCTGGGGCTGGGGCTCACTAAATGGCTCCCTATTTTAGCTAAGGAGGGGATTTAGAAAGCCCATTGGAGATGCTCTAACACAAACCCTATCTTGGAAATGTAATTCTCATATGGGTTCATATGCTTGTATACGGGATTAAAAAACCGTAATATAAATTCAATATCGGAATACAAATACTATCGTAATATAACGTAATATCTCTAGAGAAACAAGCACCCTCTGCTCAGTCTTGGTAAGTCTGTAGAATACGAATTTAACTTATATTTTGGATATGAGAGATGATTGGATACCATAGAGAAGTTATATGCACGACTAAGAGTACTAAAAAGAAATTTTCCGATTAAGAGACAAAATGTTGTGGTGGGGTGATAAGATTTGTCGGTAATGACATTTTTGATGAAGCTACTACTGTATTTAATTAGCAGTAGTCAAACATGATTTGGTTACGATCCTTGACCCAACCCAACCCATTTTGTCTTTCAATAAATAAATATATAAACATATAGGGCCCAAAACAGTTCATCAAAATATGTGCATATTAGAATAAGATGGTTGAAATATTTTATTATAAATTTGACCTTTACTGTTTCTAAAATCTTGAAACGATTTGGCACCTATAGAAAAACAAAAAATTTGGATCCCAAGTCGCAGTGGTTGATTCTAGGTGGTATTTACCAAGCCCCAAAACATACATATTTCTAGAGATTTGCATGTAATTAATGGGAGAGAAATTGAGACTCAGATTCATTAGAAAATTAATTTACAGCTAAATTTAACATAAAAAAGTATGCTTATATTCCTCATTTGGTGCATGATTTACAGGTAATTAATTAAATATAACTTAGAAAAAAAGCTTGTAGATAGTGGACCAAAATGACAAACAAAGCTCTCCTCTGAGTGAGAAAGGAATCATGAAAGAACCCACCTTTGAATGGCTTCTCCTTTTTATAATTCCAATAACTTCAAAGCCCACACTTTCAAACCTCTAATTTTTATTTTTATTTTCACTTTTCAAAAAGCAAAGGAACAAGACTCAGCTCCAAGGCCCACAAGAGATTACAATAACAATTCTTTTTGGAAAATGTGGGTGTGAATTCTTATAGAATTGAGTAGTAAAATATTTGAACTAATCATTTTAATCACCAACTACTGCTAAGCTTTCATGTGATTTGAGACACTCACATGACAAAATACTTCACCACCAACAATTGATCCTCCCCATCAACCCATAAAGTTTTCCAATCATGATCCACATCATCCCTCCATTATCTTGCCACATCACCGTTACATTTATTTATATATAGAGCAGTCCTTATTTGGAGATGGATTCTCTCACTTTTTTTCATACGGAATCGATTATATAACGTTTTACCTTGGATTATGTAAAATCACTTTTAGGAGTGTATGCAGCCTACTATGTGATGTTACACAAATCGATATCATGTAAAAAAAACGTGTAGGGATTCCGTACCCGATAATTTCATATATACATACATTCATATGGTAGTATGAAAATAGAAATTGAATATAAGTTCATTGAGATAAAAAGAGGGAATGTACGTAGTTAATCGGTTCTTCTTTGATGCATAATTCTACACGTTTTTTCATCAATAACATTCGAAATCTGATTTAAAACGTTCTAATGTTTTTCCCCGACGAAAAAAAATACGGGATCCGGCTCTAGAAAAAAGTTCATAGTAAACATCGTCTCAAAGTGACAACTCTTTGAACCAACAAAGAATGAGGAGGAAGCTGACCCATCACTGACTTGGCTCTTTTTTATTATTGCTCCTGATCCGAAACCGTTCCGTTCTATGCAAAGGACTTTTTGTCTATTATTGACTGCCATGCAACAAGGGCAAAGACACTGACTGACCATGCATGCGCGCGCACCCGTCTTTTTCTCCAATGTCCAAACTGACCCCTGTTTTCTGCATTTTTCTGGTCGCTATATTCTCCCGTGCAAGGGCATTTTCATCATTTGCATGATTTTAATACTCATCATCATCTTCCAACAATGATCTGTTCATAAATTGACGCAACACTAGCCTAAACAACTATTGCTTGAGGTCTTTTCAATATATATATATATAATATACGATTCTTATCCTGTCAGTTCGATTTGATATAAAATACATCAGTACACTGTATGTGGGTCATAAATTATGGATAAACACTGATAAATACATACAGACCAAGTCAAAGCTTGTGAATCTAATGTATAACATTCAAAGCATCAATGTATTTTATATATCAGGTCGAACTGACGAAAGAAATATTATATATATATATATATATATATATATATATATATATATATATAAAGAGAGAGAGAAATTTTCAAGTCAATGCGCACTGATATAACTTCATGAGAATATTGAATGTGAGCCAATAGTTTTACATGCTTTGACTCAAGTGTGTATGCACTTGTCAAAGCTTCTCCATAATGAGTGGCTCACATTCAATATCCTCATGAAATTATATCAGTGTGCACTGACCAGATTGAGATTATATATATATATATAAATTTTCAAATGAGAACGCCCTGATATAACTTCATGAGGATATTGAATGTGAGCTTGAGAACGAGGCTATATATATATATATATATATATATATATATATATAGTAGTTATCAAGTGAGGTATATCTTATTTTAATTTCGGTAAGGACTATGATGAAATCACATCTATTTTTATAAATTTCGATCTGAATTTTTTTTTTATAGATGATAAAAAAATTATTTGTGATCACATCTATAAATTTTTTTTTTTATAGATGATAAGTTCATTGAAATCTATTTGTGATCAGAATTTGAGAATTTTTCAAACACCGGAACTATTTATCCCAGTTTTGTTAATTATAAAGGAATAAAATAGATGTGATTTCATCAAGGTTTTTACCGAAAATTAAAATAAGGTATACCTCACTTAATAACTACTATATATATATATATATATATATATATATATATATATATATATATATACAATTTTTCTATTATCAGTTCGAACTGACAAAAGATATATAGTTCCTTGCATGTGGGTCATTGGATTTAAATACTTTGACTTGGCTGCATGCACTTGTCAAAGCATCTTTTAAATCCAATGGTCCACATACAAGGAACTGATATATTTTATATCAGTTCGAACTTATAATAGAAAGACTATATATATATTACTTTGAGGTTTTTTGATAGTAAATTTCTCACTGTATAATTACTACGTTCCATAATACTATTTTCAACAACTAATATTAAAAGATATTTTGTCACGTTCAATTGTAGTAATAACCATTGATTGTCCCGACAATATTACATTACCTATAAATTAACTAAAAGACATTAATGATATATTTATATTTTTTAATGAATTTGATATTTGTTCATCTTTTTCGACCTAACTAGTATTGATTGTCATGTCGATTATTTCGTGGCTTTCACCTAGCCACTTCTTCTAATAGTAAATACTAGTTATGATATGACTATATGAGTTATGTGTTGGTAATAATCACTAATTAGTAAAGGTAAAGGAGGATCGTCAACCAATGAAAACTCATTCATACAAAGATGGGCCCATATTGGGCCTACGTGGTGGGCCTATCTTTTACCAAATTCGTGGAAACATCAACATCACCACCACTTTTTCGTTAGTATCACTGCTGCCACTTTTAATTATATCTTCAAATTATCAAAATTAATTATGCCTACAGAGATTTTAATCTTCATAAATACCTTACCTCACAAAAAAAAAAAAAATTCAATAATATTTGATTTTCGGTAGATTCTAATAAACTCGTTATTGTGTCCTATGGCAGTAAGATTAATTAAATCGAGCTAGAATTGATCATATGGTCCCGAAATTACACATGCTGATAATGCGGTTGTTTATTGCATGGATCTGGATCTTCTCCTCACATTTTCTCCCTCCATTTTGTTATCACCTTCATAATCTATTGACACGTGTCTATTATAGCAAATCAATAGTCTAGATTATTTCTATTAATTTTTATGTGTTACTCAACTAAAAGATAAAATTAATCCAGACCATTGATTTAAGTGAGGACAATGTGAGGATAAAGTGAGATGAGGAGGGATTCAAATCCTGCACTAATTGCAAAAGCAATCGACAATATGAGGTTTATAATATGGTAAAACCTCTCATACCTGCACCATTAAAAAACCACTCAAAAAACTCAATAAAATCTCTCACTATCTTAATGCGGGTTCGAGTCCCCCCTTTACCTAAAAATCTCTGAATTTATATATTAGTGTAATTCTTAAATAAATAAATAAATAAATAAAGAAAAAATTAAAAAGCAACCCGAATGAGAGAATCCAAACCCGATATACTGAAATTTAAAAACGGATCATTCATGGGAGTGACTTGTGATTTGTGAATGATACAAGAGGGAGAGAGGAGCCAGGAGCGTCCCCACCTTTGAAAAGAAATGTAGTTTAAAGAAGAAACATAGGTAGGGGCCACCTGGGTCCCGCCAAATGGGCCCCACCAATGTTTAAGAGGAAAAAAAAAAAAAAAAAAAAAAAGCAAAAGCTATACATTACAGTGCAGAGTCTGTAGACATCAACAAAAGCTTTGGTTCTTGCAGAGGACTATCTGTTCACGTTCTAGAGAGAGAGAGAAAAAGAAAAGAAAAGGAAAGCAAAGAAGAAGAGCTCGAGCTCCGATAGTAGCTCGGGCTCTACTACAATTGGATTTCACTTATTTTGTATATATATTTTTTTACTCTAGAGAGAGAAAGAGAGAGTGTGTTAAAACTGTTAGTTTGTTGAGTGAGTGAGAGAGAGAGAGAGAGAGAGGTTTCAGTTTCAGCTTCAACTTCAGAGAAAAAGAAACCCTAATTGAAATGGCTTGCTTGATTTGACTCTTGAATTTGTCCGTACAGATTCTTAGTATTGGTTGGTTTAAACCGGTGCGTTTATTTATTTTAACTTAACTTTGCTTTGCTTTACTTTCTTTTAATTATTTGTTTAATTTTTAATTATACAGTTAGTTCGCTTGAATGGTGATGAATATTCTGTTTTCGATTCTTTTTAGTTTTTGCTTTTTGTGTGATTTCGAGATCAACTCTCTCTCTATCTCTCTGTACCATAACTGACTTTGAATTCTTCAGATTCTTTTTGTTTGCGTTATCTTTTTTTAATTTATTAATTCTTACTCTCTTTTTTGTTGAAGGTTTTGCGTAGAATTCAAGTGTATACAGTGTATATTTCGAATGTGTTCCAATGAGAATAGACAAAACCGTGGGAATTTCGTGTTTTTGTAGCTTTTTTCAGCTTGTGCACTTTTGCCGCTTTTTTATTTTTATTAATTCTTTTAATTAGGTTTTTTTTTTGGGGGGGGTGGATTTAACGTACCTGTTTTTTTTTTTTTTTTTCCTATCACTTGGATTGTTAGTGAAGTTAAGGATTTGACTCGGTCATTTGCTTGATCTGGAGAGTTGTTTTCGAGCATTTTTGAAATTTTAGGATTGATTATCTACTCTCGAAGGGTCGTCTATAGCTCTCTAAAGGGTCAGTGTCTGAGTGAGGATTTTGAATTTATATCTAATATATCATGCATCTAATCCAAAATTGGTTGTTTTGTTTGTAATGAATAGCTGTTTTTCACTAGATTTTTGTTTTTGTTTTCTATTATGTTCCTGTTCCAGTGAGAAAATGTTGGATATGTTAATTGAGACAAATGCTATTTATGTCATGATCTAGTAAACCGACTCTTAACATGAGAAAATAATGGCTTGTGGTGCCTGAGTTTTGATGTTCTTGGTTTTCCTTTTTTATGTTTTGTGTGTGTGGGATTTGGTTGATGATGTTTCTAATTTTAGTAGCTTAAAACCAATATGGAATCATTTGATTAAAGAGGAATGAAAACTAAGCTCTTTGTGGAATACTCGTTAAGATCTGAGCAGCAAACTAAAATAGTTATTCATTTTCGCTTGCAGGGTTGTTTTGGTGAAAGATTATTCCATGTAAAGTTATATGGTCATTGGACATGGAAAGGGTTTTGGAATCAAAGGTACGTACTGGAAAATTGCCTGTTGCCGGCCAGGTATCAAATTCATGTGCAACCTTGGGGATAGAAGTAGGTCAGGTATCACATGTTCATAGAGGTTTAATGAGAGAAGAAGTGGTTCGAACAAATGCTAGGGACTTTAGAGTTTCAGACACCTCTGCACCTATTAAATCTTGGAAGGGAAAATTGTCTTTGCCTCAAAGAGAGGAACTTATGCCTGATATTGTTACATGTAAAGGTAGCGATGATTGGTTTGAGGAGGGTGGCCCTAGTTCTTTCTCTGGAGTTAGTCATCCTGCAGAACCTATTGATACGGATCTGATGACAACGGTGTATGTACCAATCGGTAAAAACAAATCTGAAGCTGCATGCCTGATGAAGAGCATGTCAATGAAGGGCCCTTTTCTTGAAGATCTTTCGATTAGGGTTCCTGCAAAGAAACCAAGCTCTGCTGTTCTTTCACCGGCAGAAAGTTTAATTGAAGAACCCACTGACTTAGGTGCATTGACTTCTCCATTTTTGGTTCCCCGTCCATCACAAAATACAGAGAACTCTCTCCTTCCACCAGATTCAGACGAGAAGGAATGTGTGTGGGATGCTTCTTTACCTCCAAGTGGCAATGTAAGTCCACATAGTAGCATTGACAGTGTTGGTGTTGTTACGGCTATGAGCATTGTCAATAGCTGTGCCAGTACATATCGGAGTGATGCTATAACTAGTGATGGCATGCTTAGTGGAGAGAGGAACTGTGAGAGTACTAAAGGGAGTGTTAGAGGGGATTCGCTCGAGAGTGCAAAGACTAGTATGAGCAGAGCAAGTGATAGCAGTGGTCTTAGTGATGACAGTAATTGGAGCAACTTTACTGGGAGTGTTAGTAAACCTCACAAAGGAAATGATCCAAGGTGGAAGGCTATCCATGCCATCCGAGCAAGAGATGGAATCTTGGGTATGAGTCATTTTAAATTACTAAAACGACTTGGTTGTGGTGACATTGGCAGTGTGTATCTCTCAGAGCTAAGCAGTACTCGTTGTTATTTTGCAATGAAAGTGATGGATAAGGCATCCCTTGCTAGTAGGAAGAAGCTGACTAGGGCTCAGACTGAACGGGAAATTTTGCAGCTGTTGGACCATCCATTTCTGCCAACTTTGTATACACATTTTGAGACTGATAGATTCTCATGTTTAGTCATGGAATATTGTCCAGGAGGTGATCTGCACACTTTGAGGCAAAGGCAACCGGGGAAACATTTCTCAGAGTATGCTGCACGGTGAGGTTTATATTCCAATGACATTGTTTTACCTTTCTAGACTGTTTGTTCTATCTATTCAGATATTCACATAGGAGAAGGGATATTGTCTATTTGTTTTGTTTCTTGTTGCATGACTTGTTTTTCCATTTTGAGAGTTTTTGGGTAAATTTATTGTTATGAATTAGAAGGGACGGCATGCAGTCAATTTAATATCCATGAACTGATACTTTTTCTTCATTTCATATGACTTCTTTATAGCTCTAAACGGGCAATTATGCTTTGATAACATTTCACATCTATCTGTCCCATGAAGTAGAGCAGCTATATGTCTCATCTATTCAAAGTGCTAGCGCCGTTGACAAAATATGTTTCTTCTAAGCTTCCGCTGCACTTTGAATGGGTAGCCTATGATCCCATTTTAAGCTTAGGTTTAGAAGATTGTTATTCCCTTGCACATAAGTGACATAACTGGATTGGTGTATAATTGTGAAAGAGATATATAAGGTGATTAGAGTAATGCACTTCTTCATGAATCATAATTTAACTTGCAATATAAAATTCAATAGAACCGACCTCCATCAATGAAATCATGTTTGCGTAACAAAAGGATTGAGACCCACCATCAGCTGACTCTCATTAATAAGCAAGAAACATTTTTTTAATTTTCAGCCTACTTTTGATAATTATTTAATATAACTATTATTTACAATTGTTTTAAAGGTTAAATTAAATAAAACTGACTTGTCATACTCTCATTTATATTTTCATGGGATGTATCATATGGTAGTTTCTGGTTCAATTTTCTATTAACTTGACATGATATGGAATAATTGTACTTTATGCTCTGGTTTAAATTTGCAACGAAGTGGCATGCAATGATAAAGAAATTCTGTTGAGAAAACAATCTTGCTACCTAAGTTGGTTTTTACGCCAAGCAGGAAAATGCCATCTACGTTATCTTATTGATCAAGTGGTTGTAGTCCACTTTTATATATAGTGTCTCGTAATGAAGTAAAGCAGTGAAGAGGTTGTGCAAGTTGAACCGACTAGATAGTGCATGACACCTTGTTCAGACGCCTCTCTAGATTGGTCCAAACTATATTTATTGTTACCCCCTAGATATCTCATATGTTTCCACTCTATAGGGTGACAGTGGTTATGAACTTCTCTTTAGCCTTTGAATCTATAGTGCTTTCATCTCTACAATTGTTGCTCTCATAATTGACAGACAACTTAGATCACTGCCACAGTGATATCATAGGATGCTCTTAAACATGCTTGATAATTCTTTTTTGAGGTCAATGTTGGTGCTAATTCATTTGAATATGCATTCTGAATGCAACTTAAGTTGCTTGTTTCACTATTGAAGTCAACTCTATTCATTTGCATTTTTACTAGCTTGCATGATACTACTGTATATTATCGTTTCAATGTCTTAACTGATTGTTCTTCACTGAAATTGGTATATTTCTTCGGACACGTTTATAAATCATTTTCTTTCCTTTTGTGCAGCTTTTATGCTGCAGAGGTTTTGTTGGCGCTTGAATATCTCCACATGCTTGGTGTTGTCTACAGAGACTTGAAACCTGAAAATGTTCTGGTCCGTGATGATGGCCACATAATGCTCTCAGACTTTGACCTCTCTTTAAGATGCACAGTTTCCCCTACCCTGATAAGAACATCTTATGATTCTGATCCTTCAAAACGGGCAGCTGGTGGTGCATTCTGTGTTCAGCCTGCCTGTATCGAACCCTCATCTGTATGCATACAGCCTGCCTGTTTTATCCCTCGGCTATTCCCTCAAAAAAACAAAAAGAAAACCCGAAAGCCTCGATCTGATTTTGGGTTGCCATCTAGTGCACTTCCAGAGCTTGTTGCAGAGCCTACTGCAGCTCGGTCCATGTCCTTTGTTGGAACACATGAGTATCTAGCCCCTGAAATTATCAAGGGAGAAGGCCATGGTAGTGCAGTTGATTGGTGGACTTTTGGAATTTTCTTGCACGAGTTACTTTATGGCAAAACACCGTTCAAAGGCTCAGGAAACCGTGCTACATTGTTCAATGTGGTTGGACAACAACTCAGATTCCCAGAATCACCGTCAACCAGTTATGCTAGTCGTGATTTGATCCGAGGCTTGTTGGTGAAGGAACCACAACATCGACTAGGGGTGAAAAGGGGTGCAACTGAGATCAAGCAACATCCTTTCTTCGAAGGCGTTAATTGGGCTCTAATACGGTGCAGCACACCACCAGAAGTGCCGAGACCAATGGAGGCCGAACATCCTGTGAAGTTTGGGGCAGTGGAGCCAGTAGGGGTTACCAGCAGCAGTAAAAGGATAGTAGGGACAGACATGAAATCCGGGGGTAAATATCTGGACTTCGAGTTTTTTTAGTTCCGATTAAGGGATTGTTGTGCTGTTTTGTATGTGGTATCATTAGAGTGTTAATCCTGCAAGAATTTGCCTGAATTAGCCTGTCCTAGTCCTGATAATACAGTTCAGCTCACTTTCTCTTGAAAGTAAAAAATTCATAACTAGCGGAAATCAATAGCTTTTAAGTTTACAAATGAAGCATCTATCTCAGTAGTCTGACTTCACAATGGATTTGGATAAATCCCAAACCTAGTAGTTGTCAATTAGAGAACTAAATTATCATTTTAATGGGCTAAATATTGTGAATCCCATTTTACAAAGATATGATTCTCTTGCCTTTTTGCTTGGTCCTCTGATATTTACTTTCGTTTTTCATTTATTTGCAAAAGCCTCTTTCAAGTGGGGCATTCCAAGGCATGAAAATTGTAAGGCTGTTGATTGTAGGATTGTTGCTAGTGCCATTTCTTTGATTTTTTGATACGATGCAATGGGCCTCTACTGGACCTTGGTAGGTCTCTGAAAGTCGGGCCGTGCCAATGGCCCAACAATTTATTTTGTGTTTTATGATTCTTTTTTGTTTTTTGTTTTTGTGTCGTGACATATTACATTGAAATATAATGGTTAAAAAAAATAATTTAAAATTTTGAACAAAGATAGGTAAATTGTGAAAGTAATTTAATATAGTAGTAGAATACTAGAATTTTGCTCCAGGGGCGTAGGCGTGTAACTCAACTAGTAGATGGACGAGTTTAAGGTTTGGGTAAATGACATATAGGTGGATACCGGACAGAAAAGGGTGCATCCAAAGGTATATATATATATATGTTGCTGTCAAGAAAAGAAAAAAAAGGTTGTTAGCAATAGAAAGATATGGAGAAAGGAGGCGAACTAACGTGTAAACTTTAATTGTAATGAATGAGTTGTTGGTCCCTCAACCCCATCATCACTCTCAAATCTCAATCATCAACCTTATCTCTTCACCACAATCACCAATCAATCATCATCAATTCAACACCACCCATCTTTTCTCATATAATAAATAAATGTCACACATGAATAAACTTGGTCACTGAGTGGATTATTTCGTGACCCACATAAAGACATGAATAACATGCTTATTAATTATCATTTTACTTTTATTTCTTCGCTAGAAAATCCTTTGATAGATAAGTAGATAACACAAAATTTAATCTTTAGAAATCTTGTCTTATAAGAGAAGACAAGTTGACAACTAATAAGGAGACACGCTAATTAACATGTAAAACATAATTAATTCTCACTATTTGTTTGTTCACGCTAATTAACTAGTCCCATCATATATATTTGTGGATTGGGCCGTATATAATTTCTCGGCCCATTAATGTTGTCCAGAAGAAGCCCATATAGATTGGGCTTCAACAAATCATCTAAAAATAGTTGGTAACCAAATATTTTTTTTCCTTTCAAATTTCCATTTTACCCCTTATAAATTTTCCTTTCATGCATTTCTATAGACTATATTTCTCGTGTTTAACGCTTATGTTCAAGATTGTATATATATATATATATATATATATATATATATTTTAATGGCAGACACAGTGAATTATTAAAAAAGTTTAAGCTTGAATAAAGATCACATTTCGAATTATGGTTTAATTATATACACTTTGTCAGTGTGGATCCTAATTTGTAGCTCAGCTGTCTGCATGGCGATATTATGGCTTAAAATCCCATCTCGAATCTTTAATTTATATAATCACTTGGTGGATTATACATAAACAGACCACAAATTATTGTTAAATGAGCTTTTGGGATATTTAGCAGATCATGTTTTGATAAAACTGCTAAAACTAAAAGTAGAGTTCAAAGGTGATGAATAAAAGCATAAATTATGAAAAAAAAAAAAAAAAAAAAAGAAGTCAAAACTTCTACAAATTATAAAATTTTGTCTTTCATCAAATCAATCACTGTATCAATAATTGAACACAAGTGTGTATGTAACGTAAACCCATAATAAAATTCAAAATGAAGAGAGGGAATCAAAAAAGGGAAAACAAGTGGAGTAGTAATTAGTAATGAATGATAACTTTTTTTGGTCCCTACAAGAAACCTAACGGCTTTGAATCATGACGTCCACAATTGATTGATGATTTGATTTTTACAACAATTGATGATGGCTGGGACTTAAAAAATTAAATTATTTTAATTTTCCACCCCACCTTTTTTTTTTTCTTTCTCTTTTTGTGCACTTTATCTTCTTAAAGTAAAACTCAAATAATAATTACATCTTAGAAGAGAAAAAAAAGCTAGTTGTGTATTTTTATTAATCTGCTGAAATTGCTAAATATGAGAAGCAACAATCCAAGCAATTTCCTGTACAAAGACATTCATTCCCTCTTCCCTCGACGAAAAAAGGATGCAAAATCACAAAATGTAAAACAAAACTCCACATATTTACATATCACCCCCTCAACCTTCCCATAGAACAAAAATACAAAAATACAAAAAAAAAAAAAAAAGAAGCAATAATTATAGGAGCCCTACATGCTAAAAAAATCCAGCTCTTATGGATATCACCTTACCTCAAAACAAAAATTTCTAATATGGTATTGATGATCTATTTGATAGCGTAGGACTTGGTGCATACCGATGAGAGTGCTTCGGTGAATAATGCAGAAAAACTTGTCAATGCCTGAAAAACACCCGGCAAGCCTGTCTGAAGATTGTTTAGTGTCATTGCTCTTGTCACCTCTACTGCTTTGGAATGTCTTAGCATCTCATCTTCCACCCGCCTTTGGCAAGAAGCAAGGTCTGATTTTTTCTCAGCAAGTGGGTCCCGAGCATCTAACGCATGCCCATTATCGGGCCCAGAATCAGGAAGCCCGATACCAACCATCGAGTACGAGTTGTAGAATTTTCTTTCTATGTTCCGAAGAGATGAAGCCTTCTTTTCAAGCTCCTTAGATGCAGTTTCAGTTCGCTTTTTGATCTTGAGTTCTTCAGATTGTTTTGTGGATATCACATGAACAATGTTGATGAAACTCTTGATGGCTTCGGAAGCTACTGTGTCAGGGACACGATCAAGGGCAAGCTTCCACTCATCACAGAATGCATAGGGCTCAGTTGGTTGCCTCGTACCATCAACATTGTCATTGCAGACAGCAATAAGGGTAAGCTTGAACCAGCCATGGAGGGACCTCATAAAATCACGTTGGAATTTTATTAGGCAACAGAAACTGGAGTGCCAAGCAGAGACAGCTGCCTCAAGGTCACGAGTTGCCTGTCGATGCAGTTCAGAAGTTGAGTAGCCCTTGGCTGATAGGTTCACAAGGCCACGAACTTGCTGCACAATGTTGTTTTGGATTTCATGGCACTCATGCATCGACCTCCACATATACATGAACCTGCATTCAACATATCAGACATTAGAAACATGGAGTTAATTCACATTAATTGAGAAGCTCAATTAAATTCTCTATATCGATTACAGCGGGAAAATGCTGTTTTCATGATACAGACCTTATTTATCAAGTTACCTGACTCAAAATTATGATTGTAGGGCCCAAGTTTTTATTCCTTTAGACTGCACACTACCATGTACGGTTTTCTAGCTACATTTTTAAGCTTTTAAGGCTTCCAGACTATAAATTTCATTTCCTGAAACCACAGAACTATAGGGAGAGCACCAGAAGCAAGCAAGCAAGAAAGAAAGCAAACTAATATGACCCACAACAGTAATGCTAAGGACCCACTGCTTTAAAAAATTATGGATCACACACAATCTATAGTGGCAGGACTTAGAATTGGTACTATCGAGTCATTTATCGTAGCATCATGTAAACATAATGAACATAACTTAGTATTAAAGAATGAAACTATAATAAGAATCTTGAGTTAACTTGGTATTTAATCTTGTTTCTTTGCTGTGCGTGTGTTTTATTAATCTATGAAATACACATTGGTGGCGGGCCATTCCACTTAATCCAATGTACCTAACCCTCTATTCAAGAATTGCACTTTGGCCACGGAAAGGATCAGGAGATCAAGGAAATCATAACCATGGACATTGGAGTCCACCGTCCACCATATGAAATAAAGAGTTATCTAGCAATTGGACAATGAGGGACTCTCTTTCCATTGAAAAGATGAAGCAAGAGGTCATAATAATGATTCAACAACCAAGGCAAAATGTAAGCGATTCCAAACAAACTATCATCTGTTATATGGAGAAAATGAAGTGCAATAAAATCAAGATTAAATTCCCATATAAACCCAAGTCACTCTAATATGAGTACTAAAGTGCAACAACTTCAACTTAAACAAGTGAAATACTGCTTGGAGTAAAAGAAACCAGTGCTCTACCAATACCTCATAGTTTTTTGTAGTAAAATTCAGAAGGTAAGTGACATACCCGTGGCAAAGTTGCACAAGCTGCGGAACAAGATCAGAGTCTCTGAGACCAATGATGGCTGTTGAGGTGGTAGAGACAGCTTGAGAGGTAACAATAATTAGTGATTGCAGCCTCTGTATTGAAGCCTTAGTTTTGTCTAGCTTGGTTTCATCTTCCCCCTTGTACTCTTGACTCTGCAGAGACGAAAGCTTCTTTTCATGCTCAATCTTCACACCTTCTCTGTCCTTAAAAATATCAAAACAATAATACATTGCCTGCATTAGCATTCATCATTGCAAAACCATATATTCTCAAAATACATAAAAAAAAATGGCACACAAAAAATTCATCTTTCAGTCCTGCAACGAAAAAAAAAAAGGCAACCACAAATTTACCAATCAAGAATACAAAACACACTTAGGCATATAACAATCTATAAATAGTACATCAAAACAGAGCTCTAAATATAGATTCAAGAGAATCTTGTTTTGGGTTAGACAGGTTGTTTAGTTATGCAAATAAACCAGTAGACCCACAAAGTTCCAATTAAAAGTGAAAGAAAATAAGAGATAATTACAATTTACAACAAACAAAAAAGAAAGGAAAACGACAACCGACCAAATCACGACAACTACCCCAAGAATGATATAAACCCACAAAAAGGTGGATTGTGAGGGTTCACTCTGACGTTTCCCTCCATCATCCAGGGGCATTTTGGTCATAATAAATGGTAATTTTTAATTGATAGGTTGTCACCAGTCAAATACTGCGGTGGACTTACGCTATCATCACTCACATTGGTGGGTATCCTAGTCATTTCTCTCTCAACTTTTTTGTCTAAAAAATTTGAACTTAAAGTTTTTTTTATATATAAATTTTTTTTTTTTATAAAAAAAATGGTTACCTTGACTTCCTCGTAGAGCTTCTTCTCCCAAGCCAAGAGCCGATCAAGAGTGGAGCAAAGGCTCCTTGGACCGCCCGGTGCATTGAGAACACTGGTGTCGAGCTGGTACTTGACCGCCAATGGCGGTTTTGACGTCCAGCTCGAGCTCAAGGTGCTCAACATACTGCTCGAATGATACACAGTCTCTGCATTGACAACAAACAAATAAATCAATCAATCAATCAATAAACAAATTATTAATTTAACAAAGAAAAAAAAAGACCCAAATTTTTTTTAAGAATTTACTCTTCAATTGGCTGAAACTTCGATCGAGCTGAGCTCGACCGATTTCCAAAATGTCGCCAGCTTGGTTACCGGCGGCGGCCGCCTTATCGAAGTTCTCTCTGAGAGCCTCCACAATCTCCTTCAAGTCCTTGTGTCTCACAACCATCTTCATATCAGAGATCTCTCCGGTCCGGAAACTAGAAGACGACGCCACATCGTCCGACTTCTTGTTGTTGGCGTAATACGGCTGTTGATATTGTTGATACTGCTGCTGCTGCTGTTGCTTCACTGACGACGACCCGAAATTCGATCGGGTGCCCATGGACCCCATCTCGGATCTCGAATCTTTATCCACTTCTTCTTCCTCCTCCTCTTCGTCGTCGTCAGACGACGTCGTACTGTAATGATCCCCCCACTCGCTGCACTGGACCTCCTCTCTCTCTGTTTCTTCATCAACAACGCTATTATTGTTGTTGCTTTTGTGGAATGGGTTTTCTTTCTGATTCTGATTGTAGCGATTGTTGTTTGGTTGAGATTGAAAGAAATCGTACTCCGATCTTTCGGTTTCGGTTTCGGATTCTAGGTCGGTGTCAAGATGATTATTGTGTTGGTTGACTGGAATTTGTTGGTGCTGTCGCTGTTGTTGTGATCTTCGGTCAAAGAATTCGGAGTCTGGAGGCGATGGAGGGTAGAAATTTTCCCAGTTCCAGACGGAGGAGGTCTGTGACGGCGTGCTCGTGTAGGTGGAGTTCGCTTGATACGCTGTTGGGAAAAAATTGTTTGAAAAATCGCTCCTCGGTGACGAAGACGGGCTTGATTCTGATAAAATGTGAGGGAGCTTTGGCGGCGGTTTGCCTCGTCGTTTCGGTGGCGCGTTTACAATGCGAGGAAGAGAAGGCGGCGGTTGTTTTGAGCTCGCCATGGAGGGAGCGGGAGATGGGAAGAAAGGCGGAGGCGGAGGCGCGTGGAGGGAAGGGCTTGGAGATGTTTTCACACGAATTGGCGGTGGCGGTGAAGATGAGGGGTTTGGTGGGTGGAGGAAGACGGCCGGGGTTTGATCAGAGACAGAGAGCTGCTCGTAGGCGGCGAAGGTGCAGAGAGCTGAGCCGGTGAGACGGAGGGATCGGCAGTAGTCGGCGTGAGCCGCCGCTAGGTGGTGGCGAGCGTAGACGGCTTCCTTCATCAAACGACGACGCTCCTTGCACCGCCTCACCATGTCCTCGTTGTCGAGCTTCGATGCCGTACAACCCATCTCGAGAAATTAAATTAGAGAAACGTGTAACAGGTCCCAGCTGCAACGACGTCGATGCACACGGTGGTGACACCTGATTTGAGCCGAGCAAAAAGAGTGTCCAAGCAACAAAGAGTGAGAGAGAGAGAGAGAGAGAGAGAGAGAGACTGAGGTTTATACTTTATAGTAGTCGTTCTCCTTTGGACGACAGTTATGTCCCATTTATTTATTTATTTATATATAAATGTATCTTTCTTTTTCTTCTGTTGAGGCACTTGTCGTTTGTATAGTTTTTTTTAATTTTATTTTATTTTAATATTACTTAAATTCAGGTTTTTTTTTTTTTTTTTTTTTTTTTTGTTTCAAGGAAAGGACTCGAACCCATGATCTCATGATCTCGTGGCGTAGACGTGAGGAATTTACCACTTCACCAATCTCATTTCGTACCAATTAATTTAACAGTAGTGTTGGTTGAGTTTTTTATTTTTTATTTTATAAACTAACCTTACGTATAAACATTACGAATTTATTAAAATCAAACACTACAAGCTAAATAGACGGTTAGTCCACGAGTAAACACACCTGTTCTTTTAAGAGTTGTTACTCCTCGGCTCCTCCATCGCAGAGAATAACCCTACTTTCTTTTAATATGAATTATGAATAATATGAAACTAGAACCGGAGATAAATGTACTGTAATTTGACAAGAGTGGATGTGCAATGTTGGTTGATTATATAATTAATAAAAAAATGGAGTAATGGAGAAGGCTGCCTTTTCTTTTTTTTTTGTTGTTTGTGTTTTGCTGGCAAGGTATTAGAAGTTGGAAGGTAAAGACATCGTTTATCTTCATCAAATTGATGTGGACCCAATATTGATTATTAAGTTTAAGGCTGCTAAGCAAAGTGCACTGTTGGATTTTGTTTTCTTATAGGTGTCTTTTGGAGGACATTAGAGGGAAAAATTAATGCTCGGTTTCTTACATGGTTTCTCCTTTTGTGCATCATCTAGACTCTAATGTAATTCACTGATTTATTATGGTGGAAAAATTCATGCTAATAAATCATAGGGAAAACCCTCAAAATATCTAATGATTAAATTCATGACAACTCAAAAGATCGGTTCAATATTTGATCAAATTGAAAACCCAAAATACAAAATTCCAAAACAAACCCTAATAGGAGTGACAACTCATTTAACAGAAGCGGTAAACTGAATTTGCTAAAAGCAACAGTGGCAGGTTTTGTTTTTCTTCTTTTTTGCTAAAATTTAGTCTTTGTTTTCTTGGTTTGGGAATGGTTTAGGCAATGACTTGGGCAAAGAAAACTCGAGAGGAGCATAGATATTCCACAAATAAGTGGATCCTTTTCAAGAAACACAAATAATAATAAAAAGAAAGCTTGGATAGTTGGAGGTGAAAAAAAGTAGGGATTGAAAACGGTGAAAGAGGTTTTTTCTTTTCTTGTCTTTTTTTTTTTCCATGACTTTCTATTCTATGGTCTCACTGGACCCAAGTCAAGCTAAAAAACCCAACAAGGTATCAATCAACTCTACAATCATCCACATGCACGTCTCTTTTTCTATACATACATTATTATTTATTTTTCAATTTTTATTTTCAAAATCTTTGGCTTTTACAAACTTTTTCCCTTTCAAATTGACAAAAAAAGTAAAATAAAAATAATAATAACAACGTGAAAGGACCTTTATTGTTTAGGGAATTTCCAGTTGCGAACCACGTAAGAACCCGGAACTTTACCTAGTTTTGGTCATTTGGTATCCGATTCTTCACTGTTCACATACAAATTTTGTTCACATTAAGATATTCTTCTATCTTTTTTACCTTTAACCATTTTCCTTTTTCCAGTTGCCATGTTTCTCCCTACCATTTTTTTCCCCACACATCTTGTTGTCTCAATATTTTCAAGATTGGTGCAAGCGAATTCAGTCTCCATAACTTCATTCAAACTGCAAGATATCTAATCAACTTAACTATTCGACAAATAGACAGATTTTCAAACCAAAACCCATCATTTCCCATTTATTTTTTACTAGGTCTAGATATCGGTCATTACGATTCAAATCGTTAATATATGAGTTTTTAAACGAGAATATCTCCATAATCTTAGCTGACCATACAGCTTAGGATACCCATGCCACAGATCTGTAATGTCCAACCATAATTTAGAACATAAAAATATAGAGCTTAAATATATGATAATAAATGGATTCAAGAAAACAAATCTCACAATGTTGGACAAAATCACGTAAATGGTGGTGGTTGAACACATATTCCACAGGTGTGTGTGTGTGTACTATTAGAAAATTAAACTACAAAAAAGTACAACCTAAGCCTAGACTAGGAAAAATTACTCTAAAAAGAACTGTTAAAAAATAATAGGCAAATATGGTACAGTAGTACACCGTTTTCTTCCAAGAAAAAGAACAATGCGACAAAGATGCGTTAAATAACCAACAAGTAGAAATACATACATAGAGAAATCCTTTAATGATTTGTCATACATATATATACATATATATTATAAACAGTTTCAAAAGTTGCAGAGAGAGAGAGTAGCCAGAGACCAGATAGACACAAAACTGTAAACAAACAAGGGTTGCCAAAAGCTGCAACAAATAAATTATTTTCAATACTCCAGCTTTGGTTGTTTGTTATAAGCATCAAAGGCAGGAAGAGAGGGCTTAAAAGTATAAATGAAAAGAGTTTATAGTAGGCGGCGATCCATAGAAAATGATAGAAACTGTTTTCTTCTTAAAAGGTAAACAATGTGGGTCCAATAACATAGTACCAAAACACAGCAAAGTACACTTTTCTATATTGGATTATCAACAAACCCAATGTTTATTTACAATATATATATATCTGTATACTGCTAGTAGATTGCTATTTTATATCTCTCATTTTTTGCATTATAATTTAAAACAACATATTTGTAAAGTTTGTGATATCAAGCTTTCTAATCCAATATTAAAAATAAAAATATATATAAAAATATATATAAAAAAAAATGAAAAAGAAAAAGAGCTTCCGATAAAAGCCCAAAATTAGTCAACAATAATTAAACAAGCCAATGAAGAGTTTCTTCCTTAAACAAAACAAAGGCATAGTATATAGTGTTGTTTTTTACAAGAGAATCCTAATAAAAATGACAATATAAATTGACACCATAATCCTAAATCCAAAGAAATTAAACAAAATATTCAATTTTCCCCCATCTCGAATCCTCTACTTGTGATTCTCATACATTATGTAACCTAGAGAAGGAATTTGTCTCACACACTAGTAAGAATTTCTACTTGCAGTTTTTCTATGATGTGTAACCTAAAAGAATGAGATTTTATTTGGATAATACAATAGATTTCAGTGTCTTACCATTCACAGTGGCAATTTGGTCATTCCAAAAAGCAAAGAATATAATGAAGATAAGAGAGGAAAATAGAGGGAATTCATTAAAAAGCAACCAACCATGTACATATATATTTCCACATGACAAGGACCCCACAAAGCTAAGGTATGACACATTTTCGGTGCTGTGTGGGCCCCACCACGTTTTCTTTGCCAAACAGCTTGCAGAGAAGGTAAAATAAAGGGGAAGGATCTGTATTTCCGGAGTCAAACAAACAATAAACAGAGACGCATCCACACAAGTCATCAATCCAGTGGAGACTTTTAGCTAAAGACTAATTACTAGTAGGAGGAGAGACCCTTTTTTACCTGACAAAGGTCCCTCTGCCTGTTTTACTGGCACATGCCACTCACACGTGCTTCTATACTGTTAATTGTTCAACCAAACATGGCTCGTGAAGTTCTGGTATGGAGTTGTCCAGTGCTTCCTTTCATGGCTATGCAGCCTAGGTGAAGTCGAGCGTGTGCTCTCAGTCACTGGGGAATCCGAAATCCCCAAACAAACCCTGAATCAAGAAAAGGAAACAATAATTGAGTGTCACTCTTTATTCTAGATTTTATCTAACAATATGAAGTGTCATCATCAAAGTGTATTATTGGGATGATAATGAAACAAATAAGCATCAAAAAATGTATCAGTTATTTGATATTCGGGGTGCCTTTTCATATGGCAAGATAACTTAAGTACATCATTAGGCCAGACGAATGAAACGGTGTACCCCAAACACATCCATGCTACAGGTTGATTGTTTTGCGTTCAACCAGAACTGAAAGATATTATTTTAAAATAGAAAAAGCTTTTTTTTTTTCCAAGTTATACAGAGAGTACAATTTTTTTTATCAGAATAAAAAGTAAAGGTACATACCATGGCATCATTGATTGCATAAGCAACACAATAGTGTTCCTGAAAATCAAAAGTTCAGAACAAAATTAAATATTAATTATAATGATAATGAAATGATAGATAAATAATAACAGCAAAAATATATGCAATAAATAACTGGAAATAAGATCTGCATGGTTATGCAACCATCCACTAGTCCTAATGAGCAGTGAGCCAGCCTCCCAAGTCCCCTCAACAGGACTTTTAGGTATGAGCAGGCCAACAAAACTAGACCACAATGCTACATCGCACCCATCATATTTAAGAGCAATAGTTTACAATCTCTTTAACAGGAATAGGGGCTTTACTTGCCTGCATCATGTGCCACTCTTCAAATTCATCAAACAATTCCAGCCGTTCAATCCTAATCAGCAGAACATCACAAATGAGAATCTTCTCAAGAATTCAGAAAAAATGGCAAGCTTCCCAATGAAAACTACATACAAAAGGAGGAAAGAAAATGACAGGGACAACGAAAGAACTTTATATCCTAAAAACAATTCAGCAGGACCATAAAAAGAAGACTTCCTAAAGACATAACCCAAGGATTCTTCTTTCCACTAAAGGCAGCATCTTCAAAGCCAACAGTGGCACACACTCACACACAGACAATCTCAGAAAAGAAGATCCCAAATTGGAAGTATTTATTTATAACATATTCAAACTGCCAGAAATGACATTTACTCACTTTGACATTTAGTTATTTACTGATATAAGTGTTACACACATCAGAAGCAACTCCACAAATCACAACAATGAGCAAATAACTTCTGTAAACTGATAATTCACTTGCAGCTCCAAAACTTATTTTACTATACTAAAACAAGTAGTTCAATAAATAAATATATATATATATATATTATACAATTTGATATATAAAATGGCAACCAAATCCCGGAAGGGATTACTTGATACTTAATTAAAAAACAAGGGGTTACTTTTTGTTGATATGTAAGTGGAAATATGGATATCAACTTATGAAAAACATTTACATCAATATCTTGTCACCTGTAAATCCAAGGGAAACACGAGGGAAAGAAAACGATGAAGAATTTGGTGAACCAAAGTTTGCATAAGAACATGGAAATGATAACTAGAAGAGCCAATGCTTCTGATGATTCTTCCAAGCTCAAGGCATTAGTAATTACTAATAAGTACAAGTTCTAAGAGCTTGCCTTACTGGTCAAGATTTACAGCACATTTGATCAAATTTTCTGTGTTGATAATTGCAGATTGTGGAAGAATCATGTCAGAAGGGGAACAAGGTGTGCAGAGCCAATGCAACTTTTATAGTTATTAATTGAATTTAGATGACTGACCAGTTAACAAGAATTAAGAATAATAGAGTTTAAATGAGTAGACTTTTATTTAATTTCAGATTATTCTGGGAAATAAGTCAGAGGACACAAAAATCGGAACTCAAAACAAATATAAAAATTTATAAAATGATAATCGACAAGAACCGGGCAAAATGATTAAACCTAAACTACTTTTTATTCAATTTTCATGAGATGCACCATAAAAGAATTCGTGTAGAGACCTAGACATAAATCAAACATACCAGGAACAGGTTTTCTTTGGAAACAAATGAGTACTATATTTTTTTTCATTGCAAGTGTTAAGCACACATACTTGAACTACACATATAACACATTCAGAATTAAAGAAACAATATTTTAGCTTGGATGCCGCAAAGTACACATAACGATCAATAATGAAAATGAAAATGAAAATGCCAGATAGGCATATTAAACTTCTGACATCAAATTAGTTCACAAATTTTTCAAGGTCAACAGAGCACATACCTGCGTCTTTCTTGAGCATCAACAAAATCACTGTAAACTCTCAGCATGTCCCAGGAAACAGCCCTCTGGTACCTCAAAAAGTAAATATCAAAAAAACGTTATATTATATTTGTATGGGAAAATCATAAATCAGCAACGGAAAATAAAAAAATCAAAAACTAGACCTGCACTAGGAATCAAAATGAAAGACGAGCAAAAGTGCAAAACATGAAGAAAAAAAATGTTATTTGATAATGTTTGTATACAAACTGGAATTTTTAAACTAGCAATTTGAGGAAAAAAAAATTACAAATCCACTATTGAGAAGTTCTTAATTCACGTAAAAAGACATAAGAACACTAGAATGCCTAACAGTCTGCCTACTTGCATTGCCTGCATGTTACTGTTATATTGACTACACTAAAGAAGAAATAACAAACATTCATGAATTTCATCCTAGTTTATAAGGCACCCATGGCATGTGTGCCACACAAACAACACTTAATGGTGTACTTATTTACAGTATTCTCCTGTCTAGGTGTCTGTCGTATCATAATTCAAAAGGGTTGTTCTCCTAACAATGGTGGATCAGTCATCTAATTTCTACCTATTTCTTTTTGTCTTTGTAAGAAAGGCAATTGTCAAGATCTATTTATCCATGAGATATACCTGCCATCCCTGGTCAAGAAATAGTTTTTCCTTCGCAAGTAATGTCGGTGTATCGTAAATCCCAAGGAGCCCACAACCACGACTCTGAAACAAAATAGCATGAGGAATATTACAAATGCACCAGACCTTTCTGGAACACAAATTGTATAAACATGTGAAAAATCACAACTTCATTCAAAGCAATAAAATATTGACATAAACCATGATAACATTGAACACTGATCTAACAACACACACTGTCAACAAAATGAGAAAATACAAAAGCAAAAAATTCTTGTCCTAGGGATGGTTAAGCAATTATCACATTGTTTCAGCTTTTAAAACTAAATTCATAAAATTTAGACCTATTATTGTAAACAGTTCACAACTCTGCTTCAGACAATTTATGATGAATGCACAAAATATCAAGAGATTGTGTCTTACTACTTATCAATATTGGACTAGCAATTAATAAGTTTCAACTTTTGGGTTGTACACATCCAACAAATATTATACCATTCCAAAATATTAATATTTAACAGTACTCAAAAGTGGATCTATTGCACAAACTTGACTTCTCCCTTCCACCACAAGCTGAGTGGCGATTTAAAATTAAGGTTCATTATTTAGTTTAGCAGTAACAAAACCTCATTTCCTGAATATAAGGTTGGGCACATAGCTGAATACCATAAAAATAGAAAGATTTGTTGGTTCATGTATAGCTATTTCTCACTTTAGTTTTTTTCGTTATTTTCCACCAACCATCAACAATACAAAAAATACACATTTGAGAGAGAGAGAGAGAGAGAGAGAGAGAGAGAGAGAGAGACTGTTCAGAACTGAATGTGAAACTTCCAAACGACTCCAGCAATTATGCCTACTCATCAATTGAATAGAATAATAAAATCCATACCCCTAAATTTCTGATCATTTGCTGCCCAAAAGCATCATCCGGAAGGATCTGGTGAAAGAAAACAATAACATTTGACCACCCAAAACTTTTCAATTAGATAATAATAATATGAAAGACTCATTTTAATATACACATATCTTGATGAAAAAAAAAAAAAAACAATAACAAAGATGTGTGGACGAAAATACAAAAAAAATCTAGGTTTGAGAAGGCATAGAACCTGCTCATATAGAAACATCACAGCTGTTGAAAACGTTTTTGAAGCCCAACCAACTATGCCACGGCTTGAATCTGGATCCAAGTATATTAAAACGCATTCTGCAATTATAAATGTCGGCAAGCTGATAAAACATCAAAATGAAGCAGCTTAATCATTTTCTCAAGATGAAATCAAATGGATTGATTGAGAAATGCAATAGAATAGATGATAAAAATAAATAAAGTGGCTACAGGATAGAATAAAAATGATTTAAAAACATAAATTTTTCTAAAATCTCAAAAGTCAAATAGAGCAAGGATTGGAACTGTAGAGTCTCAACAACTACAGATATCAGATCTTGACAACTAGAGACATAAATAAAGAAGGGAAAACAGCTGAAACATCCCTAACAGAGTAACAGCCATCACAAAAAGAAAAAGGTTGTCATTACTATGGAATATCAGTAACAATATATCATATAAGTTTATTAATTAAGTAAAATTTCAAATGTGAGTGGAAACACCAGAAATTAATGACTTAAAACTATAGAAAATGAGAATTCCCCACACCTACCTTGGATCCATATTAGCCAAAGATATGACATTATCTAAATCTTGGATGTCACGCAAATCCACTGGGAGTAGCTTGTAATGATCACTAAGCACTTCTCCTTTCTCTGAAAGGAATAAACATTTTTGAGAAGGTTTTCTTTCAGATTATCAGTGAACATATATTGGATCAGAAAACAAGGAGGCTTACCTCGCGAGATTGATGCTGTTGCACCAATTTTGTCCTTCAACACACTGCAGGTTTCAATGATTGACACCTTTCTACTGGTTACCTAGCAAACAATTCTTTTATATTAGTTACACAATATAAACAAATACCACGACATTTTAAATTTCTTGTGTGCTATGAAAGCAAGACATGTTGAATGGCAAACCACACCAAATTGCAAATTAGACAGTCAAGGCAGAGAGTTGACACTTGTTCCATCAGTCATGGGTTAGCATAAATTCCAGACACATAATTTAACTCATTAACCTGAATGAGTAGGCAATACAACCCTCCCTGTAAATAAAAAATAAGCATGTTGCCTATTAAAAAGACAATAAAGTATGGATATGGATATTTAAGACTCAAACCTCTTTAAAATCCAGTTCTACGTATAAATATGGAGCTTTTCCCTCATCCTGCAACATGAAAATACAATGATTCCAATCAAACTTGTAGAGTAAGTGAACTAAAGAAAGTACATAGATCCCACAAAACAAAAGCCTTTATTTGGTGCAACAGAAAACATATACGTCCATGCAATACTTATATCACAGCTCCGAAAAAGACTCAGGCACCTGTAATTGGAAATATGTGGTATCGAAGCCAGCACCGAGCGATAAAATCTGCTTCTTCCTGTGACATTCTTCCTCACCGTTTCTTTCAGAATTAAGAAACTGATAAAGAAGCTTTCGAAGAGCAGCCCAACGAGCAAAGTAACCTTACCAAAAGCAGATAAATTAAATTAACTCCAAAAATAATTGGAAATCTACATTTCCGATTCTTATACATTATATATAGCAGTAAGTAAATCATACCACGGTTAATTATCGGAGATCTCCTAACAGGCCGTCTCACAAATAAATGAACGTAGTCATCTTTCATGTATCCTTTCTTCACACAAGACCTTCAAAACACAAGGGTAACCATTCTTATTGTTCACAAAATCTACAGCATTATTGCTCGTATAACCACAAACAAGCATGTAAATTCATTCTTTGCATTGGCTGAACAAAAAACTTGTTTAGTGAATTTCTAAATAATTATATAACTCGTACAAAAATTCTATAATGCAGACAACAATAAATTTTTAATGATAGATAAAAAAAAAAAAAAAAAAAATCATGAATCTCGAATCAGCATAGACAATACAATAATTTAAAATAGGTAATTGATTTTCTTTCATTGTTCTTGTCTTACAACAAAACAACGAAAAAAGGAAAATAAAAAATACCGAAAGATTTAGATAAGCGATATCAAAGATATCAAAAAAATAACAAATGGAGCGACAAAGCGGGAGGAAGACACACAGTTTACTGGCTGAAGCGTCATCGTTTGTGGCCTGAACAGCTGCTCTGTTGCTCTGCTGCGCATCGGCAACACTACTGGTCATCTTTCAACTGGCGAGAGAATATTTCCAATAAAATGAGCTGGTTATAAACCGTCTCAATTCTGCAATTTCATCGTACAACACAATTAACAACTATAACAATCTGATAGCTAATCAAAAGAAAAAAGAGTATATTACAAAACAATTTAACTAATAAAATAATGAAAATAATACCACTACAGTGGCCATGGCTTCATGTTTACGCATCCTCCAAAGCTTGTTGCTAACAGAGATCACCATTTTATACTCCAAAAAGGAATCTCTGATGCAGAAAACTTCGGATTCAGACTGCATAAATGAGCCACAACTTCCTCTAAATATCAAATTAAAAAAAAAAAGCGTGGAGAAAGAAGAGAGGAAGAAGACGCACAGTTTACTAGCCGAAGCGTCGTCGTTTGTGGCCTGAACAGCTGCTGTTTGGTTTTCTCTGCTGCGCGCGGACTCGAGAGGTTTCCAAGGGTTTCTAAAAAAATTTAATTTCTTGCAGGTAACTTGTAAATGAAATTTGCAATGTAATATTAGCTGATTTTATAATGAGAATGAAATTAACAGTGACGTTAGCTGTATTTATAAATTTTTAAGCAGTAAAAATTCGAATTAGCTTTTTTAATAAGCTATTATAAACTGACAAAGACAAATTATGTCAATTCTTTTTGTTTAAGTCTCTACAAAAATTGTTTAAATTATTATTATTTTTTGAGAAATTTAAAAAATTGTTTAAATTATAAATAATATTTTTAACACTATCTAATAAGAGTAATGCTAGACGTCCCAATTTTTTTTTCTCAAATTCTGTCACAAATAATGTGATACGTGAGATATGAGCATCTTATGAATCATGAGATTATGTGCTGATTGATGTGATACTGACACCTCATATGCCACATCATTTGGGACAGAATTTTGGAAAAAAAATTTGGACATCTGACATTACTCATCTAATAAAATAAGGGGGGTGTATTCAATTAGGATTCTTGAGGACATTTAAAGACATTATAAATCCTGGTGTATTCAATTTGGACATTTAAAGACTTTAAAAGAGTCCATATGAATCCAGTGGTATTCAATTAGGATTTATATGGATTTTTAAAGAATCCTTCCAAATCCAAGTGTATTGAATTGGGACTTTAAAAATGTCTACAAGAATCAAGGTGTATTCAATTAGGACTGGATTTTAAAGGATTTTCTTAAGTCATGGATTTTGATGGATTTTGATGGATTTTGGTGGACTTGATGATGAAAAATATAAATATCAAATGTCATAACATGTCCGGCCTTCTCCCCAAAGATTTTGGTGGATTTTGGTGGATTTTGCTTTCCCTCTCTCTCTCTCAAATCAGAAACGAAAAGCACTAATATGTAAAAATTAAAAAAACCAATGCATGTGAGAATAATAAGCTTTCATCCCCAGCATGTTCTGTGAATTAAAAAGGAAAAAAAAAACTGCACATAATTATATGTGTGAGAATATGTTACAGTCACATAATTATATACAGTATAACAAGTACAAAACTCACTACGTGCTAGAATTGCACAAAACAACACCAAATTAATCTATAGAGCTTTCAATCAAACATCAAAATGCTCACTCTTTATTAGTTTTTTTTTTTTTTTTTGAAAAACTCTTCATTAGCATTTTATTTTAAAGAAAAATAATTCATCTACACTTCATGCAAGCAGTGCCTTTACGCAGATAAGCCTTAGCCAATTTTGGGTTCAATTCAATCGCTTTGTTTGCATCAGCAACAACCTCAGACTATATATAAATACATAAATATAGATTGACTGGTGTATCAAATTTTGCTCATTCTAACTTCAAAGGTTTTTTTGATAATTAGCTGTAATTAGTTTACTATTGATAACTTAGAGATAACAAATTCATGAAAGCCTTAGCCAATTTTGGATTCAATTCAATCGCTTTGTTTTCATCAGCAACAACCTCAAAATATATATATACGCAAATATAGATTGACTGATGTATCAAATTTTGCTAATTCCAACTTCAAAGGTTTTTTTTTTATAATTAGCTATAATTAGCTTACTATTGATATATAAGTTAGAGATAACAAATCCATGAAAATCCATGAAAATCATTGGATGTCTAAAGAAATCCATAAAAGTCTAAGATAGATATCTAAACAAGTCCATAAAAGTCTGAGATGAATGTCTAAACAAATCAATGAAAGTCCATGTGGATTTATAAAAGTCTGTAGAAATCCATGAAAATCTGTCACTTAAAAAATGTCTTTAAATGTCTTCAAGAATCCTAATTAATCCTAATTGAATACACCCCCCTAAGATAAATTTAAAGTCAACATTTTGGGAAACTATCATTCTCCCCCCTATAGTTTACCGTATTCTCCAGTCTCCCCCCTATAGTTTCAAAATTCTCCAATTTCCCCCCTCCCATGCCCAATCTCACCATATAAAAATAGGCATATGAGGGGGTAAATTGGAGAATTTTAAAACTACAGGAGGGAGACTGGAGAATATGGCAAACTACAGGGGAGAGAATAATAATTTCCCCAACATTTTTGTTTGAGGTAAAAAAAATAATAAAATGGGAAACCAACTGGGCCCAAACCCACCTACAATGATCAACTGACATGACCGATCATGACAAATAAAAATGCTGACGTGTACAATCATGTCAGATATTAACCGCTGAGAGCATCTCCAATGCAATGCTAAATCATTGTGTTAATATTATAATTTATAAAAAAAAAAAAAAATTAAAAAAAAAAACAAAAAAACAAAAAAAAACATGCTCCAATGCAATGCTAAAAGCTGTGTCAAATTTGGCATGTGCTAATGCTACCAAAATTTTTAAATTTTTTAAATTTTAAAGAATAAAAATTTAATAAATTTGGTAGGGAAAATTGAGATTAAAACAATTCTAACAAAATATTCAATGCATTCATTGAATGCATTGGTTGTATTTGTTGACTTTTATAATTTTAAATAATTAAAAAAATAAAAAATAACATATCTAATAGAATTTTGTATTGGAGTACAATGCTAAAATGATGTGCAAAATATAACATTTCAGTATATTTTGTGCCAAATATAACATTTCAGTATATTTTGTGCCAAATTTGGCATTGGCATTGGTATTGGTATATGCATCGGAGATGGTCTGATATGCCAATTGAATAAGTACTCAAGTGGGCTTAAGCCCAAGCCCAAGCCCAAATTGAAACCCATTGTTTTTTTTTTTTTTTTTTTTTTAATACTAAACCCAAAATTTCAATGAGGAAATTTAATGGGAATTATTAAATCTTGATGTAATTTTTTATAGGGTTAATAACACCAGTACCCCCTGAACTTATAGTGCAGTTGCATAATGCCCCCTATACTTTTTTTCCTAGCATTAAACTCCTCAAACTTCCATAAATTTGCAAAAAATGACAGAAAATGGACGGACATCAAAGGCAAATTACACTTACACACCCTAATTATATGTATAATTGCATTAAAATTGGAAAAATATAATAATATCACACAAACATCCTTTGACTTGGTTAACTAATGTCTAAAAAAATAAAAAAAATAAAAAAAATTATAATTTTTTAAAAAATAATAACAATTAAGGGAGTGTATTTTATATATTTAGCATATATTTAATTTATCTCCAAATTATTTCTATCATCAACACCACCAGACCAAATCAAAAAATTCATCATCAAAAAATGAAAAAAAAAAAACTATTATTAAATTTATAATTAATTAAATTTAAAAATAAAACTAATTAAATTTATAATTAGTGAACTAATTAACCCTAAATTTAAAGGATTTCTTTTTTATTATGTGGAGATCCAATAAAAAAAATATATTAATCCCCTACAGACATCATCATCTTCTTCAATAATATTAATAAATAAATCAATAATACATTAATAATAATATTAATAAATAAATTTTATTTATAGATTTATATTTATAAAAAAATAATAATAAAAAAATAAAATTTTTATTTATAAAAAAATGTGAACCTAATCAAAAAAAAAAAATTATAAGAAAAAAACAAAATAATAAATAAATTTTCAACTTGAATAAACAGTTTGGATCTCCATCTAATAAAAAAGAAACATAAAAAAACAAAATAATAAATAAATTTAAAGAAAAAAAGATTTTGATTAGGTGGATTGGATCTCCACCGTCCATCGCATGTGATGGACGGTGGAGATCCAATCTGGATATCCACCTAATAAAAAAAAATAAAAAAAAAATCCACCTGCATCTTCATCTTCTTCATCAGTTGTCAAGAACAACAAGAACACCCACCATCTTCATCAGTTGTCTAGAACACCAACCAAAACACACCATCATCTTCCATTTTCCAGAAATCATCACCATCTCCAACTATCTACACCCTCAAATCCAACTCACCATCAATCCACTATCAAACACAACCAAACCCAAACCCAATCACAACCACCACCCCTAAAATCAACCATCAACACCCACTGTCAAACTCAACCTCCAACACCCACGGCCACACCTAGAGATCGGTGCTTGATCTCGTTGATGAATAGCCCGTTCTACAAAACCTTCTACAATAACTTGCCATCTTGTCCTCGAGCTGATCGTGATGGAGATTTCGGTGCAGCTCATCGCGTCGGAGAGATCTCGAATCTGGTGTGGTGAAGTGCGATTAGAGGTCGGCGACGGGATCAAGCTGACGGCGGCGGGTCTTGCTGGCGACAGGTTCTTGGTTGGGGTAGAGTGGCGATAGCTAGGGATTGAAGTTGTTCATATTTTTTTTTTTTTGAAAATGGTTGATTTTAGGGGTGGCAGCTGTGTTTGGATTAGGGTTTGGTTGTGTTTGATTTCGGCGATGGTGGGTTGGATTTGAGGGTGTAGATTGTTGGAGATGGCGATGATTTTTGGAAAATTGATGATGATGGTGTGTTTTGGTGGAATTGATGGTTGAAGGTGGTGATGATGGTGAAAGGTTGATGATGATGATGATTTTATTTTATTTTAGAATTTTTTTTAATATTAAAAATTTAAAATATTGATTTTAATGAATTTTGTTCTAAAAAAAATTGAACTAAAAAAAATTGAATTAAATTTTTATTTTATTTTATATATATATATAAATAGATCTCCACCGTTCACCTCAGAGTTGGACGGTGGAGACTTAAAATATTTTTCTTTTTGTATTATTTTTTTCTTATAATATATAAATATTTTTTTCCTTTTTTTTTTTTTTCATTTTTTTTCATTTTTTGTATATTAATATTATTATATATTATTTTTTATTTTTTTGGACATTAGTCAACATGTCAAAGGGTGTGTTTGTGTTATTATTATATTTTTTCAGTTTTAATGCAATTATGCATATAATCAGGGTGTGTAAGTGTAATTTTCCTTTGACGTCCGTCCCTCTTCCGTCAGCTTTTGTCAAGAAATGAAAGTTCAGGGGGTTTAAGCCAGGAAAAAAAAGGTATAGGGGGCACTATGCAACTACGTTATATTAACCCATTTTTATATAGATGATAAAAAGAATTAAATACATTTGTTAAAAAAAAAAAAAAAAAAAAATTTCACGTACAATAGCTAATTTTTTTTCGACTTTTTTAAGATAAACTATTAATAAAAATAAGAAAATTGGAAAAAAATAGTTCTCAAAGATGAACAAATTTCAAATTTTTACCAGTTGTATATATTTGAATTTCTTTATGATGCATACAAAAAATCTCATTGAAACATATTACTAGGTGTATATTTGAATTTAGAAAACTTGTAAATTTTACTAATTTAACAGAAAACCATCTCATTATTTCCAAATTCCAATATGTGGTTATTTAAAGTAAAAAATACAATAAAATGATTATATTGTAAACGACTTCAATTTTACTTTGGCTTCTGCTAATAAGATGCACTGCAAAGATGACAACTAGCAAATAAACGCTCGAAGAGAGGGTGTATATAATGCTTGGATGAACATTCAAAAGGAACATGTACATGAAAATAAGTTTCAACTAACATAAATTTACCCTCATTATAATTCAAGCCAAACAAGATTGCATCTGTACCTCAAGAAATTACCAAAATCAGTAACACGTGATCAGTATAGAGAATAAGTGTTACCAGTAAATTCTTCACAGCTTCAAAGAGTAATGCTTAAATAACTTCTCACTAATATATGAAGAATTGATTTTAAATTAAATTCCAAATATTAAAAAAGCATACTCACGCAACATTTCATGGTTACGGACCAAGAACACTAAAGTATGTCAATGGATTCATCGTCCCGGCTCCAACCTAATCGAAATTGACAAAACCCTAATTATTATCTTTTCATAATAAATTTTCCCCCTAATCAATTAAAAATTGAACATAATACAGCCAAGAAAGAGAATCTTGCCTCTGTGTTGCTTCATTGCATTACGGCACATCCAACCAACGCCCAATATTCCTATTAAGAATAGTCTGGTCAATCAAAAAACAAGAATCTGCAGAAAAAAAAAAAAATTTAAGTAAAAAATAAAATAAAATAAAAACATAGAACAGGAATCAAGAAAATTGTGAATTGCAAATCTGACTTGTAGTCTTCGAATGGCTTGTTGAAAAGTAGGAACCGAAACATTTAGATTCTCACTGTGCGCTTGTTGATGAACTGTAGAAGTGCTAATCGCAGCCGCGATCAGATTTCGACCAAAACGACGGCCTCTCAGAGGTGGCTTGGAGAGGAAGCAAAAGGCTTCGCAGGCTTCAGGCGATTTTGAGCGGAGACGAGCGGGGGATATATGTGTGGAGAAATAACGGGTATGTTACTTAAAGATTACGATTTCACAATTTTATTTTACTGCTTCAATTTCACGCCACTAATGGGCAACGGCTAGGTTTCAAATTCAAAGGCTGCTAAATTGAATTTTACATTATAATTTAAAATAAATTTTAATTTTGTATTATCCGTAAAGTTTATATATATATAAAAGTAGATTCTAATTTTGATAAATGATTGGATAAATGATTTTAATTGTACTAAGTTTCCACCAGAAACTATCCAAAAAAATAAGAAAAATTACAAGTTAAAACTATTGTCGGTTAGCGTTGATTAGCATAAGTAAGGATTGTTAAACAATTTTCAAAAAGCTAAAAAGTTTGATAAGGATGGAAATGTAGTTTGAAAATTACTATAAGCGATTCATACACATAATTTACAAGAGTTTCATCAAAAAGACTAATAGAAAATTAGAAAACTTACACATTTCATCTAGCATCGGTTAACTATGTTAAGATCAGTTAAATGCTTTTTGGAAAGCTAAAAGGTTACTTAAGGTTGGAGATGGACTTGGAAGATTAGTATAAGGGATTGATAATCTTAATTGTAGGGTGTTTCCACCAAAAAGTAATAATAAAAAAAATACTATAAGGATAGAAATGGAGTTTGAACATTACTATAAGCGATTTATAAACATAATTTACATGAGTTCCATAATAATAATAATAAAAACTAACAAAAAATAAGAAAACTTATGCATTAAAGCTTGTGTCGATTAGAAGTTGTTAGGGTCACTTAAAAGTTTTTCGAAAAACTAAGAGGTTTGAAGATTACTATAAGCAATTGATAATCTTAATTGAAGTGTTCAACAAAAACAATCCAAAAAATCAAAAAAATTATAAGTTTGAACTATTGTCGATTAGCATAAATAAGAGCTGGTTAAACAATTTTTGAAAAGCTATAAAGTTACATAATGTTGGAAATGGGGTTTAAAAATTACTATAAACAGTTGATAAGAACAATTGAAGTGAGTTTCATACAAAAAATAAATAAAAAACTAACAAAAAAAAGAAGAAAACTTACATGCTTAAAGCCTTAAGTTAATTAAATGATTTTTGAAAAGCTAAGAGGTTACATACAACCAAAAATTGAGTTGAAAGATTATTATAGGCAATTGATAATTTTAATTGAAGCGAGTTATTTATTTATTTATTTATTTTATTAAAAAAAAACTAACCAAAAAACTTAGAAAAACTATAGATCTGAACAATTGTCAATTAGCATCAATTGACATTGGTAAGTGCCGTAAAAACAATTTTCGAAAAACTAAGAAGTTACATAAAGTTGGAAATGGAGTTTGAAAATTACTGCAAGATTGATAAGCATAATTTACATGAATTTTATATAAAAAAAATAATAGAAAACTTACACGCTAAAAAATTAGTACTGATAATCAAATATATTTATATATTTAAAAGTAGGTATTATAAATTAATTTTTATATATTGAACTTGCTTGATCATTCTTATATCTGATTATTTAACTGTATAAGTAACATTGTCATGTACTCAAAATTTGCATTTTGATTAAACAAAATTACATAACATCAAATAATATATAAAAAAAATCCTTTCAATGTATTGGAAGAATTATAAAACAATTTAATATATATATATATATATATATATGAGTATTTTAATTTAATAATTTCGAAGCATACGTTTTCACTTTTCAGTGAGAACTCTCCTCAGTAAAATCTGTTAAAAGAAAAAAAAGATCGTGCCATATCAATACATCAACTTTCTAATGTGGAATTCTTTATGCGGTTTCATCAATTTTAACCGGTTGAAATTAGTATAATTTTTTTTTTCTTTGATTATAACCGGTTCGAATTGATGAAACAAAAAATTATACAGCATGCTGCACTTGATATATTTGTCATTTCACGAATAAAAAATAAAAAATCCTTGCCACATCATCACACAGGTCTGCTACATCTGTGGCTCGCTGTAAAGCTCCTCAAGTCCAGACACAACTCACAAGACCTTTTATTTTTTATTTTTTTTTCCGAGTCTCACTGAATCGGAGACGCAGACCAAAATCTGAAACCCTAATTTCCCAATTCAATTCATCTACCAACCTCACAACCAAAATCTTTGAATCTATTCAATTCAAAATTTCATGACCTAAAATACAGTCTCTCTTCTTCCGATTCTTCTTTGTCTAGTAGTGTATTACAAGTCTGCGTCTGTGGAGAGAAGTTCAAGATGGACATCGAACAAAGACAAGCCGAGCTAATCGATGATTTTATCAAGCAAGCTTCGGTTCTAAAAGGCTCGGCTCTTGCTCCCGTCATCGTCGAAGCCACTTCGCATCAGTCTCTCTTCGCCTTCTCCGAGATTCTCGCTGTGCCCACCGTTGCCGAGGTCTGACCAAATTCCACTTCAAATATTCAATTTTTTGGTTTGTTATATTTTCTAGGGTTTGATAGATTTTATAATTATTATATTTTTTTTTTAGAATTGGATTCGAATATGTTTTGTGATTTTTTGACTTGAAACTTTGTTGTTTTTATTGCAGCTTGGAGGGACTGAAAATTCTGCATACCTTGACATGCTTCGCTTGTTTGCTCACGGAACGTGGAGTGATTATAAGAGTAAGCTTGTTTTTTGTTGAATCTATATTCCTTTTTTTGTTACTCGATATTAATTGGTTTGATCATTCACTTGTTCATTGCGGATAGTATTGAAAGTCTTCCTTTTTTAGTTTTGTGGTTTTTGTTTTTAAGACCTTTTAATTCCCGTGTCGCTTCCTCACCTGTTTTGTGTTAGAGTGGATGATTTTCATTGTGAAAACACTGTTTCAAAATGTGTGGCATCTACATCTTTCAGTACACTGGAGTCTCAGGTTCAGATTTAGTAGGGGCTCTGATGTTTGCTTGAAACTCATTTTTTCTGTTAAATGAAAACGTAATGCATAATATGTTTATGGGAACAAATTAATAGCTGGGGGAATTATTGTTATCATCATTACGATTTTTTTTATAAAGGGAAAATATTATGTGCATAATTTATGTGGGAAAATATTTGAAGCATATATATAGATTTAAGGAAGTGAGGTCAAAATTATAAAACCGCACAAGCATTTTTCAACAATCTGAAGAGAGGGATACCTACTAAGGAAGATACAACGGTGAATAGGAAGTGGCACTGATATGATAATCACCCCCTCAGATGCTCCTGAGGGTTCTGTAAAAGGTGCTGTGGAGTTTCAACAGTGCTAGATGAGCTGCTTCTGCTGGTGCTCATGGAGGAAGACAATAAAGATTTTGAGCTTTGTGCCTTTGTTTGTGACCATCTTTTTTTGTAAAATGAAAATGATCAAATACTTGCTTTTTGCTTTGGAATTTGGTGATTTATCCTATTTTGATTCATAGGTAATGCTGGCCTTCTTCCGCAATTGGTTCCTGATCAAGTCCTCAAGCTGAAGCAGCTTACTGTGCTTACACTGGCTGAGACAAACAAGGTATCCTTCCTTAAGTATCTGCATGTATGTATAAATATGCCAGTTTAATTGCTTAATCATGTCATAGTAGTTACAGTAATACAGTCTGAGCGTCAACAAATTTGCAACCTTCAAACATGCTGTGTGCTAGTTTCCTGAATTTTTCATCTATTTTAGACTTGTCTTTTGTCTACTATTTCCTTTCGGCTCTTGGAAGTTGGACCCACCTGATTTCTGTCATCAGTTTCAATCCTGGTTAAATCAAAATGAAACTCGGTCGTTGTTGGATTATTTTACATTTTGTCATCAAATTTGAAATTTTTTATGATATAGAGTTGAAAGTGGTTGGAAGTTCATATCAGAAAGAAACTTCAAACCTGGAATCTAATACATTCTGCATAACTCAGTGACTTCTGAGTCTTAGTGTTGATATTGGAATTTTTCACTAAGATTTGATGGTGCAAATATTCTTTTAAGACATTTATATATACGTGTAGGGATATTGTTCAGTCAACATTGAAATAGATCTGATTTAACCATCTTGTTGTCCTCTTAGGAATCATAGTATTTCTGTTATGTGATCATGTTTTTGTTGAACACCTTTTGACTTTGTGTGTTTTTTGTTTTTCAATTGCATATCACAAGTCATCTAGTTGATTATATATATATATATATTTATATGTTCCTTTTGGTTTTATTCAGTCTCTTTTTCTCATTGCATTTTTTTCCTAGATTTTAATTGCTAAGCCTTTTTCCCAGGTACTACCCTATGATCAACTAATGCAGGAATTAGATGTTATAAATGTACGTGAACTTGAAGATTTTCTTATCAATGAGTGCATGTATGCGGTAGGTATCTTCTGGTTGGTTTAAAGTAATGTCCTGTCATGAATCATGATCACATAAATATATTGCGACATAATTTTCCAATCATTTGAAAAGCCTTTGTTGATCACAAAGTAATGAATCGATGTTATATTTTTAAGGATTTGTATTCACTATTCAATATAGTACAAGTCAAAGCATCATCCAGTTTTTTTTTTTTTTTTTTGGTTAAAATGGTGTTTAAAATTTCTTTTTTCCTGTTAGGGCATAGTTAGAGGAAAGCTGGATCAGTTGAAAAGATGCTTTGAGGTACGAGCTCATTGTCGTAAGTAGGCCTTGACAAATTTATTTATTGTAGTGAAAATGATTAATCTACACAAGTTTGTGAAATGCAGGTCCAATTTGCAGCTGGGAGGGATCTAAGGCCTGGACAGCTTGGGAGTATGATACAGACACTATCAAACTGGTAATATCTCTGGTTCAAATAGCATTCAGTATATTCTCCTGTGCCTTTTGCCTTTTTGGTTGTACATCTGATTGTTAAAGAAACCACAATTAATGCATCAAGAGGTGGTTTTACTGTGCACTATTACAAAGAAAACTGCTCATCTGACCTTGATACTTGAGCTTATCACATGGGTGCTACCATTTTTCATGCTACATTGCTTTCTCTCTGAAGTCCTTTTACTGCCTTCCTTACAATTTTGTGGCAATACCTTCTTACAATTTAGTTGTCAAGTTGAAGCCAAGATTTGTACACTTTTTAAGACGTAAAAGTATGCTAGTGTATCGTAGCTGTCATCTTTGTGAAATTCTGACAGGTCTTTGTATCTAACATCCTTGTGTGAATGAAAATCTAGGTTGGGTACATCAGATAATCTACTTTTATCAATTCAAGAGAAGATAAAATGGGCAGATACCATGAATGAATTGGACAAGAAACACCGGAAGGATGTTGAGGATAAGGTGGAAGAAGTGAAGAAGTCCCTCTCCCAAAAGGTCAGTTGAATCCCATTTTTATATTTTAAAGATATACAAGTTTACTAGACACAAACATGAAATTATCTATTTATTTATTTATCATTTAGTTTTTATTCTTCATGAGCTTAGAAACCGGGAAAGTCATTGTGTGTGATTGCTGTTTACTGATGCATGATGTGGTGACCCTAAATTAAGAGTCAAAACAAGGACTCATACACAGAATTAGGATAGGATGGGCACAGATCAGTTTGGTTTTGCCCAAAACCGAACCAAACTAACAAAATGTCAGTTTCCAGAAACTGGAACCAAACAGACCGAAGTGAGTTTGGAAAACCAAATGGAACCGAAGAGATTACGGTCGGTTCGGATCGGTTCAGTTTTCTCAGTTTTGGACCAATAAACACGAACAGAAGCACCACAAATCTTCAAAAATCAAATGCAAATGTAATTTATTATAAAAAAATCAAATCAGAGAAAGAAAAAAAAAAATCACACAAACAAAAAAAATTGATCCAGGATTTGGTTCTCAATTCAGATCAGATGAAGAAAAGGAAAGAGAGAAGGAATGGGTTTGAGAGAGAGAGAAAGAAAGGGATAGAATGGGGTGGGTTAGGGCTTTTTTTCTTCATATATTTCGGTTCTGGTTCGGGTTTCAATTTGGAATATTCAAACTGAAACTGAACTGAAATTTTCAGTTTTCAACTTTTAGAAACCGAACATGTAATTTTGGTTCAGGTTGGTTCGGTTCAGATCCAGTTTTTTTGCCACCACTAGAATTAGAGTTGAAAGAAAGTTTTTTCCTTTTTCTTTTTCTTTTTCTGGTTCAAAGATTGATTCAAATGTTCAATAATTATTTCTTTTGCCTGTTACGGAAGACTATTGTTCAAACTGATTAAAGGTTTTTACCTTATCTCTCCCTTTCTCTTTTTGCAATTATTTTTTAGTGATGATGTTAGTAGATAATTTAGTCTATTAAAATGCCGAGAAATGTTAGTCGATGTGTCTTACTTACGTTGTGGCAGAAGCACACTGTAAGCAGGCCGATGTTGACTTACGGGGGCATGAGGAGATCTACTCTGAACCTGGTGGAGTGATGGATTACGAAGAAGACCGTAGCAGACCCAAGAGGTAATATATAACATGACTTTGCTTTTTCAATAACTTTGACCTTTCAGGATTATGTTTATTGGGTAGTCTCCAACAGAAATTTTATACTTAATATTGTTATGCAATAGATGATGACAAAGTAAAATTAGATAAATGGGAAAGGAAACTAATAGAATATGGATCATGGAGGAAGAATACTGATTAGTGATTTGAATCGTTGATTACTATCGTTTCTTCTGCTGTTGACTGATAACTTGGAAAGATGCAGGAGGCGACATCCGATATCTTAAAGATAAAGAAATAAATGGAACTCATTGGACGGGAATTAGGCTACTACTTGCCACATTTTTGCTCATCATGGCATTCCGGCAACAGGGTGATTTCTGTTCTTGGGAAAATGATACCTCCTTGATAGTGATTTTGTCATTGTCTCTCCAAAATGGTTGGCCAGACTTGAACGACATTTTTATTTATATTGACTTGGCAAGAGCAAGAACCAGAAATGGTAGTGCGGCGTACGTTTTTAATAGAGCTAGGTACTCTCAACTTTGTAATTGCCACTTTATAATTTTCTTTGATGTTGAACTTTAATTTATCTTTTGTGACGAAAATAGTTCGATCTGTATACAATTACGCATAATTGGGGACATAGAAGAAAATATGAAAAACTATAGCCACACGGTCCCCACCGACTAAAAAAGAAACGAAACAATTTTGGGTGAGGAAATTAATTCCTCCCACATAATCTTTTTCATGAACCCACGTAATCTAAATTTAAAATGTTTTTTTTTTTTTTGAAAAAAATTATTTAAATAAAAGTTAAAAATTATGACCTATCACATCCTTAATTATTGATATTTTCTTCCAACTTTATATCATATATCCTAGTATTATACAAATTCCCAATCTCCATGTTCTTCATGCATATCGGATTCCCATATAAAAATAAATAAATATTCTTCCAACTTCATATCATATATCCTATTGCTATTTTCAATAGGCCCTATGCATTATGGTAAAGCTGAATTTCCTGTTAGGAAGAACGAAAAAGAAGATATTATGAGAAGTTTCGTAGTCGAATTCCTGGTGATTCTTTGGAAAAATTCAAGTCCATCCTCGAACGTGAGGAGACAAGCATCCATAGTAGATATCGTTATGATCGTGGGACGTTTTCATTTCAAATGGAAATGATTTTCTATGATTCGATCTTCATCTTTGAGTTATTGTTTGGTGACCATGATGAAGCAAATGATGGTTTTCTAAATGATACATGTGAACAAAATGCTCTTATAAAGAGAGATTTGATGTTGTTGGAGAACCAAGTACCCTATTACATTCTCGAGCGTTTGTATAAGTTGCTCTCGGGTTATCAAAGTTATCCTTCTCTTATGAATCTTTCTTGCAAGTTCTTTGGCTTACGCGTCCCAAAAGAAGGCAGTGTTCTACATTTTACGGATTTGGCAAGATCTTCTTTAGTGGGAGTCTTTCCAAGGGATTCGAAAAGATCTAATAGAAGATTCATGTCTTTACCATCTGCAAAGGAATTGATGAAATTAGTAGTGTGATATTTGAACCAGTCGAAGGAGGATGCAAAGTTTTAAGTGCAAAGTTCTGAGTTCATAGTTAAGTTCTATAAGTTCCAAATCCCTCGCCTTGAAGTAAATATCTTATCGGAATGTATTTTCAAAATGTAATGGTTTTTGAAATGTGTGCATATAAGTCGATGATGCAGTGCCATGTCAGCAACTTCTTGTATATGATGGGGTGTCTTGTGTATTATGAAGATGATTTAAATGTGCTGGTGACAAAGAAGATTATTTCCAATAAACTGGGGGATGGAGCTGATGTTATAAAGTTGATTAAAAGGGTTTCCGTGGGACGGGTAGCACATCCGGATCGTGACATTTGGGGTGTATGTGAGCCTCTTCATTTGGGGTGTTTATGAGCCTCTTTGTTCACTGGTCGACTACTTGACTTGATTAAAAAGATGTTAATTGCTAAATGTTCTATTTTTATTTTTTTATCTTCAAAATTGTGAATTTTGTTGACTCTTGGATTGAAATCTATAATTGTTATTATTGTTTATGTATGTAAGCATTTATTTACGTTCTTGTTTGGGTAGAGAAGTGTTATCGGTAACACAATAAATTTTTTGTTAAGAATTTTTTTAAAGCTCCAAATCCCTCATGTTTAGGTGAATAACTTATCGGAATGTATGTTGAGGAGGATTTAAATGTGTTGGTGAGAGAGAATTTTATTTCCAATGAATTGGGGGATTTGTGAGTCTTCATTAACTGGTCAGCTACTATCCTTAGTTATTTCATGATGTTTATTGCTACAAGTTATGTCAAAACTTAAAAAGACTAGGAAAGACAGATTGTTATATATAAAGCTTTTCACTTACAAACCTCATGATATAACTTTACATATAAACCAATTGTAATAGAGATCTTTTCACTCCAACACTGTTAAAATATATGTTATGAGAAATTTTACAGTTGAATTCCTATGGGGATTTTGGAACAATTCAAGTCCATCCTTCAATCTCTGAAAACATCCATTCATGTTACCTATTGTTATAAGAATATATGAGATCTGTCACCTTCAAAATGATGAGTTACATAGGATTGTTTTGTTTGGTTCCATATTTATCATCGAATTATTATCGAGTTACCATGAAGAAAAAATGACGGTTTCTTAAATGAGACGATGGAAAAAAAAATGTTATTATAAAAAGACATAGATTATTCTGTTTATTTATTTGTTCATATGTTTGTTTTTTTTTGTTTTTTTTGTTTTTTGTTGAAACTGCTTCATTGATTAGTTGATTTCATGTCTATCTATTCTCAAACTATTCTATTTATTTATTTGTTCATATGTTTTTTTGTTTGTTGAAACTGCTACATTGATTAGTTGATTTCATGTTCATCTTGAGAATGTATCAACACTCAGTGTATAAGCACCTTGCAGTCTTGCACCTCTCTATTACTATCAAGGTTCTAGTAAGCGCTAGTCTCTAGTCGGGCGGAGACCCGGTGCCTAGCGCCTAGGTCGATTAGTTGGCGATTAATCGGTTGACGATTTTTTTTTTTTCCTTTAACTAGCGCCTAGGCCGATTAGTCGGCAATTAATCGGTTGACGATTTTTATTTTATTTATTTTATTTTTTCTTTATAAAAAAATTAAAAATCCAATACCAAATAAAATTCTAAACCTAAAGACTAAACAACTAATGAATTAAACACTCCAACAACATGCCAACACCTGGATCCACAAGAATATTCAAAACCCTAATACAAAACGATGTGTTTTGACTTTTGAGTTATGTTTATGATATAAAAACCTCATCATCTTAGTTCTTATTCCTAAAATCCTCTAATCTAACAAATACAAATACTAGATGGATGAAGACCGGAAGAGTAACGACGACAGACGGCGGCGACCTGGCGACGGCGAACGGCAGCTTTGGACGTCGATGGATGAGTTAGCAAGAGGTCTGGTTCGTTTGGTCGAAGAGTGTTGAAGGCCTGAAGCCAACACGTTGCCGTTTTGGGTGTAAAACACCTAGATCCGCCTAATATGACCGATTTTCGGCTTTTTCGCCATGACAGGATGTTGCCTAGCGGCTGGCCGGCAATTAATCGGCCGATTTGGGCGATTTTTTGAACACTAATCACTATAGTTATGAGGTTCTTGGCCGTTTTAGGTGTAAAAAAGATTTTTTTCACTTTAATACTGTTTTCATTAGGCCATATTCATTATGGTAAAAAGAAACTTGCTCTCATGGAAGACAAAAAATATATATGTATATATTAGAGAAATTTTGCAGTTGAATTCCTAAGGGGATTTTGGAACAATTCAAGTTCATCCTCCAATCTCAGGTGACATGCATTCATTTTACCTATTGTTATAAAAATGAAATCTGTCCAATTAAAAAGGATGAGTTACGGAGGATAGTTTTTTTTTTTATTCCATATTTATCATTGAATAATAATTGAGTTACCATGAAGAAGAAAATGACGGTTTCTTAAATGAGAAGGTGGAAAAAAATGTTATTATAAAAAGAGATTTATGATTCTGTTTATTTATTGTTCATCTATTTTTTGTTTTTGTTTTTGTTTTTGTTGAAACTGCTTCATTGATTAGTTTATTTCATGTCCATCTATTCTCGAACTATTCTATTTATTTATTTGTTCATATGTTTTTTTTGTTTGTTGAAACTGCTACATTGATTAGTTGATTTCATGTTCATCAAGCGGATGTATCAACACTCAATGTATAAACACCTTGCACCTCTCTATTACTATAGTTATGAGGTTCCTGGCTGTTTTAGGTGTAAAAGAGATTTTTTCACTTCAATACTGTTTTCAATAGGCCATATTCATTATGGTAAAAAGAAACTTGTTCTCATGGAAGACAAAATATATATATGTATATATATTATGAGAAATTTTGCAGTCAAATTCCTAAGGGAATTTTTGAACAATTCAAGTTCATCCTCCAATCTCAGGTAACATGCATTCATGTTACCTATTGTTATAAGAATGAGAGCTGTCCAATTCAAAAGGATGAGTTACAAATGATAGTTTATTTTATTCCATATTTATCATTGAATTATTATTGAGTTATCATGAAAAAGAAAATGCGGTTTCTTAAATGAGAAGGTGGAAAAAAAATGTTATTATAAAAAGAAATTTATTATTCTATTTATTTATTTATTTGTTCATCTGTTTTTTTTATTTTTAAAACTGCTTCATAATTAGTTTATTACTTTATTTTTATGTCCATCTATTCTCGAGCTATTATATTTATTTATTTGTTCATATGTTTCTTTTTTTTTTGTTTGTTGAAACTACTCCATTGATTAGTTGATTTCATGTTCATCATGAGGATGTATCAACACTCGGTGTATAAACACCTTGCACCTCTCTAGAGGTTCCTGACCGTTTTAAGTGTAAAAGAGATTTTTTTCACTTCAATACTATTTTCAATAGGCCATATTCATTACGGTAAAAAGAAATTTGCTCTCATGGAAGACAATATATATATATATTATGAGAAATTTTGCAGTCGAATTCCTAAGGGGGTTTTGGAACAATTCAATTGACAACAAAACTGTGTTGTACGAAATTTGTTTCTTCATTATGTGTAGAGTAGATTTATGTGTTTCTTCATTTTGCAAGAAGGGTTAACAATAATAACAAGTGGATTTATGAAAAAAAAGAAGAGAAGAAGCTAGCTTAAGATGAATGGTTTATATGTTTCCTTCTTCACCTGTGAGGAAGCTCTGGATAGTGCTGGTCGACAACAGTCGAGAAGTCGAGACTGAGAGGACATAGAGAGTAATAGTTTTGATTTTTGTTTGTTTGACGACTAAGGTGCAGCCCAATTGCAGAAAACAATGAATTTAAACCAAAGATTAGAACTTTAATGCTTCTATAGCAATTGGAATTAATTATCTCAACCCTTATCCCTTCCATAATCCTAACTCTTCACCTATAGTAGATGGTTTAGCATACCCATCAACTCCTTGAGGGGTTGTAGAACCGGAGGCACCTCCTCATCCTCCTCCATGCCCAACTTCTGTAGCTCGTTGAGTTTCACTGCCAATAAAAAAACAAGATGGAAATTTAGACCGAATTCAAACACCATAGTCCTCTTGAATATTACGCGAGTTTACATTTTACCCCTTTAACTTTTTTTTAGTCATTAAACCCCCTGAACTCTCATTTATTGGCAAAACCTGACTTTTGTTTTTATCGATTTTCATGTCAAACAAATTACGTATGCTCTTATTCCGTAAAGAGAGATAAATACAAGGTCACACAAGTGACAACAAAACTGTGTTGTACGAATATATATATATATATATGTGTGTGTGTGTGTGTGTGTGTTGTTTATGTGCTTTCTTTGATGTGTTTTCAATTTATTTGATTTTGCGTTTGTACCATGTTATCGGCACCTCATTATAAGACTTAACTCGGATATAAAAATGGATTTGGATCCGAAATTACGTCGGGTTATCTCATTATCCTACACAAATATTTCTCATAAATGAGATTCAGATTCTCATAAAGGATGGAAGATAAGGAGAACCAATAGATTATAGTTTATAGATGTGTAGTCCTTTCTAGTAATTTGATGTAAGAGTGTTTTTGTAATAAGCTATTTATTAAAAAGAAAAAAATGAGTGCATAGATGACTTTTTTGGTTGCCAATAGAGTCCCATTTTGTTTTTTGTAATTTGGGCTGAATATGTATCTTGGGCTTTTAAGTGGGCCTATACAGAGGAGATGGTTTTTTTTCTTAAAGCATAAGTGATGGAATTGTTTGAACATAGATGTGTTTTAGTGTTGTTTGTTTATTGTGTTTTCACTTTTGTGTTTGGCTCATGTAATTGAGACTCATTTATATAATTATATCATTTAAAATTTACATTTACACCCCCATTTTCCTTTTAAATTGCCCATATTTTTATTAATTTTGTAATATTACCGTTCATTCACTACCTTTGTCTATTGTATAAAGTAAATTTATAAAATTTGTGTTGTTAATAATTTAGACCGAATTCAAACACCATAGTCCACTCTGAACTTTATGCGAGTTTGCATTTTACCTCTTGAACTTTTTTTAGGCATTAAACCCCCTGAACTTTCATTTATAAGGAAAACCTGACTTAGATACCCTTCAAACAGGTTGCATAAATGACTTTTCTAGTTGCCAATAGAGTCCCCTTTTGTTTTTTTTGTAATTTGGGCTGAATATCTATCTTGGGCTTTTAAGTGGGCCTATACAGAGGAGATTGTTTTTTTTTTCTTAAAGCAGAAGTGATGAAATTGTTTGAACATAGACGTGTTTTAGTGTTGTTTGTTTAATGTGTTTTCACTTTTGTGTCTGTTTGAGGGGTATTTAAAGTCAGGTTTTGCCAATAAATAAAAGTTCAAGGGGTTTAATGCCTAAAAAGTGTTTTAGGGGTAAAATGCAAACTCGTATAAAGTTCAGGGTGGACTATGGTGTTTGAATTCGGTCTAAATTACTAACAACACAAATTTTATAAATTTACTTTATACAATAGACAAAGGTAGTGAATGAACAGTAATATTACAAAATTAATAAAAATATGGGCAATTTAAGAGGAAAATGGGGGTGTAAAATAGTTTTAATTTTCCAATTTTACATTCACTTCTTTGACCTCATATTTCCTCCAATTCTTTTATAGTGCAGAATGCAGGAGGTGCAGTCACTTTGACATGGAAACCGATAAAAACAAAAATGTTTGAATTTACAAACTTTCTTTTGCTTTTCCAAATTAATGTCACAATTCACTAATTGGCTTGCTTCAAATATGGCCATATAGGTAACCTTTTAACATTTGTTCACCTTAATTTTTTTACAATTTTCGTCCCTTCATTTATTTTCTTTTAAGAGGAACCCTTCGACGGCACACAAAAAATAGAAATGTTAAAAGTTACAATAGTTCCAAATTGGCCCTCAAAAGACTGGGTAGAGACTCAGAGTCAAAGAGGTGTTGTCCCATTAATAAAAAATAAAAATAAAAATAAAAATTGCTTTAAACATGCAAAACACAGTCTAAAAATTAGAAAGAATCGAAAAGGTAGTAAAAATAAGGTGAATTTTTGTCTTTGTATTTTTTGGATGGAGGGGACCACCTTATTCTATGTGTTTTGTACATAGTGTGGTCTTCGTTTTAAGGTGCTTTGTGTTGGCCATTGACAGCGATGTCGATTGGAATCCGGATTGCAATGATGATCAAGTAGGGCATGATGACCTCTTGGCCTCACCAAGTATGAATACACACACTTGATGTATATATATTTTTTACCAATATATAAAAATTATATATATATATATATATTAACCATCTACTAACATAGTTGAATTAATTAAGAGTAGCATGGCCTTATCTGTGTTTTGTACATATTGTGGTCTCCGTTTTAAGGTGCCTTGTGTTGGCCGTTGGCGGCGATGTCGATTGGAATCCTGATTACAAGTATGATCAAGTAGGGCATGATGACCTCTTGGCCTCACCAAGTAGGGCATGATGACCTCTATAGCAGTTGGAATTAATTATCCCAACTCTTATCCCTTCCATAATCATAACTCTTCACCTACAGCAGATGGTTTCACATACCCATCAACTCCTTGAGGGGTTGCAGAACCGTAGGCACCTCCTCATCCTCCTTCTCCTTCATGCCCAACTTCTGCAACTCGTTGAGTTTCACTGCCAATAAAAAAACAAGATGAAAATTTAGACAGAATTCAAACACCATAGTCCTCTTGAATCTTACACGAGTTTGCATTTTACCCTTTTTAACTTTTTTTTTAGGCATTAAAGCCCATTATTCATTGCCAAAACCTGACTGTAGATACCTCTCAAACAAGCGTTCATGGGGCAATAAACCAAACTGTTTGCCAATAAATGAGAGTTCATGGGGTTTAATGCCTAAAAAAAAATTAAAGGGGTAAAATGCAAATTCGTGTAAAGTTCAGGGTGGACTATGATGTTTGAATTCAGTCTAAATTACTAACAACACAAATTTTATAAATTTACTTTATACAATAGATAAAGGTAGTGAATGAACAGTAATATTACAAAATTAATATAAATATGGGCAATTTAAGAGGAAAATGGGGGTGTAAATGTAAATTTAAAATGATATAATCATATAAATGAGTCCCAATTACATGAGACAAACACAAAAGTGAAAACACAACAAACAAACAATACTAAAACACATCTATGTTCAAACAATTCCATCACTTCTGCTTTAAGAAAAAAACCATCTCCTTTGTATAGGCTCACTTAAAAGCCCAAGATACATATTCAGCCCAAATTATAAAAAACAAAAAGGGACTCTATTGTCAACCAGAAAAGTCATCAATGCACTCATTTTTGAGGGCCTATTTGGAACTATTGTAACTTTTAACATTTCTATTTTTTGTATGCCATCAAAGGGTTCCTCTTAAAATAAAAAAAATGAAGGGACGAAAATGGTAAAAAAAATTAAGGTTACCACGTGGCACAATATCATCATATAAGTTTATAAGTTATAAACAAAGCTGTGACAAATAGTTTTAATTTTACATTCACTTTTTGTTGAAAATCTTCCAAATAATGTGATGCAAAATAGTTTTAATTTTCCAATTTTACATTCACTTCTTTGACCTCATATTTCCTCCAATTCTTTTACAGTGCAGAATACAGACGGTACAGTCAATTTGACATGGAAATCGATAAAAACAAAAATGTTTGAATTTGCAAACTTTCTTTTGCTTTTCCAAATTAATGTCACAATTCACAAATTGGCTTGCTTCAAATATGGCCATATAGGTAACCTTTTAACATTTGTTCACCTTAATTTTTTTTACCATTTTCGTCCCTTCATTTTTTTTTAAATTTAAGAGGAACGCTTTGATGGCACACAAAAAATAGAAATGTTAAAAGTTACAATAGTTCCAAATTGGCGTCAAAGAGGTGTTGTCCCATTAATAAAAAATAAAAATAAAAATTGTTTTAAACATGCAAAACACAGTCTAAAAAATAGAAAGAATCGAAAAGGTAGTAAAAATAATGTGAATTTTTGTCTTTGTATTTTTTGGATGGAGGGGACCACCTTATTCTATATGTTTTGTACATAGTGTGGTCTCCGTTTTAAGGTACTTTGTGTTGGCCATTGGCGGCGATGTCGATTGGAATCCAGATTACAATGATGAACAAGTAGGGCATGATGACCTCTTGGCCTCACCAAGTATGAATACACAGTGTACACACACTTGATGTATATATAATTTTTTACCGATATATAAAAATTATATATATATATATATATTAACCATCTACTACCATAGTTGAATTTGTTGGGGATAATCCTCTAGAACGATGAACGCAGAAACGCCGTGCCTAATATACGCCCATAACTCATAGCAAATAATAACGTCAATAAGCAGAAAAATAGATGAGAGAGAATAAAACAATCACAACACAAGATATACGTGGAAAACCCAAATCAGGTAAAAAACCACGGGCCGTCAGGACGACAGAGAAAGTTCCACTATATGATAAATTGTTACAACCATATACTCCAGGATTCTCTCTCACACCTAACCCCAAACCACACTCATAAGATCCTCACCAAAAACCCCACAATATCCCTAGGTCTCTGATACGAACCTCGTCGATTGTATCAAGATTGATGCCTAGGATCGTTCTAACCTCTGGTTCGGATGGAAACCGCGACCCAACACCTATAATGAGATGTGAACCTTGGTATGAAGGAGGACGCCACAATCAAGGATGGAATACTCGATTGATAAGTCAAGGAGGAACGCCACAGAGAAATCTGATAAGTTCCAATTAGTTCTCAAAGAACAAAAGAGAAAATTCTCTCAAATTTCATTCAAAATTCAGTCTATCGAAAAATACATCAAAATGACCCTTAAATACTGAAACCCTAAAACCAAAAAGGAAATAAATATTTGGCAATTAATGCCTTACAAACGGGAAAGAAAATAAACTAAAACAAGCAACTAATTGACTTGCTCCCTATTTGGAAACAAATCAATTCATTATTCTTTGGAAAACTAAGAAAAAGGAAAGAACTAAATTTGACTCTCCTCCACACGCCCAAACTTCTACTTCACGCCCAAGTCTTCTACTTCACGCCCAAGTCTTCTCTTATTCGGCCCAATCAATTGCCTTGATGACGTTAGTTAAGCCTTGGTCTTCATGTGGGCTCATCTTGGACTTTAATAATTCAGAATCAGCCCAAGTGTCTTGAATCAGGCCATTTAGTGCTTCCTTGAATCTCTTAGCCCTTGCCCTTGTTATTGGCCCAACCGGAACGTGCAATGGATCTCTTGATGTGGCCCCCTTATTCTCATCAGTCTCCCCTAAATATCACCCACGGATCTCTAACTTGATCCACCGATATTCCCTTGGATCCTTCCTCGGTTATTCCCATTGGGTCTCCCCAGATCTCACTCACACTCTCTGATGTTTACATGGTGTTCTTTTTGCTCCACACAAAATAACCTAAATACAAGGTCTATTTATACTAGTTACAGGGAGTATAATATAAAAGGAAATCCTACTCCTAAACGTACAAGACTTACTTGTTCCACATAAATACTATTTCCTTTTATGACAAGTCTTCTTGTAAGGAGTAAATCCTTTTCCTTCAAGCATAAGAACTTCCAGAAACAAACTACTTCATTTTCCATTGAAGATTTCCCGTTTCACGTATGCTTATTATTGACTACGATTCGGGTCACAGTTGTACACCCGCTTCCTAAACCGTTACAAGTCACCTTAAATTATATCGCTCAGAAAACCGCGATCCATACGATGAAACGAACCACTTCTTCAGTTCTTCATGATCCTCAAACCTCCCTAAAACACCGCATTTAACTTCCAAACGTTATCCCACGTCTTCTAGGAAGTACCACATCAGTTGAGTCTTGTTTGGTTCACATCGGGTTCGCTTAAAAATACAAGTCAAAACCTAACAGAATTAATTAAGAGTAGCATGGCCTTATCCCTATAAAATCAACATTTAACTATATACGAAATGTAAGGGAATTGATAAGATGAGTTAGGTCTAGTGATTAAACCCCTCTCACCCAAATTATTGTAATATTTCAATAATAATAATAATAGGGGATTTTTTTAGCCCGACAATATCTCTGATTTGAAAAAAAAAAACTATATATATATGGCATGTCACATGCAACTATGGTGCAACAATGTTGTAGTTGTAGATTGTATTTAAAATTTTTCCTAGATGATCTTTTGTAGGTTGAAATTATAACACTAATTTTTTAATTTTAATTTTTTTTTTACAATAAGTATTTTAATTAATTTTGACACCAAATGAGTCTGGATCTATCGGTCTTGCTGAAATAAAACATTAAACATGGAGAAAATTTATCACACTTATTTATAAAATGTGCATGATTGAACTCCAAATATCATTACTAATGTGAAATGGAAGATGGATGGTAGAAACATAAGTCTATTTAATGTAAGACCTTTACTTTCAAAAAATATAAAATAATCTCTTCAAAAAAGAGAGAAAATAATAATGTTGGGCTTTTTTTATTTCCATACTTAACTGAGTGTCTTCCTATAACACATGATGTTGACTGTGGGAGACCTGATATGTATACAGCATATACCAGCTCTAATAATCAATTACAAATATTATTATTATTATTTTTTGATTGATATAAACCAAAGGCTTACAACACCTGGAATTCAAATCCAGGGCATGAAACATGAAAAACATGTTTACAACTACAACTGGGACTCTTCAGCAAATGACACACAAGCACAGCCCAGACGAAATTTCCACAAATGGGAAAAAACCCACACACAAAGGTGGGACTTACACCCTCACTAAGAGGGACTACAAACATACAAGCCATGACACTCTGGTGTTGGAGGGATCCAGTAGGAGGGCCAAACACACGGGCTAACAACTAGCGGCCAAAACGGTTTATATAAGAAGTAACTGTACAAACCCAAAAAACCTTAATTAAAAGGAATAAAAGCCGATCTGAAGGAGGGAAACCAAGGCAGCCGAGGAAGACCAACATCAGGACGCCGCCGGCCAGGGATCTGCTGGATCGGGATAGATCTTGATGGAACGATGATGAACGGCCCGAACCATAGGCCTGCCGACGACGACGGAGATGTCGACCAAGTCCCGGCGCTGCATACCCAAGCAAACCACCACCAAGATTGGGAAACCGCCGCCGAAAAAGCAGTAAAATCCATCGGGAAGCCGCAGAGAAGATAGAGAAAACCTCCGCTAAGCTCACCGGACCACTGACTATCTTGCCGACATCCCTTATATTGGTAGGATGTCGGCGGCGAACTGAGAGAAAGGTTGTTGGTGTTTCTGTTTAGAGAGAGGTTAGAGAGAAAAATATCTTCTCTCTTAATTGTGATTAATTACAAATATTATTTGATTTCTCTTTTTCATCAATTAAAAAAAAAAAGGATAAATAATCTTGTTTTTTCATAAGTTATTTTGAAAAATATATTTTGATTATCTTTATTTGTTATTAATCGAAAAAGTTCAAAATCTTGCGCCAAGAATTCAACCTCCACAGTCCACACAAACGTTAATCATAAAGGGTGCTTCCACGTGGCAGTCACTGAGTGGTAACGCTCGTCTTCTAATCGTGTTACTTTCCGTGGAGAATCCCAAAAGGCAACCCTATAAATAATGAACACTGACCAATTCCCGGTTAAAATCAAAATCCTACAAGCTCAACTCAACACCTCTCAATTTTTATTTTTCTCTCTGTTTGGTTTGCGAATCAACAAAATCTTGAAAATCATAAATCGAATTTCAGGTTTTCTGCGATCTCTCTATCAATCTAATCAAGGTTGTGTTCTTATTAGCTAGGGTATTCTTTAGAATGGATATTCAAAATGCTATTATAACCCCCAAAATCATGGTGATCAGGACTAGGGGTTCTAGGCCGAGGAAGGACCCCAGCCATAATACTCCAAAAAATGTATGGGTTTCCTCTGAGGCAGAAGGTCGAAATACTCAAGATAGATCCAGAACAACCCCCAAAATTAATGGGGCTAAGAACTCAATGGCTTCTTTTACTGGAAGTGGTGAGTCAGGAGACAAAATTAGTACTCAGAAGACCCCAGAAAAGATTTGTGATTTCTGGGTACTCGAGATTGTGTGAAAGGTAATAACTGCCGGTTTCTACATTCATGGTTTCACAAGGATGGGTTCACGATGATGGCAAAGCTTGATGGCCATAAGAAGGTGTATAATTATGGTTAATAATCTGTTTTCATGTTTATTCGCTTTATCTTCTGTTTGCAATTTTGTGGCAGAGAGAAAAATTATTTGATATTAGTATTACCACTTATATGTTTTTTCGAAAAAGGTTTTTAGTTTTCTGATTAATATACTTAATCTCTCTTTCATTTTTGATAAGGTATTACAGTTTACTGTGTGCTGGTTAGCTCTGAAACTTCTCTTAATAGATTAAATATCCTGGCAAAACATAGTTTCTTTTTAATTATAGAATGGAGACAAAGTGTGAAATCATGTTCTTTCAGCTCCCTTTCCTAAACCCTTCCCCCCCAACCAAAAACAAAAAACAAAAATCAAAAACAAAACTGAAGGTAATATTTTATTTTCTTTTTGGAAAGTAAATAATTTATGCAAGTTTTGATTTTAGGAGAATTTGTTCAATATATGACCTAATGTAATGTTTAACTAGAGGCTGTCAGCGGGATTGCCCTTCCTTTAGGTTCTGACAAGCTATACTCCGGCAGTAGAGATGGTACAGCCAGGGTTTGGGACTGTCATACTGGTCAGTGTGCTAGTGTAATCAATCTTGGTGCTGAAGTTGGTTCTTTGATTTGTGAGGGACAATGGGTGTTTGTTGGCATGCCCAATGTCATTAAGGTTCGCTTATAGACTAGTCCTTTCTCCTCTTGATATTGTAATCTGCTTTGTCCCTACATTGTGTTGCTCATTTTGCATTTGTTGTTGATGCTACAGGCATGGAAATACTGAATCATCAGCTGATTTTAGCCTTGAAGGACCGGTTGGTCAAGTCTATTGCATGATCGTAGTAAATGAAATGCTCTTGGCTGGGGCACAAGTAACTAGAGCAAGTTTCATTACTGACTGTATACTTATATTGTTTTATTTTGACCCTTCATTATAGTGACTTTGAAATTATATTGTCGAGTCTTATGATCCGTAGGATAAATCATTAGCGGTTTTAGAAAGAAGTTGTCTTTGGTTGTTTAAATCATCATTATTACACTGTTAAATTAAATTTATGATGGTGCTTGATAGTTTTTCTTCAGGAGTTGAGTTTTTGTGTGCATCGTATCTTGGTTTCAGACCTAAGCCTTTTGGGTCAAGCTAGTGTTTTGTATTATTCTAGGTCGTCAAATTCTTTTGCGGACATGCTGGCTAAACAAGGTTCGGTTGTTGGTTTGGAGATCCTCTCTTGGTGCGATTTCTGAGTCGGCTTTTGTTCTCTGGCTGGTCGTTTTGGCTGCTGCTTTGTGTTGTTTTTTTTGGCCTGTGCTCTGTTTCTGTGTTTTGTTTTTGCTCTGCTTTTCGTTTGGCTGGGTGGTTGGTTTTTGCCTCCCTTTGTTGTTGTTTGCTGTGGCCTTGTGTTTCTTGGCTGTTCAATAAATTACCTTTCAAAAATAAATAAATAAATAAATAAATCTTGGTTTCAGACTCTAGGATTACACTTTTCATTGTAGGACATATTCTTGTGATTTTACGTTTGAAAATCATTTATAGTACTCTGCTCTATTTTTCTACCCCATCCAAGTCATTAAATTGGTAAGAAGTATTGATTTTTTTTTATTTTTTATTTTTGGGTTTCTAAGGATGGTGATTTCTGGCTTGGAAAGGCAGTTCTGAAACCAGGAATCCTTTTCAACTGGCTGTATCTATGAAGGGCCACATTCGTCATGTGATATGTTTAGCAACTGGAGGCAACAAGCTGTCAAACTCAACATGGTTCCATGGACAATACAATAAGGGTGAGTCTGTGTTATATACAAAATCTACTAGTTTCTTTATCCATTGTGATGTTAAGAGTGGTTTTTTGATGGTGGACACAGCTTGAACACCTAAGATTGTATTCTACATGTATTTAATCTATTTGTGGCTTACATATTGCGAGTATGGTAACTGAAGTCATATCTGATTAGAAGTTTATCATGTGGCAATAGCCTGTTTACTTCGCTAAGAAATTTACTATATTGTTTTGGTTTTATTTTTTGTTGTTCTTGCTCCCCTTTTATTTTTTAATTTTTATTCCACACAGACTTTATATTTTATTTAAAATTCTATCTTGTGTTCTTATACTAGTTTGAGTAGATGTTGAAATCCTTAAAAATTAGTATTTTCTGTCCTTAGAGTTTGTGTTTCTTTGATGTGCTAACCTCTCTATATCCTACTATCTTGTTTAAACTAGGTTTGGGACCTTGAAACCTTGAGGTCTGTTATGACTTTAGAAGCCCATACTGATGCAGGCATGTCGCATCTTTGCTGCAATCAGTATTTATTCTTTGGACCGGACGATAAAAGTTTGGGTTGCTAATGAAGGAGGCAATTTGGAAGTAGCTCATACACATAACGAAGAACATGTATGTTATTATATATATATATATATATATTTTTTTTTCAATTGTTTTCTATTACATGGTTTTTTTTGTAAGAGTAGTTCTTGGCACACCGAAGAACCTGAGTCACCTGACTGACTCTAATTGTATAGTGTAAGATTATGATGTTGGCTGAATATAATAAAATATCGGGTCAGGAAATTAGCTTGCTACATGAAAAATAAAATGTCTACTAAATATTAGTGCTGCCTTATTGTTTTAAATTAGAAGCTCAACACCTGTGTATGAGGATAGGAAGCAGTGTATTTGATAGGATTAAGTTTGTCCCTTGAATTATTGGCACCTTAAGTATGCATTATGTATTAAAAAGGAAATCATCTATTCATAGTTAATTAGTTATCAGTGTAAATCATCCACAAGGAAGAAGCATACTTTGCCTTAGCTGTAACCCTATATTAGTGGGTGCTAAATCCTTTCATCTCTAAATTTTACTTTACTACAAATATAAATAAAATTGATTAAATGGAAGGGAGGGACTCATTTAGTGTATTCCAAAAGCTTTAACCTTGTGAGATAATACAACATCTGTGTATTACACTATTACTTGAGAAGACTGACTGAGAGAACTCACATTGCTCCTTCCCTTCTTCCTCTTCTCATGTATCCCTTGCCTTGACTGAGAGAACTCATATAAGCAACATTCTTTATTATTCCTTTAATATGGTATAACGCATAGTATTTAAGTTAGCACATTACTGTTGAGCAGGCTCTGCTGCTGGCTGGGGTCGTCAAGATGATGCATGTATAGTTAAGGTATGGACATATTATGTCATTTTCTTCTTATGAGGGATTGATGGACCAAATCCAAGACCATAATCATTTGATTCAAGCTCAATTGTTTGAGAATATTTTCCTCAGTAGTGATTAGTGGGTACAATGTCTATGTATTTGATAGGTTGAAGAATGTTTTCAGGTCAGTTGGCAAAACTTGGTGAATCTCTATTTTTCCATTTTCATGATAAAATGTTTATGCTTAACAAAAAAGAGAGAAAGAAATTGCTCATCATATTTTATTCTTTTATTCTCAATGAAGTTGATTGTGGTTTTCCCATAGTTTTTGAGAATTATTAATTGTGCAAGGCATTGTTTAATTATCATAATTATATCCAGTTAAATCTGAAATAATCAAAAGCTTGTGTGGTGACTCAAAATTTGATTTGGTGGATCTTTTAAATGTGGTATCTTATTATTTAGTTTATTTTTTAGTTCTATTTCATAAGTTGATCCACTCTCAGTGTTTCTGGATTTTGTATAATAGTCTGCTACTTTTTGAATATAATATCACATATATGCGATTCGGATTGATAAATTAAAGGGTTTAACTACAATATGTTCATTGGTATAGTTCTATGAGACACTTTTACCGGCGTTAAAGTTGAAGGAAAGCTCGTCATTATTCAAAAAAAAAAAAAAAAAAAAAAAAACATGTCTTGTAATCTGTTCCATCTGAGTGGCCACTTGATTCCTTTGATGATATACATGCATAGGCTAATCCAGAAAAATTCAAAGACATTAGTGATGATCCTACTTGGACCTGAACGGTTCATGACATTGACGTATTGACAGAATGGTGAGTCTTTGTACTCTATATTATGCACAATATGTGCTTTGCAAATTCATATTATTAGATATTATTTAGTATAGTTTTTTTGTTTGGCCAAGATGGTGTGTTTTCTTCATATAGGTTATAACTAGTGAAGTTATGTGTTATTTCATTCCATAATTAGAAACTAGCACACAATAACATTAAATTGAATGATTGGGCTTTATGAAAGGTGGTGCTCAAGATGATAAAGATGCTGCTCATGGCTATAAGTCCTCAAACCTGCAAGAGGTTAGATAATTCCATATTCTGCCTGAATGCATGCCATTTTATCAAAGTTCCAAAGATATTTTATTTGATTGTATCGTTGCTACCTCCTTTTGTCTAAATTTAGTGGGTAAAAGAGAAAACAGCGGTCGCATTTCCGCCAGCAGTGTTGCTTCTATTTCTATCCAACTCTAGAGGAGAAGAGGACCTGATGCTATTTGTGAACTTCTTTGCAGTCTGCAGAAGGTACAGTTTATTTATGTCCATAGTGCAACATTCATTTATGGCAATAAATTAGGAGTTCACAACTTAAATTTGGCCACATTTGTTTTGAGGATGTATATGACTGGGGGATGCTAATTGCACAATTTTATAACACAGACCAAGCAAACGGCGCAACCCGGAATACCCAGGGACTGGCCTCAGTCTAGTCACCTCTCTTTTCCATCTTTGGTCAAAACCCAACTTAAACTCATTTGACTAATAATATTACAAATTCCAAATAATAACAATGACAGTCATCCTGCCTCTGCTTAAATGCACAAGAAGACCCAGCTGTTTATAGGTGAAGATTCTACCTGCCTTTAAAAACATGCTATAAGTAAGGATTCAGTTCCAAGATCTCCGTGATATGCAAAACACAAGTGCCACCACTAGGAAACAAGAAATTTTATGCATTTGTTCTACTGAACTTTCCCTTTCATCTTTTCAGCAATATTTATGTAATGTCAACACGTAAAAAAAGAAGAAGAAGCACTTAATAGTATAGGTTAAGGACATAGGCTATTTTTTTTGTAAAACATTTTGGCTTGTTGTGTAGAAATGCTAATTCAAACTTGCTTTTTTCCCATGCTCCTTGCTTTCTTTGATCAGAGCTGAGCCAATTCTTGTGGCTTTCTGATGAAAATGTAGATGAAAAACTTATATAATTTACTTTGTTTAGCATGCATGTGCGTGTGTATACTTTGTAGCGGCATTCAAATACTAAAAGGTTCCATAATGGACAAAATTTTCTTTATGATATTGTCGGAAATATAATAATTTAGACATGAACTAATTACTAATTCATTGGGAAAATGAGGGTTCCACATGTGACATGTATAGTTAATGCTGCTAGTGAGAGAGACAGGGCTATCTTTGCAGCTGGAATGATCCAGGCAAGATATTTACCTATTCTTATAGACTTTGTATTATCTTATATTGTTTTCCATGAGTGTTTGAAATCGGTTTAAGGATCTTAAACCCTATGTTCAATTGACAAGCTGAATTGAAGGGAAAATCTTTCTTATGCCGCATTGCTGATGAATAGGTTTCTGTTGATAAAGTTGCAATGAAGTCATTAGAAGAAAGAGGAGAGGAAAGGAAATCAGTAGAAGAACTAAAATGTTAGTTGCTCTCCTTCGTGGTCGTAAAGATACTCTATTAATGACCGGTTGAGAACTCATCACTGGAAAAAGTTGGTTTCCCTCCCTTCTCTTGCAGTTTTATGATTATTAATTGTTTTCCTTCATCTGATAGTTCCATGTAAATGTTTAACCATCAACACAAATATTTTAGAAAAAATGTGGAATTGTGGATAAATTGTATGTGCTGTTCTTATGAATATGTGTATTCCCTCTTTCTTTGAATGTCATTTTTTTTCTTACCTGTTTGGCAGCTGCTTCTGAGAGTTTGGAAATCAAATTCAAGGTGCACTCTGCATTTGGTTGAAATGGTTTGATGCAGTATTCTTCTGGCACAATTCACAAAAAGTTTCACGTATGCTTCTAATATGTTTCTTTAAGAATATATGTGCTATTTTTTACAGGAAAACCTGCTATATCTATAAATTTATTTCAGAATCATGAATCATTTATAAAATTTTGTGGGATTTAAATTTCATAATCTTATGAGATTTAACCTTGCTATGAAAATTTGGACAATGGTTACATATTGCGACCAACGCCGGATATTCATACATGTGATATGTTAAAATTCTTAGGATCATTAAATTGCTCTGAGATATGTCTATTCATCACTGATTTTAACCCATTTTGTGAGATCTCAAAACACATTTTATATAAGTGGCAAGCACTTGCGGTAACATAATCTTCTTATCAATGAAATAATCTATCAATTGTGATCAACTCTAGAAACTATGTTAAATTCTTAGGACCATTAAACTGCTCTTAGATCATGCCCATTCATCACTGATTTTCATCCCATTTGTGGAGATCCCAAAACAGATTCTAAATACAATGACTAGCAACTGCAACAGGGAAGTTTCTGTAACTGCAACTTAGTTTTTCATTTCACAAGCTATCATTTCTGCTCCATTGAGTTTTTCTCCTGTTAAAGCTAAGTACTCCCCAGAAAACAAGAATACACCTCATAAAAATTAAAATAATGAAGATGCATTCCAATTTTCCTGAATATCATGTATTGCCAATTAGGATTTATTATGACAATGAGATATGCTGCAAAATTTTGATGCTTATTTGCTATTTTAATACGGAACATGCACACATGTTGCAGAGATGTGACCTATACTCTGTTCAAAAAAGCAACCAAGTAACCATACTTCCATCAAAGGTATTGAGCTAATTTACTAGGAGAATAATATGAAAGTGAATCAAGTAAATTTAAGGAAGTAGACGATATCAAGAGTGTAAGCTGCTGGGAGACATTAGAAATCATTGAACCAGAGAGTATTAGAGTATTTTTTTTCAATTGTTTTCTATTACATTGTTTTTCTTGCAAGTGTAGTTCTTGGCACACCGAAGAATCTGACTGGCTCTAATTGTATAGTGTAAGATTATGATGATGGCTGAATATAATAAAATATCATATCAGGAACTTGTCTCCCTACATGAAAAATAAAATGTGGACTAAATATTAGTGCTGCCTGGATATTGTTTTACTAAGCAAAACGATACCCGTAAGAATATGTATCTATGTGTTCTTCAAGTTTTTTAGTAGGACAGGTTCTTCCTTACATTGGAAAGTAGAGTTGCACCCTAGTCTGTAGCATATGGAAGGCAAATAGTTGTGGTTGAACATAAAGCAAACATGGAAGAGCCATTTACTTTCACTACATTTTTTTATTTTTTTATCAAGCCTCATTTAAATGAGGCATCACAATCCTTCAAATCAGTAATGAACAAAAGGATTGAAATCACTGAACATAGAACTAGTTTAAGCATTTCCTTATCATATAATATGGCAATCAAGCTCCAAAATAACAAAGCTTCAGTCAAATTGGTGACATTTTGTAATTAAAGCAACAAATTAAAGAGAAACTAAAATGAAAAATGAAAAATGTCCTAAAGAACTAAATTATGGTTCAAGTTATCCATGATTGGTGTGGGCTTGTTCTCAGGAATGTTTCCCTGTCAAGTCTCACTGTAGTGCTTGAAGTTAGTGTGTAAGTTGCAGTTACACGAATTGAAAGTAATGGATGGTTTTTTTGCCCTAGTCAACTACTAGCATTAGTTAAAAGGTTGATTATCACCGTCTAATATGATTTGGTTGTGAAGGACGCCCATTCATGGGCTGTGTATATATATAATCATGTTGATGCTAGATTTTTAAATTTGTTCTTATGATGTTTAAAAGCATATCAATTATGTAATAGCTTGAAGACTTGGAAAGATATAACTGTTTAAGCTTTAATTGTTTCTATATAATATAGATATATCTATCTCTTCTTCGATTTTTTAAGTCTCTCTCTATAGATATATACACACACATATCTGCTCTTAAATTTGTTCAATGTAGATGGGAATTTTTATCGATTTTGCTTCTGTATGTATGTGAGCATCATGAACACCCCAATTCTCAATATTTTCCCATGTCAAAAATTTAGTACAGTGTTTGTTCTTATTGCATTTCGAATTCTTAAATTTCAGGTTGCACAATTAAGTAAAAATCCATTTATTTTAATAGAGCCACTAATTACCATCAAGAGAGGCCGACTGACACAACACAATATAAGGATGAAGTCAAAACGGTTGCTCTTTTTTGAACTATTACAAGATTTCAGAATTAGAAAATAGGACATGACTCAAACCCAAAGCCTCACAGATATAATTGTGAGGAGTTTACTATTGAATCAAGTGTCGTATTTAGGATCAAATAAGAAGTATGAATATGAGAGTTACTCATATATAAAATATAAATGATAGGCCTACTTGAATAAGAAGATTGATTTGAAGTAAAAACTAAGAAGCCAAGCACTTCATTTATCATTTATGTGACAAAAAATGTAAATAAAGAATCACTACATCAAACATACATTGGTAATGCTAGTGTATTTTGGACTGCTAATGTATGAAATAAGTACCTTTAATCATTTTTGTTGAATAACTTGAGAATTTGTACAAAATATTAGGCTATGGTCGATGGTTATAACATGAGATTAGCTATTTTGTTTGTGTGCAATACATATATAATATTGTCAAAACACATTAATTTTTTTTTTAATTTTTTTATATCCCTTGTGGTAGCGGTGATTCAAACCTTGCCCGAGGCAATTGTTATTAATGTTTTATTTACAACTAGCTTTACTACAAAGTATAGGCTTTAGGATTTTTTGTCCGTTTACTATTGAATTTAACTAATTAGCCCATTTTCATTTTATAATAATATTTAAAAAAAAAAAAACTAACTAATGTTTCATTGTTTGGTAAAATAATTATTTTTTAAAAATAAATTAAATATTATTTGTTTAGTTTTTAGTTTTTTTTTTATTTAAAAAAATATATATTACAATAATACATGAATTCGAGGTTTCTTAAAATAATTGAATATTCTTAAAATATTACATAATATAATTATGAACTTTGGGGCAAAAGCGTTGGGAGGACAAAAGTTTAATATGTATAAAGTCGAGGATGTCGGTGCAAATATGAGAAACCATAACCCCACCAAATCACATTCTATCTTCACGCCTCCAACAAAAACAAAACCCTAGCCCTAGTCAGATCTTCAACAACCGCAAAATCACATTCGATCAGGTTAGAAATCGGCAAACAATTATACTCTAATTTTTTTTTTCTCCATTGTGAATTTGCTTAGGCTTTTTGTCTTTTTACTTAGGCTTTAGGTTTGGATATTACATGATTTCGTTTTTGATATCATTTTATTATATCTTTGTTATGATTTTCTTGTGATTGTTTGTTGAATTTTGGAGACATTATCAAAATATTTAGTTGCTGTGAATTGTTTATGATAAAATTCATCAAAGTCCCATGAATTTTGTTATTCATAAATGTATATTTTGATTGATTAGCTATATAGCCTATTACAAACAATTTTCTGTGGTTTTTTTTCTTCCTATTACTAATAATTATGTATATTGTTGCTTTGAAAGGGTTTATACTCTTTAACATTTGTAAAATGAAAGATCATGTGAGTAAAACATCCTTGATTTCTTTGATTATTCAATACCTGGACATCTAAGAGCAGCATTTTTCTTCTCATATCAACCTTTATCTATTTACTTAATACTCTTTGTTTTATTTATTTATTATTGAAGCTACTTTATTTAAGTATAAATAGATGGCTTGATTTGTTGATTATCAATGATCTGTGTCCTGTTTATCACCAGAATGTATTCTATTCAGTCGGACATGATCCGTGCACCTCCTAATTACTGCATTTATGAGGTTCCGTACTTCTTTAGGTGTAAGAGTGATGAGATCTTCACTCCCTTGCTGTTTTCAATAGGCCCTATGCATTATGGTAACACTGAATTGTCTGCTATGGGAGACCAAAAAAGAATATATTATGAGAAGTTTCGTAGTCAAATTCCCGATGATTCTTTGGAAGGATTCAAAGTCTTTCCTCCAACGCGAGGAGACACGCATCCTTAGTAGATATTGTTATGAGTGTGAGACATGTCCATTTCAAATGGATGAGTTTCAAAGAATGGTTTTCTATGATTCAATCTTCATCTTTGAGTTATTGTTGGGTGACTATGATGAAGCAAATGATGGTTTTCTAAATGAGACATGTGAACAAAACGCTCTGATAAAGAGAGATTTGCTGCTGTTGGAGAACCAAGTACCCTATTTCATTCTCGAGCATTTGTATAAATTGCTCTCGGGTTATCAAAGTTATCCTCCTCTTATGAATCTTTCTTGCAAGTTCTTTGGCTTACGCATGCCAAAACAAGACAGTGTTCAACATTTTATGGATTTGGCAAGATCTTCTTTGGTGGGAGTCTTTCCAAGGGATTCAAAAAGATCGAATGGAAGATTCTTGGCTTTACCAACTGCAATGGAATTGAAGAAATTTGGAGTGATATTTGAACCCGTTTTAGGAGGATGCATAGCTGACATGAAATGTTTAAGTGCAAAGTTCATAGTTAGGTTCTTTAAGTTCCAAATCCCTCATCTTGAAGTAAATATTTTATCGGAATGTATTTTTCAAAATGTAATGGCTTTTGAAATATGTGCCTATAAGTTGAAGTATTGCCATGTCTGCAACTTCTTGTACTTGATGGGGTGTCTTTTGTTTCATGAAGATGATTTAAATGTGCTGGTGATGGAGAAGATTATTTCCAATAAACTGGGGGACGGAGCTGATGTTATAAAGTTGTTTAGAAGGGTTTTTGCGGGACAGTTACCACATCCAGAGCGTGACATGTGGGGTGTATGTGAGCGTCTTCGTTCACTGGTCAACTATTAGACATTGTTAAAACTTAAAAGGATGGTTCTAGTCAGCTATATTAGACTTTGTTAAAAGGATGTTTGAAAAACTGAGTATTTTGCTTTTTTTTTGAGTGGTGTTTAAAAAAAACTGAAGTTTTATAAGCAACATGCCATCACAATCCATTATATTCATGTATGAGAACACTCCATAATTCTCAAATATTTTCTTTGGGAAATTTATAGGCAGTGGTTGTTGACGACAATACATGTTTGTTCTTGTTGCATCTTGAACTCTTAAATTTCAGGTTGCACCATTAAAGAATCCAGAATAGGAGAAAAACTTACATGGTATGGTTTCATTGCCACGTGATGAAATTGTCCAATTAAATGCACCATTTACAATCAAAACATAAAAACATATTTTTAAAGTTCCAAATAACACAGTTTCATTGAACTGTCTTATTGACTCGCTAATGTGACAGTTTCATGTAAGATTTTCTCCTAGTATAAAGACACTAATTACCATCAAGAGATGTTGATTGACAAGACAAAATAGATTATTATATATTTATAAGAATAACAAAATCTTGGGCCGGACAAATCCATGCCTGGTTAGGTATCCGAGTTTTTTTTTTTTTTTTTTTTTATAATAAAAAATTGTACTCAGTCCTTTAGATTTTAGCAGATTTTCCCTTATTAGATTAATTCTAATGTCGGACACCAAAATTTACATCAATTCGGTGTTAAAAGAGCATTTTTTTAGGAGTATATTTACACCATTTTTTTTTTTTTTTCATTTCAATGTTCTACATCTAATTTTACACCAAAGAGTATCTTTAAATAATATTCTCTCAATAAATCTTTAAATTATTATAAAAGTTTAATATTAGTTAAATGTATAATTAATAAATAAATTAAATAAATTAAATATGTATATTGGTGTCATTTTAAAAATCTCAACAAGATTTTTTTATTATATTTTTTTAGAATATATATTGTTATAATTAAATATATGAGAGTTAAATTAGGAATTTTAAAAAATGTTAAATTCTTTGATTTGACTAGTTTAATTTTTTTTTAAAGTTTTGTTGTTATGAACAGTAAAATCAACGAATGTAATCTAGTGTAACATTGGAGAGGGAAAAACGCCATTTTGGCGTTTGGTATTGGAGTTGAAGCATGGTTGGAGTTGCTCTTGGGATGGAATTGCAAATGTATATTTAGAATGAAAAAAAGTGGCAAAAATGCTATAAAATAACATTATTGTCCTTAATAACAAAAACCCCCGAATTCTCTCTCATTCCCTAACCAACCCAAATCCCAACAAATCCGAGAGTCACTGTCCCCGTTCCTTTGTCGTCAACTCGGTTTTCATGATGCAAGCCATCGTCGCGAAGGTGACTCTCTCTTACACCTATCTCTTTCTCTCTCTAAACTCTTCATCTCTCACCATCTAACTTTATTTTTCTCTGTTTCTCTGATTTGGTTGTGTAGCTTTGTGTTTGGATGATTTGATTTGAATTTTGGAAAATGAAGAGTGGATGTTGAAGAGGATGAAAAAAATGGACTTACCTGTTTTGGCAATAAGGTAAAATATACTAGAAATGCCTTTAATTACAAACAAACCCCCTCCCTTTAACGATAAATGGTTAGACTTAAGGGGGCGTCATGTAAACGTTTTTCATTTGATGTTTTTCGAAAAGAAAAATGAAAATGAAAACAATGTTTTTTGTTTCAGTTTTGAAATCCGAAAATGCATCTAGATACTGAAAGCTGTATTATGAAAATGAAAACATAAAAAACGCGTCTGGTAGGTTAACCGAAAAATATCAAAAATTATAATTTTCCTAATATCTTTTCTATTGTAATTTTTAATTTGAATAAAAGTGAGTCAATAATTCATCCCAAATAATTATCAAATAACTCATAATTTAAAAATTGTTGTAAAATTAAAGAGAGAAATATAATAATGAATCAGAGAAGAAAATTGATTCACTGAACAATTTGAATTCCTCTTATTCAATAACATTCGAATTCTATTCATTGTACATCAAATCTCTATATCAAACTATCAAGTATATAATTGAATATATATAAATGCAACTCAAACGTGAGTCACCAAAACATTACACCTGAAATTCAGTAAACTGGAGTTAAATTAACAAAATCTGGAGTTAAACGTGCTACCAGTAAACTCATATCTCCAAATTTAGCATACATATCAACAAGACTAGTACCTACAAACTGATCAACAATAAGGGGTCGTTTGTTTTTTTCACTTATAACTTAATGGGTCTGAATCATAATTATTAAGTTGTTTTGTTTGTTTTTTTAAGTGGTCAAACAACTTAAAAATAACAAAAAACAACTTAAAATAAAAAGTAAAAAATCTTGACTTTTAACTTAATTGTAAATCACTGAATTGCATTAAATGCAATCCTAAATCTTTTCTTCCGATACTATCCTCCATATATAACATATATCTAATTTCATCATAATTATATATTTTATAGAAATCTTTATTTTAATATATTGCTTATTTTAAATAGCTTTAAAAATAAAAAAGAACCCTAATCACTTCTAATATTGGTGTTTAATATCAATAATTTATTATGATATTAGAGTGATGTATTTATATATTAATTTTTTTAGAGTGATTTGTGTGAGTTTTCCTATTGCCACTTTTATTTTTTGAAAAAAAAAAAAACCTTTTTTTTTCTTAGTAAAGATAAAGTTTGTTTATAATCGAAGAAGAAGATCATGATCATATGTGTTCATATATACTTATTATTTTTGGATTGTTTTTATTCTATATTATATGTATAATTGTTTAATATGGCTATAGAAGTAAAATTACTTCTTTTCAGACAATTTTATTTTTAAAAAACAAACATGTTGACAGTACATTCAGATGTGAGAAAAAAAAAAAAAAACATGTCATTTAGATTCAGGTTTCAGTCACTATTCAGTTTTCAGTAAAATTCAGGACTATTCAGTCTTCAGACAAAAAAACAAACGACCCCCTCCACTCTTTATAATCAAAGCATGGTATCTTCTTCCCAGTTCAAGACATCTTTCATTGCTAAAAATTTTAAAACACCAATCACAAAATGCCTATCTAGTAAACTCCCTGAAGAAGAACATGTATCAGGGGCGTCATTAATACACACATAGTCATTGCAATCATCATGAGAAGTACCATTTCTTGTCAAAAAACCATTTTTAACCACACCCTTTTCAACATCAATTACATATCCAGTGAAGTTAATTGGGATCAGTTGTTGAAACACCGATTCGTTTAGGACTTCTATCGAACAGTGTGCATACAACCTTTGAAAAGGAATAGGTTCACTAGCCATAGGTGTCATTGGGAGGCTGAAATTTTTAAGTTGAATGGGTCTTTTACACCGGAAGTGGAAGGAAAGGAAATGGAAAATCTGGTGTTCAAACAAAGTTTAGATGGTGAAGCCATGGATGACTAATAACTGGACTCTGGTCCACTACTAAGATATGGTTTTCAATTTTGGGGGTTTTAATCTGACTTCCAATTTGGGTCTCTGGTTCCAGAGGAGAGAAGAAGAAGAGATGCTCCTCCATTTTCTGTCATGAAGAAGAAGAAGATCCGTGTCGAAGGAAGAAGAGAAAAAGTGAAAAAAATCACGATCAGTGTCGAACGAAGAAGAAGAGAAAAAGTGAGAAAAAAAAAATGATTTTTCTTAAAATAAAATAAAAAGCGAAAAACAAAATGAAAAACATGGAAACAACTAAAATTTGTTTTTCAAATATTTCACTTTTAACATTAGTTTTTAATTTTTTTTTTAAATAAAATGAAAAACAGTTAATGAACGTGAATTCGAAATCATTTTTTAAAAACAAAAACGAAAACGGGGCTGAAAAACAGCTATAGGACATGCCCTTCACCGTTCAAATAAAAATCTATATTCCAAATTAATCTCAAAACTTAATTTTTTTTTTTAACTTTCAAATTAAAAAAAAAAAAAAAAAAAAAAAAAACTAAACTAAACCTAATTTGGTTCCCAACTTTCCATTCAACAAACTAAACCTAGATCTTCAAACAAAAAGATTATTTTCTCTCTGCCAAATCTCCACCGCCGCCGACCCTCTTCCCAGGTTCTCTCTGTCTCTGTCTCTGTCTCTGTCTCTGTTATTTTTCCCTTCTGCCCAATTCAAAGTTTCTCTTTTCTTTGTTATAATAGATGTAAGGGTTAGTGAAATTCATCAAATTCCCATGAATCTCATGTTTATATTATCTATTGATTGATAAACTATTGCAAAAAAAATTCTGTGTAATATTTTTTTTATTACTACTAATAATTATGTTTTTTGCTATTTTGCCTTTTAAGGATTTGTACTCTTTTTGTTCTTGAAAAAAAAAATGGATTTGTATCCTGTTAACATTTTGGAAATGAACTCCATACATCTAATTAAAGGTTCAGCAGACTTGTGAGCAATTGTTTTTCGCCCCTCTTTTAGGTTTTAACTTGCTAAAACATCCATATTTCCTCGGTTTCTCTATTTCTGAACATAAAAGTTGAGCAGCATTTTTCCATACCATTCTTTGTCTACTGCTGTATTGTTCATCTGTCTTTTTTTATTTATTAAAACTGCTCTGTACAGATAAAACTAGATGACCGGAATGGTTGATTATTAATCATTCATTTGTTTCGTGTTTATCATCAGGATGTCGCAAGACTCGTCCATTGGGCACCTTGAACCTCCCGATGAATGTTGTATTTATAAGGTTCCTCAGGATTTTAGGATAAGAAAGAATGTCTATACCCCTTTGCTAGTTTCAATAGGTCCTCTCCATTTTGGTAAAGTCAGACTAGCTGCTATGGAAAAAGAAAAAGTAACATGTTATGAGAAGTTTTGCAGTCGACTACGTGGGAATTGGCTGGACAAATTCATGTCCTTCCTCCAACTTCACGAAACACGTATTCGTAATACATATCGTTATGTGAGTGGGACTTGTCCTCTTTCAAGCGATGTCTTTCAAAAGATGGTTTTATATGATTCAATATTTATCCTTGAGTTTTTTTTTAGTTGTCATGAAGGAGAAAAGAGTGGTATTATTTTAAATCATTCATTGGTAAAAGAATCTCTTATAAGAAGAGATTTGTTGTTGTTGGAGAATCAAGTTCCTTATTTCATTCTTGGGAAATTGTACAAGTTGATCTGCGATAGTGGTTTTTATATAAGTTATCCTTCTCTTCTGTCTCTTTCCTGCAAGTTCTTGGGCATCTATATGCCATGGGATGAACATGATGAAATTAAAGTTGCGCATTATACGGATTTGTTAAGATCTGCTGTAGTAGGAATCTTTCCAAGAGATTTGGAAAGATCAACTGGAAAATTTGAGGCAATACCTACTGCAACGTTATTGAAGAAATCAGGGGTGAGATTTGAACCGGGAGGATGCATACTTGACATGAAATGTACAAGGAGAAATTTCCTAGTTTGGCCGTGTGTGCTCACTATACCTCATGTTGAAGTAAATATGAGTTCAGAATCTATCTTTGGAAATATCAGGGCTTTAGAGAATTGTGGCTATGAATCCATGTCAAATCATTTCACTAACTTTTTGTACTTTATGAGGTCTCTTATCAATAGTGAGGAAGATTTGGATTTGCTGATGACAGAGAAGGTTGTTTCCAACAAACTTGGGGATGAAGCTGAAGTAGTAAAGTTGTTTGAGAGGGTTGCCGATGGAATTGCAGAGCCAGAACATGACTTGTGGTGTGGCATAAGTGATAATCTAAATGCACAAGTAACATTTCGTGATGTTTAATAGTTTAATTATATGATACCTTAAAGATTTGGAAAGTTGAACTGTTATAGCTTTCGGTGCATATATATACTATCTTGTGGATGCTAGCTTTATATTATATCTTGCGGTCTTTCTATTGTCAGTTCGTTCTGACAATAAATATATCAGGACGAAGAATGTGGACCATAGATTATAGAGAAGTTTAGTGGTCTACGTTCTTCATCCTGATATATTTATTGTCATGACGAACTGATAATAGAAAATTTGTATATCTTGATTTTTGAATTTTAAATTTGTTCTTATGAAGTGTAAATTTGATGCTTGAAGACTTGGTAGGTTGGAAATATTAAACAGACTCTTTACGCTTGTATTTACTCTTCTTAAAGCATTTATTTACGTGTTTGTTTAGAGTGTTATGTGCAACACAATTCATCATGTATGAAAACACCCTACAATTCTCAATATTTCAGAAGTTTAGAGGCAGCAATTGTTGATGACAGTATCAAATTCTAAAATAATTAAAATAAAATTTTCAAAAAATAAAATAAAATTATTGAAATAAAAACAAATAAAAAAATCTGGGAGGAGGCGTAACTTCTTTTAGATTTCTAACATAATTTTTTTTAATTTAATTTAATTTTTATTTTATCTCAAATAATCATTAAAACAGTTATTTATATTTTAAACTTAGATAAAATTATTGAAATAAAACAAAATCTGGGAGGAGGGCGTACATAGCAGTAGCACGGTAGCACCTTCCCATTTTCAACCAAAACTCATTTTGTTTAATTTAATTTAATTTAATTTTTATTTTAGCTTAGATTTTTAATTATATACGATTATTTTTTTTTTCAATTCCTTTAATTATTAAAACAGTTATTTAATATTTTTAATAATTACTTTTTAAGTTTTTAATTGATAAATAGTTAATATTTTGATAAAAGAGTATTTATAATTATTTTAATAATGATACTTAAGGTCAATATTGGAATTTTGAAAATATACTAATTTATGGGTATATTTTTAGAGTGATGCTATTGACAATCCATTAAATTTCTTTTTACACTCCATTTTAAATTATTTTTATTATATGACAAATTTATCCTAATTAAAGTTACTAACAACTACAAAGAAATTCTAAATACACTACGGAACAATTTTACTAGAGTTCGATTTTTATTTTTTATTTTATTTTTTATTTTTTATTTTTTATTCTTATTGTGTTTCTCAAACCCTAAAACATTTTTTTTTTCAATATCATTAAAGTTTTATTTGATTCCGAAATGATGAGAATGATTTAAAACAAGAAACAAACAAATCTTTTTAAAGTGTGACTTTTGCTGATTTTTTGTTTACATATACAAACAACAAGAACAAAAAAAATGACAGATTTTTTTTTTCAAGTGTTGTTGACTCTTAAATTAAAAAAAAAAAAAAAAAAAAAGTAAAATGAAGAAAAAAAATTCAAAAACTGGGCCAGTTTGGTATTGCTGTAACTTTTATAATAATCACTGTTAGCTGTGCTGAAGAAATAATCAGCTGTGAAGTTAATCAGCAGATGTTTGATTAATTATACTTTTAAAACTACCGTATAGCTCAAAAGCAGTATACATATATTTGTTAATTTTATTTCAAAAGTATTGAAATTAGTTACAATCACTAAAATAGACATGATTTTATAACCTTATTTTATTTTATTTCATTAATTATATATATTAAATCAATATTTAAGTAGAATATTTAAATTTAAAAAAAAAATCCATAAGAATAAGAAAAATATTTTTAAAAGATTTTATAAATCAAATCAATATTTAATTAGAATATTTAATTTTAAGATGAAATAAGGAATATAAATAATTTTAATTTAATATCATTATTCAATAATCACTCTCAAAAAGTTATCCTCCACATACTTCTCAAAATCATTGTTAAAACTTGCCAAATTATCAATTAATCACTTTTGAAAGTTTTACTAAACATTATTTTATGTCAAAATTATGAAACAAGTTGATTTTAACTTCTCAAAAACAATACCAAACTGGCCCTTAAAAACCCTTTTATTTGCTTTTTTTTTGACAAGACAATGAATGAATGACTTTCTCTCTCAAATTGTGATCATTGAAATATTCAATTAAACAATAATAATAATTTTGAAACAAATTGATTTTAATAAAAATTTAGATTTTTATGATGAATTTTTTTATTTTTTTATTTTTTTATTTTTTTTTAAGGAGTATCAAAAAATAAAAAGGATAATTTTAGAAAAAATGAAGTGTATTTAGATTTTTTTTTTTTAAATTTAACTTTGTATAATGAAGTGTATTTAGAAAAAAAGTGTGAAAAGAAAAAACTTGGATTGTAAGAAGAAAATCTCTATTTTTAATATACTAATTTTGAAAATATACTTATATATTTTTAATATTGCTATATAATTATCCCAATTCAGTCCAGTCACCTCTCTTTTCCATCTTTGGTCAAAACCCAACTTAAACCCATTTGACTAATAATATTATGAATTCCAAATAATAACAATGATAATCATCCTTGCCTTTGCTTAAATGCACAAGATGACCCAGCTGTTTATAGATGAAGATTCTACCTGCCCTTAAAAACATGCTATAAGTAAGGATCCAGTTCCAAGATCTCCACGATATGCAAAACATAAGTGCCCCCACTAGGAAACAAGAAATTTTATGCATTTTTTCCACAAAACTTACCTTTCATCTTTTCAGCAATATTTATGTAATGTCAACACGTAAAGAAAAAAAGAAGAAGCACTTATTAGTATAGGTTAAGGAAAGAGGCTATTTTTTGTAAGACATTGGCTTGTGTAGAAATGCTAATTCAAACTTGCATTTTTCCCATGCTCCTTGCTTACTTTGATCAGAGCTGAGCTGATTCTTGTGGCTTTCTGTTGAAAATGTAGATGAAAAACTTACATAATTTACTTTGTTTGGCATGCATGTACATGTATACTTTGTATCGGTATTCAAATACTAAAAGGTTCCATAATGGAGAAAATTTTCTTTAAGATATTGTCGGAAATATAATAATTTAGACATGAACTAACTACTAATTCATTGGGAAAATGAGGGTTCCACATGTGACATGTATAGTTAATGCTGCTAGTGAGGAGACATGGCTTTCTTTGCAGCTGGAATGATCCAGGCAAGACATTTACCTATTCTTATAGACTTTTTATTATCTTATATTGTTTTCCATGAGTGTTTGAAATCGGTTGAAGGATTTTAAACCCTATGTTCAATTGACAAGCTGAATCGAAGGGAAAATCTTTCTTATGCCGAACTGCTGATGAATAGGTTTCTGTTGATAAAGTTGCAATGAAGTCATTAGAAGAAAGAAGAGGAAGAAATCAGTAGAAGAACTGAAATGGTAGTTATTCTCCTTTGGGATCGTAAATGTACTCTATTCATGACCAGTTGAGAACTCATCAATGGAATAAGTTGGTTTCCCTCCCTTCTCTTGCAGTTTTATGATTATTAATTGTTTTCCTTCATCTGATAGTTCCATGTAAATGTTTAACCATCAATACAAATATTTTAGAAAAAATATGGAATTGTGGATAATTGTATGTGCTGTTCTTATGAATATGTGTATTCCCTCTTTCTTTGAATGTCATTTTTTTTCTTACCTGTTTGGCAGCTGCTTCTGAGAGTTTGGAAATCAAATTCAAGGTGCACTCTGCATTTGGTTGAAATGGTTTGATGCAGTATTCTTCTGGCACAATTCACAAAATGTTTCTTTTGTTTTCTTCTATCTATATCTTATATCGTTCTACTTTCAGTTATGCTTCTAATAGGTGCTATATATAGCACAATATATGTGCTATTTTTTTTTACGGGAAACCTGCTATATCTCTAAATTTATTTTAGAATCATGAATCATTTATAAAATTTTATGGGATGTAAATTTCATAATCTTTTGAGGTTTAACCTTTAAAAATGTTATTACATATTACAAAACTGCTCTAAGATATGTCTATTCATCACTGATTTTAACCCATTTTGTGAGATCTCAAAACACATTTTATACAAGTGGCAAGCACTTGCAGCAACAGGGAAGTTTCTGTAACTGCAACTTACACAATACACACTAACTTCAAGCAATACAATGAGACTTGACATGGAAGCAGTTTCTGAGAACAAGCCTACACCAATCAGCTTAGCTCAACTTAATCTGGCACAATTTAGGAAACATACTTACCATTCAATTCAGATAAGGTCGATGAGTGACAAGAAATTTGATTTTTTTATGAAAAAAATGTTGCAAAAGTAGGGTTGAGAACTTTTTAAAGGATTTAAAAAACACGGGTATACAAAATCATAAATGTTTTATCTTGGTTGGTTTTGATAGAGCTCTACTCATTCAATTTGATATCAGATTTATTTTATTTTATTTTATTTATAAAAAAAAATACAGTTATTCCAACAATAAAAAGAAGCCATTGAGAAAATATTTTTTTTTTACTCCTGTTAAGACAAGTTTAGAGTTTAGACTTTTAAAAAAAAAAAATTATTTTCTGTTCACTGCTATTTATGTGGAGTGTGAACTGTATACCTTAGTGTCTACTAAAGACACCAAAGTCTACTAAATAAAAAACAATAATATATATATATATATTTAAAAGTACAAAAGCTTTATTTTGAAAGATCAAGTAATAATTTCATTAATATTTTTTGAAAAAAAGCTTTGGTGATCATTTGTCTTGAAATGAGAATATATATTAACCTGTTTAATAAAATTTTGATAAGGGTGTTACTTCATTATCTTAACCATGCATCATCATGATTCATGAAAACATAATTACCAACTAATGAAAATCCAACACGTATATCATAAGAATCCAAACCCAACGATATCATTTCTGCTCCATTGAGTTTTTCACCTGTTAAAGCTAAGTACTCCCCTGAAAACAAGAATACACCTCATAAAAATTAAAACATAATTAAGATGCATTCCAATTTTCCTGAATATCATATATGTATTGTCAATTAGGATTTATTATGACAATGAAATATGCTGCAAAATTTTGTCGCTTATTTCGCAATTTTAATATGAAACATGCACACATGTTGCAGTGATGTGACATGTGTGCATGTTTTGAGCAACCAAGTAACCATACTTCCATCAAAGGTATTGAGCTAATTTACTAGGAGAATAATATGAAAGTGAATCAAGTAAACTTAAGGAAGTAGAAGATATCAAAAGAGTGAATGCTGCTGGGAGACATTAGAAATCATTGAACCATAGAGTATTATAATATAGCTAATATGCATAAAACTTAATTTTTTTGAAAAACAAAAACGAAATAATCCTTTTAAATCCAGGTGTATTGAATTGGGACTTTAAAAATGTCTACAAGAATCAAGGTGTATTCAATTAGGACTAGATTTTAAAGGATTTTTTTATGTCATGGATTTTGATGGATTTTGGTGGACTTGATTGTGAGAGATATAAATATCAAATGTCATAACATGTCCAGCCTTCTCCCCAAAGATTTTGGTGGATTTTGCTCTCCCTCTCTCTCTCAAAACAGAAACGAAAAGCACTAATATGTAAAAATTAAAAAAACCAATGCATGTTCTAATAATAAGCTTCCATCCCTAGCATGTTCTTTGAATTAAAAAGGAAAAAAAAAAATCGAGTTCAAAAAGAAAACAAGCCACATACAATAATGGAATATGTTGCAGTCACATAATTATATATATATATATTTTTGAACAAGCAAGTGTAAACACGTTTGTTTGTTTGTTTTTTTTTTTTTTTTGAAAAGGCAAACTTTTATTTATTAACCAAGGAAGAGGTTACAAGCGCAAAACAACCAAAACCCAACACCTGCAAACACAACCCAAGCAGACACAAAACAACCCACCCCACAACAACCACCCCAACCCAAACACGTTTGTTATTGCCCAATTTAAGAAATATAATCATAGTAGTATACAAAATCAAATTATTAACTATCTCTAGTAATTGCTATAACCAAAAAAAAAAAAAAAAAAAAAGAGTTTTTAAATGCTGTAGTCCAAGATATCAAAATTTCGTACACAATATCATGCACCAAAATTGCCACCTTAAAAGTTAAAAAACATCTAGGAACTATGGTAAGTAATCTTCCTATCGTACATTTCCAAATCAAGCAAAAACCAATCCCATGTCAACCTGATTCAAAAAATTTAGCCTCAGCTCCGGTCACCAGCGTCATTGTTGTCAAAAGAGTATCTGCATTTATTTTGATGACCATAAAAATGATGAAGCAAGGCAATTTGTGACCAACGGAAGCCAGAAAGTGTTGTGAATACAACGAACGCTTGCAACTTATTTTTCTCAAATAGAGCCGCTACATTTGCTAAGAACAAAATATAAATTATATTGCACGAGTACAAATCTTACTACGTGCCAAAACTGCACAAAACAACACCAAAATAATTTGTAGAGCCTTCAATCAAACACCAAAATGCTCACTCTTTATTAGCATTTTATTTTAAAGAAAAATAATTTATCTGCACTTCATGCAAGCAGTGCCTTTACGCAGATAAACCTTAGCCAATTTTGGGTTTAATTCAATCACTTTGTTTGCATCAGCAACAACCTCAGACTATATATATACGCAAATATAGATTGACTTGTGTATCAAATTTTGCTCATTCCAACTTCAAAGGTTTTTTTTGATAATCAGCTATAATTAGTTTACTATTGATAAGCCAGAGATAACAAATCCATGAAAATCATTGGATGTCTAAACAAATCCATAAAAGTCTGAGATAGATGTCTAAACAAATCCATAAAAGTCTGAGATGGATGTCTAAACAAATCAATAAAAGTCCATGTGGATTTATAAAAATCTATAGAAATCCATGAAAATCTGTCACTTAAAAAATGTCTTTAAATGTCTTCAAGAATCCTAATTAATCCTAATTGAATACACCCCACTTAGTTCGCGGATGAGCCTCATTTGCTAACTACAGAAGGCTGATCTCCTCCGGGTGGAGAAGATTGACTATGATCTCTTTAAGTAGGAGGAGATAGTCAAAGATCTCTTGTTTCCTTCAACAGTGGAAATCCATCACCTATAGATTATTATTATTATTATTATTATTTTAATTTTTAATTAAAAAACATTTTATATTTGAGATGACGTGATAAATGTATATTTGGCTTTCTAAGAACATCTCTAATGTTGCTTTATACATTCCACTAACTTCAACTTAAAGCATACTGTTTATAAAAACTCTCTCCAAGGTTGCTTAGAATTCCATTTCCCAAAAAATAAATCTTGTGCTGAGTAACAGTAGCCACAGGGTTTAACGCACACACAACACAATACTCTATTTTTTTGTTTTTTTTTTAACGTCACATCAACTGATCATCCTTTTTTTTTTTCTTTCTAATTTAACTTTTTTATATTTAATTAAATGATATATATTTTTAAAAAATATATCATTGAAAAGATCTCGTTGAAATCTTTAAAATGACACATATATCGATATACTTATTTAATTTACTTATTAATTATATATTAAACTTTTATAATAATTTAAGTTAATAATTTAAGTTTATTTATTGGGATTTGGGAATGCTTTTTTAGTGTAAAAATTGGTGTGGAATATTGGAGTGGAAAAAATTTAGTGTTAATATTGTTGACGTTGATTTTTCGTTGATCAATCAGTCAACAGTTTGTTAATGAAAACCTGTAAGTATGAACGAAAACAAAGGGTATAATAACAATTAGGGTGCGTTTGGTATGCGGGACGGGACGGGACAAGGTGGGACAGGTTGATCTTGTCCCACGTTTGGTGCGACCATTGCATGGGACTGGATGGGACAAGGTGGGACAAAAATCACAAAAAATTGTCCCACCTTTGACCCTCGGCCAACTTGTCCCATGGCATGGGACAAGCGCCAAAAAGACCATTTTGCCCTTAAACATTTTTAAAAATTACAATCCTATCCAATATATAATAAAAATGAAAACCTATTTTCCCTTTTTTTCTCTGATTTCCTCCTTCCTCTCTCGATTGTTCTTGCTCCCATCGGCCGAAATCCACTCGAATCTCTGTCTTTTGCTTGAATCAACTCGAATCAACTCGATTCTTCAACGAACATGTATATAGTATACTCTCAATCTAAATTCGTTCTTTGATTTAACGAAAATCTGTTTCTTCTTTCTCTATTTAGATCGAATTCGATCTAGGGTTTGGGTTTTGTGAGAAATTGGTTCGGATGGTTGAAATTGATGATTGCTTGTGTGCTTACTTGATTTATACTTGTATTTAGCTTCAAATCCATCTCTCTTCAATTTTCTATTGTCTTCTCTTTCAGTTTTCTATTGCCGACGTCGGGGTTCTCTTCTCGTTGCTGCTCTTTCCCTCTCTGTATTGCGTCTTGAATCAGGTGAGTTTCCACCAATACTTGTCTTCTCTTTAGTTTGGTTTGGTGGGCTGCTCTTCTTTGCTCTATGTCTCTGCCATGTTCCTCTTTGTTTTGCTGCATGTTTCATCAGGTCTGATTAATATATTTGTTTCAGCTATTAAAAAAAAGTAGTTACATTTCATTGTATTTTAATGACATTAATTTTGTGGAATAATGCCCTTAAATTACTGTTGTCGGTTGATTATCCTGTAAATTATTTGAATATCATTGAGATGGATAAGAAACATATATCACAATTTCTAACTATTAAATTATTTGAATGTCTTAGAACAGCAGCAGAAGCATAATAGTTAGAAGTAGTCTTTATTTAAAAAAAAATTATCAACAAACTTTGGCAAAAGATAATTTAGCAAAGCAGGGTGCCAATATGAGAGGAGACTTTGTGGAATGGAGTGATATGGACTGATTTGTTTGTTTGTTTTGCTGTGTTTGGTCCCTGTTAGGTTGGGGGTTTTCTTGTTGGACTGCTTTCTTGTTTTGGCTGTTTTTGTTGTTTGTTTTGCTGTTTGTGCTGCTTGTCTACGCCTGTTTTTCTGGTGGCTTTGTTGATGTTTATTTTTTTGCCCTTGTGTGGCTTAATAAAATCCATTTAAAAAAAAAAAAACAAACTTTGGCAAAAGTGTGAGTTTCATTTTTAGATTTAGGCTTTTATTTTTTTTATTAATGTGGGTATGTGTTATATATATATATATATTACTGTTGTCTTTATGCTAAAGATAGGAGGTTGGTTTTGTGGTGGGGTGTGTCTCTGTGTGGGGCTTTCTTTTCTTGCCTTTGGGTTTTGTTTTTGCTTTTCTTTGTTTTCTTTTTTGTAGATTTGATTATCTAAAAGCGGTTTTGATCAAAATATGGAAAAGTAGTCTTTATTTTAAAAAAGTATCAACAAACTTCATTATAATAATTAACAGTAATTTAATCTATAGTTATTACTCCTACTAAGTGTGAAGTATAGGTCCAGCTATGTTAAAAGGGTTGACTCGATTTATATAAATATTTTTAAAAATATTTTATTTTATAATTATATAACAATACAATTCAATATTCAAAAACCATACCACCCCACCTCCGAATTTCAATGTAAATTCAAAACTTTTGAAATAATATTTAAAGAAATTCACCAATAAAATTAGCCGACTCTTAAAAGTTTGACATTTTAGTTTATATAAATTAAAAAAAGGTTTGACATTTTAGAAATAGAAAAACAAATGTATGTTGCAGGTGCTCTAATTAAATTGTATTTAGGACAGGAAAATTATATTGAGGTGTGATATATTGACCTATGTGGGCTCTAATTGCCTCAAAACGTGCATAATATTAATTATAAGCCGACCCTATGAATTATTTAACGTCGTTTGATTCTTCAGGCTAGGGAACAACAACGATCAAATTGTGTTAGGTTTGGTTTTTGATTGTATTGTGAAAATGTGTAGTTATTACATTCTAGGCGTTGGCTTTGTGTTAGATCTTATTTATTCACCAAGTATATCGGCTGGAATACACAGACTTACTCCTACCCGGAATTGTGCCGGTAGAGTACACTTGTGATACAACGCCACGTACTTATGAACATGTGATTTTTAATGTAGTTTTAGCAAGATACATGGTTTAATTTGACTAAATATATGCTTGTTTTGTAGTTTTGTTTGATTTTTACCGGAAGAGAAAGAGGAATGTTAGTTCAACAACGGCAGACATCACCAAGGTCTTTGAAAAAAACATGGAAAGAGCATATGAGGATATTGCTAAGTTGACTGAGGCTATTACGGGAGGAGATGCAATGACCCGTTTAGGTGCTGAGCTAGAGGGTATGGGTCTTGATCGTATGCAAGTGATACGAGTTGCTATGCATTTTGGAAATAAGCCAAATCAGTTGCGCATTTGGAATGGCTTGAATGACTCCTACAAGCCAGATTTCGTGAAGGCAATTTTAGAGGAGTAAACACTTTTATATTTGATTTGTATGAACATGTTTGAAACTTATATTTTGTTGGAATTATGAACATGTATGTGTCATGGATTATCTTATTATGTTTGTAAACATTTATATTACATTAACTTTTTTGTTGGATAATGTTATTAAGTGTTATCAATAATTTACTATTATATAAAAATAAAAGATGTGTGGTTGAATAGTTAAAACTTGGAATTGCATGTCATGATTATGATTTACATGTAATTAGTAATTACATGTATCTAAAACTTATTTGTCTTTCTATTATTCATAATTACGAGCATGTACAATTTAATAATAATTTTACTCAAAAAATTGAGAGAATGGGCTATAATATTATTAATTGATTTTTATCTTTCGAACCTCTTAAATGAAATTTGATCCTCCAAACTTAGCCAAAACGACAAATTTTTGTTGATATTAGGAGACATCTAAACTGTTGGGTGTTATTATTTTTATTATTTGAAAAAAAATAACTAACATTTCTTACAAAAAATTATTAATTAAATTATTTTTCAATTATAATATTATTATTTTTGTTAAATATGATATATAAAAATATTTATTTATTAAAATCAAATATATACTAACTTGTCCTGTCCCATATGTCAGTATTATGTTGTAACAAACATGGGACATGACAAGAAGGGCACTCTGGTCATTTGAACTTCTTGTCCCGTCCTGTCCCAGCCATACCAAACGCATGACAGTACAGTACACAGTCCTGTCCCAGGCCTTCCAAACACAATACAGAACAACATGTCCTGTCCCGTCCCGTCCCGTCCCACGTTGTCCTGTCCCATCCGCGTGCCAAACGCACCCTTAAGGATAAAAGACGCGAAATACGTGGTAAAACTCCAATGATCAGAGAAAACATCCACGGGTTGTTGCCCTAGCAACACAGTCAAATCCACTATAATTATTATAATGATACAAACTGATCTCTCTAGCTAATTTTTTTGTCCCCTCTCTTTATGTTTTGCAGGGGTATTTATACATGGTAATATTAGGGTTTTTGGGTACCGCTAGGGCTTGGTGTCATGGTCCACAAGTTGCGGGTTGCTGTGGAGTTCTTTTAGGACTGGTTTTCATGTTTGATATTTGCAACGTGCTTTAAATCCGCTGGATCCAAATCTGCTTAGGACTCTAATTTCCTTATATACGGAGGACCTGTTTGTTTCCTTTTTGGATTCTTGGTGGTTGTACCATAGTTACTCTGGGACTGCCGGTTGCTAATTTTGTTTTTGTACCAGAAAGGTGAAGGTTTTTAGTCTATCTTCTTCGTTGGCACCGAGTAGGTCCGATTGGTCTCACTCGACTCTAATCCTGTTGCTTTAATTGGTGCCAAATAACTCATTTTTAGGAGGTGCTGTTCTCTTAGTTGACTTTTCTTTGGACTCTCTGCTTACGTGGCTATGCTGGTCTGCTTATTACGATGACGTGTCCTCTATGACGATTTTTACCTATAACAAATATATTCCCAAAAGATTATCTTTTAATTTCAAATTGGAGTAGAGTTAATGTTTAACATTGGAGATGCTTAAGGATCAATGGGTTTTAAAACTAATTTATTGCATCTTTTTAAAACATGACTAGATTTAAAAACTAAAGGTAAGTTAGTACACTTAACCCTTATTTCAATTCATAATTTGTGGCAAGATGTTTTATTACATTAATAAAAAATAAAAATAAAAACATTGAAATTATATATGTCATCTCTTTCAATCTTATATTGTTGTCAACAACAAACACAAAAAGTTATCATTTTGGAAAAGAAATTGAATCTTTAATAGCAAAATAAGTTTTTTTTTTTAAAATAAAATAACAAAAATAAAACTTTAAATTTATGAAAACACATTAATGTGATCAAGATCTCTCGGGAAGGGAAATGTAAAACCTGACAATACGAGTTGCTTTAATTCAAGTTTTGTCAGAGGGTAGTACTGTAGTAGTGAGTGAGATGTACAAAGGTAGTTGAAAATCAGAGATCCTGGCGGTGGTGGGTCTCCTCCGCGAAATTCTCGATCTGGGTGGTGCTCTGTTTTTTGTCTTCCACAACGAAACAGGCCGTAAAATTGCAGCAACCCTGTCAAAAAGAAATACAAGGAACAGAAAGAGATCGATCAAATCACCATACCCTGTCATGATGATGCCAGTCAACTACTCTTGTACTACTACACTTTTTCTCATTTTAAAATTACGTATTTATCCTTTCCTCTTCGGTTTTATTTCCCGTAAAAATAGCAAATTACAGTCATACTCTCCGACGTTTAACATTTGACAAACAATAACAACTTTATCATTAAAAAAAAAAAAAACCAACAACTTCACACAATGACCTTCCAGTTCCATACCGTTAGTTAAGGCCGGTCAAATTTAACCGTTGATCGGATTTGACCACTGTAAATACCAAAAAGTCTCTAAATAACAGAAAATTCTGATTTTAAAAATATATAAATATATAAAAACAAATTTGGATCTCAAAAAACAAAGGTGGAGACATAGGTTGTATCTCCATAATTTTTCTTCAAATTCTAAATTCTAAAAAATTAATAATCTGGATCATCAAAATCTATTCAAACAGCATTTTCTTAGGATTATTTATTCTTCTTCCATATGGATCTCCAGATTTTTTTTTTCATATTCAAGTTTTTCATATTTTTCAAACCTTCAAAAAAAAAAAAAAAAAAAAAAAATCTGGCTCATCTAAATTTAATCTAGTAACATTTTCTTCTTCTATTTATGTATTTTCAGATTTTTCTTTAGATTCAAGTTTTTCAGATTTTTTTAAAATAAAAAATAAAAAATATGGCTCATCTAAATCCAATCTAACATTATTTTCTTAAGATTTTTTTTTTGTTTCCGTTCTTCCATGATTAGTATAACTTGAGAAGAAAATAGAAAAGAAAAAAAAAGTGAGAAAACTTAAGATCACGATTCACATCCAAATTCATCATATGTTACGCCCTCAACCCACACAAAAACACCACCATCATCACTACCGTAGCTGTGCCACCACCGTTGATGCACAGCCACAGCCGTTGGACCACCACCGTACTCACCAAAGATCCTTTTCAACAGAGATCTTGGTAATCTCCAAGTGGAGATTGCCCACAATCTGGTGCGATGGAGATCTAGGTGATCTCCCATATCTACAATGATGGTGGTCAAACCTCCATTGTTTAATGGAGGTCAGATATCCAATGGACTTTTTTTTTTTTTTTTTTTTTTTTAATTTTTAAATTTTTTTTCAAAAAAAAAAAGGTTTAATTTTTGGCCAAGATGAATGGTGAAGATTTAAAGCTTTTAAATATGTTTTTTTTTTTAAAAAACTTGAAAGGATAAAAATACCCTTATCTCTGTTAAGTTTAACTAACTTTGATTAATGGTAGGAGAGATCATTGTCAATTAAGCATAAAGTTGTTTTTGTTTGTCAAATGCCAAACCTTAGGCAAGTTGGTTGCAATTTGCTCCTGTAGAAATATAATTCAACAAAACAAATAGGATAAAACAAATTATTATTCATATTCTTAGTAACAAATACAATGGCTAGCCATAGTTTATGTATCTGGTGCCACACTTTTCATTTCCACGCTCCAAAGGATTGCATCCTTTGAATGAGGTAGCTGCTCCCCACACAAATCCGGACGTCTAAAAGATGAAATGTGTTGGCCGGTTTCTCGTAGCATTGTAGTACTATACTGTCTGTAACACCGGGTTCTGATTTCATAATGTCTCAGTAAGTGGCTATGTTGTAGGAGCATCTAGGAATTATATTATGTTTTTTTAAAGATGCCGTTAGATCTGCACCGGGATTCAGTTTCCTCATGGCTATGGTCATCCTGAAATACATTATGGCTTGGTTGTTATTTGCTGAATCAGCTATGGTGTAACTCATGTAAGAGCCTCTAAGAAATATATTTTTATATTTTAAAGATTCACGCACTTTAAAATTTACTCACCGTAATAGTTATCCTAGAAGAACCTACTGCATCGTTGTAGTTGGGATATGTGCAGCCTTAACGTCTGTTGGCCAAAGGTCATGTATGCTGAGTAGTTGTGTTTTTGCCCTATCAGGGTTAAGGTAGATGCATTAGCTTGGGGTGTTTTTTGTCCATTCTTGAATCTTTCGATCTCTTTCATGAATCTTTCGGGCTGCAGAAACAAACAGAGTTAATGCTTGTCTATCTGTGGATGCAAAAACATTCAGTAACTTTCTTGAGGGTATCTATAGCTAGAAAGCATTTACTTGTAATACTATTACAGATGTGATCATGTAAATGTCTTAGGGATTAAAATAATTTGGATGATGTAATTGTTTCTTGACTTGTTCAATCTTTTTTCCATGAAAAGAATATTATTCAACTACATGATGATTATAGATGTAAAATGGCGAGAGGGACTCGCAGCTCTAGTTGGGTTTGACCAGCCCTATAAAATTTTTAAACCCAAACTCATCCAGAACAAGCCCTCTTATAAAATCACACAAGGCTGACAGATTTTCTCAGCATCCAAACAAAAATTAGGCCTTTCACTGCATCTATTGATGTACATAGATCTAGATCTACACATATGTATACACTCATACATATACATGACACTTACATTTTATATACAAGGACATGAATACGTATCATGATTTTTTTACATTTTAAAACCATGATTTGTGCAAGAAATACAAAGTAAAAACATAGAAAAACAACTGCATATATAGATCTACAAATATGTATACACTCATACATATATATATACATGACACATATATAAATATAAGGACATGATTACGTATCATGATTTTTTACTAATTAAAACCATGATTTGTGCAATAAATGCAAAGTAAGAACATAGAAAAACAACTGCATCTATAGATCTACACATATGTATACAATACATTTACATGACACTTACATATATACAAGGACACGAATACGGAGTAATGTTAGTGTATATATCATTATCTTTTACTATTTAAAAGTTAAAACCATGATTTGTTCAAGAAATACGAAGTAAAAGCAGCAAAAACATAGAAAAACAACCTGGGGTCTCGGCTACTAACAAAATCAACAAGCTAAGTGTAAAATGTAGAGATAGTTAATTACCTTTTCTTCTTGGTTTGATCAAAACTTGAGCTTTAAACTTGTGGGTACGTGGTCTCAATCACAGAACCCTACTTAAATACAAAATGTATTTAAGTAAAAACTCGAGGGTGTTTGTGTAGTGTTGCAGGCAATGGAAAAGAGGACTAGTGCTATTGCTCTATATAAATACATTTATGCGTGGTTGCTAGTTTTATGGCAATTAATTGTTTCTTCACCTACTCGCTCTTTGTGTAGTATTTTTGTTTCATCTATTTATTGTGATCGATCTGTATTACTTTAATTTAGTCAAATTACTAGCTTTCCACCAAATCAAAGTGGAATTGGTGAGAAATGTCACCTTTTTAAACTGATTTGGTAACAATGTCACTGCTTTAATAAGTTAAGTTTAAAAGGCACCTATTATGGTGAACGGACAAAAATACCCTTACTTTACACATTCTTTTCTTACTTTGAAGTTTTCTGAGATTTAAAACAGACCTCCAATGGATAATTAGTTTTGTGGCTCTACGCAAACGCATTCGGGGGTCGAACACTTAATGAAAAGGCACGATTACTGTACAATCGTGCCTTTTCATGTACAAAAAGGCACGATTACTGTACAAAAAGGCTGGAAACTTTGTTCAAAAAGGCTCGAAATATTTTTTAATTTTTTAATCGAGCCTTTTTGAAAAGTTATCGAGCCTTTTGGAAAAGTTATCGAGCCTTTTAGAAAGGTTATCGAGCCTTTTGGAAAAGTTATCGAGACTTTTCCAAAAAGGCTCGATAACCTTTCTGAAAGGCTCGATAACCTTTCTAAAAGGCTCGATAACTTTTCCAAAAGGCTCGATAACAACTTCAAAAGGCACGATGAGAAAGGTTATCGAGCCTTTTGGAAAAGTTATCGAGACTTTTCCAAAAAGGCTCGATAACAACTTCAAAAGGCACGATGACAGTGTAAAAAGGCACGAAAATATTTCAAAAAGACACGAAATCATTTCGAGCCTTTTCCGAACTTTTTTCGAACCTTTTTCGAGCCTTTTCAAACCTTTTTCGAGCCTTTTTCGAACATTTTTAAACATTTTCGAGCCTTTTTAACTATCAATATATTATGGTGAAGAAGGTTACTGTGGGGGGCAATTTTGTCCGTTCACCATAAATGGTGCCTTTTAAACTTAAGTTAGTAAGTTGGTGCCTGTTCCCAAAAAAGAGCCTCAAATAGTGCTATTTAATTTTTTAACCCCCAAATCAAATTACCACACTTTTTGATCTTCTGGTTATTTATCATTTCTCCTTTTCTTTATATATATATATATATATATAGAAATTAATTTTAAAAAGAAAACTACAAAATGTTATTAATTTAAGATGCTTATTGAAAAAAAATATAATGCTTGGAAAATAAATAAGACTATTAAACTAGTCTTTCCATACATTAGTAAAATGATATCACGTATAGATCTAAGACTAGTCTTTCTCTTTGGGTTGAATTTATCTTGAAGCCCTTGGAATATATTTTATTATTATGATCGATCATGTGGTTTGTATTTAGATGAAAAGACCAGATTTGTTTCTTAAAAAAATGGATACCAATCTTTCTCTAGACATTTTTTTGGCAATAATATTTGGTTTTATATATGTGCATCAGTGCATCTCTCTCAAGACTAGTAATGTTAAATTTCTTGCAGGTATCACTATTTTTTAATTTAGGAACAATTGGACCACTTAAAAATGGTTTCATGACTTTCATCGATTACAAAGATTCTTATTTGGAAAACTTTCTTGGCTCCATATTATACTATTGTATAATGTTAGAAAGCATGTGAATACTTTCAAAAAAGCTAAACACATCCATTCACTTGATAGCATTATTGGCAAATATTTCTTTTTCGTATTTTGTGTATAGGTATTGGTAAATTGATGGTCGACAACAAATATTTTTAAGACTTAATGGTACGGATGCTCTCTAAATTGTTCGCAAATTGCTGATGTGCCCCATGAATTCTTAAAATGGTCACTAAACCCCCTGAACTCTTCTTTTCTTTGCCGTAGAGGTCCAAATCCTAACGCCGTCCATTTTTCTGTCATGGCAAATTGTAATAAGTTCCCCTGATTATATAGATAATTGCATCAAACCAGAAACAATATAATAATATGACCTAAATACCCCTCTGACCAAATTTTAAAAATAAAATTTAGAAATTTAAAATTGAAATAATTGTTAAATAAATATAAAATTCTAAATTTTATTTTCTAAATAATTAAATTATATTTTTTATTTAAATATCCATAAATATTTAATAATAATAATTTAATTTTTTGTAAGCCCAAAACACATGTACTGACTAATGGGATGTAATAATAATAATAATTGTTTTTAAGCCCAAAACACACGTACTGACTAATGAGATGGAATTGGAATAGTTATGACATAATAATAATAATAATAATAATAATAATAATATTTTTTTTTTTAAAAGCCCAAAACACACGTAATGTGATAGAATTGGAATAGTTATGACTTAATAACCATGACTTTCAAATATTTATTATTATTATTATTATTAAATATTTAGGGATATTTAAATAAAAAAGGTAATTTAATTATTCAGAAAATTAAATTCAGTATTTTATTATTATTTAACCATTATTTCAATTTTAAATTTGTAAATTTTATTTTTAAAATCTGGTCATAGGGGTATTTAGGTCATATTAATATATTGTTTGTTTCTGGTTTGATGCAATTAACTATATAATCAGGGGAACTTATTGCAATTACCATGACAGAAAAATGGATAATGTTAGGATTTGGGCCTCTTATGCTAAGAAGGGGTTTAATGACCATTTTAAGAATTCAGGGGATATATCAGTAATTCACGAATAATTGAGAGGGTATCCGTACCATTAAGTCTATTTTTAGAGTGGTGCTATTGGCACACCCCTTACTGATCTATTTATGCCCCACTTGTTTAAATTTTGATTTAATTAAATAAAGTTAAATGTTTTTATTAATATATTTTATTTATTTCCAAAACTACCCTTTTACTTATTTTTCAAACTTAATAAACCCCATCTCTAATATCTCAATCTATCTCAGATCTCTTTATCTCTGGTCTCATCTTTCTCTCACCTTCCATGAACGAATTTTTTTTTTCTTCTTATTTCATTTTTTAGTGTTTTTTTTTTTTAACATCAAGCTTTATAAAAAAAGTCAGGAAGTCACAAGATAATAAACAAGCAAATAGCCCTAAGAAAAGTGTAAAGAACAGAGCAATCCAAGACAAAACATATAGAGAGAAAAAAACGAAACAACCCACAAACAAAACGAAACAAGAAGCAAAGAGCAAGTATTTGTTTTGGTTATCATCATTTCACTTTCAGATTCTAAAAGAGTAATGAGATTAAATAATGGTCATATCTCATCTGTCTAATGCATCTCAAGTGTTTGATCTATTGTTTAAATAGGATCCAGTACAAGTATTTTTAGGGTTTAAGAGTTATGAACAAAAAAAAAATTCAAGAAAAAGATTAAAAGAAATGTGGGGTTTTTTTCGTCGGCATGTCTACTACTACTTCCTTCTTTTCCTTACTTGCATTTTGATTCCCACTGCTCCAGAATTCTGCTTGTTTTCCAACTTTAAGAAGCCTCTTGATTAAAATTTTCGGATCTACACTTCCTAAGACAGTCACTTTAGGTTGCAGAGGATCAATTTCCGTCTTCAACACACCTGATCATCACAAGTTTGTTTCCAGGTATTAATATTAGCAATGGAAAACAAACAAGCTCTAGAGCCGAGTGATTATAAGCATGAAAAATAAATAAAAAACCTCTCGGTTGATATATACCTTCAATCCCACGCAAGCCTTCTTAACTTTCTTCTTGCAACCGTCGCAGCAGTTGACAGTAACCTTCAATTCAATCTTCTGGAATAGAAATCAATCCAGCAACTTTAAGTTGTTTTTAAAAAAAAAAAAAAAGGAATGTGGGGTTTTATTAGATTTACTTTATAGAATATATTTTTTTCTGAAATTGTATATCTCTTTTCATAATTTTGATAAAGGAAAAAAAATAATACTAAATAATTTAAAAAGCGGGGCATAAATAGATCAGTAGGGGGTGTATCAATAGCACCACTCCTATTTTTAATCTGTTTTAGATCAAAATTAATATTAAAATTCACAAAACCTTAGCCAATTTAATATTTAGACTAACCCGTATGTGGAAAAGTACTATTCGTCTCTCTGTAGAAAATTAAAATAAATTATTTTGTGTGTTTTGTTCAGACTTCAGAGGTTCAAATTGAATACGACGGTTGGTGAAAAATATCAGAATACGAAGGTTGGTGAAAAATATCAGATTTGACAAAGGTAGGTTCACTTTCATTTGTTTCTCTCCATCTTCAAGAACAAGACAACACTCTTTTTTAAAATTTTTAAATTTTGGGTATTAGATATCTCTTTTGATATAGACTGCAAACACACTCTAAAATTAGAAAGAATTGAAAAGGTAAATAAGGTGAATTTTTGTCTTCTTTTTTTTTTGGATGGAGAGGACCACCTTTTATTCTCTGTTTATATATATATATATATATATATGTCCGCACTAATATAACCGATTAGGAAATATTATGATTTTTGATGTGATTCGATTGATTTCTCTTTCTCATCAAATAAATAAAATAAAAAATGACAATTAATTCTGCAAATAATCTCTCTTTTTTTTCTTACGGGCTTTGACTGTCCAAGATTAAGAAGAAACAAACAATGAATTCCACATTATATTTTCTAGTCATTTAATATATATATTTTTTCAATCAAATAAAACTATATAAATAAATAAATAAAAAAGAACAAAAAGTAGCAAAGGCCAAACCAACCACAAAAACACCACGAGCAAAATCCCCAACTAGAAAAGTGGCGCGCAGGCCACACAAGAAAACAAAAACAACAAGAAAAACGAAAAGACTCCCGACCCATGCAGTCAAATTAGATCTCTGAGAACCTGCCTCATAGAACCATTCTCAATCCCACAACAATTCCAATATAGGACACTAATCATCAGAAACCCTCGAAAAAGCCCGGGACCTGGACTTATAAGAAGTATATATATTTGTTTTGAATTCTAGCCATTTAATATATCTATTGAGGAGTGATCAACTCTTACAATTTTTCCCCTAAAAAAAAAAAAAAAAAAAAAACTCTTACAATTTTTTTTTTCCTAACTTATCATTCGTTTTTATGATATTGGCTCACTATACAGCAAAAGATTTCTACAAAGAAAAAAAAGGAAAGTTAATAAGAAAAATCAATAAATTGGACTAACCCATATCAAATTTATCAGGAATACTGAAATATGATTATCAAGTTTCGAAAATCAGCCTCACTTTCTACTATGTGCAACCTTGTCAGCTACAGAGAAAGTGATTTATGTCTTTCACCAGCTTGTTGATAGCTATTATAATAATAATAATAATAATAATAATATTTTTGATGTTATGAATTTTTATAAAAAAATATTATTAGAGTTTGGGGAGGGGAAGAGACTCGAACCCACAATCTCTTATTGTAGTGTCGGGGGCCATCAACTTTTTGTAAAGTTAAATGTTTCTTTTAGGAATTATATGTATGCCTGGTGTTATTTGGAGAGTGATAAATATTTGCAAAAATGTAAATACAATTCTTCATTTTTCAAAGCAAATTATCTTTAAAGTTTTGAAAAGTAATCATAGTTTCAGACATAAAATCAGGTTATTGAATTTTCTACAAACCAAACACACAAAATATAAGACAAATATGGAAGTTGAAATAAATCTAGTATGAGTTCTTATGAATATATATTTAGTCTGAATCTTCTTCAGACTCGTTCTACTACAATGCCATGGCGTCATCTGGCTTCTTGGAGAAGATGACTGCACTACCTTTTCTTTATAAACATTCATGTCACTCATGTCTATCGTGAGGGTAATCAAGTGGCAAATCGTTTAGCCTCTCATGATCTTTCTTTGACTCAAAATCAATGGTGGTTTTCTTGCCTGGATTTTTGTTCGAAGTTTCTAAATAAGGATTTTAATTTTCTCCGTTGCCTTTTTTATTTTTCTTTTGTATTTTTTTTTTTCCTTTTTTCAGTAATAATATTGGTTGATTAAGAGCGGGTGTAAATGATTTATGGTCTTGTTGGCTGCCAACTTAAATAAAAAAATTATTTTGGTTGATAACATCAGAATATTTAGCAACCGACCATTGACAAAAACTTTAAATGGCATCATTTCACATGCACATATCCCATACATTTGAATACACACCTATTTAATATGAGATGATATAGTTAATAAAAAGGGAGCCGATATTGACACCCATAAAACTTATTAGTACACCCATATTTTATTAAAAAATTTAATTACAAAAATATCCCAATAGAAATTTACCAATAAGGACAAGTTACTTTAATTAAAAATAAACCAAATATTATATACACTCATTAATTACACACATATCTTCAATTATATTTTTTTTATTAAAAAAAAAAAAACTTACCTTTCAAAAAAAAAAAAAAAAAAAAAAAAACTTATGATAAACCCTAATTATCAAATTTTCTAATCATCACATGATTATCATATTGTTTTTGTTTTTCTTTTATGTATAGTTATAAACTCTATCAAAAAAACAACATTTTTTTTTTTTTTTTAACTATAGCTATAAGTATCAACAAATTTTTTTTTTTTTTTTTTTTTTTTTTTAAAAGATAGTCAATCAGAATTTTTTATTTTTTTTAAAGATAGCTGTATAAATAAGAGAATTCCAAATTGAAAATCTTTTGACCATATACATAGTCCCTTTTATAAGGCTCATACATTAGAGATATTTCCAAAAATAAATTGGACCATCATTAAAAAAATGATTTGATTCCAAAAATAATATGATTTTTTTTATAAATTGGGTGTGGTAATAATTTAAAAGTGTTTATAAATTTTAATACATATTAAAATGTATTAAAATGAATATATTTATTTCAATGAGGGTACTGTTGGCATTATGATGGGTGTTTATAGTAATATTTAATTTTTAAATTTTAGACATGGGTGTACTTATAAAAATGGGTGTACTAATAAGTTTTATGGGTGTCAATATCCGTACCCTAATAAAAAAACCACTCGTCATATCATTTATGTTGAAATTTGAACTAATTGAAAAAACAGTAACTCTGGAAATTTATATATATATATATGTATGTATAAAGATGTTGATGTTGTCTAGAAAATCACAATCTGATCATAATCAAAATCTTTTTCAAATCAAAATTAAGGATTTTCATTTGAATTTCTTTTTCTTTGCTCATTTTCTCCCGATGTCATTCATACTGATCAAGAATTTTGCTTTTCTGATAATTTACTATTATATCTTAACTCCACATTTGTTTTCTAAAAAATTCGATACCAATATTATCTCTCTAGACAATTTCTTGGCGACAATCTTTAGCTTTATGTGTAATTTTTTCAGAATAATTAATTAGAGAAATGTTAAAATATGCCCTTAATTAGAACACATGTTAAAGTTTTACAAAAGTGACTAGTCTTGTGAGATCAGATGGAATCTGATTCTCTAAAAAGAAACATCTCCAGATAATAAATTTCCTACAATATTTTGAATTTGAAATTGAAATTCCTCCTAATGGTAGCACAAAAAAACTTGTCATTGATTTTTTTCTGTTTTCTATACATACGTTTTTTTTCACTTTATAACTAGGCTATCAAGCTAAAATATTTGTATGTAAAATATTTTTCTGAAAGTATTCAAATGGTTTCTGAAATTATAAAATAGTTTCCAATCAGATAAAGATAGAGCCAAAAAACCTTTCAACATAAGCAATTTTGTGATGGATGAAAAAAACATTTTGTAATGGTCCATTCTTTCCAAAATTATGCAAGAACTTTAACATTGTGTACCGGTATTGGACCATTAATTCTCTCTCTCTCAATCAATATATTTAATCTGTTTCAATTCAAAACTAATTTAAAAATTCACAGAGAGAAAGACTAATCTTGACAAAGAATATCAGAAAATAAATAAATAAATAAGGGGAACAGAACCTAATCTCCATTTTTCTCTCTTAATAATATCATGTGACTGGTTAGGTTTTTTATGTTTCTACTCATGAATGTATATGTCTTGTAGTAGTGTTTGCATACTTACAAATATGAATGGCTTCCAGCAATATCCAAAGTGAAAAATTGATGTGAAATCAGTGACAAAATTAACTGATTCAGGAATGTGGTCTTTAATTCAACATCCAATTTTCAGTTGGTAGTCTTAAATGTTTTATGGGAAGAGCTTGGGAGGCAGATGAACACAAATGAAAATATTTAATTAGAAGTTTATATTTGGAATTTCATGTTCCATCGTGGAGGTTGTTGGTGATAATTTAGTAGTATTGAGTACGCTGTTTCATGCAAAAAATAACATTATTCAAGCTTGTAAAGAAGCCTTATTTGTAAGCAATTTGATACTATTCAAGGTCTAAATTAACGATGCTAAAACAATTAAAAAAACACACTTTCCCAGTTTCAGCTCCCTGTTCATACACATAAATAAAAACCACTGTCAGATATCTGAACTGAAACAATAAAAAAAAAAATTAATTAAAACAAGAATAACACAACAAAAAGTAAAAACTGAAAATTATAGAAGCATATTACAATTTATAGATTAGCAGGTGGATGCATGAGTGGGATCTCCAGGTACTATCTGCTGGCCAAAGACATGCATACTAAATCATTTTCTTCGTACAGTAACGGACGGATATATAGTACTAGCCAAAAATGATCATTTCTGGCTTGTACTACAATATCCACCCGGATACCATCGGAACAAAAAGTTACGGTTATGGAAAGACCGTTCAGTATACATGGCCTTTGGCCAGCAAACAGCAACGGAAAAACTAAATCTTTTTACTTGGAAAAAGACATCATCGCTGCTCGACTTTCAGGAAATTTGACCAGTGACAGAGAGAGACAGAGAGGTTCTTTAAAGAGAAAGGAAGAGAGAAAAGGGAAAAAAATGGGGTTGTTTTTTTTTTTTTTTTTCTTTTCTTTTTTCCGTGAAAGCAGAAGAAAATTTAGTAATAAGAGAGAGCCAGAGATCTGATAATTGTAGTCTGAGTGTGTGAACGTGAAAAAAATACAAACAGAGATGAAGAAGAAGAGCAAGAGAGAAATTGCTTGTGTGGAGATAGATGAGAAGAGAAGAGAAGTGGAGGTCTCTCATGTATATATAGTATAGAAGAATCCTCAACTAGGGTTTAGGGTTTCTTCTCTACTTCACTCTACCAAATGACGACAATGCCCCTTTTGTCTTTTTTTTTTGGTCATGCAGTAATTGTTTCAACTTTCAAATCTTTTGTTGTTGAAGATTAGGTAGAAGAGATCTTGAACATGAGCCAAGAGTGCATTACTCTATTTTTTATTTTATTTTTTTAAATGTGCATGTACTCCATCACTCTCCCCATTAATAATAAAAAAAGAAGCTATAAAATGTTATTAATTAGTTTATTAATCTTTTTTTTTTTTTTTTAAGGAATATCAGTTTATTAAGTTTTTTTTTAGAGTAGGGCTATTGGAACCCCCACTATTGAACTATTTATGTCCCATTTTTTTAAAATTTTGATTTAATTATATAAAATTAAATGGTTTTATTAATTTTTTTGATTTATTTACAGGACTACCCTTTTACTTATTTTTCAAATTTAATACACCCCATATCTTTTTCAAAAAAATATAAATAAAAATACACTTCTTCTCTAATTTTTATAATAGTTTTCTCAGGGTGCGTTTGGTACGCGGGACGGGATGGGACGGGACGGGACGGGACAACTTTCTCTTGTCCCGCGTTTGGTGCGTTATTAGCATGGGACAGGACGGGACAAGGTGGGACAAAAAACCCAAAAACTTGTCCCACCCAAATAGGTCGGCCAGACTTGTCCCATGCTTGGGACAAGTCTGGAAAAGACATTTTTGCCCTCAAATCTTCCAACAATTACAAAAATGCCAATTATAAAATAAAACCCAACCCCATTATCACGCTCTTCTATCTGAAACCAGTCCATTCTCATGCCTCTCTCTCTCTCTCTCTCTCTCTCTCTCTCTCTCTCTCTCTCTCTCTCTCTCTCTTCTTTGGCTGCCGGCGAGGAGCAAAGATCTCTCCCGATTGTCTCTCTCTCCGTTCGACCTTCGATTTTGGAGGTGGTGGATTTTGTTGATTTCGATTTTGAGAAATCAATTTAGGGTTCTCGATTTGGGGTTTTCGATTCACAGCGATCGGAATACAAATTGGGATTGCGTTGTCGGCGGCAAGGTTTGTGGCGGTTTGTGAGGTTGTGGCTGGGTTTGATTGAATCCGGTGGTGGTTGTGGTGGATCATTGTGGGTTTGATTGAAGCTAGTGGTCGGTGGTGGATGTGGTGTTGACGATGGTACAGGGTTGGTGGACAAGGATTTTAAACAGATGTTGAATATGGTACTAGGTTGGTGTTGACGATGGTAGTGGGTTGGTGTTGACGATGAGCTGTTTTTCTGGACAAAAATGTTGAAACAAATGTTGGTGGAGAGTGGAGACCAATCCCAGATTGGATCTCCATCGTCCATCAATCATGATGGATGGTGGAGATTGGATCTTCACCTCAATTTTTTTTTTTCATTTTTCAGTTTGTGTTTTTTTTTTTTTTTTTTGTAAATTCTATTTGATCTTCACCATCCATCACGAATATGAATGGTGGAGATAATTTTTTTTTCTTTCAGTTTTTTAAATTGCATTATTTTTAACTTCTTGAATATTTTAAATATTTAATATCTGAAAATTTATTAATTTGATCCCAACTATCCATCTTAAATAATCTTATAAAATTATTAATTAAGAATATTTTCAATCACAATAGGGGCATTTTGGTCATTTGAATCTCTTGTCCTGTCCTGTCATGTCCCAGCCATACCAAACGTATAATAGTACAGTCCACAGTTCTGTCCCAGGCATTCCAAACACAATACGGAACAACATGTTCTGTCCCGTCCCCGTCCCGTCCTGTCCTGTCCCGTCCCACATTGTCCTGTCCCATGTCCGTGCCAAACGCACCCTCACATCCATTCGCAAGACTTGTTTTTTCTTCTTAGATCATGATAAAACCATCTTTATTAGATATGAATTTTTTTTTCTGTAGTCGATTGGATTGTTGGTGGTAGATTATAAGTGTGATATTAATCGTTTGATGATTTTTTTTTGGAGTGATTGAGTTAGAGTTTTGGTGTGGTTTCGTTTTCGTCAGAAATTAGGTTTTTTTGGTTGCGATTCTTGGTGCGATTTCGTCGTTTTTTTTTTTAATAACATTAAACTAACTTTGGAAGATCTGGGATAAAATCTACAAGAGAGTTGATACAAATTTTATTATACCTAGAAGATCTGAAAGAAAATAAGCTGAGAGGAAAAATAAAGTATCAAATATGGATACAAAATTTGAGAAGAAAAATAAAACAAGCATGTGAAACAATAAAATCAATAAATACTAAACATGAGATCAAGATCTGAAAGAAATATAAACAAAAATAGTAATAAATCAATAAATACTAAACATGGGAAATATAAAATCGAGATCTGAAAGAAAATATAAACAAAAGTAGTAAACATTCAGTTATTTGAAATAATTTATGTCATTAAAGCTTTTATCATTAGGGTTTTTAAATAAGAAAAGAAGGGCTTTATTAGTTTTACTTCTTACAAGATTTTTTTAATAAAAATTGTATGTCTCTTTAAGTAATTTGTTAAGAGAAAAAAAAGAATACTAAATAATTTAAAAAGTGGGGTATAAATAGTTAGTAGTGGGTATTCCAATAGCACACCACTCTTTTTAAAAATATTATATATAATAATTCGGAGTATAAAGAGACGGTGAGACTCAAACTCACAATCTCATTATGTGGGTGTAATGAGCATATCAGTCGGTCAACCTCATCTTATCATTAATTTATTAATTATTAATGCCTAATGTAAGTTTTATATATATTCCCACTAACTTTGCCTTATTAATTTCTTATGAAATTTGGAAATAATTCTTTAAACCCAAGTGATGTTGGTTCTGGATTTACTACGCAGAGTTGATATTGCCAAACTGAATGAGCACCTAACTAGCATGATAGTAAAGAGCGCTCAATCAACTACACAATGTCCCATGTTCAAGTCTAATTCAGTCGAACAATGTTTCAGATTTAAAACTTTAAAAAAACTTACATGAATAAAGATGTTGATGAAGAGAAAATGATGAGAAAGAGAATCAAATTAAATCTGTAGAGATTTTACAGATAAAAAGATTTTCATTTTGTTTCAATTCGTTTGAATTCAAATTTTTGTTATTTCTTTTCTCATCTATTTCTTGTGAGAGTGGTCCGTATTACTTTGACCGGACAGGTATTAGTAGTACTGTGAGGGTGGTGTTTATGTCCAGAATCAGGAATTCCGTGGCCGACTTTTTAGCGAAGAAAGGGTCTGGAATGCAGGAGGACGTTTTGATTTGGGATTATGGATAGCCTACTCTTTGCTCTTTCTCTGTTTTTGCTTTATTTTGATGGGCTTTTCCTGGCTTCCTCTGTCTGTTTCTTCTGTTGTTTGTGCTTTTTGCTGCGTTTTTTCTTCCTCTGTTTTCCTTTTCTTGGCTTCTGGTTGTTGGTGTTTGTTGCTGTGTTGGGTCTGTTGTCAGCGCCTGTTGCTGTTGGTTTTTCCTGGGCTGTTCGTTTTTGCTGTCCTGGCTGTGTGCCCTTAATAAAGTTCAATTGTTCAAAAAAAAAAAAAAAAAAGTATTAGTAGTACTGCATCAACTCAGTCAAACTAGCTTACATGACTGGTACTAGTATTACAAAATGTTATTAATTTAAAAGATAATTTCTGTGTTCATTCTTAAAATTAGTGGAAATAATTATTTTTATACAATCTCATTAAGTTATATTTTTGTCAAGTGTTGCAATGACTTGACAAATATGTCATTGGACACCAATCTATATTACACAGCTAACATTTCTTTTGAACATTTTCTTGGCAAAAATATTTGGCTTTTTTTCCTCTTTATTTGACCGTTTATTTTTTGAATTATGACAAAAAAAAAACAAAAAAAACAAAAAAAAAAAAAAAACCTTTAAAATCTGACCTTTCATATCATACCATTTTCATATTTTTTTTGTTTTGTAAATCTTTCCAGATTTGGTTTAGAGAGAAAATTAATGGTGAAATACCATTACACAATTTAATCAAGTTTGGAGCAGGGTATAGTACTACTAATTTTTTTTTAATTTTGGAAAGACTGGACCACTTCAAAAATAGTTTTATAAATTACCACATAAAAAAGTTTGCCACATCACCTTCATAATCAAGTTAAATACATTGGAGATGTTTTTTCTACTTTATTATCTAAATATCCTATGTAGAACTCTATTTTCTCCAAATACATAATAGCATTGGAAATGTTATTATTTTCAACATGAGATAGAGTAGTCTTGTGTTGTCAAACTCTGAAATGAAATGTTTTCTACTTATAAAAGATTACTAACATGTACCTCAAAACAGGTTTAAAATGTTGAGTTTTAATTGGCTTCCATGTCATTGTTACTGCTAATATAGTTATAAGCTAAAATGAATATGGTTCATACAAAGGGATTCAAATCACCTATCAAACAATTCTAACCAACCAAATTGAAACATGTATACACATTTTTATAAAAAATAAGTAAATGTAAGTGACAGTTGTTGATATGGCCCAATTTGATAGGCTAGACATAAATTAAGACATCATTTTTTGTCAGGTGATTTGAATCCTATACAAACATATATGACTGCGTAGTATAGGTGCCCACATAGACCTTCACATTAAAAAACAAATAAAAAAACGTCGTCCTGTAGCATTCTTCACCCTCCCAGAATGTGAGTGAGGCCACTTCCCAGAAATGTGAATCTAAAAGATATAAAAAAAACAACGCTTTACATGATTTCTTTTGCCTTCTTCTTTTGTGTGCTCTCCTTCTTTTGCCTTCATCTTTTGCGTGCTCTACTCACCCACCGGAGACAAACCAGTAAAGCAACGAAACCTGCTAGGAGTCCACATGCTACTCGAACTTCTTGGAGGGAGTTTAGCTGACCAAGCAACCAGCCCTACCGAGCCGAAATGAGGTTCCTAAGAAAAGCATGTTTGTTTGCAAAGCTAAAGGAGAAACAAGCATTTCAGTAAGGATTCGATATTGGAAAAGAATATGTGGGGATCTCCATATCTGACAGGATCATATCTGACCAAGCAAAGAACATGTTTTTGGTCATCTTCCGGAGATCACAAGGCATAAGTTCTTCGCTTGACTTGTTGAAAAAGTCGGAACATTTTGAAAAACATACTGGATTCGTGATAGGATACCCTTATCGGTGTTTGGAGAAAACCATTGAAGCAAGGAAGACATAATACTAATGTGAATGAAGTGCTAAAATTTGTTAATGAGTTGATGTCAGTTCCAGAATTGGCACATTTAGATTTCACATTCGTCAATGAATACAGGGTTAAGGCAGATTTCACATTTAGATTGGCCAAAGGTCATGTATGCTGAGCAGTTGTGTTTTTTCCCTAACAGGTTAAGGCAGATGCACTAGCTTGGAAGTGAAAGCAGAGAAATTGTAGTCTGAAAAAAATGGGGTTTTTTTTTTTTTTTTTTTTTTCGTGAAAGCAGAAGAAAGTTTAGTAATAAGAGAGAGCAAGAGATCAAATAAATTATTTTTTTTAACAGCAAATTGGAGTGAATTAATCACGCCCAGAAAACAGGCAACAAACCAACACAGGTACCCCAGACAAACAAAAGAAAGCAACGCTAAAAAGAACAAACAGAGTCACAACACTCAAAACAGAGGATCCCAACAACCTAAGCCCCCAAAACAAACACAAAACACATCCGGAAAACAGCCCAGAAAGAGAACTAGTCAAACATCCCCCCAAACTAAGATGTCCACATCCCTGTTAGAACTTTTTTCGCTAGCATATCAGCGAAGGAATTCGTTGCTCTGGGGTTATAAGTCACCACCGTGAAAAAACAGAGATGAAGAAGAGCAAGGGAGTAATTGCTTGCGCGGAGATAGATGAGATGAGATGAGATGAGATAAGAAGTGGGGTCTCTCATGTATATATAGTGATAGAAGAATCCTCAATTAGGATTTAGGGTTTCTTCTCTACTTCACTCTACCAAATGACGACAATGCCCCTTCTTTTTTTTGGGTCATGCAGTAATTGTTTCAACTTTCAAATCTTTTGTTGTTAAAGATTAGGTAGAAGAGATCTTGAACATGAGCCAAGGGTGCATTTACTCTTTTTTTTTAAGAACAAAATTTAAAGGTGCATTTACTCCATCACTCTACTGTCTCTACCTATAAATAAAAAAAAAACTATAAAATGTTATTAGTTTATCAATTTTTTTTTAAAGGAATATTAGTTTATTAAGTTTTTTTTAAATATTAAAATATATAATTCGAGGTATGGGAGAGGACGAGACTCCGAACTCACAATTTCGTTGTACAGATGTAAAGATGTCACTGGACCAATCTCATCTTGTCATTAGTTTATTAATTATTAATGCATAATGTTTTATATATATTCCCATTAATTTGCCTTATTAATTTCTTATGAAATCTGGAAATAATTCTTTATACCCAGTGATGTTGGTTCTGGATTTACTATGCAGAGTTGATATTATTAAACTAAATAAGCAACCAGTGTGGCATGATAGTAAAGAGCTCTCAATCAGTTTCATAATATCCCAAGTATAATCCAATCAGATAATGTCTCGGGTTTAAAACTTTAAAAACTTACATTTATAAAGATGTTGAAGAAGAGAAAATCACGAGAAAGGGAATCAAAGTCTGTCGAGATTTTTACAAATAAAATTATTTTAATTTGTTTCAATTCACTTGAATTCAAATTTTTGTTAGTTTCTTTTCTCATCTATTACTTTGACTGGACTGGTATCAGTAAGTACTGCATCAGCTCAGTCAAACTAGCTTACATGACTGGTACTAGTACTACAATATGTTATTAATTTACGAGATAATGTCTGTATTCATTCTTAAAATTAGTGGAAAAAAATTATTTTTATACAATCTCGATAGGTTATATTTTAATTAAGTGTTGCACTGACTTGACAAAAATGTCATTGGATACCGATCTATATTACACAGCTACTGTCTCTCCTGGACATGTTCTTGGCAATAATATTTGGCTTTATGTGCATCTCTCTAAAGACTAATTTTTCTCTTTGTTTGACCGTTTATTTTTCAAATTATGATAAAAAAATAAAATAAATAAAAAACTTAGAAATCTGACTGTTTGTAAAATTAAATGTTTCTTTTAGGAATTATAGGCGAGTGATAAATATTTACAATAATGTAAATATAATTTTTCATTGTTGGGGTTTGGACAAACGACTTTCAAGTCAGTGGTTCGAATCATATCGATGGTAGAAAGTTTCAACAAAATGCATTGTCTAGATAGGTGAATATATAGATACTATCAAAAGAAAAAATAAATAAATACAATTCTTCATTCTTCAAAACAAATCGTTTTTAAAGTTTTGAAAAGTAATCCTAGTTTCATACATAGACAGACATATACATGCATATTATATATGTATGTTAGTTCTCTAGTAAGAACGTCATGAAATTATAAGTTAAGGACGTCCAACCACAGCTATATATATATATATATATATATATTCTTATTAATTTATTCGATCACCCAAAAATCAGTTTATTGAATTTTCTACAAACCAAACACACAAAATATAAGAAAAATATAGAAGCTAAAATAAATCAAGAAAAAGTGTGAAACAATCTATAATTATAAATTAGAACAAAAACGATTAGAAGGTTGGAATGAAATAGTAGTGATAACTGATAAGATTATAAGAAACTGGAACAATTAAAGCCCTTTCAGAAACTATCCACCAACTTCAATTCATCATCAATGAATGACTTTGTCTTTAGCCATTTATATTTTGTACCCATCAACCAGATTCATGTAGTTTCGACAAGTCATTTGAATTCTGATCACCTACTAGTTACTACTGATATTTAGCAGCTGCAACTTTAAATGACATCATTTCACATCGACATGTCACATCCATCACATGGAATCTGTTTTAGATCAAAATTAATATTAAAATTCATAAAACCTTAGCCAATTTAACTAACCCGAATGTGGAAAAGTATTGTTTTTCTCTCTCTCTAGCATTCTAGCTCCTCCAGAAAATTAAAATCCATTATCATTTTGTTTGTTTTGTTCTGAGGTTCAATGGTTGGGTCAAGATAGGAATCCATCTCCAGAGATGAGGTTGGTGAGTGTCAGAGAGTGGTTGAGGTTGATCGGTGAATAGAGTACAGAGATGAGGTTGGTGAGTGTCAGAGAGTAGTTGAGGTTGAACGGTGATAGAGTACAAAGATAGGTGAAAAATATGAAAGAGTATAAATTGAAGAGATGAGGAATCTTTTGCTGTATAGATCACACAGCCAATATCATAAAAACGAATGACAAGTTAGGAAAAAAAATTGTAAGAGTTGATCACTCCTCAATCGACATATTAAATGACTAGAAAATATAATATGGTTATTTGGAATTCATTATTGTTTGCTTCACAATCTTGGACAGTCAAAGGCCCCATGAAAGAAAAAACAAAAAAGAGATTATTTGCCGAATTAATTGTCATTTTTTATTTTATTTAATTGATGAGAAAGAGAAATCAATCGCATCGTATTAAAAATCACAATATTTCTAATCGATTAAGTATTATTATTATTTTTTAATTTTTAAGTATTACCCTAACTACTAAAAAAAAACTTAGGGTTTTTTTAGGAAGAAGGAGGACTCGAACCCACAACCTCTTACTTCTTAGTGTAGATTTACTAAATTGGAATAACCCATATCAGATTTCTCTAAAATACTGAAATATGATTATCAAGTTTCGAAAATCTGCCTCACTTTCTGCTATTTATGTCTTTAACCAGCTTGTTGATAGCTATAATTTTTATTTACTTTTTTGATATTATGATTTTTTTTATTTTTTTTTTGGAAATATTATAATTGAGGGTTTAGGATAGAGAGAGACTCAAACCCACAATATTTTAGTGTAGATGTGAAGAGCATACCAAGGCTAACCTCATATTTTCATGTTGATAGCCATAAATTAATGTGACTTCACAATTTTTATTTTTTTACGGTATTTATCTATCCACATATGTAGACAATGTTTTTTTTTTGTTGAAGTTTTTTACTATTAGTAGGATTCGAACCACTGATTTAAGAGTTATTTGTCAAAACCCTAAACTCGTCCCTATGGCATGTGACTTCGCATCGACCTCACATAGATTGCAGCATAAAATGTGGTCTACAAGTAAAAACCCATTAAATTTAACCTGCAACTGCTACCTATCAACAGTTATGTGAACATTGATATTTATGACACGTTGATATATATCAATACTCTTCAGATTCAGTACTACACGGCTACACCCAAACTGGTAGAATTTTAGAAGCTGGTAGATGGCCTTGGCAATTGATTAAATCAATTCATAGTACGGAGCCGATAAGAATAGGTAAAAACCAAAACTAACCCGATAGATTAAAAATTCTGATATTGAACAGGTTAGGGTATGTAGAACCTGTTGAGATTAAATACTATATATACGTTCTAAATATCTACTCTTATAACAAAAGAAATATACTCTCACAACATCGATTAAAAAGAAAATTTCTCAAATATACTAAAATACTTGTAAAATGTGCATGATTATATATTGCTTTTTCCAAGACTTTGATTATTCAAATTACTTACAAAGTAATTAGTTTGCTATTTGTTTGATAACGAAATGAGTGGACAAATCCAAGCCTCCAACATTTTTTTATTCACTTTAAAAATAAAATAAAATTAAAAGCTATATGTGACAAAAAAAAAATGTATATAAGAGGATCACCACCTCAAATATACATAGGCAATGCTAGTGTAGCTGGCTATATATATGCTAATGTATGAAATAGGTCACTGTAATCATTTTTGTTGAATCTGTACAAAATATTTAGTGTAATTAGGCTACGGTTGTTGTTTATAACATGATATTAACTATATTGTTTGTTTGATGTCTTCTGTCTAAATGAAAAAAGGGAACAAATTTCTGAATATATATACAAGATGCATTCAGCTCCCAAGATCTTCTCATGGTATAATAATGTCACAGCAAAACTTCACTTCACTATCAAAGTTTTGAGGCTTTTCGATTCCAATTTTTTTACCCGGCCCGTTTATTATTCGAATTTAACCAGCCAGCCCATTTTCATTTTATAATAATTTATTAGCCCATTTAGGGGCAATTTTGACCTTTCAATCTGGTTTTTAAGAGTGGTACTATTCACGACCCTCTAATGAACTAATAAAACACCCTTTTTAAAATTCAAAAAATTATATAATTAATTTCCAAAATGCCACTTTTTTAAATTAAAAAGAAAACACAAAACTCCTCTTTTTATTTCTCTGTTATTTTTTTTAAAAGTTATGGACCTTTTTTTTTTCTATATTTCTTTTACTCACCTCCAACACCCATTCATTGCCTTTTCTTATGTTTTTTTTTTCTTCATTTCGTTTTATCATATTAGAGAAGATATATATATATATATATATATATATATATATATATATATTATCTTCCCTAATATGATAAAACTAAATGAAGGAAAAATAAAGACAATAAATGGGTGCCGAAGGTGAGTAAAAGAAATGCTGAAGAAAAAAAAAATACAAAGGTACATAACTTAAAATAAAGTATAGAGAAATAAAAATATAGTTTTGTTAAAAAAAAAAAAAGGATAATTTTGGAAAGAATCAAATAAATTTTTGAATTTTAAAAAATGGGGTTTTATTAGTTCATTAGAGGGTTGCTAATAGCACCACTTGGTTTTTAATTCTAAGCAAAATTACAAAGAGTGACGATATTTGCACCCTTGAAAAACTGTATGTGTACCCCTTCTTGTATGTACGTACACCCCATTAAAAATTTTAAAAATATGAATTTTTGTAAACACACCCCACACATTACCAAATATGCCCTTTCTTTTAATTTTTAAAAATATTATAAATAAAAATAGATGGCTTACTTTTTCTTTATTTTACTTCAAAGAAAATAAAAAGAAAATAAATGAAAAACGCATAAAATAAATGCAAGAATCTCGTTTGCTTCGTCTTCATCTTTCTTCATTTTCCTATGATTTTTATTGTTAACTTTTTTAGCAACTTTCTTATTTCCATTTTGAAAAAGAGGAAGAGAAATAGAGAATGTCATATATATATATATATGTTGTAAATCAATTGAATAATAACAAAATAAATAAATAAAATGTGAGAAAACAGAGATGAGACGAGAGAGAGGCGAGAGAGACACAAGAGAGAGATATCATATTTTTCACCAACCATTTACAAGAGAGACCAGCATATACATATATATAGACAAACGAGGCTACACAAGTGGGTATCATCGGGTGTGAGAGAGAGAGGGGCGGTGATGATAGGTGAGAGGGAGGCGGTGATAAGGGGGAGTAATTGTTGTGATATTTGTGTGAGATATTTGTTGGGATATTTGTATGAGATATTTGTGTGTGATATTTGTTGGGATATTTGTGAGTATAACACATGTGGTAAAAGCCACATATTTTATAACACTCCTCCTTGGATTTATACCACATGTATTAATATCCAGGGAAAAACCCAATGAGATAAAACCTAAGTAAAATATATACAATGATCTCCTGGATCTTGTGATGCTGGATGTTCTCAAAACTATCTCGTTAAAAACCTTGTCAGGAAAACCCAGTGGGATAAAACCTGATCGAAGGGAAAAAGAGTATAGTGTACACATGTCCGTTCTGAACTTTGCTCCCCTTGATTGTCTCATTAAAAACCTTGTCAGGAAAACCCAGTGGGACAAAACCTGATCAAAGGGAAAAAGAGTACAATGCAAATATAACAATAGTTAATGTTTTCTTCAAAACATTTCTCACATTTATACTTTGCTAGGAAAAACCCAGTGGGATAAAAACCTGAGCAAAGATATCCATTGATCTGTCGGATCAAAGTAATATTTATGATGATCCTTTGGATCAATGTAATATATATACGATGATTAGCAAGATCAAAGTAATATTTACAATGATATTTTTGATCAAAAAATAACATATATACAATGTATATTGAATCAATGTAATATTTATGATGATTTTGTGGATCAAATGATTTTGGGTGTGCTTAGAGAATTGCCTCATTAAAAACCTTATCAGGAAAACCCAATGGGACGAAAAACCTGATTGAAAGGAAAATAGTACAATGCACATATGCCCCAATATAATTAATATAATTCATTTGATATGCTCCCCCTGATGGGACGCTCCCCCGATAAAAATTCATTTTAAAACAATCTTCTAGATTGCTAAAGTGGGGTATACAGATGTTTATTTCATGAAATGAAATAGCATCATAAATGATTGGAGGGAGTATAAGCAAAGACTTGCTTTATGGAGTAATATCCACATGGAATTTTTTCAGAATCTTTTCAACATATTCTGATTGATGGACAAACATTCCATTTGATATATGCTCGACATTCAGATCGAGACCATATTTCATTTCCCATGTCTTTCATTTTTAAACTCATTTACCAAAAATTCAAGAGTTTTCAAGAGCTCTCAAGAGCTCTCCAGAGCTCTCCAGGAGCTCCAATTAAATTCATATCATCAACATATATTGTGAATATAGTAAATTCGAATTCTGATTTCTTTGCGAAGACACTTGGGTATATAATATAATTATTATACCCTTATTTTATCAGATATTCACTGAGACGGTTATACCACATCCGTCCAGATTGTTTTTAATCCATATAAGGATTTTGTATGTTCATCAAATACAGATTACGAGATCTCGATTTACATGCTTCTAGCATTTTAAATCCTTCCGGGATTATAAATATCTGCATTGAGTGAATCATATAGATAAATTATTATTACGTCTGAAGACGCATTTCAAGCCTTTCAAAGGCAGCCAATTTTATCAAAAATTTGGAACGTAATTGTATTCATCAATAGTGAATAACAAGTTTCTGTAAGAAACCTTGTATGATGAGTCGTGCCTCATATCTCACGATCTCGTTTTTCTTATTACGTTTCCGTATAAAGACCCATTAGTATCCAACTAATTTGACATCTCCAGGTGTCTGGAGTACTATTGGTCTAAATACTTTATGTTTGGCATATGAAGTCAATTTTTCTTGAATTGCTTATTTTCACTTAGGCCAATCATGCCTTTTGTATACAATCATTGATATTTATGAATATCATAATTATCATTTATAATTTCAGTAGCGCTACTGTGTATAAAAATACATCATCAATGATTGTTTCTTTATGATTCCACATTTCTCTTATATGATTTATAGAAATATTCTCAATTTCAATATACTTGAATCTCTGTTGAGATTTCTTCCATTACAATGGATTTAGTCATTTCATAGACTAGTATAGAAAATTTCTCAATTTCAATATACTTGTATCTCTGTTGAGATTTCTTCCATTTTCAATGGATTTAGTCATTTCATAGACTTGTGTCTCATTAATATATCAGACTCTTTCAGAGTTGATTTAGAGAAAGTGGATTTATTTATAACTCGAGTTTTGTTTACATTAGGATCCTGATAACAATACCTTTCAAAAAGGTTTATAAGCTTATGATATGCATCAGATGATTTATTTGTTGTCATTTACTATGATCATTCTTTAAGAACAATCACCCGGCCGGGGTTTATGAGGTGACAACTTATAAAATCTTGTTACCTTTAATATATCAAGTAACATATTAATAATTATCTGATGATAAATTATCTTTCGTATTTGAGTGATACAAAGATTGAAATAAGACACATTTACATATAGAGAACCGAACTGATATCTCTATTTTATATAAGAGTAACTTTTCATTTACTCTTTCTGAAGAAACTTTCCATTTGGAAATTAATCAATATAATGATATATAGATTGTGTGTAAAAATATAAACTCTTAGAAGTTTAAATGATCTAATAGAGATTAATCAAAATCAAAATTAATCTCGTAATGATATAATTCTTATCTTAGATCATGCCAGAGATGAAATAAGGTGATATATTACACAATCAAATATCTTTAAAATGTGAGCAATTCAATGACCAATTACAAGTTGTAATGGTAAATACCGATGATAGGTAGTAAGTCATAGATGAATGCATCAACATGTGATATAGAATGTCCCATATAGAAATTGGTAAATGAATAATAAAGTTCTCATAATTACCTGGAGACATTTTGATAATTGATTCCGCTCATCCATTCTGATTATGTGTATATGCGAAAACTGGATGTTGAACATCGATCTCAACTGGAAATGGTTTGATAATACACAAACATGTGACCATCATATAGATGCATCAACTAGAACCATAAATAATGAAAGAGTTCTTTTGGTGGATGAATATTTCCACATATATCCCCTTGAATGATAGGGATTCAAAACCAACTTTAGAATGAGATGGTTTATTTGGTGGATGAATATATCTACATATACCCCTTTTTCTAATCAGCAATATAATCCAGATGATAAAGAACGCAGCTTTTCTATAATTAGCTTCTGGCTTGAATCACGCACAGATATTTAACATTCTTATTATTCATGGTCTCAATATGACATTAATAAAGTTATATGTCTTTGATCTAAACATATTTCTTTATATTCTGATTGAATGATATAAAGTATCATTGATACACAATTTAATACTATCTGGTAATAAGATTGTGGCTCTTCTAGAGCATTTAATCAGATCCGCTGGATCTGATATGGTATTAACTTTATATACTTTTGAACTAAACATATAATATCAAGTATTATTGATACATAATTGAGTATTGTTTGATAACAATATCGTGGCTCTTCCAGAGCTTTCAATCAGATCCGTTGGAGCTGATACATAATTTAGTATTGTTTGATAACAATATCATGGCTCTTCCAGAGCTTTCTATCAGATCCGTTGGACCTAATACATCAATAATATTTGCTCTCAGCAAAGTCGAATTTATAAAATATTTCTGACTCCGCAGAATTATATGAGTCGTTGCACACTCAGCAAGACATATATTTTTCCTTCTAGGAATTTTATGGACATTATTTGTAATATCATTTTATATCTCATGTGAAATGATAATAATCTCACATCATCTTGTTGGATGTGTATGAAGTGGATAAAATATTATTTCCAATTTTATTATATGTTAGGATCGTAAACCTCGTTTATGATACTCACAACATCCTGTTGGATGTGTAAATCCTTATCTGAATATTGCTCTTGATGATTATCAAGCATGTATGAAATGGATAAAATATTATTTCCAATTTCATTAAACATTACGATCTTAAATCATTTTATGATACTCACATCATCCTGTTGGATGTTTATGAAATGGATAAAATATTAATTCCAATTTCATTATTCGTTAGGATTTTAAATCTCTTTTATGAAACTGTCAACATCCTGTTGGATGTGTATGAAATGGATAAAATATTAATTCAAATTTCATTATACGTTTAGGATCTTAAATCCCATTTTATGAAACTTACACCATCCTGTTGGATGTGTATATCCTTCTCTGAATATTGCTCTTTATGAGTATCAAGCATGTATGAAATAGATTAGGATCTTAAACCTCGTTTATGATACTCACAACATCCTGTTGGATGTGTAAATCCTTTTTCTCAAATGAATGATATGCAAATATATCACTTTATATATATGAGATAAAATAAAATCATAGATCATATTAATTTTTCGAACTTCCGGTTCGACCATGAACTGTAAGTTCATATATAAAATCCAGAAAACTTCAGATTCTGATTAGATTTGAAATCCCAGGTTCCAAATAATGAAGTATGGCATTCATGAATATAACACTGGATCCAGAACTCTAGGTTCTCATCGGTTTTCAATACCGTGCCGAATAACATTCATGAATATAACACTGGATCCAGAACTCCAGGTTTTCATCGGTTTACAAAACCGTGCCGACTTAAATATCATAATTCCAGAAACTTTAAGTTCTGATTCGTCGGTCTAGCCAATCTCATATGTTTAGTAAATAAACAGTTCCAGAACGATATATGTTCTGTAAATAACAATTCCAGGAGGCTGAGCTCACCTGTTATGTACCGTAAATAAATAGTTCCAGAACGGTATATATGTTCTGTAAATAAACAATTCCAGGAGGCTGAGCTCACCTGTTATGTGCACAAAAATAAACAATTCCAGGAGGCTCAGCCTACCTTTTATGTGCATAAAAATAAATAATTTCAGGAGGCTCAGCCTACCTTTTGTGTGTATAAAAATAAACAATTTCAGGAGGCTGAGCTCACCTGTTATGTGCGTAAATAAATAGATGATCCATTGTCGGCATAAGCCAGTTTATACGGAATATATACATATTCAGAATATTGAGATTGTAGAGAGAATAAATAAGTAAATTACCTATCATGAGATCCTTTTTACCTATATGCAATCGTGCTAGAGATTTGGATCTTCCATCGCTCCTGAAAACAGAGTTAATAAAGCTTGAATAATTCAAAACAAAACTTACAAGCAGAATTAGCTGAAACTGATGGCACGGTTGCGTCCGGAACGGTCGAAATAGCTGGAAATGGGTCCGAGTCGGTTGAAAACGGGAGAAAATTTCACTGAGTTTGGCTCAGTTGACTAACGGAATATTCTCTGACGCTAACGGAATATTCCCTAATGGTAACGGAATATTCCGTGTCTTGTGATATTGGGCTGACGTGGTACATCGCTGACGTGTCGATGACGTGGCGCTCATGCGGCACTGACATGGCGCTGACGTGGCGATGACGTGCTACTGACGTGGCGCTACAGTGTCGTCTTCTTCCTCCAAAAATTGCAGAAAAATTCTGGGCAAAATTTTTAGCGTTGACCAAACTTTGACCGAGGCTATAGTGTTCGTTAGTGCTCCGTTTGAGATGCGGTCGGTGGCGTTGGAATCGTATTTCCGAGATGAACACAACGGTATCATCCGAACAACGATTCGAGCACTTCGAAATTTCTGGACTCGATCTAAACCAAAGCTAAAAACTCTCAAGAACACTCGCTGTTCACTTGCCTAGCCTAGTCTATAATCGTGCTGATAACGTGTTGTAAATCAATTGAATAATAACAAAATAAATAAATAAAATGTGAGAAAACAGAGATGAGACGAGAGAGAGGCGAGAGAGACACAAGAGAGAGATATCATATTTTTCACCAACCATTTACAAGAGAGACCAGCATATACATATATATAGACAAACGAGGCTACACAAGTGGGTATCATCGGGTGTGAGAGAGAGAGGGGCGGTGATGATAGGTGAGAGGGAGGCGGTGATAAGGGGGAGTAATTGTTGTGATATTTGTGTGAGATATTTGTTGGGATATTTGTATGAGATATTTGTGTGTGATATTTGTTGGGATATTTGTGAGTATAACACATGTGGTAAAAGCCACATATTTTATAACAATATATATATATATTTAGTTTCTGCGTTTTTTTTTTTCAATATAAAACACAAAATTAAAAGAGATTTTGGAGGAGGCTGCCATCTTTTCAAGCCGCAGTTTTCCTCTCAATTGAAGAGGCAGCTGCACTCCTCCCATGTTTTGAATTGAGTTATTTATTTATTTGGGTGTTGTTTTTATTTATTATTTTTAATTTGATTTAGTTAGTTAAAAATTCGAAAAAGTAAATAGTTATAAGAAATTATTATATTTTTTTAAATTAAAATATTAATAATTTAATTTAAGGTTAATGTTGGAATTTGAAAAATATAAAAATTTGGGGTGTACATACAATTTTAGAGGGGTGCAAATATCGCTACTCAATTGCAAATATGAAAAGAGTTAGCCCATTTAGGGGCAATTTTGACCTTTCAATCTGGTTTTTAATTCTTTGCAAATATGAAAAGAGTAATGCTACTGACAATCCACTAAATATCTTTCTAAACTCCAATTTTTATTTATTTATTATATGACAATTTTATATATCCTAATTAGAATTACTAAGAAGGTCAAAACAATTATAAATACTTTACAAAACAATTTTTTTGGACTCCAACATTATTATTATTATTATCTTAATGAGTTTTACAAACCCTAAAACATTTTTTTTTCAATATCTTTAAAGTTTTATTTGATTTCGAATTGATGTGAATGAATTACAACAAGAAATAAATAATTTTTTTTTCTCTAAAATATTGATTTTTACAGATTTTTTTTAATAAACAAACAATAAGAAAAATACAATTGTAATTTTTTTTTCTTATTTGTTGACTCTTATATATATTTTAAAAGTTAAATGAAAAAAAAAAAAAAAAAAAAAAACTTGAGAACAGCCATGACACCAGAACCAGACCAGACAAGGTCATTGAGTCTTGAGAGAGAGATATAACAGTAGTTTTCCATCCTTATCAGTTAAGTTTTTTTTATTTGAAGATCCTGAGAGTGTGTGATGAACCTGTGTGGGCTGGGTAAGAGACATCATTTATGGTATTCAATGAAAAATAATATATAATTTTGATATAAAGTGATTTTTTTTTATAAAAAAAAAAAATTAAGTTTTTTTATAAAAAAAAAAAATTAAGTTTTTTATGATGGATTGTTTTTTTTAAAGGGTGTAAAAAGTAAAAGGGATAATTTTTGAACAAGATGGAGAGTGGCTTTATAATTTTTTAGAATTTAAGTTTTTAGAATGAAGTGTATTTAGAAAAGGAATATAAAAAGATAAAATTGGATTGTGAGGAAAAAATCTCATACGAAAAACAAAGGAAACCCTAGCACTAATCTGTTACTGTATCGTACAAGCTCCAAATCTTCGGTAACTGCTGCAAAATCACATTGGTTCAGGATAGAAATCAGCAAACATTTTTTTAGCAGGTTTTGTTTGTTCAGTTTTTTTATTTGATTTTATGTGCTTTATATGCCTTTATACTTGGGCTTTAGGTTTCGATATTTTATTATTCTGTTTTCGATATCATTATATTTATTTTTGGAGTAATGATATACAATCCAAATAATTAACTCAAATTTCAATCCAAATAATATGTCAAGTGAGTTGTTATCACCACACAATATGAGATGGTATGGTTAATAAAAAAACCACTTGCCACATTATTTGGGATGAAATTTAGGTTAAATTTTTGGGATAAGATCTTGATCTGTTGAACTTCCCCTCTGCTGGGCTATATTTGGTAGGAATCTTTCCGAGAGATTTGGAAAGATCAAGTGAAAATTTGAGAGTGTACCTATATTGAAGAAATCAGGAATAAGATTTGAACCGGGAGGATGCATACTTGACATGAAGTGTTACTAGTTTGGCAGTGTGAACTCCAAATGTCTTATGTTTGAGATTGGGTCATTTTTAAACTTAAATAGATTGGACCTAAGGCCTCTAATTTTATAAAAGATGAAGAAGTATATTGGACATTTTAGGGGCCCTAGCAAAATGTTGGGTTTGCTGCCCCCATAGGCCGGCCCTAACTCCGATTAATGCCTTATATTGACAAAACTATGTTTATGGAATGTATCTTTGAAAATATAAGGTCTTTAGAACATCGTGTCTTTGAATCGATGTCTTGTTATTCTACTAACTTCTTCTTGTTATTCAATAAATTTGGGATTGAAGCTGAAGTAGTAAAGTTGTTTGAAATGGTTTCTGAAGGAATTAAAACTCCAGAACTTGGTAAGTGTGGGGTGTATGCAATAGTCTACGTGCACAAGTAACATTTTACGATTAATAGTAGAAGTTATGTTGTAGCATAAAGATTTGGGAAGATGAATTGTTAATAGGTTGCACATTGCCTATTTATTTTATTCAGTGATGTTAGCTTTTTAAATTTGTTCTTATGATGTTTAATATATAGCATCAGTTAGCTGAACTGTTAAAAAGCTTTAAATATTTTTCTATATATACATATAACAAACATAGATTTGAATGTTAGTGTATTCGTATTTGATATACCACTGCAGTGGGTTAATGTCCGACTGAACATGCAGGCTGTAGTGTGACCATACCATGGCCCGAAAACTCCATTAAATTGATACCAATAATGAATTTATGTTTGTGATTGAGTGTGTTTCTTTCTAATTTATTGGTTGACTAGTAATCGAAGATTAGTCAAAATTAATCTGTGAGTCATTGAGTCAATAATAAAAGAAATGGTTTACGTAATGACAATATATATAAAAGAATCTCTCTTGCAAAACCATTCGTTATTATATGTTTTCTAGCTTGTTGATAACTTGATATAATGTATTTGTAAAGCAGGGGTGTCAAGGAAATAAATTAAATTAAAACGAACACACGTAATCATATATATATATATATATTCCTTCTTATCATGTTTAATGAATTTAAAAACAACATAAATCATTCATTATTTTTGCAAACTTAATTATGTCAAGTGACCATTGCATTTTTAATTATAAATAGAAATGAATTGGAATCAGTAACCAAAAAAACAATATCTACTTTTATAATTACCATATTAGACTGAGAATTTATGATAACGTGAGAATTTATTAGCCTGAGAATTTATATATTAACTTTGTTATTATTATTATTGGTTTGATAACGTGCATTTTAACTTTTTTTGGGCATAATAATGTATTATTGCCTTTTTTTTTTAACAGGTTCCAGACATTATCATGTTCCAAGATTCTCGAAATATTTTTAAATTTTTTAATAAACTCATATCACATGTGTTTATACTGTTTATATATATATATATATATATATATAGTAATACTACTTTGTCCAAATTTGGTGCCCAAATCTGGTGCCTAAATGACGTGGCAGCACTCTCGTCCATTCATTTAGATTGTATTAGATTTGCTTGATTTAAATGAATGGACGAGAATGCTGTCACGTCATTTGGGCACCAGATTTGGACACCAAATTTGAGCAAAGTAGCAGTACTCATATATATATATATATATATATTATTATATTATATTACAACAGGGGCACTTTCTTCTTATTCCTGTTTTCCAAAACAATTTGAAAATCATGCCAATCTGTCTTTTTTTTTGTTTTTTCTTTGTCAGAAATAAATAATTCCTATCAAAATGTCGTTTGATTATTTATGATGAATTGGCAATTTTTAAAGCTAAGGAAAAAAAAAAAAAAAAAAACCAATTTCTTTGTGTAATTAATAATTGTGTTAAATCAGAGAAATTTCCTCTCAAAAAAAAAAAAAAAAAAAAATCAGAGAAATTTGATTAAAAAAAAAACAGGTGCAAATTTTGTTAATTTCATTGAATAACGTACAAGCGCTCAATTAAATTTTTTTTGTAAGGAAGTAAAATATTATATATATTTTGGTTACTTAACAAATCTGGTTGTATGTTAATTCCATCTGTTGGTACAAATCAAAAACCGGTTCATTTTCCAACCCGGCTCTAAGCCGCCGACTTTGTTTAACTCTTTCTCCGCTTAGCCGGTGTCAGAGACTCACTGTTGAACGTGGAAGACGGAGACGGAGACGGAAATAGAGAAGAAGATTGATCCGGAGGGCTACGCTTATTGCGAACCCTAACTGGCTCAACATTAGCCAAGCCAATGAGGTGAGGAAAATTTAGCTTCGATTTGGAGCCACGAATCTTGAAAGCGGCTTGATCGTAAGCCAGCGCTGCATCCTCCGGCGTCTTGTAGGTACCCAGCTAAATACGGGATCCATTCTTCTTAGGGTCCCTTATCTCCGCCGCGTACTTCCCCCACGGCCTCCTCCTCACACCCATGAAACGCACCCCATTCGGGAGTGCGTGATCCTCACGCTCCGCCGCACTAGCCATAACATCGTTTCTACTCGTATCGCATGCATAGAGTTGATCAAAAGTGATCCATTCCACATTAATGGCATCGTGTAAAGCCTTGTAAGCCTCCAAATCACCACCAAAGCTGGTTGTCTCCGGAGAAAACTCATCGGGATTGTCGAAATCGTCGTCAAGAAGATGCCGGCGAATCGACTCCAAGAGAAGCAAATCCGATTCTGGGTTACTTTCTACGTACATTTTTTAGTTAAGTGTTGATTTCTAAAACGTTTTTATTTTTTGAGTTTCTGATTTCTTTGTTGTTGGAACTGCTTTTTGAATTGAATGAGTTGGGTTTATATACAAGTTAGGTTATCGTTGAGACTTTGTAAAGAGATGTTTCTTTGAAATTTCATTAGTGGTATAGTTAAGTACGTTTTTTTAATAATTAATTAATCACGTGTTTTATATGGTTGGATGTGTATTTATTTATTTGATTTTGTTTGTATATATTAATTAGATTTCCATACAATTGTTAGTATTTATTTTATGGTTGAGTGGACTAAGAATAAAATTTGGATTATAAATGAAGTTCAGTTTCGAAGAACTATCCTGTTATTTGATGTCACATTGTCACGTGTACTCAATAAGGGTTCAAAAAAATTTTGTCACTATTTCAACCTGTTTTTGTAAGAATATCACTGGTTTACTAATTTAAGTTTAAAAGGCACCTATTTATGTGATCAGACAAAAATACCATCATTTTGTATGTTTGTGTCTTTTCAAACGTGGAGAGAAAAAAGTTGAGAGAGCGAGAACAGTGGAGAGAGAAAGTATCGTTGCAAGAAATCCGACTGTAAATCTCATGGCGACACCCTTGTTCGAGCTTAGGTTTGATTTGATTTGTGGTTGATTATGTTTGTATGATGAGGTTAGGTTAGGGTTTTAGTTTCAGAAAAGAGTTGTTTTGAGGACAATGAATTTCTGGGTTTCCGTGACTTTTTCAAGTGTCTCGTGACTTTTTTATAGTGTCCCGTGACTTTTGATAAGTGTCCCGTGACTTTTGTATAGTGTCCCGTGACTTTTGTATAGTGTCCCGTGACTTTTGTATAGTGTCCCGTGACTTTTGATAAGTATCCCGTGACTTTTGTATAGTGTCCTATGACTTTTGTATAGTGTCCCGTGACTTTTGATAAGTGTCCCGTGACTTTTAATACACATCCCATGACTTTTCATACATCTCCCATGACTTTTATTACTATTCCCGTGACTTTTACTACACCTCCCATGACTTTTCATACACTGGTCCAACCTTTTTGTTCGAGCCTTTTCTCCGAGCCTTTTCAATTAGATTCAAAATTCACACAACTAACTTAAGGTTTATGAAAGACTCTGAGAACAAATGAAAAGGAACCCAGCTTAAGGTTTTAAACTGAAAAAAAAAGCGTCGAATGCGTCTGCGTAGCGCCACAAAACTAATTATCCAATGAAGTTGCATTGATAATGTTATGGTGTTCAACCTCCATTGAATGTCTGTTATAAAAGAAGGTGAAAGAATAAAATATCAGAAAACTTTAAAGTAAGAAAGAGAATGTGTAAAGTAAGGGCAATTTTTGTAGTTCACCATAATAGGTGCCTTTTAAACTTAACTTATTAAAGCAGTGACTTTATCACCAAATCAGTTCAAAAAGGTGACCATTTCCACTACTGAATAATGTAAATAAAGAAATTTAGACCGCTGAGTGGTGTTTAATTAGTAGAATAAACAATTACGGCTGAAAATGCTAGTTATTATAAATATATATATATATATAAACAGTCTTTCTATTATCAGTTCGAACCGACAATAAATATATCAGGACGAAGAATGTGGACCACAGATTATGGAAAAGTTTTGACAAGTGCATACACTTTGAGTCAAAGTATGTAAATCTAGTGGTCCATATTCTTCGTCCTGATATATTTAGTGTCAGTTCGAACTGATAATAGAAAATCTGTATATATAAATATATATCTTCTATAAATATATATCTGCAAGACTGCAACCTTCAAAATAGAAGTCATATTTAACTTTGTCAGGTTTAATGGGCAGACTTTAAATACAAATTCAACTGTCGATATTTAATGTTCCGATTAATTTGATAAAATCTTAAAATGTCAAGAATTTAGTAGTGAATTATGGTCCACGTAAGCCTTACAATTCACTTAATTATCATATGATTTATCTGTATTAATCTCTTATAAAACCATTGATATAGGTATGTAGAGGAAAGAAGGCCACAAATACAATATTCAAGATAGGAAATAATTAATCATATCCCTTCTTATTAACATGTTTATGATAAGACGAGATGAGATTGGTTTAGTGATAAACCCCTCATACTTGCATCACGAGGTCCTCTCCCTTCCCCCAAAAACTCCAAATTTATGTAATATTCAATAATAATTAAAAAATAATAATAACATGTTTGTGATATATATAGTAGTGGATCCAGGAATTTTAACCAGGTGGGGCACTTGAACAAAATAACAATTATATTATAAAAAAATATTAAAAATAAAGATCATAATAAAATGAGTTTTTTTACATAAAGAAAAAAATTGATGATATATTGAAGTTTATATAAAATAAAATAAATAGAATACCTACTCAAGATCAACTAAATAATCTTACGTTCAAAAAAATAAAAGTAAAAACAAGAAACTCAACATTAAAAATTAAATAATAACAAGAAAAACAACATAAACAATAAAATTGCAATATTTATTCTTCTTAAAATAATAAATTACAATCTAATTATATAATAAGAAATTTTGTTTTGTATTTATAATGAATTCACTTTAAATTTATACAAAAATAATTTATAAATAAATATTACTAGACATGTTTTTTATTTTTTTATTCTTCTAGTTATTGGTAAATTATTGATTTATTGATTCGAAATAAATTAAAACTATAAAATAAAGAAAAATACCAAGGATAAAATAAAATGAATCATAAAAATAGATTGACTGTTTTAATATAATAAATTAAAATTTGAGATTTTAGGGTTTATTGATTGGAAACAAAACTATTAGAAATAATAAAAGTTCAAAATAATATATAATTTAACATAAAATAAATTGAATTAAGTAACCACGAATTGAAAGTAGTTAAGAAGTTGACAACAACGGAAAAGAGAAAATAAATTGTTTTGTTTTATAATAAGATGAAAATTTGAGAAAGAAATTGGAAAAGATGGTAAAATAAAAAAAAACATAAAAAATTATTAAAATTACATTATAAAATTAAATTTGTAAAATAAGATATTCATTTTTCTTAAAAAAAAGAGAGTAAATGGTGGGACTTGAACCACCACCACCAATACAAAAAAGTGACAAAATACTAGTTTTACTAATAAATGTTTTTCTATTATTATTGTTATTTAATATGTATATATATAATTGAAAGCAAAATCAATTTTTTCTTTTAAAATTTTGAGGTAGGGTAAGGGCCCCACCTGGTCTTAAAGTGGGTCCGCCCCTATATATATATATGAAAATTAGTACCGTCTAATGTAACTTGGTAATAAAAGCACTCATTTTAGTCTAAGAATGTCACATGTTCAAGTTGTTTGTGCCACCACACGTGGTATTTTTTTTTTATATAAAAAATATCAATAAAAATGAAATATAACAATTCAAATATACATATATATATATATAATATGCATGCAGTTTGCCTGTTTTCAATGGCACATAATTGATAATTCATGCCTTCATTTTTTAATTTGTTTGTTGTTGGGTGATGTAGTTATGTAAGTGCCTTATAAATTTGTGGATCAAACAATCTGTACTTAGGAAAATTCAGGTTCATACTATTGTTAGTAATTACTAATTTGTATATATTTATGTACAAACTGGAATACGGTTGTTCAAATAAGACTTGCATACGAGAAAAGGCATGCATACCAAAATAGTTATTTTTATAAGAGATTTAATTTTATACTTAATTTTTTTTTACCGATAATTAAAATGATTCGAGTTTTGAATTCCCACATTTAAAATGAACGAGTTGAATATTTGACATAACAAACTCAACTAAAAAGTTTTAACATATATTGTCAAGTACTACACGTGAAACATTTTTTATTGTATATTTACATTATTGGAACTTGAAAGTTGAAAGTTGAAAGTTGCCTTCTTTTCTTATGGGTTGAATTGTGGGGATGCCTTAAAAAATATGGAGTCTTGATCGATAACGTGTTGCCTCGTTTGTATGGTACAGGTTCCAGACATTATTAAGTCCAAAGATTCCGTGGAAAATTTTCTTTATTTTTTATTTTATTTTTTTTGCCCTCTCTTTTTCTTGAAGTTTGCTTTAAAGTTCTATAAAAAAAAATGTAAGATTTGATTTGACCTCTTTTTCAATAACGTAGTTAAAATGAATCCAAGAGTTTAATTACAGCAAACGTTAAAAACAATCTATATATATATATATATATATATATAATTTTCTTTTTCTTTTTGAAACTAAATGTGTATACTTTTTTCAATAGCATATATTATATTTAAGGATTAAACATAAAATGGGGTGTTTTTTGATTTGTTTCTTGTCAGGGGGTTCTTGTTGGTTGTTTTTCAGATTTGGATTTCTTAAAAAAATAATAATCATAAATAACATAAATTGAATAATTGTTTAGAGGGAAAATTGCACAAACTTACCCTAACGTTTCTCATTATGGCATAATATTCAACTAATACCTTTAATTGCACAAATAACCCCTCCTTTTAGTCAACTTTAGTTAAAAATAGCCATTGACCATGATTTTTTTTTGAAAGCCCAAAATTGCCCTTGCACTTTATTACAAAAAAATCTTAATTGCCCTTTATTTAAAACATTATCTACTTTAAATTATTAGAATATAAAAAATAAATACTAAACATAATCCTTTTTAAATAAAAAAAAATTCAAAAATAATATATTAAAAACAAAACAATTTAAAAAAACGTTATTTTGAGAAAATACAATTTAATAATATATTAAAAAAAAACAAAAAAAAAACGTTATTTTGAGAAAATATAATTTAAAATTATACAAGTCCAATATGAATAGTGGTAATGTGCTACATATTTTTAAAATTTAAAATATTTTTTTTTTTATTTAAAAAGGATTATGTTTAGTATATATATATTTTTAAAATTTTTGAACCAAAATATAATGCGTAATTTATATTGAGTCAAATTATTTTATCTTATAGAGATGAACATTGAACAAATTTTCGGTGCTACTGTATTTTATTATGACAAATGATTATATTTTTATTTCAAACTCTTGATGATTTTATTTATATTTGTGTTTAGAATACTAAATATAATCCTTTTTAAATAAAAAAAATTCAAAAATAATATAATAAAAACAAAAAAAATTCAAAAATATGTAGCACATTACCACCATTTATATTAGACTTGCATAATTTTAAATTATATTTTCTCAAAATAACGTTTTTTTTTGTTTTGTTTTTAATATATTATTAAATTGTATTTTCTCAAAATAAAGTTTTTTTAAATTTTTTTGTTTTTAATATATTATTTTTGAATTTTTTTTTTATTTAAAAAGGATTATGTTTAGTATTTATTTTTTATATTATAATAATTTAAAGTAGATAATGTTTTAAATAAAAGGCAATTAAGATTTTTTTGTAATAAAGTGTAGGGGCAATTTTGGGCTTTCAAAAAAAAATCATGGTCAATGGCTATTTTTAACCAAAGTTGACTAACATGAGGGGTTGTTTGTGCAATTAAAGGCAATAGTTGAATATTATGCCATAATGGGAAACGTTAGGGTAAGTTTGTGCAATTTTCCCTTGTTTAGATCTAGCTATAACAATAATATTTTCAAAGATAAAAAAGGTTAATTGCATAAACTTACCATGTATTTTATCTTTATAGCAAAATATTCAACAATGGCCTTAATTACACGGATGACCCCTGCCGTTAGTGGTCAACCGTTAGATTTAATGGTTGACTTTAATGATCAAGGGTAAAATGGTCATTTTAACATCATATAAAACTAAAAATTTAAAATAATCTCAATACTTTTTATTATTGCATATTTACCAACAAAAGAATGATTAAAAGAACATATTAATATATATAATCATATTTCAACCCCAAATATAAAACAATTCTTTAAAATTCTTCATCCTCATCTGAGATTTGCTTCATTAGATGTGGACCGATCCACAAAAAAACGGCTTTTATTTTGGGTGAGGAAGGAGACCAATGGTGTGGAGCTCGCTGTAGATTCGAAGTACGAGAGGGCGGCGTCGGGGAGCTCGTCACCGACAGAAGAGGAAGAAACGACGAGGGATTTGGCCGGAAAAGAGAGGCTTTGGTGGTGGTAGTCCATCTCCGACGAAGCTCCCTTCTCTATTCCAAGGGGAGCGGCGCTCCATCCGCCATCGGAAGATAGAGCCGTAGCTCCATTTGTGATCCATCCGTTTTTGTGTATTTGGATTTTTTTTTTCTTTTCTAATTGAATCCATCTCAGATGGATTTCCCACTCCTATGTTTTTTTTTTTTTTTGATTTTTTTTTTCTAATTGGAAAAAAGAATGGTTTGGTTTTCTAATTAATTTCGATTGATGAAGATCACAGATTAATTTGTGTTCTAGAATAATCATGGATTGAAAAACTACTTTGCTTCACACTTAAGAAAAACTGTAGATCTTTTTTTAAATTAATTGCTTTATTAAATAAATAAAATTTACACTGGGCATTTTAGTCTTTTTAAAGTCAACTGTTAAATTTAATTGTTGACCACTAACAGCAGGGGTTGTTGTGTAATTAAGAACATTTATTGAATATTTTGCTACAGAGACAAAACATAAGAAACAAAACATAGGGTAAGTTTGTGCAGTTAACCCAAATAAAAATACAACAATGATATGTTAATTAATTTCAATGGCTAATGTTCATGAAATGGAAAGCCAGTGTAATTATCTTTCTTGAATTGATAGTTATAAAAGCAAAAGGTAAGGACTGAATAATGAATCAATACTCAAAATTAAATCTTACAGGTTATAAACGAAAATGGAATTTATTCAAACACAATTTGTAGTACTCATCTCTTAGGTTTTGATCACAAATTAGGTTTTGCTTTGTGAGAAGAAGATAATTATTAGGTCCGTTCAGATGTTGAATATGATGAATATTTGATTGGATTTCTTGAAGTACTTGAGCAAGATATAATTATCAATCTCTTTAATTAATCATTCCCGCAAAAATATAGGAGAGTATTCCATTTAATTTATGTTCAGGTGTATTTATGGGCAGAATAATGAGACGATATGTGCGAAGAAAAACGGTACACCTTTTCTGTTGGTATCTTAATCATCAAATGTGTTCATTTTAGAAACATGGTTGTTCCTGCAATTGATATAATGTAATTAATTAGCAATTTAATCAAATTCTACTGGAGTATTTGTTTGAGTTATTAAAATGAACACATTTGATGATTGTGATTGATTGTTTATATATACATATACCACTTGAATGACAGCGACTAGATTGAGTTGTAATATTAAAATTAAAAAAAAAAAAAAAAAAAAATCAATCTGCAAGAATAAGAATACATATAAATATTGATTGTTAACAACAGAAAAAATAAGAATACATAAATTTTGACCACTCATTAGCAATAATCATATATTTCATGAGATCTTGATTTTATAAATGTTGAGATTTGAGAAAATATGTGAATTTTTTATAATAAAAGAATTCTTCCTAATTAGAAGAATGAGTACTTATACATGGATTACTTAATAAATCTGGTTGTCTTAGTATCTGCTGGTACAAATCCAAAACGGATCCATTTTCCAACCCGACTTTAGCCGCTGAGTTTGTTTCACTCTTTCTCCGTTTAGACGTTGGAGACTCATCGTTCAATGTGGAAGACGAAGACGAAGACGAAAAAGAAGAAGACAGCTCTGGAGAGCTGCGCTTATTGCGAATCCTAACCGGCACGACATTAGCTGAGCCGATGAGATGAGGAAAATTGACCTTGGCTTTGGAGCCGCGCATCTGGAAAGCGGCTTGGTCATAAGCCAAGGCCGCATCCTCTGGCGTCTCGTAGGTCCCCAGCCAAATACGTGCTCCGTTTTTCTTTGGGTCCCTTATCTCCGCCGCGTACTTCCCCCAGGGCCTCCTCCTCACACCCTTAAAACTCGCTGCCACTGGCGGCGCGTGAGTCTCACTCGCCGCCACCACCACCTGATGCGTCTCATCATTTTCACGTGCATCGAGTTGATCAAAAGTGATCCATCCCACGTTAATGGCGTCATGTAAAGCCTTGTCAGCGTCCAGAAAACCACAACCAAAGCTGGTAGTTTCCTGAGGAAACGTATCGGGAATGTCAAGGTCGTCGTCGAGAAGATACCGCCGAACCGACTCCAAGAGAACAAAATCCGATTCTGGGTTACTTGGTGCATACATTTTTTTTGAGTGAAGTGTAGAGTACTAGAAAAACTATAATGAGATTTGTTTGTTTGTTTGAATTGTTGAAACTGTTTTGAAAATGAACGATTTAGGGCAGGAAGTGTCTCTCTATTTTATATATAGCTTGGGACTTTGGAGAGACACTTCGTTGAAATTTCATTATCACAAGTGGGGGTATAGTTTTTAATTTAATTAATTAATCACATGTTTTATATGATTGGATGCTTATTTAATTATTTATTTTGTTTGTTTATTTGAGACCTAAATATATATTTTAATTTTGAGTGGAGTGAGAGTTAATTGGATTAGGAATTAGGTGAACTTTCTATGAAGCATAGGTTGAGATAAAATGTTGATGTAATGTGTATTAGTGTATAAAGTTTAAAACCAATTTAGACCATGCATGTGAGTGATGCCCTTTATAAAATAGGTTTACACTTATTTTCTTACATCATATCCTTATTAAATTGATTGTCCCTAATAAATATAAACAAATGTCTCCAAATTTAAAGATTAGATTAACAAATCTAAAGCAAATCATTGTATTAATAAAGTAAATATATAAGATGAGGTTGGTTAAGTGAATCTAATCCTGGATGATTATTTTGGGTGATTTTTTTGGTTGAAATATTACATAAATTTGATAGGTGTAGTGATGCAGCGGAATATTCAACGCAATACAACAATAGATAAAAGATAGGATAAACGATTTGGATCCGTTGATTCACGCACGAATACCGGAAACGAACCCTACTATTATGCTGTTGATCCGCGCACGGATACCAGGATAACAGGCTACTGATAACATTCAACTTCGCGCAAGAAGGATTGTTAACAGGCTTCAAATACTTCAATCTTCGCAAAGAATGTTGTACATGGATAGTTAAGAAACAATTCTCTATATTTTTTTATTCATCAAAAACTAAAAAACAAACAACTGGTTGCAATGAATTTAAATAGGAAAATAAACAAAACCTAAAAGATCCAAAACCTTGAATCCTAAACGGATTCAGACTCCTCAAATAACATAAATATAAAAAGGACTCCAAGACTCAATCCTAAACTAAAAAGGAAACTAACAATGAAACTAACAAGGACTCAAAAACATCCAGCTCGTCCAGCTCAAGTCTTTGCGCAACAAGATAAATGTCCAAATTTGGGCCTTTTGTGATCTATTACGGAGAACGGAGTCTTCATAACATCTGTAGGGCTCGTCTTGGGCTTTCCGGAAATATATTATAATAGACGATCCGACCACATATGCTCTCTGTAGAGGTCCACGAAGTTCAGCCCGGCAGCTCTCGTCCAGCTCATGGCGTCCAGCTCTCGTCCAGCTCAAGTATTCGCGCAACAAGATAGATGGCCAAATTTGGGCCTGTTTTGATCTATTACGGAGGACGGAGTCTTCATAATATCTGTAGAGCTCGTCTTGGGCTTTCCGGAAACATATTATAATAGACGATCCGACCCCATCTGCCCTCTGTAGAGATCCACGAAGTTCAGCCCAGATTTAATTGGTCCACGCGACCCAAATACGAATTCGCCACCCGCTCCACGTATTCCATTGCCTTAGCTGCTGCTGCATCATGTAGCCTAAAAAGTTGAGTTAACAAAAAGGTGAAAAGGGGAAAAGGTTTTGTATGTACTAGTGTGTGTTAAATTTTGAGACATGATTGTTTATAATATAGGATGAGAAAGGTTTCTTCGTCATGAACCATTATAGATTTTAGCTCTAGTATATATAATTTTCACTTTTTTAATCAAATTTCATCATTTATGTGAAATTTCATTGCACTTCAACTACTTAATTTTTTTATTAAAAACAAAAAACAAAAAACTACTTAATTTACACGTAATAATTTACAATTTTTTTGTTTTTAATATGTGAAACATTTATTTATTCATGATTCTTGAATGTGGTGGTTGCTGTTGGATCTAAAATAATTAAAGCTTATATGCCAATATTTTATTGGGGAAACGGTCCATTTCAGCATTGATTTAATTAATTTATTATAATATGATTATATTCTCAATTATTGATATAATTAGTTTGCAGTCTGCACGAGCACAATTCAATTTTTTTTAGGAAGAAAAAGATAATAAATTAAATTTAAACCAACACGTGTAATCGTGTGTATATAACTACATATATATATATTCCTTCTTAGCATGTTCATGAGTTCGATAACAACACTAATCGATATTTGTTTTGTAATTTTTAATTATGAATACATAGAAATAAAAATGTAGTGCGTACAAAAAAAATTCAACTGCTTTAATACTTATATTGAGAATATATATATATATATATATATATATATATATATATATATATATATAAATTAGGTTCGATTTAAATCATAAATAAACAAATGCTTTGTATATTATTGGAAAGTGTCACCCTCTTTTTTTTCGTATTGGTTTGAATTATGGGCAAATATATTCAATAACGCACTGCCTGATTTATTTTGTACAGGTTCCAGACATCATCATGTCCCAAAGATTCCCAAAATATTTTCCCAACTTTTTAACTATTCCTTATCACGTGAATTTACTGTTGATAATATATATATACAGATTTTTTATTATCAATTCGAACTGACAACAAATATATTAGGACGAAGAATGTGGATCACTAGATTTACATACTTTGACTCAAAGTGTATGCACTTGTCAAAACTTCTCCATAATCTGTGGTCCACATTCTTCGTCCTGATATATTTATTGTCAGTTCGAACTGATAATAAAAATATTATATATAAAGACTGGATGGCATGCATGAGATCAATTCAAGAGGTTTAACCGTGAGAGAAATTCGAATCCATAGAGTTGAGAAAATGTGTTAATTTCCATTAATAACAAATAATTTGCCTAATTAGAACAATGAAAAAAAATTATACACATTGATTTATTAACAAATCTGGTTGTATGTTAACATCAATAGGCTCTGTTGGTACAAATCCAAAACAGATCCATTTTCCAACCCGGTTTCAGATGCTGAGTTTGTTTCACTCTTTCTCCGTTTAGACGTGGGAGACTCATCGTTTGAGGTTGAAAACAAAGACGAACAAGAAGACGAAGAAGAAGACCGCTCCGGAGAGCTGCGCTTATTATTGCGAACCTTAACCGGCTTGACATTAGCCGAGCCGATGAGGTGAGGAAAATTAAGCTTAGCTTTGGAGCCGCGCATCTCGAAAGCGGCTTGGTCGTAAGCTAACGCTGCATCCTCCGGCGTCTCGTAGGTCCCCAGCCAAACACGCGCCCCATTCCTCTTGGGGTCCCTTAACTGCGCCGCGTACTTTCCCCACGGCCTCCTCCTCACACCCTTGTAATGGAGCGCCTTCGGTGGTGGCGCGTGATCCTCCCACGCCGCCGCCACAGGAGGCGTCGCCTCGTAATTTTCACATGCATCGAGTTGACCATCAAAAGCAACCCACTCCACATTGATGGCGTCATGGAAAGCCTTGTAAGCCTCCAATTCCAAATCACCTCCAAACGTATCGGAAATGTCAAAATCGTCGTCGAGAAGATGCCGGCGAATAGAGTCCAAGATAAGTAAATCGGAATCTGTGTTAGTTTCTGCATACATTTTTGAGTGAAGTGTAGATTTTGGTTGTCTTGTTGAAACTGTGTTTTGAGTTGAAGAATCTCTCTGCTGTTCTCGTTTTATATATAAACTGTTTTCGGACTTTGGATAGACATTAATTTCTTGGAAATTTCACAGCTGCAAGTGGAGTGCTATAGTATTTTAATAGGCTAAATTAACCACGTTTTGTTATTTTAATGTAGTTGGAGGTCAATTACGCAATTATTGATTCTTTTTGCTTGTTTTATTGTTTATTGATTTAAGTACAATACTACAATTGTTAATATATACAATTTTTGAGTGGAGTGAGAATACCCTTAGGAGAGGATAGGGTTAGGCGGAGTGAAAATGGTTTCCCACGACTCCATGAGAAAGTCTTGATGCCTTGTGAATTTGTTATTAGAAATTTCAATTTATAAGCTTAAATTTTGTGAATGCAAAGATTTTGTAATTTCCATTATTGTTATGAAGTTACACCCGTTTGATCAATTCTTCAATTTAAAGACCAGATTCTGGTCTAGGCATTTTTCCTTAATTGGTCTGCATATATGATATATACAATTAATTGCCTTTTTTTTTATGAAAATGTAGTGTGATATTTTTATTCGTCATATTGTGAGCCTTATATGATCTCGTCATATTGTAGTAGACAGTTTTTTTTAACTTCTAGATTTCAATGCGTGGACGATATTATTATTAACTATTCAAAAAACTTATTGAATCCGTATAATAAATAACATAACAATTATCATCGAAATATTGTTTCTTCATTTTATTTGAAAACAATTATCACATATATTATATATACAATTAAAATCGTTGACAAGGACACAAGGTGGCGGCCGATTGACTCAAACAAATTCGAGTCTGCTTCTCTGTTCATTTTTTTTTTTTTTTTCAACTACTATCGAATATTGGTCCTTTTTTTTTAAGAAAAGCTTTGAAATTTTGAGATTTTCTTTTCAACCAATAAGAAAACTCAACATAGATTTATGCTTATATACGAGAGACCATCACGATTTTTTATTTTTTACTTTAAAGAATGCAAGCTTTTTTTGTATTTCTTCGAAGGGTTCATGTCCCTACAAGTGAGGACAGGTGTTTATGTATATGTGTATATTTATATATATATTTGTCACATGTTTATATATTTGTCGTGATACATTAATTAATCAACTTATCATAACCTTTGTGTAATTTAAAAAGCATATGTTCCATTTTTGGCTTTTTTTATATTATATATGAAATTTTTTATTTGGATAAAGATGATGAGGTAGATTCGAGTAATGTGCATAACTGTAGTGTTGCTCCACTTTTTTTAACATTAGCACAGTTTAATTAGCACACCAATATATATTTAAATAAATTTAGTCATTATTTGTCTAATTAACTATAATTAATTATTACATTTGTTTCAATCACTAACTTGATTAAGATAGAATGAGAAACAAACAAAAGAATAGTTGGTGATCATTTTTAACTAGTTGATTTCATGTGTGAATTTACTACCAATTCATTTCTTCGATTTACAGTTTTGCAAGGGATATTATCATCCCCCCTATTAAAAAGGTGAGGACATGGTTTGTCCATATTGGCCATTATTCGCCCCGAAATCGAAATTATGTAAAAAGCACCCCTTCTGTTGGTATTTCCATCCATATTTACGTTGATTGTTAAAATTGAGAGGGTAAAATGGTAAATGACTATAATTAAACAAATTATTATTTTTTTTTTTTAATCGTCATTAATTCTTCTTCTTCTCCACGACCACCATCATCTTCAATTCTTCTTTTTCTCCACCTGACCACCATTTCATTTTTCTTTAAAAAAAATTAAAAAAAATTAAAAAATTCCCCAAACCCAGAACAACTCATCAAATCTTCATCTTCATCTATTTTCAAAAAAGAACACCAACACCAACCCGCCATCTTATCTCCACCATCTTATATCCATTAATGGAGAACACACCTCCACTCAACCAAACCCAAAACCTCTCTCCCTCTCTCTCTCAAATCCCTCCATCTCCCTCTGGAATCCATCTCTTCGTAAATCAAAACCACACCATAAAGCTCTCATGGAAAGCTCCCTCCATTAATGAAGTGTTATAAAAAAGATCAACAACAAATCCATAAAAAAATAATAATAAAAAAACCCAAAAAAAACCCAAAACCTAGCTAACTGAAATTGAAATGAGGTCTGGAAAGTTTGAGTCACCCATTCACTGCTGACCAACATTCGCCGCTGCGAGTCACTTATCACCGCCGACCTAGAAAGCTTCGCCGGTCATCGATCACCAAACCCCGGCTATCAACGCCGCCTATCTATTCAGTAGAAACTGCCAACGAAGCCCGTGAAAAAAATCGTCTTTACTGCCCTGATTCGCCGCAATCCACCGTGATTCAAGCCGTGATCGACTACTCCTCGCCACCGATCTAATCATGCTGGAGATCCCATGAGAACCGTTCGTGATGAGAACTGATGGTGTTTTTTTTTAGTGTTAGTGTTAGTGTTCTTGTGTTCTTGGTTTGGGTTTCTGATGGTGTTTGCGTTCTTGGTTTGGTGATGATGATATTTGGATGATTGTGGTTTGTAACACCCAAAACACTTCATGGATTTTCTGAGGTTGAATGGGTTTGTTTGATTTTTTAGCTGAAAATGATTTTTGAATTTGAATGGGTTTTTTGGATTTAATCGATCCTTAATTTTTTTTTTTTTGTTTAAAAACAAAAATTTTAAATGAAAAAGAATTTTAAAAAATTAAAAATTAAAATTGAAAATTGGATTTGGTGGAGATTCACCGTCCATCTCATCAGATGGACGGTCTGGATCTAAACCAAATCCAATTTTTATTTTTAATTTTTAATTTTTTTTAAATAAAAAAGAATTTAAAATTTTTGAAAAATTAAATTCTTTTTTATTTTTAATTTCTGTTTTTAAAATTAAATAAAAAATAAAAAAGAGATATATCCACCATCCATCTCAAAGATGGATGGTGGAGATCCCTCTTTTTTTTTTTCAATTTTTTTTTTGTTTTCTGTTCTTTAAATATATTTTTTATTTAATAAATATATTGAGGGTTAAATGGTCATTTTCAGATTATATTGAAGGATAAAATGATCATTTTACTGTGAGGATTGACGATCAAACTTTTTTTTGGATGGAAAGGGTAACAGAAGGGGGAGATTTTACATTAGCTTCATTTCAGGGGGGAGACCGGCAATATGGACAAACCATGTCCTTGCCTTTCTAATAGGGTAAAGGTCAGGGGGACAAAACGATAATATCCCTTTTGCAAATTCACGCTATTTGGATCCTCTGCTGATCTAATCTTTTTCCTGACATTTTTTAAAGCATGTGATTGGTTATTCATAAAGTGGTTGTGAAAACAAATCATATCTTACCCACCCATTCATTGTAATGAATATGTGTCATGAGATTATATGAGGTCAGGAAAAAAATTAGATGAGCAGATGATCCAAATTCCACATTTAAATAATAACAGAAAGAAAAAAAAGAAAACTTAAATTTTGACCACTCATTAGTAATGATCCTAATAATATGTCATGAGATCTTTATTTTTTATTTATTTTTTTATTTTTTTTGAATTACAATAACTCCCACAATTGGGGAGAGGGCTCCCATACTTGGGAATTAATAGCTAAGGTGGGACAAATAATATATATATACATACCTAGGCGTTGAACCATGGTGGTGGTGGCTCACTAAGGAGAGTCTGACCACATTGGCAAGAGGTCATTGGTATGAGATCTTTATTTTTTAAATGTAGAGATTTGAGTAAATATGTTAAAATTTAATAATAAAAGAATTTTGCCTAATTAGAAGAATGTGTGCTTATACATGGATTACTTAATAAATCTGGCTGTCTTAGTATCTGCTGGTACAAATCCAAAACGGGTCCATTTTCCAACCCGACTTTAGCCGCTGAGTTTGTTTCACTCTTTCTCCGTTTAGATGTTGGAGACTCATCGTTCAATGTGGAAGACGAAGACGAAGAATCTTCTGGAGAGCTGCGCTTATTGCGAACTCTAACTGGCATGACATTAGCAGAACCGATGAGATGAGGAAAATTGAGCTTGGCTTTGGAGCCGCGCATCTTGAAAGCGGCTTGGTCATAAGCCAAGGCCGCATCCTCCGGCGTCTCGTAGGTCCCCAACCAAATACGTGCTCCATTTCTCTTTGGGTCCCTTATCTCCGCCGCGTACTTCCCCCACGGCCTCCTCCTTACACCCTTAAAACTCATCGCCATCGGTGGTGTGTGAGACTCAAGCGCCGCCGTCACAGGAGGCGTCTCACCATTTTCACATGCATCAAGTTGATCAAAAGTGATCCATCCTACGTTAATGGCGTCGTGTAAAGCCTTGTCAGCGTTCAAATCACTAAAACCAAATCTGGTGGTCTCCGGAGGAATAAACGTATCAGGAATGTCGAGGTCGTCGTCGAGAAGATACCGGCGAACTGACTCCAAGAGAACGAAATCCGATTCTGGGTTACTTGGTGCATACATTTTTGAGTGAAGTGTAGACTTGAAAATTAACTAGAAGGAGATTTGTTTGTTTGTCAATTTGTATGTTGAAACTTGAAACTGTTTTGAAAATGAATGATTTAGGGCAGGAAGTGTGTCTCTGTTTAATAAATAGCTTGGGACTTTAGAGGGACACTTCTTTGAAATTTCATTAATTGTCGCAAGTGGGGGTATAGTTTTTTACGTAGTTAATTAATTTAATTAATTAATCACATGTTTTATATGGTTGGATGTCTAATTATTTAATTCTTTATTTTGTTTGTTTATTAGAGAACCTAAATATATATTTTAATTTTGAGTGGAGTGAGAGTTAATTGGATTAGGATTTAGGAACTACGTGAACTTTCTATGAAGCATAGGATGAGAATAACTCTTGATGTCATCACAAGTTTAAAACTGATTTAAACCATGCATGGTTTTTTGTTCTTAATATTTCAAACATTTATTTATTTATTTTGAGGTTTCAAACATTTATTTATTCATGGTTTTTTTTTTTTTTTTTTCTTACAGTATTTATTCATGGTTTTTGAATGTAGTTGTTATTGGATCTAAAATAAGGCTTATATGCCAAATATTTTATTGGGAAACGGTCCATTTTAATTATCATTGATTTAATTAATCTATTACAATATGATTATATTCTCAATTATTGATATTAATATTATATATATATATGCACTGAAACACGTGCACATTTAAGGAAGAAAAACTAAATTAAATTTAAACCAGCACATATGTAAAAGAGGGTGACACTTTCCAATAATAATATTTAGTTTATTTATCGAACCTAATTCATATTTATATATATTCTCAAGATAAGTATTAAAGCTGCAGTTGTTGTGAAATGGATCAACGAAGGCAGCCACCTTGATTCACCCAGCGGCAACGTTTTTGCTGAAATATCGAGTCTTATGTGTTGCTCATGGACTTGCGAAGAATGGTTTATAGGTTGTTGAGGACCTTTTATGGATGGAAGATTTTCCTCCCTATGTTTGGAGAGCGGTTCAGCTGGATAGGCCTACTTAAGGCTCTTCCTTCTTTGTGTATAAGTGTGGTGGTTGTCTTTATGAATGGTGGGAGTTATTATTTTTTTTTTTTCCAGATTTTCATGTTGAAGTTGAAAATTTCAGATCATGTTTGAATTTTTTTTTTCTAGATTTTGTTCAATTAAACACACCGGGCAAAAACGACTAAACACACCAGGCAAAAAGGAATTAAACACACCAAGCCAAAACGACTAAATACACCAGGCCAAAACGACTAAACACATCAGGCAAAAAAGAATTAAACACACCAGGCAAAATTTCTAAATGAAGGGCATTTTTGTCCAAAAAGTGGATTTTTTGATAAAAACAATCAAAATACTAATTCAGGCTAAAAACAATAAACCTCCTTAATTTTTTGCTAGTTTCCATTTTCATCCTATAATATATATATATATATGCACAGAAACACGTGCACATTTAAGGAAGAAAAACTAAATTAAATTTAAACCAGCACATGTAATCAGTAATAGTATATATATATAATTATATATATATATATATATATATATATATATATATATATTAGTATGTTCATGACTCATCATGAGTTCGATAACAACACTTGATCAACACTAATCAATATTTGTTTTGTAATTTTTAATTATTAATATACAAAAATAAATTGTAGTGCGTACAAATAAAAATAAAATTAAAAATATATGTATATATATAACTGCATGCTTTAATACTTATTTTTTTTTTAATGTACAACAACTACCGTTTTAATACTTATCTTGAGAATATATATAAATATGAATTAGGTTCGATAAATAAACTAAATATTATTATTGGAAAGTGTCACCCTCTTTTCCATATTGGTTTGAATTATGGGTTAATGTGCCTTTATTTTGTTTTTAATATTTGGATTCAATAACGCACTGCCTCATTTATTTTGTACAGGTTCCAGACATCATCATGTTCCAAAGATTCCAAAAAATATTTTCCCTAACTTCTTAACTATTTCTTATCACGTGATAATTAATTTTTATATATTATAAATTTACAAGAGGGGATATATTATATGAGAAACACTTTGTACAACCGGGGTAGCGGCATTGCCGCGGCCTCGTAGTGCAAAAAAGAAAAAAAACATATGGACCCCATGTATTTATTACGCGGATCCCATATGTTTTTTCATTTTTTTACACTACGGGGCCACGGCGGTGCCGCGACCCCGGTTGTATGTAGCAGCTCTCATATTATATATATAGTCTCATTCTCAATACTCAACTTAATCTCATATAACATAAGTCTTCCGTTTAAATAACACTATACGGAATGAACAGTTGATCATTTATTTTTGTGGTGTAATAGTAAAGTTTCTTTCTTCCCGGAAATGACATTTATAAATTTCATGTGCTTTAGAATTCTTCTTCGCTTGTTAACTTCACTTAGCTTCTTTGAAGTCTTCTTTTCGGATGCAATTTCTTCAGGTGATGTCTTCGTTTTATTTCTTTATCTTCTGTTTTTGAATAATTTGCTTCAAAGTTGAAACTATAAACAGACCATGCATGCAACTACTAAAGTAGCTAATGTAATTGTCAGTAATTAATAATATTCGTTAAATGAAAAGCAGCTGACATTCTCACAGAATTTACTCAAATCAAGAAAAAAAGCCCAAGGGAGATGTACGGAATATTTGTGGCTGGTGTATATTCATTATTCGATCGAGCATCAAAGTTTAGTATTTTCCTCTATTGATTCTGATTTAGAGGAAAATACAGCGATATAAAGATTGCTATTACACCAACCAATTTAACTTAGTGGGTGAGAATCTTATAGTTAAATAAAAGTTGGCAATTAATTTTATTAAAAAAATTAACAGCCATCTTATTACTGTTGAAAAAAAAAAAAGGTAAACGATAAAATGCTGCCGCCCGTCCAATATAGTTTAATGATAAATAGTCTCATTATTGAGTTTAGTAATGTTTGGATTCGAAAAGCAAAGCATGATATATATATATATATATATAAATTGATAAAAGCTACTTGGTCAGAAGAAAAAGAGGCCCAATCAAATTTACATGTTTGTTTTATGAACAATTGAATAAGTTTTTCGATTGTCTAAGGAAAAATAAAACAGAATATGAGGGTTTTGTTAATTCTTTGTATAAACCCCATGCTAACATCAACTATATTGTTTTTTTAGGTATATGATATGTTCGGTTATGTAATGTTAGAGAACCACATCTCTAGCATTATATGTGAGATCCTGATTTTAATCTTAGAAATCATACATAATTATATCCGGGATCCTTGACCCAAGAAGTTCCGATCAATCATTTTATATGTTTTTTTTTATTCTTTTTTATGTATAAAAAAATTATGTCAAGACTGAATGGCATGCTTGAGAATTCAAGAGGTTTAATAGTTAGAAAAAATTCGAATGAATAGATATGACTTCTGAGAAAATGTGTTAATTTCCACTAATAACAAATAATTTTCCTAATTATAGCAATGAAAAAAAAATAAAATTATTGATTAATTAACAAATCTGGTTGTATGTTAATATCAATCCCAATCGGCTCTGTTGGTACAAATCCAAAACGGATCCATTTTCCAACCCTGTTTCAGCTGCGTAGTTTGTTTCACTCTTTCTTCGTTTAGACGTCGGAGACTCATCGTTCAAGGTAGAAAACGAAAACGAAGACGAAGAACGCTCCGGAGAGCCACGCTTATTATTGCGAACCCTAACTGGCTCGACATTAGCCGAGCCGATGAGGTGAGGAAAATTAAGCTTGGCTTTGGAGCCGCGCATCTTGAAAGCGGCTTGGTCATAAGCCAATGCGGCGTCTTCCGGAGTCTCGTAGGTCCCCAGCCAAACACGCGCCCCGTTCCTCTTGGGGTCCCTTATCTCCGCCGCGTACTTTCCCCACGGCCTCCTCCTCACACCCTTGTAATGCACCGCCTTCAGTGGCGGCACGTGATCCTCCCGCGCCGCGGCCACTGGAGGCGTCGCCTCGTAATTTCCACATGCATGGAGTTGATCATCAAAAGCAACCCACCCCACGTTGATGGCGTCATGCAAAGCCTTGTGAGTCTCCAATTCCAAATCACTACCACCAAAGCTGGTGGTTGTCAACGTATCGGAAATGTCGAAATCGTCATCGAGAAGATGCCGGCGAATAGACTCCAAGATAAGCAAATCTGAATCTGGGTTAGTTTCTGCATACATTTTTGAGTGAAGTGTATATTTCGGTTGTCTTATTGAAACTGTTTTGAGTTGAAGAATCTCTCTGCTGTTCTCATTTTATATATGAACTGTGTTTTGAGACTTCGAACTTTGAAGAGACGTTTCGTGGAAATTTCACAGCTGCAGCCTGCAAGTGGAGTTCTGTAGTATTTTATTAATAAACTAATTAACCACGTTTTGGTATTTTAATGTAGTTGGGGGTTAGTTACGCAATTATTGATTTAATGATTTTTGTTTGTTTATTGATTTAAGTATATATTTTTAAATTTTTGAGTGGAGTGAGAATTAATTGGAATAAAAGTGAAAGAACCGTTACATTATTGTACTTATCTATATTGGGAATATATATTTTGATGCGATGGCCAGATGGGTTATGTGTAAAGTAATGATCAATACCCTTTATATTTATTTTTTATTTTTTTCATATAACACATGCGTTTATAACAAGTCAAATTTGAAATATTATCGTGTTCAGGCATTCTTTGCCATTAAGACATATTGGGTGTAGTTTAATAATTAAAAGTTTAAAATTATCCTTACAATTAAATTAAATGAATAAACAATGCCCCCAATCTTGAATACATATGATTGTGTTTTTTCAATCACTTTTGAAGATGAAACTTAATTAAGATCATTTTAATCTCGCCTCACATAATTGAGATTAAAATTACGTAAATTAGAACACTTGTTGGTATATAATAGTTTGATACGTAATAAAAGAGTAATGCTATAGTGTCTAAATGATGTGGCAACACTTTGAGCCATTCATTTAATCTGGTATTATTTAAATGAATGGCTCAAAGTGTTGCCACATCATTTAAATACCAAATTTAGACAAAATAGTATCGTAATAGAGAGGGAAGAACTCAGAAATACTGCTTGTAATGAAAGGATTATAAGAATTTGTTGTAGGTATATATTTCACCATAAGGATGGGTCATGGGATCATGGGTGCAATGGCTCCCTTCTTTTTTTTTTTTTTTTTTTTTTTTAATCTATAAAAAAGTGTTATAAAAATTATGATATTATCATTATATTTTACAATTTTACAATTTTGTATTTTTGGTTCTGCCACAGCATAGGGAGGGTCCAGCTAGTTCCCTATAGAATCTATCACTAAATTACCCTTACAAGGGATTAGGGGTAGGCGGAGCGAAAATGACTTTCCACGAGAAAGCCTTGATGCCTCGGGAATTTGTTATCAGAAATCAATCATTAGATTTAAAAGCTTAAATTTTGTGAATGTAAATTAAGATTGTGTAATTTTCAAATTCCATTAATTTTATAAAGTTATACCAGTTTGATCAATTCTAAAATTTAACGACCCGTATGTGAATGTAGTATTATTTTTATATCTGCAGAGAAATATAAATATCCTATTTGTCATATTGTGAGCCTTATATGATCTCTTCAATTTAATGAACTAGACATTTTTATTTTTATTTTTTAACTTTTAGATTTCAATGCGTGGATATATATTAACTATTCAAAAAAAAATATTATTGAACCTGTGTAATAAATAACGTAACAATTATCATCACAATATTATGGTTTCATCATTTTATTTGACAAATTTCATCACTTATTGTGACAATGTTTTCATGCAACTCATGATTTCAACATCTCCACCAATAAACCGCCAAAGTTATACATATATGATATAACTCAAAATCAAATACACAATCTTCGAAATACAAACATTTGCATTTAATTAACTCTCTATATCCTAATTTTGATCTCAATGCACACGTTATATGGTGTGGAATCGCATGAAATCAATATATTCATATTACGTGATGTGATTTAAGTGAGCAATTACTTAGTTAAATAACCTGGAGTTGGTCTGGAAGGTCCAAGAGCTTTCTCTGATCTCCAATTCTGGACCAAAACTTATCTCATCCACCGCGACAGAACCAATCCCGTTATTTCTCCGCTTCGGATTCAACGATGAAGAAGATGGAGACTCTGATGAGCGCCGCTTAGGGCTAACTCGAACCGGCTCCGGATGATCAGAGCCGATCAAATGAGGAAAATTGAGCTTTGCCTTTGCTCCGCGCATCTTGAAAGCAGCTTGGTCATAAGCAAGCGCAGCGTCCTCAGCCAACTCGTAGGTCCCGAGCCAAATCCTCGCCCCGTTCTTCTTTGGGTCCCTTATTTCCGCTGCGTACTTCCCCCATGGCCTCCTCCTCACCCCCTTATAACGCACATCACTCGGCGGCGCACGCTTCGGTACCACCAAATTACTACTCGCCACAACATCATCTCGTGTAGTGATCTCTCGTGCATCAGCCGAAGTAGAAGCAGTTGCAGCTACATTTGTTGTATGAAGTACCTCACTTGACGGATTCCATCCGCTGTTGGCGGCGTCACGTAAGGCACCGTACACCACCATGTCCTCCGAATCCTCCACTTTCAACGGCAAGTCACTCCAGTTTTCCGTCAAAAAGAGACTACTAAAGCTTGAACTCCTGCAATATGTTAATGGCTCATTAATATTATTGTTTCCAGAATTAACAACTGGAAACTCAAAATCATTGACAAGGTGGCGGCCGATTGACTCAAACAAATTCGAGTCTGCTTCTCTGTTCATTTTTTTCTTCAACTACTATTGATTTATTGAATATTGATCTCTCTTTTTTCTTTTCTTTTTTTATGAAAAGCTTTGAAAATTTGAGATATCGTTTTCAACTGATAAGAAAACTCAACATAGATTTATGGCTTATATACAAGAGATCATCACGATTTTTTATTTTTTATTTTAAAAAATACAAGCATTTTATGTATTTCTTTGAAGGTTCATGTCCCTGCAAGTGAGGACAGGTGTTTATGCATATAAATGTGTATATTTATTTTTTTTAGAAAAGAATGTGTATATTTATATATATAATTTTGTCACATGTTTATATATTTGTTGTGATAAATTAATTAATCAACTTATCATAACCTTTGTCTAATTTAAAAAGCATATTTTTATATTTGTTGTGATAAATTAATTAATCAACTTATCATAACCTTTGTCTAATTTAAAAAGCATATTTTCCATTTTTTTTTTGGCTTTTTTTTTAATAAGAGTAATGTTAGACTTTTCAAATTTTCTTAAATTATTTCTCAATGATGTTGATACCGCACGTGCCAATATCACTTATAAAAGAATTTGAGAGGTCTAGCATTATTTTCTTAATAATATTTTTTCTTTCTTTCACTTTACAACTTCCAACGTATATGTATTTATATTGAAATCATCAAGTTACATCAAAAATTTAATTTATACCCTATATTATTTTTTATTCCTTTTGAAGTCATTAAATGCATAAAAAATTATATTTTCATCCCCATCTCATTTTACAATATAAAATAATCATCAATCCAAATACCATAAACCTTTCCCGGAATAAATCCCTTTCACGGCAAGCAAATTACTATACAATCCCTATTGTGTTACTGTTACTAAGATATATTTATTAAGTAATTCTATAAATTCTACTAACACTTATCTATTAAGTAATTATATAAACTTAGGGTAGTATTTGTAATTGTACTTTTAAAGAAATTTAAAAAAAAAAAAAAAAAGACTCAAACAAATTCAAACAAAAACAAAGGGGAGCTATAATTCCAACCGACCTACTCACACTTTTTTATATAGTCAATAGATATATGATTTAATAATATATGAAATTGTTTAATTTGGGTAAAGATGATGAGGTAGATTCGGGTGACGTTCATGAGTTATAAGTCATAACTGTAGTGTTGCTCCACTTTATTTAACATTAGAATAGTTTAATTAGCACACCAATATATATATTAAAAAAAAATGTAGTCATTATTTGTCTAATTAGCTATAATTATTTTACATTTGTTTCAACCGGTCAAGGAAGAAGATGAAAAAAAAAATGGGAAATTTCATTTTTGCCTAGAAAGTCTCAAAAACTACCAAAAAGTCTTAGAAATACACAATAAGTCTTGGAAATACCTTAAAAGTCTCAAAAACAACCTGAAAAGTTTCGGAAATTACTTGAAAAGTCTCGGAAACTACTTGAAAATTCTTATAAATTAGAAAGTAAGTCTTAGAAATACAAAATAAGTCCAGAAACATCAAAATAAGTCTCAGCAGAAACACAAAAAGTGCGAGATTATGGGACAAAAATGAATTTTTCCAAAAAAAATTCATATTCTTCTTCATCGATCTCCACTAAAGGTCGATTTCGACCCCCATTGGAGATATGTTCAACCTCCAATGGAAGCCAATGAAGATGATGAAAAAAAAAATGAAAAACTAAAAACTAAATAAAAAATATATGTAAAGTAATGATATTTTTGGAAGTTCACTTTCTTTAGTGCTTTTAAAACTTAAGTTATTAAAGTGATGATACTCATGAAACACCAACTCCAACGCAAAAGGATGTCATTTTTCGTCAATTCCACTGTTTCAACCACTAACTTGATTAAGATATAGAACGAGAAACAAACAGAAGAATAGTAGGTGACAAGGTGATCATAGTCATCAAGTCATACAAAAACTAATCATAAAATTTTAGGTTATTTAATTTTGAATTTTTTAATATTACTCCACGTTTTTGCTTTTATTTTTTATTTACTAGAATGGTTGAAATTAAATAATAATAGAAATATACTCGATTTCTAATAGCTGCATATATATTTTTTTTTGATAATTTCTAATAGCTGCATAGAAGTTTTGTTCAATAAAATATCTTTCTTCAAAAGTATCTATCTATCTTTCTTCAATAAAATATTTGAAAAAGAAAAGAAAAAAGTATCTATCAATCTGAAACCATTTTTAGAAGTTTTGTTCATGAATTTGACTTTTGAAGAAGTAAGTTGACTATGATTAAAGTCATGACTCATGAAGGCTATAAATTAACAAGTTTTAAAGTTTAAAATATGGAAAATGCTTGGGTACTGATACTGATCCATCAATGGGGTATTAGCACGTGGTATTTTTTCTTTCACTTTTTATATTTATCTCCCTGTATTTTTTCAAAATGGGCCACGTACCAACACCTCATTGGTAAGGTCAGTACCTTGGGCACTAATCAGTCAGTACCCAAGCATTTTCCTTAAAATATATGAGAAAAGCAAGATTTACTATGTTTTTTTTTACATAATAGACACTTAGACCGGGACCTCAAGACATGCTTTGCTTTTATTTTTATTTTCTTTTTTTCAAATTTTTTATGAACTTTTACTGTAATCAGGATCAGAGACTTGGAAAACAATTTTCCAAATCACCAAATATGAATCTGAAGATATTATACGATTCTAATTATAAATTTTGTTTAGCCGATTTCAAACGTACGTAATTATTTATATATTATTTTAGTGTTGATTTTTTTTTTCCTTTTAATACAATATTATTATAGTACGTCCTTGCTAGTTGTAGTCTATGAAAATACGACTACACGAGCGAGAGAGAAAGAAATTATTAACATTAAAAAAAAAATGTTTAATTTCAACCAATCAAGAAAAGCGTAGAACACAAAAAGGTATGATTTCTTTTATTAATTGCTTGCACAGTTGCACCATCTCTTCTAGAAAAAGAAAAAAAGATATATAGTAAAAAGTTCATAACAAAATTTTAAATTCTTAGTTTTAGATGTTTTATCTTCTTAAAATAATTGAATTAAACTTTGGTAGATATTATTCGTCGAATAGTATTAGTGGAATTATAAAGTAACAATTAATATCTATGATTTAATTTATTCAAATTTTTAGGAAGGGTCAACCTATATTAACTTAAATTTTTGATTCAATTTTTTTATTTTAATATCTCAACCATCCATTTGCCAACGTGCTCTTTAATCTAATTGTTGAGATATTGAAGTCAAACAATTGAGTTAAAATTTTAAATTGATATAGTCTGACCCTTTTAGAAAAATCAAATAATTATATTCAACTCTAAAAAGGAAAAAAGAAAAAAAGAATAATTAAATTAGTTTATTTATTAAAAATAGGCACGGGATGACAGGAGATGCTGCCATGTTTAATAAATTATATCTTGACTACATTTTCTGACAAAATACCTATTTATAGGTTTATTTATTTATTATATGTTGAAACATGTGTAATTTAGAATTATTAATTTTGTACACGAGTCATGAGTCATGACCATGTGGGGGTGGTGTTGTTTTCTTTAGTACTTTTATTTTCTTTCCTTTCTTTTAAAGTAATTTCCTCGATTCCTGCATATATAAAATACCATATTAACAGTTGACACTTAACACCGACATTATTCAAATGCATTACATTTGTAGAAGAATTAATTTAATATTTAAGTATATCTTTATTTCATTTTATGTTCTTTATCATCTTTTACGATATACTCTTTATAAATTAATAACCTTAGTTAATGAAGAAGTTTATTATTATTATTATTTTACGATATACTCTTTATAAATTACGCCATGGTCTGTATGTTGGATCGTGGAGTAGGACAGATATAAAATCCCAGTCCACACCCCCGGTTACATAAAGATGCAAACGCCTTCGCCTGGGTGGGATTCGAACAGCTGGCCTGGTAGTTACCTGTGCCCCAAGCTCGTCCTTCCACCAGCTAAGCTAGCATCCTTATGGCTGGCCATAATGCAATTGCCAATAGTAGAACCAAGGTAACCACCTTGTGGTTAATTAAGGAAGAAGTTGATGATGATAAAACACTTACAAACAATAAAGAATTGAAAGCATCAACGATATTAAATAATTTATTGTTATAATATAAAATTTAATAATTTATTGTTGCAATAGAGAATTCAACCCTAAATTTTTTAAATACGTTACAAAAATTTAGAAATAAAATTCAACTAAACTTAAATTTTAAGGAAAAACAAACAATTTATAATAAATTATATATATAATTTTTAATTTATAAAAGGAGTAAAACCATATATTCTTATAAGAGAACTGAAATTCCTTATCTTGAAATTTTGCACAAGTGGGAAATTTTATATATTTAGGCCATCATAGAAAACAATAATGACTATAATATGTGGATAACAAATTACATAACTGTGGTAAGTGCACTAGCTTTCAATTAACTAGTTCAACATTGCAAAAAAAAAAAACAAAAAAAAAACAAAAAAAAACAAAAAAAAACACTTTTTCAACAGAAAAAGAAAAATAATAAACAATTGAGCCACATGGACCTTTATTAATTCTATCTTTATTCCCTATTGCCCTCCCACCAATGACTCAAAAAAATTGCATATATTACAATTGACAAAAACAAAACACATCGTTCTCGCTTTTAATATTCTAAACAGTTAAGAAATTAAAAACGTGGATTTTCCATGGAAATTTCATAGAAACGGTGAGAAAAAAAAAAGAACAAAAAGTAAAATATTCAATGAATTATATTGTTTCAGTGTCAAAATCTTCCTCTAAAAAGTCCATATATACTATATATTACATGTACATTTAAACATATTTTCCATAGCATTTCTTTTCACAAAACCCTAACAAATTAAAATCAAACCCTAGAGAAAATGTACGGATTGAGTACCTCAGATTCTGACTTCTCTCTTTTAGACTCCATCAACAAGTACCTCCTCGCCGACAAGGTGGCTTTCGAAACTCCCACGATGATCCCGGCTTTGTTTTCCGATAATGCTCCGGTTTATAGCCGGAGTTCAAGTTTTAGTAATCTTTTTTTGACTGAGAATTGGAGTGATGATCTCTTCCAGAGTGAAAACTTTAATGGGTTTGGTTCGTTGGATCAAGTGGCGGATTCTAATGTCGTGGCTGTGAATAATGCGATCAAACCGGAGCTGAAAGATGAGCATGATCATGATCAAGTGGAGATGGTCATGAGGAGTGGTGATTTTGATGTGGGGCGTGTTAACAACGCGCCTCCTAGACCTTCTAGGGGGAGGGGGTTCAGGGGAGTGAGGAGGAGGCCGTGGGGGAAGTACGCAGCGGAGATTAGGGATCCAAAGAAGAACGGTGCCAGGGTTTGGCTCGGGACCTACGAGACGCCCGAGGATGCTGCACTGGCTTATGATCGAGCTGCTTTCAAGCTCCGTGGCTCGAAAGCCAAGCTGAATTTCCCTCACTTGGTCGGCTCACGTGGCTGGGAGCCGGTCAGGGTGGGTCAACGGCGCCGCTCGCCTGAGACTTCCTCTTCGTTATCGTCCTCCACGTTCATGTCGGATAATGATTCGCCAAACCCTAAAAGGAGAACAACCGACGTCGCATCTTCAGCTAACTGTGATCAGTTTGTGATAAACTGGTTTTAATATTGCGATGCTCTTTCAATTATACATGCAGAGATTTTTGATGTGTGATGATAATTGAAGTTAATAGTATTATTTGTTGTGGTAATTGTGTTAAACTTTTGTAGCTGAAATGGAGTTTAAATTATTAATTACCTACTATATAATGGAGTTTAAATTATTAATTACCTACTATATAATCTCTCTCTCTCTCTCTCTCTCTGAAGAGAACTAAAAATAATATGAATTGTGAGGAATTTCTAAATATGGATTTATTTCAATTTTAATATTATGAAATGAGATAATTAGATTGACACATAGTAATGTTTGCTCTAATTATTTTTTCATTTATGGTAAAAATAAATCCAAGTATGGGCATGAAATGAGTCACGGATCTTGTTTAATTTTGTCGAACTATTTTTATTAAACATATTTTTTTTGTTATAACTAAAAAAATGTTTGATAAATAATCTTTGAATTGAAAACTCCATCCACATAAGTGTACATCACCTCTTAGCACATGTGATAGTGCATTTCTCTTTTTACATATATAAAAAATAGTTTACCTCAATTCATTCCACGTACATCGGTGGTGAGAGGTTCAAGTCTTATCATATATATACGTATTTTACAAGTATGTGTAACAAATTTTCTCTCGATCAATTTGTTGGGAGTAGTTAAAATATATATATAAACTTCATATGTGACTTAGAAGAGAAGTTAGTACATTCTACAATGAAAAAGATGAAGATATATATATATTATTATTATTATTATAGAAATCACAACTCACTAAATTATTCTTCTAGGTATTATAATACTTATATATATATAATACTTCTCAAATCAGGACCGTCCTGACTTTATAATTTCAGGACGTCCAACCACAGCCACACATTCATAGTGGGCCCACAACCCCATATTAACAAATATCCACACCCAATATGAATGTGTGGTTGTTGTTGGACTTATAATTTCATAACATCCTTAATAGAGAACCACTATATATATATAGTGTTATTTTGTCCAAATTTGATGCTCAAATGATGTGTGACATCACTACTATAATGCATTCATTTAAATTATATTAGATATACATGATTTAAATGAATGAATTATAATAATATTTTTACATCATTATACAATAATGCTACTTTCAAAATATAAAAACTTAATTATTACATGTGATTAAATATTTCTCATTTTTTCTTCATTTACTTGGTAAGTCAGACCGAGAAATCATATCCAAAATCATAATATTTATACAGGATGGTGAAGAAATGCCGTAACCTGTGTAGGTACAGATTTGTTTTTTAATTACTGTTTTTGGTCTTGGTCATAGTAAATCCTCTCATTTTCCTCACGTGGAAACACTTCTATTTGGTCAACAAAACGTGTTCTAAATTCTATTTTCAACATTGAAATGAACGTTTGAAAGAAAAAAAAAAACAAAAAAAATAATAATAATTCAAATACAATCAACAACGACAGTGTTGAATATACGGTAGTTGAACAACGACAGTGTTGAATGTACGGTAGTTGAATGCGGTACACACCACATTGTTTACAATAAATAAGGAAAACCTTTAGATTTCATAAACTATGAGTTACACGTTGATCTTATAAAGTCACAGAACTATCAGATTCAATAATTATTGACTTAATGGATGGTAGTAGTATGGTACTAACAATAATAATTGAATTAATTAATGGATGGTACAAATAGTGTATATATATATATATATAACTTCATCAGTGCGTTGGATGTGAACCATTAAATTTACATATTTTGACTTAAAGTGTATGAACTTGTCAAAGCTTCTCTATAATCAGTTGTCCATATACATTGGTACTGATATAGTTACATCAGTGCGTACTGATGTAAATGGGATCATATTATATATAGTAGTTGAATCTTTTATATATGTTTGTTATTTTTTCATAATCGTTGAATTTTTTGTGTTGATGATAAGTGATATATATTGGTGGATAGCTTTACTTTATAATATAAAAAGACTAGTCAATTGGATTGTGACATTGATATTCATTCACATATTCTTAATTAGCTTCATACATCTGTTGTTCTCTAATAATGTTAATTAGTACAAATTCTACTTAAATGAATATATAAGTTTAATTATGCCAAGAGATGCAATGGTCAGATTGAATATTTCCCTTGACGAAACCAATTATTTATTTATTTATTGACATGATTGTAAATTAATAATCTATCCAACAGATGGAAATTGAGATTACTCAGCGATAAATTCTCAAAATATTCTTCATCAATTAATAAATATTAACAATATATGATTATTGTGTTGATCTCAGTAGAAAGCAATCAGTTAATTAAACACTATTACAAGAAGCTTTGAGCTTTTGAGGTATATATATATTACAGATTATAATTTATATTAATTGGATCACTGTAACTCGAATATATCAATTTGTAAACTGTACAAGTAGAAGAGAAGAAGAAGCTGATTTCAATTTTCAAATATCAGAGGTTTTATGAACGCTGTAGGAGGGATTTCAGTGGTTTTTAATCCAAGATACACAAATGCTTTTGCTGATAATCTAGCTAAAATGGGATCCAGCAGGATGGGTGATAGGCTTGAGTGGGGGGACAATCGGACATATGATCAGGGTTGCTGTGTTTTGTCTTTTGAGTGGTTCCTTTGCTTTTGTTTTTGCTCTTTTTGTGTTTTTTGGTTTCGTTGCCTGTTGGTGGCTTTTGCCCCTTTGTGTTGTGGCTTTCCTTTCCGGCCTGCCGGCCGATGAATAAATCTCTTCTTGTTAAAAAAAAAATAAAAAAATTCAAGATAATTGTTTCAATTTTCAATTTGCTGACCATTGTTCTAGAGATTGAATGAAGAAGACGTAGAATTGCAGGAAAATTGGTTGATGGGTGTAGAAAACAGCAGGTTTATTTTTGATATTTTATCTAATTTAAAAGTTTTATTGAAAAAAATAAAAAAAGAGTGGTGTCATTGGCATATCCACTACTAAACTATTTATACATCACTTTTTAAATTATTTAGTATTCTTTTTTTCCTTTATCAAATTACTTAAAGAGATATACAATTTTTGTTAAAAAAAATATATATACAAAGTAAAACTAATAAAACCTCACTTTCTTTATTTCAAAACTCTAATGATATAAATTATTTCAAATCGCTGAATATTTACTATTTTTGTTTATATTTTCTTTCATATCTCGATCTCATGTTTCCCATATTTAGAATTTATTGATTTTATTGTTTCACATATTTGTTTTGTTTTTATTTTCAAATTCCAGATCCATGTTTGTTATTATTTCCTCTTGGTTTATTTTCTTTTAGATCTTCCAGACATTCTGTGATTTGTATCAATTCTTTTGTAGATTTTATTCCGGAGAGTTTAATGTTATTCACCCAATTAAAAAAAAAAAAAAAACGACGAAATTGCATCAAGAATCGCAACCAAGAAAACCTAATCTCCAATGAAACAAAACAATCATTCAAAAAAATCATTAGACGATCAATATTACACTCACAGCCAACAATCCAATCTACTACATAAAATAAATAAATAAATAAATAATTGCATCTAATAACTAATAAGGATGGTTTCACCATGAAATAAGAAGAAAAAAGAAGTACCGTGAATGGATGTGAGAAAACTGTATATAAAGATTATATATGAAATGTATTTATTTATTTTTTATTTTTTTGGAAAAAGATATGGAGTGTATTAAGTTTGAAAAATATGTAAATGGGCAATCCTCAAAATATATCAAAAACATTAATGAAACCATTTAACTTTATATAATTAAATCAAAATTTTAAAAAATGGGATATAAATAGTTCAGTAGTGGGAGTGCCAATAGCACCCAAGGAATAAAATATCGATATCGATATCCATATCGGGCTTCTAAATTTATGGATATATCAGGAATATTATCGATATCGGTGGATATTCGGTAAAAAATTAAAAAAATAATGGATATTTACATCTAAAGTTTAGAATTTTTTTGTGTAACTTTAGGACAAACTTAAACAAGTAATTATACATCAAATGAATCATATTTCAACGATAAATTAGTATAGTTATGAGTTTATTATAAATTATAACATAGATAGAGTTTGTATATAATTTTTAAAATTAAGTATTTAATAGAATAATATTTTGTTTCACTTTTACAATATTATATACAATATAAAGAGATTAAATATTTAATAAACAAAATTATCATTAAAAAATATATATAGTTCCATACTTCCAAGGTTCTATCATAAATCATAATTCATACATAATAATACATTACATATCTGAAATTTAAAACCAAAATGAATTCTTTGCTGATTCAAATACATAAGATACATTTCTATCTTGATTCGAACAATAATTTTCCCAGGAAAACGTGCTAGCATAGTTTTCAAGTATTAATATGCCACACGTATGTTGCTTGATCTCTTCCAACTAATCCATGAATTAGATAGTTTGGATTTACTCAATTTGGTGAATATTGTTGATCTGCATGCAAGGTATTGCATATGACATTTGAGGAGAATGATAATCAAATATACTGCAGCCACTATAACTACCATAATATGGTACATGAGAACCTGATCTTGTCTGCGAATCACTCAAAAAACTATTTTCTGTGTCCATATATACTTATTAAGGAAAGAGACATATTCAAATAATCATCATCAATTTGACTTGTTCCTCCATGTTGTCTACCACGATTTTGATCAAAATGACCTGCATGAGCATCCCAACTTGTTGCACTATTCCAACCTGTTGCACTAACATCCCAACCTCTGGCACGAATATCCTAACTTGTTGCACCAGAATCCCAACCTCCTCTATCATCTCCATCATCTCCATCATCTTTTCCTCCATTATTTTTATCAGAGGTATGTTAGTCATCGGAAGAGTTGCTAACAGTAACTCCATGATCTACACCAACTTCTTATCTAATCATGTTCAACATTTATTCCCATGTCTCGAGCATAAGAAGCAATTTGTGGATCATGATTTCCCTCATCATCATCCAAATAGGTAGGTCTAACTCAGTCAAAAAAAGGATTCTCATTGTTGTCCCCTGCTTCAGCAACTACTTGAAGTAGATTCATAAAATCAGTTTCATCTACTTTATCTTTTTTAGCTGTCATATCCCTAATTTTCAACTTCATATTATAATAACAATAAACAAGTTGTTCAAGTTTGGAATAGGCAAGACGGTTTCTTTGTTTTGTGTGGATTAAAGCAAATGTGGACCAATTTCTTTTGCATGCAGAAGATGATGCTGTTTGTGATGATGCTGTTTGTGACAATACACGAACTGCTATTGCACGTAATGATGGAGCACAATCTCCATACATTACCCACCAATCAGCTGCAATAAAAATTAGTAAGTATTGTAAGTATGAATACCATTTCAATGATATTATTATTTATTATTATTACATAGATTTTTATAATAAAACTTATATACCTGGTTGCATTTTGCTTCTAGCTGCTCGTTCACTAAAACTTTTCTTTCCATCTTTAAAGTATATGAGCTACATTCATGACTCATGAGATCAGTATATAAATAACATATAAAAATATGAGTATATGACACAATACTCTCATGCAAAGAAGTTATAATATTGGAATTATAAAATTGATTGTAGGTTGTAACTTTTATTTCAAATGTATTGATTGCATTTCACTTTTTCAAAAGCATTGATTACATTTTACTACTTTTTAAACGTATGCATGTGAATATTTGATGTACTTTGATTCTTTAAATAATTGATGTACTTTTTATTTTTTTGTTTTAATTTTTGAATAAAAATCATGGGTTTTAGTGTTTTACACAAGCAGATCAGATTGCTTTCACAATCTTTGCCCAATTCTACTTTAGTAATTATACTATTGACTATTATGTTTGAAAATTTTATAAATTTGTTAATGCTTCTTTTAAAATAATTTATAATATAGATTATTTGAACAATAATTTAAGTGTTTAAGATTAATTTAATTTTTTTTTTTTTTTTGCAAAATATCCCCGGATTTCGGGATGAAATTCACAATATTTTGGGAATATCGGGATATTTCAGAAATATCGGGAGATTTTTATAGATATTTCGAAATCAACTGGATATTTGCTAGACATTGGATATTACCCCTGTTTCGATATCGATCCCTCTAAAATATGGATATATCGGTGGATATGTCGATTTTACAAACCCTAATAACACCACTAAAATAAATGGTTGCCACAAGAAGTTTTTTGGGTGACAATAAAGCCACCGTTAAGAAATCAGTGATTTGGGTCGAATCAATGGATCGGTTGGCGATGGAAAAAAGCCCTAAAGTGTAATACAGTTCGATATGATGGTGACCCACAAGGCCCAAGCCCATCTACAATGCGGGCTAAAGTCCAAATTCAGTTAACTTTTGGGCTTTAAAATGTGACCGGTCACGTCAATTGGTTATGCGGGTGACCCACTAGGCTAAAGCCCATCCACAATGCGGTTTAAAGCCCAAACCCAGTTATGATCCATTGACGTACCCAGACACGTCAGCGATGTGCAACTGACGTGTCCAAGCACGTCAATTAAAATCCATGACCTGTCTTACTGACGTGCCAGTTGAGTCAGCACAGAAGTGGGCCCCAATCCCTAATCGAATTCGCGGGAGCCCAAAACATTTTCTTCAATTTAAAGACGACGGTTAAATTATGGTTGAAGTGACAGTTGGTTTCAGTCGTCATCAATGGAACGCTGGATCGGTATTTTGAAGGTTCCACTGAACCCTAACAGCAGGACTTATTACAGAGTCGGCGCATCTCTCTGTCTTTCAATTTCTTCAAAAACCCTAATTGTAAGTTTAATTTTTTTCTTTTTCTTCTTTCACTGAAGAAACCCTAAAAAACGCAACAATTTTATATTTTTCAATGCAGGTGCCTTCTGCAAACGCGATATTCTTTAATGGAGATCGAGTTCAAGGGACCGGGAATAAGGTCGTTGAGAGGCTATCGGATTTGCAAAAGATAGCTGAGATTTTGGTTTCGAAATTTGGTTCTTCTGTCAATGCTTGGGTTATTGAGGCTTCTGATTTCAATGGGCCTTTTGCTGTTTACAAGGATTTTGTTCCGTCTGTGAATTCCAGAGGCGAGCCGGAATCGTATTCTCCGGTTGGGTTTCCAGCTTCTACTGCTACCGTCTCTCTCTTATCGAATTGCTTCAAAGAGGTAGTGTTTTTGGCTCTCATTGGATTTTTTGTTGCGGATGCATTTAATTGGAATTTAATTGCTTGTTTGTGCTGCTCTACTTGTTGAATCTGTGAGAAACTTGTATGAATTGCATGTGTTATTAGGTCTTATTTTGCGGTTTTGGGAATGTTGTTTTAGTATGTGATTTTGCTGGTTAAATGCTGCTTCCTGGAAGTCACCTTTAGAGAAGCATTTCAAGTTCTTTTATAGTCTCAATTAGGGCATTTGGTCGTGTTGAAACGCACCCTCAAGTTAGAAGCATCAAGCATAAACATTGTTACGGTCTGCCACTACAGTTTTTTGATTCAATTTGTTACTTTATGCTGAAGAGCCTCTTATGATACTGTATATATCTTCAAGAGAAGTTAGCCTACATGTTGAAGTAGGAACCGGGTGTATTGGAGTTTTTTGATTAGTTCAAAGGATGGGGTTGCTGTTTCAGTATAGAATTATCATTTATATACTTCAACTAGCAAAGGGTATGATTATGCACATGTTTTCTTTACTGAAGCGAGTTAGTATAAACTGATGAAAGTTTAGGAGCAAATTTTTCCTATTGAATTCCACTTTAGGTGGCATTGAAACTTTTAGGTTGTTTGAATACCGAATAATACGTTGTTGACAATTTTGCAGAATTGGCAACTCTAATAGATCCCCCATAATTTTGCAGTATATTGTCCATACTTCCATCACCCTTTTATTATGGAATTCATTAATTTTTGACACTATGTTTTTGTCGATATCACAGGCAAAGCGCATCATTTCAAGAAGAGAGAGAGAACCATTTGCTGCTAGCTCATCTGAATCATGTTTTGATCAACTCAAAACAATCATCATGGGGTTTAGCAAGGGTGGCACTGTACTTAACCAGCTTGTAAGTGAGCTCGGGTTTACAGAAGCAAAATCGGCTAGAAGTGCAGACAATGTAAAGGAACAGCCCATGAGCAGGGAATCTTCTACAATTCAAGAAGAGACTCGTATCATTCCAAGAACTAAGGAAAACCTTTTAAACAGCATTGCTGAAATCCACTATGTAGATGTAGGCTTAAACTCTGCTGGTGCATACATCAATGACCGAAATGTGATTGAGAGAATCTCCAAGTGCCTTGCAGAGGAGTCAAGAGTAATCCGTTTTATGCTTCATGGAACTCCTAGACAATGGTGTGATAGCAGGCGAGTTTGGATCCATAATGAGAAAGACAAATTGGTTAATCTGCTTGAATCTGAAGCTCGGAAGAATGGTGGGAGTTTACAGGTTTGTGAGAGATTCTACTTTGCAGATAGACCCCCTGATATGCAGATGCATTTTGAAATTATTGAAAGTATGGATGTCAGTTAAATCTAGTAGTAAAGATGCACATAGTTTAGCTGACACATGATGGCTGTTAGTGTATACTTATAGTTGATACCGTTGTATTGTATGTACGGACATCTTTGCTTAGAACAATATACGTACGAATAATATGTAGGATCATTCATCTTGTTGTTCGTCTCGTACATTTGGAAATTCTTTTGAAGGATCTTAAATTCTTTTGATGGATTGATGATGAATTTACAATTCTTTTGTTTGGAGTTGAATTGAAGTATTGTTAGTTGTTGCTCTTGTAAATTCAAGTAGTTTGCTTGTTTGATGGAATTTTTTTGGCAAAGCGGCAAGTCTGTCTTACACTAAAGCCGTCCTTTGGGCATTGAAATGGTCCAGGTTTGCTTTATAGACAATCTGCTCTATCCAATTGGATCATCACTATAGTTTGATCATCTATATGAATAATAATTTTGATATTGATTATGATTTGCATTGCAGGATGCGAGTCAACAATGTATAAAAAACAATTACTAAATTATAAGTTAAAATATGTAGACAATTAAATATATATATATAAGGTTTCTATGTTTTTTTTTTTTTTTTTTTTGTGTCTTGAGAATAAATAAGAACACAAAATTCAAAAATTGATTTTGCTATTATTATTTTTTAGATTTCTACCGACTGCTCTTAATTTGACCAGTTAGAGAAATCAATTGACAATAGTGAATATAAATGTAATAATCAGAAAACATGTACGGCACCAACTTGAGATTTGAACACGACTGGTTTATTCTTGATAATTAAATAATTAATTTTTATTTATTTAGAGTTAGATCCCTTTCTATTCTTGAATTATTTATTGTTGTACGGCTATACTACCAAAGAACAATAAGTTAAAAATGTTAAAAATGTGTCTTCATCTCTGATTTCTCGATTCCTCATTCATTCGGTACAAGTCTCCGTACTATTCGAAGTTTTGAGATACAAGATATAAATCATATAACTCAAAACCCACAATCTCATTGGATGGTACTGGAAAGATTTACGACAACAAAAGAGAAAACAAAATGGTAATTGTAATTTTGCATGCTAGGTGGTGGAACCCAAAGATCTTGGCGGCAAATTAACTAACATTTAAAAATTAGTTAGTTAAACTCATTTATATATAAAATATATAAAACTAGCTGGAGCCGTTTCAGGCGCCGGCCGGCCGACGGATCTTCACAAGTAAATAATAACACCAGTAGCTTCTCTGGAATAGTTTGTCACTTTCACATGCTTGACCAAATGCCACGTGTACAATCTCTCATTTTCTATGTGGAGTTTCTTGGTTTCTTCTGTTTGTGTGTGTGTGTGACTTTGTCTGGTTCAAAACTGATGTTATTTGGCTCTTCATCTACTTTATATATGACCCTTCTTGTTCAGACAATCCTGCACATCCTTGAACTCTCGTCTCTTTTGAACTGAAAAAAGAAAAATATATATATATTGGGCCAGAGATTTCAAGACTTATAGGTGTGAGTTTACAATTTTCATTTTGGATTATGTGTTAAATGACACTACTTAGTTCATTAATATTCATTTATTGTACTAAAGTTAACTTATAAGGTTAGTTCTTTTCAGTTTCTCTCTCTTTTAAGATGCAAAAATGGTTGGATTTTTAAGTATTTGACAGTGCAGATTGTCTATCAAGTACTAACGACTCATCGGAAGCTAAAGGAGTTAACAAACGATGGGGCTTGATGCCGTGAACAGGGAAGCTGTTGATCTGGTATGTTATTATTGGAAGTTTTTCTTTTCATGGCATGTGCAAATTACACAAAATGTAAATATTCTTAGCTATGAATAATGACACAGTATATTTGTTAACAATCAAAATGCTTTGTAGGAAAATATACCCATTGAAGAAGTTTTGGAGAATTTGAAATGCACAAGGTCGGGCTTGACTTCCGGTGATGTTAAAGACCGGTTGGATTTATTTGGATACAATAAACTTGAGGAGAAAAAGGTTAGTTTTCAGTTTGATTTCTCGGTTTTTTCTTAGTTTTTGTGATATTCTTTTTTGTGCTAGTTTTCAGTTTGATTTCTCGGTTTTTTCTTAGTTTTTGTGATTTTCTTTTTTGTTTATTCTGTTTGATCATTTCTTAGTCTCATAATTAGGTGGTTGTTCTGTTTGTTTCTTCTATAGGAAAGCAAAATATTGAAGTTTTTGGGCTTTATGTGGAATCCTCTGTCATGGGTCATGGAAGCTGCAGCTATCATGGCTATTGCTCTTGCACAAGGAGGCGTAAGTCTACATGATTCATCAAGTGTTTCGACGTTGAATCATGAGGTCGTTGATTTTAGTCTAGCGATGATCGTGTTCTGAGGTTACTTCTTTGTTGTGCAGGGAAAAGATCCTGATTATCATGATTTTGTTGGCATCATAATCTTGCTTGTCATCAATTCTACAATCAGTTTCATAGAGGAAAATAATGCAGGCAATGCAGCTGCTGCTCTTATGGCTCGTTTGGCCCCGAAAGCCAAGGTCTCTTTTACACCTTACCCTAACCGCTAACAATTAGTTGTATTGTTTATTAGAAAATTTACACCATGCCTGTGGCATCAGATCTTTATCTTAGAATCAACTTAGACTATTCCTTCCAGGTCTTACGCGATGGAAAATGGAGCGAGGAAGATGCTACAGAGTTGGTCCCTGGTGACATAGTCAGTATCAAACTTGGAGACATTGTTCCGGCTGATGCACGTCTACTTGAAGGAGATCCTTTGAAAATTGATCAGGTAGTTACTCTCCAAAAGTGTATGCATGCATTAGTTCACAGTTAATGTCTGTTTAGAGTCTGTGATCAGAGGGAACATACAGATTCTATTATAGTCATGAAACATGAAAGGTTTACGATGTGATCTAAATTTCAAGTTTTCATTCTTACTTGTAGTCGGCTCTTACTGGGGAATCTCTTCCGGTAACCAAGAATCCAGGTGATGGGGTTTACTCGGGATCAACGTGCAAGCAAGGTGAAATTGAAGCAGTTGTTATTGCGACCGGAGTCCATACTTTCTTTGGGAAGGCAGCTCATCTTGTCGAAAACACTACACATGTTGGGCATTTCCAGAAGGTTGGTTCACATATGCAGCTCTATGTGAAAACAAAAACTATAATAATGTCAATTTAGTATTAACTATTCTAACTTTTTTTATGGTTGCAGGTCTTAACAGCAATCGGAAACTTCTGCATTTGCTCAATTGCTCTTGGACTGGTTATTGAAATCATTGTAATATACGGGATTCAACACAGGGGATATCGTGTTGGTATAGATAACCTACTTGTCCTACTAATTGGTGGGATCCCTATAGCAATGCCTACCGTTCTCTCTGTTACAATGGCCATTGGTTCACACCGTTTGTCTCAGCAGGTTCGTGAAAGCAAAACCACACTTTAGAATGCCTGATATGTACTTTATAAGTTGTCAATTATGTCCTAAATCTACATAGTTGTATAATTTGTTCGAATCATGGGCATCTTCGTATCTGTGCAGGGTGCAATAACAAAAAGAATGACCGCGATTGAGGAAATGGCTGGAATGGATGTGCTGTGCAGTGATAAAACAGGCACATTGACACTAAACAAGCTTACGGTGGACAAAAATATGATTGAGGTACACTCTTGATGGCTCTATATGGTTTAGAATTTCCATCTGATGAATCTTAGTAATGTACCAATTAAAGATTATTTTTGAATTCGCAAATAAGCCGATATCATCTGCATCATTGCAGGTTTTTGCCAAAGGTGTTGACAAGGATATGGTGGTACTTATGGCTGCAAGAGCATCAAGGTTAGAGAACCAAGATGCTATCGACGGTGCCATTGTTGCAATGTTGTCAGACCCCAAGGAGGTACTGAAATAAGTGTTTAGTTATTCAGTCACTGTAAAAATTTATACTATGCTTTTGTTATGAGCAGTTAGCAATAAATTTTGTTGGTCTTCTATGTTCATTAATATTTTCTATTCGATTTTGTTTCTTTCTTTCGTACCGAAACTAACTATTCGATGGTTGTTTTTAAGGCACGAGCTGGAATCAAAGAAATTCACTTCCTCCCATTCAATCCGACTGATAAGAGGACTGCGCTTACATACTTAGATGGCGCTGGTAAAATGCATAGAGTCAGCAAAGGTGCACCAGAGCAGGTAAAACATAAAATTTTATTGTCATTAAAGCAATTCATAGTAGTGCATCCAAAACTGCTAAGCTCTTTTATTGTATGCTTTGTAGATTCTCCATCTGGCACACAACAAATCAGAAATTGAAAAGAAGGCACATGCAATAATCGACAAGTTTGCTGAACGTGGACTTAGATCCCTTGGAGTTGCTCGCCAGGTGATTATTTTTTCTTTTTTGTTGTCATATACAAAATTCTCTCATCAATATCCTAAAACAATGGAGTTTCTTTCTTACCAGCAAGTGCCAGCTGGTACCAAAGATAGTCCTGGTGGTCCTTGGGAATTTGTTGGTCTTCTACCCCTCTTTGATCCTCCTCGCCATGACAGTGCTGAAACGATTAGAAGAGCTTTAGATCTCGGTGTCAGTGTTAAAATGATTACAGGTGTGTGTGTGTGTGTGCGCCTCTTCTAGTGAACGCAGTGGATGTCTGGATGCATGTGACTTTGCACTCGTGTTGAAATTATTAAGCGTTTTTCAAGCATCTACATTATCAATTAATTCAGTGAGAACCTTTGCAGGTGATCAACTTGCCATTGGTAAGGAAACAGGAAGAAGGCTTGGAATGGGCACAAACATGTACCCCTCATCGGCTTTGCTTGGTGAGAGTAAAGATGAGGCAAGTTCAGCACTTCCTGTTGATGACCTCATTGAGAAAGCTGATGGTTTCGCCGGTGTCTTTCCTGGTGAGTTTACAGCTTAAGAATCTGTTAACCCCATATCATTGATTTTTCCACCCAATTTCTGATTTCATATTTTACATCTGCAGAACATAAATACGAGATTGTGAGAAGATTACAAGCTAGAAAGCACATCTGTGGAATGACTGGTGATGGAGTAAATGATGCTCCTGCATTGAAGAAAGCTGACATAGGTATTGCTGTGGCAGATTCCACAGATGCTGCCCGTAGTGCTTCAGATATAGTTCTAACAGAACCTGGGCTGAGTGTGATCATAAGTGCTGTCTTAACAAGCCGTGCAATCTTCCAAAGAATGAAAAACTACACGGTAGTCTTATGCTTATTACAATATCCAAGCTGTTTTACAATTTAGTGAAAGCCTAAATTTTCCAAATGCAAACTAAGTTTCGTTTTTCTACCCCAGATTTATGCCGTGTCTATCACCATACGTATTGTGGTAAGTTTCCCCTTCAAACTAAATTTCTATATTTATGCAACAACAAAAAAACCATGAAGTGCATCTTGCATTAGTCACGTCTCATTTGCAATTGCTTCTGTGGAACAGCTCGGATTTATGTTGCTCACAGTCTTCTGGAAGTTCGATTTTCCACCTTTCATGGTTCTCGTGATTGCCATTCTTAATGATGGTTAGCCTTTTTATTTTCTTTACTGTTTTTATCTCTTTAATATATTTTTTTCGTTTCAGAATCTGCATTTTTATGTTACATATCTTGCTTGTTCACTCCTACCGGCTGTCTTACAGGTACTATCATGACCATATCTAAAGATAGGGTCAAGCCTTCTCCACTCCCTGACAGTTGGAAGCTCAGTGAAATTTTTGCAACTGGAGTTATCCTTGGTAGTTACTTGGCTTTGATGACAGTCGTGTTCTTCTACGCAGCTTATGAAACTAATTTCTTTCCGGTATATTCCCTTCTTGGATCAGTAACATAATGTCCTCTAGTCCTTTGATTCCTACGAAAATTAAGTAGAATTGTCACACTTCACATCTTATAATTAGTTTCCAATGCCAGCACTAACAACACAGTTGCTTGCCTTTCATTAAAGTATGCAATGAAGGAGAGTGACCGACTCTTCTTTTATTCTTTTTGACAGAAACATTTCCATGTAAGGGACTTCAATCAACACCATTTTAACATGTCAGATGATAAAGTTTCCACAGATCTTAATGGAAAGTTGGCATCTGCTATATATCTTCAAGTCAGCACCATTAGCCAGGCCTTAATTTTTGTGACTCGCTCTAGGGGCTGGTCATTCACTGAGCGACCAGGCTTTCTACTTGTCGTGGCCTTCATTATTGCTCAATTGGTATTGTGCCTATATCAGTATCTTCCACATATTATGTCCTGTAATTTACTTCCCGCCCCGTATTCTAATCACAAAATCTTAACCTTTTGCAGATTGCAACCGTGATATCTGCCACCGCAAATTGGAAGTTCGCAGGGATAAAAAGCATAGGCTGGGGATGGACGGGGGTCATTTGGTTGTTCAATATCGTGACCTACTTGGCGCTTGATCCTCTCAAATTTGCTGTCAGATATGCACTCAGTGGAAGAGCTTGGGGTCTACTTGTAAACCAAAGGGTGAGTCTTTTCTCTTCAAATCATTTGGATTACCATAAGTACAAACTTGGTCAAGAAATTTTTCATTTCTTCACAAATTCCAATCAATAAAAATTGCAATGTAAGCCAAACTTGTTTACTGGTTTGTACCAGACTGCATTCACTGACAAAAAGGACTTCGGCAAGGGAGCTCGTGAGGCTGCATGGGCGGTTGACCAACGATCAATAAGTGGTCTCCAACCCTCTGAGATGAGAAGGTTTACTGAGAAGAACAATTTCGGGGAAATCAATGGGATGGCAGAAGAAGCTAAACGGCGTGCAGAGATCTCAAGGTCAGTTACCTACATTTCTGGTTATTGTGCAAGAAGAAGAAAAAAAGGTATAGTGTTATTCATGATTTATATTGACTGTGCAGGCTGAGGGAGATTCATACCCTGAAAGGAAAAGTTGAATCATTTGCCAAGCTAAGGGGTTATGACATTGATGCCATGAACAACCACTACACTCTCTAAGTGACCTAGTTCTGATCATGAATATATATATATATATTTTTCACTTCTTGGGTGGAATTTGTATGAGCTTGTGATGAATTTACAACTTCTAATTGTTCTTGCATTTTTATGATTCGTATAGCTTTATTATTTATCAACAAGATGCCATTTTTTCTATTGTCTCTTTGAGTTGGTGTTTATAATTAGTATTATTTGTGAATTATTACAATTTTGGATTGAGAGAGATTCTTCGATACTCTCGGTGTATACATCCTGACTCATTAATACTGTATTATACAATGCAAAATAAGTGACCAATCAAATGAAACACTTGTATCACGTGATAGTAACATTATTGGTTAGGGTGAGTAAAATATATATATATTTACAACGTGACCGGTAAAAAACGTTGCTCAACTTGAAAATGTATCAAGTTCGAATTGTTTAAAAAAAAAATAATAATAATAATAATAATAATAAAGGAGAATTTTCATTAAAATGTAACGAAAGGTAAAATAAAGTAATAAACATAAATTGAACATGTACAATCAATTTCTATTTATCGATGACGCAACAACTACTTCTTTGGCGCTCAATAGACAGAAAATGCCTCTCTCTTCTTCTTCATCGAACAAACACCAGAGACTCTCTCTACCAAATCCACGCTTTCATGCTCCGCAACGCTGTCGAAACCAACGTTAACATTTTCACCAAATTCGTCGCAGGATGTGTCTCACTCGCGGGTATCCACCACGCTCGCTGTGTGTTCGATCACAGACCTCACAGGGACGACACATTCCTCTGCAATTTCATGATCAAAGCTCATGTGGGTGAGCGTCAATTCGCAGAATCTTTCGCTCTCTATAAACATCTCAGACGATACACTGGTTTCGTTCCCGATAATTTCACGTTCACAACACTGGCCAAGTCTTGTGGTTCTAGCTTGACGATCTTGGAGGGATTTGAATTGCATGGTCATGTTTTGAAGTTTGGTTTTTGTTTGGATTTGTACGTGTCCACAGCATTGGTCCACATGTACGCGAAATTTGGTGAAATGTTTTGGGCAACGAAACTGTTCGATGAAATGTCTGAGAGAAGTTTGATCTCATGGACGGCTCTCATTTCTGGGTACGCGAGGTCTGGTGATATGGTTCGAGCAAGGAAGCTTTTCGATGAGATGCCCGAAAGAGGAGACTCTGCATTGTACAATGCGTTGATTGATGGGTACGTTAAATCAGGAGATATGGGTGCAGCTCGAAAGTTGTTCGATGAGATGGCAGATAGGAATGTGATTTCTTGGACTAGTATGATTTATGGGTACTGCACTAATGGTGATGTTTTATCTGCTAAGTCATTGTTTGATTCCATGCCAGAGAAGAACCTGTTTTCGTGGAATGTAATGATTGGTGGGTATTGCCAGAATAAGCAACCCCATGAAGCTTTGAAGTTGTTTCGTGAACTGCAATCAAGCGGATTATTTGAACCCGATGAAGTGACCATTGTGAGCATTTTGCCGGCTATTGCTGATTTGGGTGCTCTGGATTTGGGTGGTTGGGTTCACCAGTTTGTTCGGAGGAAGAAACTCGACAGAGCAGTCAATGTGTGCACTGCACTTGTTGATATGTATGCAAAGTGTGGTGAGATTACTAAAGCTAGAAGAGTTTTTGATGGGATGCCTGAAAAAGAAATGGCTTCTTGGAATGCTTTGATAAATGGTTTTGCAGTCAACGGGCGTGCCAAAGAAGCATTGGAGGTTTTCCTAGAGATGATGCAAAAAGGAATTAAGCCAAATGACGTTACAATGATTGGTGTTTTGTCAGCGTGTAACCATGGTGGTTTGGTGGACGAAGGAAAGAGCTGGTTTAAAGCCATGGAGGAGTTTGAGCTCAGTCCGAGAATTGAGCATTATGGTTGTATGGTAGATTTATTAGGGAGGGCAGGGCGCTTGGACGAAGCAGAGAAGTTGATCAAGAGCATGCCTTATGAGGCTAACGGAATAATTCTTAGTTCTTTTCTATGCGCATGTGGGTACTGGAAGGATGTTACAAGGGCAGAGAGAGTAGTAAACAAGGTCATCGATATGGACCCATGGAATGATGGGAATTATGTCATGTTGAGGAATTTGTATGCCGTGGAAGAAAGATGGAGAGATGCGGAGAACATTAAGGGACTGATGAGGGGGAATAGGGTAAAAAAAGAAGCTGGTTGTAGTGTTATTGAAGTTGATTTTACAGTTTGTGAGTTTCTGTGTGGAGGAGATAGAGAGCACCCACATAAGGAAGTGATTGAAACAGTCTTGTGGCACTTGTGGATGCACATGAGAGGACAAGGCAGTTAACAATACTATTAAAGTTCTTGAACTTGCCGATGATGAAAATCTTCAATGTACATTTATGGTACTCCATCTTACATTACATTGACGCCAAATGATCTTGATAATATTAATAAAATGACTTATTTATCCTTTTAAGTTATCTGGTATATATATATATATATTAACATATTATGGTTTCAAGTGTCTTCTTAATGTGCAACAAATTATAAAAATAAAAGGCAGCAACGACGGAGACCAGCCGCCGTCGTGGACGACAGAGAGATCAGCCACAAGAAATCCTTGTCAATCATCGATAACAAGTCTCAATCGGTCCATTTATTTTCTTCTTTGGTCGTGATGAGTGGGATGCTAGCATTACCGAAGGGTTGCATAGCGGCCGTCATCTCCTTCACCACCCCTCGCGACGCCTGCCGCTTGGCTTGCGTATCAACCACCTTCAGATCCGCCGCTGATTCCGACGTTGTTTGGGACCGCTTCCTCCCTCCTGAATACTTGTCCGCTATCTCGGACCCTGGATCTGTCTCCAGTTTTTCTTCTTCTTCTATGGGGTTGGCGGCGTTGTCGAAGAAGCAGCTCTACTTCCTTGCCTGTCACAATCCCATTCACAAGGGAAAGATGGTAATTTCTAAGTTTGGAAAAAATAAATTTAGGGTTTTGTGTTTGTATATATGTTCTGTGATTGATTCAATTTGGTTCATGGTGTGATCAGAATTTCTGATTGCTTAATTGCCGTATTGAACAGAGCTTTTGGTTTGACCTCCCAAGTGGGAAGAATTGTTACATGATATCGGCTAGAGAACTCTATATTAAGGATGGTGATAATATTTTTGATTGGGCTTGGTGGCCCATACCCGAGGCCAAGCTTCGGTTTCACATACCTGATTGCAGGTACGTTTTCCTCAGTAATTCTTTGTTCCTCTTATGGTTATAGTTATATTGATTGCCTACGCATTAAACAAAGTTCCCTGAGGTGGTGAGGCGTGTAGAGATTAGCAGGTTAGAAATTGGTAGCAAGATTACTACTTCACTTTTGTCCCCGATGACACCTTACGTAGCTTACCTAGTGTTTGCTGGAAACCTTATATGGTGTGGAGATGATTATCCGGCAGAAGTTGCTGTTGGACTTGCTGAGAGTAATAATGGCCAAAACCGAACTGTTTATTTTCACCGGGAGCATCAAGATGGAGACGATGATGGCTTCTACCCGAAAAAGAGAGCAGATGGGTGGGTGGAAAGTGAATTGGGTGAATTTTTTAATGGAGGTGATAAAGACAGTGAAGTTTTAATAACGATTAAATCTAGAGAAAAGGAAATGCTTATTGTCCAAGGGATTGAGATTAGACCCAAAAAAAGTAAATAAATAACTTAGGAGGAGGTTTAATTAGTTGAGTTTTTTCCTACAGAAAGTTTGTGTGCAAATAACTGTAGAGCAGCCAGTGATTCAATTGCCTTTACCTCTTCTTCTATATATTTCAAAATACTTGGTTTGATCCTTGAATAACTTAAAGTTCAGAAAAAAGAGTTTACCAGAGTGGGTTTCTGTCAGGGTTCAATGTGCTTTTATTTGACTGTAAGCCATCTTTTTATCTTCTGTAATGAATTTTGTAGTATCTTTTATTGTAATCTCGTGTAGCTTTTGAATCAAGAATTTATTTGGTATAAAAGAAAGAGCTATCCACAGAGAAATTTATTTATTTTTCTTGGTTTGATTTTAATACAACTAGCTGAATAGCTTCTTTGGAATTTTACTGATGAGCCAAATTAAAAGAGTGATTGAAACAAATGCAGTAAAACTGAATGTAAGAGCACCTATCCACACAAACCAGTAGCTTGAGATGACAATGAAATGAGGCAGTGATCTGACCATTGCATTAATATGAAGAGAATTGGCGACGCCAGCAAAGGTGTGACGCTGATGGATACCATGAACACCACTGTGATGGCTGTCATTGTATAAAATTCCTGTGAAGCGGCCTTTCCAGAATACTGTGTAATACTTGCGCACGCCGCCACCATAGTTTCCATCCTGACGTTTTGGAGGAGAGCAATCAGAAGGGCTGCTGACAGCTTGCAGTGCCACAATTATAACAGGAACAAGCAATACTAGAAGCACATTGGGTATTTCTACTGAGCAGTAGATGAGTTCAAGACATTTTACCGAAACTGAAATTCTGTTACAGACCTGAATGTTAGTAGAAGCTCTGGGATCTTTGGCTCTTAATGCTCCAGCTCCATGAAGCATTTGTCCTATGTCTTCATCTGGTTCACTCGATATTTGGTAAAATACGTCAAGAGCTGTCAAACCAGCAGCATTCTTGATGTTCATTTGTAGCTTTCTTCTAAAAATTCTGTCAACTGTGAGCAATGTTTGCAGGGTCTGCACCATATTATATGTAACATTAAAATCGAGCCTACGCGCCACAAATCTTAGTTAGGAACATCATTATCATACATTGATGATTCAAGAATCACCAAATTAATTGGTGGAAAAATAGCACGTAGTGTTGAGAATTAGCAGTACTCACCTGATATTGTCTCCTAGAATATGCCAGGTGCAAGACGGTATTACCTTCACCGTCTGGTTCGTTAATCAGATCCTCCCTGTTGGGCTGCTGCAACCACTGAACCAGTACACCACAGTCCTGACACTGATTATACTTGACTGCAAGATGAAGGAAGCTCTCTCCTTTATGAGTCAAAACTGAAGCAGACTTTGGACGAGGTGAGAGGAGGAGGTTTACGATGACTTTCCGTGCCCTATAAGTCACCCAGTGGAGAGGCGTCCAGCCATTTCTATCTTTCATGAGACATAAATCATGGTCAGCTTTCAAGAGCTCTACTACAACTAGTTTGTGGCCGCTGGCAGCTGCCAAGTGCATTGGACTATAACCATCTTTGTTTAGCTCTCTAGCAAAACAAGGCTTCTTAGACAAAAGCTCCCTAACAAAATCCTGACGACCGTATTTAGATGAAATATGAATTGGGTTCTCTAAGGATGATACAGTGCAGTCCTGAAGCAAATTCGGGTTCTGTTGAAGAAGTTCGAGCAAGAGAGTCACATCTCCCTTGCGCACGGCAGCTTCAAGTACCTCCATAACATGATCACAAAACCTTCTTCGCTTCACCACTTCTTTAATCTATCTCAGGAATCTTGGATTTTTAAAAGCCTCGTTTTGGTTTGGCGATTTTTACAACAAACTAATATTATTTAGCTTGTGATCCTCTGCTGTACAAGCTCAAGGACAGAGATGGAAGGACCCTTCTTCACTGTGCTGCAATTCATGGAAGACTTGAAATTTTACATGAACTGCTGACCAGTTTTGTTGATTGTGTTGGTCAGGTGACAGTTAGAGGAGAGACGGCTCTTCATTTTGCTTTGAAGAACAAAGACTCCTGTATTGGAAGGACATGTCAGGCAACACAATCTTGAATCTTGTCCAGTCCAAGAACATGTACAAGGTAGGTCCAATGATAGACCCCATTTAAATTTTTTTATCTTAAAATTATTCAAGAACTACTAATGGATTTTAGCAGAAAAAATTTCTGTTGCAGGAGAGGAAATTATTACAGCCTGGAACTGATCATCATCATCAAGTACAACAAAAACACGAAATGTTAATAGCCGCAACGTTGATTATGAGTCTGGCAATTTTCCTCCTTGGATCTTCATGGACACAACAAACATGCCAACTGGACAAAAAACAACTAAGCCTAGATCAAGAGTCCATGTTGTTTCATTTACAAGTGATGTTCAATTTATTTGGGGTTGTCTCGGCAGCTTATGTGACCAAACTCGTCCTGACTGGAATCGAAAAATGGGAGATGTAAAAGGTATCTGCTGCTGATAGTTTTGATCATATATATCATATGCATACGCCATTGCTAACATGGTGATCATATTACACAAGAAAAGAGATTTGGATTGGTGTGATTTCTTACGCGTCTTGCTACCTATCGAACCCACACCGTTATGGTGTGTAAGTGTGAGGAATGTATTACCATTAAACCAACCATATCTCATCAAATTACAGGAACTTTAATTAGAACTATATAGGATTATTTGACTATAAAATATTATAAAACATTAGATTGGCTCCTCCCCAATCAGATTGTCTCTTTGCTGAAAAAAAAACAGCTGGTAGTGATTCTATTTCAATGTATTAATGTCCTTAAGATTTTCCCAATGTTTTTTTTTTTAATTTTCTTTTTGTGATGACAGGACAGGATGAATAGTTGCTTAAATAAAAAAAATTTGTTGCCCCGATATTTTAAGAAACATTTGTATCACTACAAATTCAAATAAAAATAAAATTACATACTTTCATATTAAGAAAATAAAAGTTTTTTTTTATTTTTTATTTTTTATACAAGGATTCATAAATAATAATAATAAATAAATAAATACATTACTCTTTTTGAGTAAGGCTTTTTTTTTTGGTAATTCCACGAGGTATTCCTCACTCCGATCGGAAACCGATCGTTAACGAGTGGGATTAATCCCCGCTCGGCCCGGGAGGCATGGGACAAGGCCTGGCCAAGTGTTGCTCTAGAGCTGGTTTGAAGTCGGGCAGTGCCTGAACGATTCGACCGTCGTGGGGGCGCTTTGCCACTGTGCCACAACCAACTTGGTTAGTAAGGCTTTTTTTAAGTATTACATAAATTTTGGGTTTTAGGAAGACTCGAACCTATAATCTTATGTGTAATAAAGAGAATTTTAATACTTCAAAAAAGAAAAATAACCTATTCTGTCTTTTTAATATGCAACAAATTATAAAAGAAAAAAAAAATTTTAATTACCATACACGTCTTTCATTGATTATAAGGCATCTACCATAATTGTTGAAGCCAATCAATAGAGGTAATAGAAAAGCATTAAAAAAAAGGGCAGCAACTATAGGGACCAGCCTCCGGTGAAGAGAAAACGCGGCTTTGTGGTCGATAGGGGGATCAGCCTCAAGAAATCCTTCTCCATCATTTTCTTCTTTGGTTGTGATGACCGGGATGCTAGTCTTACCGGAGGGTTGCATAGCGGCCGTCATCTCCTTCACCACCCCTCGCGACGCCTGCCGCTTGGCTTGCGTGTCAACCACCTTCAGATCTGCCGCCAATTCTGACGTCGTTTGGGACTGCTTACTCCCTCCTGAATACTCGTCTTGTTCGTCTTCTTCTTCTTCTACTACTACGTGGTCGGTGTTGTTGAAGAAGGAGCTCTACTTCCGCACCAGTCACAATCTCATTCACAAGGGCAAGATGGTAATTTCAAAATTTGGAAAAAATAATAATTTAGGGTTCTGTGTTTGTATGTATGTTCTGTGATTGATTCAATTTGGTTCATGGTGTGATCGGAATTTCTGATTGTTTAATTGCCGTATTGAACAAAGCTTTTGGTTTGACCTCCCAAGTGGAAAGAAATGTTACATGATATCGCACAGGGAACTCAATATTGTTGATGATGATGATATTTATGATTGGTAGTGGTTTTCCATACCCGACGGCATTGGCGTCGACTGGTGGGATAAGTTTGACATACCAAATAATTGCAAGTACGTTTTCCTCCCTAATTCTTTGTTGCAATTATTGTTATAATAATATTGATTGCCTATGCATTATACAAGGTTCCCCGAGGTGGTTAGGCGTGTAAATATGATCCAGTTTGAAATTGGTGGCAAAGTTACTACTTCACTTCTGTCCCCGATGACAACTTATGCAGCTTACCTTGTGTTTGCCGAAAACACTATATGTTGGGTATATGATGATCCGGCAGAAGTCTCTATTGGACTTGCTGGGAGTATAACAATGGCCAAAACCGAACTGTTTATATTCATCGGGAGAAGCAAGACAGAGAAGATGATGGCTTCTACCCGAAAATGAGAGCAGATGGGTGGTTGGAAACTGAATTGGGCGAATTTTTTAATGGAAGTGATGAAGATGATGAATTGTTAATAACTATTTAATCTGAAATGAAGGTAGGCCTTCTTATCCGAGGGATTGAGATCATACCCAAAAAAGAGTAAATAAATAGCTTCGAAGGAGGTTGAATTTGATGAGTTTTTTTCTACAGAAGCTTATGTGCAAATTGATGTTATTATATTATCAGGTTCCTTTTAGTTCTACATTATGTGAGAGAATAATAACACAGAAAAATTTCATTCAACCTTCAACCAACAAATCAACAATAGAAGAAACAAATTCAACATCATTACAAGCTAACTTGGGTAGCCAATTTGCAATTTGGATAAGAAAAATTCCAATACACGGAGCTTTCTAGGCTAATAGCAAATCTAGTAATAGCAAGCGCAAACTTTTTGCAATTTCATGGGACAAAGGAGATGCCTGTTATAGTTTTTGGTAAGGATGCACTTTTCTTTTCTTTTTATTCCTGTGAGTGGATTATTGAGTTAGCTTTGAGGATGTGGTGGATAAATTGTGGCTGTTATAGTTTTTGTCAAGGATGCATTTTTCAGTTTTTATTATTATTGTTATAACTCGCAACTGAAGTACTGAACTACATTTAATTTCCTTGACATATCTTATGTTCTCTTCTTAGGTGGGTTCAAGGATTTCGATAAGATGATATATAAAGCTGGTTGCTGAATATAAGAAAAGCGAAAATTCATCCATTACTTTCAAGTCGTGATTGGGAGGTTACCTGGGGAAGTTTCTCTACCCTCAACTTACATACAATACACTGATACTTGACAAGGAAGCGTTCCCGAGAACAAGACCACACCAATCATGGAAAACTTGAACCATAATTTAGTTCTTTATGACATTTTTCATTTTAGTTTCTCTTTAATTTTTCGTTTTTAATTTGGTGTGATTTCTTACAGCGTCTTGCTACCTATCGAACCCACACCGTTATGGTGTGTAAGTGCGAGGAATGTATTACCATTAAACCAATCACATCTCCTCATCAAATTACAGGAACTTTAATTAGAACTATACAGGATTATTTGACTATAAAATATTATAAAACATTAGATTGGCTCTTTGCTGTAAAAAAAACAGCTGGTAGTGATTCAATTTCAATAGATTAAGGTCCTTAAGATTTCAATGGATAGTTTAAGAAAAAATTGTATCACTACAAATTCAAATAAAAATAAAATTGCATACTTTCATATTAAGAAAATAAAAGTTTTTTTTTTTTTTTGAATATATAAGGATTCATAAAAAATAATAATAAATAAATAAATACATTACTCTTTTTAAATAATTATACTTTACCCAAATTTGGTGCTCAAATGACGTGACAATACTCTCATCCATTTAATTAAATCAATCAAATCTAATGCAATCTAAATGAATGGATGAGAGTGTTACCACGTCATTTAGGCATTAAAGGCTTTTTTTAAAATATTACATAAAGTGTATTAAAGAGACAATTTTAATACTTCAAAAAAGAAAAATAACCTATTCGGTCTTTTTAATATGCAATAAATTATAAAAGAAAAGAAATTTTAAATTACCATACACGTCTTTCATTGATTATAAGGCATCTACTATAATTGTTGAAGCCAATCAATAGAGGTAATGGAAAAGCATTATAAAAAAAGGGCAGCAACTACAAGGACCAGCCGCAGTTGAAGAGAAAACGCGGCTTTGTGGACAACAGAGAGATCAGCCCCAAGAAATCCTTCTCCATCATTTTCTTCTTTGGTTGTGATGACTGGGATGCTAGCCTTATCGGAGGGTTGCATAGCAGCCGTCATCTCCTTCACCACCCCTTGCGACGCCTGTCGCTTGGCTTGTGTGTCAACCACCTTCAGATCCGCCGCTGATTCCGACGTCGTTTGGGACTGCTCCCTCCCTCCTGAATACTCTTCATGTTCGTCTTCTTCTTCTTCTACTACGTGGTCAGCGTTGTCGAAGAAGGAGCTCTACTTCCGCATCTGTCACAATCTCATTCACAAGGGCAAGATGGTAATTTCAAATTTTGGAAAAAATTAATTTAGGGTTCTGTGTCTGTATGTATGTTCTGTGATTGATTCAATTTGGTTCATGGTGTTATCAGAATTTTTGATTGTTTAATTGTCATATTGAACAGAGCTTTTGGTTTGACCTCCTAAGTGGAAAGAAATGTTACATGATATCGCCTAGAGAACTCAATATTGTTGATGGTGATGATATTTATGAGTGGGGGTGGTATTCCATACCAGACGACGTCGGCATCAGCTGGTGGGATCAGTTTAACATACCCAATAATTGCAGGTACGTTTTCCTCCCTAATTCTTTGTTGCTGCTATTATTATAGTAATATTGATTGCATATGCATTAAACAAGGTTTCCCGAGGTGGTCAAGCGTGTAAATATGATCCAGTTTGAAATTGGTGGCAAGATTGCTACTTCACTTCTGTCCCCGATGACAACTTACATTCCTTACCTTGTGTTTGCCGAAAACGCTATATGTTGGGTATATGATGATCCAGCAGAAGTCTCTATTGGACTTGCTGGGAGTGATAATGGCCAAAACCGAACTGTTTATATTCATCGAGAGCAGCAAGACGGAGATGATGATGGCTTCTACCCGAAAATGAGAGCAGATGGGTGGTTGGAAACTGAATTGGGTGAATTTTTCAATGGAGACGATGAAGAAGGTGAATTATTAATAACCATAAAATCTGAAATGAAGGTAGGCCTTCTTATCCAAGGGATCGAGATCAGACCCAAAAAAGAGTAAATAAATAGCTTCGAAGGAGGTTGAATTGGGTGAGTGTTTTTTTTTTTTTTTTTTACCGAAGCTTATGTGCAATTGATGTTCAATGATAAAAAAATATATATATATATGTGCAATTGATGTTATTATATTATTAGGTTCCTTTTGGTTCTACATTATGTGAAAAATTTCATTCAACCAACAATAGAAGAAACAAAGTCAACATCATTACAAGCTAACTTGGGTAGCCAATTTGGAAAAGAAAATTTAGTAATAGCATGCGCCAACTTTTTGCAATTTCTTGGGACAAAAGGAGATGGCTGTTCTAGTTTTTGGCAAGGATGTATTTTTCTTTTCTTTTTATTCCTTCGAGTGGATTATTGAGTTAGCTCCGAGTATGTGGTGGATATATTATGGTATTTGAATAAAATGTGGCTGTTATAGTTTTTGGCAAGGATTCGTTTTTCTGTTCTTTTTATTATAACTCGCAACTGAACTATATTTAATTTCCATGATATATCTTCTGTTCTTTTCTTTATGTGGGTTCAAGGATTTCGATAAGATGATATTGCTGGTTGCTGAATATAAGAAAAGCAAAAATTCATCCATTACTTTCAAGTCGTGATTGGGAGGAAGGTTACTTGGGGAAGTTTCTCTAACTACAACTTACACACAAACTTCAAGTACTACAATGAGACTTGACAAGGAATCGTTCCTGAGAACAAGGCCACACCAATCATGGAAAACTTGAACCATAATCGTTTCTCTTTAATTTGTTGTTTTAATTACAAAATGTCACCAATTTGACTGAAACTTTGTTATTTTGGAGCTTGATTGCCATATTATATGATAAGGAAATTGCTTATAAGACCATTGATATGTTTAGTGATTGCAATCCTTTTGTTCATTATTGATTTTGAAGGATTGTTATGGCCTTATGGGTCATTTGTAAAAAAAAATGTAGTCAAAGTAATAAACCACAACTATTTGCCTTCCTATATATGCTACAGACATGTAGGGTACAATTTAATAAACTTTAAATTGCAAGAACAAATCTGTTTTCGTTTTTCCACAAATTCATATCAATTTGTTCCTTGTTCAGCACACAGTCACACACATACATATTCTTCCGGATATCGCTTTGCTTAGTAAAACAATATCCATGCAGCACTAATATTTAGTCCACGTTTTATTTTTCATGTAGGGAGCCAAGTTCCTGACATGATATTTTACTATAGGGTTCAAAAATTTATTAGTACTTTTTTAAGAGTGAATTTTAAGAGTATCACTCCTTTAATATCTAAAGTTTAATGGCACCTAAAATGGGTTCCTTTCAAAAATACCCCTCACAATAACCGGTCCTTCACTGTTCTATTTTGAATTTTTATTTTATTTTTTTATTTTCATTTTCTGGATCGACCTCCAATCCAAAAAAGTTAAAAATAAAACAAAATTCAAAAGCCTCGAAGAAGAAGATGAAAAAATTTTAAAAATTGGAAAATTTCATTTTTGTCCAATAAGTCTCGAAAATTACAAAAATACCTAATAAGTTTTGAAAACTATAAAACAAGTCTTGAAAACTACAAAATAAGTTTAAAAAATGGGAGCCGATATTGACACCCATAAAAATGTTAAGCACACCTATATTTTAATAAAAAAATTTAATTACAAAAATATCCCAATAGGAATTTACCAATAAGGACAAATTAGTTTAATTAAAAAAAAAAAAAAAAACTATTTACACCCATTAATTACACCCATATCTTCAACTACATCACTTTATTAAAAAAAAAATAATAAATAAAAATAAATAAACCTAATTAAACCCTAATTCTATTTTTTTTTTAAACCCCTAAACTTTATTAAGAAGGAGAAGAACAGAAGATCAACATAGTGCCTGAAAAGGCTAATTGGGCATATGCTAATGAATGTTGTGTTGCAAATGCAAAATGTTAAGGCCGTATTTGATGTTGCTATCAAGGCTGTTCTCCAACCTCCAAAGCCAAAGAAGCAAAAGAAAAAAATTGATGATTTGCTTTGTTCTTTAATCGATTTTCGATTAGTTGATGATGCTCTCTTTCCTTGCAGCTTGTATTATGTCCATTCTTTCTTTTGGATAATTTTTCTGTTCTTTATCCGGTTTTGATGGAGGAAAATCTGTCAATTTATGTTTAAAAATTTGTGTAGGAGCTGTGTATTTGTAAAATTGGGTGTGTAAAAAACTTATGAGGGTTTATAAATAAATTGTATAAAAATGAAAACATTCATTTAAATAAGGGTACTATTGGCATTAAGATGGATGTTTTCAGTAATGTTTTAATTTTAAATTTTAGACATGGGTGTATTTATAAATATGAGTGTGATTATCATATTTATGGGTGTCAATATCCGTACCCTTCGGAAATACCCAATATGTCTCGAAAATTACCTGAAAAGTCTCGGAAGTACCCAATAAGTCTCAGAAATTACATCAAAAGTCTCGAAAATATCCAATAAGTCTCGAAAACACCTTAAAAGTCTCGAAATTACATGAATTTTTCCATTTCTTTCATCTTCTTCAATCTCCATTGGAGGTCTGTTGGAAGCCGATGAAGAAGATGAAAAAAAAAATGAAAAACTGAAAAGTAAATAAAAATATATGTAAAGTAAAGTTATTTTTGGAAGTTCACTTACTTTGATGCTCTTAAAACTTAAATTATTAAAGTGATGACACTCTTGAAAGTCAAATTAAAAAAAAGTGTCATTCATCACCATTTCCACTTTTATTATACTCAGCCAACATCATAATCTGACACTATAGTACAATTAGAGCCAGTCAGATTCTTTAATGTTCCAAGAACTACACTTACGATAAAAACCATGTAATAGAAAACAATTGAAAATAGCGGTTCAAATCCTATCAATGACAAAAGACTTCAAAAACAAAAATAAAAAAATGCAGAGTATATATAGTTGGGTAGATAGATATCGTAGAAAAAATAATAATAAGGAATAAAAACTTTAAGTAGGAGACCATTTAACCTGAACCAATTGGAAATTAAGTTCAATATTTGTATGTACTTCCAAAACTACTCAAGTTGAAAATCAACATTCTACCAACAATAAATGTAAAACATGCCAAGGATAGTCTTGAAAATTATTTACTCAACTACTCTTATCTCTATGTTTTGTCAACATTGTAAAACTTGGCTATTTAAACGATATAAGAGCAATGAAGTGTCCTGATGAGTTATAAATATATCTATCAATGTGTATTCCGCAGCAAACCATCAAAAAATTTATATCATGCCAAACCAGGTCCATTCCGCATCAACAAGTTAAAAAATTTATTTTTATTTTGCAAAGGTTGTTTGAACAGCTTAAAATTAGTTGAAACACAAATTAAAGAGAGACAAAGCTTGATATTTTTTATTTTAATCTCTGCAATCTAAATTCCAAGAACGTATAAGTTCTTTCTCACAATTTGTATGATTTAATGTTCTTCACAATTTAATTAAAATGGTTATCAGTATTTAGAGTTAATTTTGATATGTTAGAGATTGTCAAGAGTAAAATCCATTTAAATTAACTCCATCAAACACCAAAGAACAACACGAGAGCCATTAATGCAGACAATAAACTGAGGAAGCAAACTGTAAATGTAATATAGCAAAACACCTAATCCTTTTAGGGTTTATACAAATACCAAATTGAGTCAAGAATTGGTTGAAAAACCCTAATCGAGTATTATACTATTATCAATGTGAACACCAGAAAAAACAAAACTGGTCTTTTTTAGCACTAGAAATAGTGTAAAATTCGCATTCAATAGAAAAAGTAATTAAAGTGCCTGCTTACGGTGACAGCATTGCAGCGTCGTTCAAAGTCGCAAGTCTCCGCCGAAGTCGGTCGCGTTAAATTGCAACAATGGTGGACGTGTACGTAGGGATGGTAAGATAGGCCGGGTCCGGTCATTAAAAAGCCCACTTTAACCCTTTTATTATAAGCCCGCATGAATGTCGGCCGTTCTTTTTAATCCCTCAAAAAACCCACATCAGTTAGGTTTAACGAAAACTTCTGTCTTCTTCCATTCCATCCGCCTATCTGCATCTCTACTTCAAAAAACGAAAACAACTTCTCAGCTCTCATCATCAGTGGTCTGGTCTCTACCCTCTTGCCGCCGTCGCTTCCGGTCGCTTTCGACGAAGCTTCATCATCACATCCAGAATTGTGTGAAACCCACATTCATTGGTAAGTTTTTTTTTTTTTTTGAGCTAAATCATCTTAAATGGTAAAGAATTGATCTTCTTTAGAATATTTTCTGGGTTTGTCACGTAAATTGGAAATTTAACAATCTTCTTTTTATTCTTCCTCTTTTTGTATAATTTTCATGTGAATTTTTTATTCAAATTTTTATAATCTTAAAATTTCAGAAGATAGAAGCGCAGAAGAAGAATGCAGTGAGAAATCAGAAGTCCAAAGGCTCTCAGTAGTTAGTTTGAGGCCAGAGCCGTTGCTCTCAAAGTTAGCTGCCCCATTTGTAAGGTACTACTTTTAATTAAATCACTAGATCTGCTTTCTTTTCATCTCAATTAATCTCATTTAATTTGATTAATTTCGTCTCATCTTTACGACAAAACCATCTCTGCTTTTGACTTTGTTATTGATTAATTAGTTTTAATACTTATTATCACTCAATTTCACCCACCACAAACCCAAAATGGATTATATCATGTGGTGATCATGTGAATTTTATATGTAAAACTTAAGTTATGATTATATCACAATTTCACCCACCACAATTTACTTATCAAAACACTATATGGGCTGTGTGCAGATTATGTGAATTATATTTATAAAACTTAAGTTATGATTATACTGTGGTGTGGTCAATTACAATGTGAATTTTGTTTAAACGTATTAGGTAGCCAAACATCATGACTAATTAAAATATATATATATGTTCTTCATTATGCATATAAGCTACTTCCAAATTGCCTCCTTCATTAGCTAAAGAGAGTAGGATATAGAGAGGATAGCACGTCAGAGAAACACAAAATCTGAGGATTTCAACATCTGCTCAAACTAATATAAGAACACAAAATAGAATTTTAAATACAATATAAAGTATGTGTGGAAAAATAGAAATTAAAAAATAAAAGGGGAGCAAGAACATCAAAAAAATAAAACCAAAACAATATAGTAAATTTCTTACTGAAGTAAACAGGACAGTGCCACATGATAATTAACTTCTAATCAGATATGTTCTGTTACCACTGTCACCCTATGTAAGCCACAAGGCCCATAAATAAATTATGGTTAGGCTTTTAAAAAATCTTTATTTGTAAAAGGTCTACTTGTAGAGTTGTAGTAGATTTATTAGAAAATTAAGAAGCTTTTGAAAAAAAAATTATAGTTGTTTGGTCGGTAGACTTTAAAAAAAATAAAAGTCTATTTAGAGAAGCTCCTCCCCATGAGCTAGTAGAGCTTTAAACAGCCTCAACTGAAATTAAAATAGATAATCTTAAAAGTCCAACCAAACAAACTCTAAAAAACTTAAATAGAGAGATGTGTAGAGCTTTTGAGGCAGTAGAAAGCCCAATCAAACAAACACTAAATACGTATATAATACAATCTCAGGTGTTCAAGCTGTCTACCATCAAAAACCCACTCTTAAAATCACAATGGATAAAGAAACCGGTAAATTTTGTATATAACATAGACTCACCCTTATTGAGTTATTGTATTGTCCATGAACCAGAGTAGAGCCTATTGCCTCCAAATCAACATTTCTAACCAATGTAATGACTTGGATGGAGTAGAAAAATAGAGTAGAGTACTATAAATGATTTTCAAATATAGAATCACAAGATTATGTCCTATAATGAAAAGTCTTAAACGAAGATATGATGCACACCAACACTGAACTCCCGAAGAAAAACTCTCAAGCACCTATGCACCATCATAAATATAATTTAATAGTGTAATAATGATGATTTAAACAACCAAAGACAACCAAAGACAACTTCTTTCTAAAGCCAGTAATGATTTATCTTAAGAATCCTAAGACTCAGCAGTATAATTTCAAAACCACTACATATAATGAAGGTTCAAAATCAAAATAAAACAATATAAGTTTATATACAGTAATGAAACTTCCTCTAGTTATCTACTTACCTGTGCCTCGGCTTGGAGAATTTCATTAGATACAATCGTGCAATAGACTTGACCCCAACCGGTCCGTCAAGGCTAAAATCAGCTAATGATTCAATATTCCATGCCTGTAACCAGGGGCGAACCCAGGATTTTGTATTAGGTGGGGCTGATCGAACTAAAGACTTTGAATTAAAGACTTTTCATTATAGGACATATTCTTGTGATTCTACATCTGATGACTATAAACTTGTTTTGGAAAAAAAAAATTTCTCTTCCTAGAATGTTAGAAAACTTACAAGGTTATCTTCACAACTATTATCCAATCAAACATCTATTGCAAAAACACCCAAAATAAAATGTTACCGGAGAAAGTTCTTGTTAATTTGATGGTACGAAACAAAGTTTCTTGATGTTTTTGCACATATATTTTATATTTTTTGATTATAAAAAAAAGCGCACAGAGAAAAAAAAAACCATCTAAACATTACTCTTCCAGGCATATATCATACCAAACCAGGTCCATTCTGCAGCAACAAGTTAAAAATTTTATTTTTATTTTGCAAAGGTTGTTTGAACAGCTTAAAATTAGTTGAAACACAATATAAAGAGAGACAAAGCTTGATATTTTTTATTTTAATCTCTGCAATTTAAATTCAAAGAACGTGTAAGTTCTTTCTCGTAATAGCAACTTTAGTTATTGATATTTTATATAAAAAAGTTCTCAATTTGTATGATTTAGTGTTCTTCACAATTTAATTAAAATGGTTATTAATATTCAGAGTTAATTTTGATATTTAAGAGATTGTCAAGAGTAAATTATTTGATTTGAAATTTTTTATGGTGGGTGTAGGGAGTAAATTAATGAGTGTGGAAAACTATTTTGGATGGCACAAAACTATCTTAAGTTATTGGGTATACATATATACTTAGCAAGGTTCTAAAAAACGCATTGAGGCGTGCCTCAGAAGCGAAATCCTAAAAGTCGCACCGAGGCTTAAGCCTCAATGCCTGGTAGTGAGGCTTAAGCCTCATAATACGCCTCAATACGCCTCGCAACTATGCCTCAGAGGCATAATGAGGCTGTCTGCTTCAAATACAGTCTATTTTCAATTGGGTTTTAATAGTTTTGAAGGCCCAATTTGACAATTTTGATTAGCCCATTGAAAATTATAAACTGATGGGTTTTAAATAGTATTTAAAGCCCAAAAAAGAGGCCCATCAGTCAAAAAAAAAGAAAGAAAGAAAGAAAGAAAATAAACCCATTGTGTTAGGGTTTGTTAAGTTACTATTGTTCTTTACTAAGACACTAAATCATCTTTTTCTCTTGTGCTCTACTGCTCTGCTGCTGCTGCTCTTCTTCTCCACGACCAGGTATATTCTTCTTTCTTTTTTCTCCTTTCTCCTTCCTCTCTTCCTCCTTTTTTTTCTTTTCCTCTCTTCCTCGTTTTTTTGCCTATGTTTTGTTCTTTCTTCTTTTTTCGTTTTTTTTTTTTTTGCCTATTTTTTCTGATTTGTTTTTCTTCTTTCTTTAAGCAAACTGTTTTTTTTTTTTTTTTTTAGTATGTTAATATATATGGACTGCTATGTACCGTTAATTTGTGGACCGCTATGGACTTTTTTTTTTTTTTGGTATATTTGTATGCAGTATGTATGTTAAATTGTTATGCTTATGCTCTGATGAATGATGATATTTGGTCACTTTGACTATTGCTTTGGACTTTGGTGCAGAACTTGAATAATTTACATATTGAATAATGAATTATGAACTTATTGGTTTTATGAATTTTGAACTTATGGGTTGTTTTATATATATACATAAATATATATATATATATTTATGTATTTTTACTCTCCCTAGTGAGGCTTACGTCTCGTTACACCTTGAGGCTTACACCTCGCCTTAGTAGAGGAAAATGCCTCGATGCTAAAAACGTCTTTTAGAACATTGATACGTAGATGTAATTTTATAACCTATTAAGGTTACAAGTGTCTTTCAATGTCCAACAAATTATAAAAAAGAAAAAATAATAAATTTTATATGCCTTTTCTTTGATAATTGTAGAAGCCGAGCATAGAGGTAATAGAAAAGCATAAATAAAACAAAGTTGCCGTTGAAGAGGAGACTCGGGCGTTGTGGACGACAGAGAGATCAGCCCCAAGAAATCCTTGTCCATCATCGATAACAAGTCTCAACCGGTCCATTCATTTTATTCTTTGGTGGTGATGACTGGGATGCTAGCGTTACCGGAGGGTTGCATAGCGGCCATCATCTCCTTCACCACCCCTCGCGATGCCTGCCGCTTGGCTTGCGTCTCAACCACCTTCAAATCCGCCTCTGATTCCAACGTCGTTTGGGACTGCTTCCTCCCTCCTGAATACTCGTCCAGTTCGTCTTCTGCTTCTTCTACTACTAGGTGAGGAAGAAGGAGCTCTACTTCTGCACCTGTCACAATCTCATTCATAATGGCAAGATGGTAATTTCAAAGTTAGGAAAAAATAAATTCAGAGTTCTGTGTTTTTATGTATGTTCTGTGATTGATTCAATTTGGTTTATGGTGTGATCGAAATTTCTGATTATTTAATTGCCGTATTAAACAGAGCTTTTGGCTTGACCTTCCAAGTGGGAAGAAATGTTACATGATATCGGCTAAGGAACTTTATATCGAGAATGGAGACAGTACTTTTTATTGGGTTTGGTTTACCATACCCGATGCTAACGACAACAAGCATTGGTGGTTACCCGATTACAGGTGTGTTTTCCTTTCTAATTCTTTGTAGCTCTTATTGTTATACTAATATAGATTGCCCTTTTCAAAAAATAAAATAAAATGATTGCTTTCACCTTAAACAAGGTTCCCGTTCGCCGAGGTGGTCGGGCGTTGTGATTCGACCCCGTTTGAAATTGGTGGCAAGATTACTACTTCACTTCTGTCCGAGATGACAACTTACATAGCTTATCTTGTGTTCGCCGAAAGCAGTGTACAAAATGTAGATGATGGGCCGGCAGAAGTCACTGTTGGATTTGCTGGGAGTAGTAATGGCCAAAGCCGAACTATTTATTTTCGTCGGAGGCACCAAAACGAAGATGATGATAGCTTCTACCCGAAAAAGAGAGGAAATGGTTGGGTGGAAAGTGAATTAGGTGAATTTTTCAATCGAGGTGATGTAGATGGTGAATTATTAATGACTATTAAAACTGAAATGATGGAAAACCTTCTTGTCCAAGGGATCGAGATCAGGCCCAAAAAAGAGTAAATAAATAACTACAATGAGGTTGAATTAGGTGTGGTTTTTTTTATTTTTAATCTTCCTCTATACAAGTTTGTTTGCAAATTGATGTTATTATATTTTAGCATATTCTGCTTTAAAGAAAAAACACTATTATTTGGGTCATTTTGGTTCTACGTTATGCTATAAGGCCTCGTTTGTTTGGTTGTATTGTATTGTATTAGACAATTACAATGTATTAAAATAATACAATACAGTGTTTGGTGTAAACATTGTATTGTATTATTTTAGTACATTTTAATTGTCTAATACAGCAAACACCATATTAACTAATACATTATATTTGGTGGCATTATGTTGTATTGTATTAGAATTTTTTTATTTTTTTATTTTTCTCATTGAACGTGAAATATTGATAAAATATGTGTTATGTTGTTAATACGTACATATATTTTTTTATAATTTCAAAATGCATAGGAAAATTTTATTTAAATTTTTTGTTTCAATTAAAATAAATATTTATTGATTTTTTATATAAAAATATTTATCGATTTATTCATGGTAAGAATATTTAAAATTAATTATTAAGTATTTTTTTTTAAATATTTTATTTTTATAATATAATAAAATACAATAAAGTCATATAGAAATAATCTAATACGATATAATACAGTGCATTACCAAACACAGGTTAGTATTAATGATAATAGTATAATATAGTCTAATACAATACAATTCAATACGGTGTGCTAAATGAGCTCTAAGAACACAGCAAAATTTCTTTCATCCAACAATAGAAGAAACAATGTCAACATCATTACAAGCTAACTTAGTAGCCAATTTGGGAAAGAAAAAAAAAATCCAATACACAGCTTTCTAAGCTAATAGTATGCGCCAACTTGTTGCAATTTCTTGGGTTCATGTGAGTGGAATATTGAGTTATGTTTGAGGATATAGTGAATATATTATGGCAGTGGCATAATATTCAGTTAACATGTGGCTGTTTTAGTTTTTGTCAATGATGCATTTTTCTATTCAATTTTCATGAAATATCTACTGTTCTTTTCTTTAGGTGTGTTGAAGGGTTTCGATAAGATGATATTGCAAGTTGCCCACACCATCTAATCATGGATAACTTGAACCATAATTTAGTTCTTTATGACATTTTTCATTTTTAATTTTAGTTTCTCTTTAGAACAAGCCCACACCATTCAAACATTAGTTTTTATTTTTTATTTTTAAATATTATTATAAAATGAAAATTGCCTAATTAGTTAAATTTAAATAGTAAACAGACATTACACAAAAATAAAAATAAAAATAAAAATAAAAATAAAAAGTAATCCAAAAGCCTATACTTTGTAGTGAAGCTAGATGTATATAAAACATTAATAACAATGCCTTAGGCGAGGTTTGAATCGTCGCTACCACAAGTGATATAAAAAAAATAAAAAAATAATATATTAATGTGTTGTGACAATATTATATATGTATTGCAAACAAACAAAATAGCTAATCTCATGTTATAACCAACAACCATAGCCTAATATTTTGTACAAATTCTCAAGTTATTCAATAAAAATGACTAAAGGTACTTATTTCATACATTAGCATATAGTCAGCTACACGGCCAAACTACACTAGCATTACCGATGTATATTTGATGTAGTGATTCTTTATATACATTTTTTGTCACATAAATGAAGTGCTTGGCTTAGTAGGCCTATAATTTATATATATGAGTAACTCTCATATTCATACTTTTCTTTTTCTTTTCCTTTTTTTTTTTTTTTTTTTTTTTTTGGATAGACTAGGTATTTTTTAAAGTTTTTTTTGTCATTGGTAGGATTTGAACCGCTGATCTCTACAAGAAAAAAGATGTTTTATGACACTTATTTATGATGGTTTAATTTAACCATCAATCATGATTCATGTGTGATAGTTTCTAAAAACAATCATAAGAATTTGATGGTTTTTAAAAAGTGTCAAGTCTTGATGATGCTTCCAGATAATGTCATTAAATGTTGATGGTTTTTAAGAAGTGTTGACGTTTAAAAACCATCAAGAAGTATTGATGTTTAAAAACCATCAAAAAGAGTTAATATCTTTTTGATATTAAAAATCCGTTTCTAAATTCCGTAACCAAAATAGTAAAAAAATTTAATAGTAAACATGACAGGAATTTTTTATTATTATTTATATATTTACTTTAAAAAAATAAATCTTAAACGGTTAGTTAAATGTCTTTCTAATATGACTATATTTCTATTAAAAATTTGGATTATATATAATTAACTGTTTCAAACTCAAAAACCTAATACTTATCTTTTTAACTCTCATCAAACCTAGCTGCCTCCAAAAGGTTCTCAGATCTCATTGCTAGTGGAGGAAGGAAGCATTTTAACACCATCAGCCACCAAACTCCTCTCTCTCTCTCTCTCTCTCTCTCTCTCTCACCGTTCAACTCTTCTCAAGTCTCCTATCGTCAACATCTCTTTCTTGATTTTGATTTGTGAATTTTTTCGTCTCTACAATTATAAGTCAAAAGTTTTTCATCTCTTCGGAAGAGACATGGCTGTCCATAAGGTTCTCGGTGGCGAAAAACGTAGGTTTGTTATTTTTTTTTTCTTGAATTGTTTTTTTTCTTACTTTCTTGATTATGATTTTTTTTTTTTTTCGTTTAAGATATTGTTTTATTGTGTGATTACTTATGGGAATACTTTGAATCAAATATCTAGATAGATCTGGCTCTGTTATTAAACAGAGCTTTTGGTTTGACCTTCCAAGTGGGAAGAAATGTTACATGATATCGGCTAGGGAACTTTATATCGAGGATGGTGATAATACTTATGATTGGCGTTGGTTTACCATACTCGATGCTGACGATGCCAGGCCTTGGTGGTTACCCGATTGCAGGTGTGTTTTCCTCTCTAATTCTTTGTAGCTCTTATTGTTATACTAATATAGATTGCCCTTTTCAAAAAAAAAAAAAAAAAAAATGATTGCTTACACCTTAAACAAGGTTCCCGTTCCCCAAGGTGGTCGTGCGTCGTGATTCGACCCTGTTTGAAATTGGTGGCAAGATTACTACTTCACTTCTGTCCGAGATGACAACTTACATAGCTTATCTTGTGTTCGTCGAAAGTAGTATACATAATGTAGATGATGGGCTGGTAGAAGTCGATTTTGGATTTGCTGGGAGTAGTAATGGCCAAAGCCGAACTGTTTATTTTCGCCGGAGGCACCAAAATGAAGATGATGATGGCTTCTACCCAAAAAAGAGAGGAGATGGTTGGGTGGAAAGTGAATTAGGTGAATTTTTCAATGGAGGTGATATAGATGGTGAATTGTTAATGACTAATAAAACTGAAATGACGCAAAACCTTATTGTTCAAGGAATTGAGATCAAGCCCAAAAAAAAGTAAATAAATAACTACAACGAGGTTGAATTAGGTGAGGTTTTTTTTTTCCCCTTTATAGAAGTTTGAGTTCAAATTGATGTTATTATATTTTAGCATATTTTACTTTAAAGAAAAAAAAAAACTATCTATATTATTTGGGTCATTATGGTTCTACGTTATGCTATAAGGTCTCGTTTGTTTGGCCATATTGTATTGTATTAGGTAATTAAAATGTATTAAAATAATACAATATAGTGTATGGTGTAAACACTGTATTGTATTATTTTAATACATTTTAATTGTCTAATACAGCAAACATCATATTAACTAATATATTATATTTTGTGGTATTATGTTGTATTGTATTAGAAACAACAATTTTTTTTTTTTTTTTTTTTTTTTACCATCTAAATATTGATAAATCTTATAGTTTTGTAGGCTAAATGACGTGTTTATAGGAATTGAATGCAAATTATATTTTAGTGAATTTTAACATATTTAAGCAAAGATGTCCACATGAGTGTAGTTCAGCTGATAGATAGACGAACTAGGAGCTTGGGCAAATGACTCAAATTAGCAGTTCGAATCCTACCAATGACAGAAGACTTCAAAAAAAAAAATGCATGGTCTAGATAGTTGGGTAGATAGATAACGTAAAATAATAATAATAATAATAATAATGAATAAAAAATTTAAGTAGGAGTCCATTTAACCTGAACCAATTGGAAATTAATTAAGTTCAATATTTTGTATGTACTTCCAAAACTACTCAAGTTGAAAATGAACATTCTACCTACAATAAATGTAAAAACATGCCAAGGGTAGCCTTGTAAATTACTTACTCAACTACTCTTATCTCTATGTTTTGTCAACATCGTAAAACTTGGCTATTAACTTAAAAGATGTAAGAGCAATGAAGTGTCCTGATAAGTTATAGATCTATCAATGTGTACTGTAATCAGCAGCATGCTGGATTCAACCCAACATCTCATACCCTTATATAGGAGAAAATCTGAAGTTGAGCCAACTGACCTTTACTTGTGCAAATACTTCATATTCTTGTTCATGTATAATTGTTAACGAAAGAAAGAAAGACAGTACGTGAATTGTAAATTTGAACACTCATTTACACTCGTATTCTTCGGTTGGGTTTCCAGGTTCGAAGAGGTAGTGTTTTTGGCTCTCATGATACATTTAATTGGAATTTAATTACTTGTTTAGTTGTTTGTGTTGCTCAACTTGTTGAATTTGTGAAAAACTTGTATGAATTGTGCATGTTACGGTTTAAATGCTGCTTCTTGGACAGCACTTTTAGAGAAGCATTTCAAGTTCTTTTCTAGTCTCAAATAGGGCTTCGGGAAAGAACAAGTTTTGAATATCAGGCAATGCATTTGGCCGTGTTGAAACGCACCATTAAGTTAGAAGCATCAAGCATAAACATTATTACGGTCTGCCAATACCGTTGATGGATTCAATTTGTTACTTCTGCCGAAGAGCCTCTTATGATATATATCTTCAAGAGAAGTTAGCCTACATGTTGAAGTAGCTAGGAACCGTGATATCTGCCACCGCAAATTGGAAATCTCAAGGACCCTTCTTCACTGTGCCGCAGTTCATGGAAGACTTGAAATTTTACATGAACTGCTGACCAATTTTGTTGATTGTGTTGGTCAGGTGACAGCTAGAGGAGAGACAGCTCTTCCTTTGGCTTTGAAGAACAACCAAGTAGAAGCTTTTTCAATGTTGATGTACGAGGTCGGTCCAATAATAGACCCCATTTAATTTTTTTTTATCTTAAAATTGTTCAAGAACTACTAATGGATTTTAGCAGAAAAAATTGAGTTATTGTATTGTTCAAGAACTCCAAGGTATTGTATTGTCCATAGAACCGAAGTAGAGCCTGTGCCTCCAAATCAACATTTCTGACCAATGTAATGACTTGGATGGAGTAGAAAAATAGAGCAGAGTACTACTATAAATGATTTTCAGATGTAGAATCACAAGAATATGTCCTATAATGAAAAGTCTTAAACCAAGATATGATGCACACAAACACTGAATTCCTGAAGAAGAACTCTTAAGCACACCATCATAAATCGAATTTAACAGTTAAATAATGATGATTTAAACAACCAAAGACAACTTCTTTCTAAAACCACTAATGATTTATCCTAAGAATCCTAAGACTCTGCAAATATAATTTCAAAACCACTACATATAATGAAGGGTCAAAAGCAAAACAAAACAATATAATCAGATACGATCATGAAATATACTTGACCTCAACTGGTCCATCGAGGCTAAAATCAGCTGATGATTCGATATTCCATGCCTGTAAATGGGGAGAACCCATAATTTTGTATTATGCGGAGCTGAACTAAATAGAGAAAACTATAACATAGATTATTTCAATACAAGATTTCAGTTCCACAAGTACCAAAGATACTGTTTTCTTGCACTTAAATAAAAATGTAGCCTTTCCAACAAAAACATTTAATCTTATTTGGAAGATTAAGGCTCCACAACCTCTCTTCCAAGTTCCACCAACGGGGAGGACCCCTAGAATTGATGAGACAATATTCCTTAGAGGAACTTGTAGAGGAATCCGGTGTATTAATATTTAATATACAATAGTTTGAAAGTGTAATAATAGCAAAAATGAATTATATTCAATTAAATTTCATTTATCATCAAATAAAAAAAATATATAAGAAAGAAGAATAGTGACCGTTGACTCATAATGTATAAAGTCAACGGCCATGAGACTTGCACTCTCCATCAAACCACCTGGGTTTAAATTTTAATACCTTATATATATTGGTATCGAGGATCCCGGACTTTGTCCAGGAACCTATCTGTTTGTCCTCCTCCAACTGCATGACTTGCCGTGGCCTATATATTGGTTTCACGGAGTAGGACAGATAAGAAACCTCGACTTACACTCCTAGCCCCACAAAGATGCAAATGGGTAAATCAGAACTCGCCATCGTCTGGGTAGGATTCGAACCGCTGATGTTAGCCTCATGTTCGTCCTTCCACCAGGAGAGCTAAACGCTCTGAAGGCTGGCCACAATTTAATTACCGAGAATAGAACCAAGGACTTAGGTTTTTAATCCCAAGCCTTGGACCACCAAAGCAACCACCTTCCGTTAATACCTTGTATATATCATCCTACTATTATTTTTAAAATCACAATTGGTATCGAATCTCGATAAATTCCGATTTTCGACAGAATTGTTAAAATAATAATAAAATAAAAACTCACGATAGATGAGAAGGCGACTTGTGTGCATAGGAGCGTGGAGTTTGACTTATCTAAAAAAACATCGATTCTTAAAAACCAGGCAGTTGTCTGAATAAGTAGTTGGCGGGATGTTACCGGTCTGTCAAACACTCTATCTAACGTTCAAATCCAAGCGGCGAAATCAAAGATTAAGATTAAATATTTTTGGGCAGTTTCATGTTACTAATCTACTCAAAACCGTGACTTGTACCCACCATTTTTGTTCCTTGGTCGAACATCAATGGCTCGTTCCACGCACTTCACTATCTTCGTCGTCTTCATATTATGTCTCATCATTCCAGTCACATACTCTCTTCCCTTCATTGTTTTGCACGGTAATTGTCTCTCAACTAACATTTATGCTCTTATTATTCTTTCTCTGTTTATTTTCTCTGATCGATTTTGCAATTCTTGATCAGTAGAATAGAGTTTTTTGTTGGTTTTTTATTGACATTTTGGCTCCATGTGGTTGAATGTGAAATGGGTGAAAGTTGTTTGTGAAATTAACTCTCTGTATTCGCTTGGAATTAGTGGGACTCAAAATTGTACAGACTTGGATTTTTTTTTTGGTTCTTGAGATACAGAATGCTTATTTTTATACCAGTAATTAAATTGGTGAAATTCAGTGTTTCATTCTTCAGAATTGGAACTTTTTTGTTGCTCTAGAGCTGTTTTATGATGCTGTCTGATGAGAATTGATTTAACTTTTGCAATTATTTTCATGGAAGATAGCTAGCTGCTTATACCCATTTGTAATTGAAGCAATTTTCAGAAAGAAAAAAAAAATTCCAAAATTTGAGCAATGCTATACATATTGCAACTTGGTGTGAATGGTGCTGCAAGTTAAAATGAGACAAGTTTCGTTGAACTTTGCTTTTCTATTATATGTTGTTCAATCTCTCCATTTTTCAGGTCTTTGATTGCAACCACATCATAGTCAAATCATTAGCTTCCTTGCGGATCTACTTTTGTTGTACAGTATTCATTATTTCTATGTGTTTTCTGGCAGGTATTAGTGATAAATGTAGCAGTCGAGGAGGCGCGAAATTCACCAAGCTCTTAAGCAACTGGTCTGGCTCTCAAGGATACTGCGTGTATGCTCTTGTTTTTGGTATTTACTTTTTATTATATGCTAGCGTGAAAATCAAAACTTAATTGTGAATTTTGTTTGATGTTTACTATAGAGAAATTGGAGATGGATCATGGGATTCTTGGTTTATGCCCCTTCATGAGCAGGTGACACTTCAATAGATGATATGTTGAGTGCTTGTCATCTACAAATGTTTCATGTCTAATAAATTAAACAATAATGTTTTTTTATTTTTTTTTTCCAATTGTTCTTGCAGACAAAAATTGCTTGCGACAAGGTCATAAAGCTATTTGGTAACATGATTTTACATAACTGTTTCCGCGTTTCATGTTTAACTTGCTTCACATCAAATTTTCATTAATTTACAGGTGAAGAGTATGAGTGAACTTAGTGATGGTTACAACTTAGTCAGCCTTTCTCAGGTGATTAACTTACTGATCCCATATTTTCCTATTTTTAATAGTTGGCACCAGTTTATTAGTTAAGTTCTATGAAAGATTATCAATCAAAATAAAATGTTTGTATATACTTATTAATTTAATAAATATTTTACATGATCATTTTCTTTTATAGGGTAGCTTGATTGGTCGAGGAATTGTTGAATTTTGCGAAGGAGGACCTCCTGTAAGAACTAATATGATTAGCATTCTCATATTGCTCCTTGCTTTATTCATTCTTTGAAAAAGTCATTGCTATGCAGGGTAATTTTTGACTACACCGCCATTTTGAAAGAAGTATCTGCAATTTTCTAGAGGCTGCCAACATATATTGCTTTATCGATTATTTTTTGATTTGCTGTAAATGAATTGTCTTCAAGGAATCTAAGAATGTCACCTTTAGTATGTTCGCCAATTACTACTGTTTCAAAATTAAAATTCGACATTAAGCATACCCTTTTTCTATTAATGTGGAACAGGTAAAGAATTTTATATCGCTGGCAGGTATCCATGCAGGTGAAGCTTCGGTTCCACTTTGTACAGTAAGTGTTCCTTTGACCACACAAGGACTCAAGAGATCTAGTTTAAAACTCAGAACAGATATAGAAAACTCCTATGTCATTGTTTTGCCGACAATTATTGCAATCTGATTTTATATGCCTTGTTTTTGCAGACTACTTTTATATGCATACTTGCGGATTTTATTATGGAGTTGGGGATATACAGCAAATATGTACAGGTATGACATTCTACTTGAGCTTTCAAGTTAGCACCTCTTCGTCTTTATCAGATTTGTTGAAATGGAAGTTGGAAGAAAGCCAGGCAATTATTTCATACCAGTAATAGTTACTGTGGTAGAATCATTTACAATTAACCTACGGATAAATTTTTCACTCCCAAGTTTATTTTCAAGTTTCTTTCTTGTTTATATTATCTCTTATGGCGTGTAATGACATTTGGAACGCATACATTTAATGAAATTGCAGGAACACTTTGCTCCCAGTGGCTATATTAAAATACCAACCGTGAGTATTATGCTTTGCTTCAGCTCAAAAGATATTTGCTTGTGCTGTTCTATTGCAAATTTCCTAATAAAACACAGTGTGTTCAAGCTTCACAGTTCTCCCAACCAAAAAAAGAGAAAGAAAAAAAAAAATGAATATGAGCTTCCTAGGCAAAACAGGATTAATACTACTTTCACCAACATATTAACCAAGTTCGGTATACCAACTGATTTTAATCAACTATGTCATTTGTATAAACTGAAGTTCATGATGTGGCTAGTGACATGGCAATGTTGATTCTGTCGCCATGTTAATTGGTATACGAGAACTTGGTGAGAGTAGTATTACTCAAAAGGAAAAAAGGCAACTTACTTTAGCTTTTTTCCTTCGGTATTGACTTATAACTATGGTCCAGTTAATTGTTTCACTTTGTAGATTAAAAGTGTAAATATATTAGCAATACCTCTCACCTGATCTAATTGCATGTGTGATCAAGTATTTGCAACTTCCTGTATATTCTGCTTCAACTAATTTTTCAGAATTAAGAGCTTGATATATCCTTCTAAATTTCCTACTCCAGGACATCTCTGCCTATCTAAAAGGATGTGAATTCCTTCCACAAATTAACAATGAAATAGCTGGTAAAAGAAATTCCACTTATAAGGAGCGTTTTGCAAGCTTGGAGAATTTGGTGCTTATCATGGTGAGTTGAAGAGTTATCATTCTCCTAAAACTCCTTGACCCCTTGTAGTTTTCAGTTATTCTTGACAGCTTGGTGATTCTTTTCTTTCTTTTCTTTTTTTCGGCTTCCATGACAGTTTGAGCAAGACACTGTTTTGATACCTAAGGAGACAGCTTGGTTTGGATATTACCCAGATGGGAGCTTTGATGTTATTTTACCTGCACAACAGGTAAGTACTTATTTCACGGTTTAAAGTCACCTAATATTAGCTGATTGTTCATCAGTGACTAGCCGTGTGAAATGTTTTTATGTCAAACATAGCTGTATTTTTGTGTGTTGGTCAAGTAAGGCAATTCATATCATCTTTAAATTTTTCCTATTCCCCTAAAAGCTTCAAGTTGGTTTTTGTTGTCCTTGTATGTTAGTTAATGACAAGATGTTTAAATTTATGGCATATCATATGTTTGTGTCGTGCAGACCCCGCTTTACACTGAAGACTGGATTGGTTTGAAAACTTTGGATGAAGCCGGGAAGGTCAAATTCATTAACGTTTCTGGGGGTCATCTCGATATCTCACAAAGCGATATGAAAAAGTACATAGTTCCTTACTTGACGGACGAAGCTTCATCACAGCTGACAACAAGAGCAGAATCTTCATCATCTCATAGGTGGCTTTCATCAATGTGGAACTTCTTCATGAAGCTAGGTGGATCGAAAGAGGATCAACTTTTGCTGTCCATTGTATACTAAAAATGAGCCCCTCTTTTTTCTTTAAAAGGGCTCTGAAGCTATTCTTCACACTTTATCACAAATTTAATGTCTCTTGAATCATCATTGTATGGATCGATAGAGGACATTTTTGTCTCCAGTGATTTTTCATGTAACATTTGAACAATGAATGCGGTTATGCCATTGAATTGTATTTTTAGCGACTTGAACTTATAACATTATAAAGCTGTGTCATCATTTGTTATGCCATTGAAAGAGTGTTTTATTGGTGACTCGAACTTGAAACATTTTCAAACAATGAAGTCCCTCTTGACTGGTATATATATATCGTAAAATAATCAAGCCCATGTAAGTCTCAAACAATGTTTAACATTTATGATCATATAAGAAGATATTGTCACAAAGAATAGGAAGAAAAATAACAAGGTACTCAATTCTTAATTCAATCCGTACTACCTTAAATCTCTAGAAAGGGGAAAAAAGACAACTCAAAATTCAAAACTAACTGAATATCTTTACATGCCTAAAAAATTGGTGAGTACAGGAGGAGAAAAGATTAAGCTGTATGGCTTCGGCATATCATCTCGGTTCATATCTATATATAGGTACAGAGAACCGAAAATTCTCTTATGGATTATTATAGTACTGCCAAAGAAGATTTGTAGCTCAGCATACACTGTGGAAGAAATGTGTCACGTAGTCTCGATTCTGCGGTTGATAATTATTAATAACCTGAAAGATATGTGCGCTTTATATTGAAGGTTCTACATGGTTGTGGTGGTGTTCAAGATTGCGAAGTACAATTCTGGCAAATATTTTGGCTTCAATTGGAGCTGTTGCAGCTGCAGCTGCAGCACGGAGAACCCGTGATGCTCCAGCACTCTGCATAAGGCTTGCATGATGCGATGCATGCCGACCACCAGGAATTGTAAACTGCAATCCAAGAAAGTAAACGGATGAACTATCGATTAAACAATATCTACCAAACGTTGAAAGAAAATTTGAATAACCTAAAAAAACCCGTATGGAAGTTTTTAAGGACAAAGAGAATACACTATGATTACCTGGAGAAGAGCAAATGCTGCACATGTCTTGAGAACAGGAGAAGGATTCCGCAGCATGGTGATGAATCTTCCGATTTCAGCTCCACTGAGGAACATAAAAAATAAAAACACCAAGTTTATAAACAATAATATCCTTATCCACATCCCCAACCCTGCCAGAGGTGTGTGTGTTTATGGTTTCTGAGTTAATTAATACCTGCATCTCAAATGTCCTGCTTCCTGGATACGAGCTCTTTCCGTTACTTGTGCTAATGCTGCTGGAGCAGATGAAGCAGCAGCAGCGGCAAATGCTTGTGGATCCGAAAATGTAAGAACAAAAGCATCAATATGTTTTAAAGCCATCCTTCTGGCACCATCTAAGTTTACACTCTTTGAAGTGCTTTCTGATGAAGTCCCTATTAACGCAAATTCATCCGTTCTGAACAAATATCATAAAAAAATATATTATAAAAGCATGTATATGTTCTTCCCAGATCATTCGTCATAGTAATTATCACAGTATCATGGTATCTACTCTTCCATGCACAAATAACAATCACAGTAAAAGTTCTTAAAAATGATTTGACAGTAAATTTCTCAAGAAACAAATACAAAAAATACTATTCTTTTAAGGCAAAAAAAAGGCTTGAAATAGATAAAATTGCAGTCATACCTGCCATCAAACATGTACGCCAATGCCAATGCAGCCATGAAGCGTGCCATTTTTGACCCTGATGAAGTACATAGATGAACAAGTGCAGGAACACCTCCTTCTTCTACTATACGGAGAGCATTACCATGGTTAAAAGCAAGATTCCAAAGAGCTCCAGCAGCAGTTTCATGGACATCCTGAGAATAAAAATATACAATAAAGTATAAGCAATCAAGTTGACTAGCACAAATACAAAAAAGAAAGTTTTTCTGATTGAATATAAAGAAAGGAAAATTGCAGACAGAAAAAATAAAAAGAAGTGACTATGCACTTTTTTAAGTTTCAACCAGTAATATTAACTATGAATCTTGAATATGTGTTAAAGTTAGCATGAACAAGCAAGAACAGTAACTCAGACCACACAAGCACAATTCATATGTGAGAAATCAAGCAACCATGAACTGTGAAGGTATCCACTTAAAAGCTAACACTTTGCCAATCATCTAGATTTTGTCCAAACCTGAAGAAGAAATCATAGAAGCTACCTGGTGTGAGCAAACTTAAAAGTGATAGGCAATCATGGTGTAACAGTGAAAAAATGACTGGATAACAATGATGCTAAAGACACACCTACTAAGGTGACAGAGATAATATTTATACCTGAAAACTATTTTTTCATAAATTTACGTATAGGTAACACAAAATGCTAATAAAAAAAATAAAGATTCAAGTAAAATAAAACACTTACTTCAGCCTCAGAGCGTGCCAGTGCAATCAGGGGTGCAACACCTCCTTCTCGTCCAATGGCAATGCTGATAAAAACCAACAATTATAAGGAATTAATATGTAACCACAAAATGTTGGGTAAACAGACATCCCACTTAAAAAGAAGAACCTAAATAGTTCAGAAATTATTTTGATAATACACAAGCGTTCAAGCTTATGATGCTAGCACACTATATTTTTTTATGTCAAATTTAATTGACATTTACCAATATCTTAACATAATGATTGTTATTGTTAGGGGGTTTCTCCCACATTGGTTGAAGTCAAGACTAGTTTATGGTATAAATAAGCAAGACTAGCCTTAACCCCACGAAGGCCCTTTTAAGGTCAAAATCTTGATGCCCCTGGGCCAAAGTGGACAATACTTCCTAGGTGGCGGCCTCGCCCGTACATGGGCGAAATTTTGGCATCAAAAATTGTGATATTACACAATTGCCTATATTTAAATTGGATCTTAAGTCAAAGCATGCATGCATGGTAACTTTTGATATCTTATTCAGAGTATTAATAAATCTCGTTCAATAACATTAGTGAACAAATCTATTCATATGAATGACATATGAGGTTCAAATAGTGAATCATGTCACATGGTGGGAAGACAGACCATCTACAGGGTGAGTTTGCATTGTATGCGGAAACAAGCTATGAATCCTCTGGTAGATAGTTTATCACAGACCATAAAACTTCTAGAAGCATCAAAGGCTTGTGTTATAATCAAATAGTATACTAACAGAAAATGATTAAGATATTATAAGAACGTAAATCCAAGCATACATATCACATAAGCACAAAAATGCAATTTATGGCAATACCAATTAGCTTCAGAAACCGACAATCCCCACAGGGCACCAGCTGCCCTCTCTTGAAGACCTTGCGAGGCATTTGAACAAGTTTGTGCAAGGGCAACCTAAATAATCCACAGAGATTCAACATGTAGTCAAACCAAATACCATGGAAAAAACTAACAAAATATAACTCAAAATTTTAATGATATAGTAAAAAGAAACATTTTCTGGCCACAAAACAGAGGTATAACTTGCAACAATTTAGATGTCACAGTGCTCAGGACAGTAAATAATCAAACTGTTCCAAGAAGTTTTATCATGTTACAACAAAATCTGACATGTAATCAGCATATCTTGCAAAACTGGAAAAAAGCACGAACAATCATCAGTGTCTAATGATAAACAAAATACAAACTATAACTAAAACGTATCATCAACGCAGCTTGACTGTATTGTATGATACAAAAAGAAAGTGCATAATATCCAATTCATGATAAAAAGTCCTGGTCTTGCACATTACTGTTTACTGCTGAATTTTAATATACATACATGAAGAACATATATGATATATGCACTCATGTTCTACTGGTACATTCCAAAATAACCCTTACTCGAACATCTTTACCCTTGGCTATAAACCTCGTTTTGGATTTTTGATTCAACCAACTTTTCTATTTTCCAATCCAACGCAAATAAGAAAAAGGGAAAACGAATGAAAAAATAGAAGTTGCCAACAACTCAAAATCAAATTATGAAATAAAGAGTTTGTTGCAAATAATATAGTAAATAATAAGTATATACTATATAAGTAATACAACAATTCTAAAAATATTTCTAATCACAGTACAGTATTTCATTTGAGACTCTTTTCTACTATTTTGGGAAATCGGTAAGAAAAGGCATTTTTTTGTCCCAACAGGCAATGGAGAAATTTTAGTGAACAAGCAGCTAAAAAGGACCATTTCAGGTTCAAAGGAAAGAAATAAGAGACCCTCATTTAATTACTTGTGAAGATTTTAAGAGATCATGTTTTTATTGCTCAAAAACTGTTGCTTTGCTACTAATTGGTTGTATAATACAGAGGCGAACTCACCATTATATGTGACTGTTAAGACATCTAGAAGTTGTGATTTGAAACACATGATCACAAATTATATAAATGAGGATATATAACTATAGCACATAACTTCCTTTGTTGTAATGTAGATTGAATAGAATGCTTTTTTCTTCTTTTTTTTATGCTAACAGGCATTCAGATTACCGCTAACTCGCTAAGGGGAAGCTCCTCTCCCCTCCAGCCCCGCCCCTCTACGCCTACCGAATCTCATAGGCAATTGACAACGTTACCATTACTAGAACAATTATATATTCTAACCAACAAAATACTAGAATTCATATATTCTTGACATAGAGAGTGTGGATGTCTCTTCGGAGACATCATTGGACTGAGCATATAAAGTTTGGCAAAAGATGCATGGGTGCTTATATGTGCACATAGAAATCACCCCCCAAAAAACACCCGTCTTCTCAAGTATCCATCTCAAAATCTCGGAACAGTGAATTCAAGGTCAGCTCTACATTGCAACATCCAGCATCCAAACCATTCAGAAACTCTAACATCAGTAAGGGGGCTTTCAGCAACAAGTTCCAGTCATGGTAGATCTCTCAACAAGAGTGTTAATTAGAAGATAAAGAAATTAATTAAATTATTCAGAGTAAAATAAAAAGTGAGCACCCTATGATTTCTTCATTGTTATTGATAGATGAGTAATGACAGCAATCTAAGTATTTAGCCTTTCTTCACCATTCAAGAACTCCCCTGAAGCATTTTTTTAGAATACTAAGTTGTGCGGAAAACTGCCTTATATTAGAAAGTAAATATAATTTCCATTTAAAAAAGAGAAACACAGTACCAATGCCTCAACACCACCAGCTGCCGCAATTGCTTCTCGATTCCTGTCATCAAATGATAGATTCCACAATGCTCCAGCAGCTTCTTGCCTATTTAATGAGTACAAAGCCCATTAAAAACAGTACAAACTTGCAAGGACAAAAGTTGAGGGCCGTAATTTAAAATGTGCTATGTGCAGAGACCACCATGGTTGGCATGAAGGTATCAGGGTACAGATTATGGAAACAAACTGAATATAAAAAGAGTTATGCGATCTCTTTCAGTTCTACCAAGACAATGCCAAACCAATTCCTAAGGGTTTGATTGAGGGCAAAACTTTTGACATAACAACAAACACAACAAACACAATTTGAATTTAACATGACATTATGGGTTTCAGTTTTCCTTAATCATATATGGGTCACTACCAGGTAGACCTATTTAACCCAATAACCCACTATAATATTCACAGTTCATCAACTTCAGAGCCATCAACGCTCAATCCTTTTTCCACCCCAATCTGAACAATAAACCGTAACTAACATTTTCCACCAGCCTATTGCCTACAAATTTTCTTAAGCGTTGGTCAAACATGAAAGAAATTGCAGATCTTACCTGTCAGTTACTCTGCAATTTCCCATCTAACAAACTCATCATGCACATTAATAATAAATTATGTTGAACCTTCATTATTTTTCTATTTCAGAGTTATTAAAAAAAACTGTGAATTCTTCTGACCTCTTGCTTTTTATTTAATAACACAGTTACTAAATAATACCTGATATCCTTCAAGTGAATGTATAACAAAACTTTATTGAATAGGACTTGCTGATGCAAGCATCCTAATATCCAAAAAGTTGAACAAAGGATAAAAAATCATTATGAGATGAGGTCAATTGCATCCAGAAAATCCAAGAGCAGCTTTAGAGATAACTTCTGGATTATAAATAAATTACCTTACACCTTCATGGGGAGAACGTGTAAGTTGTACAAGGGCTTCAAGAGCACCTGCCTCTTGTCCAACAGCAGAATTGTTATTATTGCTATCCCCATGAGCAGCCAAATTAGCCAAAGCGCGAGCAGCCTGAGATATATAAGAAGAGACATTAAATAACAACAAAATCAGATTAAAAAAGAGTTTAAAAAAGGTTTTTTGGCCTGATTTGAATAGGGTTCGTGCCAGGCTACAGGCTGTGCTAGGCCATGGCTCTAAAAACCAGGCCACAGGCCAGCATGGCCCACTGTAAAACGAACCACACAAGCTTGGCACAGCCCATTTTACATGTCTACATGAAATGGACAAAAAATGACTCAAGTGATCAAGAAAACTAGGCTAGCACTACCTGCTCTTGCACTCCCTCAAATTTGCAGTTACGAGCAAGCATAACTAAAGCATGTACACCACCTGCCAATGCAACCACCATACTACACTTGTCATCAGCTGCCAAATTTGCTAAAGCACCAGCTGCACGCTCCTGAAAAGGCAAAAATGGAGCCAGCCCAAAGCATAAGCTAACGTACAACAGCAACACCATTCATACACAAGTTTGAATAAAGGCATAATAAATGAAGCATTATATATGAGCAGACAGACGGGCACGTTAAGAATATACCAGAACACCATCACCACCAGAGGACCATTTGAATATAAGATCAACTAGAGCTTTTACTCCGCCAGCCTCAGCAATGGCACCCTGATAAAGAATTTCAAATTATTACATCTAGAAAATTTAAGCATATGCCATAAGATGATGAAAGCAATGAAAAACTATAACTAGCCTTATGTTCTTCTCCAACAGATAGATTCCATAGTCCTCCAGCAGCCTCTTCAGCTACCAGCCTGTTCATAGATCTTGCCAAAACAGCAAGAATATCGATTCCTCCCTCTTCTGCAACTGCTTTTGCAACTTTGGCATTCACAGACAAGTTTGCTATGGCCTACACAGTTTGGAAAAAACTAGGATAACAACAACAATAAATAATGATAATAATAACATCCAACTACCACATATCCACGTAAAATTGTGCTCAAATGTCATATATTCGACTAATAGACTTACTAGTAGGAAAAAATAAATTGTAATGAAATAAAGTGCCCAAAACAGGTTCTGTACTTGATGTATGTCAAAAATATTAATCAAACCAATTTATACAGAATTGAAATAACATTGGAGATAATTATTTCCTTGAAAGAATTTACCTTTGCAGCCTCTGACTGAAGCCCTTCCCGCCAGGAATTTGCAAGGTCCAGAAGAAGACGTATACCACCATCTTTCATAACTGCTTCAGCCCTTCCACCATCTATGCTAGCATTTTCATCGTTAATGACAACAAACGTTGCAAGTCCAGTAGCTGCTCTTTCTTGAACATCCTCTTGTGAGCTCTGCATTAAGCTGAGCAACAGTGGTGCACCTTGCTTGAGCCAGAAATCATCCAAATCCTGTGGATTGTTCTCAGCAATACGCAGAAGTGTATGGGACAGTATCCACTCAAGCCAAGTCATAATCTCATCTAAGTTTTTATCTTTTTTCTTTGAATTCCTCCAATCTAAAAACACATTCTTCTCTTTCTTTGGAGTATCGACAAATAAAGAAGCCACACCTTTAAAAATGTCAGTAGAAAAGGCAATTACCAATTTGCCTTTATTCTTACCCGTACTTAAGCTGGTGTTTAGCTCAAGAACTGGACAATTCAAGGCACACAAAACCTTCAGGCTCTTGGAAGAAGATAACAATCTAGAAATGGCAATTGGACCCACATCAGTTCTCGAAACATCCAACATAATCAATTTAGGCAGCTTATGCCAAACCTGAGAAATCACGCCCCACTTCAAATTTGATGTCCCTGCAACTGAAAGCATACGAACTGATACTACATTTCCCAGTGCCATCTCATCAACATTAAGGCAGTCAAGAAACCCGATGTCTGTTAAATTCGGACAATGCTTAGCCAGAGCATTGATGGCATCACCATTGATTTTCTTAATCCCAGATAATCGAAGTTTTCTCAATTTGGGACAGCAATGAGCAACTGCTTTTATGGCATCACTTGTGATATTTTCACAGAAGTCAGGTCCAAGTTGGAGGCTTTCCAATTCCTCGTGGCGAGCAGCAATCACAGACAGAGTTGCATCTGTTATTTTCCTACAGTAATCACCACTTATTTCTCGCAATTTCCTAGCTTGAATATGTATTATTGCATCTGCAGAGTCTGCACCACGAAATCTAAGCTTATGAAGATTCGCACATCTAGATGTGAGCGAAGCTGCAATGGCAGCATCACATTTATGTGCCCGAATATCTAGTGAACTCCACAAGCATGGAGAAAAACTTAAAGCCCTCCATGTCCTACATGTTGATGATAAGCTTGCTCGGTCTCTATAATTCAGGCACGATAACAACTGAATCACTGTGTCATCAGGCAAACTAGTCCAAACAACATCTCCATTCCGCTCAGACCCTAAAACCTCATCCTCAACTTCAGGGTAACAGGGCGCGGTAACCTTTTCTTTCCCTTTTTTTGCCACTTTACGCCTCACTCTGCGACTCATATCTCAATCAAAAACACAAATATGGAGACACTACTAACCTTTAACCCTCAAATCCTACAATCAATTAAGGAAAACTAAATGACCCAATAATTAATACCATATTGACCTCCAAACCAATTCATGACCCACTAAATTAACACCAAAACACCATTAAATTAACACCAAGCTATTACTCTCCAACCTCAAAAACCCTAACCCTCAAACAAAAAATTGAAATTGAATAGATAAATCACAAATAATCAAAGATTGATAATTAACAAAATCCAGCCACTGATATCAAAAACCCATGAAAGATTGCAACCTTAAACACATATAAGAGTACAAAATCAATGATTTATCCAACCTGAGAGCTCAAGTTTTCTGGGTTTGCAAGTAAACCCTTAAATCTTGAAGCTTGTAGATTGAATCACTTCCCCTTTTTGTGAGATTGCATTCAATAAATCAACTTCAATATATCCAAAGAAAACAAATGAAAAAAACACTAATAGATATATAAGAGACAAAGCGGAGGAAGGGTCGGAGAGAATTCAGGTGCATATATATTATATATATAAGAGAGAGATACAGAACAAAAGACCAAACCCTCAAGACATATGGTTCACTTTTGTCTCCTGACTTTCTTTGTTATTGGGCAACCAAAAAAAATAAAAATAGAAGAGAGAGAGATTATGTGGAGTGTACTTACTTATTTGTATGTCAATTGGGTCATGAAATTAAATTGAAAACAGAATTTTCAGCATGTGTGTGAAAAAAGGTTGGAAATTGGAATGGAGATGAGTAGTGTCAAACAACTACAGCTGTTTCTCATGTGATTTAACCCAAGATTTACATTCAAGAATCTTGATTTTTCTTTTTTATATTTTTGTATCTTACTCATTTTATTAAGAGATATATTGTATTTAATGTTTGTTTGACCACATGATCTTTGAGTTAAAAACCAAACGTCCAATGTGATTGGGTGATGATAAGCAGTCGAGCAATGTCGCATGTTCAAATTACTATCACCGTAAATGGTATATAAAAAAAATACGTAACCTGGAAAATAAAAAATCAATGAATCTCTATGTATATATTTATAGTATCAATATAAATATATATATATATTATCTAGCATTTCTTTTAGGACTAAAATTATTATCTTGTGGTGTGTATTTTAGGCAATATATATATATATATTTTTGTATCTTTATAACATTTAAAGAAAAAGAGAAAAAAGTGTTTGTTATATAAGTTAGTGATGGAAATTGAATCTAATTTATGGGTATGTGCTCTTTTTGTGTTAGATAATTTTGTATAGTTTTAGAAATGTGTTGCTAATGCAAAGTTATTTTAAAAATATATAAACAATCATTAGGGTTATTGGATATTTATTTATTTATTTATTTTTGAAGTATTACTTGTTAAACAATACATGTACGCCCAAATCGGGAAAAAACTCCACATTCATGCTTGTAAAATGCACGCATAGTGGGACTCGGTCTAAACCAGAAAAAAAAATCCACATATGCTTGTAAAATGTGTGCATGGTGGGACTTGACCCAAATCGAATAAAATAAAAAAAATAAAATAAAAAACATATATACTTATAAAATACGTATAGTGTAAGTCGAACCACTAACCACCGATCTGGAAGGGAGGTATATTACCGAATAAAGGATGATATACAGTTATTGGATGCTATGATATATTTAGTAAGTGGCGTAATTATACAAGTTCAATACTAAAATTTATTGAACTTTACGGTATATAAATCACATAAGTTGAATAATGTTACTGAATATTTATATCTAAGAAAATATGGTAAACATATACATTAAAAAATATAGGAAAAGTTATGTATTTAGTACTTTTCCTTCCTCATCTGAAATAACTTTCCTTTTAGCCAATCATTTTTATTGGTTCAGACTTTCAGATTTGTAAATTGAAGTCAAATCTACTATAAAAAGACAAACCAATAATAGCTTTAAAAAAAATAGCTCTTTATCAATCATACACCCGTTATTATTATAAAGCTCGATCAATCTAGCAATATTTTAAATTCGAATCAACCTAGTAATGTTTTAAATTTGAATGACAACAATACAAGTGGTATATACCGTATAAATGTAAAAAAAATAAAAAAAAATAATAAGACATTAATTATAAATGTAACAATATTTTAAACTCAAATGGCAACAATACAAGCTTCCAGGGAAGTAACTTAACTGGTAGATGAGCGAGCTTGAGATTTGGATAAATGGCTCCAAGTTAGCAACTCGAATCCTACCAATGGTCTAAATATGTGGATGGATTATAGATAGATACGGTAAAAAAAAATGGCAACAATACAAGTGGTATATAATATATTGTATATATGTAAATAATAATAATAATAATAAGACATTAATCATAAATGTAGCACCATTTCAAATTTGATTGGCAACAATACAAGTGGTAACTACTCTTGGGACATGCTGAGATTAAACAATACATGTGCGTTACGGATATGTATTCCCATAACATGAGATAACTAATCCCATAATTCGGGAAGAAAACTCTCCACACATACTTATAAAATACGTATGGTGGGATTTGAACCCCTCACCATTTATGTGGAAGGGAGATGCACTACTAACTCTACTAAAAGGGTGATGTGAAAATTTAATATTAAGACATCAATCATAAAAGTAACTATATGTTAATTGACTTCGGTTATGGTAAATCCGTAAATAAATAAAATAAAATATAAAATTCAATTTATCTAATCTCGACCGGGTTGAGGTGAATTTCGTAAAAACACAAAACACGTGACACAATAGCGAACCTGAGGAACTGTACTGAGCAGAACCGGACACAAACTCCAATTCGGACAATATAAATAAGAAACCAGAAATGAACACAAAGCGAAAAACGCGACATGTTCATGACCTCTTCCGCTTTCAAGACAACGTAAACATTAAACACAACATGGGAGGTGAAACTGTGGTGGAGGACAGGAGATACAACAGTAGCACTAGCAGCAACTCCCCATCGTCACCGTCCACGTGTCTCTCTCATTTCTGGTCATCAGCTCTCAGAGCCAAAACCCTAACCTCTCCGTCCGTCCGTAGTACACACAATGGCGACGCGCTTCTCCGACGCCTCGGCCTTTTTGATCTCCTGCTCATCGGCGTTGGCGCGTCCATTGGAGCCGGAATTTTCGTGGTCACCGGAACCGTCGCTCGTGACGCCGGTCCAGGTCTGTTTGTTTGGTTTCAGTGTTTGGACTATCGAAATTTAGCTGAGTTCGATTTTGAATTTATGTTTCTTTGCTGTTTATTGAATTGCGTGTTTAGGATTTGATAGAGCTTGAAAATGAGTCAAGGTCACAAATTGCAGTGTTGCAAAAGTCCCCGACTAGATGATAAACCGCCTAGTTCGGCCTAGTCGGTCAAAGTCGGTGACTAGTCGCCGTTGACCGACTAGGCTGACTTTTTTTTGATCGACTTTGGTTGGAATTTGATTGAGTTTGTAAGATTTTGTTTAGTTGTTTATGAATTTTGATTCTCAATATTGAGTTTTTTGGAATTTGAGGTTCAATATATGAATTAGTATGAATATTTACACAATTACAAGAGAAAAATTTCCGGGCTAGGTGCCTATTCCCCAACTAGGCGGGCTAGGTGCCTATCGCCTTTCTGCAAAACTGACAAATTGACGATAAAAAACCACTCGTCGGAGCTTGAAAATGAGTCATGATCACAAATTGATAGGAAAAAAAAAGCCAACTTTTGCTTTTCTAGTTTTTTTATGATGGCTTTTTTTAGAGAAATTTAGACACTGGTTTTTGATATTTTCTTCTTTTATCGTTAAAAGATGGTAAATTTTGGCACCATAGTGTATTTTCTGCAACTCTGCATTATAATCAACAGCTCAAATTTATCGGTTTCAATTTAACACGAAATTAAATTTTAGACAAAAATACGAGTATTGTTAGACTGTGTTATGTACTATGTCTACAACATCAAGCCTTATTCATTTTTTGCAAAAACCGACAGATGTATACTGCTGAGTATCCAGTGTTGTATGTTTGATTAATTTTTTTTGTTTTTGTTTTGCTGATTGTTGTTTGTTGATTATTTGACATCATTTTGCAGGGGTTACAGTAAGTTTCATACTTGCCGGAGCAGCATGTGTGTTAAATGCTCTCTGTTATGCTGAGCTGGCATCTCGTATCCCTGCTGTTGTCGGAGGAGCATACTTGTATGCATATACAGCTTTTAATGAACTCACCGCTTTTCTTGTTTTTGCGCAACTTATGGTGGACTATCATATTGGGGCAGCTAGCATAGCTCGAAGCTTGGCAAGTTATGTAGTTTCATTGCTAGAGCTCTTTCCCTTTTTCAAAGAAAATATACCAAGCTGGATTGGACATGGTGGTGAAGAGTTCTTTGGAGGAGCTCTATCTATCAATATATTAGCTCCAATTCTCCTTGCTCTTCTGACTGTGGTTCTGTGTCGGGGTATTGGCGAATCTTCCATTCTGAACTCATGCATGACTGCAACAAAGGTGTTTCTTCCATCTCACCAATTTCTAATGTGGCTTTAGTTAAAGGATATTCATTCGTATCTTCAAAATTTATCGCAACCTTAGGAAGAAACAGATTAGGAACTGAAGAAATTTAAAATAGTTAATGGTAATTATCAAGTCTCTGGTCATGATTTACACAAAATAACTTTTGGACTCTAAATTTGCTGCAGGTTGTCATTGTAATTATCGTCATCTTTGCTGGTGCTTTTGAGGTTGATGTTTCAAATTGGTCTCCTTTTGCTCCAAATGGTTTTAAGGAAGTATTGACCGGAGCTACTGTAGTATTCTTTGCATATGTTGGGTTTGATGCAGTTGCTAATTCAGCTGAAGAATCTAAGAGACCTCAGGTGTGTGATGTTACGTTCAAATTGATGCTTCTCAGTACTCAGTAGTTTAGTTGTGATGTCTCTTTTGCTGTGTAAGTGTCTATGTCATTGCATTCTATAATTTTTCTTTGCTTCCTTTTTTGCACCCCCAATTTTGAAATTTCAGCGGGATCTGCCAATAGGCATCTTGGGAAGCCTTCTGATATGCGTTGCATTATATATCGGTGTCTGTTTAGTACTCACTGGGATGGTACCTTACAAGTTCCTTGATGAAGATGCTCCTCTGGCTGCTGCCTTTTCATCCAAGGGCATGAAGTTTGTTTCTATTTTAATCAGCATAGGTGCTGTGGCTGGACTTACAACAACCCTTCTAGTCGGTCTATATGTTCAGGTGAGTCAGTTCAGACATCTTCATTACTGATATGCCCTCACCCTGTGATCCATGCTAATCTAGATAACCAATGTTTCCGTGAACAGTCTCGATTATATCTTGGGCTTGGAAGGGATGGTTTACTGCCTTCAATATTTGCTAAAGTGCACCGGACACGCCACACTCCTGTTCATTCCCAGGTCTGGGTTGGTATTGTTGCTGGTGTTTTGGCAGGGCTTTTTAACGTTCACGTGCTCTCACATATTCTCTCAGTTGGCACATTGGTAAGGCATCGTTCAATTTTTGCCTGGGGTTTATTTAGGTTTTAAATCAATTTGTTACACCTGAATAGCTCTGAAGCAGATATATATATTTTCTAAGACTGTTGCTTGCTTCATGCAATTACTCATCATACCACTCCCTAGCTCTCGGTTCCATTTAAAGATAATAACGTTTTACACAAAATGTCATGCCATGATGGTTAAGTGTAGGAATTTTAAGGGAAATTTATTGTAGAAGATATGTTATGCTGGTGCAGAACTAATTTGCTAGGATGTATGGCTAATTAATATTTGGAATCCATTGACCTGACATTGTACTTTGGCCTGTTTCAGACAGGGTATTCTGTTGTTTCAGCATGTGTCATATCTCTTCGTTGGAAGGATAAGGCAGCTAGTCAAGTTTCTTCTAGATGGACTTCAACCTGGCGGGAAGGTGTACTTTGTCTTGTCATAGTCGCTGCTTGTGGTTTCAGTACTGGACTCCTTTACCGTCTCAATGCTTCATCCATTTTCATGCTCGTGGCAATAGTTATAGCAGTACTTGCTTCCGCTGCTCTTTGCTTCCGCCAAGTGAGTATCGATTAGTACCATATATATACAGGATGTTTCTGCTTCCTATGTACTGTGAACAAAGAGCTAGACACTAATTGTTTAGTAGTACAGGTATCATCATTTTTTAGCTTGATTTACATTGGTCATCTGCATGTCTGAGTGTCGTATGCATCCCGTTTGTTGTTTCCACTGTTGACCCTATTTTACATGTTCTTGTTTCAGACTTATGCGGATCCTCCTGGGTTTTCCTGTCCTGGGGTACCCATTGTACCAACCGTTTCCATCTTTTTCAACATCTTCCTCTTTGCTCAGGTACGCTTTTATAAACTGCCCCGTAACTTATGCTGTGCACCTCCATATACTTTCCATTATCAAAAAATAAAATATGCAAAGATTACAGGTAATAACCATCATTTTATTTGGTGCAGCTGCACTATGAGGCGTGGTGGAGATTTGTGATCCTCAGCATTGTTACAGTTGCTGTATATGCGATTTACGGGCAGTATCATGCCGATCCAAGTTCAGAAACAATTGTTTATCATAGGGCTCCGACAGAAGATGCTCAATAGTAACATTCTGGGAACATCCCAAACTTGCATCTCAATACAGATTGTAGCTTGTTGTAACATGTAGTTGTCTTGTACATACTGAATGTATCATAACACATTACGTCCTTCCATTGGAGCACTATTATAAGGAGACATCCCGTCAAGGATGTTAAAAAATAATAATAATAATTGTGAACATAGAAAAGTCTGCAATTTGTGTTGACCTCAAATCTCAATCAATATAACAATTTGATGATTTCCAATTCGTTACACTCTTTATATGTTTAGATTCCAGCCTACAAAAGCATCTTCAAGGGCAAGGCAAACAATGCCATCAAATAACAAGGCTAATGGAGGACATGGCACAGTCGATTGCTGCCATTGGTGGTGCGAATATATGCAAATCTGAACATGATTGCAAATCCAAAGAAAGAAAAAGAAAGAAAAGATCAAAAGAACCAAAAAGAGAAATCTTTCTTGACATAATTGCAAATATGGATCTTCATTAGGACTTTGAATCATTTTTGAGGCAGAAATTAGCACACTCAATTGCACACAACATCAGAATAAAAGCCTACTATGGTCCTCCTTTGACATTCCTGAATGCCAAGCAGTTCCACATCGAACACCTCGAACTGTTTCGAGCTGAAAAATGTAGACGGCCCCACCTGCGGAAAATAGGATGGTTTCTCATTACCAAATACATATATTGACTTTTTGAGCAAAGTTTAGCAGCATGGACATGTTTTGTTTTTTATTCTAGTCAGATATTCGTGCGATAAAAAAAAAACCGTAAGTGGAATCTGATAAACGAGTTACTGACCGGTGGTCCAAGTTCTGGAGGAATGATTATCCTTCTTTTTCCCCCTGGTCTCATGTCTCGAATTCCTTCCTCAAATCCTGCAAAAGTTTTCTACTTTGGTAATTTCTACTTCACACAAAATGTATTTTGCCTGCAGGGAATAATTATAATTGTACACAGATTATCTCTAATCACCTGGAACCAATGCCTTGGTGCCCATGCGGATTTTGGCTGGAGAACCCTGTATATAGGTGCTGTCTATACGCCGGCCTGACTCATTATAGCCAATGTAGTGAAATGTAACCTGCAATGATTCTCAAAGTAAACTGGGCAGCTCATGATTGAAATATGAAGATCTTACATATATATATATATATATGTTTTTTTCTAAGTTTTAACTGTTTAAATTTATTCATTCATTGACGTTTTTATTTCATAGTAAAATCATCGTCAGTACCATTTTAAGCTAGTATTTCTAATGAGTTGTAGAAAGCAAAACTAGCTAATATGAGAAATAGACTCATTTCTCACATCAGACCTTAGAAGAGCCATACAACATTATTATTTCTACAAATATAAAACCTTAAAAGGTAACAATCAAATTCAATGCCTAAAAAGCCTAGCAAATTGCACTCATTGATCAAAAACTTCATAAACTGCGTCTATTGAAACGTTGTAAAGCATGAGAAAATTCAAGAGAAGGAATTTGCAGCTTCCAAAGCCAATGAAAGAAAAACCTGCTGACCATCCTTTGGGCAATCACCTTGACCAACTTCAAAATCCCGGAATATAAGTCCTGAGTCACGCGTAATGTAATTATCTGATGCTACTACCTTAACCTGAAACCCTGATACAGATTCACAAATATCAATGCTGATTCTGTGTTCTTGTTCATACAATTTATAATTTGCCAGTTGTGGGTCTATAGCAAAGCAGTTTAAGGATTTTTTTTTTTTTCATTAGGCAAAATACATATACCAGACAGATGAGACTACTAATATAGCATGAACTCACCTTCTCTGACAAAATTTGGAAAGTCTTCTGGTGCATTATTATCCTTCTGTATCCGTCTATTTTGTTCTAACAAACGCTTTTCGTCATATGGGTTCTTACCCTTGGTCTTTGCATAAGAAGATGAAGTAGGAAACAATCCTGATGAGACCAGAGCAAGAAGGAGAAGCCTCCGCTTCGATCTCTCCTCACATTGAAACATGTAGCCAGTCTGCGCTCTAGCCAAAAATAAATCCAACTGTAAGAGAAACTAACCAATCTTATATAGTCATGAGATGAGGAGCTAATATTAAATTCTCACCCATCATCTTTCAAGTTGTGACTTGAGCAGCAATGCAATATATACTTCTTCTGAGGCAAAAAAGTCCCTACAACGGGACATGCTGAGAAGGTTTTGTCTGGCAGAAAGTGCAAATAGATATATTAACATATGATGATTGATGATATGAAGAAGCATAACATAACTAGTTCCGTGATCAGCTCCGTTCACACTTGATAACACTTTTTTAGCTGTTTAGTTTTTAAAGCTGGCATTGTTAAAGATAAACATTCACAACTAAGCAACAGACTCAACTCATAATCCAAAAGTTATTAGCTGAAATTCTGATGCAGACATTAATGATCACCAATGTAGAAGACTATGATGGGAAGTTATTTCTTCGAATATACACACACACACACACACACTAAAAGAATCATCCAATGAAAAATGCATATCCTTCATTACCAGGCAAATATTCAAGATTTATTAACATGGTAACCGTGTAAGAAACCCAGAGAAAAATATAGAGTACACTCCAAGAGAAGAACTTGAATCCATGTCCAAGTTAGCATCAACAAATGAAACTTACATTTATCGAATCGTAAACATCCAATTGCATAAAAAAGGAGATAGCAGTACTCCAAGATATCAAAAATTGAATCAGACTATCGAGCCAAAGTTGGCTTTGAAACAATTTAGGACGATGTTACATGGATTGTGTGTATGATTGCAGTCACGTATTGTACACTAATTAGCTCAATTTAGCAAATCTTTAAACAAGAAGCAAACCACCAGACAGCTTGACTCGATAATCGAGTCAGATTCGCTAGAATGAAAAATGCCACGGTCAAAACCAGGACTTTAAACCCAAAATTCCATTTTCATTCTAGCAATTTCATTCTATTGAATGCACATTATGATTTTTCAAGCAAAAACGTGAACTGGGTCATGAGCAGAAACAGCTAACATTTCTATCTACATACATACATATATGTATATATACATACACATGTACTGGTATGAGAGAGAGAGAGAGAGAGAGAGAGAGAGACTTACAAGGACACGAAGGATTGGGAAGAAGAGATGGTGTTGAAAAAATCATCGGCATAGCTTCAATGAAAGCGTAACTAGTCGTTACCTGCTACTCTTTTATGCTATATTGCTATCTATAAACTTGACTGTACAAGGTAAATATCATAATGTTCCCCTCTTCTTTCTTAATATCATCATTTAACAGTCCACTTTTTTTTTTATATTATTAATCAGGTTTTCTTCTTAAGATAAAAGAATTTCACATATCAGTCTTTCTATTATCAGTTCGAACTGACAAAAGTTATATCATTTCCTTGCATGTGGGCCACTGGATTTAAATACTTTGACTGACAAGTGCATACAGTAAAGTCAAAGTATTTAAATCCAGTGGCCCACATACAAGGAACTGATATAACTTTTGTCAGTTCGAACTGATAATAGAATTTATGTTTCGCATATTATAATATGATTAATAGATTATAGTGGTGATGAGGTTGATTAATTTAACAAAAGAACATCCATTCAATTATTTAACATTCTAAACTTCAATAATAACAATAATAATAAATTATTTGTCTCAAAACATGATTGTGTGTGATTTTATTTTTATATGGATTTAAAATGTTTAGATGCCGTCCTTAAAGACAATTTCACACAATTATTATTTTTATAAAAATATCAAAAATATATGATAGTTACAAATCAATTTGATTTCCATTGCTAAAGACTGAAAAATTAAGATAAAGCTTGAAAATGGTAGTATAAGAGAAAGAGAAAAATTTAATTTGTTTTTTCCCATAAAAGCAGCACATTTCAAGTTTCAACCATGTATAAATAAAAGTAAACTCATGTTTCAAAATATAACTTCCAGGAAAAATGGCTCATTCTCACGCCAGGTGACCGTCTCGCTATCTTTTTGTGGAAAAACGAGACAGGATTCGCTCACGTAAACTATAACATGTTCAACCAACTTCCATTTGAAATGTGTTTAACGAAAAACAAAAACATAACGAGAAATAAGTTAACCATTCCCCGATGATAGATATTATTGACATCTCAATAAACCCGGATGTCAACACTGATGCTGCCCAACTGATCAGTATTCACTGAGTTCCCGAGTTTCTTCCTTGTTGTTTTTTGGTCTGTAAGACACCGAAGCCACAGGCATGAGAGTCTGGCAGCAGTTGCTTGACTAGCAAACTGAACCTTGCAAGCCAGGCTGAGAGTCTGGCAACGGACTGACAACATCTCGTTTCTTGCTACACTTGAGTCACAGCTAGCTTCGTATCCATCAAGGTCCGATTCTGTTACAAGTACTACAGAGTCATCATCAAATGCTTCTTCGTCTTGCTCTGCTGGGAGATCTAGATATTTTTCAACTATCATGTAGTCAGAGATGCTAGTTTTCTTCACCTTGATATGATAATATTCTTGAACAGCCTGCATTACATGAAATCTACATGGTCAAATCTAATAAAAGAAATTTTGATGCTAATAAAAAATATCAAAACAGATGATGGACAGTGTTCACCACTGCTAACTAATGGTGCTCCTCTCAAAGTAGTTTATTTTTCGATTTCAGAGTGAAAAATCGAACATACCTGCCATTGGGAAGAGGTCAAAAGTACCCTTGGCCGGATAGATCTCACGTACTCATATGCAGTATCAGGTGCCATTTGTCTGTGCTCCACCTGTTATGAAATGCGACAGTCTCGCATAAGTTAAAAGGATAATTCATAAACGCGGTTATTAGAATAGGTTTCTGGTCAGTCCATACCAGGTAGCAGAGGACAATGGTTGTGCTACGCCCTCGACCTGCCTTGCAGTGGACATAGGTTGTCTTCCCTAGAGATGCATTTTCTTCACAAAGCAAAAGTAAAAAAATAAGAGTTCGTTGTATAATAAAGGAATGCAAAATCAAAATGATTATGCAAAGCTGCGGCCAGAGAGCCGCCACACTCAAATCATTTAGCATAGGTATTGTTTACTTCAAAGTCATTTGGAGAATGCGACAAACTTTATAATAAATTGCAAACTAAATCAATGAAGGACTCAGCATTGGCGACAAGGCTCGTAAACAATTGCGTCGTTTTTTTTTTTTTTTACCATAGAATAGAAGGCAGCAATAAACAACCATTAACCATCTGCCAGTATCCAATCACAGTATTGGATGTCACATGCCCTACAGAGAATATAACTAATTTAAAAGAATGTTAAAGTTACCATGTATAAAATCTACAGCTTGGCATATATCAGCAAATGAAGGGGCAAAAAGATAGTCTCTTGTAGGAATCACCAAATGATCAATGTTGTGAGCCTATTGAAACAATTAAATACAAAATTCGATGAGCATTGAGACATATATTTAAGAAAGCAGCAAAGGGACAGAGATTTTGATAGATACCAATTTGCAGTATGTTTAAAACCAAATTGAGCAGAAATGACTCTAGAAACCATGACAAAACCATTCCAAATCGTAGCAAGTATTGGAGAGAGAGAGAGAGAGAGATTTGCATATTATGCCAGAAAAATGCAAGAGCATCTCTGTGCTATAGATACAAATGAACTTTTAGAGTGCATCTTGAAAAATGTTAACACTTTCAAATAGAAGCAAATCGCAAAATGCATATATAGATAAATCCTTCTAAAACTCGAGTGAAAGTTCTTGGAATCAAGAAAAGAGTTGAGTCAATCATGGTCAATGACTGGAAAAGGCAAAAGGAAATCAGAATTTTAACACATTAATTATTGAAGAAAGGTTTCCAAGGAGACGCTCTCGAGTTTCCCATTTTTTTTTTTCACATTTTGAAGTAGCCATATTTAATGGATAACTATCAACATAAATGTGCATACTCACATGATACAACGAAGCAGGGACCAAAGTCTCATATGGTTCGTTTAAGGTCACTACTCCAGAAACACCAAGTTCCCTCAAGCGCGGAACATCAGCAGGAAATGGAACAGCACCCAGCAAAATAAGCTGATAACAAACAGATTGGTAAAGCATTAGCAAAAATCTCACACTGAAAACTTGTAAGAGACATACTCAGACACAACAATACAGTCATCTAAGCAGCAATGCGTAAACTTCAAAGAAGAACGGATGAATGAACTGTAAACCAAACTCACTGTAGACATGATCCTATAATCAATATCATTCAGTATTGAGTCTATTGACACGCACCATATTATTTAAGAGAAATTACGCGTAAACATTCAAATCCGTGATTCAAAAATAACAACAATCAACAAGACACCACCTACTTCCACTCCTACAAGGCGTAAACGCAGCTAAATTCAGATTCAAAGTGCCTAAGACTGGTTAAAACAATAAAACCCTATAAAATCACTAAGCTGAATAAGATCACATAGTAGACAAAATTAAAAATTTCCCTCTAAAGATTGTAAATTATATAAACTCAACAGCAATTCAAATACACACACACACACATATATATATATATATATATATATACAGTAGTAACAAAGAGTGAATTTTATACCTCATCAACTCGATCCCACCATCGAAATTCAGACTGGATTTTGTTCCTGACAACGTTGTACAACAATGTCGGATAAAAAAGTGAACGAGCCCCTGCTCCAAGCAAAACACGTTTCGCATCCGAAACCACAACACTGTTGCCGCTGCTACACGAATGATCCTGAATCTGATCCTCTACTTCCTCAGCATACATTCTTTGATCAAATTCAAGAAAAAACTCCACTTCTAGTTCTATATATAAAGATTCGAAAACCAGAGCTTGCTCTAGTCTCGAAACCAAATCAAAAAATTCCAATTTGGCAGAAACCGAATCAGGCAACTAAAGATATGATATCACATTTAAGGAAATTTATAAAATCTGACCAAAATAAGACAAATAAAATACGCTGAAAAATCGGTGAACGAAAATAGAAAGCTGAGGAGAGATCGGGAAGGAAATGTATTAAAAAAAAAAAAGTTGCGGTCGGTAATTTAGTTCGAATCAGACAAAGCCACAAAGGTATTTAAGGAAACTCTTTTTCTTTTTTTCTTTTTTTTTTTTTATTATTATTATTTAAAGTTGTTGAAGATCCTTCTACTAGGTTGCCTTTTTTTTTTTTCAAAAGAGACATTATAGATTATACTCTTTGTCCATGTAGTGGTTAAAAATCAGTTAATATTTGGTTTTTTTTTTTTTTTTTGACATTTACTTTCACTACATTTTTTTTTTATTGAAGGATTGCAATCACTAAACATAGTAATACGGTAATTAAGCTCTAAAATAACAAAGCTTTAGTTAAATCGGTGACATTTTGTAATTAAAACAACAAATTAAAGAGAAACTAAAATGAAAAATGTCAAAGAACAATTATGGTTCAAGTTTTCCATGATTGGTGTGGGCTTCCCTATCAAGTCTCACTGCAGTGCTTGAAGTCACGGAAACTTTAACAGCCATCTCCTTTGTCCCAAGAAATTGCAAGAATTTGGCACATGATTTGCTATTAGCTTAGAAAGCTCTGTGTATTGGAATTGTTCTTTCCCAAATTGGCTACTCAAGTTAGCTTGTAATGATATTGACATTGTTTCTTCTATTGTCGGTTGAATAATGTAGAACCAAAACGACCCTAATAATATAGATCGTTTTTTTCTTTTTCTTTAAAGCAAAATATGCTAAAATATAACAAGATCAATTTACACACAAAAGCTTAAAAAACTCACATAAGACATTCCCTTGTACGTTATTTATTTACTCTTTTTTGGGTCTAATATCGATCTCTTCGACAATAAGACATTCCATCAATTTAGATTTAATATTTATTAACAATTCGCCCTCTTTTTCACCTCCATTGAAAAATTCACCTAATTCAGTTTCCAACCACCTATCTGCTCTCATTTTTGGGTAGAAGCCACCATCGTCTCCGTCTTGCTGCTCTTGATGAAAATAAACAGTTCGGCTTTGGCCATTATTACTCCCAACAAGTCCAACAGTAACTTCTGCTGGATCATTATCTACCCGGTTTTTGGTGAACACAAGGTAAGCTATGTAAGTTGTGGTCGGGGACCAAAGAGAAGTAGTAATCTTGCCACCAATTTCAAACAGGCACCCAATTACACAAGTGACCAACTCCTTGAAGAAACTTGTTTAATGCATAGGCAATCAATATTACTAAAACAATAAGAGCGACAAAGAATTAGCCAATTAGGGAGGAAAACATACTTGTAATCGGGTATGCCAAGATGATGCACGACGTCGATGTTGGCGTTGAGTATGGAAAACCAAGACCGGGCATAAATATCGAGTTCCCTAGGCGATATCATGTAACATTTCTTCCCACTTGGGGGGTCCAACCAAATGCTCTGTTCAATACGGCAATTCTAACAATAAAAAATGGTTGCTCTGTTCAATGCTTGCTTGACATAAGTATGGTGAAGAGAAAACGTTGAAAATGGTTGCCATGGTTTGAAGTGAACAAAGTACAGATCCCACGCATTGAAATCTATGACGAGACAGAATGTTTGCTTTGTAATCCGATAGTTTTGGAGGTGTTTCACTATCCAACACAAACTTACGTATTCAACTATGTTCATATGATGGATTATCTTATCAATACCGCGAAGGATGTGGATTTACTTGTTGAGAAAGGGATTATTGGCAATTGTGTGGTCAACAATGAATCGATAGCCAAGATGTTCAATACACTTTGCTCGCGCATCACACCAAGTGAATCTTTCTTTTATGGAATCTCCAAGAAAATGAAAACACACTACACCAATGCCACATTGAGAAGGGTATATTTCAGTAATGTTTGGACAGGAAATGCAACGGTTGCTGCAAGTTTACTCTTGATTCTCAATGCCATACAAGGCATTTGCTCTATTATCCAAGTACACCAATAAGCTATCAAAAACAAACACAAGCAAAAGTAACTGTATTATAGGTGGTCTACTTAATTAGGTTAATATATATTTATATATATATTGAATTATTTAGTTGTGTTTTTGGATTTGATGCTTGTATTATATGTCTGTACATGTTTGGAATATTAAAAATGCCCGTATTTGACTTTATGTCCTATAAGATTTAGCTACTATATATGACCCCGTATAGTTGCAATGGTGAATATGAGATAAAGTTATTATGTTTTAATTTTTAAATATTTGATTTTTATAGAAATTTAGATTGAAATCCAATGACTAAAGTAACAAGTAACTGTATAAATGTATAACTATACAAAATCTGTATAATATCTCATTTTTAAATTAAAATTGTATATATTAGTAATTAATTGAGCTACTTAAAGGAGAAAAAAAAAACAATATAAATACAAATTATTATTTTTTGAAGCAATATAAATACAAATTATCTTTTCAAGTATAGAAAAAAAAAACCAACAAATCTGTTAAGTGATAAGGTTTGTTTTAGTTGGGCCGAATCTGTGTTTATCCAAATGCCTGGCCCAAAACTCATAAGCTGTGAAGAAACTTGCCCAACGGTGCCGTTTTATCGGAGATTCCCAAATCATTAGAAAACGCATTGATTCGCCTGGACACGAAACCCACATACACTGATGTGGCTGACACGTGATCAGCCCAACGTGGATGTGTGTTAACACGTCCGCAAATATCGATGACGTGCTCACACACATCAATAATATTAGTTGACGTGTCCGATCACATAATCATGTCTTTGCCGACGTGTCGTGAGTCGTGACATGTAAGTAGGCCGGGGAGGACGTGAGCAATTTCTATTGTGGAATCTCAGTTTCAGTCTGAGCAGTCACCGCCATTTCAATGGCTCTTCGATGTATTATTCTCAGTCAGTCACCGACCTTGAGACTTGAGAGGAGGATTGGGTCTGCACTAGATCTCGTGTTAGTGTGCGTAATTTATTCTCAATTGTATTGAATACTTTGGTGCAAATTCTTTTGTTGTTGATTGATTGATTATCTGAATTGCTAATCTTGTATTTGGAGGTCATTACAATCAATTTGGTTCAATGGAAGCATGAATTATTGTTGGTTGATTTGTATTTAGCGACGGTGCTGAATTACTGCTACCAACCATGGATTCAAGCTGTATAGTGTATTGTTTTTTGGGTGAATTAGATTGTTGTTTTGTAGGGAATGAATTGATCATAATGAAGTAGATGTCTTTGATTTACAGATTTGCAGGTGATCTCCTATAATGTTGTTGTTTGTCTCTGTGTTTTGATTTAGATTCAATTTTCACAAGCTTTAATTAAATGCAAATTAAAGTTGTTTTGTCTCTGTGTTTTGGTAAATGCAAATTAAATTTGCAAACTTGATACATCCATGAACAAGTGAACAGCCACTGCTTCCAAAGCCAGAGAGAGACAGGATCAGCTGGATATATGGAGGCTTCATCTTTGTAAGTATTGTAGACTGAATACTATTATAAAACTACACTATTACATATGTTTGCAGAACTTGAAACTGCTTATGAGAATGAGAATCTGGTGACTTTTTTTTTTCTTTTCTTCCTTTAATGTCATCGATCGTGTATAATTACAGTTCCTTTTTATGATAAATGAGGTTAGTTACATGTTCATTTTGATTGAAGGTCACTGGTTTTCAATATATACAAATTCACTGGTGCATCAAAATATAAGGTTACTGGTTTCTCTTAAGAGAGTTTGTTTTGTGATCAATATTTGTTCATATTCTGTTGGGGATAATCCTCTAGAACGATGAACGTGGACACGCCGTGTCTAATATACGCTCATAACTCATAGCAAATAATAACGTCAATAAACAGAAAAATAGATGAGAGAGAATAAAACAATCACAACACAAGATATACGTGGAAAACCCAAAACGGGTAAAAAACCACGGGCCGTCAGGATGACAGAGAAAGTTCCATTATATGATAAATTGTTACAACCATATACTCCAGGATTCTCTCTCACACCTAACCCCAAACAACACTCATAAGATCCTCACCAAGAACCCCACAATATCCCCTAGGTCTCCCCTAAATATCACCCACGGATCTCTAACTGTATATATGGAGGCTTCATCTTTGTAAGTATTGTAACTGAATGTAGATTGAATACTATTATAAAACTACAGTATTACATATGTTTGCAGCAGTACTATATATTGAACAAGGGTCTAATGTTAACAAAGAGGAATTGATTTTGGTGATTTCAATTACTAACATTCTATTATTTCATTGATTTTGGTCAATGAAAATAATTCTCTGGTCACTTATGTACTGAAGATACTAATATGTGGGGCATACTGGCATTGCATAGGAGGATTTTGGTGATTTCAATTACTACAGATCTCTTTCTTTCCGGCAAAAAAATATTCATTTTTTTCCTGATAGCACTCTTTTCATTTTAATTATTCTTATGTTCTTTTCTATAACTTTCTGTGAACTTGATTATATTTTCAATTGGCACCCATTCTATATGTCTAAGGATATATGGCAAAAGTACATTTTCAAGACGAATCTGAAAATTTTCTTACAATTGACACCCATACAAAATGCATTTTAAGACCGTACTGTACACGTACTCGTATATCATATATCATTTATATACATATATACATAATACTGTATATATTAAAACGAGGAGAAGCATTTTGAACTGAAAATTATCATTAAAATACAATGAAATTATACCAGCATCAAATGCGAAAATTACATATATTGTGTTATATAAAACTAAACACAAAGACACAATTGAACATTTAATATATACAAAGTAGAGCAGCTCTAATTAATTCACAGAAAAAGCATAATAGAATGTATGGCTTGCACAGCAGTGAGCACCAGGAGTATAATTACCACAACAGTTCCAGTTCCTTTCCAAGGATCGCTGAAATATACCCTTTTCAAGGTCGCTTTGGCTTGATGATACGTACTCTTGTGGTATTGTTTCAGATCATTGGCCATGTCATAGTAACAAGAAGAAGATGATGATGTTTGTAAACAAAAATCGTTGAACATATCCGCTATCGCTTTAATTTCTCCGAGACAGTTGACAATTATTCCTTTTTCGATAAGCAAATCCACATCCTTTTCGGTGTTGATGAGGAAATCCATGAAAGCAATGTAATTGCATACGTGAGTTTCCTTTGGATAGTGGCACTGCTCTAGAGCCATCACGTTTCGAATCAGAAGCTCTGTCCAATCATTCACCATAATGCGTGGAATTTGTAGCTCATATTTTTTGAAAAATGGGAGTATTAATCCACGCTTGCTAGTTTCAAATTTCAGGTCAAGCAAGCAATCTCCCTTTTCAATTAAGCTCACTCCAGATTGATGCAACTTGGTTGCACAAGGAAGATCTACTACTTTGTCTTGGATCTTCGACGTCGGATGGTTTTCCATTAGAAAATATCTTCTCAAATCAGTAAAATGTTTGACATCTTTTGAACTTAGAGACCCATAAACTCTGCTAAAATCATCACCACCAAAGAAGAAGTAGACCGAAATATGAAGAAATGGAGGATCCATATAAGAAATGGCTAAATCGTACAATTTATTGAGAATAAAGTATGGAAGCTGATTTTCGAGTAATTGTAAATCTCGTTTTATGGTATTTCTATAACGTGGTTTTTCCAACAAAAAATCATCAACTTTCCAGTAGTATCTCAAGAAGAGCTCAATGATAAAGACAGCATCATATAAAATCATATCCACAAATTTATCAACAGGAGATTCAGGACCACTTAAAGACCCAGACTTACAAGATGGCTGTTCATAATAACAATTACGGATATTTTGTTCTTGACTCTTGATGTAGCTCTTCATTTCCTTCAATTTTTCCTTACCATTTCTTTCACTAATTATAAATATATATCTTTCTTTCTGTTTTTCCATATCCTTCAATTCTTCTTTCTCATAGTGAAAGGGGCCTATTGAGATTACCTGAGGAGTGTAAGCTTCTTTTTTTATATTGCGGAGATCGATAGGTACCCTATAAATACAACACTCAGGCCTAGGTTCCCAATCATCTGCACGAGCAGGAATGTTAATTGTCACCTGATCTGCGGATACATGCTGGTGCTGAACAGAAGAATTTGCTGAATCATTTATTTCCGCCATTATCTCCAAGCTAGCTCCCTGGTCTTGATCATGGTAAACAAATTAACAGTTAATTAAAACTCATAATTAGAAAAAAAAAATTAAAAAGTTTTAATGCGGGTTCAATAGCAAAATTGATGGAAAAACACAAGCAGCAGAAAATTATTCTTAAGTATATGATTATATATATATATAATCATATATATTTAACATATGGTACGACGTTATCTAGGATGCATGGTGCATTATTCTAGCTCCCACAGCACCCGAACTAGATTATATCAGTGAACAATGGGAGTGCAGTGATGAGACCAGAGTGGTTGGAAAACCTGTATGTATAGACCCGAGTTCCTCTTCTGGACTGTTGAAAGTGTTTCTAGCTTAACTACGATGTATCTCTCTTTGATGATAATGCTTGTAAACTATACCCATCCACCTCTATTTATAATCATGATTTTAATAAATTATATAACAATGATGTTACGTGATCATTTAACCAATGATATGTTAAGTGATTTACTGAAGTTTAGTTTTTTTCAATGAACACATATTTTAACCTTTTCAATAATTTAACCATGGAACATTTTTTTTTTGGTGGTGTGCTTTTCGATCCCTTCCACGTTTATTGATGAGATTTATGTTAAAAGGAAGAAATTCTCATGTGCACCGGATACACTGCTGAATGGTGCACTGAGGATGAGACATATAGCTGCCACATAAGGTTTTTTTTTATCCACATGTCTCATTTTTAGTGGCTGGATGCACCACTCGATCAGCAGTGCACCCGATGCACTCTGAAGATTTTCTCAAGCTCAACAGAGAAGTTCCACCTCAGCCCATCTTGCTTATCTAGCTACCCCAACCAAGTCTGTGTTCAGCTGATTGTAATTACTCAGCTGATCATCAAGTTAAACTTGATCAATCAGAATTTAGAAACCATGATCATGATTAGTACTATAGCCGATGATGCTCTCTGTAAAGGTAGTAGCTTTCAGAAGTTGACATGTGTATTGGAGCTTTAGTATATAAAGTGTATGTTGTATAGGATTACTCGAGAAAATCAGCTTTGTTGAGCTTCATCAATAGCTCTCTTGATCATTTCTCTGTTTTAATTTGCGCTCGTTTAAGTGTTTGATAAAATTCCTTTTTTCATTTGTTTGATACAATCTTCATTTTTATTAAAGATTCACAATTTCAAGTCAGACTATGTGCATTTTATGAGTAAATGTAAGAAAAAAAATTTAAAATAAAAAATACAGCATGGACTGCCAATAGTCTTCCCAATTCTACAATTATTGATCTTTCTAGCTAGCTCTCTAGAGTCATCATCGTTACATCATCCTTGTAATATTCAAGTTACATAATCATCAGTTGTATGTGGTATTTACTTGTCCAAATGTTGCACTAGTACGTAATGCCAAGAACTAAAGGAGTGTCCAGTAGGTAATTTAATGCTCATTGCCCTTTTTTTCCTGAGTAGAGACAAAAGTTATGGACCCATGAAAACTACTGATAGAAACTCTGCAAAGTTGTTTGTGATTGTATTTTCTTCTTGAAGATTTTATTAAAGTGATATTTCGATTTGGTGATTTATACATTTGTAAGATTTATATATACGTCACGAGACCTTGTTGTCTTTGTTGAATTTTCAAGAATACAATACAAGGTTGCGGCCTTGAAGATTCCGGCATATATATGTAAGTCATCGACAGGGAAAACAGAGGTGGGGAAAACAGATTGCTTAGTAATTGATTTGTGAAAATTCTAGCAAGAGAAGAGACAAACAAAGTTCACTATCAAGATAAGCACCAAAACTGTCCTGCACGACACTCTTGGATAGTTTCCTCTATAAAGTCCCCTCACAGACCAGATAATAAGAAACCCCAGAAGTAGGGTTGATTGGACTGGAGAGTGGAGATAATGTTCAAGACACTAATAACCATAAAACACTTAGCACTATAATCTAAGTAGTAATTTCAAAATTTAGACAACTTATAGTACGAAAAAAATAAATTTAAAATTGCAGGAATTAGCATCTACTTTGTCTTTAAAAACAAAACTAATCTTATGCACATCTACTTTGCTAGTTTGCTGAAACAAATGCAATTTACAGAGGCCATCGTTGAATGCAAAAACATAAATTGTGGATTGAATAGCTCAAGTAAGAGAGTCATACATGTCAAACTTTTATTTATATAACATGAAGACACATAAAAATTGAATGTGGGTTCAGATTTCGCTAACCTAAACCAGGATTGGTGGTTTCCGCTACCAACCGAAATAACTGAATCCACCGCAAACTGAGTTAGGTTACCGGTGACAATTAGAGAGTATACAAAATATTAACATGTATAATATTTTTAAAAATATTATATTTAATTAAAAGATTGGCTCATATGACATGTCAACGTTTTTTTATGTTTAGACGGAAACAAACTTCAATTTAACTTATTAATTGTTTATAGTAATATTCAGATTTTTGAGGTCGTTTAATAGACTATGTCACTATAACCAACATTAATCGACATTTAATCAAAAATGTTAGGTTTTTTTTTTTGGTTCATTTTAGGCTGAAAAACACTTCTATCTATATTATGAATGTTGACTGTTTGTCAGGATCTTATGTATTTTTGCATTATTTGATGCTTGTATTTCAAATTAGGTGTGTATTGTAGTAACTTTTGAGATGAAAATGGTTTTTTTTTTTTTTTTTTTTTAAGAAATATTACAATAATTCCGAGGTTTTAGAGAAGGAACATACCATTGGGTTAACCTCATCTTATATGACGAAATGTTAGTAACCATCATATCTAAACTAACATAATATCAGAGTTGGTTTATCCTAGAAATCCTAGTTTAAGCTAAAGCCACATGAGTACATGACACATTTTTGAAATAGATTCCAAACCGATTTAAAATTCGGATTCAGGTCCGATTTTATAAATAATAATTTGGAGGCTGTTAGCAAAATAATTTTATTAAATTTTTATATAATTGTATAATAAGCCCAAATTTTATAAAAAAGGAAGAAAAAAAAAATTGAAAATTAAAGAATACTTTGGTGCACCCAACTTCTCTGTTGGGTGTGCGTAATTTATTCTCAATTGTATTGAATACTTTGGTGCAATTTCTTTTATTGTTTTGATTTCATTTGTTCTTCATCATTTTGATAGTCTATTGATCGATTGATTATCTGAATCGCTAATATTGTATTTGGAGGTCATAACAATCAATTTGGTAATCGATTCAATGGAAGCATAAGTTCTTGTTGGTTGATTTGTATTTAAGCAACGATACTGCTATTAATCATGGATTCAAGTGTTTCTAGGTCATTATTAATTTAAGCTATATTGTATAGTTTCGATTTATAGTTTCACATACCAAAAAAATGGGCTATTGGAAAATATTCCGTTTAATTTATGTTCAAGTGTATATATGAGCAGAATAATGAGATGATGTGTGTGAAGAAGAATCATATACTACTTTTTCTATCCGTATCTTAAATTTTTCTCTCTACAAATATTTATCAAGATTGGATGCTCTAAGAATTTTAGAAACATGGTTGTTCTTGCAATTGAATGTAGTAAATTAACAATCTAATTAAATCCAAATGGAGTCTTTGTTCGAGTTATTAAAATGAACACGTACATTTATTGATTTTGATTGATTGTTAACAACAGAAAGAATAAATAATATATAAATTTTGAAAACTCATTAGTAATGATCCTAATATGTCATGAGATTGATTTTTAAAATGTAGAGATTTTTAGAAAATATGTTAATTTTTTATAATTAAAGAATTTTGCCTAATTCAAAAGAATGAGGAAATCTTATTATATACATTGATAATTACTTAATAAATCTGGTTGTCTTAATAATTCAAAAAAAAAAAAAAAAAACACAGCTCCATCGTGAACGTTTGAGGTCATCACCGAGAAGGTACCGGCTAATTGACTCCGAGAGAACGAAATTTAACTATATTCTAACTGTAAATATTATTAAATTGTTTTTGTTAATAATATATATAATTTAACTATAAATAATATTAATTTTACTTTCACAATATACAGAAAGATATGTTCCGAACACAATTTTACTAAATACATATTACAATATTAGATTATTTTTTTCTTGAATTATATTTTCAATTATTTTTATCGAATGTATTTTCAGTTTCTAAAAACATGAAAATTAATTTTTTATTCTCAAATGAAAATATATAAAACAGAAAACGAAAATGGAAAGCATTACTGAACAAACCATTAACATTCACATTCTTGTAACAAACGATGGAAAAGGATAACGCACAAACTCTTTTAATAAATTTTCCCTCCGTTTCCAAAACGGAAGATTAGACCATCTAGGTTTCGCGTACTTGCTTAAGAAAATGATATTAAAAACGATGTCGTTTCTTGGTTGTTTTGGACAAATATATAAAAAAAAATTTAAATAAAATAAAATAAAAATAAAAATAAAAATAAAAAAAGTCAACAACGATGTCTCTTGGAGTCTTGGTCGTTTTGGACAAAAGTAAATCAGTTCCTGTTTGGTTCTTGATTTTCATAATTTAACCCCTGTGATTATAATTATTTGCAAGTTTTCCCAAAACTTTTAGGAAACAAAAACTAACCTATTTCCATTGTCAAAGACAAAATTACCACTGCCCCATATAAAAAACTTTCATTCAGTACGTCAATGTTCCAGATTCGAATTGCCACACCGCACGTGATCAAAAACGTAAAACTAGTTAAATTGGCATAGATAGAAGCAAATAAATAAACAATCAAGAGAAAAACCAATCAACTTCATAAAATTCTATGATCTTGTTAGAAATGTATAGAGCAATTTTGTACTCACAAATGCACAGAAAATTCATGTTCCAAAGTAAAAATTGGTTCTTGAAAAGAAAAGAAGAACATTTGAAACTAAAAGAATTTCAAACATATATCTTGATTGGATGAAGTAATGAGAATTACTTGAGAAGGAATAGCAGCATCTCCATTCACTAGAAAATGAGGGATGACAATTTTGATTCTCCTACTCAACACTATATACTTCTTCCAAGAACACAATAAGTTCGACATAAAAGCGAAAAATAAAAATAAATAAAAGAAAAACCAATGGACTTGATAGAATCCTATGATCTTATTAAAAATGTATTTATAGAGCAGCAGAGCACAAGCATGCATTCACCTAAAATAATCATGGCCTCTTGATCTGCCAATTGATGCCATTTTTTGAAGCCTGATCTGCTCTCTAAACTTGGCTATAAATTCACCTGCCTTCTTGTCAACTTCATTAGTATTTGTACCTGCATCACTTACACTATCAGTCACGGTCTCTGTGTCCGAGCTCACTTGAAGGTTTTCAGTCTCCTTTGCTGGTTCTTCTTTAGGCTCCGTAGCCAAATTCTCCAATAATTCTCTGTTTTTTCTCTTGTTCAGCTCTGGAAATGTTGCCTTTGGTGTATCCACAGGACGGTGATAGTCAAGATCCTGTTTTTTGGCACCAGTTGATGACAGATTATTGGATCCTCCGTTTATCATTTCATGTCGTCTCCTGTACATTGCCTCAACTTCATCGCTTGCCTTTTGATCAAGCTTATAGCTTAAATGGTTCCCACCTCTCTCTTCATTTTTCATTGCCTCTGCAGCGTATCTGCGAGATCTAATAGTCCTAACAGATCTTCCCCTCAGTGAAGCTTTGACATGGTTTCCGGGATTCCCAACGAATTTCGAACTCAATAGATCCTCTCCCTTGCTCCTGCTCGTATCCCTTGATGAATCTTTGGCAAGGTTTACAGGATTTCCATCGAATTTCGAAGAAACTGTTCTCTGCACATCAGAACTCAATGGATCCTCTCTCTTGCTCTTACTCGTATCCCTTATTGATGAAGCTTTGACAAGGTTTCTAAGATTTCCATCCAAATTTGAAGAAACTGATCTCCCCACATCAGAACTCAATGGATTTCCTCTCTTGCTCTTACTCATATCCCTTGAGTCATCTTCAAAGCTTTTCCGTGGATTCTTCTCAAACAAAGAACCATTAGTACTATATCGACGAATGTGGAATGCATTCAATAAAGCTTTTTTGTTTTCCGGTTTAGAATCAGGAGGATAAGACCGTCGAAAACTCTTCCCTTTCCCTAATTCTTCCATTTCCACTTTCCTCAATTCTTCCATACTCAAGTTTTCCAACTCCGAAGTGACAACATGTGATGGAGAGAGTCCATTTGGTGAATCAGACACTGAACTAGCTTGTGATGAGAAAGACTCGGCGGACCACAAGGATTTCGATTTCATGGACTCAAACTGAGTTTCATCAATCGATAGGGGCCTTAAATGCGAACGAGAGGCAGCAGTAGCACCCACATTTTCCCCAAATTCCATCCTCTCAGATCTCGAACGCCATGGAATTGGCGAAAATGAATCAGTTTCATCAAACCTGTTCTCCAAATTTGTAGGATCCATATCACCAAATTCATTATCAATACCAACACAAGGACTATTTGATGAACCCATGGAAGGTGAATTAGATTCACTTCCATCACTAAAGTTTCTATCACCTGATCTTAGACTCCTAATTGGTAAATTCAATGAATTATGATCCATCATAGATCCAGATTCACCGTATTGATTAAGAGAACAGTCTGGTTGAGCTACAACAACCTCAGATTCACCTTGAAAATACTGAGAATTCCATGCTTGACTCACATTGTTCTCACCAAACCCAGATGGGTATTCAAACCCTAATTCAGAATTAAAAGACCCAATTTTTTTCTGTTCACTCATAGCAGAGTTTCCAGTACTAGTATCCACCAAAGACTCACTAGCTTTAAAATTCTCAGAATACAAAGTCTGGTACATATTTTTCTCACCATACCCACATGAATTATCAAACCCATCTTCGAAAATCGAAGACACACGAAAAACTCTAGACACATACGATTCTGAATCATCATCATTAGTGGTATGAGTTTCGATATCCGCATCAATATTTCGTCGACAAAACAGACCATAAGACACAGCAACCCCAATAAAGAGAAGGTGTACAAGCTCCCAGAACTTGTTAAGCATACTCTGGCTGATAAAACCAGGGGCCTGAGATGGGAACAGAGGAATCGCTATGAGAAACAGAGCAAAGAAGAGAAACTTACAGAGAAAATCAGTGAAAGACTTGGTTTTGCGAGCAGGTTTGTTGGTACCGGCACGTTTTGGCTCGACTGGTGAGCGTAGTGGCGGCTCTCCGGTGAGATTTGGATGAAATTGGGTTGATTTGGGGTACGAATACTGTGAATCCGCCATCGTTGATGAAAAATGAGATAACGTGGAGATGGGGTTTTGTTCAGTGATGTGTATGAACTTGTGAAGTGGATGGTGAGAAGATGATAATTGAGGGTTTGGTACAAGAAAAGAAGACTTTGAAGCTAAGGAACACAAGAGGAGGGGGGAGAGAGAGAGAGAGAGAGAGGAGAAAAAAGTGTCGGAGAGGGAGACGATTTCAAAAGTGTCATTATTACTGATGACCGTTGGATTAAATGACGAAATTGTCCTCAGTCTTTCCTACATTTTTAGCCACACAAAAATCATATAATTTTTGTTTTTAAAAAAAAAAATCAACATATTTTTAGATTAGGGTTCAGCTACTCGTTTCACTATAGGATTAGGTTGCCATTAGTCAACTACAAAAATCTATAATTAAACTTATCTTATAATTGAGTTTGCCGTGAATATCACTTCATAGACTTAAATGTATTAATTAATGTGAGACTTTTATTTCTGGTTTGTATAAGTAAATTTTCGAATTATACTCATTATTCATCGATGGGTGCTTCAAATATTGGTTGATATAAGTATTATTTAGTACCTAACCATTAGACAAACTTATAAATACTAAAAAATAAATCCAATATTTAAATAAGATAAAGTTGGTTCAGTGGTTAGTCTCTTATACCTACACTCAGTTTGAGTCTTGAATCTTGATCTCTCTTCCGTTCTCAAAATAATGTAATAGTTAAAAATAATAATAACCCTACAGAACCGATGAATAAAGTCAAAATTTTATTTCTCGGAGACGAGAGAGGAAAGCATGCCCCGTGACTAGAGGGCAAAAGAAAGGCATAATTGGGCCCATATCAAGCCATTTATTTTGTAGGTGTTTGTTCAATCAAAGCCTATTAACATGTGCATTGCACTAATAAAAACAAAATCACAACACCTATTATTTCCAAAAAATCACACCACACTAATATCTCTTTATCACTTGCTCATAATTCATAAATCATAATATGTGCATTGCATTAATAAAAACAAAATCACACCACCTCCATGGCTCCATGTGTTATCTGACTGGTTAGCTGTACACCATACTTGGTACATGAAACTCATCAATGATTTTCATGGAAATTATAACAATTCACATAAATAAAAAATAAAAATAAAATTGATGGACAATAATTTACTACACACACGTGTATGTTGATTGAAAAATGATGGTTCTTAATAACAATAATAAGGTGAGGTTGATCGAATGATATGTCTCGGTTAGGGGTGGGCAAAAGAACCAATAAACCGAACCGAACCGAATCGATCCAATCGGTTTTTTTCTGATTTTCTTAAGTTGGCCAGTTCAGTTCGGTTCGGTTCGGTTCATTTTTAAAAAAACCGATTGAATCGGTTTTTTTCCTGGTTCGCTATCCCAAACCGAATTTTATCGGTTTTTTATCGGTTCTATTGAAAAATGAATCGATCCATTAAATGCCCACCCCTAGTCTCGGTTGTTGGCTCAAGTGGTATCCTCCAAATCCCGAATTAGAAAAAAGTTGAGGTGGCTCGGTAGTAAACCCCTCAATTCCTTACACCCACACATTAAACTCGTGGGTTCAAATCGTATCCCCTCCTCGAATCCTAAATTTGTACTTAAAATAAATAAAAAATAAAAAATAAAAAATCACACAAAGCAAATTGGGATGTTGGTGTTGAGATGGGCCATTAAGAGGCCAAGGTAGTGGATTGTTATTGGGCTGCATAGTCCATCTCTCTCTCGAGTCAATTTCTACGACGTCGTTCAATGAAAGAAAGTTTATACAACGAAACGACGACGTATAACAAGGCAACAACATTTTTTTTCCGGCAAAATGAATCCGAGTCCACTCACTGTGTCATCGAAGGAAAGCTAGAGAGAAAAAATGGCAGGAGGAGCACAAGAATTCGTGGAAGCAGATAATGCAGAGGCCATAATCACCAGAATCGAACACAAATCTCGCAAGATCGAAAGCCTACTAAAACAGTAATATCTGTTTTTTTAATCCTCTGATTTTCTCGATTTTACATGAAAAACAAAAATTTGTTAAATTTTTTTTAAAAAAAACCCTAACATTGACACTGACGTTGACAATTGGATCTCAAGATCAGGTCTAGACCAGTAGAAGCTCTCAAAACGGCTCTCGAAGGAGCTCCTCCCAAGACTCGAGACGAGCGATGCAAGGTTCTCGTTAAATCCCTCTAATTTTTTTTGCTCTTTTTGGTCGTATCCATCTCTAGAAGTGGGGGATTTTTCACTTTTTTATATTTTTGAAACTATTTTCTAATAAAGTGAAATTTTTGTGTTGTTTTTTGCAGTCAGCGACTTGGATAGTGGTTCACAGAGCGATCATGTCCATAAAAGACGTCGATGGCATGTTCTCTTCTTTGGATCCTGAGTACTATGATATTCTCATGAAGTAATTCACATTCTTTTTTTCTTTTATGAAATTAATGTAGCTTCTATTTATGTTAAAATTGTAGACATGTTTGATGCTTTTTCGTTTTCGCTCTGTTGGGGAGGTTTTTCGTGTGTTATTGTCTCTTGTTTGCCTAGGAGAATAGATTATATTGAAATCTGTTGTAGATTTTGTTAATTGTAGTAATTAGTCTGATTCGATTATAGTTTGATAGAGAGTTTATCTTCGAAGAGTCTTGCATTTCAAAATATGTTTCTCTGGTGACCTCTGAAATTGGCGTTGATTCTAAGTTAACAGAAAGATGCCATCTAAGCTACTTGTGGTTTTAATGTACATTTTTGAAAATTAAGAACGAATCCCACATTCACAGTGGTTGATGGATTTACGAGTATATGGGAATGCACGACCCTCTATTGTATATCTCATTGTCTGCTTTTCTAGGTGTCTGAAACGGCATCTCAAAGGTTTCCTTGATGGTGAGAAGACTAAAATCCATTGTATTTATCGGTTAATGGCACTATCTTGCTCTTGTGGTTAAGCTGTTGATGGTTAGTCAGTGTTGGACTTTAAACTGTATGAATTTTCTAGCTCCCCTCTCCATCTGGTTTTCTTTTTTTTTTTCTGTCCAACTTAGTATTGATATGCCTTTACTTTTTAAGTTTTGGACCAACCAGATCAATGAAATACTGTAGTATCGTGGATAGGAGATGACTGAATCTGAATTGATCAACTTGTATGAAAGAAAATGACGATGCAAGAACCGTGGCCGAATTAGGACCTTTTAAAACACTATATGCATGTTGATGAATATAAAAACTTTAGCCACAAACATGGTGCGTATCATTTCATCCATTCTGATGTTGACTTTACAAACTAAGATTATGCTGCATTGGGCATCTATTGTGAACTGGATCGTCCTTTGGACGTTATGTATTGGTTACCAAATGTATGTTGTAAAGTAAAGATGTTGATGTGGACCAACTGATAATGATCTATCATTTATCATGGTTTATCGTTGAGTATATAAACTGGCATTTAGGAATATTTTTCAACTTTGGATATGGCTTTTTTTTTCAGGTGAGTTATTGGACCATTTGCTTGATTCTTGCTGGTGTTGACTTGTGTGTACTTTCTCTAATGTGTAAACCTTTACAGTAGGTCTAAAGAATGTAAAAATGCTCGAGAATAGAGAACCTTCTCTTGCTTTTTTCAGGTTAAAAGGCCTTTTTCTTTTTCCTTGTATGCTGAATGATGCTTTAAGAATGAACGATTTGTCTCTTTGAGTCATTGGAGACATGCAATAAAATTGAAAATTTGACCGTTTGGGAATAATATGATTCACAGGTACCTTTATAGGGGTTTATCTACTGGAGATCGCCCCACTTGTGACCAGTGCTTACGGATCCATGAAAAGCTGACAGAGAAAGCTGGTTTAGGATGCATACTGCGTTGCCTAGCAGATACAGGGAATACGGTTTGATCTCCTTTTCTCCATGCATCCAAGGGATCATCTGTCACTGATTTTGGTTCAAAAAGCTTGTTTTTCCTTTGATAATCTCCGCGATATCGATATTATTTTTCTTGTTTCAAACTCCTCAATGCTTCAATCTGTTGCAGTTTCAGTTTCTTGATTATGGTTTTAAAGAAAAATAAGCCGGTGTTAAACAGTAAACAGGTTGATGTGAGTAAAACATGTAGTTCATATTGATATAATGTTTCAGTGTGTTTAAATCTATTTCTCGTTTGTTTAGATAAACATTTAACCGAAGAATCATCGATAACATTTTTGCCTCGTATATCGTTTACGACTGTATTTTGTTTAATTAGTTGTCCAGATTTTGTAATTGATAGATTGATGAAAACAATTTGGTGATTGAAAAGCCATAAACAGTCAACTTTGTTAAAGTTTTCCAGAGACTCACAAGCCCACAAGAAACCAGTGAAATAGAGAATCCAATCAACATCAATTGAGAAAGCTATAAATTCACAAATTTAAGATTTATCTTGTTTTGATTTGATTTGATCTGATCTCTTGATTGTTCCTTCAAAAATAGTCCCCACTTTTTTATACATATACCCAACTTTCTTTGTCCACATCAAATCCAAACAAATAGATTCAGAGATTTCTTTATAATATATGACTTCCAAAAATTTCAAATCATCCTTCCTACTTGCCACTATAAAACACAAAACCATAAATAACATTTACATCCATTTAAGGAAAAATATATAAAGAGGTTTTGAGTTTAATAAAATACAAAATCGTATCCTAACAACCACCATTAATTATTTATCTTTCATTTCATTTCTTAAAATGAACAATAAACTAATTTTAATTTTACCCATATTGCCCCTATTACAACCCAACAATTACTACCGAGAAGTAGGTACATCAAAGGGTCGATTGTGGATTGGCAATGTTGCCCACGGGCTGATGGGAATCGGACGTTGGTGGTTCGGACCAACTGGGTGGCGGCTCAACCCCCCGTTAGAGGCAGCAGCTACAGAGGCAGCAGCGGAGGAAGATGAGACGCGCTCACACGACGGGCACATAGTGAGAGTGGTGGGAGGGTTCATGTGCATGTAGAGTTGAGGGGAAAGTTTCAATGCTCTAAGCTCTTGTACCTCCTTCTGCAATCGTCTATTCTCGTCCGTTAGATTCTCGCAACACCTCTTTAAGTACTCACAATCCACCTCTGTTTGCTTCAACTTTGTCCTGCACCAATTCAATCAAAACCCCATTTAATTTTCATACACAACCGTCTGGATCATAAAACTTAAAATTAGACTGCAATAACAATAAGTTTTTTTTTTTTTTTTTTCTAAAACTGACACCACAACCGGATCATAGGTCTATAGAGATCTGCTAAACAATAGTCTACCGATATACATTAATATTTTTTACGAGTAAATTAGGACTCGAAGCCTGTAACAAATAAAACATGACATGTAACTGATGAAGATTTATACTATTCTTACCCCAATTGATACAAGCCTAACTTAGGAAGATTTATTGTGATTTTGGTAGCTATATTTATTACTTGCTAACAAAATTTAAAAACATGACATGTAACTGAACACTTGCTAACACATTGAAAACTACTATTGACTTTAAAATAAAAAACATAGAACTGTTGAAAGTACATAGAGAATCCCTCAAAATCTTCTTAGCTGTGAAATAGACAACTCTATCCTTGTCATAGACATTAATAATAATATTCCAATAATACCCTTAACAATATGGAAAAATAACTAACCTTGCCCTTCTATTCTGGAACCAGACCTCTACTTGTCTAGGCCTCAGATTCAATTGCTTTGCCAGAGCCAACTTTTGCTTCTGAAAAACACACCAACCAAAAAAAAAAAACAATAAATAAAAATAATCCCATGTCACATTGACGAAAATACCCCTGTCTGAACCAAAAAATTACCAAAGAATTGCCACTCACTGGATTGAGAGTGCTATGCTCCTTGAAAGTCTCTTCCAGCAACATGGACTGTTCTTTCGACAGCCTCAGCTTCTTCCTCGACGCGTCGCCGCCGGCGCCGCCGTCTTCGTCGTCGCTGCCTCGGGAACAAGAGGTCCTCTCGGCCTCTGTGTCGTCCCCGATAGGTTCGGGTTCGGGTTCCGGCTCTCTCTCGCTTCTCTTCCCGCTTATGCTCGATATCGTGCTGTTTGGTGACGAAACACCGTTTTCTTCGTCGCAGTCCACCGATGACGGAGCTCGATTCACGTCTATTCCTCGAATAAACGATCTCGTCTCGGAGTTTCGATCTGTACATATACAATGGCAGTTCTGTAATTAACATAACCGGTGATGGGCATTTTGGGGTTACAAAATTTACAAAATCAGGTTCAGGCTAACGTGCACACAGCTTTAGTAGCCAAAATAAATAATCGTTACAAAATATATTTAAACAGAGAATAAATAAGTGAATCAATGGATATATAACTCACAGATCTGATAGTGGAATTTCTTGATTTCATTTTGAACTTGAACATTTTCAAATCAAAAGAGTTTTGAAGAACAAAAAAAAAAATTGTAAATTTTGTAATAAATGGAAAAAAATAATAATACTAATAATAACATACCAGAAGATTGAAAAAGGTCATTCCATGGTGTTTTATGAAGAACATGGTGATGATTTTGTTGAATGAAATGTGAAGAAGGTAAAGGCATGAGATTCAACTTCTCATTTGGTGGTTGTGGTGGTGCACATCCCAAGCTCAGACTCAAACCCAATACATCATTATCTTTCTCACCCATTTTCTTTTTCTTTTCTTTTCTCTCTTTCCAAACAAGAAGAAAAAAAAAAAAAGGAAACCCACCAAGAACAACAAAGTACTCAACTTTTCTCTTTCTCTTATCTGGGTCTTGCTCCAAATACACCTAGTGATGTTTGGATTCCAAGAAAGCAAAAATGACAGAGATGGAAAAATTGGTGAGTGATTCTCAGCCAGACCCAGAGATATGTCACAGCTTTTCTCTCTTTCTCTCTCTTTTTCCTCTGCGTTGTTGCAGTGCAGTGAAAGGATGGGACTATAGTCTATATATATAAAGATTTAGAGAGAGAGACAGAGGAGGTTTTAATTATATACTTTTGTGTGTCAGTGCTACAGTGGCCCCTATTGCTTCAATCATGATATATATTGGGTTTTTGTTTTTCCTTTTTTGGCCTTTTGCCTTAGCCTTAACCTTGTGTTTTCAATAATCATGGTTAATTCTGTTTAATTGTGGTCAAAAACCCTAAAAAAAAATCAGCTTTTATGAAAAAGACCAATAGTTATTGTTTGACTAAATGCTTCACAATCTCTAACAACCAATCAAGCAATAATTGTGGGACGAATTTTGTATTTACAAGTTAATTTTATCGGATTTTGAAAGTAGATATTCAAACCGTTATAGTATTAGATTTAACTCTATTTTTTATCTAATAGTAATTAGTCTTCTACGTTATTGTCCATTTTGATTGGATGAACACATGAGTTTCGTTATAAGATCGTCCCGTCTAAGATTTTCTAACAAGAGTAAATGTTGGGAATGTGAATAGGAAGGTAAAAAGCAAATTTAACCAGGGTTAAGTTAAACGAGTCTTGTTTTGTGTAAAGAGTTATAATGAATATCTTCCCTTAAAAAGCGGCTTTCTTGCTCGTTGACTATTGACCAAACAACAACATAAAAAACAAGAAAAGCTGCCGTAAACCCACACGCAGAGGAAGCCACGCGCTAGAAATCATCAGATGATGATGGTGAACCATGTGGTGTGGGTCCATATCTATAATCTATCATGGAGGTTCTCACTCAACGTGGGACCCGTGACATGGCTTTTCACCAGCAGCCCAACATCATATCACGAGCGTAAAGGAATTCAATCCCATACATAAATGGGTCCCTCTACATAAGTGGACTACATATACACCCGAAGATAAAGGATATCTATAAATAGATATATCGATTCTATGATTTAATGGAAATATTAAAATCGATAAATATTTATATTAATATAAAATTTAGTTAAAAATTAAAACTTTTGAAAAATATTAAAATAATTAATAATCTAATAAAATTTAATTTAAAAATAAATAATATCTAAATATAGATATAATATAAATACGAATTATATAAATTATAAATAATATATCTTTTATTTACGATGACATTGATTTATCATCTCTATTATATGATAGTAAATATTTACGAAACATAGTATATTTTGTTCGATACTGTAAAAGTAGATATTCATGCAATGTATAAAGTATTTGATTTCCATGTGGACAACGGGCCTCAAACTTGGTATATATTAAAATTTTCAAACCCAAAAAAAAAAAAAAAAAAAAAAATCATATATCCTAGACATTGAGAGGATAATTGATGTTCTAATAATTCAAATAACAAGACTTTGGAATTTTGTGTAAAATTTATTTTTTTTCTCTGAATATTACTGTATAGAACAAACAAAATTACAAAAAAATAATTTCTATATATTTGTCGGTATTGATAAATAACCTTAATTTGAAAATATTCATATTCTCACACACAACATTATTGTTGTTGTAAAATTGTGTGTTGGCGCGTGGGATTGGTGCTTGGCTCGATGTGTGGGTGGTGATGATTAATGTTTTTGAATGGTTACAGAGTTGGGGAAGCATTTATTTTATTTTATTTTATTAGGTTTTTGGGGAAATTGCGTTAAATAGGTTGCCTGTGAAGGGAACATTGAAATTGGTCTTCGATAATCAATATCAAAGCCAAACTTTTAATGTCTTTTAATGACTTTTTCTTCATTAATATATTTTTACTTTTATCTGTCATGGTATTATTATGATGAGTTACTACTATTTATGGGTCAAAAAAATTCAAAACCAAACGTTCATAGACTAATTAAAACTGTTTGTTAAATGATTTTACTTTCTTTTTACTTTAATTAAAAGATCCACCTATAATTGAAGTTGAAACGTTAATAATATATGTAAAATGAATAACGTTACATTGTTCGAATTATTTATCAAAGAGTAATGCTGCTTTGTTCAAAATTGGTGTCCAAATTTGGTGCTCAAATGATATGATATTACTGTAATCCATTCATTTAAATCGTACAAATCTATTACAATTTAAATGAATAGATTATATTGGTGTCACATCATTTGGACATAATATTTAGGCAAATTAGCATTATTATTTATCAAAATAATGTAACATTGTAGTAACTACTATGTTAATTGTAAAATGAAACGGTGGATCATGTGTTAGATACTACTCACATATCAAATTATTGGAATATGAATTTAGATAAATAATTTTAGATAATCTAAACGCAACTCATATATATATATATATAGCATCAAGTCGCATCCTTTTTAATAAAATTGAGTTATCTGTCAAAATTGAAAAAACTAAAATTGCTAATTACAAAATTGATCTCATTTTTGAATGAATTTAGATTGTAATGCTAATATAAAACTGTTTGCCAATAAAAAGGTCGTTGGTGAATATTTATCAAGAAATTTTAGTGTTGATATTATTATTATTATTATTTTCTTATTTTGATATATCACTTATAGTGTAACGACTTGAATCTAAAATATTATCAGACTGAATCAATGTCCTCTATCACCGAGTCACGTGGGCCGGTGTTGTGTTGTTGTTCATTCACTCATGGGAGAAAAACTTCAGTGGGACGGTCCCATTGACGTGGATATGGGACCGTCCAATCAGAGCACGCCACAAGTGTGCAACAAGTGTATCACATATTCTCCAAATGTATATATGGCGTGCTCTGATTGGACGGTCCCATATCCACGTCAATGGGACCGTCCCATTGAAGTTTTTCTCCACTCATGGACCCTTTGAGTACATTACCAACAAAAATGTATTGTTTATAGGGTAGTTGTACGTAGGTAATTTTTCAATTTATGTTTGTTTCCTGTCATGATTGGACTTGTAAATGGGTGTGAATATTGAATAAGGACATGAAAAAATATATATATATCACTAAAATTGTTGGAGAAGATTTGGTAAATTCTCAACAAAAAAAGTTGAAGTAGGCGATGTTTTATTTTGTCTATAAAGTTTATATAGTGAGCAAAGGATTGGTGACTTTTTTTGCTTTCTGTGAATGATAATTATCTAAATAGGGAAGTTGGTGCAATGATTTTACGAGTACCTTTTTAGATTCTTATTTACTAGGAAATATCTTTTTTGATAAAGACATGCCATGCTTTTGTACATATCATTTGTTTGATTTTGATTATATTAAAAGTTTGATATTTTTTTCTGAAAGGATAAAGTTTGATTTTGAAACAAATGGAATTGTCTTGTTAATTTTGAGAATTATCTAAAGTTATATATATTTTTATAGTGATTGATAGTATTTCTCACCATAAATGATGTGTGTTGATCCAATATATATATATTGGAAGAAATTTATTTTATATAATTATATGGTTCTATTGTAATAGTGGTATGGAAACTCAATAAGAGCATTCAATATGAATATTCAGGATTTTGTTATTATACAATTTTTTAAGGGTAATCAATAGAAAGTTCACCACCCTTCCACCTAAGTGGTGAGGGCTTTAAATCCCACCATGCATATTTTACAAGCATGTGTGATGAGTTTTCTTCCCGGGTTATGGAAGTATTTATCTCCAATTATGGGAGTAGATATCCGGACCGCACATGTATTGTTTAATATCGGCAGATCTCGACAGTCTTATGGTAATAGTTCTTGTAATTCTTAAAAAAAAAAATAGAAAGTTCACTATTATTTTTCATAAATTCAATTGTTGTTTTTAAAATCTATTGATATATTTAAATTATTATATTGAAATTCAGCAAATATTAACTACTTTGCATAATTAATAGTACAACCCATTAATTAAATGACAAAATGAGATTGACCTAGTGGTTTGCCTCCCACAACTACATGGCTACTATGGTTTCGAGTCGTATCCCCTCCTCCAAATCCTAAAGTATTGTAATATTTTGAAGAAAAAAAAAACCATTAATTACGTAATTATTTATTTAATTTTAATAATTATAAATTTGAAAATTAAGATTTAAAAGATGAAGGCATAATTCAAACTTATAATCTTAAAGATATAGATGTTAGTTCGATCACCAATAACTTTAAAATATGGATATGAGTATTCGATAGACTGGTGACTCAATTTCGGTCCTCATTAATTGAAAGACTATTGAATTGTTGAATGATTAAATACATATTAATTTTTCTAATTAAAGACAATTAACAATAGGGTTTGTTGGGATACAAGAAGGGATACAAGAAACCTAATGGTGCATGATTGATGATTCTCCCATTTTTTTTTTTTTATAGTGCTCCATGATCTCAGTCTTAGTGGATGTATGATTAAGTGGGGTCCAATCTCTTTGAATGCGACTAGGCCTATGATTAAAACTTAGCACCAACTTGAATGGTTGATCTCCATCCATCTACCAAAACTTCCACATCACATATCTCCTCATCAATGTGTGACCATCACGTGCCTCCCTTCATTATTTCATCGACAAAACATAGTCCTACCATCTCCTCAAATCATCACATCACCGGTTAATTTGCATTTTCAAATTGTCCTAAGATTTATATATGTATAAAGCAAGGGGAGATACTGTTGGATATGGCTTGAATTCTCCAATGGTTACCAAACCCGATTTAGCAATGCGGAGACTTCCTGGAGACGTGAGAGCGTTTGGAAGTATGAGGTTATGATTGAGGGAGGCTTGGAGGCAAAATGAACTGAAGAAGCGGAGAACAGCCGAAACCGCTGTGGCTTTGGCAGCGGTCATGGCAGCGGTAGGACACCGTTGCCAATTGTTTGGCAGCGCTATGGTAGCGGTCTCATTCCAGTTTGTCCCGCTGCGGTCATGGCAGCGGTACCGGCAGCAGTCTTGATGGATCTTGGTGACATGGCGTATGGATCACGGTTTTCTGAGTGATCAAGTTCAACACGGTTTAAGAAGCGGGTGGCCAACTGCAACTTGAATCGTAGTTAATCACAAGCATGCGTTGAATCAGGAAATATTGATGGAAGAGGAAATTGGTTGCTTCTGGAAGTTCTAATGGGAAAAGAATTTCTCTTTTACAAGAAGACTTATATTAAATAGGAAATAGTATTTATGTGGAATAAGTATTCTTGTATGACTAGGAGTAGGATTTCCTTGTTAGTTTCAACTCCTTGTAATTCTTATAAATAGACCATAATAACTAGGTTATTGTGTGTGTGAAAAACACCTGAGAGTGGTGGAGCAAAATAGCAAATACTAGAGAGATCTCAAAGTGAGCATTGAGTGTAATTGGGTTTGGGGTATTATTTAGAGAGAGATCCTGAGAGTGTGTGGTTGTAACAATTTACTACATATTGGAACTTTCTCTTGTCGTCCTGACGGCCGTGGTTTTTTCCCTGATTTGGGTTTCCACGTAAATTCTTGTGTTGTGTGTGATTGGATTTTATTTCTCTTCATCTTATCTCTTCTTTATCATTGTGTTTGTTTGTGTTCTATCCGACAACACTTCCGCGCGTATTAGTGAAAAGCTTTGTTCGCTAACAGATACATAATTTGGGACCTTTTTTTGTATGAGATTTGACCGGCTACCGAACGATTTTGAGTTACTTTGTAACGTTATAGAGTTGAAATTTCTCGTTTAATAATTTTGAATCTCATAAATTTTTAGACTTCTACCGTACATAATTTTAATGTTTAATTAAACTCTCAACATTTATTGTTCAAATAAAATTTATGCATTTCCTTAAATCTATATTATTTTATTTGATATTTAATACTTTATTACAAAGTAATACCAAATTACCAAAATAATATGACTTATAAATTGTAAATCATGAAAAATGTTAACTCTGCCCCTTCCAATTAATTCTTGAATCGGGTGGAAAAAAATAAAAAAGATATTCACTCTTGATTGACCCTTTTTTTTTTTTTTTTCTTAAAAGGAGAAAGTATAATTTATTTATTTCTTTTATTATGGAAATTGGAGAGTGAGATACATAAATGAAAAGAGCGTGTAGTGTTTGTATTATTGTATAAATGAAAAGAAGAAAGAAGAGTGGAGATCACGTGGAGGAGATGCGTGAATTCACGTGCAGTATCATGTGGTTGCATGGACAAGTTGTAACAAGTGGTCCCATGATAGGCACTCGTGCGTGTCACTATGTCTCTTCCTAACCAGACACCTACTTCTCTACAATCATTGGATCCTCTCTCTCTTTCTTTCTCTCTCTCTTTCCTTTGATGCTGAATTCCCTATTAAATATAAACCCACGCGCCTCTCAAATTAAAATCCCACGCGATTCACAATACAAGTTCAAACTCAAATTTTCTAAAATTCTTTTACAACTTTTCTCATTATTTTTTTAAATTATTGTAAATTTGAGATATCAAAAGGAGGGTACGAATTGTCACACCGTAAATATTATATAAAAATAAAAAATTAATGATACAATTGAATATGTTTTCTTATAAATACAAGCTATACTATGCCGTATTTGTACACAAGTGAAGACAAGTGGCTCCACAAACAAATAAAAATATTAAAATTTATTTTAAAAAATTATATATTTAATATTAAATTTTGTAAAAGTTCACTTGCCCCTAATTATTATATTTTAATACATTAATTCCAATTAAAATTTTATAGCTCTACCCTTGTTTTGTTGTTTGTATAGTAGCTAGACTGCTATAATAATTGTTACCAATTTCTTTTAATGTAAATCAATAAAACAATATAAATTATAAACATAAATGATTGAATACACCACTTTTATTTTCGAACTTTATAATTCAAAACGCCTTTCAACTTGAAAAGAGTATTACTTGATTTAAAAAAAAAAAAAAAAAAACAAATTGAAATAGAAATGAGACGAAATCCTATGATTATGGGATAATGTTAGACATCCAACACTTTTGTCCAACACTTGATATGTCAATTGATGAGTGGATATACATTAATAATGATTTATCCATGTATCCACTCACCAATTGACACATCAAGTGTTGGACACAAATGTTGGACAAAAGTGTTGGATGTCTCCATGATTATGTCATGTTTTATGTAAACTAATTATATTAATCATGAAATATGTCCCAAGTGGAGTGGGTTGGGGAATGAAACTTTAGTATAATGAATGAATGATTTGAGAATGAGAGAGGTTGTCGGTCCCATGATTAATTTCTCCCCCCACGTGCGTGTCCACGTGCTACACGTCCTTGTTGTTTGATACTTTGAGATGAATTTATTGCATCAATGACACCCCCTACAAATTCATACAAAAGAAAGGGGCTACATGACAATTAAGGGATGGCAAACGAGTCTTGTTCGGGATATGTTTATTTGCCAAACCCGAATTCGGATTAGCGAAATGTTTTTAAACTGAACCCAAATAACTTTATGGATTTTGAAATGATGGATTGGTCCTCGTATAACATTCACGATATGAATTACTATATCAAAATAGGATAAAGTAATCCGTTGATTCGAACCTAGGATCTTGTTAAATCAAATGGACGCTTTTTATTTATTTATTTATTTATCATAAACCCACGATCAGGGATGGACGTGGGGGCCCAAAGGGGCGGGGGAGGGTACCTCCACCCCCATTCCTCAAACCTCCCCCCACCACCTCTCCCAAAACCCATTTAGGGGGACTGGGGGTGGGGGTGGGGGTGGGGGTGGGGGCGGGGGCGTTTTGGGGGCAGGTCCCCCCTCCCCCACCCCTACCCCCACCCCCAAAACCCATTTCTCCCATTTTTTTTTTCAATTTCAATTCTAAATTTCCAATTTTCAATCTAAAAATCGGAATTCGAAATTTAAAATCCGGACATTCCAATATTTAATTTGACACTGTTAAAATATTCAATCCAAAAGTAATAAAATATAATACAAAATACAAAATACAATGTTGATATTATAACACTATCCAATGACTCATGTTAATGCTAATATTATAATTTATAATTTTTTTTAATTGTTACAATTTATATATATATATATTAAAAATAAAAATTATATATATAGTTATTTATTTGGGGGAAATAGGGTTTTGAGTTTGAGGGGAGGTACCCGCACCATCTCCCCAAAAATATATTTAGGGGTAAAGTTTGCCCTCACCTCTACCCCCAAAATCCATTTGGAGGCAAAATTTGCCCCTAAAACCCCATGGGGGATGGGGCCCCATGGGGAAACGTCTATCCCCATCCACGATGGTGATAAAGTAATTTTTAAGAGTTGAAAATCAAACTATTTAAACTAACTATAAGATGATTCGGTTTTTAATCGGTCATATCTATATTAATAAGATTGTGAGTTGGAATTATATTTCAAGTCCACCGGCAAGTTTGTAATAGTTTAAAAACAAAAACGAAAACAAATGGGACCATACGATCTTCTTAAGTTCTTAGGGAAATTGAGCTAAAGATATGATGAGATTGCTGGGTAGTGTCTGTTGGGGACGAGAGCGAGTGTGAATCACGTGAGGAGATGGGGTATAAAAAAACATACAAAGCCCATAAAAACATGTCAGATATTCACGTGTACTAGCATGTGCTTAGTGCCACGTGTGTAGCTTTTTGAAGAACATGACTCGTGGTCCAACTTTCCACAGCCGCGAGTGTCATCTTGTCCCTCTCTCACCGGACACCATTCTTTTCCAATCATTGGATACCCCCGCTCCACTTCACCACCTTTAAATTTACCAAAATAACCCTCGCATCACAACTCATACAACAAATATTAACATATTTTTTATATAATATATATATATATTTTAAAGTATTACACAATTACAGTATTATATAAATTCGGGATTTTTTAAAAGAGAGAGGATTCGAACCCATAATCTCATGGTACAAATGTGAGAGGTTTACCACCAGACCAACCTCATCTCTTTACTTTAACAAGTTTTTTCTCTTCTAGGCACACAATATAAGCATATTTATAACATACCGATACAAGTTTTTCTTTAATAGACAAACAACTGTGAGTATATTTATAATACACTTATCTATCTCTTCACTTTTTATCATAAAAAGGTAATGCAATTGGATCAAATAATGTTTACATGATAAAAAGTGATAAGGTAGATAAATGTGCTATAAATATGCTCACAGTTGTGTGTCTACCAGAGAAAAACTCATACTAATGCACATCACCACACTTTTGCCATGTAAGCAACATAACTTCAATCATAATATTACACATGATAAAAGTGTGATAATATGTATTAGTATGCTATAAGTATACCTATATTAAGTGTGATAATATGTATTAGTATGCTATAAGTATACCTATATTATATTATCTACCTACTAGAGAAAAATGGTTACTTTCACCTCGTATAAATGTTAGTCTTTGTGTGATGTATAGTCGAATCGTATACATTCATTTTATTGGTATGTATATGGTATATAGCAGCCTCAACCTAGTACACAAGTAACATCGAGTGGTGTGCATGCATTTGAATGATTAAGTTTGGTTTTCAAAGGATCGATTCTTCATAGTGATGGAATATTATCATGATTTCATACTTCTCATTACTTGCAAACATGTGGGGGCACCTGTTCACTTCTATCTCATTTTCGTAATCTTTATCATGATTTCTATTACATAAAATTAATATAATCCACCATGTTGTGTGAGGTGATGTTATGATTATAAACAAAGTGATTATGAATTTATGATATTCATTAAATTTCAATTATACAATTAGATCTTTTTTAATTATTGTACGTACGTGTGTAATGAAATCTTATTATGTAATATATTGTGTCGGACGAGAATTCGTGTGAAGCACACACACGTGTGGTGTGTTGTTGTTCTATGAATCCCTCCTCATCACTCCAACAATTCCACACCATGCACCACCTCTCCGACAGTACAACAAGATCTATTGCTGTCTTCCATGTGATCCGCACGTGAATTTGGTCCCATTTTGACTTTCTTTTTGTTTTTCTCTGAATAACTCCAGCCATTCAATCATTAACTTAATTTGTTAAATTCAAATTCATCCAAAGTTCTTCAAGGTAAGAGTAAATATTTCCTTTTAGTTTCACAATGGGTAAATTAGGAAAAAAAAAAAAACAAGTAATGTAACTAGTCAATTTTTTTATTTCTTTTATAACACATGTGGGTATGTTGATTTAAAACGGTTGAATGAGTACTTTTTATCACTATAAATTTGTTACATATTCTTATTTATATAAAATTTGTTATCAGTAAAATCTAAACGAAAGATACCACCGTCCAATATGACTTCTCGACGATAACATTTATTCCATCTGATAATATTCTAGATTCGAGTAATTATCAGCACAAATGATGTATAAAGTACAAATCTGAACGAAAGATGCATGCATCATGAATCTTGATCCACTTAAAGATTTTTCTTCTAGCTAAAATTCGAAGAAGGTTCATGTGTATTAGAATAACATATGATTTGTTGTTAGAATTATTAATTTTGAATCATGTGTTATGATATATCGAGCATATATATATATATATATTCATTAAGACTTTAAAATTTACAACAAGATACAGCAAGGCACACGTGTGCTCACATGCGGTCAATTCCATGTATCTGGTCAATAGTCAAGCTACCAATCATTGGTTTATATTCCACTACAGCCGTGTGATGAATCCGGTACCCACAACATCAGCCGTTGATCGGGGAGTGTTTTGCCGACATGCATACAAGGCCGGTGATCGCACGTGCGGCGGATTAATCTAGCCTAGTGGTACCCACACGGTTGAGTATATATGATTGCACGTGGGTTGAGTTACATAAAAGCTAAATATATTAATTAATCGAACTTTCGTGTGCATTGTCTTTGAATCTTAATAATATGATTAAATCTGAGCTGTTTATAAATTAAAGTGCATCTAATTGTTCTTTCAAAAACATTTGTTTGACATCGGTTGAGTTAAGAGGTTGTCGGAACTGGCGATATGAACAGACCGAAAACAACTTCCACTGTAAGGGATAGATCTTCTCAAGCTTTATGATTTTATAGACAAATGTGATATTTGAACCTTCCATCACGGGTATGTAGGAGAAATGTACAACCGCTTGATCTATGAGTGGATGTAACATTAAACTTTTTTCGTTATTTGATTTTAAGATTCTTATTAAAAACAAAGCACATGCACCCCTGAAATCTATCATATTAGAAAAAAGTTAACGTCGTTTCAAATGGTAAGTCATGAAAAACGCTTACCGGACACGCACTAAGTCTCACACACTCATTGGTTTTGTTTTAAAACACCCACTTCTAAAACATATGGATCTAATAATACCCAATTCGTCATCCGCAGAGCCCACTCAATTTTTTTTAAAGGGTATTTTATGCTGTGTGAAAGAGAGACCTAAAAGGCCCAATGTATCCTACATTGAGCCCACTCAATTTCTAGGGTTTATTGTGGAGTTTGTAAAACCCTAATTCGATGAAGGGTAGAGAAGCTGATTTTTGAGAAAGTGAATCAACCGACTAAAAATTCAAGTTTACGTTCGATTTCTCGCAAGCAAAATTTGAGATTCTTGTTTGGTAAGCTCTATGTTGTTGTTTTATTTGCTTATTATAAGAATGCTAAATTTATCGTAACTGAGTTTTACGAAATCGAAATTGTGCTTTTTTGTACTATATACTTTGTTGACGAAGTTAATCGTTAGAACACAAGTAAGTAAATGTGTTAGACTGCTGTGTACTCTGCTGCTATGTTTAATTTTTTTAATTTTCTCATAAACCAGCTTAGAATTGATTTATCCACTAAAAGTTGATTTTTTTTTTTTTTTTTTTCCATGAAAAAATGATTTCTTTATCAATGATTGTGTATGACAAGGGTTTTTTTTTTTTTTGGTGGGAACCTAACTGATTGTAAGGTTTTGGTTGATAAGATTATCACATGGAAATTTTGTTTAACATATCTGGTGCTATGAATTTCAGGGATTGTAAGATGGGGTTGTCTTCGAAGCAAGCGAAAAGAGCAAGAGAGAGGGACAGTTATTTGGAAGACTTAAGTGATATGGTAAATGTGAAAATGAGTTTTGGAGTTTGGGTGTGTTTTAGTTTTTGAATTCACTAAGTGATGAGTTCGAATTCGCAATTTGTTTTTAATGCAGGGAGAAGAAGAGGAAGAATATGATGATGAGGAAGAAGGGGACAGAGGAATGGATGGTTCAGATGAGGAAGAAGTGGATGGTTCAGATGAGGAAGATGAGACAGGAAATGACAGTGGTGAGCAGAATGATAGTGGTAAAGATGATGAGATGGAAGAGCTCGAGAAAGAATACATGGATCTTCGTCACCAAGAACAGTAAGTTTTCATTTTGAAGTTTCACATATAATCTTTGTATTATTTCAAGAAGAAAGACATGTTTATTTCACAACATATTTTGTTATCAGAATGTTGAATTTACTGAACAATTGATCCAAGATTCAATTTAAAGTATGTTTCAACTGATTTTCCCTTCTTGATAGCTATTGTGCCTGGATTATTCTGTTATTTGTACCTCGGTAATTGATACATCGGAATTATTGAAAATTTGGGCTTTGGAAGATGGTTGATGTTGGAAATCGGAAGTGAGTTGGGAAAATATTGAAATTATTTTGAATTACTTATTATTATTTTATATTCAGTTAGCATCATTACTTCTTATACAAGTTAGCAAAATCTATTTTAATTAAGTGGACCAATCGGTAATTTCAGTACTAAATGGTATTTTAGTCTGATCTACAAATTACTTGCACAATAACAAAGTGTATAAATGCTCAGTTCTAGCAATGTATTCTTCTATCCACTTTCTATAATTTTTTATGTTGTTCAGAGATATATTGAAGAACCTCAAGCGTCATAAGGATGAAGATGCTCTTAAAGGTCAAGCAGTAAAAAACCAAAAGGTATGATACTTGTTATCTGATTATTTCATGAATAAGTATTTGGTCTTTTCCATAAACTCTCACTGTACTATGGTAGTGACATTTCTTTATGTAATGATTTATAGATTTTTTTTATTTTTTTTATTTGCTGTTATTGAATCATTCGTTAACTAGTCTCCTATTTTTGGTGAAGGCTCTTTGGGACAAAACACTTGAGTTCAGATTCTTACTTTTTTTTATTTGCTGTTATTGAATCATTCGTTAACTAGTCTCCTATTTTTGGTGAAGGCTCTTTGGGACAAAACACTTGAGTTCAGATTCTTACTTCAGAAAGCATTTTCAAGTTCAAATAGATTGCCACAGGTATGCTCTAATGCCAACCCTTTTTAATTCTATTATGGATCTATATCCTCTCTGAAAAATTATTGTTGACATGAGTGATTTGTCTGCAGGAGCCTGTTCGAGCTTCATTTTGTGTCTCAGATGAAGGAGTTGGTACAGCATATTCAGACCTAATTACATCGTCCAAGAAGACTTTGGATTCTCTATTGGAACTACAAGAGGTATGGCTATTAATCTATTATTAAGAAACCATATGCCTCCCTCTCCCTCATTGTGGCTTCATCAGGCATATTGTAAAACCACTTGATGCATTATTGTGGTTACTTTAACATGATTTTTAACCCTTCATCTGTTTACAATTTTTTGTTATTGTTTTTTAGGCTTTGCTTGAGAAGAATCCATCTGTTGCTCAATCCCTAGATGGTATGAGACACAGACTTGTCATAAACCCATGTTCTCATTAGTTTAGTTTCATCTTGTCAGTTGTAAATACTTAAACCCATGTTCTCTTTTATAGGGAATTCTGGGCAAAAATCTAAGAAGCATTCGGAAGATTCTAAGAACTTGGATGTGGAAGGTGATGATGAATGGTTGCAGGTTTCTCAAATGCATAAGAGGTAGTGCTCCTTTTGTTTGACTGACACCACACTAACATGTTATTTCTAACGATTAGCAATATTCTCATGCTTTTGAACTTTGTTAGAATGAAAATGGGAAGTAAAGTTTTTTCTCTCTGCTCCCATTTCTTACCTTTTTCTGCATAGAAAATATACCAGTTTGTCTATTTCTGCAGTATTCATGAGTTCTGTATGTTCAAGGAAAGTAATATATATAGTTTATGTGAGAAGAGAAGGTTAGGGACGTAGGGTTAGGTATTTATAGGAGATTAAAGGTTGACTGGTATATTGCTGGGTTTGAAGATACTATTTATTGTTTTGTTTGATGCAGCTCCTACTTATAATTGTAGATGAGATTGAGAAATAGATAAGTGGAGGAAATGAAATCATTTGATATCGAAATATTGGTAGTTCAGTAGAAATATGACTGATAATCCCCAACAAAGGGAAGTTCTGTAATCCTGTGTCACAGGGATATGAAAAGTCTGTTAGCAAATTGCTTTGATGTTTTGACAAGCACAGCTACCTGGTGTTATCGTGTAGCACAGAGTTTTGTTTTGTTGTGCAGTGAACTTTAATACTGCTTTGATATTTACTCGTGCAAATAATTGATCTTGATCTGATCCATTTGAATTAACTGTGTTATCTTGCAGAATAGCTTCTTTCAGAGATAAATCAATTGACAAATGGCAGAGAAAGACACAGGTGACAACTGGTGCTGCTGCTATCAAAGGGAAACTGCACGCTTTTAATCAGGTTTGGCCGAGTGACTCAACTGACATCCATTCACGTAAGAGGGAAAATAAGACTAATCTCATCCTCCTTTCCTGACGCAGAATATCAGTGAACAAGTTGCTGCTTATATGAGGGATCCAAGTAGAATGATTAAGCAGATGCAACAAAGAAGGTCAACTGTTGGCGTCTTTGAGGCTGTATGTACACACGCTTTGTCTGATTATCTGGCTTCATGAATTAAACTTTTAGTTTTGCTTTTACTGATTAAGTCTTATGGATCATCAGGTTCCTGTAGGAGCAGACAATAACACTAAAGGAGAGGTAATTCTACCTTCTGTGCACTTTTTTGTTAGTTGATCTTGGAATGTTTCAACTACAGAACAAAACAAAGTCGATATGATGCTTATCACTTGTTACTGGATATGAGTATTCAATTGAAATACTATTCTTGTCAAGCTATTTACTGGATCCTTTTACTCTTATTATAGGAAGCACATACAGATGGCGACCCTGAACTTCTGGATGACTCTGAATTTTATCAGCAGTTACTGAAGGAATTTTTCGAGACAATTGACCCATCATCCTCAGGTATATGTTCTATATATCCTTGCATGTTGCATGCACTATCTTATAAGAGGTCCATGAAGATCATACTCATTTCCCATTTTTCATTTAATACTTTGCTTGCCTTGACGCCTTGTCATCGTGACCATGTTCAGAGAACAAACCCACTTAATGTTTATTTTGAATGTTTGCGCTTTTGATTGTCTGCAGAAACGGCCTTTTATGCTATAAAGAAACTACAAACTAAGAAGAGAAAGATAGTTGATCGGCGTGCCTCAAAGAGTCGTAAGATTAGGTATGTTTATCATAAATCTAGTCATTTTTTGACTTGTGCATTTCTAATGTATTGTTTCATATTATTTTTCCTGACTATGATGTTATCGCAGGTACAATGTTCACGAAAAGATTGTCAATTTCATGGCTCCACAACCAACGGACATTCCTCCTATGGCTCCCAAATTATTTGAAAATTTGTTTGGCCTGAAAACACACAAAGGCTAATATTGATGTAATTGTTTTGAATATTGTTTTTGTTGTTTGATACTCAATCTGTTATAATATTGTATAAACTCTCGCTTTATTTTTTTCATTGTCCTTATATGTAAACTTTATACACATTGACGATGGACTAGTATCAAAACTCACGTTGAACACAATGAGTTAATTTAATTTCACCAGTTGTGTAAGAGAAGGAAGCGAAAAGAAACAAAAACAGCTATCTTTCAAATCCAATAGATACAATACAGGTCTTAGAAAATGTCAAGAATCCAGAACTAGAGTACATTTGTCACATCAAAGTGCAATGGCCATCTTTAAACTATATTGAGCTCAACGCTCATACACTCATTGATGAATTCTTGTGCGAATGAGTAAATAAATCTCAATCGTCGTCCACAGCTTCATAATCACTGCAACCTGAGCAGAATGCAATGTAGGGGATCAGTCGTTTTAGTGACGTGAATTGGCAAGATGAAAATGAAAAATTAGAATTGGGATGGCATCAAGACTTACACCGGCTGTTGAGCACCAGCTTGTTGTATCAACTGGGAATATATGTATTCATCAACCCTCTGCTTTGCTAACGCTACCTAAAAACCGTTGTCAATATTAATAAAAAAAACTAGAACTTTAAATTACATTTGCAAAACCAAGAATAGTTAGGAAATTATTAAAGACGAGTAACTAAACAATCTTTCAAAAGATAAATCAACTTGAGATTCCAAGAAGCCAAAAATTTAGAGAACTTTTCAACAAACAATTGTTTTCTTTTTTTTAAATGGAACTTCATTGTTCATCCTTTTATGTTTCTACCAGGAATCAACTGCGACAAACTAGAAATTACTTCAAACTGATAGTCGAACATTATAACAAATATGCTGAATACATTGGATATTTGACTAAAAAGGACATCCATGGAACAAAGAACAGAATTATTATACAGGTCAATATCTATCGAAAGAGTGGATCTACCTGTTGAGCGCTACCACCAAATTGAATATGCCTGTGTTTCTGTTCACCTTTCCCACCATAAACCTGGAAAACCCCCCAAAATCAAAGAAGCTGAGGATGCAGGAAGTAGTTATTTACAGGAACAATGGGAAGTAGCAAACTGCACTTAGTTTAAATACCACCAAATGTACACAGCTAATTAAGGAGTTCCATAGAAAGAACTGAAGTTTTATCTACCTTAATCATTGCTCCAGACTCATTTCTGATCCTTGATATGTTGGAGCCACATCTGCCGATCAGCCCACCGACCATTGTATCCGAAATCATCATCTCGAAGGTTACATAATCAGCTGCAAGATTGGTTGTCCTAAAGATGATGTGGTTATAAGAAAAAATATTAAAAATTGATAAAGCAGCAAAATGTAGAAATTAAAAGTAAAAAAGTATCTGTTATGAGAAGCATGTAATAACCTGAAGTTGGGTCCACATACGGTTGAATTGGTCTTACTGCACTATAATTGTAAGTCGGGCTGATAGATATCACCTGCCGGGGTGGGTTTTCCCTAAACAACATAAAGTTGAATTATAAGTTAAACTTTCATCAAGCAATAAGCAAGCTAAAGACCAAACTGGAAGCACCAAGTAATGTGGACAAAGCTTAATAAAAAAAAAACCTGAGCAGACACCCAATCTCCACCAGAGCCTTTAACACCACCGGAACATCACCAGATATCTGAGTTTAACAGGAACCGGCAACAGAAAATTTACAAAGAGAAGCAAAACAACTTCAACGAGTAAATAATGACTAAAACAAAGAAAAGAAGTTCTACTACTAGTCCTAGGATTATATGGATCAATGTGATATAATACTAGACTCTAAAGAAACAGCAAGTGAAAGGCAGTTACTGCAGAAGCTCACCTGCACAACTCGATCAGATTCATGAGCAGATGCACACAAAGGCAACTGATTCGGAGCAAGAATCACAATTGTAGCACCAGAGGAATTCCTCAATTTCTCAATGTTTTGACCAGACATCCCAATCAGACAACCTGCTTGGGACCCAGCAATCAAAAGTCTTATCGTGTTAGCAGCTACATGCCCCACAGCAACTTTCGTTGCCTCCATATTGCTCTCATCTTCCTATTAGAATCAACAACACTAAATTATTCATCCCATTGTAATCTAACAACCAACCAGTAATTATATTATAGCGAAATGAATAAATAAAACAATGTACACCCGCTTGTGCACTTAACCCAATACATATAAGTAAATGGAGCGAATTCGCTAAACTATGACATAGAATCGACAACACTAAATTATTCATCCCATTGTAATCTAACAACCAACCAGTAATAATTATAGTATAGTGAAATGAATCAATAAAACAATGTACATTCTTGTGCACTTAACAAGCAATACATATAAGTAAATGGAGAGTGAATTTGCTAAACTATGACATCGTTTTCGATCAATGGCATTCTATATAACTATATAAAGCTTTCATTTTTTATTAAAGTCGAAGGGTTTTCACCTTTAGAATCAAGGTAGCTATTTGTTGGAGCGCATTTTCGGCATCAGAAACCAAGTTGTCATAGTCTTTCGAACTTATGATAATGACTCGCTCTTCGTGTCGCTGTCCAATAAAAATCATCAATTTTTACGTTACTAAAAAACTAATTCAAACTTCAAAAAGTTAAAAAAATAAAAATCGAAAACCCTAATTTTAATCAGTTTCAGAGAAGAGGAAAAAAAAAAAACTTACAGCGATAGCGTCGGCGATTTTGATGGTGGCCTTGGTTGCTTCTCGAATCTTCTGGATTCTGTGGCCTTCTTTTCCTATCACTTTCCCGATCTGTCTGGACGGCACCACTATCCTGAACAACACGTCTTGAGCTTTCGCTCTACGCTTCGGACACGACTCTTCGCTCTCTCCGTCTTCGCGGCGGCGCTTGACGGAGACTTCTGGCTGCTGTTGAGGTTCGGATGTGGCTGTGGCGGTGGCGGCGGCGGGGACTGGTGTGGGGTTTATTATAATTTCGCCAGGTTCGGCCATTGTTGTTTAAAATCTGGTGAAGAAAGAGAGTGAAGACCTCAATTTATCAGTTGATTGAAATTGAATATTCTTATAATTGTTGTGAAATTACTTTTGTATCCTTCTCTCTATCTCCATTAATAAAAACGTAAAATATATTTTCTTTAATCAGTTTTCGAAAAAAAAAAAAAATAATAATAATAATAATAATAATTTTATTTCAATAAATTCTTAAAATATATATATACGGTCTTTCTATTATTAGTTCGAATTGATAAAAGTTATATCAGTTCCTTATATGTGGGCTATTGGATTTAAATACTTTGACTAACAAGTGCATACAGCCAAGTCAAAGTATTTAAATCCAGTGGCTCACATACAAGGAACTGATAAAACTTTTGTCAGTTCAAACTAGTGGTGGCCACGGTTCCGGTTAACCGTCGGTTTTGTCCGCGGTTAAACCGGAACCGTATGGTCAAAACCGGACCGAAAACCGAAAACCGAAACCGACGGTTTTGAAACCGGTTGGAAACCGGACCACACGGTTTTGGTTTTGGTTTTGGTTTTGGTTTCGGTTTAGGGTGGGTCAAAACCGTCGGTTTCGGTTAAACCACCGGTTTTTGATATTAAAAAATAAATAAAAATAAAATATCCAATTAGACGCTGCCACGTGGCAGCGCCTTTTAAAAATAGACTAAACCGGGCAAAAACCGGATAAAATCGGTGGTTAAACCGACGGTTTTGTCCGCGGTAAACCACCGGTTTTTTAAAAAAATTAAAATTAAAAAATAAAGCCAATCAGACGCTGCCACGTGGCAGCGTCTAAGCAAATATAACTGTTGCTTACTTTCCAACCATTGGAAGGGAAAAAAATAAAAATAAAAGTGACCAACCAGCCACTGACACGTGGCATAAGGTTTGAAAAAAAAAAATGAAACCGAAATCGAAAATCGAAAATCGAAAACCGAAAACCGACGGTTTGAAACCGGTCACTAAACCGGTTTTTCGATTTCGGTTTCGGTTTGGGTTTGGAGCTCCATCCAAACCGAAACCGAACCGATTCGGACCGAAACCGAACCGGGGTCACCAGTAGTTCAAACTGATAATAGAATTTCTGTATATATATATATATATACAGTCTTTCTATTATCAGTTCGAACCGACAAAAGTTATATCAGTTCCTTGTATGTGGACCACTGGATTTTAATACTTTGACTGACAAGTGCATATAGCCAAGTCAAAGTATTTAAATCCAGTGGCCCACATGTAAGGAACTGATATAACTTTTGTCAGTTTGAACTGATAATAGAATTTCTGTATATATATATATATATATATATATATATATATATATATATATATATATATATATTTGTTGGTATGAAATGATAGATTACGCCAATGGCCTCGTAGCGTGATGGCTGAACCCTTCTCTTGGAGCCCTCCACCATCCAAGTTCGAGTGTCAAGGCATGCATATAGATATGCCAATTTTCCTTGGTTCACATGTTGTGTGGATGTGGTCCCACCTTGTGTGGGTGTTTGTCCCACCTTTAGGTGGGTAGTTGTCCTACTTTCGAGTGGGTGTCTCTCTCCCTATCTGTGGGAGCTGCTCTCCGGGCCGTGCTCGTCAGCGTTTCTATTCTCGCAGGTTTCCGGCTGTTGTTGTAATCCAGTTCCAGTTGCTGTTATCCAACTGTTGTAATCTAGTTGTTGTAATTTCAAAAAAAGAAAAAAAAAATGATGGATTACGAATATAATATCGAATATATTTTTAATAATATTAAAAATACTTTTCTCGATTAATTTTACACATTGGTTTGAATAGTGAAATCTCTATCTGAAAAGTACCCTTTTGTAGTGGGAAAAAAAAAAAAAAAAAATTGGTAATCACTGCTTAATGAATAATTGAAGTTTAATTGATGAGTTACACACTTACACCGCATATTTAATATAAGTCTACTCAAACAATAAATCAACGGCCCAAATCCATTTAATATTTAAGTTGATTAAATTTCAAAAATATATATATATATATATATATATATATATATATATATATATATATTTAAGTTGATCCTTTATTGTAAGACCCTTATCTTCTTTCTTCTTCCATAAAAATATATACATAAGTCACAACAACACATGCTCTGGCACCTCAACGAAGGTTGATGATGTGTCTAGACACGTCATTGAATTCAGATGACATGTCATAACACATTATCCAAAATATATGATGTGCTCTTGACGTGTCATGACACATCATCAAATGATGTGGAAATTAATTAATTTGATATAGCAATATTGGAAGTTGAGTAGAAAAGGAAGAATATGTATCGAACAATTGCTGGTTGTGGTTGTGGCAATTCATTCTTATTTATGAAATTCTTTACATATTTGGTTTTCCATTAGTCTTTGATGAATATTTTAGAAAAATAGGACCGGTGCACTAATGAAGAAATGGGAGCCTTTTTTCCTATTTTGAATATATGAAGATATAAGATTCGTTATTTAGTTGATACAAGTTGATAAAATTAAATTCTTTTTTAACTTAAATAAAGAAGGGTTGAATTATTTTTAAGAGATTGGATTTGATATTGTTTTCTAAAGTTTAAAATTCTTTAATTGCGATTGGACTTATGCTTAAATTAAATATTTTTTATTTAATAATTAATATTGAAATATTTTTAATACAAATATATTTTTAGATAAAATAAAAATATTTTATATAAAAATTTATTTATATTAATATAATACTGTAATATGTTTTATTTATATTTAAGTATTATGTTTATGATCATATAATTACTAATATTTTAATAACTACATACTTTTAATTCTTAATAAATCATGCATTAAATTTATGCATATTAATACATAATTTAGTATGTAATTTTATTTTAAATAAAATAACATATCCAAGTTATATAAATTATACACATTAATATAAAGTTTAATTTTATATTATAGCCATTTTAATTTATTTAATAATATTTTATTAATAATAATATAATTACTAATCTTTTAAGAATTATATACATTTATTTTTAATATATAAAATTATATATCTAAATTTAAATATATCAAATTTAATAAATTATTTACATAGAATTTCATTTCAATTTTATTTTTAAATAAAATAAAAAATAATAATTTATACTAATAGCCATATATTAATAATTATATTCTTTTTTATTCTTAATATATAAAATTTAATTTAAATTGATTTATAAAATCATTTATATTCATGACGAATTTAATATACAATGTTGTTTATATTATTTATATATATTTTATAAAATATTTTTTTTTTCCGATGTTTTCAATATATAATCACATCACATGGACTCTTGAAAAATGAATATGTATCTGATGACTATAGGATGAGATATGAAAAAATAAAGATGACCATTATAAACGGAAGAATCGTAGGCGTCATCATGACATACACGAACCCTAGCAAAAGATAGAATTGGACCTACGGTCCTGATGTTGCAAATCGCAAGTGACCGAGTAATTATGCCAATCTGAGGATACCTAAAGGAATTCCACCTCAAACATCAACCATAGTTCATGAAAAACATATTTTAAGGGGAACAAGTTGCCTGATGTTCTTCCATGCCTATTATAGGATAAGTTATTGATTTCAAAGGGGAAAAAAAAAAAACATTAGAAATAATAATATTAGCATAAAGGTAACATGCTTATCTACGAGATCATGAAAAACAGTTTTAATGAATTTTAGGTTTTAACGGTATAATTTTGTCGATTTTATATAAATATACAATCTGATAATACGTGGATGGACAATAGGCCAAAATATAGCCCCACACTCCTAAGAGCATCTCCCACCCATCTCTATATTTATGTCTCCAATACATTTTAGAGTATGGGTTACTTCCATCATACTCTAAACTAGTTTGCAGCCCGCACGATGTGCGGACATTGTAAAATATATTTATTGAGGTTTTCTTATGAATAAAAATATTACGATTAAAATAATACAAAAATTGTCATAAATCAAAAGTAATAGAATTACAAATTTTGACTAAAGCAACTATATGCATAGGCAAATCTCATGTTGTCGCCCGACATTATCAGTCTAGAGGACATATATAACTTAACATTATCAGGATTGTAAATCTGTGATTGGTGTGTGTCGGTGGTCAAAAATGCATTAAGACTCTAGACTGATATTAGTACCATTCCTATTACAATTCCGAAAATGCATAAGCTTTTCAGTTCATTTAAATAATCATCGAAAAAGTGGTATCTAAAGCAATTTCACCTCAAACATCAACCATAGTTCATGAAAAACTTATCTTTAGGGGGAACAAATTGTCCAATGTTTTTTAAAATCCTGCAACACAAATCTATGCCCATTATAGGATAAGTTATTGATTTCAAAGAAAAAAAAAATATAGAAGGGCAGGGGATCATGAAATGCACTTTTAATAAATTGAATTATTGTTCTTGTGAGTACGTTTCCAAAGAAAATGTTGACAACATCAAACCAATAAAATCTGTTGGTTGATTTCCATTCAAAAGAAAGTGTGATATACAATCTTCCATTTTGCATATGGCAACAATAAATTGGAGTCCAACTAGCCGTGTTGGACTCCAATTTATTGTTACCATATAAGAAAAATATACAAAAAATCCTTATTTCATATTTGAATAAAATATAAATGCGGTTTTGAGATTTATTTATTTTTTAATAGAAAAAAAAAATCAAAAAATCACCATACACATCCATTAAAAAATAATAAGAATTCAGGATTGTGTTTTAAGAAGCTCCATACACATCCACTATGGACTTATCAAAACTCAGGGTGATTAGAAAAGAAAAGAAAACTATAATAAAAGAAATCATTCAAGTATATGTCATCAACAAAGTTCACAGTCATATATAAATCACATAACAAATATCCTTTTATTTTTTTTGAAAATAGATGATGGTGGAATTTGGTTTGGTGGTTTCTGAAATTTGCTGAATTAGATGATTTTTTTTTTTTTTGACTTTTTTTTTCATTTTTTTTTTTTAATTTCAGTTTTTTGGATGAAATTGGATGAATTTGTTGGGTGTGTGTATGGTGGTGGTGGTGAATTGGATGAATTTCAGTTATTTATTTATTTATTTTAATTTTTTTTTTTATTTGTTGAATTGGATGAATTTGGTGGTGGTGGTGGTGGTAAATTGGAGAATTTGATGAATTTCTGTCACGATTTTTTTTTTCTTTTGTTTAAAACAAAAATCAGGGGCAGCAGGTCATTTGACCCTCTATCCCTATTAGATTTAATTGTTTTAATGGAAATTGTGATAGAAGGACTAAACGGGACAATTCCGAAAACCGAAGGACCATTTTGGCTATTAGGTCAAACTAGAGGGGTGAAAATGAATTTCACCCTGGATAATATCTTCATAGGTCAAATACGGTTTTCCAAGAATCTATGTAGTAATCAGGTGGCTGGTGGGGTAGGAGTAGGTGCTATGGCTGCTGTAGATGTGTTTGTAATGGTGATGGTGATGATGCAGTTGTAGTAGTCATCAAGAGCAGCAGCACCAAGAGAGATGTCAAAAAGAGCTGCTGCCATTATCAAGAAAACTAGTATTTTCTTTGTTAATAAACCCATTTTGTTCACGTTCTTTTGTATATTATCAATTTACTGAGCAAGAGACAAGCAATGAATTTGGTATATTAATATATAAACAATTTCTAGTCACATTCCAGATTTGAAAAGGTTTTATGATTTCCTTTGTTTTTTGTTTTTGGATTATTAATGGAGATTTGTGAGTGAAAACTGGAAATATTTTTACTCTTACTAAATTGTGTTAGGGAGTCAAATAAAGAGACGCAAAATTTTCAAATTTATCACGAATTTTTTTTCTTACATATTTCATTCACTCGATGTTAATTTGGGTCAATGAAAGACATTTTGGGCCCCAAGACTGGAAATCAGAATCAGACATGCAATCAGGGGCCATGAGAGGTGTTGGTTCCTTAGCTTGGTTACCAAAATCCAAATTTCAATTTTTTTTTTCTTTAAATAATTGCTTAAATCTTAATTTAATAAATAAAAATCATGTTAACATGAGAATCTCAAAATATTTTATTCAATCTACACAAATATTTTAAGTAGATGAGTCGAGGGTCCGTGCTCCTAGTTGGGTTTCATCAAATCATAAATTGTGATCTTTAACGTGGATAAAGTATATATTAGGTCTTGAATTTTGGTAAATAACGCTAAATTATTTTAAAAAATTATGCAAATAATATGATATGCGAGGTACAATTAACATACTACTCATCATATGATATTTATGATTTATATAGTATTAAATAACTCATAAACATGTTATTTGAATATGAGTTGTCACTACTATATAATTATGAGATGGTATAGAATATGAAATGTTAGTTACAACTCATCTTTCGCATTATTTGTGCATGATTTTTGACAAATAATCCGGATTTCTTAATATTAATGAAATGAACTATATTTGGACCACCTCATAAAGCAAATATGAACCACACAAATATCACGGATTCATGGGTGTACTTATTATTCCTATCATGAGATAATTCTTGTTGTACACGTGTGCATGTCAAAGATCTTGGATTTGGTTGGATTTTTTTTTCCCTTATTTAGAATTATTGCCATATTTAGATTGAAACGGTTTTATAGATTAAAACTATTTTAATTATATTTCATTTGATATAGAACTATTTACTTTTAGTGCACACCACAATATATCCAAACAAAACTTGACCAGATTATTGAAAATTAAAATAAAATCAAGACTTGGTTATAGTAAAATTAAGGCGAGGAATGTAGTTAGCATCGAGTTATACTTAAAGTTGATAAATTTTAGGTTTGTTACGGTATAACTTTATTGATTGTATTTAAATATACAATTTAATAATCATTGGATTCTATCGATAACATTATTATGTTAATAAAATGGGTAGACAATTGAACTTTCTTGAATTTATTATGGGATAACGTTGTTGATTATAATTAATTATATGTCTAATCATCATCCGATTCTATCGATAACATTATTATGTTAGTAAGTTAGGTACATAATCGGACACCCGATTTTTTCAAAAATTGATTAAAAAAAAAAGGTAAGTTAATCACCTCAAGTATCAATGAAATTGTGGAATTGTGGATTGAAAGTTATTTCACCTCTCAAACGATCGATAAAAGGTATTTTAGAAACCCAAATTTGGCTTTTGAAATTTTAAATTAAAAGATATATTTCATTTATAAAACAATTAGAATGGAATTAATATTTTACACAGATTCTCATAAACACGACACGTGGCATTCACTTATCCAATGCAAATACTAGAGCGTTCCCATTCACCTTCTACACGAAAACGGCACCGTATAATAACAATGATAGTCAAATCTTGATAGTCAAGTCAAACTGTAAAATCGAAATTAAAGAAAAAGTTAAAGGGCAATATCGGAAATAAGAAAATCAAACTCCTCTGTGTTTGTGTTCCAAATCACTCATCAACATAATTACATAACTGCTCTGTTTTTTTTTTCTTCTTCTCTGAGTTCTCTCCAGTTTTGAATTTTTAGATTTTCTAATCTCTTCGATTTTCTTGTCTCTATTTGTTTTCTGGAATTCTCCGAATTAATTGTTTAATGCATTTGAGCTATGTGTTCACAAACAAACAAACGAGAAAATTAAAAATCATTTATTGTCTAAAAAAGTGGTATTTTTTTTTTCTCTCTATAAATTGTTATACAGTGGAGTTGTGGAAATTCAATCAATGGTGTTTCATTCACTGGTTCAGAGCAACGAAACGACTCCGCCGCCGCCGCCGCCGCCGCTGTCGCAGCAACAACCACCGGTATCTATGGCTTCTCCAATCACTGTGAAATCTCAGCAGCAGCAGCAGTCGTCTCTTCATAACTTTGTCTTGCCTGAATTGAAATGGACAGTGAGTAGCAACGTCAACGCCTATCGCTCCTCTCGGAATTACCAGTCGCCGCCGCCGCCGCCGCAGCGAAACGAAGCCGGTTCCGATTCTGAGAAGACTGAGAAGAAGAAATCGGATGCGGATTCTGCGTCCGACGGCGGAAGAACGAAGTTTGTCATACGAATCCGCTCGAAGAACAGTAAGGTCGCGGACGAAGCCGATCATGTCTCGGCGGCGGAGGAGGCGGAATATATGGTGCCGAAGTCGTGGAATTTTAGGCCGAGGAAAGCTGTGACGAAGACTAAGGTGAACAACAACGGCTATGGGAGTGGTGGTGCATTGAAGATCGGAGGAGCCGCGAAAGCTACTCAGGGACTGACGCCGAGTGTTAAAGCGCCTGCTGCGAAGAACAACAACGAGAAGCCGAAGTTCTCGATTTCGCTCACGAAAGAAGAGATTGAAGAGGATTTTCTTGCCATGACTGGTTCCAAGCCTCCCAGGAAGGCCCAGAAGAGAGCCAGGAGTGTTCAGAAGCAGCTTGATGTATGTTTTTGTTAGTTTTTGAATTCAATTATCTGGGTTTTCTTCCCTGGTATCTGATTGTCTGTTTGTTGTGTTGTTTTTTTAATTTTATTTTTCTTTGCAGTATGTGTTTCCTGGCTTGTGGTTGGATTCGATAACGCCCGATTCTTACAGGGTTGATGATGGTCGCTCAAAGTTTTGATCTTTGTTTGGTGGGTTGGTGATTCTTTACCTTATTTTCGTTATCTGTGTATTAATATTCATTTTTGTATGATTTTATTTATAGTTTGTTTGTTTGCAGGTTTAGAGGAGAGGCCCCATTGCTGGTTTGCTTAACATGGTTTGATGGAAATCTTGTTGATGGATGATGTTTGAAGTTTTTGACCTCAGCTGAAGGTATAATAAATCATGAGTTTGTAGATGTAAAGATGAAAGGTTAACAAAATGTATGCTGTTGTGACTTGTCTGGTGAAATCTGTGGGGAGTTGGGTGGTTTGGCAGAAGAGTTATAGAAGATAAAGATATTTAGAAATTAGAATGTACTATGAGTAGTTGCTGTTGTTCTTTGAATTATCAGTTGAATGAGAGTTTTTACAGTTTCAAATCCTATGAAATGATGGTTCCTTTTATGTGCTATGCTAGATTGCTAGTTCATGAAATGCTGTTTAGCATTTAGCTCAATGGAATGACTTAATAAGAAATTCCACGACACGTATATGTTTTTCTCACTGAGAAATTCACTACATAGAAACAAGAATAGTTTGTTTGCCGGCTCCTGATCAATCTATGAACATGCCATTGTTTAATGAGTCGATTTGTCATATCTGTCTTTATTATTAAAAGAGCCTGTGAACTAGACATGAATTGTTTCCAGTGATATGTAAGTCTTTCATTAACGAATCATGGCACATAAATGGTTTGGTGATTGACTTACATGCGTTGTATCCATGTGTTCCTTTTTAATGAAAATGTTGTCAGGGCAGACATGGTTGTTTTTCGGGTCCTTATCAATTTAAACCTGTCATTCTTGTGTGATCAGTTATTTTGTTGGTTTTATAATCATGTTTACACAATGTGTGAGCTAGGCTGGATGTTTAATCAAACATCCATCTGTGAATTAGGGCACACGTTTTGGAACTGCTGTTGTTCGGTATTGATTTACACACATCATCAGGTCTTTATGTTTTCAAACAGTTAGAGCAGGGGTGGTTAATTTCCAGCTCTTGATCAATTTATGGAACCTGTCATTCCTTAACAATTAGTTAGTGATTTTGTCCTTTTCATCTTTCCTATTTAAGTGTGTGTGAGTGGATGTGAGTCACCAGCTGCCAATAGCAGGATGTTTATGATTAAGCAGCCTTCCGTGAATTAGGGTGTATGTTTTGGAACTGCAGTTGTTTGGTATTGATTTACGTGTATGAGCTCTTTAAGTTCTCAAATTGTTAGAGCAGGAGTGGTTAGTTTCCAACCCTTGATCAATTTATGGAACCTGTCATTCCTTAACATTTAATTAGTGGTTTTGTCCTTTTCGTCTTTCCTATTTAAGAGTGTGTGAATGGATGTGAGTCACCAGCTTCCAATAGCAATATGTTCATGATTAAGCAGCCTTCCGTGAATAAGGGTGTATGTTTTGGAACTGCTGTTGTTTGGTATCTTTAGGTTCTCAAACTATTAGAGCAAGAGTGGTCAGTTTCCGGTTCTCGATCAATTTATGGAATATGTCGTTCCTTAACAATTAGTTAGTGGTTTTGTCGTTCTCGTATATCCTATTTAAGAGTGTGTGAGTGGATGCGATTCACCAGCTGCCAATAGCAGGATGTTTATGATTAAGCAGCCTTCCGTATGTTTTGGAACTGTTGTTGTTTGGTATTGATTTACACGTATCAAATCTTTAGGTTCTCAAACTGTTAGAGCAGGAGTGGTTAGTTTCCGGCTCTTAATCGATTTTTGGAACCTGTCATTCCTTAACAATCAGTTAGTGGTTTTCTCATTTTCATCTTTCCTATTTAAAAGTGTGTGAGTGGATGTGAGTCACCAGCTGCCAACAGAAGGATGTTTATGATTAAGCAGCCTTCCGTGAATTAGGGCGTATGTTTTGGAACTGCTGCTGTTTGGTATTGATTTACACGTATCAAATCTTTAAGTTCTCAAACTGTAAGAGCAGGAGTGATTAGTTTCCGGCTCTTGATCGATTTATGGAACTTGTCATTCCTTAACAATTAGTTTGTGGTTTTGTCGTTTTCGTCTCCTATTTGAAGAGCATGGGGACCACACGTATCAGATCTTTAGGTTCTGAATTGCTAGAGCACGAGTGGTCAGTTTCCAAATCTTGATCAATTTATGGATTCTTTCAATCCTTAACTGTTAATGGTTTTGTCCTTTTCGTGTTTCGGATTTGAAGAGCATGGGAGCCACACGTATCAGATCTTTAGGTTTTAAATTGTTAGAGCACGAGTGATTAGTTTCCGGCTCTTGATCAATTTATGGATTCTTTCACTCAACAGTTAATGGTTTTGTCCTGTTCATCTTTTCTATTTGAAGAGCATGGGAGCTTCATGTGTTTCACTTTCCGTTAATAGCAAACTTTGAAGGAACGTTAGATTTATTAGGAAAACAAGGGAAGCTGAATAAGTGTATTAAGTTATTGTGCAATCAGAGTCTTAAGGGATGACTATTATCTTTCTTTGGTATTCTTTATAGTTAGGAATTATTAATACTTAATAAGAATAAAATAACAGCAATTTTTTTCTGTATCATCGTGGTTAGTTTCCAGTTCTTGATCAATTTATGGATTCTGTCATTTTTTAACGGTTATTAATAATTATCATTGTGTTATGTATAATGTTTTATATCATCCATCTCTTTTGTACATTTCTTTTTCAGGAACGCTGCAAGATGAATTTGATAGATGACAGAAACATTTTTATCGTGCTTATTGCTGATACATGTGGAGTCATTACCCGTCAATTTGGGTAACATTGTGTACCTGGTATAACTACCCTTTTAAGTTCTTAAAGCAGATTTATTTTCAGTATATTACTGACTTAGATGGAAGTTTAAATGTTTGTTTGGGCTGGAGATTTGATAATTCAAACGTATCTAAATTATGTGAAGTATACGATCTTATGTTAACATCATCATTAAATACGATCTTATCTAAATTAAATGTTAGTTGAGTTAGCTTCTAGTATTAACATTGTTTTGTTAAATATACAGAATAGCTGCAGTACAACAATGGAGCTTTATGCTTGGTTCAAGTGGCATTGCAGGTAGTAAAACAATGCTCTTATCTCTCATTTATGAAAAGTTTAGTTCACGCCCGTGAACTTTGTCTATGTTGATTCATGCTAGCGTTCCATTATGCATATTCTTCCACGATCCTCGTTGCAACCTGGTTTATTGCCAAACTGCTGATGAAATGACCAAGACCAAGCTGAACCCGCTTTGTGTCTTCTGCAAACGGTTGGAATCAGAATATCAAAAGCTCGGATTTCGTTTCCAAGGCATTTCCAATTGATGATTTCCATTTTCTGGAATGAAATATTTGGTCATTGTCTGAGATAGATGTCTATTAAGTGAATGTTCATGACAGTGTGTGTTTTCATATGTTATTAGCTGAATTGAGTGATGTGCATTTAATAGATGTATTGCTGTCTATGGCTACTGCTTGAGAGAACTGTATTGAGATTTGAGAGTAAAGATTTTCGTGCTGGGCCTAATAAAGCAAGTAAGCAACAAACATGAAAAGCTTGATTATGGGCTTTGACCAGATCAAACTCGGACACGATTAGGCTTTTATTATAAATTTTTTATTACTTTTTATTATTTTTTTATTTTTTTATTACAACAACAACTGTCGGGACCGACGAGATTTAGGTTCTACAAGCACAGTCCGGATTGCGACTCACACAAGAGGAGGGACAGCACCCACATATAGTGGGACAACACCCACACTTTTTTTTTTGTGGGAAAATTTGCACATATTGTTTACACACCAGGTCTTGAAACTTGCTGGTGGGGAGTTTCCTTGGGAAGGCCCACCACCATGGCAAGTGATCATGTGTTATTATAATTTGTTTTAATTATGACGATTATCGATGAATACTACTTGTTAATCAAGTCATTCGAGGTTCAATTCTCGAACTCATATTTTGTTTAGGATTTGCTACCATCATCATCGTAACATGAAAAAAAAAAATGTTACCATCAAAGTCGCATTAGTATAGGAATACAAGTTACACGTGTCAAAAAATCAACACGGTTTCGATGTAGAAATATAGGAACCCTTTGGAGAGTAGAATTTGAAGTCTATAGAAATTCATCAACTTCTTACATATTAAACCCAAAATGTTTGCTTAGAAGAAAGAAATTAAAACTCAACAATGACGTTCACTGTTTCATTGTCATCGCATTCACAGCCTAATTTCCAGAAAAGCTTCTCTTCCATCCCCGGCCACTTCATGAAATGGAGCACCACCCAGAAAGAAGAAGATAATCAATCTACTGCGGTCGAGAGTTCGGAGAAGAAATAATCAACGGCACTTGATCATTCTAAACCAAGGAATAGGATCGTGACCAAGCTTTGTAAAAAGACTGATGATCATGATCATACACAGCTTCAAAACCAAATCATCTGATCAATAATATATACATAACATTTATGATCAAATCCCAACTCAACTAGTCATTAACTTGAAAGATTTCTCAAAAATGCCTTTTTGAGAAATTTATTAAACATACAATTGTTATTAACTTATTATAAAAACATAATTATTTTAAAATAAATTTAACATGCCATTGTTTCATCAATAGTACTAGCTAGCTATTCATTATTTAACATGCCTTGTATATTGTATATCATGGCTGTTCTTTATTCATTATATAATATTAAAAATAAAAAGTTGATAGCTTTAAAGCTTTACTATCTAGAAATCGATAAATTTCTTGGTAAAAAATTAGGAGTTGACTAAAATTAATAATTAATCTTTTTAATTACCTGTTTAACGCACTTATGATTTATTTAGTGCTAAAAGGATTTGAATTGTCTTACATGCACTTCTGCCAGGAACACCTGACAAAGATATATCAAAATTAATAGAGATGGAAAAGTAGACAACACAGAAAAAAAAAGAAAAGAAAAGAATATTGTTATTTGTTAGGGACAAAAGAAAGGAATAGTAAAAGTAGAAAAAATAAAAATAAATTAAAGCAACACGAAAGGAATTAGACAAAGTGATGAGTAGAATTCAGAATAGCACAGATTCATTTATAACATTTTATTTTTTCTTTTATCTTTTTTCATACGATCTCTGTACTCTAAGCATATATATATATATATATATATCAGATTTTCTATTATCAGTTCATCTTGACAATAAATATATCAGGACGAAGAATGTGGACCATTAGATTTACATACTTTGACTCAAAGTGTATGCATTTGTCAAAATTTCTCCATAATCTGTGGTCTACATCCTTCGTCATGATATTATTGTTAGGACGAACTGACAATAAAAAGACTGTATATATACATACATACAGATTTTCTATTATCAGTTCGTTCTGACAATAAATATATCAGGACGAAGAATGTGGACCATTAGATTTACATACTTTGACTCAAAGTGTATGTACTTACCAAAACTTCTCCATAATCTGTGGTCCACATTCTTTGTCCTGATATATTTATTGTCAGGACGAACTGACAATAGAAAGACTATATATATATTTATATAAATTTCATTGTGATTGGTTGCTTATAATGGAGTGAACATGAAGAAATTCTGACAATTGATCATCTCACAAAATTCAAGACCACAAAATTCCATCAGACGTTTCATATATTGAAACATTTAGCGTAAAGCCAATGAGAAAATAAAAGAGAATATTGAAGGGACCACATTTGTTTATTTATACAATGTTCACTGAAAGTCGATTAGCAAACAAAACATTATCACACAGATCGAGGAGGAACTCTGGTGCTTTTCAAACACACGAGTCGATATTTTTCTGGATAAAAAATTCAGGTCAGCACTTAATATTATTTCATACTTTCATTTTAGAGTAATTGGCACAATTCTCAAGACTATACCAGCTTTTGCATGTTACCCCCTAAACTATTTTATTAGGCACTAAATCCCATGAACTATCACTTATTGGCAATCCTTTGGGTTTTTCCCATCTGAGGGGGCATCTTTAGTCTTGGTCTGCCAATAAGTGATAGTTCATGGGGTTTAGTGCCTAATAAAATAGTTTAGGTGGCAACATGCAAAAGCTGGTATAGTCTGGGTGGGGGGGGATTTGTGCCAATTACTCTTCATTTCATTTTATTTTGTCTATGTTCTTTTTTTTCTTTCTAAAATTGTGGTGCAGCTTAGAGTAGAAACTTAAAAACAAATCATGGGTTCATTTTATTGTATGTAGTTCATTTTAGTGCTTGAAGAATCATATATACGATGTAATTTATTAGTTAGTTTTATTATTAGCGTGCATGAACATTAATTAATTAATATTGGAATGTTTTTATAGTTCATTTTCGTGCGTGAACAGCCTTAGATGTCATATTTAATTAGTTCGATTAATTTATTTACCTGTGTGCTTGAACATATTAATCTTCAAATGTATGATGTATCTTACAATTTTTTTTAGCAAAATCCAACAAGAGGAGAATTTGTCTTACGTATTCGTATATAAATGTGAATATATATATATATATATATATATATATATATATATTACAATAATTCTGGAAATATCGATCACTAGATCAACCTTATATCGTCTACATAACATGAAAAGGAGTAATTGTAGCGTGTTTGCATAATTACCTTATATTTTATTTATTTAAACCACTACGTGATCCTTCTAAAAAATCGATTTGATTTATGTTATTAGCTATTGATTATAGTTATTTGTTGGCAATTAAAACTAGGAACTTGGAGATGGGAAAGAATGAGAATCAATCCAAAGATCAGTATTGTTCAATTGACATTAATAAATTGGAGGAAATTTTGGAACCCAAGGCGGATTGTTGTATCTATAGGGTTCCTCAATATCTCCGCAAAGTAAATGAAGAAGCCTATACTCCTAAGTTGATTTCGATTGGCCCTCTTCATTACCATTGCAGAGAAGAATTGATGGGTATGGAAACACAGAAACGAAGATATCGGGTGAAATTTGGTGAACGAGTAGGTATATCGAAATTTAGAGAATTGGAGAAATACATTAGTGATCAGGAACAACACATCCGTGATCACTATGCGGTGTCCTCAACGCTCGAGTGTTCAGAATACATAACAATGATTCTAAATGATGCTGTCTTCATCATTGAACTCTTCATGAGGAACAATCATCGCGTTGACGACTTTTTGCTAGACAAATCACAACTAAAAACTCATATAATGCTAGACCTTCTCTTACTTGAAAATCAGATTCCATTTTTTGTTCTTAATGACTTATATTTGTCAGCCTTTCCCAGCAGATCAGATGAATACCCTTCATTTTTTACTCTTTGTAAGAATTTTTTTAGCTGTATGGGGATGTTCAATTGGACATTTTCCGAGGAACCGCAAGTTAAACATTTTACTGATTTTCTAAGACACGCTGTAGTAGTGCAAGTACAACCAACAGCTCAGCCGCCAAATGGAGAGACACCCGATTTACCAAATGCAACAAAGTTGAATGAGTCAGGACTGCAATTTAAGGGCATCAAAGGCAAAGGAAAATACTTGCTTGACATAAATTTGGATAAGAGAAAAAGTAGAATACCATTGATATGGTTTGATGAAACTGAATTAGAAATCCCATTCATCGAAATCTATGACGACACAGAATGTTTGTTTCGAAACCTGATGGCCTTGGAGGTGTTTCATTATCCAACACAAACCTATGTATGCAACTATGCTGATCTGATGGGTTATCTTATCGATACCGCAAAGGATGTGGATTTGCTTGTTGAGAAAAAGATCATTGGCAATTTCGTGGGGGACAGTGAAGCAATAGCCAAGATGTTCAATACAATTTGCTCACGCATCACACCAAGTCCTTCTTGTTACAATACAATCGCCACGGATATGACTGAACACTATAACAATCGATGGAACCATTTGAAAGCCACCTTGAGAAGTGTATATTTCACTAATCTTTGGACAGGCACTGCAACTGTTGCAGCAGTTGTTCTCTTGATCCTCACTGTGATACAAACCGTTTGCTCTATTATGCAGGTTTAGGGAAACTTATATTAATATTGAATTGTGTGTTTGTGTTTTTGCATTTGATGAATATTGTATTTCCATACTTATTTTAATAATAAATTTTGAATTAAAATTGTTTTATTATTAATTGACATTGGTTTTGATCAAATCCTAATTTTTTTTTGTTGAGTTTTATGGAAGATTTTTTTCCCATTGTTTTTGTACTTCTTATTCATTATCACATTGAAATTTCTAATTAATTCACTGCTGGAAGAGTTATTTTTTATCTCCAGAGTAGACATTAACCATCAAGGTAATGCTACTATATATGATTTGTATAGTTACAAGAGTAAAAACTGGTCATTGGATTTAATTTCAAAGGTTCACAAAAATCAAGGGTTTAAAAAATATTAAAAACAAATAAAATTAAAGAAAATAATTCTTTTTCACAATTTCCAATTAAAAATAAAGTAACTTTTTTTTAGTTGAACCCTAACTTAATTAAGTATCAAATTCACAATTATTGTCCATTGTAATCGGTTTAATTTTGAGTAAATTACTTCCTACAATTTTCATAGAGAGTATATGGGTTGGCATCTTCATATAGTACTACGTATTACCGTACGTACCAAGCATCTGTCTTGGATCAAAATCAAATACAGAAATAGAAACCCTTTTGAGAGTAGAATTTGAAGTCTAAACAAATTCATCAACTTCTTATATTAAATTAAAATACTAAAAAAAAACCCTTTGATCAAATGTGTTTTTCAGAAAAAAAAACTCAACAACAATGGCAACAATGGCGTCCAAAGTTTCATTGTCATTAGATTCACAGCCTTTCCACGACAACTCTTCCATCCCCAACTTCAAGAAATGTAGCACCACCCAGAAACCAATACCATCTCAAGAAGAAGATAATCAATCAACAGTTCCTCAAAATGGTATCGCGGAGGTGGAGTCGTCGGAGAAGAAAGAATCATCAGCGGCATCGGGTCATCCTAAACCAAAGCTCAAGATCAAGTTCCGTATAAAGGAAAGCAAGTCTGATGATCAGGAGCATGCAGTGTCGAACGTGGATTCAACGTCACAGGTTCAAACCCAAACCCTAGTTGCATCCGACTGCAGGGATCCTTCAAATCAGATCAAGCCTTGGAAACTAAGGTCGTCAAGAAAAGATCAAGATCGTGCAAGTGCAAGCACACCGGTCAAGGCTCAGCTGCCGTCTCATGAACCGGCTCAGTTAGGTTCAGGGTTAGGGTTTGATACAGAGATGACGATGGAGAAGAGGAAGAGATCAAGCTTCTCGATTGCTCTTACTAAAGAAGAAATTGAGGCTGATCTACTAGCCATTACCGGGTCGAAACCGACGGCAAGACCCAAGAAGAGACCAAAGAATGTCCAGAGACAACTCGATAACTTGTTTCCAGGCCTGTGTTTGAAATCAATAACACCTAATTCTTACAAGGTTCGTGATGCAGTTTAGATTCATTCATGGAGTGTTTCGGCCTTCTTTTTTTGGTTTTGTAAATGTTTTGAAGGTGTTGTGTTGTATTAACATGGCTGTGACCCCAATTTGAGTTTAGATTTATATTGGTACTTTTGTTGCGTTTTAGGGTTCAATGTGATCGGTATCAAATTTTAAATCTTGAAGTTTTTAATATAGATGGAAGTCTTAAAGCTTGATGACATATTTAATTTCGTTGTTTTCTTTGTATTTGACACGATTATGTCTCCAATTTGAGTTTTGATTTGATTTGATTTATTTATGTCTCCAATTTGAGTTTTGATTTTATTTATTTATTTATATATATATCATAAATGCAATTCGAAACTGAGATATTTCTTGAATGAATGAATTCCCTTTACTACAAAAGCCACCTTAGATGGTGGTATTTGAATTTCAATGTAGATTGGTATTTCTGGTTGCATTTTAAGGTTAAGATGATATTGGTATAAAATTGTAAACCTTGTTATATTGTATATGGAAGTCTCAATGCTTGATGGCATATTTAATTTTTCCCTGTTTTTTATACTATTACAAATTACAAAATTCATTTTTTTTTTAAAAATAAAAAAATTGAGACTGGTTTGTTTTTTTATAATTGGCTAATCTAATTATAAAAAAGCATTAACTGCACGTTACTCAATTCAAAAACTAAACAAAATAAATAAAATCTTAATTTTAAATTAAACAACGGAGAAAGTAGTAATGTTTTTCTGTTTTGTGTGTGTGTGTGTAGAAAGTAGTAATGTGTAGAAAGTAGTAATATTTTGGAAGGAGTAAGCCCCCGTCCTGCAGGCTGTTTTCAGCTGTTTTTGTTTTTGTTTTACAAAAATGATTTCGAATTCGTGTCCTGTAAACCGTTTTTCATTTTATTTTCAGAAATCAAAAACAAAAACAAAAACAAAACCAAGTGTTATAAGTGGAAATTTTGAAAAACAAAAAAAAGTTGTTTTTGTTTTTGTTTTTGTTTTTGATTTTGATTTCCAAATGTAGTGGGTCCCATATCATTAATATATATTTTATTTTAATATTTTTTTTTCAGACTTCTTCCTTCCCAGTCGTGCTCCACTGTCCTTCTTCTTCTTCCCACCGACCTCTTCTTCTTCTTCTTCTTCTTCCTGCCGATCTCCTCTTCTTCCTCCGCGTCCCTCTTCTTCTTCCCGTTGATCTCCTCTTCTTCCCGTCGATCTCCTCCTCCTCCTCCTCTTCTTCTTCTTCTTCCTCAGCGTCCTTCTTCTTCCCGCCGATCTCCTCCTCTTCTTCCTCCGCGTCCTTCTTCTTCCCGCCGATCTCCTCTTCTTCCTCCGCGTCTCGCCGCCGTTCTCCTCTGCGTCTCCGATCGCCGCCGTTCTCCTCTCCGATCTCCGATCGCCGTTCTCCTCTTCTTCTTCCTCTTCCTGTTCCTCTTCATCTTCAACTGTTAACCCTAACTTAAATTACAATTTTTTTTTTGTTAATTATTTAATCATTTATCTATAATTATTATAATATTAAACAAATTTTAAAATTGATATTTCAATTTTCGAAAGTTTTCAGTTATCCTACCGGACGCGTTTTTTCCGTTTTTATTTTTAAAATACGGATTCCAGTAAATGCTACCAGACGCGTATTCGGAATCCAAAAATGAAACCAAAAACACTGTTTTCATTTTCATTTTTCTTTTCGAAAAACAAAAACAAAAAACAGCTTGCAGGACGGGCCCTTCTTCCACATATTTTTTCTGTCATGAACCTGACAAAAATAAATCAAATTTAATAGACATAGAAAAGTAGAAAGAGAAAAATAATAGATATAAATTGTTAGGGACAAAAGCACAAAATAAAGGAAAAGTAAAAGGAAAAAAATAATTTCAAAGCAACACGAAAGGAATTAGACAAAGTGGACTTCGTATCAGTTCAGATAATATATATTACAGATTCATATAGGGAAAAGATCACTTTCCCCCCTACTGTTTACCCTATTATTAAAGTGAGGACAGGGTTTCCCAAAAATTGCCAGTCTACCCCCTGCAATGAAAATAATATTCAAACAACTCCTTCTGATAGCTTTTTCAACGGAAAAGCTGATATAGTGGGTTAAAAGACGATTTTTCCCTCCTTTACCTTTAAGAAAAAGAAAATTAAAAAGAAAATTAAAAATCATAATTGAAAAAAAAAAATGATGGATCTCCACCGTCCATCTTTGAGATAGACGGTGAAGATCTCTTTTATTATTTTTATTTAATTTTAAAAACATAAATTAAAAATAAAACAAAATATAAAAACAATTTTTTTTAAAATAATAATATACACATTTAAAAACAATTTTTTAATAATAATATAAACATATTTAATAATAATATTATAATTAATTTTAATCATTCAACCCAGAAAATCAAACAAACAAAATCCATGGATCATCGTCAAGCCCTCATGTAGCCCTCTAACCCAGAAAATCATTCAACAAAATCAAACCATTCATAATCATCATTTATCCTATACAATATTTTCTCAGCACACAAACAATAAATTACTCCAAATCCTGTATATTTTCTATTTTCCCATACTTTCCCAGCAATCAAACACAAACCCAGAACACTGAAACCGCATCTTCTTCTTCATTCAATTTTTTTTTTCTTAAAAATAATTGCTTCAAGCGATCGTCATCGATCGATCCAAATCCACCATCGATCGATCGATCCAAGCGGAGATATATATATTTTTTATTTAAATTTAAATACAGAAATTAAAAATAAAAAAGAAATTAAAAACAAAAAGAAGAACAAAAGACGATCTGGTGGAGAGAGGCAGCACCGGTTAGATCGGCTGCTTGATCGGCAAGCTCAAGGCATCGAATTCGTCTACGGGGTAGCACCGGCTGGATCGGCGGCTGGATCAGCAAGCTCAAGGCATCGAATTCGTCTACGGCTCCGGTCGCCTCGAGATCAATCCTACATAGCCGATCGGCGGCGATTTTAAATCGAACCCAGATCCGGTTCGAACGAGATGATGGTTTGGTGGTGGTGTGTGCGTGAGAGAGATGGTTGTGGTCTGAATATAGTGAGAGGGTGGTGGTGGTGTGTGAGACAAAGATGGTGGTGGTTGGGTGGCTAGGGTTTGAAAGAGAAGAAGAATGATGATGATGATTGAATGTGGTCGTGGACTTAGGGAGAGAAGAAGAATTGTGATATTATTATTATTAATAAAAAATAAAAAAAAGATATATCTCCACCGGGGTTTGGAGATGATGATGTTTGGATTTTTTTTTAATTGATATGTTCATTCATTTTTCATTTTTTATTTTTAATATTTATTGATTTTGTAATTTATTTTTTACCAAATGACTTTTATAACCTTCGGTCCAAATCAGAATTCCTATTCCCATGGTGAGTTTACGAAATTGCCCCCCAACAGTAACGGTCAACCCCCACTGTTGATGATTTTTCTGACAGAGGGGGGTGTTTGTTAAATAAATCTGTTCTTGGGGGGCCACCTTTCTAAAGTAGAGAAACCCTGTCCTCACCTTTCTAATATAGTGAACAGTAGGGGGGAAAATGATAATATCCCATTAATATAAGAAGGAAATAAATCTTAACAATTCATTTATAATAATCTTTATACATCACAAGATCATATCAATACCACACAAATCCAAGAAACACACACAAATATTGAAGGAACCACATTTTGTATATATATATATATATATATACAGTGGTCAGTGAAAGTCGAAGCAAAGAACCATTATCACTCACACACACACACAGTGAATTGAAGGTGCCATATCGGAGAAGGAACCCTGTTTGTGCTTTCAAGTAACAGCTTTTATCGATCTTTCCGGCCAAAATATTCAGGTTCTCCGAACACTTGATAATATCGTTTCATTTTTATGTTTTATTCTTTCTTTGATCTCTTGGAAACTAGTCATGGGTTCATTTTATTATAGATTAATTGGCGTGCTTGAACAATCATTAATCGGTGTGCTTGAAAATTAATTATATAATCTTTGAATACAAGTATATGTATATCTTACAGTTACAAATATTTTCTACTCATGATCTTTATAATAAAATTTATTATTAACTCCAAGCTATAATAGTCTAGAAAATTGTACACGTACCGATATGACTATGGTCCCATGAATGTATGTGAATTAACTGTTAGCGAAAACGAACCGTTCACTAAGCGCGCGGAAGTGTTGTCGGATAGAACACAAACGAACACAAACAAACACAATAACAAAGAAAAGATAAGATGAAGAGAAGTAATTTAAATCCAATCACACACAACACAAGAATTTACGTGGAAACCTTAATCAGGGAAAAAGGCCGTCAGGACGACAAGAGAAAGTTCCAATAAATAGTAAATTGTTACAACTATACACTCAGGATCTCTCTCTAAATAATACCCCAAACCCAATTACACCCAATGCTCACTTTGAGATCTCTCTAGTATTTGCTATTTTGCTCCACCACTCTCAGGTGTTTTTCACACACTAATAACCTAGTTATTATGGTCTATTTATATGTATTACAGAGAGTTTAAACTAACAAGGAAATCTATCTCCTAGTCATACAAGAATATTTGTTCCACATAAATACTATTTCCTATTTAAGACAAGTCTTCTTTCAAGGAGAAATCCTTTTCCTATTCGAACTTCAAGAAACAACTAATTTCCTTTTCCATGAATATTTCCTGATTCAACGTCTGCTTGTGATTAACTACGATTCAAATTGCAGTTGACCACCCGCTTCCTAAACCGTGTTGAACTTGACCACTCAGAAAACCGTGATCCATACGTCTCATCCTCGTCGACCGCTGCCATGGCCGCTGTGAAAGCCACAGCGCCACCTGCAGCATGTAACACTGGAATTGGACCGCTGTTGTTGCGCTGCCGAAACAATTCAGAGCGGTGTCCTACCGCTGCCATTACCGCTGCCAAAGCCACAGAGACAGCGGTAGCGGTTTGAGTAGTTCTTCGTTTCTTTAGTTCGTCATGTCCTCCAAGCCTCCCTCAAACATAACCTCATACTCTCAAACGCTCTCATGTCTCCAGGAAGTCTCTGCATTGGTAAATCGTGTTTGGTAACCATTGGAGAATTCAAGCCATATCCAACAATCCTCCATTATGGCGAGAATTCCCAAAACTTGTCCTCAGCTACGATCCTATCATCAAGAATCAACATACCCACCACTAGGTATAAACACTTAGGAAACAACCATCCCAAGATTTCACCGGCATATGTCAAAATTTACCTTGCTGAAAATTATGGTGCAACTCCTCACGTTTGGTTCCCAGGGAGTTCGTTCAGCCATCGACATCCTTGTTCACCACACACCTTGCATCACCTCCTAACCAATGCCCGTGCGTAATTGTGGACCCGCTATCAGCTACATCCTTTTCACGGCAACTAGCGATCATGCCATGAGGATGTTTATGCCCCTTTAGAGGACATCGCTGTAGTCGTCAAACTCAAGAGAGGCGATTGCCGGATCACCCTTTTTGGAGCCTTTAGCCGCACTTGTTTTCTTCTTTTAACAATCCTTCCTTATGTGTTCAGACTGTCCACATCTCCAACAAGTGACTTTCCCTTTGGAGTTCCCCTTTTTCCTGTCAACCAAAAGAACAGAGTTATCAGAAGATTTACCTTCACTCTTTAGCCTTCGTTCCTCAAAGATAAGTTTGTTAGCTACATCTCCAAAACATATGGTTGAACTCCCATGTATCAAGATTGGCTTCATGTGGGCATAGGACGATGGAAGGGACTAGATGAGTCTAAGACCTTTGTCTTCTTCATCAATCTTTACTCCAATCGACTCTAATTATGAAACTATCCCATTGAGCACTCCCAGATGATCAGAAATTTTCGTACCTTCAGTCATCTGCAGCATGTGAAACTGCTCCTTCAGGTAGAACCGGTTGCAGACGCTATTCGCTTGATACAATTCTTCAAGTCTCTCCCAAAGTTCTTTCACTGAATATGTTCCATGAATATTTGCAAGAACATTCTTGGCTAGACATAATCGTATCGCACTCGCAGCTCTTTCATCCAAATCCTCTCAATCATCATCACTCATCTTAGATTTTCCAGAAGTAGTACTAGTCGTTGCTTTGTTAGAATCTCCAGAGCCTTCAGGGTTTGCAGGGGTTGACTTGCCCTTCAACGCCTTGTGTAAACCGTATTAGATTAATATATCTTTGACTTGAACTTGCCACAAGACAAAGTTAATCTTTCCGTCGAACTTCTCAATATCGAATCTCATCATCCTTGCCATAAAGTTGTTAAGACCACTATCAAGCAACCGAGGCTTTGATACCAATTGTTAGCGAAAATGAACCGTTCACTAAGCGCGCGGAAGCGTTGCCGGATAGAACACAAACAAACACAATAACAAAGAAAAGATAAGATGAAGAGAAGTAATTTAAATCCAATCACACATAACACAAGAATTTACGTGGAAACCCAAATCAGGGAAAAAACCACGGCCGTCAGGACGACAAGAGAAAGTTCCAATATGTAGTAAATTGTTACAACTACACACTCAGGATCTCTCTCTAAATAATACTCCAAACCCAATTACACCAAATGCTCACTTTGAGATCTCTATAGTATTTGCTATTTTGCTATTTTGCTATTTTGCTCCACCACTCTCAGGTGTTTTTCACACATTAATAACCTAGTTATTATGGTCTATTTATATGTATTACAGGGAGTTTAAACTAATAAAGAAATCTATCTCCTAGTCATACAAGAATACTTGTTCCACATAAATACTATTTCCTATTTAAGACAAGTCTTCTTTCAAGGAGAAATCCTTTTCCTATTCGAACTTCAAGAAACAACTAATTTCCTCTTCTATGAATATTTCCTGATTCAACGTATGCTTGTGATTAACTACGATTCAAGTTGCAGTTGGCCACCCGCTTCCTAAACCGTGTTGAACTTAACCACTCAGAAAACCGTGATCCATACGCCTCATCCTCGTCGACCGCTAGTGGCACCAGCAGCGAAAGCCACAGCGCCACCCGCAGCATGTAACACTGGAATTGGACCGCTGTTGTTGCGCTGCCGAAACAATTCGCAGCGGTGTCCTACCGCTGCCATTACAGCTGCCAAAGCCACAGCGGCAGCGGTAGCGGTAGCAATTTGAGCAGTTCTTCGTTTCTTTAGTTCGTCATGTCCTTCAAGCCTCTCTCAAACATAACCTCATACTCCCAAACGCTCTCACGTCTCCAGGAAGTCTCCGCATTGGTAAATCATGTTTGGTAACCATTGGAGAATTCAAGCCATATCCAACATTAACAGTGTTTGCATAATAATGTTACTCGATCAATGAATTAGAATTAATAAATGTAGTATAATTCTGTTGGGTTTCGTAATCAATCTATTTTCTTTTCCAATTCACCACATCTACTTGACCTAAAAAAATCATTCAATTTTATATTATTAGCTAATAATTATAGTTATTTGTTCAGTATCAAAAGTTAGAACTTAGAGATGGGAAAGAATAAGCATCAATTTGGAGAATGGTCAATTGCCATTGATTGGGAAAACAATTTAGAGGAAATTTTGGAATTGGCATCAGATTGTTATATATATAGGGTTCCTCAATTTATTCACAATATAAATGAAGAAGCTTATACACCCAAGTTAATTTCAATAGGTCCTTTTCACTATGGTAGACAAGAATTGATGGGTATGGAAGAACAAAAAAGAAGATATTGGACGAAATTTGGCGAATGATTACGAAAATTGGTGGAATTCGAGATTTATATCAAGAATCAAAATGCATCCGTGATCACTATTCAGTATCCTTCAAGTTCTTGATTTCAAAGTACGTATCAATAATTCTATACGATGCAATCTTCATCATTGAACTCCTGGTGAGGAATTTTGAGCTTGGCCCTGACGACTTTTTGCTAGACAAATCACAACTGAAAACTTATATAATGCTAGACCTACTATTACTCGAAAACCAGCTTCCATACTTTGTTCTTAACGATTTATACTCGTTAGCCTTCCCTAGTGGATGAGGAAATCCTTCATTCTTTACTCTTTCTCTTAATTTTTTTCGAAGTGTGAAGATGTTCAATTGGTTGTTTTCAGAGCAACTGTAAGCTAAACATTTTACTGATTTTCTAAGACGTGTTGTTGTACTGGAAGTACAACCACTAGTGCAGCCAAACAAAGAGACATCAAATTTACAAGTGGAGTGATACTTGATTTACTAAGGGTGCGTTTGGCACGGACATGGGACAGGACAAGGTGGGACGGGACGAGACAAGACAGGACAGGACAGGACGGGATAGGACATGTTGTTCTATATTGTTCTATATTGTGTTTGGAAGGTCTGGGACAGAACTGTTGACTGTACTATTATGTGTTTGGTATGGCTAGGACAGAACAGGACAAGAGGTTCAAATGACCAAAGTACCCCTCTTATATATATAACAACATATATTATAATATTATAATATTATATATTAATATATAATAATATCAAATAATATATATATATATAATATAATAATATTAAATAATAAAATATATAATATATAATAATATATAACATATAATAATATAGAATATTACATGTATTATATATATATATATATATATATATATATATATATAATAATAATAATAATATGATATATTATATTATTAATATATATAAGATATATATAGATATATATAATATTAAATATTAGTACATATAGAAAATATATTAATATATATTATATTATATTATATATATATATCCTATATATAATAATATAATAATATATTAAATATTATTAAATGTACAATAATATATATATATATATCCTATATATAATAATATAATAATATATTAAATATTATTAAATGTACAATAATATATATATATATATATATATATTGTTGTATAGGAAATAATATTAATATATACGTAATAATATTTAATATATTATATATAATAATAAAATATAATATATATATTTTATATTTATATTACATATATATTATATATAATATATATATATTAATAATACATATTAATATATATCATATATATTATGTGTTAATATATATATATATATATATATATATATATTATGTGTTAATATATATATATATATATATATATATATTATTATATTTAATAATATCTAATGTATTAAAGATTTTATATATATATATATATATTGAATATTATTATATATAGGATATATATATATTATTAAGTATTAATATATTATTATATAATATTATATATGTAATTATAATATATATTATTAATATATATATAATATATAATATATTAGACATGATTGTAATTGTTTAAAAATTTAAAGGTTAAATTGGTCTTTTTGACACTTGTCCCATGTCATGGGACAAGTTGTCCTAGGGTCTTGGGTGGGACAATTTTTTATGATTTTTGTCCCACCTTATCCCGTCCTGTCCCATGCTAAGGACGCGCCAAACGTGGGACAAGAACAAATTATCCCACGTTGTCCTGTCCCGTCCCGTGTACCAAACGCACCCTAAGTGCAACAAAGGTGAATGAATCATGACTGAGATTTAAAGGCACCAAAGGAAAATGCTTGCTTGACATAAGTCGGTGAAGAGAAAACATCAAAAATGGTTGCCATGGTTTGAAGTAAACGAAGTATAGATCCCACGCATTGAAATCTATGACAAGACAAAATGTTTGCTTCGTAATCTGATGGTTTTGGAGGTGTTTCACTATCCAACACAAACTTACGTATGCAACTATGCTGATCTGATGGATTATCTTATCAATACCGCGAAGGATGTGGATTTACTTGTTGAGAAAGGGATTATTGGCAATTGTGTGCTCGACAATGAAGCCATAGCCAAGATGTTCAATACACTTTGCTCGCACATCACACCAAGTGAATCTTGCTTTTATGGAATTGCCGAGAAAATGAAAACACACTATACCAAGGCCACATTGAGAAAGGTATATTTCAGTAATGTTTGGACAGGAAATGCAACAGTTGCTGCAAGTTTACTCTTGATTCTCACTGCCATACAAGCCGGCCATTTGCTCTATTATCCAAGTACACCATGAAGCTATCAAAAACAAACACAAGCAGCAGTAACTGTATTATAGGTGGTCTGCACTAATCTCTGGTAAGTGTGCGTAATTTATTCTCAATTGTATTCAATACTTTGGTGGTGGCCTCCGTTCAAATTCTTTTGTCGTTTTGATGGAGTCTGTTGGTTGATTATCTGAATTTGCTAATCTTGTATTTGGAGGTTATTACAATCAATTTGGTTCAATGGAAGCATGAATTATTGTTGGTTGATTTGTATTTAGCAACGGTACTTAATTACTGCTACCAACCGTGTATTCAATTGTTTCTAGGTTATTATTAATTCAAGCTGTAGTGTATTGTTTTTCGGGTGAATTAGATTGTTCTTTTTTTAGGGAATCAATTGATCATAATGAAGTAGATTTACAGATTTGCAGGTGATCTCCTATAATGTTGTTGTTTGTCTGTGTGTTTTGATTTAGATTCAATTTTCACAAGCTTCAATTAAATGCTAATTAAAGTTGTTGTTTTTGTCTCTGTTTTGGTAAATTGTGCAATGATTTTGCATACTATAACCTCGTAAGGAAAACTAAGATTACCTGGAAGCGCCCTGCAGGTAGAGGATCACTGTCCTCAGCAATCAGCATGTCGCAAATTTGCAAACTTGATACAGCCATTGCTTCCAAGCTAGAGAGAGGCAGGCTCAGCTGGATATATGGAGGCTTCATCTTTGTAAGTATTGTAATGCTTGACTTGTATAACTGAATGTAGATTGAATACTATTATAAAACTACACTATTACATATTAACAGAATTAGTGTAAATAAAAGTTAGTTTTTATTGTATAGGTGTCATTGTACAGGTGTCAATCCTTTATTGGTGCTTAGTTAGTTTGTTGGTAGTTTTGTTATATATATCAGAAACAACTGCTTGTAAAATAATTTAATCAATAAAGATATTTTTCCCTTTTTGCTTGTTCAATACATATGTTTGCAGCAGTATTATATATTGAACAAGTGTCTAATGTTAACAAAGAGGAATTGATTTTGGTGATTTCAATTACTAAGATTCTATTATTTCATTGATTTTGGTCTATGAAAATAATACTCTGTTCACTTATGTACTGAACATACTAATATGTGTGGCAGACTGGCATTGCATCGGAGGAATTGATTTTGGTGATTTCAATTACAACAGATCTCTTTCTTTCCGGCAAAAAAATATTCAAGTTTTTCTGATAGCACTTGTTTCATTTTAATTACTCTTATGTTCTTATCTATGATTTTATGTGAACTTGATTATATTTTCAATTGACACCCATTCTATATATCTAAGGATATACAGCAAAAGTCCGTTTTCAAGACGGTTCTGAAAATTTTCATACAATTGACACCCATAGAAAATACATTTTAAGACCGTGATGTGCACTCTTATATTATATATCATATATTCATAATCAGATTTTCTATTGTCAGTTCGTCATGACAATAAATATATCACAATGAAGAATGTGGACCACTATGCACTTGTCAAAACTTCTCTATAATCTATGGTCTACATTTTTCGTCATGATATATTTATTGTCAGGACAAACAGACAATAGAAAAACTGTATACATAATACTAAATATATTAAAACGAGGAGAAGCATTTTGAACTGAAAATTATCATTAAAATATAATGAAATTATACCAGCATCAAATGCGAAAATTACATATATTATAGAAAACTAAACACAGACACAATTGAACATTTAATATATACAAAGTAGAGCTTCTTTAATTAGTTCTCATAAAACGCATAATAGAATATAATGTAATCACAAAAGTGAGCAGCAGGATTATAATTCCCACAACAGTTCCGGTGCCTTTCCAAGGATTGCTGAAATATACACTTTTCAAGGTGGCTTTGGCTTTATGATACCGACTGTCGCAGTGTTCTTTCAGCTCCTTGGCCATGTCAAAGAAACAAGAAGGAGATGTTGATGTTTGTAAGCAAAAACTGTTGAACATCTTCGCTATCGCTTTATTTTCTCCGAGACAGTTGACAATTATTCCTTTCTCGATGAGCAAATCCGCATCCTTTTCGGTGTTGATGAGGAAATCCATGAAAGCAATGTAATTGCATACGTGGGTTTCCTTTGGATAGTGGCACTGCTCTAGAGCCATCACATTTCGAATCAAAGGCTCTGTCCGATCATTCACCGTAATGCGTGGGATTTGTAGCTCATATTTTTTGCAAAATGGGAGTTGTAACTTGATGCAACTCCATTTTAATCCACGCTTACGGCCATTATCAAAGTTTAGATCAAGCAAGCAATCTTCATTCAAAGCCCCCTTATTTTTATTAAGTTTAAACCTCACTCCAGATGCATCTAACTTGGTTGCACAAGGAAGATCTACTACTTTGTATTGGGTCTTCGACATCGGAAGATCTACGTCTTGGATCTTCGACATCGGATGGTCTTCTATTAGAAAATATCTTCTCAAATCAGTAAAATGTTTGACATTAAACCCATCCATCTTGCTAATATCATACGATTTATACCCAAAGAAGTTGCAAGAAATATGAAGAAATGGAGGATCCGTAGAGGAGGAGCCTATATAACGGCAAAAGTCAAACCCATTGGTGGCTGACCTGTATAATTCAAGGAGAACAAAGTATGGAAGCTGATTTTCGAGCAATTGTAAATCTCGTTTTATGGTATTTTTGTAACGTGGTTTTTCCAATAAAAAATCAGCAACTTTATGATAGTTTCTCAAGAAGAGCTCAATGATGAAAACAGCATCGTCTAGGATCATATCCACAAATGGATCACTTTTAAGCAAAGATGGTTGTTCATAACAATTACGAATTTCTTTTTCTTTACTCTTGATGTAGAACTTCATTTCCTCCCATTTTTCATTACCTTTTCTTTCAATATATTTATGTTTATATCTCTTTTTCTGTTTTTGCATACCTTTCAATTCGTATTTGCCTTTGCCATGGTGAAGAGAGCCTATTGAGATTACCTGAGGAGTGTAAGCTTTTTTATGTATATTGCGGAGATCTATAGGAACCCTATAAATACAACATTCAGGCTTAGGTTAACTACTACAAAAAATGCAAAAGAAATCGGTTTTTTTATATGGAAGAAATTGGTTTTTGAAAATTTTAAAACCGATCTCTTTTTGAGTGATTTAGAAAAAAAAGCGCAAAAGACATCGGTTTTTAACCGATGTAAAACAAGAGAAAAGAAATCGGTTTTACTTAAAACCGAATTAAAAACCTAGTAGAAAAGAAATCGGTTTTACTTAAAACCGATTTAAAAACCTAGGAGAAAAGACATCGGTTTTAGTTAAAACCGATTTAAAAAACCTGATGTAAAATTGATGAATTACAAAAAAAAATCCCACCATCGCCGGCCACCGACCGGCCTTGACCACCGGCCCTCCTCACCTCCGGCCACCGCCCGGCCAACCCCACCTATGATAATAATGACAATTAATTGTCATTATGAGGAATCGAACTCGCAACCTCAAAGTCAAAGTGGTAAGCCTTTACCATATGACTACAAGATTGAATGTGTTAACAATTGCACAATATATATATATATATAACCTATATGAATTGTTAGAAAAAAAAAAAAAACTTGTTTGATAAATTTAAATTTACTCAACTAATCAAAATTCTAATTTCTACTACAAACATACATATATTAAATAAATTTTATTGGTGAGTTTATTTTTCATTTCATTTTTTATTGTGTGGTTTTGTGTTCTGCTAGAGATATTTTTATGCAAACTTTTTCCCTAAAACTGTATCTTTTGGCAACGAAATAATTTTTTCATCCATGCTAGATTTTTTGATTTTTCGATATGAATCCAACGGTATAAAGAACGTAAAATTATGGGCGGTATTTTGAAAGTTATGATCAATTATTCAGTCAAAGGTCAGAAGCAATTGAAGATATTTTTGTGCAAACTTTTTTCTTAAAACTGTATCTTTTGGCAACAAAATAATTTTTTTTGTCCATGGTAGATTCTTTGATTTTTTGATACGAATCCAACGGTATAAAGAACGTAAAATTCTGGGTGGTATTTTGAAAGTTATGATCAATTATTCATGAGTACTCAAAGGTCGATCGATTGGAGATATTTTTGTGTAAAATTTTTCCTTAAGAAATAATTTTTTTTTTCCATGATGGATTCTTTGATTTTTCGATACGAATCCAACGGTATAAAGAACGTAAAATTCCGGGTGGTATTTTGAAAGTTATGATCAATTTTTCAGTCAAAGGTCAGAATTGGAGATATTTTTTTGCAAACTCTTTCCTTAAAACTGTATCTTTTGGCAAGGAAATAAATTTTTTTGTCCATGTTTGATTCTTCAATTTTTTGATACGAATCCAACGGTTTAAAGAACGTTAAATTCCGGGCGGTATTTTGAAAGTTATGATCAATTATTCATGAGTACTCAAAGGTCAAGCGATTGGAGATACTTTTGTGTAAACTTTTTCCTTAAAACTGTATCTTTTGGCAAGGAAATAATTTTTTTTTTTCCATGGTAGATTCTTCAATTTTACGATACGAATCCAACGGTATAAAGAACGTAAAATTCCGGTTGGTATTTTGAAAGTTATGATCAATTTTTCAGTCAAAGGTCAGAATTAAAGCGATTGGAGATATTTTTGTGTAAACTCTTTCCTTAAAATTGTATCTTTTGGCAAGGAAATAAATTTTTTTGTCCATTTTCCAGTTCTTCAACTTTTCGATACAAATCCAACGGTATAAAGAACGTAAAATTCCGGGCGGTATTTTGAAAGTTATGATCAATTATTCATGAGTACTCAAAGGTCAAGCGATTGGAGATATTTTTGTGTAAACCTTTTCCTTAAAACTGTATCTTTTGGCAAGGAAATAATTTTTTTTTTCCATGGTAGATTCTTCAATTTTTTGATACGAATCCAACGGTATAAAGAACGTAAAATTCCGGTTGGTATTTTGAAAGTTATGATCAATTGTTCAGTCAAAGGTCAGAATTGAAGCGATTGGAGATATTTTTGTAAAATTTCTTTCCTTAAAACTGTATCTTTTGGCAAGGAAATAAATTTTTTTGTCCATGTTTGGTTCTTCAATATTTCGATACGAATCCAACAGCAAAAAGAACGTAAAATTCCGGGTGGTATTTTGAAAGTTATGATCAATTATTCAGTCAAAGGTCAGAAGCGATTCGTGAATCCGCGAGTGAGCTGTTTTCATCTCTCATTTTCTCACTTTTCCAAATCGATTTTTGGAATATTTTCTGATTTAAAAGTGTTTTTTTGCATGTCTACTTTCTTGTGTCAAAAGTTGAGCAAATAACGTTGAGTATTTTTAGAGATGTGCCCTTGAATGTGGACATAGGTCAGATTTGCATTGCAGAATTTTGCTTTTGAATCTACATCGGTTTTTATAAAAACCGATGTCTAAACGCTTGCTTTTAATATCGGTTTTTATAAAAATCGTTGTCTTTTCAACGCAAAATTTAAGACATTGGTTTTTATAAAAACCGATGTCTAAACATTTATTTTTTAATATCGGTTTTCTTAAAACCGATGTCTTTTGAAATTGTAATTTTTAAGACATCGGTTTTTATAAAAACTGATTTCTAAAAGCTTTTTTAAAATCGGTTACCAAAAACCGATTTCTTTTAGTGATTTCTAGTGATGTCTTTAAGCATTTTTGTTCCCACCAATGATCATCAAGAACGTCAATTATCACCTCTTCAGATCCATTCTGGCGCACATCAGTAGAAGGATTTGCTGAATTATTTATGTCGTCCATTTCCAAGCTCCCTGGTAGAGATCATGGCAAACAAATTAACAGTTAAAAACCGATCATAATTAGAAGAAAAAAAAAGTTTTAATGCGGGTTGATCAATAGCAAAATCGATGGAAAAACAAAAGCAGCAGAAAATTATTCTTATGCAAGTATATATGATAAGTATATACTTATCATATGATAAGAATCTCTAGGATGCATGGGCATTATTCTAGCTCCCACAGCACCCGAACTAGATTTTCAGTGAACGTACGTCAGGAATAGTACAATGATGAGAGAGTGGTAGGAAAAAAAACCTGAATATTTTGGCCGTACAGTAACTACTGTATAGACCAGAGTTCCTCTTCTGAACTGTTGAACAGTTTGTTAACTAGTATCGATATCTCTCTCTTTCCCAGCTGGTTCTCTCTTTGATGATAATGCATGTAAACTATACACATCCACCTCTATTTATAATCATGAGTTTGATAAATTATATAACAGTAATGTTACAAAATTCAAAAAATTTATCCAAAAAATCAACTTTAATGATATAATAATTGATTCATTAAAATCAACTTAAATGTTGCACATCATCACCTTTCAACAGAGTTGGTAGTATATCTCCCTTCCATATGAGTGTTGAGAGGTTCAAATCCCACCATGTGCATTTTATAAGCATGTGTGGGGAGTTTTCTTCCCAGGTTGTGGGAAGTAGTTATCTCTCGTTATGGGAGTAGATATCTGGGCCGTACATGTATTGTTTGATCTCGACAGGTACCGGTAGTCCTATTGTAATAATTCTTGTAATATTTTTTTTTTAAAAAGTTACATTATTCCATCCATAAATACTTTAGATTTGAAATTTTTAATCACTAATTTTTTTTTTGGATACTGAATTTTCACATTCAATATTTTAGTATTTCATGGACCACTCATGACAATTATAAAATAGTGATGTCGAGGCTTATTATTTAAACACGTATTTTCTCCCTTTCACATGTACTCATCGTGTTACACACAATAGCAAGAAGTGTACGTTTTGTTGTCTATTGTGATAATTTTGGATATAATAATATACAATATGAATCCCAAATTCCTTCCCGATAAAGCAAAACTTAATTATCCATATATATATATATATATATAAATCAAAGATTCAATTTTTTTTTTTTAAATAATAATAATTCTCTTTCGCATAACTATTCAGCAACTACACAATTCATGTATAGTTATATATATATACAGTTTTTCTATTATCAGTTCGAACTGACAAAAGTTATATCAGTTCCTTGTATGTGAGCCACTGGATTTAAATACTTTGACTGACAAGTGCATACAGCCAAGTCAAAGTATTTAAATCCAGTGGCCCACATGCAAGAAACTGATATAATTTTTGTCAGTTCGAACTGATAATAGAATTTCTGTGTATATATATATATAGTAATTTTCCAGAGTGGGAAATCCTGCACGGGATCGTCGATAGCTACCATAACTATTGGATTGCTACCGGTACTTATTGGATTACTACAGTAGCAATCCAATAGCTACCGATAGCTATCAACGATTCAGTAAAGGATTTCCCGCACTTAAAATTTTTCGTATGTACATATATTGGAGGTCATAACAATCAATTTGGTAATTGATTCAATGGAAGCATGAATTCTTGTTGGTTGATTTGTATTTAAGCAATGATACTGCTACTAACCATGAATTTAATTGTTTCTAGGTTATTATTAATTCAAGCTATAGTGTAATGTTTTCAGTTGAATTAAATTGTTGTCTTTTAGAGAATAATTTGATCATAGTGAAGTAGATGTCCTTGATTTACAGAATTGTTACATTAACCTAAATTTTTCGTAGCTGATAATTAGTTTTGGCTACCTCCTTGTTGGATCACTTCAACCTCCAATAAGGTTGCAAGTGATCTCCTATGAGCAACCACTATAATGTTTTGGCACTTGAAACTCTTAGTGGGTTAAATGTATATGATGCTTCTGTAGTTTGTATTTGATTTAGATTCAATTTTCACAAGCTAAGCTTCAATTAAACGTATATATGTGATTTTTTTTTTTGAATTGTGGGAGGTGTATTCGAATTTGGGACCTCAACATTTGTTGAGATATGTCATATGTGGTTATCACCAGGCTATGCATGTGACCCTTAATAGTTGTATAAGAAAAATCTTATCCCCCATCTTCGATTTCTAAATTTGTAATTAACAAAAAAAATACTAACGATTGATTTTCCAGTAATTTACTACTCCTAGCTGCACCATAAAATTATAGTTATATTTGAAAGAGGATTATCAATTTAGTCCCTAGCTTTTAATGAAATATCAAATTTTTAAATAAAATAAAATTGGATCAAACAATATTAAGTGCCCAAAAAACCTGAATATTTTTGGCAGGATAGAAAGCCGTGGTTTTGAAAGCACCAGAGAGTGATGACCACAACACAAGTGGCAACTGGCAACACATGAAACCTGACTGTTTGTTCACTGCCAGTCTATCACTTGACATTTTTCTAAGTTGTTCTCCTGATAATTGATAAATACCAATTGAACATTATCTTGATTTTTTATTTTTTTTTTAAAGCTGACATCATAGACAATGGATTAGAGGTCTATTTGGACTTGATAAGATTAGACTCACAAAAAGGGAGGGATCTTCCCATACTTTGCTAAAGGTGGACTTATATTTACGATACCAAGGTTGACTGGTGGAGCTTCATTTTGAAGTCGTCTCCAACCATCAAGACAATTGACCCTAGTAACTCAAGAATAATCTTTAATTACTGAGATTTATTTTTCATTAGTCAAAACTTAAAGGCTACATCATGTCCTAATATGATTATTTATCTTATTTATATTATTAATGCTATTCATTCTAATTTGGAACTCAATCTGTTTTAATTTTTTTTGGTTGATATATCTATAATGTTTTAGTTTTTTTTTGGACAACATATAATGTTTTATTTGTTAATTAATATCAATTTTTCTGCCAACAGTGGCGTAGTTCAGTTGGTAGATAGAGAAGTTTGGCGCTTGAGCAAATGACTCCCGGCCCAGGTTAGTGGTTCAAATCCTACCAATGGCGAAAGCTTTCAAAAAAATACATTGTCTCGAATTAATAGATATTATATATATATATATATATATCAATTTTTCTCTTGTAGGCACACAATATAGCTATATTATATCACTTATCACAAGTTGAAATTCTTGTATTACGGTAATTATATAGCTTTGGGTCAATCAACGCATTCAAATTGTTTTTGTGATCAATGTCAATTGACCCGTATCTGGATTGATGCCCATTCACTCCCATCTCCGAGTTCCTAGTTTCGATGACAAACAAATAAGTGGAATTGGTGAGAAATGTCACCTTTTTAAACTGATTTGGTGACAATGTCACTGCTTTAATAAGTTAAGTTTAAAAGGCACCTATTATGGTGAACAGACAAAAATACCCTTACTTTACACATTCTTTTCTTACTTTGAAGTTTTCTGAGATTTAAAACAGACCTCCAATGGATAATTAGTTTTGTGGCTCTACACAAATGCATTCGGGGGTCGAGCTCCCTGCTGAGCTCGCGGTGGTCGAGCTGCCCGGTCAGCTCGTGGGGGTGTGGGGGCAACGCCCCCAGAGATTTTTTTTGGTTTTGAATCTTCCATTGAAAAGGCTCGAAATGAAGTGTTCGAGCCTTTTCATACACCAATCGTGCCTTTTCATTAGTGTATGAAAAGGCTCGAACACTTAATGAAAAGACACGATTACTGTACCATCGTGCCTTTTCATACACCAATCGTGCCTTTTCATGTATAAAAAGGCACGATTACTGTACAAAAAGGCTGGAAACTTTGTTCAAAAAGGCTCGAAATATTTTTTAATTTTTTAATCGAGCCTTTTGGAAAAGTTATCGAGCCTTTTAGAAAGGTTATCGAGCCTTTTGGAAAGGTTATCGAGCCTTTTGGAAAGGTTATCGAGCCTTTTAGAAAGGTTATCGAGCCTTTTGGAAAGGTTATCGAGCCTTTTGGAAAGGTTATCGAGCCTTTTGGAAAGGTTATCGAGCCTTTTAGAAAGGTTATCGAGCCTTTTGGAAAAGTTATCGAGCCTTTTAGAAAGGTTATCGAGCCTTTTCCAAAAAGGCTCGATAACCTTTCTAAAAGGCTCGATAACTTTTCCAAAAGGCTCGATAACCTTTCTAAAAGGCTCGAAATGATTTCGTGCCTTTTTACACTGTCATCGTGCCTTTTGAAGTTGTTATCGAGCTTTTTGGAAAAGTTATCGAGCCTTTTAGAAAGGTTATCGAGCCTTTTGGAAAAGTTATCGAGACTTTTCCAAAAAGGCTCGATAACCTTTCTAAAAGGCTCGATAACTTTTCCAAAAGGCTCGATAACAACTTCAAAAGGCACGATGACAGTGTAAAAAGGCACGAAAATATTTCAAAAAGGCACGAAATCATTTCGAGCCTTTTCCGAACTTTTTTCGAACCTTTTTCGAGCCTTTTGGTGAAGAAGGTTACTGTGAGGGGCAATTTTGTCCGTTCACCATAAATGGTGCCTTTTAAACTTAAGTTAGTAAGTTGGTGCCTGTTCCCAAAAAAGAGCCTCAAATAGTGCTATTTAATTTTTTAACCCAACAAATAATGATATATTAGTGGCTAATAGAAGAATTTTTTTTTTAACAGCAATATTATTCAAAGAAAAGGCTACAAAGCCAAACCAAACACCAAACAAGTCAGGCGACAACAAAGAAATTGAATCACGAGTTTCAGTTTTCGTTTTAAAGCTCGAATAGTTCTTTCAAGCTCAGTAAAAAATCAGTTGATAAGGTGATCTGAATCCATAAATAAAATGCGAGGTTACGTACATATATAGGCCATGAATTGAAAAATGATCAGCATGCTAATGTTATCGATATGCTAATTACAAAACGTCGGATTACATTCAAGGGATATATTAAATGGTGGCCATATATTTTGGTGGAAGCACCGGAAGAACAAGACAAGACAGACATAATAATATGGGAGAGAGAAAGAGAGAGAGAACAAATTAACACATACTATTATTTTTAAATAAGTTGAAGGTTGGAAAGTATACAAATAAATACCGTATGAGACCTAGTCGTTTACCTAAGTCCCTTAAAATCTAAGAATTATTTTTGTTTCTCCTCTAGTGTTGTCATGATCAATTAATCCTGATGATATAAAAATCCGTTTATATATTCAGGAATTCATAACAATACGAGAAGGATAAAAAGTTTTTAGAAGATAATATCTGTATGGAATCTCTCTCGCTTTCTTTCTTCCACCAATATGATATCTCCCTTGACATATACAACTAATAAACTCCGTGCATTGAAAGTAAACAAGGTTTTGGAGCACATGCAATGCATGTGCTTAAATCAGTATTTGAGTTTCATATTTGTAAATATATATATCCTTGAAAAATAAGAAATGTTAATATAACACATACAGTTTTATTTCATGTAAATGTTATTACATTGATATAACACCTTGAGGAAGTCTTATGTTGGGGATAATCCTACGAACTGATGAATGCGGAAACGCCGTGCCTAATATACGCCCATAACTCATAGCAAATAATAACGTCAATAAGCAGAAAAATAGATGAGAGAGAATAAAACAATCACAACACAAGATATACGTGGAAAACCCAAAACGGGTAAAAAACCACGGGTCGTCAGGACGACAGAGAAAGTTCAACTATATGATAAATTGTTACAGCCATATACTTCAGGATTCTCTCACACACCTAACCCCAAACTATACTCACAAGATCCTCACTAAGAACCCTACAATATCCCCTAGGTATCCCCTAAATATCACTCACGGATCTTTAACTTGATCCACCGATATTCCCTTGGATCCCTCATCGGATATTCCCATTGGGTCTCCCCGGATCTCACTCACACTCTCTGATGTTTACATGGTGTTCTTTTGCTCCACCCTTTCAACCTAATTACAAGGTTCTATTTATACTAGTTATAGGGAGTATAATATAAAAGGAAATCATACTTCTAAACGTACAAGACTTACTTGTTTCACATAAATACTATTTCCTTTTATGGCAAGTCATCTTGTAAGGAGTAAATCCTTTTCCTTCAAGCATAAGAACTTCCAGAAACAAACTACTTCCTTTTCCGTTGAAGATTTCCCGTTTCACGTATGCTTATTATTGACTACGATTCGGGTCACGGTTGTACACCCGCTTCCTAAACCGTTACAAGTCACCTTAAATTATTTCGCTCAGAAAACCGCGATCCATACGATGAAACGAATCACTTCTTCAGTTCTTCATGATCTTCAAATCTCCCTAAAACACCGCCTTCAACTTCCAAACATTATCCCACGTCTTCCAGGAAGTACCACATCAGTTGAGTCTTGTTTGGTTCACATTTAGTTCGCTTAGGAATACAAGTCAAAACCTAACATCTTAAACTCATGTGGATGATTTAATTATTTTTCTATTTGACCAGAAACCACCGCTTGGATTTTTTCTAAATTTTTTTTTTTACTACATTTCACTTTACTATCCATTGTATAATCCACAAGTCATAAAGTTTCACACAAATTACATTTCCACCCCTGTATAATTCCCTTTTCTTTTTCAACATATTAAATACATAGAAAATTATATTTTCATCCCCAGTCCCATTTTACAATTTAAAATAATAAAAAATCTTTACTATACAGTCTCTATTGTATTACTATTACTAAGATTTATCTATTAAGTAATTATATAAGCTTGAAGGGTTGTATTTGTCAATCGACGTTCAATGCAAATCTAAGGGATGCTATAATTAAAATCTTATTAAACTCTGTCTATTAAGTAATTATATAAACTTTAAGGGTTGTAATTATAATTTTACATGCAAAGAAATTAAAAGAAAAAAAAAAAAGGGAGCTATAATTCAACTGACATATCACACTTTTATATATAGTATAGATATAGATATAGATATAGATATAGATATAGATATAGGATAGACTTTTCATTATACTGAATTTTCTCAATTAATATTGTATTAATTCATGGGACCACACATGATAAATATAAATCAAAGAGTGACGTCAAGGCTTATGTAAACCTACAATGGATGACCCACAATACAAGTGGCAACTGGCCACCCATGAAACTTGACTGTTTGTCTACTAAATTGTTCTCCTGAATAAGGAACATAATATCGGTATCGGCATCAATGTCGGGCTTCTAAATTTACGGATATTTCAAGGATATTATCGATATCGGTGGATATTCTGTCAAAAATTAAAAAAATGATGGATATTTACATTTAAAGTTAGATTTTTTTTGTGAAATTTTAGGACAAGTTTAAACAAGTAATTATACATCATATTAATCATATTTCAACGATAAATTAGCATAGTTATGAGTTTATTATAAATTATAACATAGATAGAGTCTGTATATAATTTTTAAAATTGAGTATTTAATAGAATAATATTTTGTTTCACTTTTACAATATTATATACAATATAAAGAGATTAAATATTTAATAAACAAAATTATCATTATATATATATATATATATATATATATATAGTAATAGTTCCACACTTCCAGATTCTATCATAAATCATAATTCATACATAATAATACATTGCATGTTTGAAATTTAAAACCAAAATGAATTCCTTGCTGGTTCAAATACATAAGATACATTTCTATCTTGATTCGAACAATAATTTTCCCAAGAAAACGTGCTTGCATAGTTTTCAATGTAGTTATTAATATGCCACACATATGTTGCTTGATCTCTTTCAACCGATCCATGAATTGGATAGTTTGGATTTACCCAACTTGGTGGATATTGTTGATCTGCATGCATAGGTATTGCATATGACATTTGTGGTGAAGGATAATCAAATATATTGCAACCACCATAACTACCATAATATGGCACATGAGAACTTGACACTGTCTGTGAATCACCCAAAGAACTATTTTCAGTGTCTATACTCATTGAGGAGAGAGTCATATTCAAATAATCTTCATCATTTTGAATTGTTCCTCCATGTTGTCTACCACGATTATGATCAAAATTACCTGTATGAGCATCCCAACCCGCCGCACTAGCATTCCAACATGTTGCACCAGCATCCCAACCTCCAGCACGAACATCCCAACTTGCTGCACCAGCATTCCAACCTCCTGCACCAGAATCCCAACCTCTTGCCTCATCCCCATCATCTCCATCATCTCCATCATCTTTTCCTCCACTATTTATATCAGAGGTATGTTGGTCATCGGAAGAGCTGGTAACAATAACTCCATGATCTACACCAACTTCTTCTCTAATCACTTGTTCAACATTTATTCCTATGTCTTGAGCATGAGAAGCAATATGTGAATCAGGATTTCCCTCGTCATCATCCAAGGAGGCAGGTCTAACCCAATTAAAAATAGGATTCTCATTATCGTCTCCTGCTTCAGCAGTTACTTGAAGTAGATCCATAAAATCAGTTTCATTTACTTTATCTTTTTCAGCTGCCATATCTCTAAGTTTCAACTTCATATTATAATAATAATAAACAAGTTGTTCAAGCTTAAATTATGCAAGACGGTTCCTTTATTTTGTGTGGATTAAAGCAAATATTGACCAATTTCTTTTACATGCAGAAGATGATGATGTTTGTGATAGTATGCGAACTACTATTGCACTCAATGATGGAGCACAGTTTCCATACATTACCCACCAATCAGCTGTAATAAAAATTATCAAGTATTATAAGTATGAATATTATTTCAATGATATTATTATTTATTATTAATATGTAAATTTTTGTAATAAAAGTTATATACCTGGTTGCATTTTGCTTCTAGCTGCAATGACTGCTCGTTCACCAAAACTTTTCCTTCCGTCCTTAAAGTATGTGAGCTATATTCATGAGATCAATATGTGTATAATATATATTAATATGACACAATACTCATATGCAAAGAATTTATATTATTGGAATTATAAAATTGGTTGTAAATTGTAACTTTTTACCTCATTTCCAAAATTAGTAATTCCTGCAGCTTCCGTGTCTAATTGCGCATAGACATTATGTACGGCTTTCAGAAGATCCGAATTATCCCCAATATTGTCTCCATATTGGTACTTTTGGTTCAAATAGTAAGCTATAATATATAAAAAAAAAAATGAATAATTTTAGTATAAATACTATACTAAATTTAAATTATGAATGACAAACAATCCAAAATAAAATTTACCTGCAGCATGTAGTGGGTGATTGAGCATTTTATCCCATCGGTCTTGTATAATGTTTAGAACCCATTTACTCCCTATTTGTTGTTTTACTGTATCTTTCATCACACGCATTAACTCATACACGATAGGCATAGTGGGTACAACTTCTGCATCAACCAATCTCAGAACTTGGTACAGTGGCTCATATATTTTGACTACATAAGCCACATTATCCCAAAACTCTACATCTAAAATGCGCCGTTCTATTCTTTTTCTATTTATTGTTCAACTCAACCGATTTGCAGCCCATGCATCACTGGTAAATAATTGTTTCAAATTTGTCTTTTTTTTCAAAAGACTATCAAGGGCAATATGATTGGTCGCAAATCGAGTTGCACCAGGCCGCACTATCTCCCCTTTACAAACCTCCCTCATTTGCGGTAGTAACCATCCATGATTATATATAAAGTTTGTCACAGCCCTAGCATCATGAATGACACTTGCAACAATGTTCTTCTTTCCAATATCCTCAAAAATCAAATCTATACAATGTGCTGCACAAGGAGTCCAAAATAAGGAATATTTTTTCATCAATTTCTTACCTGCTTTCACAAATGCAGAGCCATTGTCTGTGACAATTTGCACAACGTTCTTCTCACCGACCTCTTTCACCACATCTTTGAGCAATCCATAAATATACTAATGATCTTTAATTTTGTTGGATGCATTAACAGATTTTAGGAAAATTGTGTGACCCTTACAATACACCATAAAATTAATTATCGACAATCTTGTCGGTCCCGTCCACCCATCACACATTATGGTGCAACCATATTTCTCCCATTTAATTTTGAAGCTATCAACATACTCTTTTATTTCCTTGTATTCGATGTCTAAGTACTTATGCCTAATTTCATATGCTGATGGTGGTTGAACTCCAACACATATATTCACATGCATGTTAAATTTAATTGTGAAATAAAAAATAAAAACAAATCAAAATTTTAAAAACATTATTATTTAAGAAAAAATAATACCTGATTCTTGAGCACCAACAATCAAATGAATTATATTTTAATTGAATAGCTATATATATATATATATTAATACATACTAACTCATCCAATTTATATCTCAATTTTTTTAGCTCAATTTTTTTATGTGATGCTCGATTTTGTACATGTGACAATGAGATATTTTAATTTAAAACTCTATCATCATTTGCCAATACTACAAGTTTGAAATATAAAGTTGAGTTTCCTACATTATCGATATAAAATAGATAATTAATAAATTATAGGACATTGACCCTTTGAAAAGATTAATTTATCTCATGGTTTGCATCTCAATTTCCACTTTAGTTGTGGATGGCTAAAGTTTCACTATATTCATTTTATAAATATGTATCGAGAGTTTTCTTTTTAGTATCATGAGAATTCATAGATATCTTCATTTATTGACTTATTTGATTTAATGTCAGATTTAAAAAAATAAATTAAATAAGTTTTGTTAATTGTTTTCATTTAATGAGAAACTTTTGGTGGGTCTCTCTTAAATTGCCACGCTCCTCGCCTCCTCGGTCCTCACCGCTAGTCGTTTCCTTCAAAAAGACTTTTGGGACGCATTTATATGCCGGAAAGCAATTGGACTTCAATCTACCCGGACTGGATTAGATTTTTCATTTACTGAATAAAATACTGTTCAAAAAATAATAATAATTTGAATTCTAATAAAACTATGTAATTATGTAAATATAATTAGTTTTATTATATTTAAAACATATTCAAAATAATATAATATTATTATTTTTAAATACCATTATGTGATAAATTATTAACAATTTAGCGATAAAAGTTAGAGTAATGTTACATTGTCCAAATTTGGTTCCTAAATCTGGTGCTCAAATGATGTGGCAACACTCTAGTCCATTCATTTAAATCATACAAATCTAATACAATTTAAATGAATGGTCTGAAATATTACCACATCATTTAGACATCAAATTTGAACAATGTAGTATTACACAAAAAGTTAATCAACTTTTGTTGATTACTTAGATATTGATGTAACTTGGATATTATGAGGATGACATAATCATGATGACGCTAGAGAGCTAGAATGCTCAATAATTGTGCTTTTTGTTTTTGTTTTTTTCATTTATTTTTTTCAAAGCATTATTGGACCCCCTTTTTTTTTTTTTGGTTGTTGAAAGGAGCATTATTGGACTTATGGTTGGAAATATAAGTGGTTGGACTCTTTAGTATTAAATATAAGTGGTTGGACTCTTTAGTATTAAATATAAGTGGTTGGACTCTTTAGTATTAAATATAAACATTTTCCCTCACCTATATTCATATTCATCAAAGAGAGAACCAGCTGGGAAAGAGAGAGATATCGATACTAGTTAACTAGCTGTTCAACAGTTCAGAAGAGGAACTCGGGTCTATACTGTACGGCCAAAATATTCAGGTTTATTTTTCCTACCACTCTAAAATCATTGTATAAGAATAATTTTCTGCTGCTTTTGTTTTTCCATCAATTTTGCAATTGATCAACCCGCATCTAAACTTTTTTTTTTTTTTTTCTCCTTCTAATTATGATCAGTTTTTAACTGTTAGTTTGTTTGCCATGATCAAGACCAGGGAGCTTGGAAATGGCCGACATAAATAATTCAGCAAATTCTTCTTCTGATGTGCACCAGAATGGATCTGAAGAGGTGAAAATTGACATTCTTGAAGATTGGTGGGAACCTAAGCCTGGGTGTTGTATTTATAAGGTTCCTATAGATCTCCGCAAAAAAAATGAAGAAGCTTACACTCCTCAGGTAATCTCAATAGGCCCTCTTCACCATGGCAGAGACGAATTGAAAGATATGCAAAGCCAGAAAAAGAGATACAAACATATATTTAAAGAAAGCAAAGGTAATGAAAAATTTGTGGAAATGAAGAGCTACATCAAGAGTCAAGCAATAAAAATTCATAATTGTTATGAACAACCATCTTTGCTTAAAAGTGATCCATTTGTGGATATGATTCTAGACGATAGTGTTTTCATCATTGAGCTGTTCTGGAGACATTATCATAACGATGATGATTTTTTATTGGAAAAACCACGTTACAAAAATACCATAAAACGAGATTTACAATTGCTCGAAAATCAGCTTCCATATTTTGTTCTCAATGAATTATACATGTCAGCCATCAAAGGTTATAAAGGCTCCTCCTCTACGGATCCTCCTTCATTTCTTCATATTTCTTGCAACTTCTTTGAGTATGATATTAGCAAGATGGGTGTGTTTCATGTAGAACATTTTACTGATTTGAGAAGACATGTTCTGATGCAAAACCATCCGATGTCGAAAACCCCAAAAAAAGTTGTAGATTTGCCTTGCGCAACCAAGTTAGATAAATCTGGAGTGAGCTTTAAACATGTTGAAAATGAAGATCGCTTGCTTGACCTGAATTTTCTTACTAGCAAGCGTGGATCAATACTCCCATTTTTCAAAAAATATGAGCTACACATTCCACGCATTATGGTTAATGACTGGACAGAGGTTTTGATGCGAAACGTGATGGCTCTGGAGCAGTGCCACTATCCAAAGGAAACCCACGTATGCAATTACATTACTTTCATGGATTTCCTCATCAACACCGAAAAGGATGCGGATTTGCTTATCGATAAAGGAATAATTGTCAACTGTCTCGGTGAAAATAAAGCGATAGCGAGGATGTTCAACAATTTTTGCTTACAAACATCAAAATCTCCTTCTTGTTACTCTGACTTGGCCGAACGTCTGAATACACACTACAAGAGTCCGTATCATCATGCCAAAGCCACCTTGAAAAGTGTATATTTCGGCGATCCTTGGAAAGGCACTGGAACTGTTGTGGGAATTATAATCCTGCTGCTCGCTCTTGCGAATACAGTACATTCTATTCTGCGTTTTTATATGAAATAATTAGAGAACCTCTACTAATTTGTATTAGTGTTAAATCATGTGTCTTTGTTTGGATTTCAATAATATGTAATTACGTGTCATCTTCACTGGACTAATCTCATATCGTCCATGTAATTAAGGTTGTCTATGTGATTTTGCATTTGATGCTGGTATTTCAATGTATTTTAATGATAGTTTTGAGTTGAAAATTCTTTTCCTTATTATTATTATTATTATTATTATTATTATATACGGTGGTTTTCTAGTCATGACGTCCAACCACAGTCACACAGTCACACATTCACATTTGACCCACAGCCACTCATTAACAAATACCCACACCCAATATGAATATGTGGTTGTGATTAGACGTCCTGACTTTATAATTTCAGGACGTCCTTACTAGAAAATCACCACATATATATATATAGTCTTTCTATTGTCAGTTCGTTCCGACAATAAATATATCAGGACGAAGAATGTGGACCATAGATTATGGAGAAGTTTTGACAAATGCATACACTTTGAGTCAAAGTATGCAAATCTAGTGGTCCACATTTTTCGTCCTGATATATTTATTGTCAGGACAAATTGATAATAAAAAATCTGTATATATATATAATATTTCTCTAATCAGGACCGTCCTGACTTTATAATTTCAGGACATCCAACCATGGCCACACATTCACAGTGGGCCCACAACCCCACATTAACAAATACCCACACCCAATATGAATATGTAACTATGGTTGAACGTTCTTAACTTATAATTTCAGGACGTCCCTACTAGAGAACCACTATATATATATATACACACACATCTAGACACACACACACACATATATATATATATATATATACAGTCCCGATCTGGTTAGTGCATTCTGATATAACTTTATCAGGATATTGAATGTGCGCCACTAGTTTTGACAAGTGCATACACACTTGAGTCAAGGTATGTAAAACGAATGGCTCACATTCAATATCCTCAAAAAGTTATATCATGATGCACTGACTTGAAATTTTATATATATATATATATATATATATATATATATATATATATATATATATGAGTACACTGTACGTATTAGTTAAGGAAAAATCAACTAAAACTATAAAAATTATAAATGATACATCTCTAAGAGCAACTCCAATCGGTGCTTTATAATAGCACATAGTACATTTTTCAAAATATATATATATAATTCCCAAAATGTTTTTTAGTGCTGTGAAGAAAAATATTAGCGCTCTTCTTCACAAACGCAAACCTTTTTTTTACTCTCACATCAATTAAATCATCCTTTATTTATTATTATTTTTTTTTATAATTTAACCATTTTATACTTAATTAAAATAATATGTATTCCCAAAAAATATACCGTTGGAAAGATCTCAAAAATGACACCAATATTGATATACACATTCAATTTATTTAATTTACTTATTAATTGTATATTAAAATAATGTTAAACTTTTATAATAATTTCAACATTTATTGGAAGAATATTATTTAAAGATAATGCTTTTTTGGTGTTGAACATTAGAGTGAAAAAAAAAATTAGTGTAAGCATATTCATATAAGATTCCCATGCAACTCCAAATTGGAGTAGAGTTTGGTGTTTAACTTTGTTTGATTTTTCCACTTAACATCGAATGACATTTAATGTGGTCCGTTCAATTATTATTATTATTTTTTTAAAAGTGTTAAAATCACTTAATGAACCCCTAAAATCACTTGTTTTGAAACGTGAAAATTTTTCACTTAACAAAAATCCAGTGGAATTTAATACAAAGTTTTACTTCCAAAAATATCCTTACTAATTTAATCTATTTCCAATTTTATCTTCCGTTAAAATCCTAATTGTATTAATACTTTTTTTTTCCTTCTCAAGTCATTGAACTTGTAATTGGGTTACAATAATTGTAGAATACCAATAATTTTTTCTTCTGAAAAGATGAGAGAGAGAGAGAGAGTTTGCTGGAGAGAGAAGGCTTGATTCCCTTGGCCGTGAAGAGAGTCGGGAAGCAATTAACGGCAGAACTGTGAAAAATGATTTTCAGGAAAGGTTTGGTTTCAATCTTCATTGATAATTTGAATCCTTGCTTGGATTTGTTGGGTTTGTGAGGGGTTTTTCAAGCTTTATGGGAAGGTCAGAGACGTGTTTTTAGCTTCGAAAAAGAGTTCTCGAAGAAGCATTTTTAGGTTTGTTCGCCTTGAGTCTATGGAGGAAGCAACCAAGGTGGTGAAGATGGTGAATGGCATGGTGGTCCACGGCTGGCCTATTAGAGCGCAGGTGGCTGCTTTTTGATGGAATAGTAGAAGACCTCCTCTGCCAAGGCAATATGGTAAGCATGGCGAGGAAAGGATGCCAGGGGTTAAAGAAAAGGATGGTGGGGAGAGTTTTCAGAAGGTCGGTTTTGAAAGTAAGAGATCTTTCATGGAGGTGCTATCAAGAAACCAAAAGTGCAGCTCAAGGGTCAACGAAAAGGTGGGGGGAAAATGGTAGAGATGTCGTGGAATTGCTAAGACAACGAAGTTGGCTGGTTGTCGAGTGATATGTTTATAAATACGCTTTGCGTATCCCCTTAATTCCTACATGGTTTGAAGTTGGCTAGGGATACTGGTATTTGGCCTATTCCTGTTGAATTGGATTCACTCTCCATGGTTAATCTCTTGCTTTCTATTTTTAGAGTTAGGAGTTTTCATTCGAAACATTCTAGAATTGAAAATTTTGTATTATCTTTCTGATTTTTGTTTTGTTCGAAGGCAAACTAATCAAGTATCCCATTATTTAGCTAATTTTGTGTTACTTTCGAATTAGCTCGTTGCTTTTATTGTTGTTATTTGTAAACTTATACTTTAGATTTGAAACTTCAAACCCTAAAATTGGATTTTTCTTGAAACTAAGTTTTCAATTCACATTCAATATTATAGTAAATATTACAGCAACTCATCAATATAAATATAAATTAAATAGTGATGTCAAGTCTTACTTAAACTTTATATTCTTTTCATTTGTCACTGTATCACTACTACAAAAATAATGATTTATGACACAAAATAATAATGGTTTTTAAAAAGCGTCATAAGTTATGATGTTTTTTAAAATGATATTTTTTAAAAACCATCACTACATTATGATGGTTTTTAAAGATCACCGTAACATTATAATACTTTTCTAAAAGTCATCACCACATCATAATGGTTTTTAAAAACAGTAGCTTTCTATGCAAAACCCTAGCTGCCATCCATATTTCCCGGAAAATGCATACTACAAAACGAAACCTAAACAGACTGCCGTTTTGTTTATGGCAATACAACTGGTGGGTGCCCGGATCAAATATATATCTACTACAGACAGTCTCGATTGAGAATTTCAACGAAGCAGTAGACGCGAAGTTCGATCACATCGTACGATGGATGGATTGCATGCAGCGGAAAATCATGGTAACGAGACCCACTCCAAAATTTTGCGAATCCCGTAATATGATTCTCTTGAATGACTTATAGCTGGCAAATTATTGACGTGGCACGTTAACATTACTCTACGGTTATTTAGGTCCGTTAAAATTGAAGTTGCGAAAGCAACAACTTTTACACACGTCACTTGCTAACGGACAAAAATAATTAACTGGCTCCCACAAACGGACATTGCGTGGCAACATAATGTGCATGATTGAGTAGCTATTTGTCGGACCAATAGTAATGGTGGGACCTATTTTGTTTCCCCCCTGCCCTTTTTAACTTTTTATAATTTTTTAACTTCTTATTGTTTTTGGAGTTGGTGTGGCCGTGTAGCCCTCATTCCCCATCTCAAATCAAAAATTTTTTAGACTAATTGGCAGTTTGGCATTGGACCCTGAATTATACATGAAGTTGCAAACTGCCCCTTAAATATTTTTTTTAGGTGTTAAACCCCTCTAACTGTTGAAAATTGGCAATAATGGACAGAATGAGGATGAAGATTTTTTAGAAAAAGAAAAAGATAAAAAGTGTAAGTAACAAAAAATTGAAGCAACAAAAAAAAAATTGAAGAAGATTTTTTTAATTTTTTATGTAAATATTTTTTAATATTTTTAAATAATAAAAGAAAAGATAAATAAGTTTTCAAGGGTAGTTTAGTCATTTCGGGATACAAATGTGGTTAAATGTTAAAGTTAACAAAAGTCAAATGACGGTAGAGTATGTTTATATAATTATTAGAAAAAAAATGAATATTTATACAATTACACCTAGATTCATGGTTGTTTGTGAAATTTACCCGCCAAAATAACCTCTCCCTTCTATCCAAAGGCACTATTGACTTTCCATACCCCAAGCACATTCCAATTGGGATGTTTGTGTTTGTATAGGGCATTTATTTAAAAATTTACTTTATTAGATAAATAGAGGGTATGTTTGTGCAATTAACCCCACTTTATCACATATAATATCAATTAAATTGTCATGTATATGATTGCAAAAAGTAAAATAAGATTATCATGTATGGAAATAGTGACACAAGTTGAAATGAATTGTCACATATGCAGAATTAGTGACACTAGTAGAAAAGCTTGTATTGCAATAATGACAAAGCTTCGGATCAATGCAGCTACAAATTGGGCTTATATGAAAAACTCATGTATAAAAGAGACAGTAACTAAAGCCCCTATCACAAGTAGGGGTGGACGTTTAATGGATTAGAATAGAACCGATAAAAAACCGATAAAGTTCGGTTTCTGAAAATATATCCAATAAAATTTACAAATGTCAACCGATAAAAAACCAACCAAATTTATTTTTTAACCAAGACACAATTTTAGAAAAGGAAGTAAAGAAACCATTATCATAATTAGCATTGGCAAAAAGGCGCAGTTCCAACCATATCCGTATGATACACCCGAACCGCATCTTCAAAATGTCCAGATGGTTCTAAACTATCAGATCCACATTAATAGCGGTTCGGTTATGGATCGGTTATGATTCATAATTAAATTTTTTGTGGAGAATACAGGAAGACAAATCCACTTAATTTTCGCATACTTGTTATATTGATGAGAAATGATATATATATATAACAGTTTTTTTATTGTCAGTTCGTCCTGACAATAAATATATCAGGACGAAGAATATGGACCACAGATTATGAAGAAATTTTGACAAGTGTATACACTTTGAGTCAAAGTATATAGAGTCAAAGTATGTAAATCTAGTGGTCCACATTCTTCGTCCTGATATATTTATTGTCAGAACGAAATATATATAAATATATATTTATATATATATACAGTCTTTTTATTATCAGTTCGAACTGACAATAAATATATCAGGACGAAGAATGTGGACCACTAGATTTACATACTTTGACTCTATATACTTTGACTCAAAGTGTATACACTTGTCAAAACTTCTTCATAATCTGTGGTCCATATTCTTCGTCCTGATATATTTATTGTCAGTTCGAACTGATAATAGAAAATCTGTATATATATACAGTCTTTCTATTATCAGTTCGAACTGATATAAAATATATTAGTTCTTTATATGTGGACCATTGGATTTAAAAGATGCTTTGACAAGTGCATGCAACCAAGTCAAAGTATTTAAATCCAATGACCCACATGCAAGGAACTGATATATCTTTTGTCAGTTCAAACTGACAATAGAAAAATTGTATATATATAGCTCATTTTTAAATTAAAATTGTATATACTGTATTAGTAATTAATTGATCTACTTAAAAGGGGAAAAAAAAACCAATATAAATACAAAATTATATTTTTTGAAGGAATATAAATACAAATTACGACTCTTCATGATTTCCTATTATTTTTTCAAGTAAAAAAAATGAAAAAAGACAAAAAAAAAAAAAAAAAAAAAGCCCAAATCTGTTAAGTGTTAAGAATTATTTGAATTGGGCCGAACCTGTTTTTATCCCAACGCCGGGCCCAACGAAACACATTGACGTTTGCGTAATTTATTCTCTATCTATTGGATGTATTCTCAGTCAGTCACCGATATTGAGACTTGAGAGGAGGATTGGGTCTGCATTAGATATCTAGTAAGTGTGCGTAATTTATTCTCAATTGTATTCATTACTTTGGTGGTGGCCTCCGTCCAAATTCTTTTGTCGTTTTGATGGAGTCTGTTGGTTGATTATCTGAATTTGTTAATCTTGTATTTGGAGGTCATTACAATAAATTTGGTTCAATGGAAGCATGAATTATTGTTGGTTGATTTGTATTTAGCAACGATACTTAATTACTGCTACCAAACATTGATTCAAGTGTTTCTAAGTTATTATCAATTCAAGCTGTAGTGTATTGTTTTTCGGGTGAATTAGATTGTTCTTTTTTTAGGGAATCAATTGATCATATTGAAGTAGATGTCTTTGATTTACAGATTTGTTATATTTAGCCGACACAGACGTTACCCTAAATTTTCCAGAGCTGATTAGTTTTGGCCACTTGGATCACTTCAACCTTCAATAATGTTGCGACTGATCTCCTATAATGTTGTTGTTTGTCTCTGTGTTTTGATTTAGATTCAATTTTCACAAGCTTCAATTAAATGCTAATTAAAGCTTCAACAAGTGAACAGCCCTTGCTTCCAAGCTAGAGAGAGGCAGGCTTCATCTTTGTAAGTATTGTACTGCTTGTATAACTGAATGTAGATTGAATACTATTATAAAACTACACTATTACATATGTTTGCAGCACTTGAAACTGCTTATGAGAATGAGAATCTGGTGACTTTTTTTCTTTTCTTCCTTTAATGTCATCGATCCTGTATAATTACAGTTCCTTTTTATGATAAATGTGGTTAATTACATGTTCATTTTGATTGAAGGTCACTGGTTTTCAGTATTTACAAATTCACTGGTGCATCGAAATATAATTGGTTACTGGTTTCTCTTAAGAGAGTTTGTTTTGTGATCAATATTTGTTCATAATTTACTCATTGTACTTGTCTATCAATGATTTGCTTGTTGAGGAACTTGCACTAGTGGTTGTGGAATATAGTGGAGCTGCTTTTCTAGTTTCTACCAGTTCACTGCCCAATTGAATGCTATGCATACATGTACTGTTGCATTAACATTTGATTTACTAGCAAGTGTGTCTACATTTAGTATTTCTTACAATAGTTTTACCTTCAAAAGTTGATTTATTTGAGCAAAAGCTAACATTGTATACCCACTAATTTCTAGCAGCTGGAAACAGAAAACCCACCAGCTAACGGCGCTGGTTCTGCTTCTGATGATGATGATGATCATGATCATGGTCGTGATGTTCCTCTACCCACCAACAGCCAAAGCTTAAACAAGTCTAAAGAGGTAAAGACATCAAGTAACGCAGATGGAGGAGCAAATAATGTGAGCAGCAAATTTCCAGGTCCAGGGGTGATCAACTGGCATGGATATGTTACCCCTTCCCCTGCTCCTGCGGCCCTGCCCTTGCCCCAGGTCCATATCATCTACCACCTATGTTTCCAACGCCGATGCCTGCCGCCCAATAATTGTTTTTTCCGGTTGAGGCCTCTGCCGATGATGAACCCCATGACCCACTACACCAACTATGAGGATAATCACCGGGATTTCCGGTAAGCTGCTTTTGATTGGCTTGCATGTTTTTGTGTGTTTTATTATTGGAGTAGGATTTGGGTTTATTTTTACTTTCTAACACCCATCAGAATTCCAAAATTAAAATAACACTTGTAAACGTCCTTTTATAATTTTCCTGTTTACATCCAATGATGATTTTACTATCTACATATGGATTGGATGTAGAACTTTATTCGGTCTCTCATGATCTCAAGCACAACTACTTCATTTGTTTCTCTTGTCGAACCACTGTGTTAAACTGAAGATAAACTTTCTCATTTGAAACTAGAAGATATGATGACATGATATGTTGAAAAATATTTGGATACCGGAATCAATTTTTGGCTATGGCTATGTTTGGGATTGCTTTGCTTAAAAAGTAATCTGCTTATAGCTTAACTTAAAACATAATTGGCTTAGTAAAAAAGTTAACAAGTGTTTGGTAAATTAAATTTTAAAATTGCTTTGCTTTTGAATGGGTGGAAAATATGTTTGGCAAAATGACAAAAATAGACACATGCTCAAGCTAGGTCAACTCGGTCAACTCTAACAAAATGACAAAACGAGTTGGACCGAGTCAACTCTGTCTCTTAGGTGAACTGAGTCGACTCGCTCAAGCTTCAAAACTCAACATCTGTAACTGCTGCTTCAGCGTCAAGCCGTCTCTCGCTTCGCCAAGTTTTCCACCGAGAGTGTCACTGGCCTCCTTCACGTCGCCGCAAAGACCGGTTATGCTCCGGCGATGGTGGTTATGCTCTCTCGAGCGTGTTCGCTCAAATCGACGATATTATTTCATCGATTGAATCTGAACCAGACCCGACTTCAAACGGGACGTCGGCGCAGGCGACTTCGAAGCCATCCGATCAATCCATGGTCCGTCGCCGGATCTCCGCTGAACTCGAACTCCGGTGGTGGTCACCACCACTGTAACACTGTTCGATTTTTATTTATTTATTTATTTTTATTTTCTGTTTTTTAATTAATTTTCGGTTTTTAAAATCACTAATAAATAGAAGGGTATTATTGTCATTCTATTAAAATAGTATGGGTATTATAGACAATTTAAAGGTAAAGGCTAACTTCTGCTTCCAAAAGCACCCCCCAACCAACTTCTCAAAAGTTGATTATTTGAGGAGCAAATTGTAAAATAAGTTGCTTTTGGGAAGTTTACCAAACACCAATTTGCTCAAAACTTGAGAAATAATCACTTGTTTCTCAAGCAAAAGCAATCCCAAACATAGCCTATGAGTAATGGTAATTTGATTTGAGCAGATTTAAATAGCCAATATATTTATAACATCTACTTGGCTTCTTGTATTCTATCCATAGAAAACAAAATTACGAAGAGAAAGGTTTATAACTTTAAAGAGTTGTGATTTGGTTTTAGCTTACATTTTATACATGGTTTTAGTTTTGACCAAAAGCTATATAAAAATAGTAATAATAGATTAACAATTGATTTTACTAACAAGTGTGTCTACATTTACAACTACAAGGGCAAGGCCAGGGTTATACAGGTGCCCAAGCCAACAGTGGCAAACGAAAAACAACCTACACAGAACAGAACAAAGCACCAACCTACACTAGGAAAAACAAAACAGGGGACAAAACAACAAAAAGAAAACAGCACAGAACAGACCAAAAAATGCTAAACAAAGAGAAGAGAAGAAAGCCCAGCCAAAACAGAACAGAAAGCACAATCATAAGTCACCCCATTCCACAAAATCCCTGCTCATGTTGGAACTTTGGAATCCATCTTTGCCAAACTGTCCACAAAGGAATTGTAAGCTCTAGATTATTACCGTAGGTATCAAGTTACTGTCTTGGATCAAAATCAACATTTACGGTTTGATAAAGAAATATGAACTTTATTTTTATTTTTATTTTTTTTATTGAAAATAGAAATCCTTTTGAGGGTAGGATTTGAATTTTGAAGTCTATACAAATTCATCAACTTCTTATATTAAATTAAACTCGATAAAAAGTAAAAAAAAACCCTTTTCATTAAATGCTTTTTTAGAAAAAAAAACTAAACAACAATGGCAACAATGGCGTCCAAAGTTTCATTGACATCACATTCACAGTCTTTCTGTGAAAACTTTTCCATCCCCAGCAGCTCCATGAAATGGAGCACCACCGAGAAACCAATACCACCTCAAGAAGAAGATAATCAATCGACATTTTCTGATCACCATTGTGTCGCAGTGGAGTCTTTGGAGAAGAAAGAATCTTCAGCGGCATCGGGTCATCCTAAACCTAAGCTCAAGATCAAGTTCCGTATAAAGAAGGAGAGCAAGGCTGATGATCATGATCATGCAGTGTTGAACGTGGATTCAACGTCACATGTTCACACCCAAACCCTAGTTGCATCCGACTGTGGGGATTCTTCAAATCAGATCAAGCCATGGAACCTGAGGTCGTCAAGAAAAGATCAAGATCATCATCATACAAGTTGGCCCAGCTCACCAGTCCAGGCTCAGCTGCTGTCTCATGAGTCGGCTCAGTTAGGGTTAGGGTTAGCGTTTGTTGCGGAAAAGAGGAAGAGATCAAGCTTCTCGATTGCTCTTACTAAAGAGGAAATTGAAGCTGATCTATTAGCCATTACAGGGTTGAAGCTGACGGCAAGACCCAGGAAGAGACCGAAGAATGTGCAGAGACAACTTGATAACCTGTTTCCAGGCCTGTGTTTGAAATCAATAACACCTACTTCGTACAAGGTTCGTGAATTGTGATGCGGTTTTGATTCATTCATGGGGTGTTTTTGCAATCTCTGTCGGTTTTTCACATACATGTTTCGAAATTACAAAACAATGTTTTGAAGGTGTTGTGTGTTGTACTTAATTAGCACTGATTGTGATTTGTGACACCAATTTGAGTTTAGATTTAGATTGGTATTTTTGTTGCATTTTTGGCTTCAATGAGATTGGTATTAAATTGTAAATCATAAGTGACATTTAATTTTGTTTTTTCTAATTTGTACTTAAAGACAGTTATGTCTCCAATTTGAGATTCGATTTAGAATGGTATTGTATTTTTTATTTTTATTATTTTTCACTTTAGGTTTAGATGATCAAATTGGCATCAGATTGTAAATCTTGATATTTTATACATGGAAGTCTTTAATTTTTCCCTTTTTTTTTACAGTAATTTTTCCCTGTCTTTTAAAGGACTCAAATCGACTGTCCAAAAATGGACTTTTAATTTGTCTCTAACCAATCAAATTAGGATATGTGTCTACATTTATAAAAGAAGTTGAAAAATAATAATAATTATATATAGACACATGTTCCAATTTGGTTGGTTAGACACAAATTGGGACACTACATGTATTCTTGGATAACTAATTTGAGTCCTCTTTTAAACAAAAATACAAATTTTAGAATTGGGAGAGCTGTGATGTAACATTCTATTATTTCTAAAAGTCTAATGTTAACAAAGAGTACGGTCACTTGTGTATTGAACATACTAATATGTGTGGCATACTGGCATTGCATAGGAGGAATTGATTTTGGTGATTTCAATTACAACATATCTCTTTCTTTCCGGCAAAAAAATATTCAACTTTTTCTAATAGCACTCGTTCATTTTAATTACTCTTATGTTCTTATCTATGACTTTCTGTGAACTTGATTATATTTTCAATTGACACCCATTCTATTTATTTAAGGATATACAGCGAAAGTCCATTTTCAAGATGATTCTTAAAATTTTCGTACAATTGACACCTATACAAAATGCATTTTAAGATCGTGCTATGCGCGTACTTGTATATCATATATCATATATATATATATATACATAATTAATACTGTATATATTAAAACGAGGAGAAGCATAAGCATTTTGAACTGAAAATTATCATTAAAATAGAATGAAATTATACCAGCATCAAATGCGAATATTACATATATTATAGAAAAATAAACACAAAGACACAATTGAACATTTAATATATACAAAGTAGAGGTTCTCTAATTAGTTCTCATAAAACGCATAATAGAATATAATGTATTCACAGCAGTGAGCAGCAGGATTATAATTCCCGCAACAGTTCCAGTGCCTTTCAAAGGATTGATGAAATATACACTTTTCAAGGTGGCTTTGGCTTTATGATACCAACTTTCGTAGTGTCCTTTCAGCTCCTTGGCCATGTCAAAGAAGGATCAGGATCCTATGCTATATTGATCTTTTTCCTGATCTAAAACACTTGAAAATAGGACTTTGTATTTAAATGAAATAAATAAAAGAAATAAATGACAGCCATTGATTACAAATGTCAACAGGATCTATATAGGACAGGACAAAAATCAACTCAGCAGAGGATCCAAATTCGTCAAAGAAACAAGAAGAAGAAGATGTTGATGTGTATAAGCAAAAACCGTTGAGCATCTTCGATATCTTTTTACTTTCTCTGAGACAGTTGACAATTATTCCTTTCTTGATGAGCAAATCCGCATCCTTTTCGGTGTTGATGAGGAAATCCATGAAAGCAATGTAATTGCATACGTGGGTATCCTTCGGATAGTGGCACTGCTCCAGAGCCATCACGTTTCGAAATTCAAATCAAAGGCTCTGTCCAATCATTCACCTTAATGCGTGGGATTTTTAGCTCATATTTTTTGCAAAATGGGATTAGTATTAATCCACGCTTAAAATTTAGGTCAAGCAAGCAATCTCCATTTTCAGCAATACGTCTAAACCTCACTCCAGATTCTTGTAACTTGGTTGCACAAGGAAGATCTTCTACTTTGCCTTGTTTCTTCGACGTCGGATGGTTTTCCATTTGAAAATATCTTCTCAAATCAGTAAAATGTTTGACATCTTTTGAACTTAGAGACCCATAAACTCCGCTAAAATCATCATCACGAAAGAATTTGCAAGAAACATAAAGAAAAGAAGGATCCTTATAAGCAGAGCCGTTGTAAGTGTCAAACCCTTTGATGGCTAAATCGTACAATTCATTGAGAATAAAGTATGGAAGCTGATTTTCGAGTAATTGTAAATCTCGTTTTATGGTATTTTTATAACGTGGTTTTTCCAACAAAAAATCAACAACTTCCCAGTAGTGTCTCAAGAAGAGCTCAATAATAAAGACGGCATCATATAGAATCATTTCCACAAATTTATCATGATCATTATATAGTTTACTTAAAATCCGATTAGACTTGACTTATAAAATGGCTGTTCATAATAATAATTACGAATATTTTGTTCTTGACTCTTGATGTAGCTCTTCATTTCCACCAATTTTTCCTTACCTTTTCTTTCACTAAATATACGTATATATCTTTTTTTCTGTTTTTCCATATCCATCAATTCTTTCTTGCCATAGTGAAAAGGGCCTATTGAGATTACACGAGGGGTGTAAGCTTTTTCTTTTATATTGCGGAGATCTATAGGTACCCTATAAATACAACACTCAGGCTTAGGTTCCCAATCATCTTCACGAGAAGGAATGTCAATTGTCACCTAATTTGCAGATCCATGCTGGTGCTCAACAGAAGAATTTGCTGAATCACTTGTTTCCGGCATTATCTCCAAGCTAGCTCCCTGGTCTTGATCATGGTAAACAAATTAACAGTTAATTAAAACTCATAATTAGAATAAAAAATATATATATATTAATGCGGGTTCAATAGCAAAATTGATGAAAAACACAAGCAGCAGAAAATTATTCTTAATTATGTAAGTATATGATTATATATATATATATATATATAATCATATATATATAACATATGGTACAACGGTATCAAGGATGCATGGTGCATTATTCTAGCTCCCACAGCACCCGAACTAGATTATATCAGTGAACATGAGGAGTGCAGTGATGAGACCAGAGTGGTTGGAAAACCTATATGTATAGACCCGAGTTCCTCTTCTGGACTGTTGAAAGTGTTTCTAGCTTAACTACGATGTGTCTCTCTTTGATGATAATGCTTGTAAACTACCCATCCACCTCTATTTATAATCATGATTTTAATAAATTATATAACAATGATGTTACATGATCATTTAACCAATGATATGTCAAGTGATTTATTGAAGTTTAGTTTTTTCAATGAACACATATTTTAACCTTTTCAATAATTTAACCTGGAACATCTTTTTTAGGTGGTGTGCATTTCGATCCCTTCCACGTTTATGGATGAGATTTATGTTAAGGAATAAAATCTCTGGTGCACCGGATGCACTGCTGAATGGTGCACTGAGGATAAGACATATGGCTGCCACGTAAGTTTTTTTTATCCACATGTCTCATTTTCAGTGGCCGGATGCACCACTCAGCAGTACACACCCGTTGCACTCTGAAGATTTTCTCAATCTCAACAGTAAAGTTCCACCTCAGCCCATCTTGCTTATCTAGCTACCTCAACCTTTGATAAGTCTGTGTTCAGCTGATGTAGTTACTCAGCTGATCATCAAGTTAAACTTGATCAATCAGAGTTCAGAAACCATGATCATGATTAGTACTATAGCCGATGATGCTCTCTGATGTAAGAGGTAGATCAACTTAACTGACTCTGTATAGGTAGTAGCTTTCAGAAGCTGACATGTTTATTGAAGCTTTATGCATATAAAGTGTATGTTATATAGAATTACTCAAGAAAATCAGCTTTGTTGAGCTTCATCAATGGCTCTCATGATCATTTCTCTGTTTTAATTTGCACGCTTCTAAGTGTTTGATAAAATTCCCTTTTTATTTGTTTGATACAATCTTCATTTTCATTGAAGAATTACAATTTCAAGTCAGACTACGTACATTTTATAAGTATATGTAAGAATTTTTTATTTTTTTTTTCTTTTTAAATACAACATGATCTGCCGCTAGTCTTCCCAATTCTACAATTATTGATCTTTCTAGCTCTCTAGCGTCATCATCGTTACATCATCCTTGTAATATTCAAGTGTGTGTATATATATATATATATATATATATATATCCTTCTTAACAAACTTAATTTTCTTTTGAAGTATCAGCTACAGCTACAGGACTCAGTCTTTGAAAGACCAGGTCAAAGGGACAGTTGTGCTGGATAGATAATGGGAAGAGAGATTCTCTCCAAGAAATCCTCCCACGATCAAAACCAGAAGTTGGTAAACGTTGGAGTTATTTGCCTATAAATAAGAGAGCTCCCTCACTTGAAAGCTCTTTGAAATCTCTCCTACCAAAAGCTTACAAAAGCGTATTGAAACTCTGTTCATAAGCATTCCAGCAACCGAAATTTGGCCGGATTCACTATCATGATCATCACGAAATATTGCTCAGCCCAAGCACATCTAAGACTAAATAAATTAAACCCATCTTCTTCTTTCTATTTGTATTATCTTTACACTAATTATTCTTGCACGTTCGACAAGTCTCTATACAAGGTCAATAGACTATAGCTTGCAGGTGCAACGACTTCACTCACCTTACAAAGTTCAAACCAGTTGCCTTGGGCCTAATACAACCCGATCTATTTAACAGTAACACGTAGATCGACCACCTACAACTACAATCAAGTCACATTGAAATAAATTTATTATAAGTACCAAATCATGTAATGACTTAAATAAAAAAATATTAACCGAATAAATGAATTCAATTAAAATACTTTTACCATTTTTGTAACAGTAAATATATTATAAGCCATAAAAGGCCAACACAGAGCAAAAACCAGCCCCATAAACGAGGACCAGCCAACCAGAACAGCCAGGCACAAATACCAAAAGAGAAAACAGAGCAAAGGCCAAAAATAGGGGAGACCACCCGCAGCCCAGCTCAAAAACACACCAAAATACTTTTACCATTAATTTAATATTTTTTATATTAAACATTGAAGGACTCATTTTAAATTTACCTAACACCCCATGTTCCATCCCTCGTGGTAGGTAAGCACCATGACATTGAAATATGAAAGGAAGAAAGAATTCACATAAGCCTTCACGTTAATAATTAATTAATTAGTTAAGGGGGTTAATTAATATACCGGAAGACTTCTGTGGCTTTGTCAAATTAAAAAAATACTGGAAGACCGAATACTGACTCCAAGTCTTTTTAAAATATAGCATACAGTGACGGTGGTACCTGTAACCGACGCGTCTGAGGTTAAAAATTTCCAATCTATCATCACTAAAGCCAAATGCCTATATCGTGTCATTCATTTTTTTTTTTTTATATATAATTAATTATTTATATTATATGACATGATTTAATTAAGTTGAATATAAATGCTCTGGAATATTTCTCATAGGACATAGGCGTGACCCTCCTACTTGGAAGACAGCACATCAATCCAGAGAAATTAATAGTTACAGCTGTGATGCTTAATTGCAAAATAAAATAAAATAAACACATTATTTGTCTAGTTACTACTTAATTACTAGTAGAAATGGATCCTAGCTCCATAAATATGGATGGATGGGGTAAGAGAAAACATATCATCAAAGGAGACAGAGAAATATTGGAAAAGAGGAACCATCTGGTCCATACTCCATACAGTTACTCCTCTCCGACCAAGTCCAAGGTATTCAGGTTTAATTTCCAAACTACTATTTTTTTTTTTCGTTATTTTATACTTTTATTAATTTACTAGATTTAATTAGCAGCAACAATAGAATAGACTGAATAGTCATCATTCTTGTTTCTTTTTTGCTCTTGAAATTTACAAGTTCAGATCTTCACAATCATGGTCTCATGGCAAATAGTTGAAAGTTTGAATTTTTCTTTTTCTTTTTTAGGAGAAGTTAAAAGTTTGGAATATAAGTGTCAACCTCAAAGTTTTGTGATCTTTCAAAAAATGATAAGATCATTTGAATATATATTTGAGCTCTATAGTTTCTAAATGGTGTAATTAAAGGCTTATTTAGTTAATATATATATATATATATGCAGAAATGTTCAAGTCAGTGCGCACCGATCTAACTTCATTAATACGTTGGATGTGGACCATTAGATTTACATACTTTAACTCAAGGTGTATGCACTTATCAAAACTTTTTCATAATTAGTGGTCCACATGCATTGATACTGATGTAGTTACATCAATGCACACTGATCAGAATGGGACTATATATATATATATATATATATATATATTTGAAATCTCCTGTTCATAATAGTATATAGCCGATGCCGATCGAAGAATACTGCACTTCAATATATCTCCAAATGACTTAAATTTTTTTGTAACATTAGATGATTAGATAATAGCAGTATGACAAAAAAATTGTATTTATTATTCATGTTAGATATATACAATCACTGCCGAGCTAAACTCAGTGCCGGACTGCCGGCTATGAGTATAAGCAAGCAGGTTATGTGCTTAGGACCTCAAAAAAAAAAGGTAAAAAAAATTAGAAACCTCATTTATTTATAAAATTTGAAAATATTCTTCAAAAAAAATTAAAATCACCAATAAAAATATATTGAAGGGCCTTTTTTATTTTTTTATTTTTATTTCTTAGTTATAGGGAAATGTACCTAAAAAATAGGAGTATATTAATAACATTAATAATTATTTATTTAACTAGTATCCATTTGAAATGATTATTAAGTATCCACCTTTTAAGCATAGTTATAATTAACAAAATCCTTAAACTTCTCATCAATAATATTTTATAAAAATTATCTATAAAAAAAATCAAATCATTCTCATTTCTTTACAACAATTCAAATACAACCACAACTCTCTTTTTGTTGTAATTTACTTATCACTTAAGCTTATAAGTTACTCTCTTTTTTGTTTATCTCTTAAAACTTAAGAGAAATTCTAACATTTAAAAGGTTTTAAAATTCAAATTTAAGAATTTAATTTCATTTTAATTTTTTCTAATTGCATGATAAATCAAATGGTTAATTTTAATATGATTACTACTTGAGATATTATATTACAAGTAGAAAATTTTCAATAATTTAGTTAGATGTTTCTAATCAAGTTCTATCATTAATTTTTTTTTTTTAATTTTAATTTTATATATATATATATAATTGGGGTCTATTTTTTTTTTTTCTCCATTAGGGCCTCAAAATCTATTGAACCTAGGGGTGTCAAAAATCCCCATGGGTACGGGGCCCTACGGAGACCCACTCAATTTGGGACGGGATTGATACATGTTAATTGGGGTATGGGGGCGGGGATGAGATTTGATTTTAAAATCTAATTAATTTTGGGGTGGGGAACGGTATTTTGGTCCCCGTCCCATACCTACTCCATTTCGTCGAATTTTAATTTTGACATGGCACTCATATAGCCGATATTCTTAACTGTAGTCAACAATTACTTCACCATTTAAAACATCTTACTCTTTCAACCAATGCATAACTAATGCTAAGTATATTTCAACAAATGTATGATGTACCTTTGGTAATTTAGTTTGCGATAGGCTTACTATTAAAAAAGAACGGTGTAAAATTCATACGTTTGGTATTTTAGTTTGCGATAGATTTACTATAAATTAGAGTTTATTTATTTTTTAACTAATTTTTTCTTTAATCATTTAATATTTTTAAAGACTGATTGACACTTGTGATTGTGACTTACAATATAAGATGTATAATTATTAATATTGTCTTAATCAAACGGGACGGGACAAGGTGGGGTGGGAACTGGGAGCCCTCTACCTAAATGTGAATTTCCCGTCCCTGCCCCAAGTGGGGAATAAGGCGAGGACAGGAATCTTAGTTGTATTTGGGCTTGGGGAATGGGGATGATATCCCTATTCCGTACCCACCCCGTTGACATCCCTAGTTGAACCGCCCTGGCTAAACTTAAAATGAAAAAGTAAACACTTTGTAAATAGGCCTTCCTTAATTTCTAGAGTTGTTTTTTTGTTTTTAACTTTATATATATATCGGCAGGCCATGTGGCGACTTGATCACTTGGGCTTTTGCTTTTAACTATCGGCGGTGGTTGTTTGTTTTTAACTTTTAACTACAACTCTTGTTTGTTTGTCAATCGTCACTATAGCTGCTAGCTAGGCGAAGAAACATAGAAATGGAAGGCATCCCTGATCCTGATGTAGTGGTGTCACCTGATGATCCTGATGATCCTAATGATCCAATGGTGTCAACTGATTACGTTGTGAAGTAACGTGATGCTCTTTTTTTAATCTTACTGCCTGTCTTTTGTTAAGTTTTATTAAATCAAAAAAACCAACAGATTATGACCGTGGTCCAGTACTGTTGACATGTGCTTATCATGATAATTTCAGGAAAAGGGAAAAACCTATGTTTAATCGATCAGGAAAACGAAAGCCAGTTCAGGTACCTTCCTTGGTTCCTTTTGAGGTGTTGAATAAATAAATAAATAAATAAATATATATATATATATATACAGAAATTCTATTATCAGTTCGAACTGACAAAAGTTATATCAGTTCCTTGCATGTGGGCCACTGGATTTAAATACTTTGACTTGGCTGTATGCACTTGTCAATCAAAGTATTTAAATCCAGTGGCCCACATACAAGGAACTGATATAACTTTTGTCAGTTCGAACTGATAATAGAAAGACCGTATATATATATATATGAGAAAATAGAGCTTTTTAGTCAAAAATTAAGAGGCATTATTATTTTTGAGAGCTTCTTTTGACAATCCAATTTTTACTATTTACACTTCTTTTCTAAAAACAATTCATTCTCAAAATTTAAATTTTAAAAAATTCTAAAGATACTTTATTTTGTTACAAAATTATCCTTTTTATCTTTTTTTGAATTAAATTATTAAAAAAGAAATTATCTCTCCTAAATCATTAGATTAATTATTACATATTAAATACTCTCTCATAAATTTTTTATTACCATATTAAACTCTCTCTCCTCCAATACATATATATAAATTTCTAACTCCATTCTTTCCCAAACAAGACTAACAGTTAAGAAAAAAAAAATATATGAAATATGAAAATGCTTTTTGTTACTCTTATAGGTATGTTATTGCCTAAAAAACTTTATTTCTTTCATTAGTCTTAGAAATTTTATGTTTAATCGAATCTAGTTGAAACAATTCAAACTTTTATATATATATTACTGTTAGTAAAAAAATATTCATAAATTTTTGTTTCTTTAACTATTAATCAGAGATTGATTAAGAAAGTAAGGAAATGTGATTTTTTTTTTTTTTTTTTTGAAAAATAGAGAGAGATTAATTAGGAGAGAGTGTTTAATATAGTAATAACATATTTAGGAGAGAGAGTTTAATACGTAATATTTAATCTAGTAATTTAGGAGAAAAAATATTTTTTTTAAAATTTAAATAATTTAATTAGTTTAGAGTGTCTTTAAATTTTTTTGTCTTGTTTAGTAATTTTAATTTATGTTAAAATTGTCATTAATAAAAAAAATTAAATTGGAGTGTGAATAGATAATTTATATATTGTAAGGAGAAGCTCTCATTGTTTTTATCAAACATTATCATTTTTATTGTTTTTGTCATCAAAATGGCTGTTAAGACAAAATTGCCTATAATTTTTTTTCTTTACCTCTTCAGCTCTTCTCTCTCATTTTCTGCAGAAATATATTTTTTCTTTCTCTCTCCTTTTCTCTCTCTCACGCCTTCTCTCCTTCTTCTCTCTTTCTCTCCTCTATTCTCTCTCATGTCTTCTCTCCTTCTTCTTCTTCTCTTTCTCTCCTCTCTTCTCTTTCTCTTTCTCCTTTTTTCCAGATTTAAAAAAAAAAATTCAGATTTTTTTTTTTAAACAAAAAATTTCAGATTTGGTTGTGTTTAAGTTTGGGTTTTCCGATCGTCGGTCGTCCGATTTGGGTTTGAGGGTGGTTGTGGTTTTATGAATGGTGGTTGTTGATTTTTTTTTAAACAAAAATTTCAGATTTCGTTTTTTTTCAAAGAAAATTTCCAGATTTGAGGGTGGTTGTTATGTTTATGAATGGTGGGAGTCGTGTTTGGGTTTGAGTTTTGTTAAAAAAATAATAATAATAAGATTTTTATTTAAAAAAAAAAAAAGATTTGGTTTGCAGATTTTTTTAAAAAAAATTCATTTTTATTTTTTTTTTAATTTTCAAAAAGTTCCAGATTTTTTGAAGGGTGGTTGTGCTTAAAAATAACATTTACTAGAGGGTGGTGGTTGTTTTTATGAATGGTGGGAGTTAGTGTTTGGGTTTAGGTTTTGTTAAAAAAAAAAAAAAATCATATTTTTTTTTAAACAAAAAATTTCAAAAGAAGATTTTTTTCGAACAAAATTTCAGATTTCATTTTGTTTAAACACACCAGGCCATCAATTAAAGATAATTTGATAAGGGATTCCGTATATATATATATTTCCTTCAAATAATTAACAGTTAGAATATTTATATATAGAGAGAGTGCACGCCAATCAGATAAGAGATTCCTTATGTTTTTTTGTCCGGAATTCAAAGAAATCATCGGTATCATTGTATCAATTGATAAATGATGTTCAATTAACAATGGTATCTATAGGGACTCATGCTGAGAATTTATATATATTATCTTTCCAGGTGGATTCTAATTCTAACAATTTTTATTTATTTATTTTTGCTATTTTCAAGGTTAAAGATTTTAAAAGTGGAAACGATAATGAATTGGAAAGTTCTTCTAGTAAGCATGAGAAGCATCAACCGAATGATACCAAAATTGAAATTGAACAATTGGAGAAAATTTTGGGAGCTTCTTTGAATGACATTCATGAACCATTGGGTGATCAGTGTTGTATATATAAGGTTCCCAAAGATCTTCGCAACATAGATACAAAGGCTTACACTCCTCAGGTAATCTCAATTGGACCTTTTCATTTTGCTAATCCAGCGTTGACTGGGATGGAGAAACAAAAGATAAGATACGCGTTAGAATTTTGTAGAAGAGAAGGTGCAGCAGAGAAATTGAAGGAATTTGAAACGTTCATACATGACAATGAGAAACACATCCGTAATTGTTATCAGGAGATCTCCAGCCTTCTGAAAATTGAATTTGTAAAGGTGATTATACGGGATGCTGTCTTCATCATTGAGTTCTTTTTAAGGAGTGCAGAACCGGTAGAGAAAAGGGGATTTGATCTTTTTCTAGATACACCCTGTGTGAGAGCTCCCATAACTCGTGACTTGCAATTACTCGAAAATCAGCTTCCATACTTTGTTCTCAAAAAATTATTTGAACTTGGAGCCTTCCACAATTTTTCCAAAGAAGATTACCCTGATAGTGATCCGTTCTTGATTCTTTCTCACCGGTTTTTTTTCAATCCCAAAGACGGTGGCTTTCCAGAGCCAAAAAATAAAAATGAATATAAAATTCAACATTTCACCGATTTGAGAAGACACTTTCTGTTAATGGATTTCCTTCCACAAGATCAGAAGCAAGGAGAACATGTAGGCGACTTACCTACTGCGACGGAATTACACTGGTCGGGAGTCAAGTTCACGAAGGGAATTGAAGGCCGTTGTGAATACGGACCACGCGCAGTGCGAATCCCATACTTCAAATCATATGGTGAATTACGAATCCCATTCACAAAAGAACTTACGTTACAAATCCCACGCTTTGTAATAGACGACTACAGTGAATGTCTATACCGAAACTTGATGGCCTTGGAGCTGTGGCGCTACAAAGATGATACTCATATATGCAATTTTATTCTTCTGATGGATCGTCTTATCAACACTGAAAAAGATGTGGATTTGCTTGTTGACCAAAAAATTATTTTCAGCCGTTTGGGCGACAATGCTACAGTAGCGACAATGTTTAACAATCTCGGCTTACAAATCACACCAAGTAAGTCCGTTTACCACAGCTTGGGCAAGATGCTGAAAGAACACTATGACAGTCACGGATGGGTTAGATTTTTGAATCGTAACATGGCGACCTTGATAACTGTATACTTCGGAGATTTATGGACGGCCACTAAAACTTTTGCTGCAGTTATACTCCTAGTGCTCACCTTCATCCAAGCCGTATATTCTATTCGGTAACTTTAATTTATAGGTAACTAGGTTCAATGTGATTGTGTTGTGTGATCTTGTATTTTATTTTATTTATTTATTTATTTATTTTAAAGTTGTGTGATCTTGTTAATTAAATAAGAGCTCTACATTGATCTTGGGCTAGTTGTGTGTCTCTGCGTCTCCTAGCTCTACATGTTGACTGTTCGTCAAGATCTTGTGTATTTTTGTATTATTTGATGCACCTATTTCAAATTTGGTGTGTGTTGTAGTAACTTTTGAGTTGAAAATCTTTTTTTTTTTTTTTTTTTTTTGAAATATTACAATAATTCCAGGGTTTTAGAAAATGAGCATATCCTTATCTTATATAACGAAATGTTAGTAACTATCATATCTAAACTAACATGATATCAGATGCGGTTTGTCTCCTAAATCCTGGTTTAGCTCAAGCCAAATGAGTACATGACACATTTTTTAAATAGATTCCAAACCAATTTTAAAATTCGGATTCAGATCCCATTTTATAAATAATAATTTGGAGCTGTTAGCAAAATTATTTTATTAAATTTTTATATAATTGTATAATAAGCCCAAATTTTGTAAAAAAGGGAAAAAAAAAGAAGCCCAATCAGCAATAAGATTTATTTGAATTGGGCTGAACCTGTTTTTATCAAAACGCCCGGCCCAAAATAAAGGTAAAGGGAATAAACTAAGCCCCACGGTGCCGTTTGAATTTCCAAATCATTAGACAACATATTGACGTCATCCACATGCACCGATGTGGTTAACACGCCGTCAAGACAAAAAGATGTGTTAACAACTTAACATGCCCTCAAAAATCAATGACGTACCCAAGCATATCAGCACGATCCACTGACGTGCCATGTCATGTCACAAAAATGTAACGATGATGTGTTCAGGCACATCAAAAATATTCGTCGGAGTCAGTCTGAGCAGTCACTAACATTGTGACTTGAAAGGGTTGGGTCTGCACTAAATATCTGGAAGTGTGCGTAATTTATTCTCAATTGTATGGAATACTTTGGTGCAAATTCTTTTATTGTTTCGATTTCATTTGTTCTTTATCATTTTGATAGTTTATTGATCGATTGATATTATCTGAATCGTTAATCTTGTATTTGGAGGTCATAACAATCAATTTGATAATTGATTCAATGGAAGTAGGAATTCTTGTTGGTTGATTTGTATTTAAGAAAGGATACTTCTGTTAACCATGGATTCAAGTATTTCTAGGTCATTATGAATTCAAGCTATAGTGTATTGTTTTTGGGTGAATTAGATTGTTTTAATTTCAGAGAATAATTTGATTTACAAAATTGTTACATTACCCTACATTTTTCAAAGCTGAATAGTTTTGGCCACCTCCTTGTTGGATCACTGATCAACCTCCAATAATGTTGCAAGTGATCTCCTATTAGCAACCACTATAATTTTTTGTCACTTGAAACTCTTAGTGGGTTAAATGTATATGATGCTTCTGTAGTTTGTCTTTGATTTAGATTCAATTTTCACAAGCTAAAGCTAAACTTCAATTAAATGTATGTGTGATTTTTTTTTTCTTTTTTTGAATTGTGGGAGGTGTATTTGAATTTGGGACTTCAACATTTGTTGAAATATGTCATATGTGGTTATCACCAGGCTATGCGTGTGACCCTTCATAGTCGTATAAGAAAAAATCTAGTTTAGATCGATGTTGAAGTGTTTGTGATTGTTTTTTATTTTAATTTGCTTCAATGATTGTATTTCAATGTGTATTTTAGTAGTAGTTTTGAGTTAATAATGCCTTTCGTGCTCTAAAATCAGTTCAAATTAATTATACTCTCTCTCTCTAGATTTTTTTAATATAAGAAATTTATCTATGTTCATATAAGTGTTAGAGCAGTGTATTTTTAGCACAGTAACACAATCGATGTATCAATAATAGAATAATCAACTGCGACTTTGTGTTCATAAAAACAATTACAATTTAGAGGGATGGAGAACACGCTTTTATTTTCATAGAGCTATTGTTTTCATAGAATCAATCGAGTAATGTTAGGCTTTCTAATTTTTTTAAGGATATTGATAATTCATGTGCCATATTAATTTGGGAAAGATTTTGGGAACAAAATTTGAAAAACCTAGCATTACTCATATTCATATAGTTTACAATTTTAAACCAACTCTTTTGTGCAGTTACACAAATGTGAAACATTACGGAAATTAAATGAGTACTGTTTACAATCAAATCACATTAAAATAAATTTGTTATAAGTACCGAATCATGTAATGATTTGAATACAAATTTCGGAACTAAACAAATGAATTCATATAAATGATCCGCATGTATAGTTACAATGATGATTACGAGAGAAAATTATTATCTTTTAATTTTTAAATCTTTAATTTTTATAAAAATTAAGATTGAAATTCAATGACTAAAGTAACAAGTAACCGTATAACTATACAAAACCTATGTAGTAGCTCATTTTTAAATAAAAAATGTATATATTAGTAATTAATTGAGCTACTTAAAGGGGAAAAAAAACAATATAAATACAAATTATTATTTTTTGAAGGAATATAAATACAAATTATCTTTTCAAGTATAGAAATCTGTTAAGTTATAAGGTTTATTTTAATTGGGCCGAATCTGTTTTTATCCAAATGACCGGCCCAAAACCCATAAGCTGGGAAGAAACCTTGCCCAACGGTGCCGTTTTATAGGAGATTCCCAAATCATTAGAAAACGCATTGACTCACTAGATCTCGGGTAAGTGTTCGTAATTTATTTACTTTGGTGCAAATTCTTTTGTTGTTTCGATTTCGTTTGTTCTTCATCTTTTGATAGAGTCTGTTGATTGATTGATTGATTATCTGAATTGCTAATCTTGTATTTGGTGGTCATTACAAGCAATTTGGTTCAATGGAAGCATGACTACTTTTGATTGATTTGTATTTAAGCAACGATCCTGCTACCATCCATGGGTTCAAGTGATTCAAGCTATAATGCAATGCTTTCGAGAGAATTAGATTGATTTAATTTTAGAGAATCAACTGATCATAATGCAGTAGATGTCTTTGATTTACAGATTTGTTACATTATCCTACATTTTTCAGAGCTGATTAGTTTTGGCCACCTCCTTGTTGGAATATTGGATCACTTCAACCTTCAATAATGTTGCAGGTGATCTCCTATAATGTTGTTGTTTGTCTCTGTGTTTTGATTTAGATTCAATTTTCACAAGCTTCAATTAAATGCTAATTAAAGTTGTTGTTTGTGTCTGTGTTTTGGAAAATTGTGCAATGCTTTTGCATACTATATAACCTCATAATGTTTTCTATGATTACTGGAAATGCAATGGAAACTTGGAAGGGCCCTGCAGGTAGAGGATCACTGTCCTCAACATGTCGCAAATTTGCAAACTTGATACATCCATGAACAAGTGAACAGCCATTGCTTCCAAGCTAGAGAGAGACAGGCTCAACTGGATATATGGAGGCTTCATCTTTGTAAGTATTGTAACTGAATGTAGATTGAATACTATTATAAAACTACAGTATTACATATGTTTGCAGCACTATTATATATTGAACAAGTGTCTAATGTTAACAAAGAGGAATTGATTTTGGTGATTTCAATTACTAAGATTCTATTATTTCATTGATTTTGGTCTAGAAAATAATACTCTGTTCACTTATGTACTGAACATACTAATATGTGTGGCATACTGGCATTGCATCGGAGGAATTGATTTTGGTGATTTCAATTACAACAGATCTCTATGACTTTCTGTGAACTTGATTATATTTTCAATCTGACACCCATTCTATATATCTAAGGATATACTGCAAAAGTCCGTTTTCAAGACGGTTCTGAAAATTTTCATACAATTGATACCCATACAAAATGCATTTTAAGACCGTGCTGTGCACTCGTATATCATATATCGTATATACATAATACTATATATATATATATATATATTAGAACGTGGAGATGCATTTTGAACTGAACATTATCATTAAAATATATTGAAATTATAGCAGCATCAAATGTGAAAATTACATATATTATAGAAAACTAAACACAAAGTAGAGCTTCTCTAATTAGTTCTCATAAAACGCAAAATAGAATATAATGTATTCACAAAAGTGAGCAGCAGGATTATAATTCCCACAACAGTTCCGGTGCCTTTCCAAGGATTGCTGAAATATACACTTTTCAAGGTGGCTTTGGCTTTATGATACCAACTCTTGTGGTGTCGTTTCAGATCTTCAGCCATGTCATAGTAACAAGAAGAAGATTTTGATGTTTGTAAGCAAAAACCGTTGAACTTCTCCACTATCGCTTTACTTTCTCCGAGACAGTTGACAATTATTTCTTTCTCGATGTTAGGGTCGAAAATGAACCTTCGTTTACGGGGTTAAAGTACTTGTATATGTATGTTCGAAAGTAAGAGAATGAAGCAAACTATGATTTTTATTAACCGATGTAGAAGTAAACTCCCACTTCTCAAGGGATTACACAATGTCTTGCTCTTTTAGAGAATGTTAGGTTAAGAATTCAAAAAAAATTGCCATTGATGGTAAAAATGAGGGTTTATATAGCCCAGGTTCTGACACCTCAGGCACGTGTCGAGGGCTCAATGGTCGAGTCCGACAGCTGTCTCTGCATGGTCAGGTACGACATGGTCATAAATATCACCCTCCGAATGTACCTTCAGTGTTTAATTGTCGGTGGAATGAGAGTCCGAGTGAAAGAAGTATTAGGAATTACACTCCGAGAAATATTATCGGACCTTCGACCCAGGGGAGGAGGGAAATAATCGGAGTTTGAAGAAGTTCACAATCGGGTACAGCACTCGATAAGCAAATCAGCATCCTTTTCTATATATATGAGGAAATCCATGAAAGCAATGTAATAGCATACGTGGGTTTCCTTTGGATAGTGGCACTGCTCTAGAGCCATCACGTTTCGAATCAAAGGCTCTGTCCAATCATTCACCATAATGCGTGGAATTTTTAGCTCATATTTTTTGCAAAATGGGAGTTGTAACTTGATGCAACTCCATTTTAATCCACGCTTACGGCCATTATCAAAGTTTAGATCAAGCAAGCAATGTTCATTCAAAGCCCCCTTAAGTTTAAACCTCACTCCAGATGCATCTAACTTGGTTGCACAAGGAAGATCTACTACTTTGCCTTGGATCTTCGACATCGGACGGTCTTCTATTAGAAAATATCTTCTCAAATCAGTAAAATGTTTGACATTAAACCCATCCATCTTGCTAATATCATACGATTTATACCCAAAGAAGTTGCAAGAAATATGAAGAAATGGAGGATCCGTAGAGGAGGAGCCTATATAACGGCAAAAATCAAACCCATTGGTAGCTGACCTGTATAATTCATGGAGAACAAAGTATGGAAACTGATTTTCGAGCAATTGTAAATCTAGTTTTATGGTATTTTTGTAACGTGGTTTTTCCAATAAAAAATCAGCAACTGTATGATAGTTTCTCAAGAAAAGCTCAATGATGAAAACAACATCGTCTAGAATCATATCCACAAATGGATCACTTTTAAGCAAAGATGGCTGTTCATAACAATTACGAATTTTTATTTCCTGACTCTTGATGTAGAACTTCATTTCCTCCCATTTTTCATTACCTTTTCTTTTAATAAATTCATGTTTATATCTCTTTTTCTGTTTTTGCATATCTTTCAATTCGTATTTGCCTTTGCCATGGTGAAGAGGATCTATTGAGATTACCTGAGGAGTGTAAGCTTTTTTATGTATATTGCGGAGATCTATAGGAACCTTATAAATACAACACTCAGGCTTAGGTTCCCACCAATCATTAAGAACGTCAATTATCACCTCTTCAGATCCATTCTGGCGCACATCAGGAGAAGGATTTGCTGAATTATTTGTGTTGGGCATTTCCAAGCTCCCTGGTAAACAAATTAACAGTTAAAAACTGACCACTCCTAAATGAGCACCCACAATAGTACAGGGCCGTGGGAATAGCACAATGATAAATAAGATTCGTTCCTCAAGGATTGATGTATTGATTACCACAATTGATTGATTAACTACTATTTAGACAAACAAAGATATGGTGATGGAATTATACTACTCAACTTCAACTAGATTAAACATATACTAAAATGCAATAATTTAAACTAGGCAAGCAAACAAACTAAAGCAAGTCAAACACAAGCAAGTGATTGTATCTCTTATGGGAAATTAGACTAAGACCTTGAATCCACCTATCCAATTCTCATTAATTCTAGGCTCATCATTGAAGTAAGGTATGCAAGTGTATGTGTAGATTCGTGATACCCTCAATTAGTCTCTAACCTCTCTCAAGTGATAAAGACAATATTTATATGCATCAACAACCTATTTCTCAATGGTTATCCGAACTACAAATAAATTCATTAAGTTTCATGGCACACAAATGAATCCTAGAGGCTAGCATCGCATATCTCTATCTTACCAACCTTTATCACTCATTTCATCGAGCACGTTGTGTGCTTCTCCTCTCGGTGCTTCACACAACAACCAAATAATTACTAAATGCTAGCTAGACATTCAATAATGATTAAGAACATGAAATAAGCATACACAACACAAGCAATGATGATAAAGTGATGGCCTTGATTAATAATTCATGGAAAAGGCTTCATCTTGGCCTTAGCCAAGGAAGTTTAGTTCATAGTACAATAAATGGCTACAAAATATGAGTAATAAGTACAAGCCATAATCAAAGATGAATAAATGTAAAGAGAGAAAGGTTTAGAGTAAACTAATGTGAAGAACTCCTCCTCTCTTGCTTGGTTGTGCTAGACTTCTTCTCTCCTTGACTTTTCTTGCTCCAATGTGTGGTTTTTATGGTGGGTTTTGGTGAGAAAATGAAGTGGTGAGGTGAGAAATGAGTTTGGATGATGATTTGATGAAGGATGTGGGTGATTTAGTGAAGGATTTTGGTGAAAGAAGTGTTCTTGGATGTTTGGAAGTGATTTTGAGGTATTTGGAGCTTAAGGGTCGTGCTAGAGGTGTGTTAATTGGGACTGAAATGAGGTATTTATATGTATGGAAATAGGGCACGAAACCCTAGACAAACTGCCCAGAAAATTGTCTAACCTCTGTTCACCCGCTCTACGTAAGGCGGGTGAAGGGCAGTTTTTTTGATTTTTGCCTTTCGACCGCTGTTCGTAGAGCCAATTTTGGGCGATTGAGAAGCGGTGGTCTTCTGGAGTGAATTTCGCTGTTCACCCGCTGTTCGTAGAGCGGGTGAAGGGCGGATTTGCTTTCAAATCTTCCAAAATTTCCAGATTTGCCCCAAACTTCTTCTATCTTTGGTAAAATGCCCCTGGAAGCTAAGAGTCCTGCACAAACTTATTTTAAGTATCAAATACTTGGTTTTACCCGGAAAACGGATGCAAAAAGATAGGAAACGGGGCTACACTGAGTGTATAAATGGGCAATATAAAAAACCGATCATAATTAGAAGGAAAAAAAAAAAGTTTTAATGCGGGTTGATCAATAGCAAAATCGATGGAAAAACAAAAGCAGCGGAAAATTATTCTTATGCAACTATATATGATAAGTATTATATGTTGTTACTAAAGCTACAGTGAACCGAAGAGAATCTCTAGGATGCATGGGCACTATGATAAGTATTCCATGCATCTCTGGTTGAGATCCTAAAACGTGACCAATTTTATCATATGGTACGGCCTTATCTAGGATGCATGGGCATTATTCTAGCTCCCACAGCACCCGAACTAGATTTTCAGTGAACGTACGTCAGGAATAGTACAATGATGAGAGAGTGGTAGGAAAAAAACCTGAATATTTTGGCCGTACATAACTACAGTATAGACCCGAGTTCCTCTTCTGAACTGTTGAACAGTTAGTACCTATATTTCTCTCTTTCCCAGCCGGTTCTCTCTTTGATGGTGATGCATGTAAACTATACACATCCACCTCTATTTATAATCATGAGTTTGATAAATTATATAACAGTAATGTTACAAAATTCAAAAACATTATCCAAAAAATCAACTTAAATGTTACACATCATCACCTCTCAACAGAGCTGGTAATGTATCTCCCTTCCACATGAGTGTTGAGGGGTTCAAATCCCACTATGCGTATTTTATAAGCATGTGTGGGGAGTTTTCTTCCCGGGTTATGGGAAATAGTTATCTCCCGTTATGGGAGTAGATATTTGGGCCGCACATATATTGTTTGATCTCGACAGATCCCGGTAGTCCTATTGTAATATTTTTTTTAAAAAGTTACATTATTCCATCCATAAATACTTTAGATTTGAAATTTTAAACACTAATTTTTTTTTTCGATACTGAATTTTCACATTCAATATTTTAGTATTTCATGGACCACTCATGACAGTTATAAAATAGTGATGTTGAGGCTTATTATTTAAACACGTATTTTCTCCCTTTCACATGTACTCATCGTGTTACACACAATAGCAAGAAGGGTACGTTTTGTTGTCTATTGTGATAATTTTGGATATAATAATATACAATATGAATCCCATTCCTTCCCGATAAAGCAAAACTTAATTATCCATATATATATATATATATAAATCAAAGATTCAAATTTAGAAAAATAATAATAATAATTCTCTCTAGCATAACTACTCAGCAACTACACAATTCATGTATAGTTATATATATAGATATATATATATATAGTAATTTTCTAGAGCGGGAAATCCTGCACGGGATCGTCGATAGCTACCATAGCTATTGGATTGCTACCGTACTTATTGGATTACTACCAGTAGCAATCCAATAGCTACGGATAGCTATCAATGATTCCGTAAAGGATTTCCCGCACTTAAAATTTTTCGTATGTGTATATATATATATATATATTTGGATAATTAAGTTTGCGACTTAGTTAGACTTGAAAGGGTTGGGTCTGCCGTTTGCACTAAATCTCTAGTAAGTGTGCGTAATTTATTCTCAATTGTATCTAATACTTTGGTGCAAATTCTTTTGTTGTTTCAATTTCGTTTGTTCTTCATCATTTTGATAGTCTATTGATTGATTGATTATCTGAATAGCTGATCTTTTATTTGGAGGTCATAACAATCAATTTGGTAATTGATTCAATGGAAGCATGAATTCTTGTTGGTTGATTTGTATTTAAGCAATGATACTGCTACTAACCATGGATTTAAGTGTTTCTAGGTTATTATTAATTCAAGCTATAGTGTAATGTTTTCAGTTGAATTAGATTGTTGTCTTTTAGAGAATAATTTGATCATAGTGAAGTAGATGTCCTTGATTTACAGAATTGTTACATTAACCTAAATTTTTCGTAGCTGATTAGTTTTGGCTACCTCCTTGTTGGATCACTTCAACCTCCAATAATGTTGCAAGTGATCTCCTATGAGCAAACACTATAATGTTTTGGCACTTGAAACTCTTAGTGGGTTAAATGTATATGATGCTTCTGTAGTTTAATTTGTCTTTGATTTTGATTCAATTTTCACAAGCTAAGCTTCAATTAAATGTATATATGTGATTTTTTCATTTTTTTTTTTTGAATTGTGGGAGGTGTATTCGAATTTGAGACCTCAACATTTGTTGAGATATGTCATATGTAGTTATCACCAAGCTCTGTGGTTATCACCAGGATATGCATGTGACCCTTAATAGTTGTATAAGAAAAATCTTATTCCCCATCTTCGATTTCTAAATTTGTAATTAACAAAAAAAAATACTAACGATTGATTTTCCAGTAATTTACTACTCCTAGCTGCACCATAAAATTATAGTTATATTTGAAAGGGGATTATCAATTTAGTCCCTAACTTTTAATGAAATATCAAAATTTTAAATAAAATAAAATTGGATCAAACAATATTAAGTGCCCAAAAAACCTGAATATTTTTGGTAGGATAGAAAGCCGTGGTTTTGAAAGCACCAGAGAGTTCCTCCACCGTTTTATTCTCTCCCTCTCTGGACTCTGGGTGATATTTTTATTTGCTTTGACTTTCACTATATATATGAGAAATGATATATATAAAATGTTAAGTTTGATAAAATAAAAGGTTTTTAGAAAATAATATCTGTATGGAGTCTCTCTCGCTTTCTCTCTTCCACCCATTTGATATCTCCCTTGACATATACTACAACTAATAAACACCATGGCCCATGCATTTAAAGTAAAAAATGAGTTTTTGCGCGCCGTTTTGTTTGTACTGAATTTTCACAATTAATATATTATAGTAATTCATAAGACCACACTTGACAAATATAAATCAAAGAGTGATGTCAAGGCTTGTGTGAACTCATTCTTCTTTTCACATGTCATCGTGCTTACCTACAAGTATTTGGGTGGAAGCACCGGAAGAACAAGACAAACGACAGACATAAAATGGAAGAGAGAAATTCATATTATTTTGTACTGATCTTTTCTTTCTAGCTATCTCAAATAATTTACTGTTAGTATCATAATAGATTACCGGCCCATACGATAGTTGGACTAATTTTTGAAACAATGTAATAGTTAAGGTTTATTTAAATTGGGCCGAATCTGTTTTTATCCAAATACCCGGCCCAAAACCCATGAGCTGGAAAGAGACTATGCCCAACGGTGCCGTTTTATAGGGGATTCCCAATCGTTAGAAAACGCATTGACGCGAAACCCACATGCACTGATGTGGATGGCACGTGATAAGGCCAACGTGGATATGTGTTAACAAGTCCGCAAACATCGATGACGTGCCCACACACGTCAATAATTGGCGTTGACGTGTCCTATCACATCATCATGACTTTGCCGACGTGTCATGACACGTAAGTAGGTCGGGGGAGGACGTGACCAGCACGTGAGCAATTTCTTTTGTGGAATCTCAGTTTCAGTCTGAGCTGCTGTCACCGCCATTTCAATGGCTCTTCGGTGTATTCTCAGTCAGTCAGCCGACATTGAGACTTGAGAGGAGGAATGGGTCTGCACTACATCTCTGGTAAGTGTTCGTAATTTATTCTCAATTGTATTGAATACTTTGGTGGTGGCCTCCGTTCAAATTCTTTTGTCTTTTTGATGGAGTCTGTTGGTTGATTATCTGAATTTGCTAATCTTGTATTTGGAGGTTATTACAATCAATTTGGTTCAATGGAAGCATGAATTATTGTTGGTTGATTTGTATTTAGCAACGGTACTTAATTCAAGCTGCTGTAGTATATTGTTTTTCGGGTGAATTAGATTGTTATTTTTTTAGGGAATCAATTGATCATATTGAAGTAGATGTCTTTGATTTACAGATTTGCAGGTAATCTCCTATAATGTTGTTGTTTGTCTCTGTGTTTTGATTTAGATTCAATTTTCACAAGCTTTAATTAAACGCAAATTAAAGTTGATGTTTGTCTGTGTTTTGGTAAATCAGCATTCGCAAATTTGCAAACTTGATACATCCATGAACAAGTGAACAGCCATTGCTTCCAAAGCCAGAGAGAGACAGGCTCAGCTGGATATATGGAGGCTTCATCTTTGTAAATATTGTAACTGAATGTAGATTGAATACTGTTATAAAACTACACTATTACATATGTTTGCAGCACTTGAAACTGCTTATGAGAATTAGAATCTGGTGAGTTCTTTTCTTTTCTTTTCTTTTCTTTTAATGTCATCGATCATGTATAATTACAGTTCCTTTTTATGATACATGAGGTTAGTTACATGCATGTTCAATTCGATTGAGGGTCACCAGTTTCCAGTAAATACAAACTCACAAGTGCATCAAAATATAATTGGTTACTGGTTTCTCTTAAGAGAGTTTGTTTTGTGATCAATATTTGTTCATAATCTACTCATTGTACTTGTCTATCAATGATTTACTTGTTGAGGAACTTGCACTAGTGGTTGTCGAATATAGTGGAGCTGCCTTTTCTAGTTTCTACCAGTTCATTGCCAATTGGATGCTATGCATACATGTACTGTTGCATTAACAATTGTGTCTACACTCTACACTACATTCAGTATTTCTTACAATAGTTTTACCTTCTACAGTTGATTTATTTGAGCAAAAGCTAACATTGTACACGCACTAATTTCTAGCGGCTCGAAACAGAAAACCGACCAACTAATGGCGCTGGTTCTGCTTCTGATGATGATCATGATCATGATCATGGTCGTGATGTTCCTTTACTCACCAACAGCCAAAGCTTAAACAAGATTAAAGAGGTTAAGACATCAAGTAACGCAGATGGTGGAGCAAATAATGTGAGCAGCAAATTTCCAGGTCCAGGCGTGACCAACTGGCATGGATATGTTACCCCTGCCCCTGCCCCTGTAGCCCTGCCCTTGCCCCAGGTCCATATTATCTACCAGCTATGCATCCAACGCCGATGCCTCCATATATGCTGCTGCTCAATAATTGTTTTTTTCCGGTCGAGGCCTCTGCCGATGATGAACCCCATGATCCACTACATCAACTATGAGGATAATCACCGGGTAATATTGAACTGTTTGATTGTGTTTTTACATTTTTTTTTTTTTGAACAACAATTTTATAAAAACGGCCTGGGAAAGGCCAAGCAGAGGGTAACCGGAAACACAAACCACACACCAGATTGTGTTTTTACATTCCAAACATGTTTGGACATACAATACAAGCATCAATACAAGCATCAATTGTGTTTTTACATTTGATGCTTGTATTGTATGTCCAAACATGTTTGGAATATTAAAAATGCTTGTATTAGACATTAAATCCTCTCTGAAATAATATGTATTCATCTTCAATGTAAAATTGTATATATTATTAATTAATTGAGTCACTTAAAGTAAAAAAAAAAAACAATATAATTAAATACAAACACACATGATCAATTTTTTTATGTGATACTCGATTTTGTACATGTGACAATGAGATAATTTAATTTAAAACTCTATCATCATTTGTCAATATTACAAGTTTGAAATATAAAGTTGAGATTCCTACATTATCGATATAAAATAGATAATTAATAAATTATAGGACATTATACAGAAAATGACCCTTTGAAAAGATTAATTTATCTCATAGTGTGCATCTCAATTTCCACTTTAATTGTGGATTGTTAAAGTTTCCCCATATTCATTTTATAAATATGTATCAAGAGTTTTGTTTTCGATATCATGAGAATTTATAAATATCTTCATTCATCGATTTGATTTGATGTCAGATTTTTAAAAATAAGTTAGGGAAGTTTTGCCGATCGTTTTCATTTAATGAGAAACTTTTGGTAGGTCTCTTTTGATTGTGAAATATGATAACTTGGATGTTCGCGTAACTTGGATATTATGAGGATGACATAATTGTTGAATTGGTCAATAATTAGTGGCAGTGTCAATAATTGTGCTTTTTGTTTTTGTTTTTTTCGTTTATTTTTTTCGAAGCATTATTGGACCCCCCCCTTTTTTTTTTTTTTTTTTTTGTGAAAGGAGCATTATTGGACTTATGGTTGGAAATATAACTGGTTGGACTTGTGGTTGGACTTGTGGTTGGAAATATAACTGGTTGGACTCTTTAGTATTAAATATAAACATTTTCCCTCACCTATATTCATCAAAGAGAGAACCAGCTGGGAAAGAGAGAGATATCGACAGTTCAGAAGAGGAACTCGGGTCTATACTGTAAGGCCAAAATATTCAAGTTTTTTTTTCCTACCACTCTAAAATCATTGTATAAGAATAATTTTCTGCTGCTTTTGTTTTTCCATCAATTTTGCAATTGATCAACCCGCATCTAAACTTTTTTTTTTTTTTTTTTTCCTTCTAATTATGATAAGTTTTTAACTGTTAGTTTGTTTGCCATGATCAAGACCAGGGAGCTTGGAAATGGCCGACTTAAATAATTCAGCAAATTCTTCTTCTGATGTGCACCAGAATGGATCTGAAGAGGTGAAAATTGACATTCTTGAAGATGATTGGTGGGAACCTAAGCCTGGGTGTTGTATTTATAAGGTTCCTATAGATCTCCGCAAAAAAAATGAAGAAGCTTACACTCCTCAGGTAATCTCAATAGGCCCTCTTCACCATGGCAAAAACGAATTGAAAGATATGCAAAACCAGAAAAAGAGATATAAACATATATTTAAAGAACGAAAAGGTAATGAAAAATTGGTGGAAATGAAGAGCTACATCAAGAGTCAAGAAAAAAAAATTCGTGATTGTTATGAACAGCCATCTTCGCTTAAAAGTGATCAATTTGTGAATATGATTCTAGACGATAGTGTTTTCATCATTGAGCTCTTCTTGAGAAACTATTGGAATGTTGATGATTTTTTATTGGAAAAACCACGTTACAAAAATACCATCAAACGAGATTTACAATTGCTCGAAAATCAGCTTCCATACTTTGTTCTCAATGAATTATACATGTCAGCCATCCAAGGGTTTGACTTTGGCCCTTATAAAGGCTCCACCTATACGGATCCTCCATCGTTTCTTGATATTTCTTGCAAGTTCTTTGATTATAAATCGTATGCAGATTTTAGCAAGAAGGAAGGGTTTAATGTCGAACATTTTACTGATTTGAGAAGAAATGTTCTAATGCAAAACCATCCGACGTCGAAAACCCCAAAAAAAGTTGTAGATTTGCCTTGCGCAACCAAGTTAGATAAATCTGGAGTGCGCTTTAAACCATCCGACGTTGAAAATGAAGATCGCTTGCTTGACCTGAATTTTCTTACTTGCAAGCGTGGATCAATACTCCCATTTTTCAAAAAATATGAGCTACACATTCCACGCATTATGGTTAATGACTGGACAGAGGTTTTGATGCGAAACGTGATGGCTCTGGAGCAGTGCCACTATCCAAAGGAAACCCACGTATGCAATTACATTACTTTCATGGATTTCCTCATCAACACCGAAAAGGATGCGGATTTGCTTATCGATAAAGGAATAATTGTCAACTGTCTCGGTGAAAATAAAGCGATAACGAGGATGTTCAACAATTTTTGCTTACAAACATCAAAATCTCCTTCTTGTTACTCTGAACTGGCCGAACGTCTGAATACACACTACAGGAGTCCGTATCATCATGCCAAAGCCACCTTGAAAAGTGTATATTTCGGCGATCCTTGGAAAGGCACTGGAACTGTTGTGGGAATTATAATCCTGCTGCTCGCTCTTGCGAATACAGTTCATTCTATGCTGCGTTTTTATATGAAATAATTAGAGAACCTCTACTAATTTGTATTAGTGTTAAATCATGTGTCTTTGTTTGGATTTCAATAATATGTAATTACGTGTCATCTTCACCGGACTAATCTCATATCGTCCATGTAATTAAGGTTGTCTATGTGATTTTGCATTTGATGCTGGTATTTCAATGTATTTTAATGATAGTTTTGAGTTGAAAATTCCTCTCCTTATTACTATTATTATTATTATTATTATATACGGTGTTCTCTAGTCAGGACGTCCAACCACAGCCACACATTCACATTGGACCCACAGTCACTCATTAACAAATATTCACACCCAATATGAATATGTGGTTGTGGTTGTGGTTGGACGTCCGGACTTTATAATTTCAGGACGTCCTTACTAGAAAATCACCACACATATATATATATATCAGGACGAAGAATATAGACCATAAATTATGGAGAAATTTTGACAAGTGCATACACTTTGAGTCAAAGTATGCAAATCTAGTGGTCCACATTCTTCGTCCTGATATATTTATTGTCAGGACAAATTAATAATAAAAAATCTGTATATATATATATAATATTTTTCTAATCATGACCGTCCTGACTTTATAATTTCAGGACATCCAACCACGGCCACACATTCACAGTGGGCCCATAATCCCACATTAACAAATACCCACACCCAATATAAATATGTAACTATGGTTGAGCGTCCTTAACTTATAATTTCAGGACGTCCTTACTAGAGAACCACTATATATATATATATATATATATATATATATATATATATATATATATATATACAATCCCGATCTGGTTAGTGTATCCTGATATAACTTTATCAGGATATTGAATGTGAGCCACTAGTTTTGACAAGTGCATACACACTTGAGTCAAGGTATGTAAAACGAGTGGCTCATATTCAATATCCTTACGAAGTTATATCATGATGCACTGACTTGAAATTATATATATATATATATATAGTAATATGTTTATATGAGTACACTGTACGTATTAGTTAAGGAAAAATCAACTAAAACTGTAAAAATTATAAATGATAAATCTCTAAGAGCAACTCCAATCGGTGTTTTATAATAGCACATAGTACATTTTTCAAAATATATATATATATAATTCCTAAAATGTTTTTTAGTGCTGTGATGAAAAATATTGGCGCTCTACTCTTCACAAACGCAAACCTTTTTTTTACTGTCACATCAATCAAATCTTCCTTTATTTTAATTTTTTTTTTAATTTAATCATTTTATATTTAATTAAAATAATATGTATTCTCAAAAAATATACCATTGAAAAGATCTCAAAAATGACACCAATATTGATATATACATTCAATTTATTTAATTTACTTATTAATTATATATTAAAATAATGTTAAACTTTTATAATAATTTCAACATTTATTGGAAGAATATTCTTTGAAGATGATGCTATTTGGTGTTGAACATTAGAGTGGAAAAAAAATTAGTGTAAGCATATTCACAGAAGATTCCCATGCAACTCCAAATTGGAGTAGAGTTTGGTGTTTAGCTTTGTTTGATTTTTCCACTTAATATTGAATGACACTTAATGTGGTCCGTTCAATTATTTTGTTTGATTTTTAAATTGTTAAAATCACTTAATAAACCCCTAAAAACACTTGTTTTGAAACGTGAAAATTTTTCACTTAACAAAAATCAGTGGAATTTAATACAAAGTTTTACTTCCAAAAATATCCTTACTAATTTAATCTATTTCCAATTTTATCTTCCGTTAAAACCCTAATTGTATTAATACTTTTTTTTTCCTTCTCAAGTCATTGAACTTGTAATTGGGTTACAATAATTGTAGAATACCAATAATTTTTTCTTCTGAAAAGATGAGAGAGAGAAAGAGAGTTTGCTAGAGAGAGAAGGCTTGATTCCCTTGGCCGTGAAGAGAGTCGGGAAGCAATTAACGGTAGAACTGTGAAAAATGATTTTCAGGAAAGGTTTGGTTTCAATCTTCATTGATAATTTGAATCCTTGCTTGGATTCGTTGGGTTTGTGAGGGGTTTTTCAAGCTTTATGGGAAGGTCAGAGATGTGTTTTTAGCTTCGAAAAAGAGTTCCCGAAGAAGCATTTTTAGGTTTGTTCACCTTGAGTCTATGGAGGAAGCAACCAAGGTGGTGAAGATGGTGAATGGCATGGTGGTCCACGGCTAGCCTATTAGAGCGCAAGTGGCCACTTTTGGATGGAATAGTAGAAGACCTCCTCTGCCAAGGCATATGGTAAGCATGGCGTGGAAAGGATGTCGGGGGTTAAAGAAAAGGATGGTGGGGAGAGTTTTCAGAAGGTCGGTTTTGAAAGTAAGAGATCTTTCGTGGAGGTGCTGTCAAGAAACCAGAAGTGTAGCTCAAGGGTCAACGAAAAGGTGGGGGGAAAGTGGTAGAGATGTCGTGGAATTGCTAAGACAATGAAGTTGGCTGGTTGTCGAGTGATATGTTCATAAATACGCTTTGCGTATCCCCTTAATTCCTACATGGTTTGAAGTTGGCTAGGGATATTAGTATTTGGCCAATTCCTGTTGAATTGGATTCACTCTCCATGGTTAATCTCATGCTTTCTATTTTCAGAGTTAGGAGTTTTCATTCGAAAGATTCTAGAATTGAAAATTTTGTATCATCTTTCTGATTTTTGTTTTGTTCGAAGGCAAGCTAATCAAGTATCCCATGATTTAGCTAATTTTGTGTTACTTTCGAAACCCTAAAATTTGATTTTTCATGAAACTAAATTTTCAATTCACATTCAATATTATAGTAAACTAGGTATTAGGGCACATGCAAGGCATGTGCTTAAATTAGTATTTGAGTTTCATATTTGCAAATATACATATCCTTGAAAAATAAGACATGTTAATATAACACAATATAATTTTAATTCATGTAAATGTTATTACATTGATATAACACCCTGAGGAAGTTTTAAATTCATGGGTTTGACAAGAAGCTTTTATACACTTGCCTCAAAAGAGATTCTTCTCACGATGATTTAACAATGGTAATCTATATACAATTGTTTGCAACTTTTATTGAACATCTCAACAATTTAAATTCAACAACTAAATTATATTTTTTTACATCTAAAAGTACTTTTCGACTAAATTGTATAAATTGTGATGAAATGATTATTTAAATCTTTAATAATCGATATTCATATCTTCCTTATCAGATGAATCCACCGCTTGCAGTCAAATCCATTTTATTTTATTTTTTCACTTTACAAATTTCCCCTGCATATATATTTATATTTAAGTCATCAAGTTGCATGTCAACCATATCATTATGTGTCACTATTACTAAGACATTTCTATTAAGTAATTCTACAAACTCAAATAAATTCCATTTAAATTCATAATAATTGGGGTAAACTATTTAACAATAATTTAACCTATTTAAAATTGTAAATTATGATAAATCTTGGAAATTACTATACAATCTCTGTTGTGTTACTATTACTAAGACATAAGAAAATTTAAGGGATGTTATAATCAAAATCTTACTAAAACCTATTTATTAAGTAATTATATAAATTTTAAGGGTAGTATTTATAATTTTCTAAGTGTAATTATATACATTTAAAGGGTTGTATATGTAATTTTACATTCAAACAAAAAATGAATGTTAGAATCCATCGACATACTCACACTTTTATATATAGTAAGGATATTGCAGCAACTCAACAATATAAATATAAATTAAATAGTGATGTCAAGTCTTAGTTAAACTCTATATTCTTTTCATTTGTTGTGTCACTACTATAAAATAATGATGATTTTTAAAATACGTCATAAGTTATGATACTTTTTAAAATGATATTTTTTTTTTAAACCATCATTCTATTATGTTAGTTTTTACCGTAACGTTATGATACTTTTTTAAAAATCATCACTACATCATAATGGTTTTTAAAAACAGTAGCTTTCTATGCAAGACCCTAGCTGCCATCCATATTTCCCGGAAAATGCATACTACAAAACGAAACCTAAACAGACTGCTGTTTTGTTAATGGCAATACAACTGGTGGGTGCCCGGATCAAATATATATCTACTACAGACAGTCTCGATTGAGAATATCAACGAAGCAGTAAACGCGAAGTTCGATCACATCGTACGATGGATGGATGCATGCAGCGGAAAATCATGGTAACGAGACCCACTCCAAAATTTTGCGAATCCCCGTAATATGATTCTCTTGGAACTCGGTGTAAGTGACTTATAGCTGGCAAATTATTGACGTGGCACGTTACATTACTCTACGGTTATTCAGGTCCGTTAAAGTTGAAGTTGCCAAAGCAACAAATTTTACACACGTCACTTGCTAACGGACAAAAATAGTTAACTGGCTCCCACAAACGGACATTGCGTGGCAACATAATGTGCATTATTGAGTAGCTATTTGTCGGACGGTTAAGGCTAGTTATCGTAGATGTGTCTACGTGAATTTAATGGGCCGCACTCAACCAGCTGGGAAGAAATTTCAAACTTGATATTTATGGGTTGGTTCATAATGACGGTTTTCATATTATGATGGTTTTTATATCATGGTTTATAAACCTCATTTTATAATTATATTATTGAATTAAAATTATAATATAATAGAAAAATTCAAATTTCTTCAAAAAAAAAAGAAAAAAAAAAAAGAAAAATACAAATAAGTATTAAAAATCGATTATATAGAGTTAAAAATGATATAATAAGCCTTTAAAAATGTTATATTAAAAAGTTAAAAAGTAACCTAAAATTGAAGGAGGAAAAATAGAATGTTAAAAAATAATTTAATATAGAAATAGGAAAACTAAAAAGTTAAAATATAACTTAAAACTAAAAAAGGGAAATAAAAAGTTAAAAAGGGAAGGAATGAAACAAAATGAGTCTCATATCATTACTGTTAGGTTTCTACAAGTCTACCCAGTGACAATCCAATAGTAATGGTGGGACCCATTTTGTTTTCCACCTCTCCTTTTTAACCTTTTATAATTTTTTAACTTCTTTAGCAACTCCAATGAACACACCATTTCCACCAAACACACTAAAAAAACTCCTCCAACCAATACACCATCCACACCAATTAATATTTGATAGAGGAACAGTGCTCACCAAACTTGATGAGCACTGTTCCTCCACTAAGATGTCAAATCAGCATTTATATTTTATAAAAATTACTAATTTAACCTTTTTACACTTAATTATAACAATATGTATTTCCAAAAAATATACCGTTGAAAAGATCTCGTTGAGATCTTTAAAATGATACCCACTTTGATATATATATTACACCATTAAAATTATTCAATATTGTATAAATTAACTAATATAAATTAATTGGTATTGTATAAATATTTATTTGAAGAATATTCTTCAAAAATGCTCTTTTGGTGTGAAATTTGGTGTAGATACATTGGAGTGAAAAAAAAAAAATGGTGTAAGCAAGATACTCTTTTTATGACAAGTTGGTGTAAAATTTGGTGTATTGGGTTGGAGATGCTCTTAGTGCTTTTAGAGTTGGTGTGGCCGTGTAGGCTTGTAGCCCTCATTCCCATCTCAAATCAATTTATTTTTTTAAAGACTAATTGGCACTGGACCCTAAATTATACGTGAAGTTGCAAACTATCCTATAAATATTTTTTTAAACCCCTATAACCGTTGGAAATTGGTAATAATGGACAGAATGAGGACGAAGATTTTTTAGAAAAAGAAAAAGATTAATAAGTTTAAGTAACAAAAAATTGAAGCAACAAAAAAAAAATTGAAGAAGATTTTTTTAATTATTTAAGTAAATATTTTTTAATATTTTTAAATAATAAAAGAAAAGATAAATAAGTTTTCAAGGGTGGTTTAGTTATTTCGGGATACAAATGTGGTTAAAAGTTAAAGTTAACAAAAGTTAAATGACGGTAGGGTATATTTATATAATTATTAGAAAAAAAATGAATATTTATACAATTACACTTAAATTCATGGTTGTTTGTGAAATTTACCCACCAAAATAACCTCTCCCTTTTACCCAATGGCACTATAGACTTTCCATACCCCAATCACATTCCAATTGAGATGTTTGTGTTTGAATAGGTCATTTGTTTGAAAATTTGCTTTATTATATAAATAGAGGATATGTTTGTGCAATTAACCCCACTTTATCACATATAATATCAATTAAATTGTCATGTTATGATTGCAAAAAGTAAAATAAGATTATCATGTATGGAAATAGTGACACAAGTTGAAATGAATTGTCACATATGCAGCAACGCCGGCCCATAGGGGCAGCAAACCCAGCCATTTGCTAGGGCCCCCAATTAGCCCATTTTACTTCTTCTTCTTTTATAAAATCAAGAGTCTCATGACCCAATCTATTTAAGTTTAAAAGGGGCTCATTTCCAAACCTTTTACTGCTTTTATTTATTTGTTTTTCTTTTCAAATCAAGGCCCAATGAACTAATTCAATTAATCAAAAATAAACTTCAACGGCCTAAAGTACTTTTGATTTTGATTTCTGAGACTACACTGTTCAAAACAAAAACAAACAGCAAATTAATTAAAAACAACAACAATGACCTAAAGGCTGAAGTTCTAAATGAATATAAATTTTTTATGGTAGTAGTATAATTAGTAAATTTGCACTTCAGAAAGCAAGAATAATAGAAATTTAAACAATGTTTTGTTTTTATTTTATTAGATACGATAAATATTTTTTGTTTTAATTTATGTGGATTTTTGTATTTGATAAATGAAGAATTATTTATTTAATTTTTTATTATGTTAATGATAATAATTTTTATATGGGGCCTCGATTTTTGATAACATCATTAAATGGATGGGACCCCAAAATATCTGGAGACGGCCCTGTATACAGAATCAGTGACACAAGTTGAAAAGCTTGTATTGCATAGCTTCGGATCAATGCAGCTACAAATTGGGCTTATATCAAAAGCTCATGTATAAAAGAGACGGTAACTAAAGCCCCTATCACAAGTCTTTCATGTAATTAAATAGATACTTTGTTAATAATCCTTTCAAGAGTTTTTATTTTTTAACCAAGACACGATTTTAGAAAAGGAAGTAAAGAAACCATTATCATAATTAGCGTTGGCAAAAAGGCCCGGTTCCAACCATATCCGTATGATACACCCGAACCGCATCTTCAAAATGTCCAAATGATTCTAAACTATCAGATCCACATTAATAGTGGTTCGGTTATGGATTTGTTATTAAATATTTTGTGGAGAATACAGGAAGACAAATCCACTTAATTTTCGCATACTTTTTATATTTTTTATATTGATGAGAAATGATACATATATATAATAGTTTTTATATTGTCAGTTCGTCCTGACAATAAATATATTAGGACAAAGAATGTGAATCATAGATTAAGGAGAAGTTTCGACATGTGCATACACTTTGAGTAAATATATATTTATATATATATATATATATCATTTTTTTTTATTATCAGTTCGTTCTGACAATAAATATATCAGGACGAAAAATGTGGACCACTAGATTTACATACTTTAACTCAAAGTGTATGCACATGTCAAAACTTCTCCATAATATATAAATATATATTTATATATACATCAGATTTTCTATTATCAGTTCGTTCTGACAATAAATATATCGAGACGAAGAATGTGGACCACTAGATTTACATACTTTGACTCAAAGTGTATGCACATGTCAAAACTTCTTCATAACATATAAATATATATTTATATATACATCAGATTTTCTATTATTAGTTCGTTCCGACAATAAATATATCGGGACGAAGAATGTGGACCACTAGATTTACATACTTTGACTCAAAGTGTATGCACATGTCAAAACTTCTCTATAATCTGTGGTCCACATTTTTCGTCTTGATATATTTATTGTCAGGACGAACTGACAATAGAAATACTATATATATATATATATAAACTGTTAGATAAAATATCAGTGGATAAAAAGTTCTTAGAAAATAATATATGTATGGAATCTCTCTCGCTTTCTGATGCAGCGGAATATTCACGAAATAACAATCGATATAAGAAAGGATAAACGATTCGGATCCGTTGATTCGTGCACGAATATCGGAAGTGAACCCTACTATTAATCTGTTGATCCGCGCACAAATACCAGAATAATAGGCTTCAAATTCGTTGATCCACTCAGGATACCGAAATTAGATAAAAGGAGATACTCTCTCTTAAATTTTATTAATCATCAAAAACTGAAAAACAAACAACTGGTTACAATGAATTTAAATAGGAAAATAAACTAAACCTAAAAGATCCAAAATCTTGAATCCTAAACGGATTCAGACTCCTCAAATAACATAAATATAAAAAGGACTCCAAGACTCAATCATAAACTAAAAAGGAAACTAACAATGAAACTAACAAGGACTCAAAAACATCCAGCTCGTCCAGCTCAAGTCTTTGCGCAACAAGATAGATGTCCAAATTTGGGCCTTTTGTGATATATTACGGAGGACGGAGTCTTCATAACATCTGTAGGGCTCGTCTTGGGATTTTCGGAAACATACTATAATAGACGATCCAACCACATATGCCCTCTGTAGAAGTCCACGAAGTTCAGCCCCGCAGCTCTCGTCCAACTCATGGCGTCCAGCTCTCGTCCAGCTCAAGTATTCGCGCAACAAGATAGATGGCCGAATTTGGGCCTGTTGTGATCTGTTACGGAGGATGGAGTCTTCATAATATCTGTAGGGCTCGTCTTGAACTTTCCGGAAACATATTATAATAGACGATCCAACCCCATATGCCCTCTGTAGAGGTCCACGAAGTTCACCCCGGATTTGGTTGGTCCACGCGACCCAAATATGAATTCGCCACCCGCTCCATGTATTCCATTGCCTTAGCTGCTGCTGCATCACTTTCTCTCTTTCACCCATTTGATATCTCCCTTGACATCAGAGCCGACCCTGAGACGGGGCACCAGGGGCGCCCGCCTAGGGCCCAAGGAAAAATGGCTCAGAAAGGGCCTACTTTGTGTGTGTGTGTGTGTGTGTAGTGATCACAACTAAACAAGGGGTCCACTGGTCCAGATAATTATTAATTTTCGAACTTCACGTAATTATATATATATATGTAATAGCTATTAACTTCTTGTTATTCTCAAATCTCGATACCCACTCTGGCACCAGAGACAAAAAACAACTAATTTAGTCTTTAATCATTACTCATATTTTATTATTTTTTCATTAATCATTACTCATCTTTTTCTTTAATATTTATTCATCTTTTACTCACCTCTCACCTCACTCCTCTCTCCGACTCTCTCAGAGTCGACCCTGAGGCGGGGCACCAAGGGCGCCCGCCCAGGGCCCAAGGAAAAATGGCTCAGAAAAGGGCCTACTTTTTAATTTTTTTTTTTTGTGTGTAATGATCACAACTAAACAAGGGGTCCATTGGTCCAGATAATTATTAATTTTCGAACTTCACGTGATTATAAAAAAGAAAAAAAAAATAGCTATTCATTTCTTGTTATTCTCGAATCTCGATCCCCACTTTGGCACCAGAGACAAAAAACAACTAATTTAGTCTTTAATCATTACTCATCTTTTTCTTTAATATTTATTCATCTTTTACTAACCTCTCATCTCACACCTCTCTCCGACTCTCTAAGAGCATCTCCAACCCAATACACTAAATATTACACCAACTTATCATAAAAAGAGCATCTTTCTTACACCAAATGTTTTTTAACTCCAATGTATCCACACCAAATTTTATACTAAAAGAGCATATTTAAAGAATATTCTCCCAATAAATATTTATATAATACCAATTAATTTATATTAGTTAACTTATACGATATTCAATAATTTTATTGACATAAAATATATATCAAAGTGGATATTATTTTAAAGATCTCAACGAGATCTTTCCAACGATATATTTTTTGGGAATACATATTGTTATAATTAAGTATAAAAGAGTTAAATTAATTATTTTAACAAATATTAATTGTTGATGTGACATTTTGTAAAAAAAAAAAAAAAAAAAAAAGAGGTTTAGTGTAGCTACTGTTGACACCAGATTTGGTGAGCACCGTAGCACCACCGAATTTAATTGGTGAGTTTGGTGTGTTGGTTGGAGAAGGTTTTTTGGTGTATTTAGTGTGTTAATTGGAGATGCTTAAGGTCTCAAAATTCTACATTCTTTTTCTCATTTTCTATAACTACATTCTCTCAATGACTCAATCTCTCAGTATCAACTCTTATGTCTCACACTCTCAGTCTCTCACTGCCCCGGCCCCAGGTAATTTCTAATTTGGTTTTTTTTCGTGATTTTTATTTTAATGTTCTATTGTTTGATTTATAATTTAATATTTATTTTAATGTTCTATTCTAATTACGTTTTATTTGTAATGCTCTACGTTTTGATTATAGGTTGAGTGTCATCGTTTGAGAGAGCTATGTAAATTGGTGACTCCTTGCGCATTGACCGCACTTGACCACAGGTCGCCGAAGGTCAAGGTATGTTTTTTTCTTTTTATATAAAATGCACATAGTATGTTTTTGAAATGAAATCAATTATATTATTTTGAATAATAAAAAAAAAACCGATGATATTGATTAATTCTCGCAGTTTAGTTTTTGAATTCCTATTGATTAGTCTTGTAGTTTATTAACATATTAAATTTTAAAATATATTAAAACATTATATATTGAAAAAACTATAAATATGCACTGGGGCCTATCTTTTATATTTTTGTCCCGGGCCTCAACAAAGTCAGGACCGGCTCTGTCAGAGCCGATCCTGGGCCGGGGCTCCAGGGGCACCAGCCCAGGGCCCATGATTTTGAGGGCCTTCAGATACATGAAATCAGTACATATGGTAAGTTTAAAAAAAAAAAAGGCCTATGATGAGTTCAAATACATGTGATAAAAGCCCAAACATTAATAAAATTGCTATACACATGGTCCCTTGCCATAGTAGTGGGCTTTCCTTTGGGAACCCCTCATCATCAAGGTTCAAGACCTAGTGTGTGCATAGAATTATGCAAATTTTCCTTGGCCCATTTAAAAACATGGGTGTTGTCCCACTTTGTGTGGGTGGTTGTCCCTCCTTCGTGTGGGTTCTCTCTTCCCGTCCGTGGGAGTTTCAGTCTGGGCTGCGTTGTTGTTATCTTGTTGTTGTATTCTAATAAAATAATAATAATAATAATAATAATAAAATAGCTATTCTCGGACAGTGGGCTGTGGGCACCGGACAAAAAAACAGCTACCTGTAGTTTAAGAGTATCTCCAATGCTATTATGCATTTGGAGAAAATGGAGTGCCACATAGGATAGATATTGAAAAAGTTAGAAAAACTCTCTCCAATGTTATTATCTAAGTTGAATATAGAGATTATGTGGCCAAAAAAAAGTTGGAGAATATGAAGTTGAGTTTCTAATTCTAGAAACTCTCCTAGAAATGCTGACTAGGATTTCTAACTCATTCCACCAATAAGATTAAAGCAAAGATGAGAGAGAGTGTAATAATTGTTTTATTGTGATTTGACATAAAATGGATGCATATTTGACTTTAGATAATTGTATTAGAGATGTGAATATACATTTCTCTAAAAAAAATTCAAAAGTGGGCCCATAATAAATAGAAATGCTGATGTGACACTATTTAGAAACTCAAAAATGCATATTTACATTGGAGATGCTCTAAGTAAAAAAAACCAGCTACTTTTCATCTTTATTAATTACACATATTTTATTATTTTCCTTTAATAATTACTCTTCTTTATCTTTAATAATTAATCATCCTCTCTTCCTTTAATAACTACTCTTCTTTATCTTTAATAATAAATATATATATATCTCTCTCTCTCTTTCTCTGAACCTCCTCCTCCTCCCTCCCCCCCCCCCCCCCCCCCCCCCCCCCCCCCCCCCCCCCAAAAAAAAATAAATAAATAAAAATAAATTCGACTCTTAGATTTCAATTCTCACACTCTAAGTTTCATACTCCCATTCTCTCTCTCTCTCCCGCACTCTAATTTCTAATTTCGATTTTGTTTGTAACTTTTATTTTAATATTTCGTTATTCTATAATTTCTATTTATAATTTAGGACCAGTTTAGTATTACTTTTAAAAAGTTAAAAATCATATTATTTTATAATTTTGATATAAAATGATGTTTGGTAAAATTTTCAAAAGTAATTAATTGATAATCTGACAAATTTTAATAGTGATTTTGAGAAGTAGGTGGGGGGTTACTTTTTGAAAGTGATTATGGAATAATCTATTTCAGCATTTAATGCATATTTTAAAATATCATTATTATCCTTATGAAATCAAGTTAAAATCATTTATATACCCTATTTCATCTCAAAATTAAATAGTATATTTAAATATTGATTTGATTTATAAAATCTTTTGAAAATATTTTTATTGTTCTTATGGAATTTGTTTTTCCAATTTAAATATTCTATTTAAATATTGATTTAATATATATAATTAATGAAAAAAAAAATGAAATAGGATCCTAAACACATGTATATTTTAGTTATTGTAACTAATCTCACCACTTTTGCAATAAAATTACCAAACATATATATATATTGTTTTTGAGCTATACAGTAGTTTTAAAAATATAATTAACCAAAATATCTGTTGATTAAATTCACAGCCGATTATTCTTTCAACACAACTAACCGTGATTATTATAAAAGTTACAGCAATATCAAACTGGCCCTTAATGTTTATTTTAATGTTCTATTCTAATAATCTTAATGTATTTTATTTGTAAATTATAATGATCTGTTTATTTAATGATATTTTCGGTGACAGATTCAATTTTTATTTAATTGTTTGTTAACTTTAGTTTTATATTGAATTTTCTAGAAAAAAAAAAAAAACCAATCTTGTGGGATAACCGGATAAGCATAGCGGGACTGCCGGACTGGTGGACTTACTGAATCTAGTTGCTTGATTGCTTGACAGTGGGACTACTCCCTTCAAATGTTGCTATAGAACATTTGAAGGGGGCCTATTTTTTACATTTTCGCCATTTTCGCCCCCGGGCCTCGATAATGTTAGGATCGGTTATACCCATACTTTACGGTTTAATAGGTAAATGTGGACCTTTTTTTTAACAGCAGTTTTTATAGAATAAAGGTGGACATATATTTACGATATCATGATTTAATGGTGAAGTTTTATGTTGAAGTTTTCAACCATCAAAGCAATTGACCCTACTAACTTGAGAATAATCTTTAATTACCTAGATTTCTTTTTCATGATATGATTATTTATCTTATTTATATTATTAATACTAGACATTCTAATTTGCTAATTCAGCGGTGATTGCCCTCCTTAAAGTGGTGTCACCGTTGTCATTATGTATAGTATTTAATAAAAATTGAATTCACTTAGAGCGCGTTTACTAATTGGGAATGAAATAAATCGAAATCAAGTTGCACCGGAAAAGGAATGGAGGGGAATTGGAATTAAGTTACTAAATTCAATTCCAACGTTTACTAATTTTGAAGAATTAGAAATATAATCAAATTTGTACAAAGTTGATTACAAAAATACCCTTATATACAAAATAGAGCTATATATATATATATCAATTTTAATAGGATAAAAACTGAAATGCCGGCAGAAAAAAAATACAAACTTATGTCTTCTACGATGAAGGCATGTTATTTTCTTATTCCTTTATTTATTCATTATACATATATATATATACCATGCAACGTTTGAAAGAAGTCGGTATACGATAATTCACAATTATTTTTTTTGTCGCGGTTATGTTTTTTTTTTTTTTTTTAATCAAACTTTTTTTTTTCCTAATAAAATCATTTATATATACATACCAAATTCAAGGTATTCGCAGTTCATTATATATATATATTACAACATAATTTCATATGAGATATTAATGAAAAAAATATATGCACATCTGTTTTTTTAATTTTTTAATTTTATTAATCTTATGTGAGGATAGTTTAGTAAGGACACATGAATTCCCTTTGTAATTAGGAAAGGAAACTTGATTCTTAGGGTGAGTGAGGGGAATCAAGTTCCCTTTCTTTCAGAAACTTAATTCCTGATTTGTGGATGGGGTCCACGGAACTTAATTCCCCAAAATATTAGTAAACAATGTAATTCAAAATTAGGAACTTAATTCCCTTTCCTTGAATGAGATTCCTGATTAGTAAACACGCCATTAGTAAATTTCCATCATATATAGAATTGAAGCCATCCGTGTGAGAGTGTTGTTTTGATTAAAAAACGATCAATCAAACACTACAACATGGGTAAACAAAATCCACAAAAAAAAAATTAAAAAAAAATTACAAAAGTCTTGGAAATTACCAAAAGTCTCAGAAATGACTAAAAGTCTTGGATTTTTTTTTTCACCCAACAAATCTCGAAAATTAGCAAAAGTCTCATAAATTACTTTTTTATTTTATTTTATTATTTTTAAATTTCATCTTCTTCTTAATCAACCTCCAATCCATTAAAGGTTGATTTCAACCTCCATTGGAGTTAATTCGACCTCCATTGAAGGCCGATTTCGGTCTTTCACCTCCATTGATGGAGGATTTTGAAGGAAAAAAAAAAAAATAGTGAAGAAGGTTTCATTGGGGGGCATTTTTAGAAGGTACCCATTTTAGGTGACATTTAAACTTAACTTATTAAAAGAGTAATAGTCTTAAAATACCATCTCAAAAAAGTGATATATAATTTTCGAACCCATGTTTTGAAGGTGTTGTGTGTTGTACTTAATTAACACTGATTGTGACACCAATTTGAGTTTAGATTTAGGATGGTATTTTTGTTGCATTTTAGGGTTCATTGAGATTGGTATCAAATTGTAAATCTTGAAGTTTTATATATTGATGGAAGTCTACTTTATCTATTAAGATTGAACTATTTGTTCAAGTTTTTTGGTAAAGGAAGCAAAGACTCTGTTTCTTATATGTCGCTGAATTGGCAACAGATTGTAAATCTTAATATATATATATTGTATACAATCTGATATATATTATATGGAAGTCTTTAACTATACAAAACCTGTATATACTGTATTAGTAATTAAAATTGTATATAATGTATTAGTAATTAATTGAGCTACTTAAAGGAAAAAAAACAATATAAATACAAAAAAAAAATTTATTTTAAGGAATATAAATACAAATTACGACTCTTCATGATTTCCTATTATTTTTTCAAGTATAAAAAAAATGAAAAAGACAAAAAAAAAAAAAAAGAAAAAAAAAAAAAGAAGAAGAAGCCCAAATCTGTTAAGTGTTAAGAATTATTTGAATTGGGCCGGACCTGTTTTTATCCCAACGCCTGGCCCAACGACACATCATTAGAAACACATTGACGTGCACGTGCTTGAACACGAAACCCGCATTCACTAATGTGGCTGGCACGTGATTAGGCCAACGAGGATGTGTGTTAACACGTCCACAAAACTTAATGACGTGCCCACGTATGTCAGTATCAGCCCTTGACGTGCCATGTCAAGTTACAAAAAATGTGCTGATGTGGCTCTTACATAGGCAAGTCAACGATGATATGAGTGAACAAGTCCGCAACCGTCGATGACGTGCTCATACACTTTAATAATATTCGTTGACATGTCCGATCACATCATCATGCTTTTGCCAACGTGTCATGACACATTAGTAGGCCGGGGGAGAACGTGACCAGCACGTGAGCAATTTTCTTTGTGGACTTGTGGAGTCTCAGTTTCAGTCTGAGCTGCTGTCACCGCCATTTCAAAGTCTATTGGATGTATTCTCAGTCAGTCACCGACATTAAGATTTGAGAGGAGGATTGGGTCTGCACTAGATCTCTGGTAAGTGTGCGTAATTTATTCTCAATTGTATTCATTACTTTGGTGGTGGCCTCCGTTCAAATTCTTTTGTCGTTTTGATGGAGTCTGTTGGTTGATTATCTGAATTTGCTAATCTTGTATTTGGAGGTTATTACAATCAATTTGGTACAATGGAAGCATGAATTATTGTTGGTTGATTTGTATTTAGCAACGGTACTTAATTACTACTACCAAACATGGATTCAAGTGTTTCAAGCTGTAGTGTATTGTTTTTTGGGTGAATTAGATTGTTCTTTTTTTAGGGAATCAATTGATCATATTGAAGTAGATGTCTTTGATTTACAGATTTGTTATATTAAGCCGACACAAACATTACCCTAAATTTTCCAGAGCTGATTAATTTTGGCCACATCCTTGTTGGAATATTGGATCACTTCAACCTTCAATAATGTTGCGACTGATCTCCTATGATGTTGTTGTTTGTCTGTTTGTTTTGATTTAGATTCAATTTTCACAAGCTTCAATTAAATGCTAATTAAAGTTGTTGTTTGTGTCTCTGTTTTGGTAAATTGTGCAATGCTTTTGCATACTATAACCTTGTAAGGAAAACTAAGATTACTTGGAAGGGCCCTGCAGGTAGAGGATCACTGTCCTCTGCATGTCGCAAATTTGCAAACTTGATACATCCATGAACAAGTGAGCAGCCATTGCTTTCAAGCTAGAGAGAGATAGGCTCAGCTGGAGATATGGAGGCTTCATCTTTGTAAGTATTGTACAACTACACTATTATATATGTTTGAATAACTGAATGTATAACTGAATAACTGAATGTAGATTGAATACTAATAATAATTTGAATTCTAATAAAACTATGTAAATATAAGTAGTTTTATTATATTTAAAACATAATCAAAATAATATAATATTATTATTTTAAAATACCAATAATTGTTAAGAATTTAGCAACAAAAGTTAATCAACTTTTGTTGATAACTTGGATATTATGAGGATGACATAATCATGATGACGCTAGAGAGCTTGAACGATCAATAATTGTTGAATTGGGAAGATTAGTGGCAGTTTTCAATAATTGCCAAACCCATATTGTGCTTTTTGTTTTTGTTTTTTTCGTTTTTTTTTTTTCAAAGCATTATTGGACCTTTTTTTTTGTTTCTTGAAAGGAGCATTATTGGACTTATAGTTGGAAATAAATCTCCTTTTGTAAAGGGATGCGCATGCCGTGATTAAATTATTGAAAAAGTCAAAATCTGAGTATTCATTGAAAAAACTAGACTTTAATAAATCATTTATTATATCATTTAAGCTGATTTTTGGATAAATTTTGTGAATTTTGTAACATTACTGTTATATTATTTATCAAACTCATGATTATAAATAGAGGTGGATGTGTATAGTTTACATGAATTAGTGGAATTGGTGAGAAATGTCACATTTTTAAACTGATTTGGTGACAATGTCACTGCTTTAATAAGTTAAGTTTAAAAGGCACCTATTATGGTGAACGGACAAAAATACCCTTACTTTACACATTCTTTTCTTACTTTGAAGTTTTCTGAGATTAAAAACAGACCTCCAATGGATAATTAGTTTTGTGGCTCTACGCAAACGCATTCGGGGGTCGCTGAGCTCGCGGTAGTCGAGCTGCCCGGTCAGCTCGTGGGGGTGTGGGGGCAACGCCCCCAGAGATTTTTTTTGGTTTTGAATCTTCCATTGAAAAGGCTCGAAATGAAGTGTTCGAGCCTTTTCATACACCAATCGTGCCTTTTCATTAATGTATGAAAAGGCTCGAACACTTAATGAAAATGCACGATTACTGTACAATCGTGCCTTTTCATACACCAATCGTGCCTTTTCATGTACAAAAAGGCACGATTACTGTACAAAAAGGCTGGAAACTTTGTTCAAAAAGGCTCGAAATATTTTTTAATTTTTTAATCGAGCCTTTTTGAAAAGTTATCGAGCCTTTTGGAAAAGTTATCGAGCCTTTTAGAAAGGTTATCGAGCCTTTTGGAAAAGTTATCGAGACTTTTCCAAAAAGGCTCGATAACCTTTCTAAAAGGCTCGATAACCTTTCTAAAAGGCTCGATAACTTTTCCAAAAGGCTCGATAACCTTTCTAAAAGGCTCGATAACTTTTTCAAAAGGCTCGATAACAACTTCAAAAGGCACGATGAGAAAGGTTATCGAGCCTTTTGAAAAAGTTATCGAGCCTTTTAGAAAAGTTATCGAGACTTTTCCAAAAAGGCTCGATAACCTTTCTAAAAGGCTCGATAACTTTTCCAAAAGGCTCGATAACAACTTCAAAAGGCACGATGACAGTGTAAAAAGGCACGAAATCATTTCGAGCCTTTTCCGAACTTTTTTCGAACCTTTTTCGAGCCTTTTCAAACCTTTTTCGAGCCTTTTTCGAGCTTTTTTCGAACATTTTTAAACATTTTCGAGCCTTTTTAACTATCAATATATTATGGTGAAGAAGGTTACTGTGGGGGGCAATTTTGTCCGTTCACCATAAATGGTGCCTTTTAAACTTAAGTTAGTAAGTTGGTGCCTGTTCCCAAAAAAGAGTCTCAAATAGTGCTATTTAATTTTTTAACCCCATGAATTATCATCAAAGAGAGAACCAGCTGGGAAATTGAGAGATATCAATACTAGCTAACTAGTAACACTTCTAGCTGTTCAACAGTTCGGAAGAGGAACTCGGGTCTATACAGTGGTTACTGTGCGGCCAAAATATTCAGGTTTTTTTTTTTTCCCTGACTTTCATTCACTAAAAATCTAGTTCGGGTGCTGTGGGAGCTAGAATAATGCCCATGCATCCTAGATACTGTATAGATTCTCTTCGGTTCACTATAACTTTAGTTACAACATATAATACTTATCATATATACTTGCATAAGAATAATTTTCTGCTGCTTTTGTTTTCCCATCAATTTTGCAATTGATCAACCCGCATCAAAACTTTTTTTTTTTTCTTCTAATTATGATCAGTTTTTAATTAACTGTTAATTTGTTTGCCAATTGCCATGATCTCTACCAGGGGGCTTGGAAATGGCCGACATAAATAATTCAGTAAATTCTTCTACTGATGTGCGCCAGAATGGATCTGAAGAGGTGATAATTGACGTTCTTGATGATTGGGAACCTAAGCCTGGGTGTTGTATTTATAAGGTTCCGATAGATCTGCGCAATATACATAAAAAAGCTTACACTCCTCAGGTAATCTCAATAGGCCCTTTTCACCATGGCAAAAACGAATTGAAATATATGCAAAAACAGAAAAAGAGATATAAACATATATTTAATGAAAGAAAAGGTAATAAAAAAATTGGTGGAAATGAAGAGCTACATCAAGAATCAAGAAAAAAAAATTCGTGATTGTTATGAACAGCCATCTTCACTTATAAGTGATCCATTTGTGAATATGATTCTAGACGATAGTGTTTTCATCATTGAGCTCTTCTTGAGACACTATTGGAATATTGATGATTTTTTGTTGGAAAAACCACGTTACAGAAACGTCATAAAACGAGATTTACAATTGCTCGAAAATCAGCTTCCATACTTTATTCTCAATGAATTATACATGTCAGCCATCAAAGGGTTTGACTCTGGCTCTTATAAAGGCTCCTCCTATACGGGTCCTCCTTCATTTCTTCATATTTCTTGTTACTTCTTTGGGTATGAATCGTATGATATTAGCAAGATGGAAGGTGTCAAACATTTAACTGATTTGAGAAGATATTTTCTAATGCAAAACCATCCGACGTCGAAAAACCCCAAAAAAGTAGTAGATTTGCCTTGTGCAACCAAGTTAGATAAATCTGGAGTGAGCTTTAAACCATCCGACGTTGAAGATGAAGATCGCTTGCTTGGCCTGAAATTTCTTACTAGCAAGCGTGGATCAATACTCCCATTTTTCAAAAAATATGAGCTGCACATTCCACACATTATGGTTAATGACTGGACAGAGGTTTTGATGCGAAACGTGATGGCTCTGGAGCAGTGCCACTATCCAAAGGAAACCCATGTATGCAATTACATTACTTTCATGGATTTCCTCATCAACACTGAAAAGGATGCGGATTTGCTTATCGAGAAAGGAATAATTGTCAATTGTCTCGGTGAAAATAAAGCGATAGCGAGGATGTTCAACAATTTTTGCTTACAAACATCAAAATCTCCTTCTTGTTACTTCGAACTGGCCGAACGTCTGAATACACACTACAGGAGTCCGTATCATCATGCCAAAGCCACCTTGAAAAGTGTATATTTCGGCGATCCTTGGAAAGGCACTGGAACTGTTGTGGGAATTATAATCCTGCTGCTCGCTCTTGCGAACACAGTACATTCTATTCTGCGTTTTTATATGAAATAATTAGAGAACCTCTACTAATTTGTATTAGTGTTAAATCATGTGTCTTTGTTTGGATTTCAATAATATGTAATTACGTGTCATCTTCACTGGACTAATCTCATATCGTCCAGGTAATTAAGGTTGTCTATGTAATTTTGCATTTGATGCTGGTATTTCAATGTATTTTAATGATAGTGTGTGTGATTTCAATCAAAAAATTTGGACGCCTAGCATTAATCCAATTATAAACCAACTATTTTCAAATCTTACCCCCCTTCTTCAATTTCTAAATTTCTAATTAAGAAAAAAACATTAATGATTAATTTACTACCCTTAGCTGCACCAAAATTATGGTTATATTTAAAAGGGAATTATCAATTTAGTCCCTAACTTTGGATGAAATATCAAATTTTTAAATAAAATAAAATTGGATCAGCCCAGAAAACCTGAATATTTTTGGCAGGATAGAAAGCCATCGATAAAAAGTTTTTAGAAAATAAAAATATTATCTGTTTGGAATCTCTCTCACTTTCTGTCTTCCACCCATTTGATATCTCCTTTGACATATACATACAAGTAATAAACTCCATGGCCCATGCATTTAAAGTAAAGATTGACTTTTTGCCGTATTTGGTATACTGAATTTTCACAATTAATATATTATAGTAATTCATAGTACCACAAATGATAAATATAAGAGTACGGATAATAACACACATAAAACTTATTAGTACACCCATTTTTATAAGTACATTTATATCTAAAATTTAAAAAATAAATATTAATATAAACATCTATCCTAATACTAGTAGTATCCTCATTGAAATAAATATATTCATTTTAATACATATTATTTATAAACACTCTTAAATTATTATCACACTCAATTTATTAAAAAAATCATATTATTTTTGAAATTAAATCCTCTTTTAATAATGATCCAATTCACTTTTGAAAATATCTCGAATGTAGGAGTCTTATAAAAGGGAATTTGTGGAACCGTATATGGGATTTTCAATTTGAAATTCTTTTATTTATACAGCTATCTAAAAAAATAATAATAAAAAATAAAAATAAAAAACTTACTGGTATCTACGGCTATTTAAAAAAAAAAAAAAATTGTTGACATCTATAACTATCGTTAAAAAAAATATTTTGTTTATTGATAGAGTTCATAACTACACATAAAAGAAAGATAAAAACAATATGATAATCATATGATTATGAGTGTATATAGTATTTGGTTTATATTTAATTAAAGTAACTTGTCCTTATTTGTAAATTTCTATTGAGATATTTTTATAGTTAAATTTTTTAATAAAATATGGGTGTATTAATAAGTTTTATGGGTGTCAATATCGGCACCCCAAATATAAATCAAAGAGTGATGATTAGGAGAGAAAATTATTATCTTTTAATTTTTAAAACTTTGATTTTTATAAAAGTTTAGATTGAAATAAACCGTATAACTATACAAAACCTGTACAGTAGCTCATTTAAAATAAAAATCGTATATATTAGTAATTAAAGGAAAAAAATAATAATTACAAATTATTATTTTTTGAAGGAATATAAATACAAATTAGCTTTTCAAGTATAGAAAAAAAAAAAAAAAAGCCCAATCTGTTAAGTGTTAAGGTTTATTTTAATAGGGACGAATCTGTTTTTATCCAAATGCCTGGCCCAAAACCCATAAGCTGGGAAGAAACTATGTCCAACGGTGCCGTTTTATCGGGGATACCCAAATCATTAGAAAACACATTGACGCGCCTGGACAAGAAACCCACATGCACTGATGTGGCTGACACGTGATCAGGCCAACGTGGATGTGTGTTAACACGTCCGCATACATCAATGACGTGCCCACACACCTCAATAATATTAGTTGACGTGTCCGATCAATAATCATGCCTTTGCCGACGTGTCGGGACACGTAAGTAGGCCGGGGAGGACGTGACCAGCACGTGAGCGATTTCTTTTGTGGAGTCTCAGTTTCAGTCTGAGCAATCACCGCCATTTCAGTCAGTCACCGACCTTGAGACTTGAGAGGAGGATTGGGTCTGCACTTGATCTCGGGTCAGTGTGCGTAATTTATTCTCAATTGTGTTGTGAATACTTTGGTGCAAATTATTTTGTTGTTTCGATTTCGTTTGTTCTTCATCATTTTTATATAGTCTGTTGATTGATTGGTTATCTGAATTGCTAATCTTGTTTTTGGAGGTCATTACAATCAATTTGGTTCAATGGAAGCACGAATTATTGTTGGTTGATTTGTATTTAGCAACGATGCTGAATTACTGCTACCAACCATGGATTCAAGCTGTATAGTGTATTGTTTTTCGGATGAATTAGATTGTTGTTTTTTAGGGAATCAATTGATCATAACGAAGTAGATGTCTTTGATTTACAGATTTGCTGGTGATCTCCTATAATGTTGTTGTTTGTCTCTGTGTTTTGATTTAGATTCAATTTTCACAAGCTTTAATTAAATGCAAATTAAAGTTGATGTTTGTGTCTGTGTTTTGGTAAATTGTGCAATGCTTTTGCATACTATAACCTTTTAAGGAAAACTAAGATTACTTGGAAGGGCCCTGCAGATAGAGGATCACTGTCCTCTGCATGTCGCAAATTTGCAAACTTGATACATCCATGAACAAGTGAACAGCCATTGCTTCCAAAGCCAGAGAGAGACAGGCTCAGCTGGATATATGGAGGCTTCATCTCTGTAAGTATTGTAGATTGAATACTATTATAAACCTACACTATTACATATGTTTGCAGAACTTGAAACTGCTTATGAGAATGAGAATCTGGTGACTTTTTTTTCTTTTCTTCCTTTAATGTCATTGATCGTGTATAATTACAATTCCTTTTTATGATAAATGAGGTTAGTTACATGTTCGTTTTGATTGAAGGTCACTGGTTTTCAGTATATACAAATTCACTGGTGCATCAAAATATAAGGTTACTGGTTTCTCTTAAGAGAGTTTGTATTGTGATCAATATTTGTTCATAATCTACTCATTGTACTTGTCTATCAATGATTTACTTGTTGAGGAACTTTCACTCGTTGTTGTGGAATATAGTGGAGCTGCCTTTCTAGTTTCTACCGGTTAACTGCCCAATTGGATGCTACTGTTGCATTAACAATTGATTTACTAACAAGTGTGTCTACACTCTACACTCTACACTACATTTAGTATTTCTTACAATAGTTTTACCTTCAAAAGTTGATTTATTTGAGCAAAAGCTAACATTGTACACGCACCAACTAATGGCGCTGGTTTTGCTTCTGATGATGATCATGATCATGATCATGGTCGTGATGTTCCTCTGCCCACCAACAACTGACATCAAGTAACGCAGATGGTGGAGCAAATACTGTGAGCAGCAAATTTCCAGGTCCAGGCGTGACCAACTGGCATGGATATGTTACCCCTACCCCTGCCCAGGTCCATATTATCTACCACCTATGCATCCAACGCCGATGCCTCCATATATGCTGCCGCCCAATAATTAGATTAACAATTGATTTTATAAACAAGTGTGTCTACATTTACAACTACAAGTGCAATATTATTCAATGATCGAATTACTAGTAAGTACACGTGTCATCTTCATTTCATATAGTACTATTACCGTAGGTACCAAGTATCTGTCTTGGGTCAAAATCAACATTTACGGTCTGATACTCTGATAAAGAAATAGAAACTTTTTTTTTATTGAAAATAGAAATCCTTTTTAGGGTAGGATTTGAAGTCTAAACAAATTCATCAACTTCTTATATTAAATTAAACTCGATAAAAAGTAAGAAACCCTTTTCATCAAATGTGTTTTTTAGGAAAAAAAACTAAACAACAATGGCAACAATGGCGTCCAAAGTTTCATTGCCATCACATTCACAGCCTTTCTACGAAAACTTTTCCATCCCCAGCAGCTTCATGAAATGGAGCACCACCCAGAAATCAATACCACCTCAAGAAGAAGATAATCTATCGACATTTTCTGATCACCATCGTGTCGCGGTGGAGTCTTTGGAGGAGAAAGAATCATCAGCGGCATCGGGTCATCCTAAACCTAAGCCCAAGATCAAGTTCCGTATAAAGAAGGAGAGCAAGGCTGATGGTCATGATCATGCAGTGTGGAACGTGGATTCAACGTCACATGTTCACACCCAAACCCTAGTTGCATCCGACTGTGGGGATTCTTCAAATCAGATCAAGCCATGGAACCTGAGGTCGTCAAGAAAAGATCAAGATCATCATCATACAAGTCGGCCCAGCTCACTGGTCCAGGCTCAGCTGCTGTCTCATGAGTCGGCTCAGTTAGGGTTAGGGTTAGCTTTTGTTGCGGGAAGAGATTAAGCTTCTCGATTGCTCTTACTAAAGAGGAAATTGAGGCTGATATACTAGCCATTACTGGGTCGAAATTAATGGCAAGACCCAAGAAGAGACCGAAGAATGTGCAGAGACAACTTGATAACTTGTTTCCAGGCCTGTGTTTGAAATCAATAACACCTAATTCTTACAAGGTTCGTGAATCGTGATGCGATTTAGATTCATTCATGGGGTGTTTTGGCAATCTTTGTCGGTTTTCGACATGTTTCGAAATTACAAAACAATGTTTTGAAGGTGTTGTGTGTTGTACTTAATAACACTGATTGTGACACCAATTTGAGTTTAGATTTAGATTGGTATTTTTGTTTCCTTTTAGGGTTCAATGAGATTGGTATCAAATTGTAAATCTTGAAGTTTTATATAATAAGGCAATTCTTTAAAGCTTGGTGACATTTAATTTTGTTGTTTTCTAATTTGTACTTGAAGACAGTTATGTCTCCAATTTGAGATTCGATTTAGATTGGTATTTTTTTTATTTTTTTTTTGAATCGATAAATATATTAACAGCCATAAAAGGCAAGAAAAGCAAAATACAATTCAACAACAGAAGAACAGCCTACAACAACAGCCAGGCAAAACGAAAAACAGGCGAAAACAGAGCAAAGGCCAAAAAACAGAGGAGGCCAGAAAAACACAAACCAACGAAGACCAACAAACCCAGCCTAACTGGTAACAACCCACAACAAACAAACCCAAGCAAATCAGAAATCACCCCACTCCAAGACATCCCCACTCATGCTAGAACCAAGAGGGAAAGTCTTGTGTATGTTTTCTTCTTTTATTGGTATTTATGATACAAATTCGGCCAAAAATGGTGTCTTTTAAAGGACTCAAATCAGTTGTCAAAACAACTGATTTGAATCTGATTTGAATCCTCTTTTAAACTACTGCAAAATACAAATTTTAGAATCGGGAGAGCTGTGACATAATGACTTGAACATTCTATTATTTCTAAGTGTCTAATGTTAACAAAGAGTACGGTCAATGAAATTATTACTCTGGTCACTTATGTACTGAACATACTAATATGTGTGGCATACTGGCATTGCATAGGAGGAATTGATTTTGATGATTTCAATCACTATAGATCTCTTTCTTTCCGGCAAAAAAATATTCAAGTTTTTCTAATAGTACTCGTTTTATTTTAATTACTCTTATATTCTTATCTATGACTTTATGTGAACTTGATTATATTTTCAATTGACACCGATTCTATATATCTATGGATATACAGCAAAAGTCCGTTTTCAAGACGGTTTTAAAAATTTTCATACATAATCTCAATTGACACCCATACAAAATTCATTTTAAGACCGTGATGTGCACGTACTCGTATATATATATATATATAGTCTTTCTATTATCAGTTCGAACTAACAAAAGTTATATCAGTTCCTTGTATGTGGGCCACTGGATTTAAATACTTTGACTGACAAGTGTATACAGCCAAGTCAAAGTATTTAAATCCAGTGGCCCACATGTAAGGAACTGATATAACTTTTGTCAATTCGAACTGATAATAGAATTTCTGTATATATATATATATATATATATACACATAATACTATATATATTTGTAAAATGTGTATGATGTGTACGCTTGCCACTTAAATTTCATTGTTTTTTTTTTATTGAAATATTTAAATTTCATTGTTCCGGATGAGATTTAAAAGTTATAGTATTCTATCCATATATACTTTAGATTTGAAATTTTAAACACTAATTTGTTTTTTCGATACTGAATTTTCACATTCAATATTTTAATAGTCCACGGACCACTCATGACAATTATACAATAGTGATGTCGAGGCTTATTATTTAAACACGTATTTTCTCCATTTGACATCTACTCATCGTGTTACACACAATAGAAAGAAGCCAAATAATAATAATAATAATAGTTAATAACAACCACAGGATGCATATGGACATCTTATTGACATCCAACAATAAATGGTTGGGTGCCAATAATATCTGCGCAAATCGCAATTACTACTATATATATAGTAACATCCTTTGATTACTATTATTTCGTATATAAAAAATTAATGTACACTTTAAATTAATTCATACAAAGTTCTCTAAAAAATAAAATAATCCATATATATAAAGTTTATTAATAGAACTTCTAATACAAATATCAAAAGCTCGCCCAATGTAGTTTGGTATTGGTGGTGAATAATATATGTTTATTCAACCTGTAAATGTTTCGGGTTCAAATCATCGTAAATCCTAGCCAAGAGTTTAATGATAAAAAAAACATTGCATTGCATTGTTATGTATTTTTAATTCAGGAGCTTACCAGTGATATCGTTTGAGTTCTGGAATTATCCTTATAGCAATCTGTGGACTGGTCTCGACTCTTGTTTGCTCAGCCATCACACCAAGTGAATCTTGCTTTTATGGAATTGCTGAGAAAATGAAAACACACTATAAAAATCAATATTGCAACCATATATGCCATGGCCACATTGAGAAGGGTATATTTAATTTGAGTAATGTTTGGACAGGCAACGCAAAGGTTGCTGCAAGTTTACCCTTGGTTCTCATTGCGATACAAACCATTTGCTCTATTATCCAATTATACACATGCAAGGAAGCTATCAAAAACAAACACAAGCAGCATTAAACTGTATTATAGGTGGTCTAATTAGGTTAATATATATTGAACTCTTTAGCTGTGTTTTTGCATTTGATGCTTGTATACATGTTTGGAAAATTTAAAATGTATGAATTTGACTTTATATGCTCTTTGTAATATGAGATTTATAGCTTGTTTGGTTGGACTTTTGAAAAACCTCTATTTATAAAAGGTCTACTTGTAATAGATCTATTAGAAATAGAGCTTTTGAAAAAAAATTATAGTTGTTTTGTTGGTAAACTTTTTATAAAAAAAATGTTTATTTGGAGAAGCTCCTCCCTATGAGTTTTTGCTTAGTAGAGGTTTAAACTCTACTAGCCTCTACTGAATTTAAAATAGACAATCTCATAAATTCAACCAAACAACTTTAAAAGAACTCAAATAGAGGTGTGTAAAGTTTTTGAGGCAATAAAAAATCCAACCAAACAAACACTTAGCTATATACAATAAAAAACATAGTTGTAACTTGTAAGGGTAGTTATTATCTTTTAATTTTTAAATCTCTAATATGACTAATAACTTGCCGTGTAACTGTACTGAACCAAACCAGAATATTTTGGCAGGATAGAAAGCACCAGCTATCTATTCTCTATCTCTGGATTCTGGGTGATATGTTTATTTGCATCGACTTTCTCTATATAGAAAAATTAAAAAAAAATTAAAAAAAAAAAAACTGTGTGAGCAATATGTTTCTTTGCTTTCACTTTCGGATTACATTCAAATAATTAATGGTGGCCAAAAATATGAGTGGAAAGATAAGAGAATAGAGATTATAATTATCACGTCCTCTAATCCCTCCAAGTTTTCTAATATTACTGAGATCAAACATTACATGCATAACAACAAAGATAAAACTCTTCACTCATGTTTTTAAATAAGATGGTTGAGACTTGAACCCCTACCACTAATATGAAAATAAAGGTACACACCACATAAGTTAAGATTTTACGCTCATAAAAAAACTCTTAAAAGGATTAATAAGTATGAATTTAATAAAATGAAAGAATTGTGATATGGCTTTAATTAGCCTGCCATCTCTTTTGATAAAATGAAAGAATTTTGCGATAAGTCCGTTTTGCTGGTTTGTTGACCAAGATAAATAATAATTAATATCATTACCATAATACAAGAATTTCAACTTGTGATACTATTTTCCACAGATGTGACAAAATTTAATTGATATTACAAGTCACGAATGAGATAAATTATCATCCATACGTATTAATTTTCAATTGGTATTTATAATTAGGAGAACAACTTTGAAAAAATATTCAAGTGACAGACTGGCATATAGTAGACAAACAATCAAGTTTCATGAGATGTGGGCATGCATTGTAGGTACTAGGTAAGCACGATGACATACGAAAAGAAGAAAGAGTTTACATAAGCTGTGACATCACTATTTAATTTATATTTGTCCTGATGAGTGCTGCAATATTTTCTACAATTTTAGGGTTTGAAGTTTCAAATCTAAAGTAAAAGGATTGAGCTAATTCGCCATATGAAGAATTATTGAATCAAAGAAGTTTGAAAAGTCACGTATCAAATAATTGTTGAAAATTTATATATTTTATTGTAAAGAATTATATTACTAAATTTGTTTATGTGAAAACTCAGCCTGTACCCTTAATTTTTTTATTATTTTTTTTAGTTTTCGATATTAAAATATCCATTTAATCAAATCTAATCTATAATCAAATTAGATTCAAATTTAAAAGAAAACTAATATTATATTAAATAGTTCTGATTCTATTAATATAATATCCTTATCATAATCAAATTTTTAAGTTTGATACTGTATAAGCATTAGCATAGTCATCATTAATATAAATTCGTGGATAAGTCATAATTAATATACCATTGGGCCTCTTGCCAATGTGGTGTGACTCTCCAAAGGAAGACTCCACCACTACGGTTCAACGCCCGGCACTGTGTATATATAATTATTTCCTTGTCCGGGCTGTGCTAGTAGTGTCTAATCCTCACAAGGTCCCGATAGTTGTTATAAATTCAAAAAAAAAAAAAAAGTCATCATTAATATAAAATCAATTTCATCATCAAATTTCAGCCAGTTGTTTTCTTATTGGGACATTTGTCGATAAGTCAAATGGAAAGGCTGTGGTCCTGTGGAGACCAACCAAACATATTTGAAATCAACCTTTTTCTGATTCAATGTGGACAATTTATACCCCTATTAACTTCCTTGAAGCTCAGGCATAGGAATGGCAATGGACCGGGTTCGGATGGGTTTGGGAAAAACCAAACCTAAACCCGCGAAAGAAAATGACATCCAAACCCATCCACGAACCCACGAAATGTAACGGGTTCGGGTTCGGGTTTTACCCGCGGATTTAAGTAACATCCAAACCCACCCACAAACCCGTGAACTTCAGAGGATCAGTAGTTCAAATTCTAAAATTCTAAAATTCTAACATAAATACATAATCCATAAATTCAAGTTCTGAATTCTAACACAACATAAATCCATAATCCATAAGTTCAAAATATTAAAATTACATACAAACACAAATAAATAAGAAAAAAAAAGCGCCGACAGAGGTTCTCGCTTCTCTTTTACTTGTTCTCTTTGTATAACAATTTCCCTACATTGACTTCTCTAATGCAATATACCCCAGGGACTGATATTATACACGAAAATTAAAGTTTCTTCCAAGTATAGATCAAAGCATACAGCTCAACAAGTCAGTATAACTAGACACAAGTTCACTCAGTCTATACAAACAACATAGTTGTGGACCACTTGATTCTTACAAGAATCTGAGCAACGTTTCCATTGCATTGATCGAAAATTATCTTAGCAGACATGACACATCACATGGGCATATGGTGATGTCCAATATAGAGATTGAATAATAAATAAGCGAAGAAATGTCTAGAGAGATTGAATAATAAATAAGATAAATAAATTATCTTTTTTTTTTAAATAATAAATAAGCGAGGCAATGTCTAGAGAGATTTATTACCTCTAAACGGGTTTGCGGGTTTGGGTATGGTTTTTTTTCAAAATCAATACCCGAACCCGAACCCGTGACGGGTACAGTTTTCAAACCTATACCTGCCCATGGGTACAATTATCCCAACCCAAACCCTCTTTAAGCGGGTTGGGTTCGGGCGGGTCCCACGGATTCGGGTTTAATTGCCATCCCTACTCAGGCAACATAGCACAACATATGAAGCCAAAATAATAATAATATAGATTATGTAAATTTAAGCTTAATTAAATGCAAAAAGTCATTTACAGTTGACTTACAATTGATACATGTTATTAAATTGATAATTTGTTAATACTTAATAATCCTTTCACAAGACACAATCTAAAAAAGGAAGTAAAGAAAAGAGTAATGATATTTACACCCTTGAAAAACTGTATTATGTTATGAGTTAGATTTTGAAAACTAAAACTATTACACGATTCTCAAATTAAAAGTTTTTTTCTTTGGTCGTCGTCGTTGTTGTAAACATGCATATACTATAGATTTGAAACTTCAAACCCAAAAATTGACTTTTTACTAAAACTGAATTTTTGCATTCAATATTTTAAAAAATATTGCACCAGTCCAAGGGACCACTCATGACAAATATAAATTAAATAGTGATAATTTATCTCATTCGTGACTTTTTAATATCAATTAATTTGTCACATCTGTGGAAATAGTATCAAAAGTTGAAATGCTTGTATTGTGGTAATGATATTGCTTCGGGACAATGCAGCTTACAAAGTGTGCTTTTCTCAAAAATAAGCTAAAGCCCATGTAGAAATCTTACATGCTAATAATCCTTTGAAAAGTTGTACAAGCTAATAATTCTTTGCTAATAATTCCAGACTTCCAGTAATAGTATGTCTTTCGGTATAGAAGCCGCGAGTGGTAATCTAGCATCTAATTTTTTTACAACCCACGTTACCATTAAAGATATTCTAAATTCAGTGTTTTTTTTTTTTTTTTAATAGCAGAAACTTTATTGAGAGCCGACCAAGGCCAAGGAAAACGCAAACAACAAAAGAGCAACTCAGGCCAACCAGACACAACAGAACCGCAAGAGAAAACAGAGAAAGCACGGCAGAAAGACACACCCACAGTGTTATTATCCATTGTGACGAAATCATTATTAAAAATAAAAAAAAATAAAAAAGGTTATTTACATTTTTGTTTAGCAAAACCAAACCTCTTATTAGCCAAATCAAACTCGACATAAAAATTCTGCTGCTGAAAATTTCCCAAAATAATTGCGGGTCCGACGCTCAATAGTGGACCGACTCCGTTATCGGTGATAACCATTAAACAGATCACATCCTTGTCAAAAATAAACTCGAAATAGTTCTGATGTGGAAGTACCATTTTCGCACCACCTTTGAATTGAAGAGTCAATTCGGGTACGGACATTGATTTCTGGCCCGAAATATTAAAACACGGCTTTAAACCGGTCAGCTCTTCCACATCGGCAGCTCTGCTGTAATTCCCCATTTGTTTTATGAACTCTTGTGTTACGGCTTCAAAAATTGGTCTCTCCAAGAAAGTGATAGTTGAACCCGAATCCACTATGGTCCCTCCATTTCCATCAGATCCGGGTACCAGGTACTTGTACGGAATCTTCACGTGCTTATTTCCCACCGTGATTTTACGTAGACTGACGTAATAATACTCTCCAAATGCAGCATTTGACCCAGCCGGGTTCTTATGAAACGGTGTGTAGCTAACACCTTGGGTCTTTGTATCACCCGTACCGGACCCGGTATCTAAAATAAGGTTACTGCTCACCGGAGTGTCGTCGAATCTGCGAGAGAGTAAGCAATAAGAGAATTTCTTGAGACCCATTTGTGCCGGCAGAGATTCTGAGCTCCGGCCGAACCCGGCGATTCCGGCGGGCTGTCGGTTAGAGGCTATCGAGCACCCAACAAGGAAATCCGGCACCGTTTTGTGAGGAAAATGAAGAGCTTCCGACAATAAAATCCCAGCTGTGGACCCTGAACCATATCGAATAATATAAGGAGGACAAGTTTGGGTATTTTGGCAATGGAAGTCGACTTCTGGGCCGGTAATCCATGAGCACTTGGGGTTTTTGCAGTCTATAAGCTTGGAAGTAGAAGAGAGTTTTGGTATAAAAGTTGGGATTTCGGTCGGGTCGACAATGGTGAAAAAGCAACCGGAGCAAAGATAACGAGAGGTACATGGAAACCAAACAAGGCTGCTACCAGTGTCGAAAATGAAGGGAATGGTCTGCGGAGGAGTGCCGAAGCTGAGCGAAACAGTGTAGTCGCCATAGCTGTGAGAGGAGAGAGGTGTTTTGACCAGAAGAGAAGAAGCTGAAGAGCTGTTGTTTTTGTGGGTTTTTGTTATGGTTTTGGTTTTGAGGTGGTGGGCTCTGGATATAGAAGAAATGGCTAATGTGTTGAGGATTTCATAGGGATCTGATGAGGGGTGTTTGGTTATGGAGGGAGACAGAGGAATGGTGATAGTGGCGATGGCGGTGGTTGTGGATGATGTGAAGATGAAGAGAATACAGTGAACAAGGAGAAGAAGACATGAACGTGTCATTCTTTTTTTCTGCATTTACTTTTGTTGTTAGCTTGTGAGAGTGCGTGAATTAAGGAGCCTGTGACGAATTGATATAATGTGACGGATTAGGAGGAAATATCCAAGTAGCCAACGGATTGGACGACTGGAATGAAGTTCCATTTGGGGGATGTAATTGGTTTTATTAACGAAACATGCCACCGCATTCTTTAATTTCTTCCTTGTGCATGACGGCATGACGCCGCCTGATGCATGATATATCAAATTATTGACGATTTAATTTTAAATATTATAAACTTTTTATTGGATTTTCTACCATCATTTTAACATTTTGTATTGTCACGGACTCACGGCAAAAAGTACACCGATTTTAATATTTTGTAACATTTTATCTATTAAAAAATGGTATTCTTTGTGCCATTTTATTTTTATATAAACAGTGGAAAAGGTAATTTATCTAAACTAAAAAAATTAATATAAATTAAGTTTTAAATGGCTTGTCTTTATTGTATATTATTGTCACAATTATATATATAATCCACTTATAATGGTTATGATTTACATGCATTATATAACAATGATGATTTTAAAATCCACCTCTATTTATAATCATGATTTTAACAAACTATATAACAATAATGTTACATGATTTAATCAATGATATGTTAAGTGATTTGTTGAAGTTTAGTTTTTTCAATGAACACATATTTTAACCTTTTCAATAATTTAACCATGGAACATCTTTTTTAGGTGGTGTACGTACATTTCGATCCCTTCCAAATATATGGATGAGATTTATGTTAAGGAAGAAATTCTCTAGTGCACTGGATCCACTGCTGAATTGTACACCGAGGATAAGATATAGGTTGCCATATAAGTTTTTTCATCCACATGTTTCATTTTTAGTGGCCGGATGCTTCACTCAGCAGTGCACCCCGTGCACTCCGAAGATTTTCTCAAGCTCAATAGAAAAGTTCCAACTCAGCCCATCTTGCTTATCTAGCTACCTCAACCTTTGATAAGTCTGTGTTCATCTGATTGTAATTACTCAGCCGATCATCAATTTAAACTTGGTCAATCAGAGTTTAGAAACCATGATCATGATTAGTACTATAGCCGATGATGCTCTCTATATATGTAGGTAGTAGCTTTCAGAAGCTGACATGTTTTATTGAAGCTTTATGCATATAAAGTGTATGTTGTATAGAATTATTCAAGAAAATCAGCTTTGTTGAGCTTCATCAGTGGCTCTCCTGATAATTTCTCTATTTTAATTTACGCGCTTTTAAGTGTTTGATAAAATTCCATTTTTATTTGCTTGATACAATCTTTATTTTTATTTACAATTTCAAGTCAGACTATGTTCATTTTATGAGTATATATAAGAAATTTTATTTAAAAAAAAAAAAAATTACAGCATGAACTGCCACTGGTCTTCCCAATTCTACATTATTGATCTTTCTAGCTCTAAACCCTATAATATTCAAGTTACATCATTCATAGGTGTAAGAAAGATTGAGAAGATTTTGAGATAGAACCTGATATTTCTCTCTATATTTTCTCTCTCAACCTAACCCTAGCCCTTACTTCGCCGCCTCCCTCAGTCCGTCGCCGTTTTCTTGCTGTGGCAGCGGGAGACGGCGGCGATGTCGTCCCTTCGGGCGATCTTCTTCCTCCCGCTAAGCCTTCCCGTCAGATGGGTGTCTTCGGTGGCTGCTACGATGGCCCTGGTGATCGATCGGCCGTCCCTCTTGCGCCACCACCGGGCGGGTCCTTTTCCTGTTGACGCCGGCAGCTGTTAGATCGGCCGATCCTCTTGGATCCGGCCAGATCTAGGGTGCTATCATCGGTGTGAGCTGTCTGATCGGTGGTCCTTGTTCGTCCGGCCCGATCCTCACCTCCGGAGCACCTGCCGGCAGCCGTGGATCTCCTCCTCCTCTGATCGGAGTTTGGTTTGGTTGGCTTGTTTCAGTCCTCTTTGTGAGGTTTTTAGTTTTTGTTTGGTCCAGCCCTCCTTGTGAGGGTTTTGGGTAGTTTCAGTCCCCCTCACGTTTGTGGCTTGGGGTTTTTGGGTTGTTTCAGTCCCTCCCCCGTTTGTGGGTTTGGGTTTTCTCTCCCCGTTGAGGGAACTTTAGTCTGGGCTGTTCCCCGATGTATAATCTCGATGGTCCCAGTTGTAGTTGTTGTTTGGATTAGGTATCCAGTTTGTAACCAGGTGTTACTTCCACTCAAAAAAAAAAAAAAAAAAAAAAGATTGAGAAGAAATTGTGAAAGAAAGAGAAAAGAGAAAAGAGAAAAGGGTGAGAGGAGAAAAAATCAACTGACACCTTTTTTTATTTCATTAAGAAAAGGCAATTTGGTCAGTAAATTAGTGATAAAGACAAAAACCAATATGATTTGGCCAATCAATGTGATGGTCGATGCATAACTAGATACCATTAATAGGTGTCAAAGAGGTTTTTTATTTTAATCCCCCTATTTTTTTCTTTTCTTTTTTTAAGAAATTGGTTAGTCGTCCAGAAACAAGTGACAAATATTCGTGAGTAATATATGCTGACAAATTAAATAATGTTGTTCTATAGGTAGTTTAGGGAGTTTTGGTTTGTTTATCGAAATAATTTAATCTTTTTTAAATTTTATTTTTAAAAAATTAAGTTGATTAACTTTCTTGCTAATAGTTAACAATTATTACATAATTTTATTTGAAAAAAAAAAACTAATTTTGAATATGTTTTAAATAAAATAAAATAAAATAAATTATTTACATAGTTTTATTAGAATTCGAATTATTTCTACCAATCTTTAATTAAAAATCTAATCTATTTCCAAGTAGATTTAAGTCCAATCACAGTAGCTTTCTAGCATATAAACCCATCCCAAAAGTCAAAAGTCTCCGTAGACCGACGAGCAAGTCTCCGTAGACCGAGGAGCATTGCAATCTCATATTGGTCCACCGTCCACCAAATGTTTCTCATTAAATTATTTAGTACAAACTATAAATGAAAGTAAAACTTACCTAACATTTTGATAAAGAAACAAACCTAACATTCCATTTTTTTTTTTTCCTTCTTTTTTGTGGTTAAAATTAATTCCACAAAGATTCTATCTCTGGAATCCCAAAAAGTTTGAAAATAATTATTTGTTGCCCGTACCGTACAATATGAATCCCAAATTCCTTCCCGATAAAGCAAAACTTAATTATCCAAATATATATATATATATATACAGAAATTCTATTATCAGTTCGAACTGACAATAAATATATCAGGACGAAGAATGTGGACCACTAGATTTACATACTTTGACTCAAAGTGTATGCACTTGTCAAAACTTCTCCATAATCTGTGGTCCATATTCTTCGTCCTGATATATTTATTGTCAGTTCGAACTGATAATAGAAAGACTGTATATATATATATATATATATATATGGGAATGTTATATATCTTTCCCATTTACCTTTCCACTAATTGCTTGACACGTATACACTTTTACATTTAATAAAAAGCTCTCATTTTTTACCGTAAAACTTGTTTACGTCTTTATCCCTTATTAATGAAATGATAGAAGCAGACATCAGAGGTAAAAGACATCATGGGTAAAAGACGTAAACAAACTTTGTAGAAAAAAATAAGAGCTTTTTATTAAATGTAAAAGTGTATACGTGTCAAGCAGTGAATGTGAAAGATAGATAACATTCCCCATATAATTTCAGGATGTCCAACCACAACCACACATTCACAGTGAGTCTACAGTCTCACATTAATAAATACCCACACCACACCCAATATGAATGTGTGGTTGTAGTTGGACATCCTTAATTTAAAATTTCAGGACGTTCTTACTAGAGAACCACACACACACACACACAATATATATATATATATATATATGTATGTGAACCACTGATTATGGAGAAGTTTTGATAAGTGCATATACTTTGAGTCAAAAGTATGTAAATCTAATGATTCATATCCAACACGCTGATGAAGCTATGCCAGTGCACACTAACATGAATATATATATATACAATTTTTCTATTGTTAATTCGTCCTAATATAAAATATATCAGGACAAAGAATGAGAACCGTTAGATTTACATACTTTGACTCAAAGTGTATGCACTAGTCAAAACTTTTCCATAATCTATGGTCCACATTCTTCGTCTTGATATATTTTATATCAGGACGACCTGACAGTAAAAAGACTATATATATATAAATCAAAGATTATTATTTAAAAAAATAATAATAATAACAATTCTCTCTCGCATAACTACTTAGCAATTATACAGTTCATGTATATATATATATATATAGAGAGAGAGAGAGAGAGAGTAATTTTCTAGTGTAAAAAATCATGCACGTGATCGTCGATAGCTACCGGTACTTATTAGATTACTACCAGTAGAAATCCAATAGCTACTGGTAGCTATCGACGATTCCTTACAGGATTTCCCACATTTGAAATTTTTTGTATATATATATATATATATATATATCCTTCTTAAAAAACTTAATTTCTTTTAAAGTAATGCTATGCTTTCCAAAAAAATTGTCCAAATTTATTCCCAAATGGAGTCATGACATATATAAAGTACCGATGTCAATGCTTAATCTTACACAGAGTGAGTCATGAGTTTGTCGGGATATGGTCCAAATATATACTCCCACGATACCAACAGAAATATTCTTGACCACACATATTTGAAAAATGTGCATAATATGTATGCTTGCCACTTAAATTTCATTGGTTTTTTTTATTGAAATACTTAAATTTCATTGTTTCGGATGAGATTTATAAGTTATAGTATGCCAGCCATAAATACTTTAGATTTGAAAATTTAAACACTAATTTTTTTTTTGATACTGAATTTTCACATTCAATATTTTAGTAGTTCATGGACCACTCATGACAATTATAAAATAGTGATGTCAAGGCTTATTATTTAAACACGTATTTTCTCCCTTTCATATCTACTCATCGTGTTACAAAATAGGAAGAAGTGTACGTATTGTTGTCTACTGTGATCATTTTGGATATAATAACAAGCACAGGGTGCATAGGACTCTTCTTATTGACATCCAGCAATAAATGGTTGGGTGCCAATTATAATATCGGCGCAAATCGCAATTATTTCGTATATAAAAAATTAATGTACACGTTAAATTAATTTATATAAAGTTCTCTAAATAAAATAAAATAATCCATATATATAAAGTTTAATAATTGAACTTCTAATACAATTATCAAAAGCTCGCCCAATGTAGTTTGGTATTGGTGATGAATAATGATCATTCAACCTGTAAATGTTTCGGGTTCAAATCATCATAAATCCTGGCCAAGAGTTTAATGATAAAAAAATACATTGCATTGCATTGTTATGTATTTTTAACTCAGGAGTTCACTGATGATGTCGTTTGAGTTCTGGAATTGTCCTTATAGCAATCCGTGGTCTCGACTCTTGTATGCTCAGGCATCACACCAAGTGAATCTTGCTTTATATGGAATTGTTGACAAAATAAAAACACACTAAAACAATCAATGGAACCATGCCAAGGCCACATTGAGAAGGGTATATTTAATTTGAGTAATGTTTGGACAGGCAGTGCACGGTTGCTGCAAGTTTACTCCTGATTCTCACTGCGATACAAACCATTTGCTCTATTATCCAAGTACACATGCAAGGAATCGAAGCTATCCAAAATAAACACAAGCAGCATTAAACTTTATTATAGGTGGTCTACTTTAGGTTAATATATATTCAACTGTTTAGTTGTGTTTTTTCATTTTTTTTTTTTATAATTTTTTTTTTTTTTTTTGGACATTATTTATCTATCCATATGTATTATTTTTGAATCTTTTTACTATTGGTAGAATTCGAGCCACTGACTTGGGAGTCATTTGCTTAAGCCTTAAGCTCGTCCACGGTGCCATTTAATCGGAGGTTCCCAAATCATTGACGTGTCACCCATTTGCACCGATTTGGCTGGCACGTGATGAAGCTAATTAACGAGGACGTGTGTTAACACATCTGCAGAAGTCTATGACGTGCCCATACACGTCAGCATAAGCCGTTGGCATAAAAAAGCGCCGATGTGTCTGTCATGAAGGAAAACGTGACCAGCACGTGAGCAATTTCTGTTGTGGAGTCTCTCAGTTTCAGTCTTGAGCAGTCAACACCACCATTATAAAACTACACTAGTACATATGTTTGCAGCAGTACTACTGTGTCATCGATAATGTAATAATTACAGTTCCTTTTTCCGATAAATGAGGTTAGTTACATGTTAAATTTGATCGAGGGTCACTGGCTTTCAGTATATACAAATTCACAAGTGCATCAAAATATAATAGGCCAATAGGGTACTGGTTTCTCTAAAGAGAGTTTGTTTAGTGGTCAATATTTGTTCAGAATCTACTCATTGTACTTGTCTATCAATGATTTACTTGTTGAGCAACCTGCACTAGTGGTTGGGGAAGATATATAGTACTGGAGCTGCCTTTCTGCTATCAGATGACTGTAAATTGGATGCTATGCATAATTACTGTTGCATTAACAATTGATTTACTAACAAGCGTGTACGTCTACACTACAGATAGTATTTCTTACAATAGTTTTACATTGATTGATTTACTTGAGCAAAAGCTAACATTGTACTCGTACTAATTTCATGTAGCTCAATATTGGTTCGATACATTCAATGGAAAAGGTTTTCAGAATTTCATGCATTTGGCTATGGGAGATAATGTATGAATTCTCTAACTGAAAAAGTTGTCGATTTGCTTGTTGAATAAGGAATAATTTTCAACTGCCTGGGCGACAATACTGCAGTAGCTAGCGAAGATGTTTAACAATCTCGGCTTACAAATCATACCAAGTCCTGTTTACCACAACTTCGGCGAGAAGTTGAAAGCACACTATGACAAACGTTGGATTCATACGAAGGCAACGTTGAGAACTGTATACTTCAGTGATATCTGGAGTTGCTGCATGCAGTCATACTCTTAGTGCTCACCATTGTCCAAACCGTATGTTCTGTTCCTGTCTCTATTGGTTCAATGTGATTGTGTGATCTTGTTAATTGAATAAGAGGAGGTCTGCGTCTGCTTTACATTCATGTTGGTCGATGCTTTGTATTTAGTATTTACAAAAATTTCAATGTGTATTATAGTAGTTTTTGAGTTGGAAATGTTTTTTTGTCGTTCTAATTTTAGTAACGAAAACAGTGACACTAATCAATTAACACTCCCATCTGGCAATATCTCAGATTAGTGTTATCTCACCGCAGGTGTTACATAAAAAAAAATTCAATTAACAATAAAATCAATCTTTTATTTATAGCCAATCAATTTTTATTCTAAATAGCAGAGATGATGACTCATTCTTTATGTAATTTATATAGCCTCAAGATAAAAATATCAATCGGATACAAATCACCTTTCAAAAATTGCTGTCCTAATTTGTGTCTAACCAACCAAATTCTCTTACTAGTATCATAAACATGGGTGGATGGGGTGGGGTGAGAGAAAACATATCAACGAAGAAGGAAATAACAGAGAGACATTCGAGAAGAGGAACCATCTGGTGATCTGGTCTACACTCCATACAGTTATTACTTCTCTCCGTCCAAGATATTCAGGTTTCATTTCCAACAACTAATTTTTTTTATTTACTAGATTTATCAGCAGCAACGTACAATAGAAATAGCTAGTCATCATTCTTGTTTCTTTTTTTGCTCATAAAATTTACAAGTTCAGATCTTCACTATCATGTTTTTATGGCAAATAGTTCAAAGTTGAATCATTTTTTATTTCGTTTTTTTAGGAGAAATTATAAGTGTCAACCTCAAACTTTTGTGATTTTTCTAAAAATGATAATATGTGAATGTTTGATCTGAGCTCTAAAGGTTCTAAATGGTGTAATATTTAATTATTTTATATATATATATATTATCAACAGCTGATGAAAAGCGGCATCTCTAATATGGGAGGTTGCAGATAATTCTGATCTTATTATTAATTTGCTAGGTTATTTTTGCTCACTACTAGCTAATTAAAAATTAGAAAACAAACTCAATAGTGTAAATGATTTGTTGAAGGACAAAGTTGTCTGCAGATTTTCATTGAGACAAGAAATTATATAGGAGATGGAGAAGAAGAGAGTCAAGCGTTGGACTTATGAAGACTTTGATCCCGAAGAAATTGAGGAGGCCCACAATTCTAAGGTAATTTTGATCGAGAAAAACTTACATGGTATGGTCTCATTATGCCTGTCCAAATAAAAGGTTATATGACAAATTTTATTTTTATTTTTACTTTTCTTTTATTTAATCATATTTAGTCTTTTTATCACACGTCGTCGTGTTTTGATTAAGTAGAGACATACTAGTGATATGGTGAAATTAAGAAGATTTTTTTTCTTTTTTTTAAGCTGAACAATTTACGGGCAGAATGAGATATTTTCTTTGATTTTTATGGGTTGATTTTATGTATGTATGCCATTAGCTACTAATTATTTTTAATTTGTTTGAAATTAAGGCTAACAAATTGGAGATGGAAAAAGATGTGAGAGCAAGATCTTTAGTGAATCCAAAGAGTACTTCACAATTGACATTGAAAAAATATTGGAAGCAAGTTTTGAAGTTGCCCCAGAGTGTTGTATTTATAGGGTTCCTAGAGATCTTCGTAATATAAACGAAGAGGCGAATACTCCTCATGTGGTTTCAACTTTCAATAGATCCTTTTCATCACCGCAAACAAGAATATTTGATTGAGATGGAGAAACAAAAACTGATATATGTAAAAAAGTTCAGTGAAAGAACTAGTACGGATAAGTTGAAGGAATTTAAGAGCTTCATTGAGGACAACGAATGAAGAATCCACATTTGTTACGCAGAGAACCTAATCTTTTGAGTGATGAATTCGTAACAATGGTTCTATATGATGTTGTCTTCATTATTCATTATTCATTATTGAGCTCTTTTTGAGGAATGATGAAGCAAAAAATAGAACAGGATTTGATATTTTGCTAGATACACCAATTTGAAAAGCTGCTATAAAACTAGATTTACAATTACTCAAAAATCAGCTTCCATACTCTGTTCTTAAGGACTTATTTTTTCTATTAGGAGACATTGCCAAGCCTATCGGAGAAGATCAGTACTATCACGATCCATTATTGAATATTCTTGCTACACAGTTTTTCTTTGATAGTGAGCTTGATCACCTTAAATACAACACATATGATCTTCGACATTTCAGTATTTCACTGATCTGAGAAGACGTTTTCTAATAAAGGAATTCATCCCACCAAAAAATATTGGAAATAAACGTATAAGAGATTTACCTTATGCAACAAAGTTGGATGGGTCGGGAGTGAAGTTTAAGAAGGGTATTGAAGATCGAAGCTCACTTGACATAAGTTGTGAATATATAACGCGTTCAACACAAATTATCCTGTTCATTAAAGTGCAAGAACTCAAGCTCCAAATCCCACGCTTTGAAGTATATGATGGGACAGAATGTTTGATTTGAAATGTGATGACCTTCGAACAATTACACTATCCATGGGAAACTCACGTATGCAACTATATTCTTCTACTGGATTTTCTTATCGATACCGAAAAAGAGGTGGATTTACTTTTTGAGAAAGATATAATCTTCAATTGTCTAGGAGACGATGCTGCCATAGCAAACATGTTCAACAAACTTGGCTTACATGTTACACCAAGTTACTCCGGTTACTACGTTATTTTTAAATAACGTTCTCTAATATTGGCATTGTTATATATTACATTCTAAAAATGGGTTAAAAAATTAAATAGCACTATTTGAGACTCTTTTTTGGGAACAGGCACCAACTTACTAACTTAAGTTTAAAAGGCACCATTTATGGTGAACGGACAAAATTGCCCCCCACAGTAACCTTCTTCACCATAATATATTGATAGTTAAAAAGGCTCGAAAATGTTTAAAAATGTTCGAAAAAGGCTCGAAAAAGGCTCGAAAAAGGTTTGAAAAGGCTCGAAAAAGGTTCGAAAAAAGTTCGGAAAAGGCTCGAAATGATTTCGTGCCTTTTTGAAATATTTTCGTGCCTTTTTACACTGTCATCGTGCCTTTTGAAGTTGTTATCGAGCCTTTTGGAAAAGTTATCGAGCCTTTTGGAAAAGTTATCGAGCCTTTTAGAAAGGTTATCGAGCCTTTTGGAAAAGTTATCGAGCCTTTTAGAAAGGTTATCGAGCCTTTTTGGAAAAGTCTCGATAACTTTTTCAAAAGGCTCGATAACCTTTCTAAAAGGCTCGATAACTTTTCCAAAAGGCTCGATAACCTTTCTCATCGTGCCTTTTGAAGTTGTTATCGAGCCTTTTGAAAAAGTTATCGAGCCTTTTAGAAAGGTTATCGAGCCTTTTGGAAAAGTTATCGAGCCTTTTAGAAAGGTTATCGAGCCTTTTTGGAAAAGTCTCGATAACTTTTCCAAAAGGCTCGATAACTTTTCCAAAAGGCTCGATAACCTTTCTAAAAGGCTCGATAACTTTTCAAAAAGGCTCGATAACTTTTCAAAAAGGCTCGATTAAAAAATTAAAAAATATTTCGAGCCTTTTTGAACAAAGTTTCCAGCCTTTTTGTACAGTAATCGTGCCTTTTTGTACATGAAAAGGCACGATTGGTGTATGAAAAGGCACGATTGTACAGTAATCGTGCATCTTCATTAAGTGTTCGAGCCTTTTCATACACGAATGAAAAGGCACGATTGGTGTATGAAAAGGCTCGAACACTTCATTTCGAGCCTTTTCAATGGAAGATTCAAAACCAAAAAAAATCTCTGCCCCCACACCCCCACGAGCTGACCGGGCAGCTCGACCACTGCGAGCTCAGCGGGGAGCTCGACCCCCGAATGCGTTTGCGTAGAGCCACAAAACTAATTATCCATTGGAGGTCTGTTTTTAATCTCAGAAAACTTCAAAGTAAGAAAAGAATGTGTAAAGTAAGGGTATTTTTGTCCGTTCACCATAATAGGTGCCTTTTAAACTTAACTTATTAAAGCAGTGACATTGTCACCAAATCAGTTTAAAAAGGTGACATTTCTCACCAATTCCACTTCTAAAAATTGTATTTACCATATTTGTTATATTGTGAAAAAAAAAAAAAAAAAAAGTGTGACTTGCTTGATGTAAGCGGTTACATTCCTAACAAAATCGTAACATTTTATTTTAAAAAATATTAAAAATTGTAAACATATTAAAAAGAACGGTAGAAAAATTGTCACTTCACTAGATAGAAGTGGTTACATTTATAACAAAGTTGTAACACTTTAACATTAAAGATGTCACCACATGCACAAAACGGTGCCGTTTAACTGTTTAAGAGAATTGAAATAACAACTACACATAAAAGTATAAAACACTGTCGTGCAAAACGCATCGTTTTGCATAGGTCCAGACTATAAACCCCCCTTTTTGTGTACCGATGCCCTAAACTCTGAAAGTAAGCTGACATGTCATTCATTTAGATTTCAAATATACAGCTTTCCATGAGTTCGAAATCTCGATGTAAAATATGTCTATGCACATGTTTAAAAGCAAACTGTAATCAGTACTAAAATGTGAGGGGAGAGGAGATCAAGAAAACACATACTGTTTTTTTTTTAAAAAGAAATTAAAAATATGCATAACAAAAAATAAAAACCATATTGCCGATGTCCGGATTCTTCTTTACTGTTGGAGGTAAGAACATCAATCTAATTAACTAGATAATAGAATAAGCAAAACTATAGAAGAAGATATGATTTGAACTGTTCTCATTTACAACATCAATTCTACTGAAACTCAACCGATACATTGATAATTAAAAGCTTACTTTATTCGTTACAATGTATCAGTTAGGATTCGTTACAAATTTTTAAATATATGTTTGTCACGATAAAATAGATTTTCGTGACAAATCCAAATCACCTGATAAAAATACGTTTGTCACGATAAAAAAGGTTTTCATGACAAATCCAAATCAGTACAAATTTTAATAACGTGAACGAGTAGAGAAAATAAAAATAAAAATAAAAATAAATATAAAGTAGAGAGTAGAGGAAAATACCAGTATATTTTGAGGAAGACTAAAGTGGCTTTGTTGGAGATGTGGGATTTCTGTGAAGGAGAAGATGAAGAGTGACAGAGAAGAGAGAGAGCGAGAGAGAGAAACTAATTGAGTCTGTTGTTAGGGTTTTCAATGTATTATACTTATACTCCAGGTCTGTCGGGTTGGTCGGGTCGGGTCAGCAGATTCCAGAAGGGGAGAGAGAGAGTTGAAGAGACAATAAAAGTGATTTATTCATCTGATTTCAAAATTAAAAATTAAAATAAACTCCTCGAATCTCGAAACCATAAACTCTAATATTATTAGTAATTTTTTAAAATTTTAAAATTCAAATAGTTTATTTTACTTACTGCTCATCAACTATGAACATATAATCATTACTTACTTCAGGTTCAAATAGACAGCAAAATGAGATGTTTAATATTTTTGGATCATGGAATGATTGATTTTCGTTTATCTATCTTCCAAACTACTCTCATATAAATGATAAAACATTTAAGATTATAAACCAACCAAAATTTAAATATTGTATCGAGGACTAAATTCATACACATTTCCAGGGCGGCCCTGGGTGGGTCAGGAGGGGGGGCCTGCCCCAGGCCCGTCATGCCATTAATAATAAAGGTTACTATATATTTTGGGAGTAATAGTCTGGACCGCACTAACAAGATTCAATCTCGACATAACAAGTTATTATTAGAGCATCTCCAATACAAGCGTGGCTTGTGAAAAAAAGAGATGTCACGTAGGATAAATAGACGTTATGTTAATAATTGTGTCTCCAATACAACCGTGCATATTCAGCCTCAAGCTGACGTGACAAAAAAAATATTAGACATTGTCAACATGACCGTCCACTTTCAGACGGTCTGTTGCACAGCTATTTTTTAGGTTGACTCAGCAAACATTTAAAACTGACATTAATTTTTCATATTATTTTGGTAAGGAAATAAAATAAAAAATAAAACAGGAAAAAAAAAAATTGACGCGTCATTAAAAAAATTGTGTTTTAGACGGAAGCATTGGAGACCAAATTTTGAGTTGATTGTCTATTAAGTTTATTTTTATGCCACGTAGGAAACAAGTCTCTTGACATTGTTGCCATGTCAACAATTATTGGTATGTAAGCCATGTTTGCATTGAAGATGCTCTTATTATTATTATTATTTGATATACCAGTTAGAGCCTAATATATTGACAAGTTGAATGATTGTATTTTCTATCGAGTCACATTGAGAGTAATAGCCTAGAACACAATAACAAGTTTCAATCTCGACATGTGCCTATATACTTAGTGATTTAGCTTACTAGATTAGTTTTTAATCATTGGATTTCAATTCAAAGATAAAATAAAAAATTATATATATATATATATATATATATATATATATATATATATATATATTATAGTATCTATCTATCCGGGATCAAGTATTTTTTTAAAAACTTTTGTTATCGGTAAGATTCGAGCCTTTGACCTAGGAGTTATTTGTCTAAGCCCAAACATGTAGAAAAAAAAAATGAAGTAAAATATAGGGCAAATAGCACAAACATACCTTGAGTTTATGTGTAATTGCAGCTATATTCAATCTTTACTCGAAATTACACAAACATACCCTACCGATAGTGGTCAACAGTTATTTATAACCTTTGACTGCCTTCTTGGTCTGAAAAGTCTAAAAAGCCCCTATTTATTATTTTTAATTTATTTTATTAGAACAAACTAAATTAAATAATATAATTTTTTTTTTTTTAAAGTTAAAACCACAAATCTGGAATCATAATTTTGAGTACTTTCAGTCTCCAATCTTCCACCCAATCAAATCGTAAAACCAAAAATAAAAAACAACTATCTTCCAATTAGTTTCCATAAACCAGAATGTTCAATCATTCTCCCAAACCAAAAACCTAACTGAAATTGAAATCCACCACACCAATAACCCCATCCAAATCAAACTCCACAATATCTAAAATCAATAAAATTTTCAACAATAAAATCATTGCTCACCGCCATAGCCACTGCACTAGCAACACGCCGGAACCGAAAGCTAAAGTTTCGTTCGAATGATGATTTCACAGTGAGCAACTAGAAGTGGCGGAGGTTTGTGCCAGCCGCCCCACCACCGAAACAGTGAGGCCCGCGTGAGCCTCCCTCTTATCTCCTTCGATTCAGAGGAATCAAAATGCAGATCTAATCCAAACTGAGGAAATCTTTGTTGGTCTCCTCTAACCGAAAGAGGTCGGCGATCTCCTCCGATTGGATGAGACTTACTTACTATTGGTTCGGTTTTTCTTAGATTGAATGAGCTATCTGATGTTGACTTTTGGATTTGGTTTTTTTTTTTTTTCTAGGTTGAAGGAATTTATCTGGGTTAGGTTTTTTTGAGGGGGGCAAGGGGGTGGGGGGGCTACGGGTTAAATGAGCTAACTGGGTTGGTTTGATTATGTAATGCTTTTTTCTTTTTATGGGTTTGGATTGATTTTCTACTTTTATTTTCTGGAGTTCATATTTGTAATGTGGATCTTGAGATCAATGATTCAATACCTTGTGATTCTGTTTTGTTTGCTTGGTGAGAAAAAAAAAATGGAAGAGATAGGGTCTATTTGTTTTTTTTCAAACACTTTTCATAAAATCTCTTTCATCAACGAGATCAGAAGATGGATGATTTTTTTTTTAATACCTGGATGGATTTTTTTAAAATCATAATTAATTAACCAATATATAAAGAGCCAATAATAATTTTATCTTAATAATAGGTCAAAAGATCTTTTTGCCCCTCATCTGTTAAGTTCTAACGGAACATTACTTACGGCAGGGTATGTTTATGTAATTTTGGATAAAAGTTGAATATAGCTACAATTACATCTAAACGTGAGGTATGTTTGTGCAATTTACTCTAAAATATATAGTAAGTAAATCCTTAGAATAAAATCCTTGTAAATTAATAATGATTTTTGAATACTCAAAAAGACTTTTGACTTTATTGAAATTCCATGTGAAAAAGAGCCAAAGAGACAAAGGAAGCTCCATTTTAAAAAGCTGTCTCTCTCCCCCACATCTTCTCGCTTGAGAGTTGAGTCCAAACAAAAACTCCACTTTCTCTCTCTCTCTCTTTTGTCTGAAATCCAAATTCTCTATTCCAATTTCTTCTGGATTCATCCGTGTGGCTTCGCTCGATCGAGATTATTACCAGTCACTTGAAGTTTGAAGAAACACTTAACTTGTAAGTTTTCTTTTTTGTTTATTTTCGCTCACTTTGAACTTCTGGATCTGTCTGAATATTGATTTTTAGACTCTTTTTTTTTTTTTTTTTTTTTTCCATTTGTATTTTCAATAGTATTTTAAAGAAAATGTTTCGAATTTTATATCTGCTTCAATTCTAATAAAAAAAAATTCGATTTTTGTTAAAACAACAATTAATTCCATTTCATTTTATGAGAGATTATAAAATATTAATGGAGATATTTTTAATTTAATTAATATCAGTTCCTTTAAGAGAAAATTGCTAAAGAGTCCCTTGAATTTTAAGTGGAATTTGTTTGTCACGAAAAATATAATTATTTGTCACGGAAAAAAATATTTGAGCGGAATTTATTTGTCACGAAAAAAAAAATTGAGTGGAATTTGTTTGTCACGAAAAAATATTATTTGTCACGCCAAAAAATTATTTGTCACGAAAAAAAGTTATTTGTCACGAAAAAAAATTATTTAAGTGAAATTTGTTTGTCACGAACAAAAATTATTTGTCATGAAAAATATAATTATTTGTCACGAAAAATATCATTTGTTAAGTTAAAAAATTATTTGTCACGAAAAGAAGTTATTTGTCACGATAAAAAATTTATTTAAGTGGAATTTGTTTGTCACAAAAAATATAATTATTTGTCACGAAAAAAAATATTTAAGTGGAATTAGTTTGTCACGAACAAAAAAATATTTGTCACGAAAAAAAAATATTTGAGTGGAATTTGTTTGTCACGAAAAAAAGTTAATTGTCACGAAAAACAAAATTTGAGTGGAATTTGTTTGTCACGAACACAATTTATTTGTCACGCCAAAAAATTATTTGTCACGAAAAAAGGTTATTTGTCACGAAAATACCATTTGTCAGGGAAAAAAAAATTGAGTGGAATTTGTTTATCACGAACAAAATTTATTTGTCACGAAAAGTATTATTTGTCACGAAAAAATATCATTTGTCACGAAAAAAATTTATTTAAGTGGAATTTGTTTGTCACGAACAAAAATTATTTGTCATGAAAAATATAATTATTTGTTAAGTTAAAAAATTATTTGTCACGATAAAAAATTGTCACGAAAAAGCATAATTATTTTTCACGAAAATAATTTTTTTGTCAAGACAGAAAATCATTTGTCACGACAAAAAAAAAAATCACGAAAAATAACATTAGTCACGAAAAAAAGCTATTTGTCAGGATAAAAAATTATTTGTCACGAAAAGCATAATTATTTTTCTCGAAAAAATATATATTTGTCACGGCAAAAAAAAAAAAAAATCAATTTGCACCAAAAAAAAAAAATCATTTTTCATGAAAAAAATAATTGAAAGAAACTAAAAAAATAAAAAAATTTAGGGAAATTTATTTTTTGTCTCTTTAAAAAGAGTGAATCGTGTGGAATTAGCTGGACGTTTCGTTTGGACAGATGTTTGTTTTCTGGTCAATTTCTCGCCGATTAGTGTAATTAAGGACTGTTCACTGTTCAACCCCCTGCGCCTTTCATGCGCGTGCTTTCACTTGACATCTTCAATGTTATATATGGGCCAGCTTAACCGGCCCATTTAGGCCATTCTATTGGGAGCTATCGAGATTAAACAATTCGATCTAGGACAGAAAATAGGATAGTTTCTGTGTTTAAAACCTAATTAATGTCGGGAGCCGTTGAGATAATATAAAATAAAATATTATTTTTATTCAATTCTTTACATTAAGAGTTGGCTAGCGATAAGATAAGATTATACGTAGTGGATACATATGGGAAATTCAATATGTATTCATGTAATGTAACCAGCTAAAATGAAGGTATATATTAGGGAGAAAAGTGAATTTTTTCATGAAATAATTATAGTTCAAATTATTATTTTATTATGAGAATGTATGGTTTTTGAAATTATTAAAAATGTTTAAATAAAATATCATTTTATTTAAATTGAGGGTGTTGTAAGTTTTTGCTAATTATTATAGGAGAGATTTTTGATAATTAATTAGTTTTATTATATTTATATGTATATATTACTGATTTGTGCTTGTTTTAATTTTTATGTGACCAGGTGTATATTGTCAGCTCTCTATTTTGATCAACTCTTTAAATGGCTACATCTTTGGTAAGAATTAATCTCCGTCACTCGAACCAGGTTTGTTTTGAGCCTATTTGAAATGTTTAATATATAAACATACATCGTAGTTTATCTAAAAAAATAACGTTTTCACCGAGAAAGACTACTAATATAACGTTTTCACCGAGAAACTGAGAAAGACTATACGTTATTTTGCCTAGTAGTAGTAGTACTATGTGTTCATCATGTAATACAGAGAATCATGATCTTGATCGTATTCCTTATATAATGCGGCAATATGTATGTAATTTTTGTTTTTAATCATATGGTGTTACTTGTAGCCACGTCAGTCCTAAAAATTCTAAGTGGCTTGTGGACAATCTTGAAGGTAAGCAACTGAGAATGCATTTATGTTTTGGTCCTATTTTTGGTTTATAAGCCAAGGTGTTTGTTGAAACAGAGTTTTATTGTTTGTTAATATATTGTTCGTTTTGAACCGTCATTTGTTCCTGCTATCGTTTTCTATATTAACAAATATATGGGTGGTTTTGAATCTTTCAATATATAGATGTCTCTACGGTCTTTGTTTTCGCCTTTTATTTGACTGAAACATGGAATTTTCTTTTTGTGCACATCCTAAAAAGAGCAGGTTGAATATGTTTAAAAGTGGAAAACGGTTGGATAATTTTAGTCACTCAATTTCCTCTTTAATGTCTGTTGGTCTTGGTGTTGCCTGATTCTCAACAGCCGGGCTGTTGGACCGGAAAATTTTCAATTCATTCATTTGAACTTTGAATAGAAAAAAAAAAAGAAGGAAGAAAAAAGTTGAATTCTTTTATTGTTTTGATTGCCAAAATGCCTAATAAGAAACTAAGCATACGATCTCTGTCTTCAGAGATGGACCAGAGCGTTAAACGGATATGTTGAAGCTAATCGAAGAGGATGCAGATTCGTTTGCTAAAAAGGCTGAGATGTATTATAAGAAGAGGCCACAACCAATATCTCAAGTGGAGGAGTTCTACCAAAAAAAAAAAACAATAGAACCTGACCCAATTTGTTTTATTCTAGTAAAAAACTAAATTTTTTCAAGTCTCATATTTTCCTATCGCCTATTGTCTAAATATTCTTCATTTCTTTTCCACCCACAAAAGGCCAAAAAAAAAAAAAAGGAGGCAACTAGAGACATAAAAATCATAGATCTTTTAATTTTGATTTTGATTTTGTGATGAAATGATGATGATTTGGTTGGTATGGAGTCCATTTTTTAGATTTCGCCCAGGGGCCTCGGAATAGTCAGGACCGACACTGCACATTTCACATCAAATTTCTAGTCTTAATTAATATTGCTACCTGACAATTCATTTTTGCACGATCATCATTCACATTTGGTGATGGTGACGGTGACCAAGTTGTAGGGAAAAACGGATGTGTTTAATCTTTTTAATAATATTTTGGGCAAATTACACAAAGTTACCACGAGGTATATCATAAAGGGCTCAAAATTTATTTATCACTATTTGGATCGGGTTTTGTAAGAAAGTCACAATATTACTAATTCACGTTTAAAAGGCACCAATTTAGGTGATCAGACAAAAATACCCTCATAATACTTCCACGTCAGCTTTCTTTCATTCAGTTTACAATGACATAGTTGTGGAGTAGAGAGAGAAAGTCACGTTGAAACCCATGCGATCACTCGAACGTGACGGAGTGGCGCTACACTGACGCACTAAGGGGTCAAGCTTTTGTGAAGTTGTGTAAAAGGCTCGGGCAGTTCATTAAAAGTTTCAGAGATACAAAATTAACAAAAAAAAAATATGATTGTCAAAAAAGGCTCGGACACAGTGTTAAAAGGTTTGGATATTTTAATTTGATAAACCTATTAATATTCATAAAAAAGCTCGGATTACAATTTAAAAGGCTCGGACACAGTGTTAAAAGGCTCGGAGATTCAAATTTGACAAACCTATTAATATTCATAAACAAAAAAACTCGAATTATAATTGAAAAGGCTCGGACAATGTTTCAAAAGGCTCGGACATTGTTAAAAGGTTCGGAGATTCAAATTTGACAAACCTATATTCCTACAAAAGGCTCCGGCAATTAATGAAAAAGCTTAGGAACTGATTAAAAAGGCTCGGAAACTATTTTCAATGGCCTAGAGTTTCGTTGGTTTCCTATCTCTATTTTCATTTTGCCTTTCATTATATGAATTTTGATATTCATAATCCGATAAGATGAGTGATCTTATGTAACTATATGAATGTCGAACTTGTTGGAGAAGAAAATGAACTTGGATTTCAGTTTATAGAACTTTCCACTTTAAGACAGTTAGAGAGAGAAGTAGATATTAGACAACTTCAAAGTATCTTCCAAAAGTTAAAGTAAAAAAAAATAATTAAAAAATATGTACAATAAGAGCATTTTTGAAAGACACTTACTTTGGTGCCTTTTAGACTTAAATCATTAAAGTGGTGATAGTCTTAAAACACCAACTCAAAAAAGTGACAAAACCCATCATTTGAAAAGATGAAAAGGAAATAGAGAATGCTTGAATCATATTATTGAAACTAAATCAGATATTTGTACAGGAAGTATTCTAACCACAATAGGAGACTCTAATTACATCAGGAAACAACCTCTACATTACAGAGTGTATAGCTACTATATAGGCAACGAAATAGGAAAGTAAATATACACTAATTATCTATTACTAAATGTAAAGTATATGTAAGTTTAACTTCCTAACACTCCCCCTCAAGTTGGAGAGTGGATATCTTGCAGTCCCAACTTGCGGATCATAGGAATGAAAATTTCTTTCCCCAAAGGCTTGGTTAGAACGTCTGCCAGTTGATGTGCAGAATTTACGTATCTTGTGATTACAGAGCCATCTTGAATCTTATCTCTAATGTAATGGCAATCCATCTCGATGTGCCTAGTTCGCTCATGAAATACTGGGTTAGCTGCGATATGTAATGCAGCCTTATTGTCACAATACAATAAGGCAGGTTCATGATGTGTAAATCCCAAGTCCTTCAATAAACATCGCAGCCATGTTAGCTCACAGCAAGCTCCCGTCATTGCACGGTATTCTGCCACTGCAGAAGAAAGGGAGACTGTTTTCTGTCGCTTTGATCTCCAGGATATCAACGAGGATCCAAGAAAGACACAATAACCCGAAGTGGATCTTCTGGTGAGTGGGCAGCCTGCCCAATCCGAATCACATTAAGCTCTCAACTTGAAATCACTGTTTGAAGAGAAAAGTAAACCTTGGCCAGGTGCGCTTTTCAAATATCGGACGACACGGAGAGCTGCGTCCATATGAAGTCTTCGTGGCTGATGCATAAATCTGCTGAGAACATGCACTGCATATGTTATATCCGGCCTCGAAACGGTCAAGTAAATGAGTCTACCAACCAGTCTTCTATACTGACCCGGTTCTTTGAGTAAGTCACTGTTGTCGGATAATTTCAAGCCACGCTCCATAGGTGTATCAATAGGAGCTGCGCCCAACAGCCCTGCATCCTTAATAATCTCTAGAGCGTATTTACGTTGAGAAATAAATATGCCATTCTTAGATGCAGAGAATTCAATACCAAGAAAGTATTTTAATTTACCAAGGTCTTTGAGATGAAAATGACTATGTAAGAAGGTCTTGGTTTCAGCAATGCTAATAGAGTCATTTCCGGTAATCAAAATGTCGTCAACGTAAATTAAGAGAGCAGTGAATGACTTGCCTTTTGTTCTAGTGAACAGAGAGTAATCAGCTCGTGACTGATTGTAGCCGGCAGAATAAATGGCTTCCGTGAATTTTGTGAACCACTGACGGGATGCCTGTTTCAAGCCGTACAAAGACTTATGAAGACGACAGACCAGATGCTCCTCCCCTTGTCGACTAATACCCGGCGGCGGAGACATATATATTTCTTCAGACAAATCACCGTGAAGAAAAGCGTTGTTGACGTCCATTTGATGTAGAGACCAACCACGAGCGGCAGCCAAGGCGAGTAAACAACGAATGGAGATGATCTTGGCAGTGGGAGAAAAAGTATCCTGGTAATCGACGCCTTCAAGTTGAGTGAAACCTTTCGCGACTAACCGGGCTTTGTATCTCTCGACAGAACCATCGGAGCGACGCTTAACCTTATAAACCCATCGGTAACCAATCGAAGTTTTACCAGCCGGGAGGGTAGTGAGGGACCAAGTACCATTTGCCCGGAGGGCCTGCAATTCAGATTGCATAGCTGCCTGCCATTCAGGGTGAGTGATGACTTCTGAGAAACTCTGAGGCTCTAAGATTTGACCGAGTTGAGCAGCAAAAGAATGAAGAGCAGGCCTGTATCTGTGATAAGAGATAAAATTCGCCAAAGGATATCGCTTACCTTGAACCGGACCCGGTAGCAAAGAGGAGGATCGGTCATAGCAAACTTGAGAACAGACATAATCGGAAAGCTTAGTTGGTGGACCAGATTGGCGACTGGAGCGACGAAGATGAGCTGGTTGGGGTTCGGGTTCAGAAGATAAGATGGGTGATTGTGGAGTGGGAATCGAGATAGAAGAGGAAACCGGTGTCGGAGAGGGAGGGCTGTCAGTGACGAGGATGGATGATGGGTCATGTGGAACAAGTGTGGCTGGAAGATCGGTTGGGTCGGAATTAGGTGGAGGAAGAGGAGATGGTGATTCCGATGGAAGAACATTCGTGGATCGAAAATTTGGGGAATCTGGTAAAGTTAGGGATTTTGGCGAATTTGGGGAATCTGGTGGAGTGGGTGGAGCAAGTCGGGTAGGAATAGAAGGAGAGGGATAAGATAGGTCTTGGGCTACAAAAGGGATTGGGCCAGCATTGGTTGGGCCAACATGTTTTGAAAAATCAGATATGGACTTAGCTGATGCATAAGGAAAAATATGCTCAAGAAACTTTACATCGCGACTGGTAAAAACTTTTTGTGTCGATAAATCAAATAATTTGTAAGCCTTTTGACCAATCGGATAGCCAATAAAAATTGTAGGTATGGAACGACAATCAAATTTGTGCGAAGGATGGACATTAGTGGCATAGGCTAGACAACCAAAAACACGAAGATGAGAAAAAATGGGTGGTTTAGAGTAAAGAAGTTCAAAAGGTGTTTTAAAAGAAAGAACTGGTGAGGGGAGACGATTTATGATGTGGACAGCAGTAAGTGCACACTCCCTCCAAAATTGGGAAGGAAGTTGAGCCTGAAATTTCAAAGCTCGAGCAACCTATAAGATGTGACGATGCTTGCGTTCCACTACCCCATTTTGTTGAGGTGTGTAAACACAAGAATGCTGAAAAAGAACACCATTATCTTGAAAAAAAGAGCGAAGTGATATAAATTCCCCACCATTGTCACTGCGAACAGTTTTAATGTGAGATTCAAATTGAGTGAAAACAAAACAAAAAAAACGTTTTAAAATTGATTGCATTTCATCTTTGTGTCGCATCAAAAAAATCCATGTAAAACGAGTATAATCATCAACAATGGTAAGAAAATAATAAGCACCAGAAAGAAAAGGGTGTCGATAACGACCCCAAATGTCACAATGAATTATTTCAAAAGGTTTAATAGAAGATATTACACTATGATGGAAAGGTAAACGACTCTGCTTAGCCAGAGGACATATATGGCAAGCATTATTTGACTCAGCTGAAAATTTTAAATAATTTTTTGCAATGTAATTTAAGCGAGAGAGTGATGCATGGCCCAAACGATTATGCCAGAGATCGGTGGATGAAATTGTAAGATTGCAGGTTGGTCTATTTGTGAGTGTGGAAGAGTTGGTAATGGATTGCTTCGTTGCTAGTGCCACCAAATAATATAGTCCGTCTCGTTGTTTACCCAAACCAATCATCCTCCTCGTAGCCAGATCCTGCAATATACACCAATAAGGAAAAAAAGTTATTGAACAATTTAATCCTTTTGTCAGACGACTAACAGACATTAAATCAACTTTGAATGTTGGTACACAAAGCACATCATGTAGATAATAAATAGAATTAAAAGGTAATGATCCTTTTGCAGTAATATCAGCCGTTTCTCCACTAGGCAGTAGTACAGGAGGCAATGAGCACTTTTTGTTGTTGCGGAAAAACAATTTGGGTGATGAGGAAATATGATATGTTGCCCCACTATCAATTATCCATTTATTTGAGGCGATTTTAGACAAACCTGGCTTGGTTACGACATTAACGTGAGAGCTAGATTCTCCTTTTTTGTTGTCAAGAAGTGATAAAAGCTGCTGTAATTGGGCTTCAGAAATCCCAAGTAAATGATTCCCGTCCACTTTGGTAGTGGACTCAGACACATGATTTGCTGCAGGCTTATTACTATTGTGAAAATGTTTTGCCTTGATTATGTTTTGCCTTTGGATGACCCGGTGGGTACCCATTGAGTGCATAGCATGTTTGGACCCAATGGCCCATTTCTCCACAGTGTGTGCAATTTGGACGACCTCTGCATGTCCCTGTTCTTTGCCTGTCTTGACGACCCGAACTGAAATTCTCTCGCTGCTTCTCTTGCAATCGGAAGTCAGGCGACCCATATGAGTGGTCGAACCGCTCAGACCGTGCCGGAACGGATCTACCGCCGCTGTTGTTGCTTCGGACAGCCATGGCGGCGCTGCTGCTAGATTCAATTGCAGCGGTGGTTATGCTCAGAAGTCGCTGCTTCTTTTCTTGAGAAACAGAGGAGTACGCCTGGCGAGCTGAAGGAAGAGGATTCATGAGGAGGATCTGTCCACGAATCGCACTGTAAGAATCATTTAAACCCATCAGAAATTGCATCAATTTTTGTTGATCATGCTGTGTTCCATGTGTTGTATCGTTATAAGAGGCAAGTTCATCCCATAGGCCTTTCAATTTTGTGTAATAAGCAGAAACTGAGAATTGTTCTTGTCGTAGATAGGCTATGTCTTGCTGGATTTCGAAAATACGGGGTGCATTACTTTGTGAGAATCGCTCACAAAGATCCTCCCAAACCTCGTGAGCGGTTGAATAATATATTACACTGTCTGAAATTTCTGGACTGAGAGTATTGACAATCCAAGAGTGAACCATGTCGTTGCACCGAGACCATGTTGCGACCATGTTGCGTAACCTTTTGGATCGGATTTTTCTGAAGGGGTTTTGATAGAGCCATTGACAAAACCTAGTTTGTTTTTGGAATTTAGAGCCAGAGTCATAGCCCTTTTCCAAGTAGAGTAATTGTCTCCATTCAAAGGTTTGGAGATCAAAATTAAACCTGGATGATCTGAATGGTGGGTGAAATAGGGATTTGAGATACTCACCCTTGTAGGATCTGTAAAGCTGCTAGGAACAGTAGAACTGCCAGGAACGGCAATTTCTTTGCCAGCTGCAGTAAGGGTTGATGGTGGAGGTAATTCATCATTAGCCATGATAGCTTTAGGATGAGGATTGCTACACGAGAGATTTAAGATGTAGTGATAGATCAGGATCTTAGTCCAAGCTCTGATACCATGAAAAGATGAAAAGGAAATAGAGAATGCTTGAATCATATTATTGAAACTAAATCAGGTATTTGTACGGGAAGTATTCTAACCACAATAGGAGACTCTAATTACATCAGGAAACAACCTCTACATTACAGAGTGTATAGCTACTATATAGGCAACGAAATAGGAAAGTAAATATACACTAATTATCTATTACTAAATGTAAAGTATATGTAAGTTTAACTTCCTAACACCATTTCCATATCATAAATGCCTTAATATTCAATAATTGGTGTTAATTACACAAACTTACCCTCATGTTAGTCAACATTCATTAAATATAACGGTTGACCAAGTTTAATGGTTTAAAAGTCTAAAATACCCCCACCCATTGTTAGAAAAAAGTAATCATATTTGCCTTAGGAACTAATCGAATTTAATACTATTAAATAATAATAAATTTATAATAATGATTATATCAACTACTACTACTAATAATAAAATCGATATTCACATTCAACCGTAGTATAATTATATAATAATAATAATAATAATAATAATCATCATCATTATTATTATTATTATTTAAATATTATTTAATAGTATTAAATTTGATTAGTTTAAGAGTAATTTACTCTTAGGGGCAAGTATGACTTTTTCTAATAAAGGGTGGGGGTAGTTTAGACTTTTAAATCACCAAAATTGGTCCACCATTATATATAACGGTTGTTGACTAATATGAGGGTAAGTTTGTCTAATTAACATCAAAAGTTGAATATTAAACCTTCATACTATACCTGAGGGTAAGTTTGTGCAAGTTGCCCTAATATTTTTGCTAATTTTCTTTTTCTTTTTAAAATAAATTTTAAACAAATTTAATAAATATAATTCAAACCATTTTACCTTTCAACATTTTTTCTTCGCATCTTTCACTTTGACAATGTCAATTTGGTAAAAAAGGAGTATAAGTGGACATGTGTCAAAAATGAGAAGTAACAATGTCTTGGGAGAGTGTATCGTGTAGTTCAAAAATTAAATGGCACATTTATGAATTGGCATTTTAGAACTAACACTCTTTTAAAAACTTATATTTAAAAGGCATCAAAAATGGGCTTCTTTCAAAAATACCCCAAATTACTTCCACGTCATCTATTTTGAATTTAGTTTGTTTCATTTTTTTAGTTTTACTTTTCAGTTTACAATGAAAGAGTTATGAGTAGAGTAAGAAAGTCTCGTTCAAATATCGGCGAACAACGATGGTGACTGCAACGGTGATTGTGGAACACCAACAAGATTACGGCAACATCGACGACATATAACACGACCAACGACTGTAGCGAGTTTCGATCTCGATAAAAAACGAGGTATGTCCCTCGAATGCATCATCTGCAACATGCATATATAATTAAAAACACAGCTCTGAAATTTTTTCCCAGTAAGTCTCAGAACACAATACAAAAGTCTCGAAAAGCATTAAAAAGGTATCGGAAAACATTACAAAAGTCTTGGAAAACAAATCAAAGGTCTCGAAACACAGTGACAGAGTCTCGAAAAGCATTACAAAAGTCTCAGACAACAATACAAAAGTCTCGGAAAACAATTCAAGGAAGGGAAGCAATTCAAAAGTCTCGAAAAGCATTAGTAAAGTCTCGAAACACAGTAAATAAGAGGTCGTTTGTTTTTTCCACTTAAAACTTAATGGGTTTGAATCATAATTATTAAATTGCTTTGTTTTTTTTTTTTTTTTTTTTAAGTGGCAAACAACTTAAAAATACCAACAACAACAACAACAACAACAACAACAACAACAACAACAAACCTTAAAATAAAAAGTAAAAAATCCTGAATTTTTCACTTAATTGCAAATCACTAAATTGCATTAAATGCAATCCAAAATCTTTTCTTCCGATATTATCCCCCATATATAACATATTTTCAATTTCATCATAATTATATATGATATAGAAATCTTTATTTTAATATATTAATTATTTTAAATAGCTTTAAAAATAAGAAAGAACCCTAATCACTTCTCACATTAGTGTTTAATATCAATACTTTATTATGATATTAGGGTGATGTATTTATATATTATTTTTTTAGAGTGTTTTGTGTGAGTTTTCCTGCTGTCCCTTTTATTTTTTGAAAAAAAAAAAAACTTTTCTTTTCTTAGTAAAAATGAAGTTTGTTTGTAATCGAAGAAGATTATGATTATATGTATTCTATATAATTATTATTTTTGGATTGTTTTAATTCCATATTATATGTATAATTGTCTAACATGGGTATAAATGTAAAATTACTTATTTTCAGACAATTTTACTTTTAAAAAATAAACGTGTCGACAATACATTTAAAAATGAGGAAAAGAAAAAAAAAAAAAAAAACATATCATTCAAGTTCAGATTTCAGTCCCTATTTAGTCTTTAGAAAAATTGAAGACTGTTCAGTCTTCAGAAAAAAAAAAAAAAACAACCCCTGAATATGACCTCATAAGGCTGTTACATCGATATCATACATTCCAATATTAATTAATGTGTATGCACGAAACTGAACTATATATTATAAAATAAACCCATGATTTGTTTAAGTCTACCACTCTGGGCTGCATGCATATGCATGCCCACATTTTATTATTATTATTTTTAAAATAATTTGGAAAACTTAAATTAAAATCACGCACCAACATTTTAGAAAGAAAACATAAACAAAAAAATAAATAAAATAAGAGTATAAAACAATAATATGTGCTCAAAGAACCTGAAGCCTTTGGCCGGAAAGATATATTATTATAAGTACAGAAGTACTCGTGTGTTTGCAAAGCACCAGACTACCAAATGTGATAGTCTATATGCTTAGAGTATATACTATATAGAATGTATGAAAAAAGATAAAAGAATTTGATAATATGTTGCTTTTTCAATATGGGTACAAATCTATAATTCCAATATTTAAATCTCTTTCTTGTCATACTATTGAAATTCATATTATTTTGTGCATGATGATCTTTTCTTTCTAACTATCTCAAATAGTTTATTAATAAGTGTCATAATAGATTAATTACCACCCCCAATACAACATAGTTGAACTAATTTAGTAGTTACAATAACTTAAAATGAATTAAAAGGAAATTAAATCAAAATTTTAAACTAAAGGAAAACAGAAAAAGAAAAATTACGATCAAAATTTTAAACTAAAGTGAATTAAGTATATGCAAAAGGTGAATTAACTACTTCAAATTTTAAAACAATATAAGAGAATGCATGTGAGCCAACAAATACTTCAATCTTTCTATCGTCAGTTCGAATTGAGTTCCTTGTATGTGGACCATTGGATTTAAAAGATGTTTTGACAAGTGCATGCAGCCAAGTCAAAACATTTAAATCCAATGACCCACATGCAAACTGATAAATTTTATATTGTTCGAACTGACAATAGAAAAACTTTATATATATATCCATGCTACTATCTGAATTCTACTCATGATTCCAAGTTCACATTGTCTAATTCCTTTCGTGCTGCTTTTATTTTTATTTTGTTCTCCTTTAACAATTCCTTTCTTTTGTCTTCGTTTTTGCTTTTTTTTTCACAAAAAATATTCTATTATTGTTCTGTGTTGTCTACTTTTCTATTTCTATTAATTTTGATATATCTTTGTCAGGTACCTGGCAAAAAAATAATATCATATATTCATATCTTGTCCTAATTCTAATGTAATACCGAACCCCAAAACACATGACCCAACCCAATTAATTGTGGAAGCCCAGCCCGACCCAAAAAAAAAAAATGTTGGTAGCAGCAACGGTTGATTTGTTTGTTGTTTGTATTTTTGCAACTTAAGTGACTCAATTAATACGTGCTATATCAATTAGAATGACAAGAAGAATTTTTAATTCAAAATATTTTTAATTCAAAATTAACTTTTTTTTTTATACATAGACAAACTGAACAAGTGTTCATTATTACCACCAAACCACATTCTATGCTAATTCCAAATTAACTTAATATTAAAATACATATGGAAATACCTGCATCAAATGCAAAAGCACAAATCATGAAAACACAAACAGTTCAATCTTAGTAATATATAATTATATACAGTAGACCAGTCTCCTCCAATACAGTTACGAAGTTGTCTCTTTGTCTTTGGAGTTTCCCCGGCGTTCTTGCTTAATAGAGTAAACGGTTTGTATTGCAGTGAGTATCAGTATAGAAGCTGCAGCAACAGTTGCAGTGCCTGTCCAAAGATTACTAAAATACACACTTTTCAAGGTGGCCTTCAAATGGTTCCATGGATATTTGTAGTGTGCTTTCATTTTCTCGACATCTTTATAATAAGGAGAATTCCCTATTGCGATGTGTAAGTTAAGTCTGTTGAACATCCTGACCCTTGCTTCAATATCGCCCACCCGATTGATAATAATCCCTTTCTCAACAAGTAAATCCACATCCTTGTCGGTATCGATTAGATGATCCATCAAATCAGCATAATGACATATGTAAGTTTTTGTTGGATAGTGAAAAATTTCCAAAGCCATCAAGTTTCGGAAAAAAATTTCTGTCTTGTCAGAGATTATAATGCGCGGGATTTGTAATTCATTTACTCCAAACCACGACAACCGTTTTCCAAGCTTTCTCTTTCCCAAACTTATTTGGTGCAAGCATGTGTGTTCAATACCTTTAAACTCCAGTCCTGACTTTTTCAACTTTGTTGCGCACGGTAAATCAAGTATGCCTCCACCTGACTGCACTGTTCGTTGTACTTGTCCCACTATAGCGCATCTCAGGAAATCAGTAAAATGTTTAAGTTGCGGTTGCTCTGAAAATGATCGATTGAACATCCCTGTATTTTCAAAAAATTTGAGACAAAGGGCAAAGAATGAAGGGTGTCCACTGCTGGGAAAGACCGATGAATATAAGTGGTTAAGAACAAAATATGGAATCTGATTTTCAAGTAATAGTAGATCTTGTGATATAGAAACTATATGTTGTTCATTGTTTAGCAAAAAGTCTTTATGTCCACCGTCATTCCTCATGAAGAGTTCAATGATAAAGATAGCATCACATAGAATTATTTCTACATATTTTGAACTCGAAATCGTAGAGGTTACTGAATAGTGAGCACGGATGATTTGCTCTTGATTCTTGATATAAGTTTTGAATTCCTCTAATTTCTGCGCATTATTTAGCCGTTTGCCAAATTCTGACCAATATCTTCTTTTCTGTCTTTCCATTCCCATCAGATCTTTTCTACCATAGTGAAGGGGGCCTATTGAAATGAAATAGGGAGTATAGGCTTCTTCATTTATTTTGCGAAGATATTGAGGAACTCTGTATATACAACAATCAGGTCCAGCTTCCAAAATTTCCTCCAAATTGTTATCCTGGTCAATGTCAATTGACCGCTCTTTGGATTGATGCTCATTCTCGGCCATGATCTCCAAGTTCCTAGTTTAGATGACAAACAAATAATTTACGCTAATAAGTAATAATTAATAGAAATAAATAAAAATAATAATAATAATCAATTTCCCAGTAATTTAATTACTACTCTTCGCCCAGTTAGCTGCATCAAAAATATAGTTATAGAAAGAAAGAACATAAATAAAAACTGAATAAAACAAATATAAATGGCCCAGAAAACCTGAATATTTTGGCAGGATAGAAAGCTGTGCGTTTGAAATTAAGTACCAGATCAGCTCCTCGACTCTGATATGTTTCCTTGCTTCGACTTTCAATATATATATAAGCTCGCTTTTGACTATAAGGGTGAGTTTGTGTGGCTAGAAGACAGTACTTTGTGTATGGAGAGCCTGGTCTTGGGTGATAGACCAAGTTCTTTGTAACTGGTCTTTTTATAATATGAATTTCCTTGTGCATCTCTTCGATTATTCTCGGCGGCGGCTGTTAAATTATATCAATTTAAATTTTTTATTTATATTTGAGACGACTTCAACAGTTCAACGCTCATCCTTCAATTTTATTGTAATCAAAGGATGAAGAAGATTAAAACGCCCCATAAACCCTAGAGCTGGGCCAGCTGGCACCGATAGTAGGTAAGCTCAATGACATATGAAAGGAAGAAGAATTTACATAAGTCTAGACGTCACTATTTAATTAATTAATTAATTAATATAAATATATATATATATATAGTGAAGACCAAATGCTAACTCCAAGAGTCCAACTGTCCAAGTCTTTGAAAACTACAGCTTATGAGCCACCAAACCGACGCATTAATTCGGATTAAAGTCTATTCAACACATTACATTACCTTTTTTTTTTTTCCTTTCAAAATATTATATTAATTCGAAATTTTCGGAAGGAGGACATACTCAAGTCTGCAACCTCATCATAAGTCTGCAACCTCATTTTGTCTTATTCAACATTACGCTTAAAGATATATACTATATATTTATATTATGAGTAACTTTCAAGTGAAGAATCTTTTACAGTAATTTCGGTCCACATCTTGATGAAATCACATCGATTTGTATGAATTGTTGTGTGGGTGATAAGTTCATTGAAATATAACTATAAATAAAATTTGAGAATTTTTCAGCACTATAACTATTTATCCCGATTTTGTTAAATATAAAGACATCGAAAAAATGAGAGATACTCTGTCTAGAAAAATTCAAAAAACTAGTTCTAGTATTTAAAGAATTTCCAGATTTTATTAATAGGTATATTTCAATGAATTTACTCTCCAAAAAAAAAAAAAAATCATATCAAAATTCATACAAATCGATGTGATTTTATCAAGGTGTGGACCGAAATTAAAGTGAGAGATCTTTCACTTGAAAGTTACTCTTTATATTATAACCTAATACATTTATGGTGCGTTTGATACACGGGATTGGATTGGATAAGATTGGACTGGATTAAATTAATAATGTGATGTGTTTGGTGCAATATGGATTAGACTAAATAAATTTAATATTTTAAATATAAGTAATATAATATAAAATAAATAAAATATGGGTTCCATCCAAAAAGTAATAATATAAAATATGCAGGTCCCATCCAAAAAAGTAACAATAAAGAAAACATTAAAAAATATATATATAAAGGACTAGGACTAAAATAGTCTCAGCATCTCAGGCGGGATTAAACAATCCAACAACAACCGGATAATGGGTGGTCCCCACTGGACTGCTTTCCCATCCTGTCTGCACCCTATACGTGGGAACATGACTAAAAATTATCCAACCCTTTCCAGTCCTGTGTAACAAACACATCCTTATATCCTCTGTCCTATCAAAATCTATCAAGACTCTCTCTCTCTCTATATATACTAAAAAAAATGGGGAATTATCATTTTCGTCCCTATATTTTTAATTTTTGACACTGTTTTAACTGTCTTTCCAGTTTTTGCTGAGTGGTCCCTATGTTTTAAAAAATCCATCAATATAGTCCCTCCGTTAGTTTACCGTTAGCCACAGATAACGGAGAGAGGGTTATTTTCGTCATTTTGTAGTGTTGGTAGGGTATGTGGTCACGTGTTATTTAAATGTAATTAAAAAACTAATAAAATAAAAATAATAATTCGTTTTTAAAAATAAATTAAAAAACGAATTATCTATAATTTTATATTATTTTTAATTTTTTTAAAAGGAAAAGAAATATAAAAATTATTTTCTTATATTCACACCTTAATTCGAACCCAAACCTAAATTCGAACCCAACCACCACCCAAATTCGAAATCAACCACCACATCAAACCTATACTCAAATTCAGCCACCATCTTAAATTCGAATCCAACCACTGTACCAAACCCAAACATGATACAACCATAGCCACCACCATACATGGCAACAACCTGAAACCAAAATCGAAGCAACCCAAAAATTTATCAAAGCATCCCAGCCAGCCGCCCCAACCCTACCACTGCACCATCGAAACCAATCTCCAACCACCAAAGCCACCACCATACTTGATACAACAACCTGAAACCTAAATCGAAGCAACCCATAAATGAAACCCAGAAATTTATCAAAAAAATCTCTAAAATTTACCCGAAATTTACCAAAAATGAAACCCTAAATCGAAGCAACCTATCAAATCAAAATTTCTTCTTGTCAAGAAAACCCCATATGTTTTCTTTTTATATGAAAAAACCCTGATTTTTTTTTGCAAAATGAAGAACGAAGAACGAAGAGGATGCAATTGATGGAGATCCAGCCATCGATGGAGACTACTAGTTTGGCGGAAGAATTTAGCGTAGGAGAGGCGTTGACCGGTGACGGCATTGATGAGTGAGGTGGTGGTGCCAGAGCGAAGGAGACCGATGTTTGGGTTGATCGAGAAAGAGATAGAGTTGTTTGGATGAAGAAGATGTTTGGAGAAAGAAGTGTTTAGGTTGACTGATGTTTGGGGAAAGAGAAGAGGTATTTGGCGAAAGAGGTGTTTGGACCAATGTTTGGATTATGATCGAGAAAGAGTGGAAGATGAAGAAGATTAAGTTTTTTTATTATTATTATTAGGTGGAGATTCAGATTGGATCTCCACCGTCCAACTCATGTGATGGACGGTGTGATGGACGGTGGAGATCCAATTTGGATCTTCACCTAATCATTTGTTTTTTTTTTTATTCATTTTTTTTAAAAGGATTTGATCTCCAACGTCCATCATGGTGATGGACGGTGGAGATCAATCTTTTTTTTATTTTAAATCTATTTATCAAAAACTAATTAAAAATTTTAATTATATTATATTAAAAAATTATTTTTTTTCTTTTTTTTCTTTTTTTGAGTTTTTATAAATCAGATCCATTAGTTTATTTTTTAATTTTAATTTTTAAAATTTAGTGACATGTGTCATATTTTGATTGGATTACAACCCAAGTTAATTTATAAAATTTTATAAAGTTAGAGGGTAAAGTCGTACTTTTAAACCTTTTATTTAATTGAAGGGTAAGAGAGTCAATTTATATTTTCTGTGACCGTTGACAGTAAAAAATTTGGTCAATTGGATCAAATTGATAGGTTTTTGAAAACATAGGGACCAATTAGCGAAAAAATGAAACACAGTTAAAAAATTCATCATCGGCTAAAATCTAGGGACGAAAATGATAATATCCCAAAAAAAATTAATAAAAAAAAAATTAATGTAGTTAATATAAACATATACTTTTGATTTGAAACTTCAAAACCGTAAAATTGGATTTTTCCTGAAACTGGATTTTCACATTAGTAATTATTGCAGCAACTCAGGGACCACTCGTGAAAAATATAAATTAGACAGTGATGTGAAGACTTTTATAAACTCTATCTTCTTTTCATATGTCATAATGATTACCTACGATGCATGACCAGTTGACCACCAGTCCACAACACGTGAAACTTGACTGTTTCACTACTGTATGCCAGTCTGTCACTTAATATTTTACTAAGGGGGATGTATTCAATTAGGATTCTTGAGGACATTTAAAGACATTATAAATCCTGGTGTATTCAATTTGGACATTTAAAGACTTTAAAATAGTCCATATGAATCCAGTGGTATTCAATTAGGATTTATATGGACTTTTAAAGAATCCTTTCAAATCCAGGTGTATTGAATTGGGACTTTAAAAATGTCTACAAGAATCAAGGTGTATTCAATTAGGACTGGATTTTAAAGGATTTTCTTAAGTCATGGATTTTGATGGATTTTGGTGGACTTGATAGTGAAAAATATAAATATCAAATGTCATAACATGTCCAGCCTTTTCCCCAAAGATTTTGATAGATTTTGCTTTCCCTCTCTCTCTCAAATCAGAAACGAAAAGCACTAATATGTAAAAATTAAAAAAACCGATGCATGTGAGAATAACAAACTTCCATCCCCAGCATGTTCTGTGAATTAAAAAGGAAAAAAAAAACTGCACATAATTATATATGTGAGAATATGTTGCAGTCACATAATTATATACGGTATAACAAGTACAAAACTCACTACGTGCCAGAATTGCACAAAACAACACCAAATTAATCTGTAGAGCCTTCAATCAAACACCAAATGCTTACTCTTTATTAGCTTTTTTTTTTTTTTTTTTTTTTTTGAAAAACTCTTTATTAGCATTTTATTTTAAAGAAAAATAATTCATCTACACTTCATGCAAGCAGTGCCTTTACGCAGATAAGCCTTAGCCCATTTTGGGTTCAATTCAATCGCTTTGTTTGCATCAGCAACAACCTCAGACTATATATATACACAAATATAGATTGACTGGTGTATCAAATTTTGCTCAGTTTAACTTCAAAGGTTTTTTTGATAATTAGCTATAATTAGCTTACTATTGATAAGTCAGAGATAACAAATTCATGAAAGCCTTAGCCAATTTTGGATTCAATTCAATCGCTTTGTTTTCATCAGCAACAACCTCAAAATATATATATACGTAAATATAGATTGACTGGTGTATTAAATTTTGCTCATTCCAACTTCAAAGGTTTTTTTTTATAATTAGCTATAATTAGCTTACTATTGATATATAAGTTAGAGATAACAAATCCATAAAAATCCTTGGATGTCTAAACAAATCCATAAAAGTCTGAGATAGATGTCTAAACAAATCCATAAAAGTCTGAGATGGATGTCTAAACAAATCAATGAAAGTCCATGTGGATTTATAAAAGTCTGTAGAAATCCATGAAAATCTGTCACTTAAAAAATGTCTTTAAATGTCTTCAAGAATCCTAATTAATCCTAATTGAATACACCCCCCTAAGTTGTTCTCTTGATAAATACCAATTCTATTGGTTGAGAAGAATTTTTAATTAATGTTTTAGTTTGTAAAGTAATACAAATGGATGATTATTTATCTCACATAAATCATCTCTCACCGTACTCTAAATTTCTATTTCCAAATTATTATTTTTTAGAGTTTTCAATATTGCTACTCTAAATTTAGAATACCAAATCTCATAATCAAAAGTCAAAACTTACTTTCCAACATTTTATATTTCATTTATATCCTTTTACATTTTTTATTAAATTCAATTAATGTATAATAAATTTTAATTTTTAAATTTTATTAACATAAAAATTATACCATTAGAAATATATCATCTAAATCTTTAAAATCAGTCCAATATTAAATATTAATTAATAATTTTTTATTTACTCATTCTTACCGTACTTTATCATTTGTTTGTTTTGGTTTCTTTCTCATGTTCAAGTCTTATATTATGTGACTATGCGCCCCTCGAGGCGTAGCTCAGCTCAAAGATAGACGAGCTTGAGATTTGAGCAATAACTCTCAAATCAACGACTCGAATCATATGACAAAAGCTTCAAAAAAAAAAAAGTTTTATATTATGCTTTCCTCATTTTCATTGTTTTTGAGATTTTGCATAAATAATCTGATTTTAATTCTCAACTAGATTATGGTTATAGTTGTTAATTAGTAATTGTAATTAAAAAAATAAATAAAAGATTGCTCATTGATCAACCAAACCTAAAAATTAGTTATTGTAAATTCATACACTAATAAAACATTATATTTTTACAAAAAGTAAAAAAAAAAAATACAAATGTTATTAAAAATAATATTTGTTAAAATTTGGTTGAACAAAAATTTATTAAAGAATATAAAAAATAATAATGAAAATATAAGTTATTTGAAGATATAAATAAAAATAGGGATAGAGATAAGGATATAGAGTGTGATGGGAGTGAAAAAAAAAAAATTAGAGATTGAATACGGCGGAATATTCCCCTTTAGAACCCTATTTTAGAGATAAAAATATAGTTTGGATGGGAGATGGTCTCATGATGCATAATATTTGCATAAATAGAGATACAGGTTGGAATGTTTGTTTTACATATCTTTGAATGGTCTCATGATACATAATAATGTTTGTTAATAATCCTTTCAAGAGTTTTTAACGGATGATCTTTGGGAGTTTATTCAATCTATAGTTCTTTGGTCTATTTGTAATTTGAAAGGGTGATCTTTTATACAATGTTTTAAATTCGAAATGCCTCTATGTATATTGTACATTAATATATATATATATATAAATAAAAGAAATTGCAAGAAGTAACCAAAAAATTTATTGATTTATTGTTTTAAGCCAAAAATTTATATTTTATTATACTTATTACCTTTAGTATTGAACAGACAAGATTGTCCTCCATTTTATCTTTACTTTAACCACCCAAAAATTTGGAAATCAACTAGCATATAAGTTGAAAATCATTGATATGTAAGTTGAAAGTCAATTTGACATGTAATTTAAAACTTAAATGTAACCAAGTTACATGTGAGGTAAAGTAAAACTTAGTGGTAATTTTGTCCAAAAGTGGTCAAAATTGAAGAAAACAATAAAATATAAATTCGTGGCTAAAAACAATAAACCAATAAATTTTTTTGCTCTTTATGAATTCACCAATATGTATATACAGATTTTCTATTATCAGTTCGAACTGACAATAAATATATCATGACGAAGAACGTGGACCACTAGATTTACATACTTTGACTCAAAGTGTATGCACTTGTCAAAACTTCTTCATAATCCGTGGTCCACATTTTTAGTCATGATATATTTATTGTCAGTTCGAACTGATGATAATAGAAAGACTGATATATATATATATATATATATCTTTCTATTGTCAATTTGAACTGATATAAAATATATCAGTTCTTTGTATGTGGACCATTGGATTTAAAAGATGTTTTGACAAGTGCATGCAGTTAAGTCAAAGCATTTAAATCCAATGATTCACATGTAAGGAACTGATATATTTTTATATTTTATGGTTTGAAACGTCTTCATAATAATTTATTGGGATAATTATCCCAGTGACCATCAATTTGATGACCCACTATCAAAATGACCACTAAATTAAGAATTGGTTTTAAAACGGTAATTTTTAACGAAATGTACGACACTAATGATAATTATCCCTAATTTATTTTTAGTTTCTTTTTTGTCTCTTAATTTTTGATAGATTATACATATGTAATCTGTTAAAAACTTTATTAATTTTGTTTATTAAAAGATAACAACTTTCAACTTTGCAGTAATTCATGGAACCACTGATCACGACTCACGAGTTCATGGGAGATATAAATTAAAGACTGATGTCAAGGCTCTTTCTTCCATTCATATAATCATATGTCATCGTGCTTACCTGCATATCATGCCTCAAAGACCACAACAACACATGTAGCAACACACGTTGAAATTAATGTCACGCCAATAGTTTTTCACAGAATTCCAGAAATTGTTGTCCCAATTGAACATTGTATCTTGCTTTAATGATTCTTGTCGTTGATTTTAAGACCCAAGTCAATTCAAGGGTCTAAATTGCACATTATATCTTGCGTGAATGTTCCTTAATTGGTGTCCAAAGTCCAAACTAACGTGGAATCAATTTTATCGAAAACCGATCCTTATCAACAACTCCCTTGTCGTCACTCAATAGGTGTCTAAATTAATTGTTGACGGTATCATACCTTTACATAGGGCGGTTCTACTGACACTCATATTTTAATGATTTTTTTTCTAAAATATCTTTACATTTAATTACTTTTAAAATGCATGGTTTTTATAATTGAAAATTAAATTTACTTAAGTTGAAAACCCAATCTATTATAAACTCTAATAATATATATTTAATCAAACTCAACATCAATAAAGAAATATGATATATTTTTTCGAGTATAGTTAATGAATGGATGAACAAATAATTGATTCCATTGGATTCCGAATGCATACAGATATGTTTGCTTTAAATTTTATTATTGTTTTATGATTGAATAAAAAATTATTACAATTGAAAAATTGTTGTAGTTTCAATCTTGTAGAACTATTTTTTTTTTTATATTAAAAAAAAGCAGTTGTTGAGCTCGTTCAAATTTACACGGTTCTCAAACACAACTCACTCACTCATTTTACTTTAATTCAAATACAAATTCTTATTAATTTAATTGGTTTATAAACCGAAAAACTTGGTGGATGGATTTAAAAAAAAATGAAAAAAATTGATTTGTTTGGTGATTGAAATTTTTTTTTTTTTTTTTTAAAAAGATAAAAGAAACTGCATGTTTAATTATTATTATTATTGTTTTCTATGACGATGATTACGTGTGTAAAAACCATTATGAATTCAATACATTGATTCCGCAAGTTCTTAATAGCGAAAATAATAATAATTAGTTTTAGAGTTGAATTTGTATTTTATTTTTGTCCAAATAAAATCTTAGTTGTAGAGTGTTATTTAAATATGATATTTTGTATTTGAGTTAATTCTATAATATTTGTTAAAGAGAATGAAGAAAATTTACTTATAGATTATTTATTTTTTTTTAAAGGAGAAAAGTACAAGATTTTTTTTTTTTAGTGGTGCAAGCTAATAAAGAGAAATTGGTGTAATGAGAAAAAATACATGTTTAAAATTTAAAATAAAAAATGACTTAAAAAAATAGTTTTGGTATTTTAAAGGGTATAGGGAGTAAAGTTAATAATTTTAATTTTTTTAATATGGGTGTAGGAAGAAAAATGAGTGTATGAAAATATTTTGTGGGTAAGACAATAATAAAGGTTTTGTTTTGTCCTTTTTTTATTTTTTTATTTTATATATATTTCTCCTTTTCTATTTCAATTTATGCTATAGAATATAAAATTATTGACTCTCGGCTCTTGCCACCCCTTTAAAAAGACTTTAACTCTCCATGATTTCTTAATTAAAAATAAAAATAAAAAGGTAGTTATATTGCCATCTACAAAATATCATCCCACACTCATTTTTCTTCTTACACCCATATTAAAAAATTAAAAATATTTAATTTTACTCCCTACTTCCCTTAAAATACCAAAACTATCTTTTAAATATATTTTTTTAAAATTTTAAACTTATATATATATATATTTTTTCATTACACCAATTTTTCTTTATTTGCTTCCACCACCGCAAAACAAATAAAATTATTGTACATACAATTTCTTCTTTCAAAAAAAAAAAAAAAAAAAACTATGTACTGTCTCTTTGTTCTCTTTAACAAATATTATAGAATTTACCTAAAAAAAAATTCATATTCAAATAAAACTCTAAAACTAAGATTTTACTTGGATAAAAATAAAATACAAATTCAACTCTAAAACTAATTATATGTTTTTCCGTTGTTACTTGCGAAATCAATGTATTGAATTATCTAAAAAAAACCATAAAATCATAAGGGATTACACACTTAATTAATAATCGTCATAGAAAACAACAACAATAATAATTAAACAAACAACAATATGCAGTTTCTTTTGTCCTTTAAAAAAAAAAAAAAAAAACTATTTTTTCAATCATCAAACAAATCAATTTTTTTTTCATTTAAAAATTTGGTTTTTTAAAAATCCATCTACCAATTTTTTCGGTTTACAAACTAATTAAATTAATAAGAATTTGTAGTTGAATTAAAGTAAAGTGAGTGAGTAAATGAATTGTGTTTGAGAACCGTATAGACTTGATCGAGTTCTATAACTGCTTTAAAAAAAAAAAAAAAAAGAGTTCTACAAAATTACAACTATAACAATTTTTTATTCAATCACAAAATAATAATAAAAATGAAAGTAAACATCTGAATGCATTCGAAGTCCATAAAATCAATTCTTTATTCATCCATTTATTGACTATACGTGAAGAAAAAAAATATATTTCTTGATTGATGTTAGGTTTGATTAAGTATATATTATTGGGGTTTATTTTGATTAGATGTTCAACTTATAGGTATATGAAATGAATTTAATTTCTAATTATAAAACTATGTATTTTAAGTAATTAAATGTAAAGGTATTTTAAAAATATAAAAGTTTCATTAAAACATGGGTGTAAGAAGATATTTTTTAGGTCGCTATAGAGCCACCCAAATAAAAACTTGAAATCTAAAAAAGATTCCTTTTTAAGTGAATATCCACCACCCATCTTTTGAGTTGGATGGTGAAGATCAAATAAATTAAAAAAAATTTAAAAAAAAAATTATTTTTTTCATAATTGATCTCCAACAGTCCATCATAGAGATGGGCGATGGAGATTAAGGATTCAATTTTAATAAAAAAATTTAAAGAAAAGATCAGATATTTTTTTTTTCATAATCAAAGTTTTTTCTTTTATAGGATTTCTGTAGGTGTTATTTTGTGACCAGGTTAACACCGCCCTAAATGAAACCTCTCTTAATGAAACTTTAAAATGAGTTTAAAACTTCTTTATATTAAATAAATTTCCTTAAATTGTTGAGACTTGTCAAACTAATATACGGAGGAATTCTCCTTGTGCTGCCTTGGCAACCTGCAACATTATAAATGAATTTAGCATTAGCAAGAACAAAGACCCCAGCTCTAGTGTCATTTTTTACCTGGGTAAGTGAAACTGTAAGATTAAAATCAATTAATTTGCACCATTTTATGTGGCTTGATGATAAAAAATGCTCGTTCAGTATAATAATATTCCTGGTTCGCGTACGAGATGAGGTTGGTCCGACAGTAAACCCTTCATGCATACATTATGAGATTGTGGGTTTGAATTTCCCCTCTTAAAAAATAACCGAATTTATGTAACAGTGTAATACTTCATTTTTCGAATATATATATTCCCTGTTCGAATCCTCCCTAAAGTGGTGTCACCATTATCATTCTCTATAGTATTAAATAAAAATTGAGCAATTTCCTTCTCTGTCTCTTCTCTCTCTTTATTTATTTATTTGCTTGACAGTATTCATTTAGTAAATTTCCATCGCGATCGTATATAAAATTGATGCCATCCGGGAGGGTGTTTTTTTGATCCAAAAATGATCAATCAGACACTACAACAAGGCTAAAGAAAATCCACAAAAACAAAAACAAAAATGCTTACTCTAAATTACATCAAATATTCAAAGGCAACAGTATGCATTCAAACACCACGGAAAACCAACTTACTACTACAGTTGGGTTTTATCAAACTCAATTTCCACCTACAAAATTTTGTCTTATATGCATATCGAAATCTTCTTTAATTTTTTCCGATCTTCTTTAATTTTTTCCGATAATTATCAGAATATATCATTTTTTTTTTAAAAAAAAGAGAGAAACATACTTGAGAAAATTTTGATTAGATTAACAGATAATATGAATTAAAAAAAATGCATCTTAATTCTTAACTCCAATCATCACTAAGGGTGCGTTTGGCATGGACATGGGACAGGACAAAGTGGGACGGGACAGGACAGGACAGGACAGGACAGGACGGGACGGGACGGGACATATTGTTCTATATTGTGTTTGGAAGGCCTGGGACAGAACTGTGGACTGTACTATTATGCGTTTGGTTTGGCTGGGACAGGACAAGACAAGAGGTTCAAATGACCAGAGTACCCCTCTTATATATAAAACAACATATATTATAATATTACAAGGCTCTGATACCATTCGGGTGGCAGGTACCCCTGGGTGCCTCTCATACAGGTCTTTAGAGTTTTCCCCACAATGGCGGCCTAACCACGGCCTAAACAGGGTACTAACTTTCCAACCCACTAGAGACAGACAGGGACCTTAAGCCAAAAAGCCAACAAATCTCATCTTCTGATGTGCAGGATCCTCAACCTAGAGGCAAGCACAGAGCATACTGAGATAATTACAGACTGCTATTTATATGAGTGACATGGTATTCAAAGGAAGAAGAGGAACAATTTAGCAAGACATGAGAGTTAACACACAAGGAAGATTTTATTGATGTGTTTCTGCCTTTTACACAAGTGACGAGCTCTCCTTATATAGGGGGAGAGATAGAGTGCAGACAAACCTATTAACAGTAAAGCCACAAACGTGGCAGATACCTAGCTAAAGCAAAGCAGGGCCATCGGCCAAAGGTTACAGACTTTCAAATTGAAATAAAGACAAAAGATGCCTAATAAAACGAAATAGCATAATTAAACCTAATAAGGCCAAACAGTTGCCTAATAAAACAAAATAGCAAAAAGAAAGTGAATTATTTCATTTCACGTGACGGGTGAGATCTTTGACTTGAGCGAAGCTGAATCACGGACTAGAAGACATATTACAGTTGGCATGATTTTCATCATCTGAATCTTGGGCTCCACAGATGAAGCAGGGCCATGCAGCGTCAAAGGGGTCCTGAGAGTCAATCATGTATGAATTCAGAAAAGGGTTCCAGCTTTGAGAGGGGTCTCTGGGAATATTTGGTAGGATGAAAACTTCGTCGGTGGAGACATAATTAACATCACAGAGGAAATTGAGCAGACCGACTTGAAGGATTTGTGGATACATTTTTGGATAATCATATGTGGTATCAGATGAAAGATATAAGACAGCGTTCTGTCTTCCTAATGCTCAATACCAATGGACTGTTCTCCCTTTTGGTTTAAAGACTGCTCCATCCCTTTTCCAAAAGGCTGTTACCAGGATTTTTCATCCTCTCTTACACTCAGCACTCGTCTACATTGATGATATCCTCCTGTTCTCTCCAGATGATACCTCTCACAGTCTCCTTCTCCAACAGTTCCATGACATTGTTCATCACTATGATATCATGCTCTCTGAAAAGAAAAGCATAGTTGGGAAATCTGAAATTGAATTTCTTGGAATGCACATTTTCAACGGCCAATACCGTCCTGGTCCTCATTTGGCTGTCCGATTGTTGGACTTCCCCAATTCTGATCTCAGTGTGAAACAAGTTCAACAGTTTCTCGGAATCGTCAACTATGTCAGAGATTTCATTCCACATGTCAGTCATTACACCTCAGTTCTTTCTACGCTCCTCAAGAAGCGTCCTCCTCCCTGGAGTTCCTCCCACACTGAGGCCGTCATCAAATTGAAGGAGATCACTCAATCTCCTCCTGCCCTCGTCATCCCTTCTTCGGGCCAGCTCATCCTCCAGACTGATGCCAGTGATATTTTCTGGGGAGCCGTTCTCATTGAAGATCGAGACGGTCAACGACGATACTGTGGTCATGCTAGTGGAAAATTCAAAGATGCCCAACAGCATTATCACACTATCTATAAAGAGATTCTTGCTGTCAAATACGGAATCCAAAAGCTGGATTTTCACCTCAGGACAAGAAACTTTATTGTTGAAATGGACAACTCATCTTTTCCAAAGATCCTCGATTTTCGCAATAAGATTCCTCCCAATCCTCTCCTTTTGAGACTCAAAGATTGGTTTGCCCGATATGACTTCACTGTTCGTCACGTGAAGGGCCATCATAATATAATTGCTGACATGCTCTCCAGACCCCCACTCACTCATCTCATTACATCCACAGGTCATTATCCTCTTGTCTTCATGACTTCTCCTGCTGGTCCCTCCTCATCTCATGCTGGTCCCTCATCATCCTCACCAGCCATACCTGGTTACTCATTCCCACCAGAACTCTTGGCCACGTTGCCACCTGATCATCAACCTTCTTTAAATCAGATCCAGTCTTTCGCCAAGACTCAACTTCCGGTCTACCTAGCTCAGATCAACAGACAAGACTGTCGTCACACTGTCAACAACCTGTCCAGACCATTTCTTGACCCGTTCATAATGCCACCTTTCTACTATTTCTCTCCTCAACTCCTTTGGTTCCTCTGGTGTTTATCAGTTCTCCATCATCATGCCATCGTCTTCCCACTCCAGGCCCTATACGGTCATCTCCATGATCCTTCTCAACGGAACTCTCTGTTATGGGTTTTCCTCCAATGGTTCACGTCCTTGACCAACTGGAAGCGCGAACTCACTGAGCTCATGGGCGAATATAACATTTGGAAACTTGATTATGAATCAGCTGCCTCTGTATGCTGCATATGGATCTTCAATAGGCCCTACAGGTACAATCCCCACCAAAGACTCCTCTGGACTGCCAACTCCAGTTATGAATGGCATACCACATATGATTATCCAAAAATGTATCCACAAATCCTTCAAGTCGGTCTGCTCAATTTCCTCTGTGATGTTAATTATGTCTCCACCGACGAAGTTTTCATCCTACCAAATATTCCCAGAGACCCCTCTCAAAGCTGGAACCCTTTTCTGAATTCATACATGATTGACTCTCAGGACCCCTTTGACGCTGCATGGCCCTGCTTCATCTGTGGAGCCCAAGATTCAGATGATGAAAATCATGCCAACTGTAATATGTCTTCTAGTCCGTGATTCAGCTTCGCTCAAGTCAAAGATCTCACCCGTCACGTGAAATGAAATAATTCACTTTCTTTTTGCTATTTTGTTTTATTAGGCAGCTGTTTGGCCTTATTAGGTTTAATTATGCTATTTCGTTTTATTAGGCATCTTTTGTCTTTATTTCAATTTGAAAGTCTGTAACCTTTGGCCGATGGCCCTGCTTTGCTTTAGCTAGGTATCTGCCACGTTTGTGGCTTTACTGTTAATAGGTTTGTCTGCACTCTATCTCTCCCCCTATATAAGGAGAGCTCGTCACTTGTGTAAAAGGCAGAAACATATCAATAAAATCTTCCTTGTGTGTTAACTCTCATGTCTTGCTAAATTGTTCCTCTTCTTCCTTTGAATACCATGTCACTCATATAAATAGCAGTCTGTAATTATCTCAGTATGCTCTGTGCTTGCCTCTAGGTTGAGGATCCTGCACATCAGAAGATGAGATTTGTTGGCTTTTTGGCTTAAGGTCCCTGTCTGTCTCTAGTGGGTTGGAAAGTTAGTACCCTGTTTAGGCCGTGGTTAGGCCGCCATTGTGGGGAAAACTCTAAAGACCTGTATGAGAGGCACCCCTGGGTACCTGCCACCCGAATGGAATACCAATTTGCCAAAAAGCACCTTTGAGGTCAAATTTAGAGAAGATCGTAGCACCTGGAAGTTGAGAGAATAAGACATTTGGTCTGGGAACAGGAAACTTATCATCTCTGAGAAAGAGGTTGAGAGGCTTGTAATCCACGACTAATCTCTTTTTTCCTCTGAGTAATTCTGTGCGTTTTTCAACGTAAAAGGCTTGACACGCCCAGGGAGAAGAGGTGTGTTCGATCAGACCTTGACGAAGGAGCTCATTGCATTCTTCATTAGCGAGCTTGAGATCCGAGGGAGACATGCCTGAGTGGGTAGCCTTGGTAGGATTAGTATCTTCATTAAGCTTAAAGGGAAGCTTGATAAAGAAATCTAGATTCTTCCACAAAGGAGAAGGATGAGAGAAAGTGGCATGATTGTCAGCACAAAGTAGGAGCAATTTTTGTTGGATATGTTCAAAAGGGGCTTGGATTTCTGAGAGCGGGAAAATCTTCGGAATGTCAGAAAAAGCTTTGAAATGCTTTTTGTATCGAATGCCAGCAGGGAGAATCCGAAGAGAGTAACATTGGCGAAAAACATCCCAGCCGATGAGAATATCTTTATCAGGAAGAGGAGCGCCGACGACCTGGACCCAAAGAGTGAAGGACGGGAAAAACTGAATACCAATTTTCTTTCTGGAAATCAGATTAGTGGAAAAAACCTTTCCATCAGCGGCTCGAAAATGCCGAACTTGGGATTTCCAAAATTCTGGAGGAAGGACCTTTGGGTTCATCATTGTAGTATGAGAACCTGTGTCGAAATAAGCGATGACATCAACAGGTTTGGAGTACTTGTCAGGTAGAATCCGAACCGGAGCTTGGGGACCGGAATGAGAATCGAGCTGAGTAGCATGATAGGATTCTGGGATAGAACTGTAGTCAGAGGAGCCAGAATATTCCGAATCAGAAAGATCTTCTTGAAGAACAAAGGTCGTGGAGGAATCAGCCTGCTCTTGTTCAGAGAAGATGGATTCAATGTCTGCATCGGACGGAACTTCATCAGCAATATCTTTCAACTGCTGAACTAATCTGGCGGACTTTGCCTTTTTGTTTGGACATTTTTTAGCATAATGTCCGGATTTGCCGCAAATGTAGCAGCGTTGGGATTTATTCCAACCGCGCTGTGCTTTCTTGCGGAAGAACTTGAATCGTTTAGGCCTGCCTTCCTTGTTTTTGAAACGTTTGAAATGATTCTTCTTCTTCGTGTTGCAGGTGCAAGAGCCCAAGGATTTGCACTTGATTTGAAGAGAAGGTTGACGGCATTGAGACTGCAGGTGTTTGCCTTCTGTGAGCATCTTGGAGAAGAATCTTTGAGTGGCACAGAGTTTATCCAGAGAGCTGAGAGCATACATGTGGAGTTCACCTAAGGATGTATCATTGAGAGATCGTCCTGAGGTGTCTATTTTTCATTGTATCTCATCTTGAAGGTCATCTGGAAGGGAGTTGACATAGACTTGTTTAAGACTATGATCATTAATTCCACCAAGGGTATGATATCGTTGAGACATCCGCTTGTAATGGAACATAATGTCATTTCTTTTGAGAGAGCAGCAACGCATGTCAAAGAATTCTTGTCGAGCCTGTTTATAGAGATGGTCAGGATCACCAAGGAATTCTCTGAATATGTATCCCATGGCTTGGGAGGCTAAGGGGACTCTGACAAATTGGAGTTGTCGGTATTCACCAAGAGCTTGGTACCAATCTCTGAGAGAACCAGTAAAACGAGAGACGAACTCACGTAGAATTGTTTCAAGGTTCTGTTCAGACTTTGCTAGTTGTAGGTCAAGCCATGCGCTCATCTCTGAAACCCTTTTTCTCCAGGAACCAGGAGAAGTGTCATCAAGAGTAAACCAAGGGCCATTGGTAGGTTTAGCAGGAGAACGGCCAGGAACATGTTCTGGAGGTTCTTCAACAAAGGGAGCAGGAGTGGAGGAGGCAGTCTCATCGGGAGACTCATAGGTTCTTGTTGAGGGCTGAGGATCTGTGCGAGATGCCATGAAAACTTGAGTAAGGTCTGCATGAGCAGGAGGAGAAGAGGCAGCAGTATCCAGCCAGGATGAAGGACAGGAAGTCTGTGACGACTGGGAGGAGACGTCTTCAGAAAAGGATATTGAATCAGACTTGGAGGAGGAGGAAAACGTCTTAGAAGCAAATAGAACTGGGTCATATGAACTGGAAGCAGCGTGCTTGTCTTTCTGCTTCGAAAGAGACCTGGTCTTGGGTTTTGCTTGAGGGGAAGAGAGGACGGGATATTTCCGGAACAATTCACCAGTGGATTTAAAGTGATTGGAAAAATCATCAGATCTGGAAGGGGGTGAATGTGTAGGAGATACAGGGAAAAACAGTGATTGTGAGTGATGAGAGTAAGGTTTCGGTTTGTGAGAATGATCTCTGGTCAGCTGCTCAAGCTGTTCTTTAAGTTGCTTGATTTCTCTTTCTTTTGTGTCAAAGTCTGGGCCAGAATAGCCATGAGAAATATATCTGTGAAGATCTGCATGAAGCTTTGCTATTCTCGATTGAAGGTCAGAGGCCAAATCTCTGAAGGAGGCATCAAGACTTTGGAGATGGTGATCATGCTGAGAAACATGTCGTGTAACACGATCAATCTTCTGATCAATAGAGTTAAGAACTCTGTTCTGAGCTCTAGCATTATGAGATTGCCAATTAAGGACTTGTTCAGCCTGGGAGGGCTGTTTGTAAGAACCATCGGGTTGAACTTCGGTAGATTGGACAAAAGGTTTTGAGAAACGAGTTTTTTCTTGGTTTGAGGAAGGTTCAAGTGGAGGGAAATCACAATCATAATCTGAGGTCATGTAACAAGGGACTGGTGCTGGTTGATTAGGACCTGTAAGGGTAGGTTGTGGAGGCAGGAGACCTTCAGATCGTAAGATCTGTAAAGCTCTATCATAAATGGGTAGAGGTTTATTTTTGATAGGATGGAGGCCTATCCAAGGACTATCAGGATGATCTGGTTTGTGAGGTTTATTCCAAGGTTTGCAGAAGGTAGGAGAGGTGTCTTTAAGACAGCGTCGACAGATACAGTCTGCGTCACACATGTTGGGATAATATATATAATAATATATATTATATAATGTATATAATTTATATTTTCGGTTTTCTCTCTTTATATATATATATACAGTCTTTCTATTATCAGTTCGAACTGACAATAAATATATCAGGACGAAGAATGTGGACCACAGATTATGGAGAAGTTTTGACAAGTGCATACACTTTGAGTCAGTATGTAAATTTAGTGGTCCACATTCTTCGTCCTGATATATTTATTGTCAGTTCGAACTGATAATAGAAAATATATATATATATATATATATATTATGTGTTAATATATATATATATATATATATATATATATATATATAGTATAATATATAATAATTATTATATATATATATATATTATGTGTTAATATATATATATATATATATATATATTATAATAATATATTTATATAATAATAATAATAATAATAATGTTTATATATATATATATTATTATATATTAATAATAATATATAATAATATAATATAATATATTATTATATTATATATGTAATTATTATATAGGTGATATTTTTGTAATATTTTGAAATGGTGAGGGCAAAATTGTCTTTTCCAGATTTGTCCCATGCATGGGACAAGTCTGGCCTAGGGTCTGAGGTGGGACAATTTTTGGTGAATTTTGTCCCACCTTGTCCCGTCCCGTCCCAAGCTATTGGTGGCCCAACGCGGGACAAGAGAAAATAGTCCCGTCCTATCCCGCGTACCAAACGCACCCTAAAGGCAAATGGGTAGGTAGGCTCTCCTTGGTAGTTGCATTTTGTTAATTGAAGTAGATTCGATCTATCATTATTAAGCCATATAAATAATTAGATTAGTTTTAGTCATCTCAGTGGTTCATTAGCTGTCATCAGTATAGTTATTGCTTAGCTGGCTTTGTATATAATACTAGTTTGTTGATATTTATGTTATCAGATACAATTCTTAAATGAAATGAGAAAAGTCTTTTTCTCTCCTAAATACTCTCTCGCTTTTTCTCAGTACTCATATATAGTAAACAATTTAAACAAGGTTGAGGCTTGAAAGCAATTGGAAATCTGGAATATGTCAAGTTGATATGTTTAAATGCTTTTGTCTTTGTGCAAGTCTTAAAAAAAATAAAACTGAAAGTGCATACTTATTTTCAATTTCAACATTTTTTTATAATTATATTGATTCAATTTACACTCTTTGCGCTAAGATTTGAGATAATTAAACTATCATCTCCATAGTTGATTAATTGAATACATTAACCATCTCTATCTTCAACTTGTATTGCAACTCTATTCCAAATTAAACAAGCTCGGCTTGTACTATTAACATATCATCTATTAGAGAGTTTGTAAATATCTCCCAAAGGCATGAAATTCTGAAAAACCTTGCCATTGAACGCATCCAACCAATACAGATCGAGCTGCAACAATTTGTACGGACGATGTTAGCTTTTGCTCAAGTAAATCAATCGTTGAAGGTAAAACTATTGTAAGAAATACTATATGTGTAGAGATACGCTTGTTAGTAAATCAATTGTTAATGCAACAGTATATATACTTAGCATCCAATTGGCAGTCATCTGGTAGCAGAAAGGCAGATCCAGTACTACTTGATCCCCAATCACTAGTGTGCAGGTTCCTCAACAAGTAAATCATTGGTAGACAAGTACAAAGAGAAGATTACGAAGAAATATTGATCGCAAAACAAACTCTCTTAAGAGAAACCAGTAACCTATTATATTTTGAGGCATTTGTGAATTTGAATATACAGAAAACCTAGCGACCCCTCAATTAAATTTAACACGTAACTAACCTCATTTACGGGAGACAAGGAACTGTAATTAGACACGATCAATGACATTAAAATAAAAGAAAAAAATGGTCACACTGGAATCCGGATTCTCATTCTCATAAACAGTTTCAAGTACTGCAAACAATGAACAATACTTGATAATAGTATAACACAGTGGTTTTATATAATAGTATTCAATCTACATTCAATTATAACATCATATTGGTTTGATGACAAAGATGAAGCCTCTCTCTGAGGCAATGGTTGCTCACATTGCACAATTTACGAAAACACAGACACAAAAAACAACTTTTCCATTTAATTGAAGCTTAATCAAAGACAAATTAACTACAGAGGCAACATGTACACTTAATTCACTAAGAGTAATTTCCAGTGCCAAAACATTATAGAGGTTGCTCATAGGATATCACTTGCAACATTATTGAAGGTTGAAGTGATCCAACAAGGAAGTGGCTAAAACTAAACGGCTCTGAAAAATTTAGGCTTAATATAACAATTCTCTGAATCAAAGACATCTACTTCATTATGATCAAAGGATTCTCTATAAAAAAATAACAATCTAATTCACCCGAAAACAATACACTATAGCTTGAATTAATAATGACCTAGAAACACTTGAATCCATGGCTAGTAGTAGTATCGTTGCTTAAATACAAATCAACCAACAAGATTTCATGTTTCCATTGAACCAATTCGATCACTTGTACTGACCTTCAAATACAAGATTAGCAACTCTGATAATCAAACCAACAGACTCTATCAAAATGATGAAGAACAAATGAAATCGAAACCACAAAAGAATTTGCACCAAAGTATTATAATTCAATTGAGAATAAATTACGCACACTTACCCGCGATCTAGTGCAGACCCAATCCTCTCAAGTCTCAATGTTGGCGACTGACTGAGAGTACAACGAACAACCATTGAAATCAGTGGCGAATCCATGATTTTTTATCCGACGGGGCTGAATTAAATACAAGTTATAAAATTTTTTGAACAACCTTAATAGGAAGATGTATTTTATTAATAAAAATTAAATACACAACGAGTCATGAGATATAATAAATCTAACCTCTCAAAATGTATATTCCAACAAAATAAAATGCAGTGAAGAAAAAATAATTTTAATCACCAAATAATAAAAAAAAAATGTTCCAACAAGCTAACGCAAAAATAATTGTATCTATATGTCCTATAATTCTAGCAACAAATAAATCACATACAAATTTGATTAAATCAAACTAATACTAAATCAATTTTAATGTAATTAACAAACCTTTAAAAAAAAAAATAATAATAATAATAAAATAATATATAATTAAATAAAAAAGAACAAACATTTTTAGTTTTTTACTTGTATGGAGAGAGAATTATAAATGTGGTCCCAATATTGTTAAAATAAATATTCACAGTGGAATAGAGAGAGATTAAATAATGCATAAAACAATAAAGGGCTAGTGGTAGTGGAGCTGTGGGATTTGGGAATAAAGCCATAAAGGGCACGTAACTCAAGAGTCCACATGTGGGTTATGGGTGAGTGGGTAACAATCTTATAATTTTAAATTAATGTAAGAGGTAGACTGTTGAACATATTGGTCATCTATAATCAGTACTTTGACAACTTATATTGGGTTTGTGTAAATTTGAAATATCAGTAAAAACTTAATTTTTTTTTATTAAAAAAAAAAAGGTAGACGGGGCTACAGCACCGTGCAGCCCTCACAATCATTCGCCCCTGGGAGGTTGCATATAATTATGATCTTATTATTAATTTGCTAGATTGTTTTTTCTCACTACTAGCTAATTAAAAATTTGAAAACAAACTCAATCGTGTAAATGATTTGTTGAAGGACAAAGTCGTCTGCATATTTTCAATGAGACAAGAAATTATATAGGAGATGGAGAAGAAGAGAGTCAAGCATTGGACTTATGAAGACTTTGATCCTGAAGAAATTGAGGAGGCCCACAATTCTAAGGTAATTTTGATCGAGATAAACTTACATGGTATGGTCTCATTATGCCTATCTAAATAAAAGGTTATATGACATATTTGTTTTTTTTTTTTTTACTTTTCTTTTATTTAATCATATTTAGTCTTTTTATCACACGTAGTCGTGTTTTGATTAAGTAGAGACATTCTAGTGATACGGTGAAATTAAGGAAAAAAAAAAAAATTGAACCTGAACAATTTGCCGACAGAATGGTAGAATGAGATATTTTCTTTGATTTTTATGGTTGATTTTATGTATGTATGCCATTAGCTACTAATTATTTTTAATTTATTTGAAATTAAGGCTAACAAATTGGAGATGGAAAAAGATGTGAAAGCAAGATCTTTTAGTGAATCCAAAGAGTTCACAATTGACATTGAAAAAATATTGGAAGCAAGTTTGGAAGCTGCCCCGGAGTGTTGTATTTATAGGGTTCCTAGAGATCTTCGTAAAATAAACGAAGAGGCGTATACTCCTCTGGTGGTTTCAATAGGTCCTCTTCTATTAGGTTTTGACTCATATTCTCGAATGAACCTGATGTGAACCAAACGCAACTCAACTGATGTGAAACTTCCTAGAGATGTGGGATATGTTTGGAAGATTGAAGATGGTGTTTGAGGGAGGTTTGAAGATCAAAGAAGAACTGAAGAAATTGATTACAGAAGGAACCGCGGTATGAACTGCAGTGCAGACAAGACACATGGACTGTGGCACAGAAAGCGGTTAACTCCAGTAAATATTGCGCGGTGCAAACGCGGCATAGGCAAAAGAAGCAGACCACGGTTTATTGAGCGGTCGTCTCTAGAAGTATTCCGCGGTGTAAGGCGTGGGTGGCTAACCGCGGTGACGACGTATTTTACACAAGTGGAAGCTACGCGAAAATAGGAAAGGTATTCTTCCAGAAGTTCTTGTGCTTGAAGAAAAATGATTTCTCCATACAAGAAGACTTGTCATATAGGAAATAGTATTTATATGGAACAAGTAAGTCTTGTATGTATAGGAGATGGATTTCCTTGTTGGTCTAAGCTCATGTAACTAGTATAAATAGAACCTTGTATCTAGGTTATTTTGTGTGGAGTTAATAAACACTTGTAACATTAGAGAGTGGGTGGATCCAGGGGAGACCTCTTGGAATATCCGGGGAATATCTGGGAATTAAGAGGGAGATCCGTGGGTGATATTCAGGGGAGACCTAAGGGATATTCCTAGAGGGGGTGTACTCGGAGGAGGACCATGTAAGCTGAGAGCCATGATATAAAGCTCGGTTGTGAGCTTAAGGGCTTTGTAAGGCTCGGTAGTTTGGGGTTTGGGTTGTGAGAGAGAAAATCCAGAAGTATATGGTTGTAACAATTTATCATATAGTGAAACTTTCTATCGTCCTGTCAGCTTGTGGTTTTTTCCCTGATTTAGGGTTTTCCACGTATATCTTATGTTGTGTAATTGTTTTATTTTCTTTCATCTCATTTTTTTTCTACTATAAACGTTAATTGCTATGAGTTATGGGTGAATATTAGGCATGTCGTTTCCGCGTTCATCGGTTCAAATTATCAGCAATTGGTATTAAAGCCATATGGTTTGGCAATGGCAGTGTCAAGTCTTTATAGGAGATCGTATGAAGGACTTGGTAGTATTATGATGATGATCATGGTTGCCTAGTATAGTTTAGCAAAGGAGATACGTCTTGAAAGCGGTTTCGAACTCGGTAGGGGTTGATGAAAGGAAGAATATTGATGGAGGATAAGTTTGACTTGTGGTAGCAGGTACAAGTCATGGAGATCCAATCTTGGTGACATAAGGAGCTGATTGTATATCCAAAAAAAAAAAATTGAACGCTTGAAGTCTTTGGTGTGGTGTGGGGCTTATCCGGCAAAACACTCATGGTTTCTAGTAGCAATTCTTTCACCAAGTATGTGATGCAAGGACAAAATGTTTTTCATAGGGTTGGGTGATATAAGGACATGTTTATCCTTTTGGCAGTTTTCCCTACTGGCCATGAAAGAGGATATGTTGCTGCTAGTGGTCCATAATTGTGCACAAGGCATTGGTCAGTGGATAAGGATGTTAATGGATGACGAACTCCTTAAATTTGATGTAAGGAGTTGCACCACAATTTCAGCAAGTTATTTTCGACATGGTGCCGGAACAACGAACACAAAAAAAGGTGGAAGAAATCTTAGGATGGTTCGTTCCTAAGTGGTTATACATTATGGTAGGGTATGTTGATTCTCGGTGATGAGAATTGTGGTGTTGGGCAAAGTTTTGAGAATTCAAGCCAAAAGAGGAGAATTATTAGGTTTTAGCTCGTATTCTCGAATGAACCTGATGTGAACCAAACTCAACTCAACTCAACTAAACTAATGTGAAACTTCCTGGAGACATGGGATACGTTTGGAAGATTGAAGATGGTGTTTGATAGAGGTTTGAAGACCGAAGAAGAACTGAAGAAACAAGTTCTGGAAGGAACTGTAGCGTGGACCGCGGTGCAGATAAGGCGCATAAACCACGACACAGGGAGCGGTCAACTCCAATGAGTATTGCGCGGGGTAGACCGTGTCATAGGCAAAAGACGCAGACTGTGGTTTTCTGAACGGTCGTCTCTAGAAGCATTCCGCAGTGAAAGGCGCAGGTGGCCAACTATGACCCCGACAGCGATGACGGCGTATTTGCAAAGGTATTGGAAGCTGCGTGAAAATAGGAAAGGTATTCTTCTATAAGTTCTTGTGCTTGAAGGAAAATGATTTCTCATTACAAGAAGATTTGTCATATAGGAAATAGTATTTATGTGGAATAAGTAAGTCTTGTACGTATAGGAGATAGATTTCCTTATTGGTCTAAGCTCCCGTAACTAGTATAAATAGAACTTTGTATCTAGGTTATTTTGTGTGGAGTTAATAAACACATGTAACATTAGAGAGTGGGTGGATCTGGGGGAGACCTCTTGGAATATCTAGAGAGGGATCCGGGGAATATCTAGGGATCAAGAGAGAGATCCGTGAGTGATATTCAGGGGAGACCTAGTGAATATTCCTGGAGAGGGTGTACTCGGAGAAGGACCCTGTGAGCTGAGAGCCATGATGTAAAGCTTGATTATGAGCTTAGGGGCTTGGTAAGGCTCGGTAGTTTGGGGTTTGGGTTGTGAGAGAGAGAATCTTGGAGTATATGGTTGTAACAATTTATCATATAGTGGAACTTTCTCTGACGTTCTGACGGCCTGTGGTTTTTTCTCTCATTTAGGGTTTTCCACGTATATCTTATGTTGTGTGATTGTTTTATTTTCTCTCATCTTATTTTTTCTGCTATAGACGTTAATTGCTATGAGTTATGGGCGAATATTAGGTATGTCGTTTCCACGTTCATCGCTTCAAATTCCCATCATCTTCATCACCGCAAACAAGAATATTTGATTGAGATGTTGAAACAAAAACTGATATATGTAAAAAAAAAAAAAAAAAAAAAAAAAAATTCAGTGAAGAACAAGTATGGATAAGTTGAAGGAATTGAAGAGCTTTATTGAAGACAACGAAAGAAGAATCTGCATTTGTTACGCAGAGAACCCTAATCTTTTGAATGATGAATTCGTAACAATGATTCTATATGATGATGTCTTCATTATTGAGCTTTTTTTGAGGAATGATGAAGCAAAAAATAGAACAGGGTTTGATATTTTGCTCGATACACCAATTCAAAAAGCTACTATAAAACTAGATTTACAATTACTCAAAAATCAGCTTCCATACTTTGTTCTTAAGGACTTATTTTTCATATTAGGAGACGTCGCCAAGCTTAACGGAGAAGATGATCAGTACTATCACGATCCATTATTGATTCTTGCTTCACGGTTTTTCTTTGATAGTGAGCTCAATCACCTTAAATACAACACATATGATCTTCGGCATTTCACAGCTTTGTGAAGATGTTTTCTATTAAAGGAATTCATCCCACTAAAAAATATTGGAAACAAGCGTATAAGAGATTTACCTTATGAAACAAAGTTGGATGGGTCGGGAGTGAAGTTTAAGAAGGGTATTGAAGATCGAAGCTCACTTGACATAAGTTGTGAATATATAATGCGCTCAACACAAATTATCCTGTTCATTAAAGTGTGAGAACTCGAGCTCCAAATCCCGTGTTTTGAAGTATATGATGGGACAGAATGTTTGATTTGAAACGTGATGGCCTTCGAGCAATTACACTATCCATGGGAAACTCACGTATGCAACTATATTCTTCAACTGGATTTTCTTATTGATACCGAAAAAGATATGAATTTGCTTGTTGAGAAATATATAATCTTCAATTGTCTAGGAGACAATGCTGCCATAGCAAACATGTTCACTTGGCTTACATGTTACACCAAGTTACTTCGGTTACTACGAAGTCACCGAGAAACTGAAAGCCAATCGGTGGAACCATTCCAAGCCGATCTTGAAAAGGGTATATTTCAGTGATCCTTGGATAGGCACATGAACTGTTGCTGTAGCTCTTTTCCTGCTGCTCACCTTAGTACAAACAGTTTGTTCTATTTTGCAAGTACTCTAGAATTTCAAGTGATTGTGTGATCTTAATAGTTGTATAACCGAAATTAATCTAGTTTACATCAATGTTGAACTGTTTGTCATTCTTGTGTATATTAATTTGAGTGCAACTCTTCTTATATGGCCTCTCTTTTATCTTGTCGCTCCTCAATTGTTCCTTGGCGGTTCCTTTCTTCTTGGAGACGCTGCTTGGTTTATCTTTCCTCGATGGAAATCTTTGTTTACCATATTTATCTAGAAGATAACCAGGTTGCGGATAGTTTAGCCTCTCATGGTCTTTCCCTTGCTTAGGATACATGGTGGTTTACTTCCCAGCCTTTTTATAATTCTTTTATTTTTAGAGATTTATCTCTGTTGCCTTTTTATCGTTTAGATGGTTTTGGGAGTTTGGTTCTTGTTACCCCCCCCCCCCCCCCCCCCCTCTTTTTGTTTGTATTTTTCTTTTTTTCTTCCTTCAATAAAATTTTTCCTCTTGAGGGGTCACAGGCGTGTGATTATATTTCTTTTGGCGTGTGATTTGTCTCTATCACAAATCAAAATCACAAATCAAATACAAAAGCAAACTACAAATAAAACAACAAAACAAACTCAAGAATTCGAATAATCAAAAACCAAAAATATCCAAACCCATTATGTTTCTTTTTCGTCTCTGTCGCACTAAAACCACTTTCAAAATCAACCTATCAAATCAAAATTTCTTCTTGTCAAGAAAACCCCATCTATTTTCTTTTTATATGAAAACCCTATTTTTATTTATTTATTTATTTTTTTTTTTTTGTAGAATGAAGAATGAAGAACGAAGAAGATGTAATCGATGGAGACCACTGGTTTGGCGTAGGAGAGGCGTTGACCGGTGACGGCGTTGATGAGCGAGGTGGTGGTGCCAGAGCGAATGAGACTGATGTTTGGGTTGATCGAGAAAGAGAAAGAGGTGTTTGGATAAAGAAGATGTTTGGAGAAAGAGGTGTTTGGGTTGACCATTGTTTGGATTTTGATTGAGAAAGAGGTGGAAGATGAAGAAGATTAAGTTTATTTATTTTTTATTAGGTGGAGATGGATCTCCACCTAATAAAAAAATTTAAAATTTATTATTATTTTTTTGTTAATTTTTTTTATTTGGTTGAGATCCAGATCTCCACAGCCCAAATATATTTTTTTTTTGATTTTTTTTGTTAATTTTTTAAGTTTTTATTATTTAAATTTATTTATTTTCTATTTATTTGTGTGTTGACATGTGCATATCATTGTTGAAAGACAAAAATACCTTTAGAACTGTTTAATTTGACTAACGGTTGACTCATAGAAGGACGAAAATGAGTGATTTTTGAAAATATAGGGATCAATCCAGTGAAAAATGAATAAATGAGTAAAAAACAAATAATTGAATAAAACATAGGGACTAAATGATTAGTACCCCATTAAAGAATGCCTTTCGTAGTTTCGTGCTCTAAATTTATTACAGATTAATTATATTTATATTTTTATATAGTTTTGGGTCAATGAACCTGGGCTAATCGCAAAACTATGCCCATGTATCAAAGTGACGATACGGTGAAGCCCATAAAATGAGAAGAATTTTCAATTTCAAACTTAATATTAAAATACATATGAAAATACAAGCATCAATCCCATTGTCTTTCTCTAGACTTGCATAACCGAGCAAACGGTTTTATCGCTGCAGCAACTGTTGCAGTGCCTGTCCAAAGTTTACCGAAATATACACTTTTCAAATTGGCCTTCAAATGGTTCCATGATACTTGTAGTGTGCTTTCATTTTCACGACATCATAATAACAATACGAATTTCTTGATGCTTTGTTCAGTTGACTCCGTCGGGCTTGCTTCTATTGGACCTGGAGTAGGTCAAGGTACTGCTGCGGGTCAAGCTGTAGAAGGTATCGCGAGACAACCCGAGGCGGAGGGAAAAATACGAGGTACTTTATTGCTTAGTCTGGCTTTTATGGAAGCTTTAACAATTTATGGACCGGTTGTAGCATTAGCGCTTTTATTTGCGAATCCCTTTGTTTAATCCTATAAATATGTAAATTATGTATTTTTTTTTAGTCTATCTAAAAGAGGAGATAATATGAAAAATATAACCGATTCTTTCATGAGTTGAGTACTCGAGTGTATGTGAAGGAGTGGTAGACAAAGCAGAGTGAATTGAGTTGTGATAGTCAATTAAGCAAATCAAGTGCAAAACAGAGTGAAGTGAGTGACGTAAGAGTTAAGAGAGAGGCTCTCTTGAGTCTTGTCACATGTGTTAATGTCACAACTCGCATACAACTTATAGTGTGAGTTTTTTGTACAGCGCTTGAGTTTGTAATATAATTAGAGTTTTCATTTTGCAGGTACATTGGCTAAATTAGGAAATTGTGATAAGTATAGATTTAATAACAAGCGCAGGGAACATACGGGACCCATCTAATTGGCATCTCACAATGGTGAGATACCAATCACACAGGCCTAAATCCTAATAATGATTTATGACTATACATAACATAATGTGTTTACTATTATAATATAATTATATATATATATATATAGGGAGAACTTTAAAACTAGTCAAAAATTATGGCGACTTATTGTATTTGTCCACAATTATCATTTGTATTGTTTTTGTCAGCATATCCATTTTTTTGGACAAGATTGCCCTTATTATAAAAAAAATTCTTTTTTTTTCTTTTTCTTCTCTCTCCTTTCCACAAAATCTTTTTTTTCTTTCTCTCTCTCTCTCCTTCTCTCACACGTTCATCTTCTTCTTCTCTCTCCTCTCTTCTCTTTCACGCCTCCTTCTCTCTCTCTCCTCCTCTCTCCTCCTCTTTCCTTCTTCTTTCACACCTTCTTCTTCTTCTTCTTCTCCTCTTTCTCTTTCCTTTTTTTTTTTCCAGATTTAAAAAAAAAATTCAGATTTTTATTTTAAAATTTCAGTTTTTTTGTTGTTGAAAAATTTCCAAATTAAAAAAATGTTTGAATTTGAGTTGTGGTTGTGGTTGTTGTGTGGTTGTGGTTGTGGTTGTGCTTAAAAAAAATTCAGATTTGTGGTTGTATTTAAATTTGGGTTGTGGTTTGTTTTATGAATGGTGGGAGTTATGTTTGGGTTTTGTTGAAAAAAAATTAAGATTTTTTCGGATTTGATCTTTTTCAAACTAATTTTCCATATTTCATTTTGTTTAAACACACCAGGCCATGAATTAATTGATTACAACTAGTGTGTTTAATTGATTACAACTGATGTGTTTTATTGGTCCGGTGTGTTTAATTGATTACAACTGGTGTGTTTAATCGGTAGTCTGATGTGTTTAATTAGTCCGGTGTGTTTAATTGATTACAACTGGTGTGTTTTATTAGTCTGGTGTGTTTAATCGATTACAACTGATGTGTTTAATCGGTGGTCTGGTGTGTTTAATTAGTCCGATGTGTTTAATAGATTACAACCGGTGTGTTTTATTGGTTTGGTGTGTTTAATTGATTACAACTGGTGTATTTAATCGGTGGTCTGGTGTGTTTAATTGAACAAAATCTGGAAGAAAAAAAAATTAACAAACAAGAAATCTAGAATTTTTAACAAAACAAGATCTGGAATTTTTAAACAAAACAAGATCTGGAATTTTTAAAAAAAAAATCTGAAAAAAAAAATTTAACCATTCAAATCCAACACTCAAATCCAAACATTCACACTTACAACCAACCACAACTACATTCACAAACAAAACCACATTAAATCTGAAACTTACCTTAAAATCAACTACATTCACAACCACAACTACATTCATAACCACAATCACATTAAATCTGAAAAAATTTCAACAAAAAAAAAAGTGATTTTTTTTTTAAATAATCTGGAAAAAAATTTTGAAAAAAATTCTGGAAGAACAAGATAATCTGAAATTTTTTAACAAACATAATCTGAAATTTTTTAACAAAAAAAATCTGGAATTTTTTCAAAATAAAAAAAACCTAAATTTTTTTTTTTAAAATCTGGAAATAATTTCAAAATAAATAAAAAAACTGAAATTAAAAAAAAAATCTGGAAAAAACGTGAAAGAGAAAGAGAAGAGAGGAGAGAGAGAGAGAGAAGAAGAAGGAGGGAAGATCGGACGTCGGTCGTCCGATCTGATTTATTTTTATTTTTTTTTAAATCTGGAAAAAAAAAGAGAAAGATAAAGAGAAGAGGGGAAGAAGAAGAAGAAGTGTTGAAGATCGGACGTGAGTGTTGAAGAAGAAGAAGAAGGCGTGACAAAAATGAAGAACAAGAACAAGAGAAGAGAGGAAGAACGAGTGAGTGAGAAAAGGAGAGAGAGAAAGGAAAAAATAAAAAGGGATCTGGTGAAAATGAGAGAGAAAGGAGAGAGAAGGGGTTTTGAAAAAAAAAATAAGGGCAATTTTGTCTTCACAGCCACATTGTTAACAAAAATAGTAAAAATGATAATATTGGACAAAAATAGTAAAGTCCCATAATTTTTGACTAAAAACCCCTATTTCCTCTATATATATATATATATATATATATGCGCAAACAACAACATGAGATATTGCCGGACCAAATAAACTTTCATTACCACTATGCCAAATTGATCAGTTATATTTCAAATATATAATTAATGTATCGGTAAAATTAATTCATATTGTGAGAAAGGTGTAATCAAAGAAACAAGAATAAAACTGAAAGTGTTTGTAAAAAGTCCTCAAAAAGACTTTCAAACTTTCCTGAAACAGAGAAATTTTCCTGAGAAAGTGAAGACTAGAAAAACTGATTCTTTTAGATTTCTGTACATACTAATCTTGTGATAAGACAAGGTATATATATATATATATATATAACAAGGAACTTCCAGAATCTCTCTAACAGAATTCCTATAAAACATTCTCAACCAATCATTCTGCCATGTCACACTTAGTCAGTTACAATCTTTTATTTTTGGCGCCCAAACACAACTGGACACAAGATGGTCTTGAACCATTTGTTTGAGCTTTGCTGAGCTGCAATGGACGGTTGTGAACTTGTGATAGAATCTTGACCTCGATCTTTTACTTTTGTAGTTGAGCAGAAGTGCGGTTGATCAGGTAGTCTTTTGAGATGCATGGACGCATTGACTTGCTTTGACTCACCTTTCTTATTCACTGACTCTGGCAACCTGGTAGCAGATGCTACCAAGGTTATATTCTTCACACATATAATGTTCAAGTAAAAAAGAAGAAAAACTTATCTTGAGAAGAGTCTTTAACTACCCAGAGTAAAATATTAATTTTTTTCACGATGTCATAACTCATAAGTTAATTATTTTCATGAGTCATATGTTGTATGATGTCCTAAAAAGTATTATTTATATTAACAATGCTAGAATCTCAATTTGTATCTCAAGCTATGATATGTCTATTACTAAATTGGTACGCTAAAAAGTATTATTTATATTAATAATGGTAGAATCTCAATTTGTATCTCAAGCTATGATATGTCTATTGCTAAATTGGTACGTTTTTGTTTTTGTTTTTTTGTTTTTTCTGTGAAGTAAGATTAAATTGATATACATGACTTTTCTCATTTGTCATATGTTAATATAAATTAAATTGTCACGCGTACGTACGAAATGGAAATACATATCGATCGAGATGCTGCTAGTATTACTTTAATTAATTATATTGCTTGGAGTCGACACAACTTGCAAAATGTGTTTATCGCAAAACTATGCTCATGTATGTAAGAGACGATAAGCTAAATTGATATTTTGTTAATCCTTTCACAAAGTTTTATTAATCGAAGAAACTATTGAAAGTACAGAGAATATTTGGGAGAAAAGAGTTATCGTATTTTTTTTTTTACTTAAATCACTGAACCTTTGTTCACGATTTATAGTACAAGAAGAAACGTTTTGATTGCTTAACAAACTTCTAACATATTTCTTGATCATAAACAGGAGAGTAAGTTATAAGCTGTGACTGTGATGATCAGCTATGGTGTGCTGAGAAGTGATCTGCTGCTTTAGATTCAATATATATACTCATCATAATTTTGTTTTATATGGAAAATAAAAGAAGTCAAGTCGATGTTATAAATATATTGGCTGTTGAAATCGGCTCAACAAATTAAAGTGCGATAGTAAGGAACCAAATTCATCTTCCTAATTAATTCTACAACAAATCATCTCAAATGTTAATATAATAGATATTCAATCAAAATATATAAAGCATTTGATGTTTGCTTGTTTGTTTCCTTTAAACAGTGACTCAATTAATTAATAATATATATTTTTTGAAGAATAATAAAAACATTTTTGAGCTAGGATATAACATCAAATACGTGGTACATTAATTAGAATGACAATAAGAATTTTCAATTCCGAACTTATTATTATGGAGAGAAACAAGCACCAAATGCAAAACAAAAAAAAAACAAAACAAAACAAAAACATGAAGAAAAAAAAAATGAAAAAAAAAGTTCAGTAATAATTATATAAAGTAGCTAGATCTCCTATAATACAATATTTATGAAGATCTCAATTCCCATTGTGTTTGCAGATTCCCTAGATCACTTGCATAATAGAGCAAACGGTTTGTATCACAGTGAGAATCAGGAGAAAAGTAGCAGCAACAGTTGCAATGCCTGTCCAAACATTACTGAAATATCCACTTCTCAATGTGGCCTTGGCATGGTTCCATGGATTGTTATAGTGTGTTTTCATTCTGTCAACAATACCACAATAACGAGAATGAGTACTTGTTGTCATGTATGTGCCAAGTTTGTTGAACATCTTCGCTATCACTTTGTTATCACCCACACAATTGACAATAATCCCTTTCTCAACAAGCAAATCCACATCATTTACGGTATCGATCAGATAATCCAGCAGATCAACATAGTTGCATATGTGAGTTTGTGTTGGATAGTGAAACATCTCCAAAGCCATCATATTTCGAAACAAACCTTCTGTTTCGTCATAGATTTCAATGCGCGGGATTTGTAATTCATTTACTTCAAACCACGGCAACCATTTTCCACGCCTTCTCTTTTCCAAAGTTATGTCGAGATAGCATTTATCTTCAATAAAACTAAAATTCAGTCCTGACTTATTCAACTTTGTCGCAGCTGGTAAATCATATATCATACCTCTATGTGACTCTGCTGGTTGGACTTCCATTACAAAAGCATGTCTTACAAGATCAGTAAAATGTTGAACTTGTGGTTCCGCTACTAATAACAAAAACCGATTGAATTTCATTACTCCAGCAAAAAAAAAAAGAGAAAGATGAAAGAATGAAGGATTTCTTTCACTGTTGGGGAAGGTTTCCGGAGAAAAATAGTCATAAAGAAAAGAGAATAAAGCATCTCCTTTAGTAGTAGGGTACTTATAAAGAAAAGAGAATAAATCATCTACGTCAATATTGGGGAAGGTTTCCGTATATAAATGGTCAAGAACAAAGTATGGAACTTGATTTTCGAGTAATAGAAGGTCAGTTATTATAGAAACATGTAGTGATGGTGATTTTATTAAAAAGTCGTTAGTCTTTTTGTAATTCCTCATGAAGAGTTCAATGATGAAAACAACATCACGTTGAATCATTGCTACGTATTCTGAACTTTGGAGTGTAGATGACACTGAATAATGATCACGAATACGCTGCTCTTGATTTTCGATATAAGTCTTGAATTCCTCCGATTTCTCTGCATTATTTACTCGTTCCCAAAATATTGACCAAAATCTTTTTTTCTGATTTTCCATACCCATCAATTCTTCTCTGCCATAGTGAAGAGGGCCTATTGAAATTAACCTGGGAGAATAAGCTTCTTTATTTATTTTGCGAATATGTTGAGGAACCCTGTAAATACAGCAATCAGTCCCAGGTTCCAAAACTTCCTCCAAATTGTCTTTCTGAACAATGTCAATTGACCGGTACTCTTTGGATTGATTCTCATTCTCTGCCATCTCAAAGTTCCTTGTTTTGATGACAAACAGCAAACAAATAACGGTACGTAATTAGTAGCCTAATAAAAGAAATAGAATCCTTTACTTTAAAAAGAGAAAGAAAAAAAAATAGAATCAGTCCTTCAATGACATATTTTCATGGAGTTCCATTTTTCATTTCTTAATTTACCTGTTATTATTGATTAATAATATTCACATGTTATGCATGTAGATGCATGTGCCAACTGATCATTTTCATATAATTGAACAATTTTAATCTAGACAATTAAGTAATGTATCTTAAGATTGTTCAAGCACGCTATAGACAAAAATTGAGGTGCTCGATGCTAAGCTCTTGACTTCTGAAATAATAATAATAATAATAAAAATAATAATAAATTTCCCAGTAATTTACTACTCATAGCTACACCAAAATTATAGTTATGGAAAGAAATAAAATATTTAAAATAAAATTGAATTAAACAATAATAAGTGCCAAGAAAAACCTGAATATTTTTGCAGGATAGGAAGCACCGGATCAATTCTCTATCTCTCAATTCTGGGTGATATGTTTATTTGCTCGACTTTCACTATAAATAAAAAAGTTGTGTGAGCAATATGCTTCTTTGCTTTGACTTTCGGATTACATTCAATTATACAAATCAACGGTGGCCAAAAATATGGGTGTGGAAGGATAAGCGAATACATGTCATGATACTACAGTGAAAAAAGTTGGTATATCTGCCATTCAATAGGAAGTACACCACAAAAATACAAATGGGGAGATTTAATTTGAACTCAAGATACACTGCCACATGTGTTAAAAGGTGACCACCTATGCTAAGAGGTGATCATAGTGAGAAATCATAATTAACACATACTAAAATCCCTCCAAGTTTTCTAATATTTTTTAGACTAATCAGTGCAACCCCACGAAGTTGCAAATTATCCCCTAAATGTTTTTTTTTTTTTTTTAAATGTTAAACCCTTCGAACTGTTGGAATTTGGTAGAAACTGTGGCAACATGCCCCCTGAGTACAAGGGGTTCTGTCCCTATTCCGTCACTTTCTGTCAAATTCCAATAGTTCGAGGGCTTTAATGCCAAAAAAAAAACATTTATGGGGCAAGTTCCAACTTTGTGTACAATTCAGGGGAGTCTAACGCCAATTAGTCTATTTTTTTAAGCCACCAATAGACGATAAAATTCTGATTAGTTGTTTCTTTTCTTTCTAAGATTTTGTTTACAAAAATAAATAAATAAATAAATAAAATTCTGATTAGTTGTTTCTTTTCTTTCTAAGATTTTGTTTACAAAAAAAATAAAAATAATAAAAAATAAATAAAAAAAAATACAAATTTTCTGTTAGGACATGTCCGAGATCAAACATCACATGCATCATAGGCATAACCAGGTATTTTTGTTTGGGTGGGCTGAAACATATATATATATATAATAAATGAAAATTACACTAATCAAAAAACAAAGATACACTAGATAAAAGGACATAATGAGTCTTACCCTTAAAAATGCATACATTAAATAAAGTACATAAAATTTTATTAATGGAAAAACAAAAATACATTATATAAAAGGACATCATGAGTCTTACCCTTAAAAATGCATACATTAAATATAGTACATAAAATTTCATTAATCGAAAAACAAAAATACACATAGACAATGAAACATAAAGAGTTTTATCCTTAAAAATACATATATTAAACAAAGTATATACCGAGTCAAACCACTTCCACTCGATGATTGATAATCTTTTTTTTTATTTCTTCCAAAATTATGAAAGTATAGGTTTTCTTGGTTTTGATGTATGGTTTTTTGATATTGTAACCTAATATTATCAATTGATTTGGTTAAAGTGGTATTTTATAAAATATAATATAACATTAGAAGTATTAAATTGTAGTCGAAAAATAAATTCAAAAAAAATAACAAAACACTCGCTTTAAATTATGAATAATAAACATAAAATCATAAATCGTTAATTAGTTAAACTAAATATATTTGTATATTTACTTTTGTAATTGAGAATTTTGAGGAAGAACCGATAGAATTGAGACTTCTGACATAGAGGAAGAAAGGGAGAGAAAGAGAGGGAGAGAATTGGAGAGAGAGAGAGATTGATGTGACCGTCCATATAAGGAAGAGAATCATGACACTACTCTAAGGCTGCGTTCGGAGGTCAGGACCATGTTTGATTAGTACGCCGGATTGGAATCCGGTAGTGCTCACTTCTTATCCTGTTGTGGTGGAATTATTTAGTCCCGCCATAAACACCGGGACTATTTTAGTCCCATCCTTTTATTTTTTTATTTTTAATTTTTTTATCTTTTTTTATATTTTTACTTTTTTTGGTCGGGACTATTTTTATACCAGCCTTTTGTTTTTTTTTTTTAAGAAAAAAAATTATATTATTTATATTTAAAATTTATTTAATATGATTTAAAAATTGATTTAATATATGTTATATTATTTATATCAACTGATACCTTATATTATTTCATTAAGAAAAGGCAATTTGGTCAGTAAATTATTGACAAAGACAAATAATAATATGTATGAGTAATATATACTGACAAATAATATATATATATATATTTGGGTATCTCGAGCATCCCAAACTTCGTCCAGGCACCTATCTGCCTGTCCTCCTCCAACTGCATGACTCGCCGTGGCTTGTATATTGGTTTCACGGAGTAGGACAGATAAGAAACCCCGGCCCACACCCCTAGCCCCACAAGGATGCAAGCGGGTAAATCAGAATTTGCCCTCGCTTGGGTAGGATTCGAACCGCTGACGATAACCCCATGTCCGTCCTTTCATCAGCAGAGCTAAACGCCATGAAAGCTGGCCATAATGTAATTGCTATGAGTAGAACCAAGGATTTGGGTTTTTAATCTCAAGCCTTGGACAACCAAGGCAACCACCTTGTGGTTTACTGACAAATAATGTTGTTCTACAATTAGTTGTAGAGTGATTTATATTTGTCATGTGTGGTCCCAATTCAGAGGTGGATCTTAATAAGGGCCGACCCGGGTCAGCCTTTTACAAAGAAAAAATAATAAATAAATAAATAAATAATTATTAATCTCACATCTCACCTCTCTTAGAACATCTTCAACCATGCTCCCTGATATTTTGCTAAATTTTAGCTATTTTAGCTCAAATGCTATTTTAGCTAGCAACTATTCATAAGGTCACTCCAACCATGCTTCCTAAATTTTTGCTAAATTTTTGTTTTAAATTGTATTTAAATAACCATGCTCTCATTATATCATTTTTTTTAATAACAAAATTAATTTAAAACTATTAAAAAATTAGGAAAGAGAAGATAGGGAGCTCCCTACATTTGGAGAGCCACCAAGAGGCCCTCTAAAATAGGGAGCCATTTAAGGAGCCCCTTGGAGTGCAAAAAAACTAAATTGACTTCATATTTTAGCTAAGGAGACTATTTAGGGAGCCCATTGGAGATGCTCTTATGTCCCAACTCCCAACACACACTCTATCTCTCACCAACTCAAGTCCCAAGTCTCAACAGACACACTCTCTCTCTTTCTCTTTCTCAATCAATCAAGTCAAATCTCACAATTAATTAATTGTTCCTCTGCATCACGAGAAAATCTTCCATGCACCTGGTGCAATGCACCCTAACCAATGGGTGCATGACATGCTAACCAATGGGTGCATGACATGTGGCACAACATGCCACATGTCATGCACCCATTGGTTAGGGTCATGTCATGCACTCATTGGCTAGGGTGCATTGCATCGGGTGCATATAAGATTTTCTCATCCATTACATATCCCAAATCAATTCTCTCTTCAATTAATAATTATCTTTGACCTGACAACTCAATTGCAACATTATTTGTGTTGAATTTTGGATTAATTATTTTGATTGCATAGAATTACTCTTAATTTATTATTTATATTAGGTTATTTTAATTCATGTATTTTTCTAAATTAAAAAATGGATGTATTCTAGATTTCTAGGTTCTATTGTTCCAGATTTTATTACTTTAGCTTCTTCTTTTTTCCTGCTATAACAAAACTATTTCATTATTTCTAGTTTTTTTTTTTTTTTTTTTTTTTGGATAGATTTAATTTTATTATCTTTGACTTGTTTAACAGAAACTATTAATCAAAGATAAAAGAAACCCGATGAAAAAAAAAAGAAAAAATTAGTTCAATCACAAAAGGCTCTTAATAAATTTGTTACAAATAGGCAAATAGCAATAGCCTTTTCTTCAACAAACATGTAAGACTGGTAGGACCCATCAATATTAGACTTTTTAAACCGGTCGAGATCAAATACTATACATAAATATTAATAATTTTTATATTAACTATTAAAACGCACCATAAACCCTTAAGCTAGCACCGATAGTAGGTAAGCTCAATGACATATGAAAGCATGAAGAATTTACATAAGCCTAGACGTCACTATTTAATTAATTAATGTATATAGTGGAGACCAAATACTTACTCCAATGGTCCAAGTCTTTGAAAACTACAGCCTATGACTCTATGAGCCACCAAACCGACGCTACTAGATGAACTTCTCATTTAGATTAAAAGTTTACAATCAATCGTCACTAAAGGCAAATGGATGGTAGTTACATTCTTTTTTTCTTAAATTTTATGTCTCTTTTAAGTAATTTTTATAAAGAAAAAAAAATACTATATAATTAAAAAAGTGGGATATAAATAGACCGATAAAGAATATGCCAATAGCACTGCTCTTTTTTTCTTTTTCTTTTAAGTAGATGCAATCTTTCATTTCAAATTTTGATTTCAACTTATAATTCAACTCGTATCCACAATTCATACCCTCTAATAATCAATGTTATCCGAGAGTGATTCCTCAGATTTTATTTTATTTTTGCAATTGAGATGCAGACACAATAAGAGCAAGATAAAAGAAGACTTATATACAGATGACATTGCAGGTCATCAGTACTCTTAAGGCCTCGTTTGGTGGTCTGCATTGTATTGTATTGTATTGTATTAAGGCTTTAAAATGTATTAAAACAATACAATACCATGTTTGGTTGTACATTTGGTTCCTTTGTATTGTATTAATTTAATACATCCTAATACACTATTCATTGTATTATCTAATCTTCATCTTCATCTTCCCAAACCAGAAACATCCATTCACAGCCCAACCTTCACATAAGCCGATCTCTCCAATCTCTCTATCTTCTTCAATGCTGACGAGAAGCCAATCTCTCTTCTTTACCTGCTTCTCTCTCTCTCTCTCTCTCTCTCTCTCTCTCTCTCTCTCTCTCTCTCTCTTCTTTTCCCGCTTCTATGTCTCTTCTTTCTCTTCTGATTCAAGCCAATATGGTTGGCCGACGGCGAGAATACGAGCGTCGTTTTTGGTGGAGGTTGGCCGCCGGCGAGAATACGAGCGTCGTTTTCGATCTCCTCTACTGAGAAAAGATTGAAGCACATGGTTGTCGTTTTTTGGTGGGGGTGGTAGCTGGTGGTCGGATTTTGGGGTTAGGGATTTGGTCGGATTTGGGGAAATACCCAAGTTGTTCTTCTTTTCTTGCTCATCGGCAGCATCTGGGATTGGGGTTGTGGTGGTTGATTTGGTGGTGTTATTGTTGTGGTTAGGGTTGTGGTCGGAATTCTGCGGTTGTGGTGGTTGATTTGTTCTTCTTTTCTTGCTTGTATAATTCAATTTTTTTTGGAAAAGAAAATTGTTGCAGATCGGTGATGTTGAGTATGTTGATGGGTTTTATTCTGTTGATGATGGTGTTATTGATGATTATGTTTTGGGTTTGATTCTGTTGATGATGGTGATGAAGTTCTTGAATTTATGGGTTGCGTTCATTTTGACGATGGTGATGAGTTGATGAATTTTTGTTGTTGAATTTCTGGGTTGAATTTTTGTAATGAATTTCTGGGTTGATGATGGTGATGAAGTTGTTGATTTCATTGTTGAATTTCTGGGTTGAATTTCATCGTATAACTTAATACGGTATAATACGAAAAATCACCGAACACAGGATTGTATTATAATAATACAGTCCAATGCAATACTATACAATTCAACCTAATCCAATCCAATACAATACAATACAGTGCGGCGCACCAGACGAGCCCTTATATAGTAAACAAAATTGGGGATTGAAAAGCAATTGGAATATGTCAAGTTGATCTGTTAAATGCTTTTGTTCTTGTCCAAGTCTCTAACCAAAGAGAAAATAAGAAATTCTACTCGAACAATTAATTTATCATTTTTAAAGTATTCGTCGGAGGGATGAAATTCTGATAACCCTTTCCATTGAACGTGTCGAACCAATATTGAGCTGCAAGAAATTAGTACGTGTACGGTGTACAATGTTAGCTTTTGCTCAAGTAAATCAACTATTGAAGGTAAAACTATACTATATGTAGAGTAGATACACTTGTTAGTAAATCAATTGTTAACGCAACAGTATGTATGCATAGCATCCAAATTGGCAGTCATCTGGTAAGAGAAAGGCAGTTCCACTACTATCTTCCCCAAACACTATAGTGCAAGTTCATCAACAAGTAAATCATTGGTAGAGAAGAGCAATGAGTAGATTAAAAAATATCTTTCTATACCCATTTTTTTTTCTTACACCCACATTAAAAAATTAAAATTATTAATTTTACTCCATACACCCATTAAAATACCAAAACTATCATTTAAGTTTTTTTTTTTAATTTTTTTTTAATTTTTTTTAATTTTAAACATATATTTTCTCATTACACCCATTTCTCTTCATTTGCTTCCACCACCGAAAAATATATAAAATTCTTGAACGTACGGTTTTTCTTTAAAAAAAAAAAAAAATACTTACAGTTTCTTTGTTTCCTTTAACAAATATTATAGAATTTACTCGGATAAAAAATATATCATATTCAAATAAAACTCTACAACTAAGATTTTACTTTGGCATAACTAAAATACAAATTCAACTCTAAAACTAATTATATTTTTTTTTCATTTTTATTAACGGAGTATTAAATTATCTAAAGACCATGAAATCATATTGATATAAACACAACAATAATAATTAAACAAACAACAATATGCAACTTCTTTTGTCTTAATATATATATATATATATATTATTATTTTTTCAATCACCAAACAAATCAATTTTGTTGTTTTTTTTTATTTATAAATCCATCCACCAAGTTTTTCGGTTTACAAACCAATTAAATTAATAAGAATTTGTAGTTGAATTAAAGTAAAGTGAATGAGTAAGTTGTGTTTGAGAATCATATAAACTTGATCGAGTTCGACAGTTGCTTTTTTTTTATTTAAAAAAAAGAGTTTTACAAGACTACAACTGCAACAGTTTTTTATTCAATCATAAAACAATGATAAAAATGAAAGTAAGCATACCTGAATGCATTCGGAATCAATGTAATCAATTATTCATTCATCCATTCATTGACTATATGTGAACAAAAATTTATATTTCCTAATTGATGTTAGGTTTGATTAAGTATATATTATTAGGGTTTATTTTGATTGGGTGTTCAACTTATAGATGTAGGAAATAAATTTAATTTCCAATTATAAAGCCATATATTTTAAATAATTAAATGTAAGGGTATTTTTTTTATAAAGAAAATCATTAAAACATGGGTGTATGAATATATTTTGTGGATGGCAATAGAGCCACCCTGATTTAAAACACAAATAGTAAAATTTAATTATATTTCAAAATTTTTATTTTTTTTATTAAATTCATGATGTGACAGGTCACGGGTGAGATTTATTTTCTAAAATAGCGGTTTATCTCGTAGAACCCTGTTATAAGTCATTAGTGTAGTAGTGTTAGATTTGCTCTAAGGGCATAGTTAAACACTTAAGCCGGTAGATAGACGAACTTAAGGCTTGGACGAATGAATCCCAAGTCAGTGGCTCAAATTCTACTAATGGTAAAAAACTGTAAAAAAATACATTATCTAAATAGGTGGATAGATAGATCCCGTCAAAAAAAATAAAAAAAAATAAAAAAAGTAATAGTGTTAGATTTATAAAAAAAATCTAAAAATCAATTTATGATACCCCACATTAAAAAGATTAATTTAATATGGATAATTAAAGACTAGTCTGAAGTTAGGTAAGTTTTGCTCATTTTCCATCAATGATTTGTACGGATTAATTTAATGTGGAACTTTTGGTCATTTTCCATCAGATTGACATTGAACAAGAATGGTTACATTGGAGATAAATATTTTAATACAATATCTATTTATCCTATATACCAAATAAAATTTTTACAATCTATTATAGCATTGGAAATGTTCTAAGACTACGATCATAATTAACGCATAGTCAAATACTGTAATCCATGTAGATATTATAGAGGAAAATTCATAAATGGCCCGGAAAGTGAATCCAATTCAACAGAAATAAGCCAAATACCAGCATCCCTAGCCAACTTCAGACCATGCAGCGACGCCAGCAGCCTTAGCTAGTTTCAACTAATTAAGTTTTGTTTTAACAGAGTACTTATATCTCGATATAACATAAGTAAATAATTTACGTAATTTTATTCTAAAAACAAAAATCTTGAATAATTTAAATGGTAGCTCTATTGCCACCCACAAAATATTTTTCTATACCCAATTTTTTTTCTTACACCCACATTAAAAAATTAAATTTATTAATTTTACTCCATACATCCATTAAAATACAAAAACTATCATTTAAGTAGTTTTTTTAAACATACGTATTTTCTTATTACACCCATTTCTCTTCATTTGCTTCCACGATTGACAAAAATATAAAATTCTTGAACGTACGGTTTCTTCTTTAAAAAAAAAAAAACTATGTACAGTCTATTCGTTCTCTACAACTAATATTTTACTTGGGCAAAAATAAAATACAAATTAATTCAACTCTAAAACTAATTATGTATTTTTCCACTATTATTATTGTTTTTTTTTTTTCAATCAAATAAAACTATATAAATAAATTAAAAAAATAAATTAAAAAAAAAAGAACAAAAAGTAGCAAAGGCCAAACAAACCACAAAAACACCACGAGCAAAAGCCCCAACTAGAAAAGTGGTGCGCAGGCCACACAAGAAAACAAAAACAACAAGAGAAACGAAAAGACTCCCGACCCATGCAGTCAACTCAGATCACTGAGAACCTGCCTCAAAGAACCATTCTCAATCCCACGACAATTCCAATATAGGACACTAATCATCAGAAACCCTCGAAAAAGCCCGGGACCCGGACTTATAAGAAGCTAGTCTGCGTGCAATCCTAGTGGACTTTCGAGTAATAGTAGTAGTATCATTTAACTCTTCTTCCTCAACCTGGTCAGCCTAGGAAGAATCATCAATGGGGCGAAGTTCAGATTGGGAATCAGACAACGGACACTTAGGACCCTGTACCTGAACATCAGAGTCTACATCCAAGATAGGGGAACATGAAAATCCAGATCCATTCCTCAAAACAACCCTCTCAACCCTTTCAACCGAAGGAGAAACTATACCCACCCTATCGTCCAACTCATCAACTGAAACCACTGAAGAAACAATGGGTTGAGCAAAAGAAACCAACGGAGAAACAGAATCCCTACTAACCTTCGACCCCTGCCCGACCATCGAAGCAGCTGAAGAGATTGAAACAACAGCACCAGCTGAAACATCAAGAATCGAATAAGGGTCTTCTAAAGAAACAGGCACTGCTCCCACTCTGGAGGAATGAACAGGGACACCAATAAGAGAATCCTCACTCCGCCCCACCTGCTGGGACTGACAGACCTGAGCAGCCACCATCGAAGTAGTAGGAGCCACCAAAGAAGTTAAACATGACGAATCAACTAGACTAACAGAAGAAACCATACCCAAAATCGGATCTGAACCTGCTGAAGAATGAACCACAATTGAATCCAAATACCCTAAATCCTGTTGAATAGCGGCAAAGACATTAGAAATTGGAACTTCTGCCTGAGGAAAAACCAGTTTAGGAGCATGTTTGTGAGGAACCTGAAACCCCTCAATTGCAACAACCGTGGCCGGACCATCTCTAGCCGAATCGGGCTTACTATAACTAACAGGAATCCCCTTGTCGGACTTGTTCCAACGACAAACATTGGGAAAATGAACAATAGAGGAATAAGTAGAACAGAAATCTGGGAGATTCTCATATTCCATCGAAATGAAAGAACTATGAGAATCATCCCTCTCAAGAAGCAAAGAAGATGGAGGCACAGTAGACACATCAATATCCACCAGAACACGCGCAAAATGTCCAAAATCACCCTCCACAGTAGCCCTGTCCAGCCGTAAAGGCACTCCAATCCCTCTAACTAAATCAGAAATAATCTTCGGATGCCAATATTCCCATGACAGATCATAAAAACGGACCCAAACCTGAGCATTTGAAGACTTATGTAATACCGGATTAAAATCCGACATCCAAGGCTGAAGCCGTAAAACACCTGGTTTGAGATTAAGAGAACCCAAACTCCAAACCATATTCTTGTCAGCATCTGAATTCAACAGAATCTGAAAGTACCCCTTACCTAAAGAAATCAGCCTCCAAACAGAGTTCAACTTCCAAATAGACTGCATCTTGGCTTTAAGATCAGCCAACTTCCAAGGCTTCTCACCACTAGAAAGGACAACTCGACCAATGAGAGAAAACTTACAAACCTCCAATCTAGACTTATAAGCAGAGGGATCCACCTGAACAGCCACATAACCACCATTTTTTGAAAGAATCGAAGGACTGGAAACATTATCCTCTTGAATTTGGGCAGCCATAAAAAGATCCGCACCCCCCCCCCCCCCCCCCCCCCTTCTTAGAGGGAACTGATGGCACCAGTAAAGTCTCAACAGGACAAGATTTGAAGAGACCCGCAAAAGACTTACCACCCTGGACCATAGGTGCTGAACTCTGAATGAGACCTGTAACTGAATCAGGAACAATCACCGAAACACCCCCCTCAGGCTGAGGAGGAATCGGCCCACCAACCAAAGAACACATCCCACCAGATGTGAGAGGAACAACCCGAGAAGAGGAATTCACTCCACTCACCGTACACAGACCAACCTGACTATTCAAGGTGGAAGACACCGCCACCGGAGATGAAAGAGACAAAGCGGCCTCCATGCACATAGGATCCATAGAGCTCGATAAACTGTAGCGGAAGTACAGTAGAGAAATCACTGTAGCAGATACTATAGCAGGGAACGAGATTGTAGTGGAAACACTGTAGCAGCAACGGAAACACTGCAATGGCACTGTAGCAGTGCGGAAACACTGTGCGACACTGTAGCAGCGATAGAAACACTGTAGCATACGACTGTAGGGCACTGTAGCATTAACGGACACTGTAGCAACTGCGGAATTACTGTAGCAGTGACCACTATTCACTTTTTTTTTTTTTTTTTTCCTAGGTTTCCCTCATGGCTCCCTCATTTTTCCACTATTATTTGCTGTATCAATGTATTGAATTATCTAAAAACCATGAAATCATAATGGTTTACACACTTAACATCGTCATAGAAAACAATAACAATAATAATTAAACAAACAACAATATACAACTTCTTTTGTCTTAAAAAAAAAAAAAACTATTTTTTCAATCACCAAACAAATCAATTTTTTTTTTTTTTTTTTTAATCCATCCACCAAGTTTTTCGTTTTACAAACCAATTAAATTAATAAGAATTTGTAGTTGAATTAAAGTAAAGTGAGTAAGTAAGTTGTGCTTGAGAACTATATAGACTTGATCGAGTTCGACAACTACTTATAAAAAATAAAAAAAAATAAAAGTTTTACAAGACTACAATTGTAACAGTTTTTTTATTCAATCTTAAAACAATAATAAAAATGAAAGTAAGCATATATGAATGCATTCGGAATCAATGGAATTAATTATTTGTTAATCAATTCATTGACTATATGTGAAAAAAATAAATATATTTCCTGATTGATGTTGGGTTTGATTAAGTATATATTAGTAGGGTTTATTTTGATTGGGTGTTCAATTTATGGGTGTAGGAAATAAATTTAATTTTCAATTATGAAACCATGTATTTTAAGTAATTAAATGTAAGAATATTTTAAAAATAAAAAAGTTTCATTAAAACATAGGTGTATGAATATATTTTGCAGGTGGCAATAGAGCCGCCCTAATTTAAAACACATATAGTAAAATTTAATTATATTTCAAAGTTATTTTCAAAAAATTTATTTACTAAATTCATGATATGACGTGTCATGGGTGAGATTTGTTTTCCAAAATAGTGGCTTATCTCGTGGAACCCTGGTATATAAAGCTTTTATCTGATTAGTCATTAGTGTAATAGTGTTAGATTTGTCCCTAGGGGTGTAGCTCAACTGGTAAATGGACGAATTTGGGGTTTGGACAAATGACTCCCAAGTCAGCGACTCGAATCCTACCAATGGTAAAAATCTTCAAAAAAATATATGGTCTAAATAGGTGGATAGATAGATAACGTCAAAAAAGTTAGATTTATAAAAAAATTCTAAAAACCAATTTATGATACCCCACATTAAAAAGATTAATTTAATATGGGTAATTAAAGACTAGTGAAGTTAGGTAAGTTTTTCTCTTATTCCATCAATGATTTGTACGGATTAATTTAATGTGGAACCTTTGGTGGACCACTATGAAATTGTCAAGCTCCCCGCTCCTCGTTTCCTAATCTACAAAGTCGTTTGGTAGACTTCAATCCCAAGCCGGGTTTGGATTAGATTTTTAATTAAAGATGGTTAAAAATAATTTTGAAATATAATTAAGTAATGTAATTAGTTTTACTATGTAAACGTGCGTCACTGTCTGAAGTTGGCTATATTTTCTGTTGACTATATTTTCTGTTGAATTGGATTCAATCTCCATGGTTAATCTCTTGCTTTCTAATTTCAAAGTTAGGAATAGTTGTTATTCTAAACATTCTGGAATTGAAATATTTGTGTCATGTTTCTGATCGACTTTTGTTTTGTTCAAAGGCAAGCTAATCAAGTATTCCATGTTTTAACTAACTTTGTATTGTTAATTAGCTCATCCCTTTTAATGTTGTTATTATAAATAGGGCAATTACTAAATTGGTCCTGAACTTTTTTCTTTATTCCAAGTTGTTTGCGACTTTTACAAAAGTGACCAAATTGGTCCCTAACTTTTTAAATTGTACCAATTTCATCCCTCAATTAACTTTCTGTTAGTCAAACCTAACGGTCAATGGTATTTTAGTCGGGCAATTACCAAATTGGTCATGGACTTTTTTCTTTATTCTAAGTAGTTTGCGACTTTTACAAAAGTGACCAAATTGGTCCCTAACGTTTTTATGGAGTACCATTTGAGTCCTTAACTTTTAAGAAACAACCAAAAACATCCCTTATCATTAACCTCGGTTATTTATACTGTTACTTTGATTATGGTTTACTTTTAAAAGACTAAAGCACCCCTCTAAACTCTAAACTTAAAAATGTTTAAATAAAAATAAAATAATTATTTAAACAAGAATGTAATGAAAACAAAATAAAATAAATTATCTACAACTCTCTCATTGATTCGAAAATCACTACCGAACTTGGAAACACTTACTACCAATAATCTGACCCCTTAAAAAAAAATCAAAGGTTGGCAAATCCAGAATCGGCCAGTGCCTCAAGAATTAGAAATCTCATATCTCCGATGGAGAACACTAGACAGAGATCAGGGGAGATCTAGGGCAGCTTCGTGGATGACATGTTTTCTGGTTTGGCTCGGAGTCAATGGGGTTATTCTCTCAAAAATGGGTCTCTAATGCTTATATACTGAAGGTATCTCCATGACTCCATCATTGTCTGGTTCAAGTTCTTGAAAATGAGTCATTTTTTGGGTTCAATATTGATAAAAAAAATTTATAGAAACCTGTATAATTTTTTGGGTTTTGTATCGATGAAAAATTGAAAAGATATGGATTGTTTTTCGAATCAATGAGAGAGTTGCAGATAATTTATTTTATTTTGTTTTCATTACATTCTTGTTTAAATAATTATTTTATTTTTATTTAAACATTTTTAACTTGAGAGTTTAGAGGGGTACTTTAGTCTTTTAAAAGTAAACCATAGTCAAAGTAACGGTATAAATAACCGAGGTTAATGATAAGGGATGTTTTTGGTTGTTTCTTAAAAGTTAGGGACTCAAATGGTACTCCATAAAAACGTTAGGGACCAATTTGGTTACTTTTATAAAAGTCGCAAACTACTTGGAATAAAGAAAAAAGTCCAGGACCAATTTGGTAATTGCCCAACTAAAATACCATTGACTGTTAGGTTTGACTAACAGAAAGTTAATTGAGAGATGAAATTGGTACAATTTAAAAAGTTAGGTACCAATTTGGTCACTTTTATAAAAGTCGCAAACAACTTGGAATAAAGAAAAAAGTCCAGGACCAATTTAGTAATTGCCCTTATAAATATATAAAGGGATGTTGTTATTATAAATATGGGTTATGCTAAATCAATTTAAAAAAGTGATTTAAAGATCTCAACCATCCATTAGCTCTTAATCCAATGGTTAAGATTTGAATGCATTTATGACTTTTGAATTAAGAGCCAATAGATGATTGGGATTTTAAGTCACTTTTTTTAAATTGATTTATCCTAACCCTATAAATATATACTTTAGATTTGAAACTTCAAAACCCTAAAATTGGATTTTTCCTGAAACTGATTTTCACATTCATATTGTAGTAATTATTGCAGCAACTCTATCTTCTTTTCATATGTCATCATGATTACCTACAATGACATGACCACTCGTGAAAAATATAAATCAGACAGTGATGTGAAGACTGAAGACTTTTATAAACTCTATCTTCTTTTCATATGTCATCATGATTACCTACGATGCATGACCACAAGTCCACAACACGTGAAACTTGAGTGTTTCACTACTGCATGCCAGTCTGTCACTTGATATTTTCCTAAGTTGTTCTATTGGGGTGCGTTTGGCACGGACATGGGACAGGACAAGGTGGGACGGGACGGGACGGGACGGGACATGTTGTTCTATATTGTGTTTGGAAGGCCTGGGACAGAATTATGGACTGTACTATTATACGTTTGGTTTGGCTGGGACATGATAGGACAAGAGGTTCAAATGACCAGAGTACCCCTCTTATATATAAAACAACATATATTATAATATTACAATTTAATATATAATAATATCAAATAATAATATATATATATATTATTATTTGATATTATTATATATTAATATAGAATATTACATGTATTATATATATAGTAATATAATATAAGATATATATATATATATATATATATTACATTATAAGTATATATATATATATAATATTAAATATTATTACATGTATAATAATATATATATTATTGTATGGGTAATAATATTATTATATACGTAATAATATTTAATATATTATATATTATTATATATAATAATAAAATAAAATATATATATTTTATATTTATTTTATATAATATATATATTATAATATATACTCATTATTATTATAATATATATATATATATATTGAATATTATTATATATTATATATAATAATATGTTTTTATATATTATATATTATTTTATATTATTATATAATATATATAATATATATAATATTATATATGTAATTATTATATAGGTGATATTTTTGTAATATTTTAAAATGGTGAGGGTAAAATTGTCTTTTCCAGACTTGTCCCATGCATGGGACAAGTCTGGCCTAGGGTCTGAGGTGGGACAATTTTTGGTGAATTTTGTCCCACCTTGTCCCGTCCCAAGCTATTGGCGCGCCAAACGCGGGACAAGAGAAAATAGTCCCGTCCTGTCCCGCGTACCAAACGCACCCTTGATAAATACCAATTCTCTTGGTTGAGAAGAATTTTTTTTTTTGGTTGAAATTACAACAACTAGATTACAACAGTTAGATAACAGTAACTGGAATTGGATTACAATAACAGCCGGAAACCTGCAAGGATTGAGACGCTGACGAGCACCGCCCGGAGAGCAGCTCCCACAGATAGAGAGAGAGACACCCACTCGAAAGTAGGACAACAACCCACCCAAAGGTGGGACAAACACCCACACAAGGTGGGACCACATCCACACAACATGTGGACCAAGGAAAATTGGCATATCTATATGCATGCTTGGCACTCAAACTTGGATGGTGGAGGACTCCAAGAGGAGGGTCCAGCCATCACGCTGCGAGGCCATTGGCTATTGAGAAGAATCTTTAATTAATGTTTTAGTTTGTAAATTAATACAAATGGATGAAGCCAATGGGCTCTTGCCACAGTAGCTGGACTCTCCTTGTGAGAAATCCACCACCATGGTTCAAACCCATGGCATGCCATTTGTGTATATATATATATTCTTTGTCCACCTTGGCTTTACTCCCAAGTGTGGTGTTGTCTCACCAATGTGTGAGTGTTATCTCCCCGTTCGTGGGAGCTGTGATCCAGGCTGTGTTTGTAGAGCCCAATCTCGCCGGTCATGGTAGTTGTTGTTATATTCCAAAGAAAAAAAAAAAAAAAATTAATACAAATGGATGATTATTTATCTCACCGTACTTTAAATTTCTATTTCTAAAAAAAAAAAAATTAGAGTTTTCAATATTGTTACTCTAAATTTAGAATACAAAATCTCATAATCAAAAGTCAAAACTTACTTTCCAACATTTTATATTCCATTTATATCCTTTTACATTTTTCATTAAATTCAATTAATGTATAATAATACATTTTAATTTATAAATTTTATTAACATAAAAATTATACCATTATAAATATATTATCTAGATCTTTAAAATCAGTCAAATATTGAATGTTAATGAATAATTTTTTATTTACTCATTCTTATCGTACTTTACCATTTATTTGTTTTGGTTTCTTTCTCATTCTCAAGTCTTATATTATGCGATTATGCACCTCTCGGGGCATAGCTCAACTCGAAGATAGATGAGTTTGGGGCTTGAGTAAATAACTCCCAAATCAGCGGTTCGAATCCTATCAATAATAAAAGCTTCAAAAAAAAAAAAAGTTTTATATTATGCTTTCCTCATTTTCATTGTTTTTAAGATTTTGCATAAATAATCTGATTTTAATTCTCAACTAGATTATGGTTATCATTGTTAATTAGTAGTTGTAATTAAAAAAATTAATAAAAGGTTGCTCATTGACCAAGCAAACCTAAAAATTAGTTATTGTAAATTCATACACTAATAAAACATTATATTTTTACAAAAAGTAAAAAAAATTACAAATGCTATTAAAAATAATATTTGTTAAAATTTGGTTGAACAATAATTTATTAAAGAAAATAAAAAATAATAATGAAAATATAAGTTATTTGAATATATAAATAGAAATAGTGATAGAGATAAGGATAGAGAGTGTGGTGGGAATGAAAAATTTTTAGAGATGGAATCGGGTGGAATATTTCCTTTTAGAACCCTATTTTAGAGATGGAGATGGACATATAGTTTGGAATTAAATATAAATTAAATAGTGATATCATGTAAACTCTATCTTCTTTTCATATGTCATCATTCTTGCCGACAATGCATGACCATAACACAAATAGAAACACCGAACACGTGAAACTTGATTGTTTGTCTACAACATGCCAGTCTGTCACCTGGAAATTTTTTCTAAGTTGTTTTCCTGATTATAAATACCAATTGAAGATTAATACATATGATGGATTATTTATCTCATTCGTGACTTTGTAATATCAATTAAATTGTCAAAAGTTGAAATGCTTGTATTATGGTAATCATATTGCTTCGGGTCAATGCAGCTTACAAAGTGGGCTTTTCTAAAAAATAAGCCCATATAGAAGTCTTACATGTTTTCCCTCAAAATAATAATAATAATAATAATAATAATAATAATAATAATAAATAAGAAAATACTATAAAAAATTTTTAAAAAAATGGAAGTCTAGTGAGGCCGGAACCTAATTCATCTTAATTAATTCCACAACAAATCATCACAAATCTTAATTGCTATTCAATCAAATATAAATATATAATGCATATGACGTTTGTCTGATTGTTTTTTTTTTTTTTTTTCTTTTCCCTTTTAAGTGACTCAATTAATAACATATACAATTTTGTGCTAAAAATGAATACATATTACAAATTACTTGTAGAAAGGATATAACATCAACGATGTGCTATAGCTAGAATGACAAAAAGAATTTTCAATTCCAAACTTATTATTAATTTACATATGGAAATACAAGCATCAAATGAAAAAAAAAAAAAAAAAAAACCATGATAATGCTGGGAAAGTGTGACAAATATAAGTGGTTAAGAACAAAGTATGAAATCTGATTTCCAAGTTGGCTTTGCTTTGATATGACACCTTGAGTTTGAGGGGGAATTTTGAATATTTGATTTTTTTCAATTATTACATACCATATATAAAAGATTTTATATTGTTACCTTTTGTATTTCAATTTAAATTATTTCCATATTATTTTAAAATTCCATTTAATATAATATCCTACATTTATAAATAGACTTCTATAGTGATAGTATCACGAATACTTATATTTTTACCTACATTTTTCAATACTGTTACACTGTTACGAATATATAATTCCAACGCTTTTATCTCTTTCGTATCATAATATTGAAATTCATATATATTATTTTGTACTGATATTTTCTTTCTAGCTATCTCAAATAATTTATTATTAGTATCATAATTGATTACCGGCCCCAATACAATATAGTTGGACTAATTTTTGAAACAATTTAATAGTAACAATAACTTAAAAATGAATTAAAAGGAAATCAGAAAAAGAAAACTTACGATCACTACCAAAAAAGCAAATTAATCAAAAGATGAACTACTTCGATTTTGGAAAACAATAGAAGAGAATGCTTATATCTAATTTTTAGAAACATTGAGAACCTAATTTTATATCGTATACGGAATACTAAAAGGTAAAACAATAATAATAAACACAAATCTTATTTTCTTTTAACAAATGCCATAGAAGAGAATGCTTGTAACAAAAGGAAAAATACCAAAACCAAAACAGTATCATAATTCATATCTTGAATTCTAATGCAATACTCAAACCCAAATGCATAACCCAATCCAATTAATTGTGGAAACCCAGCCAAACAGAAAAAATGTTGGGTAGCCATCCAAATTATCATACTTTTGTTTTTAACCACTTTTGAAATTATAATTGTTAATAACCACTTTTTTAAAAAACTTTCAGTATATGTCCGTAAATTACCAGAGTACCCCTGAAAATAGTTTTATTTTAAATCTCGAAACAAACTTGAAATCATGGGTAAATTGAAATGTCCAAACTTGAAATCATGCCTAAATTGAAATGTCAAAACTTGAAATGTCCAAACTTGAAATCTGGACTAAACTGAAATTTTCACTTTCTTCTTCTTCCTCTTCTTCTTCCTCAAACATTAGGTTTTTTTTTTTTTTTTTTTTTTTGTTTCCCTTTTCTTGCAGATCACCTCGCCGGCGAAGGGGGATCGATTTCGTCGCCGGCGAAGCAGCAGCGGACGACGACGAGGAGCAGCGCACGATCGTGGCCCGTGGCCCGTCGCCCACGCCTGGCCGTCGCACGAACCAGCGACGAACCAGCGCCCCCCATCTCCGGACGTGGCCACTGCCGCGAAGCCCAGAAGGTCGCCGGCGCTCGGCAACACCTTCGCCGGGGCTTGGCGACCCTCAAAGCACGCCGGCGAGGGAGATCGGGGAGAGAGAGAGAGAGACTTCAGGGAGAGAGAGACCAGAAGAGAGAGAAAGAGAAAAGAGAAAAGAGAGAGAGTGTGTTTGGGGACCCTTTTTATATGAGGGCTTTCCAGTAATTTCTCAAAAAAGTGGCTATTAATAAATAAAGTTATGCATGTGGTTAAAAAAGAATTTCCCATAATTAGAGTGGCTGTTTTTGACAATTTTCACCTCAATTAATACGTGCTATATCAATTAAAATGACAAGAAAAAAGTTTTAATTCCAAAATAACTTATATTTTATATATATATATATATATATTTACAACCACTCGAATCTAGCACATTGCCAAACTGAAGGAGTGTTGCATTCCACAGTAATTCCAAATTAACCTAATATTAAAATACATATGGAAATATAAGCATCAATGCAAAAACACAAACAAACCTTCAATATTAATACAAAGTAGATCTCCTCCAATACAGTTATGAAGATTGTATCTCAGTTTCCCTAGTGTTGCATAATAGAGCAGATGGTTTGTATTACAGTGAGTATCAAGAGAAAAGTTGCAGCAACAGTTGCGGTACCCGTCCAAAGATTATCGAAATATACACTTTTCAAGGTGGCCTTGGCATGGTTCCAAGGATATTTATAGTGTGCTTTCATTTTCTCGACAACATCATAATAACAAGAATCAGTTACTGGGATGTTTGAGCAAAGTCTGTTGAACATCTTGGCTATTGCTTCATTGTCGCCCACGTAATTGGCAATAATACCTTTCTCAGCAAGTAAATCCACATCCTTTACTGTATCAATTAGATAATCCATCAGAAAAGCATAGTTGCATATGTGACTTTGTGTTGGATAATGAAACATCTCCAAAGCCATCAAGTTTCGTAACAAAACTTCTGTGCTGTCATCGATTTCATTGCGTGGGATTTGTAATTCGTTTACTTCAAAGCATGGCAACCATTTTTTAGGCTTTCTCTTTACCATACTTATGTCAAACAAGCAATTATCTTCAATGCCTTTAAACTTCAGTCCTGACTCATTCAACTTTGTCGCAGTTGGTAAATCATATATTATATCTGCTTTTGACTGCACAGCTGGTTGGAATTTCATTACTAAGGAAACTCTTAGAAGATCGGTAAAATGTTTAACTTCTGGTTGCTCTGCTAAAAGTGTTGAAGATGACAATTGCTTGAATATCAAAATTCCATAAAAAAAATTGAGAGAAAGAAGAAAGAATGAAGGATCTCCTTCTCTGCTGGGGAAGCAAAAGGTATATAAATTGTTAAGAACAAAGTATGGGATCTGATTTTCGAGTAATAGTAGATCTTTTTTAATACTAATTACTAGTGGTGGTTTTAGCAAGAAGTCGCAAGTGTCATAGTATTTCCTCATGATGAGTTCAATGATGAAAACAGCATCACGTAGAATCATTGCCACGTATTCTAAACTTGGGAGTGTAGAGGACACTGAATAGTGATCACGGATGCATTGTTCTTGACTCTGGATATAAGTCTTGAACTCCTCTAATTTTTGTGCATTAACTCGTTGGTCAAATTTTGACCAATATCTTCTTTTTTGATTTTCCATTCTCATCAATTCTCTTCTACCATAGTGAAGAGGGCCTATTGAAATTAAACTGGGAGTATAAGCTTCTTCATTTATTTTACGAAGATATTGAGGAACCCTATATATACAACAATTAGGCCCAGGTTCCAAAACTTCCTCCAAATTGTTTTCCTGATCAATGCCAAATGTTGACCATTCACTGGATCGATGATCATTCTCTGCCATGATCTCCAAGTTTCTAGTTTTAATGACAAACAAATAATGGTACGTTATCAGCTAATTATATATATAAAAAATAGAATCAGTCCTTAAAAGACATTTTCATCGAGTTTCAATTTTCATTTTTTGAGCTCGAATAGTGGTTACCTCATTACTTGTTTCTTTAATGATTAATAATTTACATATTATGCATGTGTTAACTGATAATTATCTTGGAATCAATATTCATATATCTAGACTCTTTCATGGTAAAGTAATTTATCAGTATTGTACTATCTTAATTTCCGGATAATTATAAATAAAAGTTGGAGTGACTCAATAATAAACTTCTCATATGCACACTATGTGAGATTGTGGGTTCAAATTGTATTGCTCGATCTTCCCCAATTCTCAAATTTTAACTAAAAAACTACTAATAATTAATTTCCCGGTAATTTAATCATGTTTTCATATGAGATGGACAACTTTTGAAGATTAATGTTCAAGTATTCTAAGATAATCAACACATGACATGACATATATGCATAATATATAAGAAACATCATGAATTCGAATCAGTGAGAAATACATAATAAATTTGATGATTAATGTTCAAGCACAACAATAATAAACGAACTAAATATGACCTCTTAAGGCTGTTAATTACATCATACGACATTCCAAGTATTTCCAACATCAATTAATGTTCAAATACACTAATAATAAAACTAACTATATATTAGACATCTAAGATAATATTGTTGAACTATATATATATATATATATATATTTTAAAATAAACCATGATTTGTTTTTAAGTCTACTACTCTGAGCTGCATGCATGCCCAAATTTTTATTTTTTATTTTTTGAAATAAATTGGAAACTTCTATTATAGTCCTTCACCGAAATTTTAGAAAGAAAAAAAAAACAATAAACAAAATAAAATACAATAAGAGTATAAAACAATAAAAATTTCTCAGAGAACCTGAATATTTTGGCCGGAAAGATATTATAAGTCGTGTGTTTGCGAAGCACCAGAGTTCCTCCTCGTTACGGCTCCTCTCTCTCCCTCTACGTGATAATGTTTTTTTTGGCTTTTCCACTTTCACTCTACATTGTATATAAATAAACAAACCTGTCCCTGTTAAATTTCAATATATATCGTCACAAATCACAATCCAAAAAATTATATTCGGTTGCAACATCTAAAAGTATATATATCATTCTCTTGTTATATATTTTTTCAGTACGTGATTCATCCCAACTTCTATAACTTCATGTGATATGGGTTCTCTAACAGTCTCTTCGATACTCTCTTTAAATTTCTCATTGGCTCAACGCTAAATATGAAAATTATATATAATTAATGGAATTTTGTGGTGACGAATCATATATATATATATATATCTTGAATGTGATATGGGTTGTTAGAATTTCTTTCATACTCACTTTATTATAAGCAAACCAATCACAATGAATGAAATAATTTTTTTATATGCTTAGAGCACTAGAGAGATTGTAAAGAAGATAAAAGAATTTGATACAGACTTTTTCAAGTCATATTCCTAATTCCTCTACTCTCCACAAATTTTAAATTGAACAAGATTCTTTGGATCGATGCTCATTCTGTCTCATCTCCACTAGTTTTGATGGCCAACAAATTACAGAAATCGAATCATTTTTTAGTTGGAGTAGTGATTTAAATAAATAATAAATAAAAAAAATTGATGGATTTTTGTGGTGTTGAATTTTGATATCTTGCAATATGAGTTGTTAGAATTTCTTTCTGTTTACTTTATTATAAGCAAAACAATCGCAACGAAATTTTTATATACTAAGAGTTAGAATAGAGACTGTATGAAAGAAGATAAAAGAATAATAATAAAAATTTACCAAAATTTGGTGTCCAAATATAATATTCAAATGATGTGGTATTATTATAATCCATTGATACAGTACTTTTTCAATATCGGTATAATTCTATAATTCCAACGTTTAAATCTCTTTCATGTCATAATATTGAAATTCATATTATTTTGTATACCGATCCATCTTTTCTTTCTAGCTATATATCTCAAATAATTTATAGTTGGACTAAATACTTTTGAAACAATTTAATAATAACAACTTAAAATGAATTAAAAGGAAAATCAAACTTTTAAACTAAAGAAAATCAGAAAAAGAAAAGGACGTTCTTGCAATCGTCAGAGAAAAGTAATAATTGCAAAACAATATTATATCATATCCTTTAACAAATTAATTACTATTTTTACATAGTTTTGAGTCAACTTACATGCAAAATGAGCTCATTGCAAAACTAGGTCTATGTATAAAAGAGACCGTAAGCTAAACTGCTAAAAGGCCATATCACAATTCTTTCAAGTTATTAAATGGATACAGTTATTTTAACCAATTAAGACAAAATTTTAGAAAAGAAAGTAATAAATAAACCACTCTCAACATATTTTTTTGTGTGGAAGAATTCTATGGGGAATACTCTAAGACAAGTCGATGTTATAAGTACAAGTTTCTCTTTATAGTTTAACACAGTGGTTGTATTAATTTGTTTATTCTTCGAAAGATGCTCTGATATATATCGTCCTTCTAGCATAGCAAATCCTAATTGCACTTGAGTGCAAAAATTAGTGAAGAACAAAATTCACCTTCCTAATTCATTCCTCAACGAATCATCTCAAATTGTTCATATAATAGTCACTCAATCAAAATATAATTAATACGTGCTATATTATCAATTAGATATGACAACATGAATTTTCAATTCCAAACTTATTATTAATTTCCATATGGAAATACAAGCATCAAATGGAAAAATGAAAAACATGAAAACACAAACAAACAGTTCAGTAGCAATATTAAGTAGATCTCCTCCAATACGGGTGTGAAGATTTTATCACAAATTCCCTAGAGTTGCATAATAGAGCAAGCCGTTTGTATCGCAGTGAGGATCAGGAGAAAAGTTGCAGCAACAGTCAGGGCCGGCCTTGGGGGTAGGCTGAAGAGGCTACCGCCTAGGGCCCCCGTTTTCAAAGGGGCCCCAAATTTCGTTTACTGTGTATTTCTATCTGGAGGCCTGGGTATAGTTTTTTTTTTTTTTTTTTTAACAGCTCAATCAGTATATTGTGCTGTAGATAATTCAATGAGCCCAAACATTTGTTTTAAAATAAGCCCAACAATACTAACAAAAAAAATGGTCCACAATTTCTCTAATGCCTATTGCCCAATTCATTTACTTTTTCTAGTTTCATAAGCCCAGTTCAGTTCTCTAATGCCTATTGCCCACAGATCATTTTTCTAGTTACAGGGTTTCAATTCATCAATCATCTATTCATCTTAATTGCTTAATTCTTTTTTCTCCACCAAATGTAGTTGCCGCCTGCTGCATCTCTCTCTCTCTCTCTCTCTCTCTCTCTCTCAATCCCATATCCTCATCCATTCAAGCATCTCTCTCTAAAGTCTCTAAAGTCTTTCTTTCTCTGTTTTTATTTTATTTTTTGTTATTTTTTACAAATTGTAATTTTTCTTACAAATTATTATTGACTTACTAACCGATAAAATCCACACCAGACAGTGAATAATCTCTTGGTCTCTTGCCTATTAATTTACTTATTTAAATTGAAACGATTATTTGATTTTAAATAATCCTAATTATAATTTTATGAATCCAAGAGTATGTCTGTGGTTTGCGGGACTGGTTTGATTTGTTTTTTTTTTGTTTTTTTTTTTTATTATTATTTTTTTATGTTTGAATTTTATGTTTTAAAAAGCTCAACTTGAATATATTCTTCAATAATGTGGGTCAGTTTGTTAGTTTTGTGGTTGGATATGTAGTGCTTCACGGTTTTATAATTTATATCGATAAAACTATGAAAACGAATAAGGGGGCCCCATTTTGAATTTTCGCCTCAGACCTCACAAAAGTCAAGGCTGGCCCTGGCAACAGTTGCAGTGCCCGTCCAAAGATTACCGAAATATACACTTTTCAAAGTGGCCTTGGCATGATTCCATGGATACTTATAGTGTGCTTTCATTTTCTTGGTGACATCATAATAACAAGAATTAATTACTGGGATGTCTGAGCAAAGTCTGTTGAACATCTTGGCTATTGCTTCATTGTCACCGATGTAATTGGCAATAATCACTTTCTCGACAAGTAAATCCACATCCTTTATTGTATCGATTAGATAATGTAAGAATATTTAATAAAAGTCATCCCAAGATCTCTTGCAAGTTCAAAGACATGTGCATTTTAAGAGCTTCAAAAGCACTAACCTGGATGTGTTTGAAACTGAAAACGGAAAGGGCCGTTGGAATGCTGCTCGCCGAAGCTATGGTCGGAGACAGAACCGGAGGCAGTGGCTGCGATGGTGAGCTTGGTGGGTCTGTTATGAGAGAAAAGATAGAAGGGGATGGAGTAGGACTACACTCTCTCCGGTTTCTAGAAGTTATGAAACCCAATGGGCTAGCCCCATAATTATATGACCGGATGAGTGTGGGGACCTCCCCATGTTAGACAAATATTAACTCATCCCATTATGGGTCCAAAACACAAAACAGACTTTTTGCTTGTTTGTTTCTTTTAAGTGACTCAAATAATAATAATTTTTTTTTGAAAGAATAATAAAAACATTTCCGAGCTACTAATTAGTAATTACATACGGATGTAACGTCAAATATGTGGTATATTAATTATAATGACAAGATGTGGTTGGCTCACAAGTGTGATAAGTCTCTTACACCTACATTCAAGAGATTGTGGGTTCGAATCATGCTCCATTCCTCCAATTCTGAGATATTATAATAGTTAAAAAAAACAAGAATTTTCAATTCCAAACTTTTTTTTTTTTTTTTGAAATATCAATTCCAAACTTATTATTAAAATAAGTATGGAAATACAAGCATCAAATGCCAAAAAAAAAAGAAAAAAAAAAGAGCAAAACATGAAAACACAAACAAACAGTTCAATATTAGTATAAAGTAGACCTCGTCCAATTCCACTGTCTTTCCCTAGAGTTGCATAACAGAGAAAACAGTTTGTGTCACAGTGAGAATCAAGAGAAAAGCTGCAGCAACAGTTGCAGTGCCTGTCCAAAGATTATTGAAATATACACTTTTCAAGGCGGCCTTGGCATGGTTCCATGGATATTTGTAGTATGCTTTTATTTTCTTGGCAATATCATAATGAAAATCATTTACTATGAAGTGTGAGCAAAGTCGGTTGAACATTTTGGCTATCGCTTCATTTTCGCCCATGCAATTGACAATTATTTCTTTCTCAACAAGAAACTCCACGTCCTTAGAAGTATCGATTAGATAATCCATCAAAACAGCATAGTTGCATACGTGAGTTTGTGTTGGATAGTGAAACATCTCCAAAGCCATCAGATTTCGAAACAAACATTCTGTTGAGTGATCGATTACAATGCGCGGGATTTGTAGTTCATTTACTTCAAACCATGGCAACCATTTTCCAAGCTTCCTCTTTTCAAAACTAATGTCTTTTAAGTGTTTTCCTTGAACACCTCTAAACTTCAGTCCTGACTCTTTCAACTTTGTTGCATTTGGTAAATCATATAGATGATCTCCATCTGACGGCATTGTTGTTTGGACTTCCATTACTTAGGTACGCCTAAAAAAATCAGTGAAATGTTTAACTTGCGGCTCCTTTGAAAACGATTTTGGTAGTACTCTAAAAAAAGAGCATTGAAGATCAAAAAACGAAAGATTTACTTCATGGGGGAACGCTTTCATAAATAAATCGTCAAGAACAGAGTATGGAAGCTGATTTTCGAGTAATTTTAGGTCTGACACTATTTTAAACTTTAGTGGTCGTTTTAGCAAAAAGTCGTTAGTGTGACGGTATTTTCTTTAAGAAGAGTTCAATGATGAAGACAGCATCATGCAGAATCATTGCTACATATTCTGAACTTTCGAGCTCAGAGGCCACTGAATAGTGATCACGAATATGTTTTTCTTGATTTTTGATATAAGTCTTTATCTCCTCCAATTTTTGTGCATTTACTCGTTCGCCAAATTTTAACCAATATCTTTTTTTCTGGTTTTCCATTCCCATCAATTCTTCTCTGGCATAGTGAAGATGACCAATTGAAATTAAACTGGGAGTATAAGCTTCTTCATTTATTTTGCAAAGATATTGTGGAACCTTATATATACAACAATCAGGTGCAGGATCCAAAACTTCTTCAAACTTTTTTCCCTGAACAATGTCAATTAACCAGTACTCTCCGGATGCTCATTCTCTACCATGATCTCCAAGTTCCTAGTTTAGATAGTAAACAAATAACAATACGTCAGTAGTTAATAATTCCGTCTTGTAGTTTTTTGGCCTTGCTTGGCCTTGTTTGAATAAATATTGCCATTAAAAAAAAAAAATAAAAAAATCGGTCCTTAAAAGCCAAGACATGCATCTTTTCATCGAGTTTCAATTTTTCATTTTTTAATCTCGAATATTAGTACTGCTTTAACTAAATAAAATACGTGGTTATTCATAAAGACAGAGTAATTAGTATAATGCAACAGAACTATACATTTCTATCTATTTCTCTTCTTAATCAATTATTTAATTACCTGTTTTTGTTGATTAATAATTCAAATATTATGGATGCGCGCGGATGCAAATGCCAAGTGCCAACTTCCAAGTGATTATAAGTAAGATTGTTAAGCTCTTCACATTGGTATCAATGAGATTATAATAATTCAAAATAATAATAATAATAATTAACTTCCTAGTGATTTACTACTCTTAACTGCAACAAAATTTTAGTTATAGAGAGAAAAAACATAAATAAAATTGAATTAGACAAATATATAGAGACACACTAGCATTCTGTATTGAATTAAACAATGTTAAGTGGCAAGAAAACCTGAATATTTTGGCAGGACAGAAAGCGTCATTAATGACTTTATCTAGTTATTTTATCCTTTTTTATTATTTTATTTTATTTTTAACCAGACACATTCTTAATAGTTTTTTAATATTTATCTTTAATGTTGAGTCACCTACAAAATAAATGTTCAGGGCGTCTGAAAGTAGACATTCATGTTGACGGTGTCTATAATTATTATTTTTGCAACATACGCTTGACATTGAACAAGAATGGTTGCATTGGAGAGAAATATTTTAATACAATGTCTATTTATCCTATATGACATATAAAATTTTCACAATCTATTATAGCATTGGAGATGCTCTAATCATAATTAACACATAGTCACATACTCTATATGACCTCTTAACTTTTAAGGTTGTTACATCATACATTCCAATATTAATCGATGTTCATGCACACTATAATAAAACCAGTGTTCTAGTAGGTGTTAGGCACTAGTCATATGGTAGACCGGTGCCTAACGCCTAGACCGTCTAGGCGGACAACCTTAAGAGGTTGTGGGTTTGAGTCTCTTTCACACCCCAAAAAAATCCCGGATTATTGTAATATTTTAAAAAAAAATATATATATATTAGACATTTAATTAAGATCGTTCAAGCACGAAAATAAACTATATATAATAAAACAAATCCATGATATATATATATATATATATATAATTTTATATGATATATGGATTACTTAAACGTCAAATAATAAACAAACAAAAAAAATCATATTTTCTTTTAATTAACAAATGTCATTGAAGAGAATGCTTGAGAATGCTTGTAATAAAAGGATAAAAAAGAAAAAGAAAAAAACAAGAGTAAAAGTTATATATGAATTATCCATGCTACTTCCATATATATATACATATACAGATTTTCTATTATCAGTTCGAACTGAAATAAATATATCAGAACGAAGAATGTGGACCACCAGATTTACATACTTTGACTCAAAGTGTATGCATTTATCAAAACTTCTCCATAATATGTGGTCCATATTCTTTGTCCTGATATATTTATTGTTAGTTCCAACTGATAATAGAAATATTATATATATATATATATATATATATATATATATATATATATATATATATATCCGTGCTACTATCTGAATTCTACTCATGATCCCAAGTCCACGTTGTCTAATTCCTTACGTGTTGCTTTTATTTTTATTTTGTTCTCCTTTAACAATTCCTTTGTTTTGTCTTCGTTTTTGCTTTTTTTCACTAAAAATATTCTATTATTGTTCTGTGTTGTCTACTTTTCTATTTCTATTAATTTTGATATATCTTTGTCAGGTGCTAGGAAGAAAAATAATATCATATATTGTCCTAATTCGAACCCCAAAACACATGCCCAACCCAATTAATTGTGGAAGCCCAGCCCAACCGAAAAAGAAAATGTTGGTAGTGGCAACGGTTGATTTGTTTGTTGTTTGTTTTTTTGCAACTTAAGTGACTCATATATATCGTCCTTTCCATCACCGTTTGGTCAGGTTCTAGCTGCCTCTGGCAGCCCTCCGGTTTGGGGCGTTCCTTTCGAGCCGGCCAATTGGTTCCCGATCCAGCCGGAACTTCGGCGCCGTCCGACCTGGTCTTGGACATTTTCTGGCAGCCAAGGATCCCCTTCCTCCGATCGGTTTTTTTCATTTCGTTTTGGTTTTTTTAGGTTTCTGTAATTGCAGCTGTTTCCCTCTTTGTGAGGGTGTTTGTCCCACCTTTGTGTGGGTTGTCCCACCTTTGTGTGTGGGTTTCTCTCCCCATCGTGGGAGATCTTGTCTGGGCTGTGCTTGGATGCCGATTGTTGATGGGTCCCAGCTACTGTTGTTACATGCTTTCTTGTAATCTTGTCCTGGTTATGTATTCCAGGTGTTGTAATCCAGTTGTTGTTTGCAATAAAAAAAAAAAAAAAGTGACTCAATTAATACGTGCTATATCAATTAGAATGACAAGAAGAATTTATAATTCAAAATTAACTTTTTTTTATACATAGACACACTGAACGAGTGTTCATTATTACCACCAAACCACATTCTATGCTAATTCCAAATTAACTTAATATTAAAATACATATGGAAATACCTGCATCAAATGCAAAAGCACAAATCATGAAAACATAAACAGTTCAATCTTAGTAATATATAATTATATACAGTAGACAAATCTCCTCCAATACAATTACGAAGTTGTCTCATTGTCTTTGGAGTTTCCCCGGCGTGCGTTCTTAATAGAGCAAACGGTTTGTATTGCAGTGAGTATCAACATAGAAGCTGCAGCAACAGTTGCAGTGCCTGTCCAAAGATTACTAAAATACACACTTTTCAAGGTGGCCTTCAAATGGTTCCATGGATATTTGTAGTGTGCTTTTATTTTCTCGACGTCTTTATAATAAGGAGAATTCCCTATTGCGATGTGTAAGTTAAGTTTGTTGAACATCCTGACCCTTGCTTCAATATCGCCCACCCGATTGATAATAATCCCTTTCTCAACAAGCAAATCCACATCCTTGTCGGTATCGATTAGATGATCCATCAGATCAGCATAGTGACATAAGTAAGTTTTTGTTGGATAGTGAAAAATTTCCAAAGCCAAAAGCCATAAGGTTTCGGAAATTTTTTTCTGTCTTGTCAGAGATTATAATGCGCGGGATTTGTAATTCATTTACTTCAAACCATGGCAACCATTTTCCAAGCTTTCTCTTTCCCAAACTTATTTGGTGCAAGCATGTGTGTTCAATACCTTTAAACTCTAGTCCTGACTTTTTCAACTTTGTTGCGCATGGTAAATCAGGTATGCCTCCACCTGATTGCACTGTTCGTTGTACTTGTCCCACTGCAGCGCATCTCAGAAAATCAGTAAAATGTTTAAGTTGTGGTTGCTCTGAAAACGACCAATTGAACATCTCTGTATTTTCAAAAAATTTGAGACAAAGGGCAAAGAATGAAGGGTGTCCACTGCTAGGAAAGACCGATGAATATAAGTGGTTAAGAATAAAATATGAAATCTGATTTTCAAGTAATAGTAGGTCTTGTGATATAGAAACTATATGCTGTGCATTGTTTAGCAAAAAGTCTTTATGTCCACCGTCATTCCTCATGAAGAGTTCAATGATAAAGATAGCATCACATAGAATTATTTCTACATATTTTGAACTCGAAATCGTAGAGGTTACTGAATAGTGAGCACGGATGGTTTGCTCTTGATTCTTGATATAAGTTTTGAATTCCTCTAATTTCTGCACATTATTTAGCCGTTTGCCAAATTCTGACCAATATCTTCTTTTCTGTCTTTCCATTCCCATCAATTCTTTTCTACCATAGTGAAGAGGGCCTATTGAAATGAAATAGGGAGTATAGGCTTCTTCATTTATTTTGCGAAGATATTGAGGAACCTTGTATATACAACAATCAGGTCCAGCTTCCAAAATTTCCTCCAAATTGTTATCCTGGTCAATGTTAATTGACTGCTCTCTGGATTGATGCTCATTATCGGCCATGATCTCCAAATTCCTAGTTTAGATGGCAAACAAATAATTTACGCTAATAAGTAATAATTAAAATAATAATAATAATCAATTTCCCAGTAATTTAATTACTACTCTTCGCTCAGCTAGCTGCATCAAAAATATAGTTATCGAAAGAAAGAACATAAATAAAAACTGAATAAAACAAATATAAATGGCCCAGAAAACCTGAATATTTTGACAGGATAGAAAGCTGTGCGTTTGAAATTAAGTACCAGATCAGTTCCTCGACTCTGATGTGTTTCCTTGCTTCGACTTTCAATATATATATAAGCTCGCTCTTGACTATAAGGGTGAGTTTGTGTGGCAGGAAGACAGTTCTTTATCCATGGAGAGCCTGGTCTTGGGTGATAGACCAAGTTCTTTGTAACTGGTCTTTTTATAATATGAATGTCCTTGTGCATCTCTTCAATTATTCTCGGCGGCGGCTGTTAAATTATATCAATTTAAATTTTTTATTTATGTTTGAGACAACTTCAACAGTTCAACGCTCATCCCTCAATTTTATTGTAAATATTCCAATATTAATCGATGTTCATGCACACTATAATAAGACCAGTGTTCCAGTAGGTGTTAGGCGCTAGTCGTACGGTAGACCGGTGCCTAACGCCTAGACCGTCTAGGCAGATAAACTTTTTTTTATTGGTTTAGTGATTTGTCACTTACACCTATATCAAGAGGTTGTGAGTTTGAGTCTCTCTCACACCCCAAAAAACCCCGGATTATTGTAATATTTCAAAAAATAAAATTTAAAATATTAGACATTTAATTAAGATCTTTCAAGCACGAAAATAAACTATATATAATAAAACAAATCCATGATTTGTTTTTAAGCTACTACTCTTAGCTGCATGCACCAAAATTTTAGAAAGAAAGAACATAAACAAAATAAAATAAAATAAGAGTATGAAACAATAAATAATAAGTGCACAGAGAACCTGAATATTTTGGCCGGAAAGATATATTATTATAAGTGTCGTGTGTTTGCAAAGCACCAGAGTTCCTCCTCCGTTACGGCACCTCAAGCTCTCTCTCTCTCTCTTTCTCTATCTGTGATAATGTTATTTTGCTAATCGACTTTCAGTGAACATTGTATAAATAAAGAAATGTGGTCCCCCACTTTACTCTCTTTTAATTTCTCATTGGCTTTACGCTAAATATATGTAACGTTTGATGGAATTTTATGTTCTTGAATCTTGATATCGTGTGATATGAGTTGTTAGAATTTCTTTATATATGCTTAGAGTATAGAGATTGTATGAAAAAAGATAAAAGAATTTGATACGCTACTTTTTCAACAGTGGTACGATTCTATAATTCCGACATTTAAATCTCTTTTATGTCATAATATTGAAATTCATATTATTTTGAATTGATCTTATCTTTCTAGTATAGCTATATATCTCAAATAATTCAATATTATTAGTATCATAATAGATTACGTCCCCGATACAATATAGTCAGACTATTATTTTTTTTGTAAGCTGACACCATTGGGGTCAGGACTTAGGGGTTTGTACTCTGTCAATACCAGACAATATTAGGCTCTACAAACATAGTCCGGGATGTAACTCCCACATAAGGGGAGGAGTCTCCCCACAATTTACGGTTTAATGGGTAAAAATGATTAGAGTAATACTATACAACCCAAATAAATAACCAAAAATTCAATCCAAATAATGTGAGAAGTGAGTTGTTATTACACACAAATCATGAGATGATGTAGTCGATAAACAAATCACTTCCCACATTATTTGAGTTAGTTTTTGTGCTAATTTTGTGTCTTCTAGCATCAGTGAAACGATTTAATAGTTACAATAAATTAAAAAGAATTAAAAGGAAATTAAATCAAAATTTTAAACTAAAGGAAACCAGAAAAAGAAAAATTGCGATCACTACCCAAAACCAATATATGCAAAATATGAACTACTTCAATTTTGAAAAACAATAGAAGAGAATGCTTATATCTAATTTTTAGAAATGTTGATAACCTAATTTTATATCAAATATGGAGTACTTCAATTCAAAAAAAAAAAAAAAAAAAAAAATCTTCTACTCTTCTATGACACAAATGTCATAGAAGAGAATGCTTGTAATAAAAGGAAAAACAAAAAGAGAATAAAAGTTATATATGAATCTGTGCTACTGTCTGAATTAATTCTATTCGTGATCCCAAGTCCACGATATCTAATTCCTTTCGTGTTGCTTTTATTATTATTTTGTTCTCCTTTTCCAATTCCTTTCTTTTGTCTTCGTTTTTTATTTTTTTTTCACTAACAATATTCTATTATTTTTCTGTACATACTACTTTTCTATCTCAATTCTATTTTGTTAGGATTGTGAAGCCTGAAATTGGCATAAGAGGAACCGACCACGGCATAGAGCGCGGTCACCAACCACATAACATCCCAGATGATTTACGCGGCAAAAGACACAGCCGAAGAAGAAGTGGCAAACCGTGGCCTCTTCAATGTTATCCGAGTGTGATTCCTCAATTTTTTTAATTTATTTTTTTCAAGTCAGATGCAGACACAAAAAGAGCTAGATAAATAGATATATAAAAGTAGACTTGTATATAAATGACATTGCAGCTCATCAGTACTTATATATAGTAAACAATTTAAACAAAGTTGAGGCTTGAAAGCAATTGGAAATCTGGAATATGTCATGTTGATCTGTTAAATGCTTTTGTCCTTGTCCAAGTCTTAAAAAAAAAAAAAAAAAAAAAACGAAACTGCAGACTTATTTTCAATTTCAACATTTTTTATAATTGATTCAATTTACAATGCACAAATGATTGAGATAATTTAACTATCATCTCCTAGTTGATTAATTGAATACATAAACCATCTGTCTTCAACTTGCAACTCTATTCCAAAACAAGCTTGGCTTGCCAGTAACCTATTATATTTTGATGCATTTGTGAATTTGTATATACTGAAAACCTGGTCACCCCTCAATCAAATTTAACATGTAACTATATAACCTCATTTATGGGAAACAAGGAACTGTAATTATACACGATCTATGACATTAAATAAAAGGAAAAAAAAATCTTCTTTGTGCATTTACTCGTTTGCCCAATTTTGACCAATATCTTCTTTTCTGCCGTAGTGAAGAGGGCCTATAGAAATTAACTTGGGAGTATAAGCTTCTTCATTTATTTTGCGAAGGTATAGAGGAACCCTGCATATACAACAATCTAGCGCAAATGTATATCTTGACCGGTCTCTGGATTAATGCTCATTCACTCCCATCTCCGAGTTCCTAGTTTTGATGACAAACAAATAATGATATGTTAGTGGCTAATAAAAGAAATGAAATTGAATCACGAGTTTCAGTTTTCGTTTTTAAGCTCGAATAGTTCTTTCCAGCTCAGTAAAAAATCAGGTGATCTAAATCCATGAATAAAATGCAAGGTCACATGCATAGGCCGTTTGGAAAGGAAAATAGATAGATTACCAAATCAACGAGAATTATATTACATTATTTATAATCTGAGTTCATAAAGTAATATAATGCAACACAGTAAATTTCCATCAATTTCTTTGGTTAATATACCTGTTTTTGATTGATTAATATAAATAATGTACAATAATGTATCTTAATAAGATTGTTCAAACACGATAATAAACTATGATCATTTTCTCTGTAATTTAATACTTTAACTATCACCAAATTTATAGTTATAGAAAGAAAGAACAACTTTAGCATTTAATTGAAGCTTGTGAAAATTGAGTCTAAATGACAGACAAACTACAGAAGCAACATATACATTTAATTCACTAAGAGTTTCCAGTGCCAAAACATTATAGATTGCTCATAGGAGATCAACTGCAAGGAACTGAAATTATACCCATCATAAAAAATCGATGACATTAAAAGAATATAAAAAATGGTCATCAGAATCTCATTCCCATCATAAACAGTTTTAAGTGCAAACATATGTACCTACTGTAGTTTTATAATAGTATTCAATCTACATTCAATTATACATCATATTGGTTTGATGCTAATTGATAATAATGATTTCAATCGTGTCTACAATACTTACAAAGATGAAGCCTCAATCCAGCCGAGCCTGTCTCTGTCTTGGAGGCAATGGCTGTTCACTTGTCCATGGATGTATTGAGCTAGCTAGCAAATTTGCAACATGCTGAGGACAGTGATCCTCTACCTGCAGGGCCCCTCGAAGCTTCCCTTCAATTTCCAGTAATCGTAGAAAAACATTATGAGGTTATATAGTATGCAAAAACATTGCACAATTTACCAAAACACATAGACAAACATCAACTTTAATTTGCATTTAACTGAAGCTTGTGAAAATTGAGTCTAAACCAATGACAAACTACAGAATTGCAAGATATACATTTAATTCACTAAGAGTAATTTCCTGTGCAAAAACATTATAGAGGTTGCTGATAGGAGATCATGACTTGCAACATTATTGAAAGTTGAAGTGATCCAACAAGGAAATGGCCAAAACTAATCAGCTCTGAAAAATTTAGGGTAATTTAACAATCCTCTAAATCAAAAGACATCTACTTCAACCAAAAACAATACACAATAGCTTGAATTAATGACCTAGAAACACTTGAATCCATGGATGCTAGCAGTATCGTTGCTTAAATACAAATCAATCAACAAGAAGTCATGCTTCCATTGAATCAAATCGCTTGAAATGACCTCCAAAATACAAGATTAGCAACTCAGATAATCAGCCAACAGACTCTATCAAAACGACGAAGAACAAACGAAATCGAAAAGCAAAAGAATTTACACGGAGGCCACCACCAAATTATTCAATACAATTGACAATAAATTACACACACTTACCAGAGATCTAGCGTAGATCCAATCCTCTCAAGTCTCAATGTCGGTGACTGAGTGAGAATAATACATCGAAGAGCCATTGAAATAGTGGTGTTGACTGCCCAGACTGGAAATGAAAATTGCTCACGTGCTGGTCACGTTCTCCCTCGTCCTGATGACGTGGATCTAAAGCATGATGACGTGATCGGACATATCAACGATATCTGAGCACGTCATCGACTTTTGCGTACGTGTTAACTCAATCTTTGCTGGCTTGATAGCGTGCCAGACACATCAGCGCATTTTTGTGACATGCCATGCCACAACAACGAATTTTGCTGACGTGCCTGAGCACGTCATGGGCTTTTACTGATGTATTATCTGGGTTTTGGGCCGGGCTTTGGGATGAAAATTAGTCCGGCCCAATTCAAATAAACCTTAACAAATTTGGGCCTTTTTCATTTTTTATACAATTATGTAAAAATTTAATAAAACTATTTTGCTAACATCTTCCAAATTATATAATAAAATGGGATCCGGGTCCGAATTTTAAAATTAGTTTGAAATATCAGAGACCTCTCTTATAGAAAAGATAATAGGCGAACATGAAGAGTCAAATTTATGGAGGTATATTGAACATAATTTGCCCAAAACTGATGAAAATACCAGACTTATTTTCGAATTCAACAATCAATTTACATTGGGAAAATTATTGAGAAATTAATTGAATCTATAAACTAACCATCTGTCTTCAACTCCCAATTCTATATTTCTATTCCAAATCAAGCTCGGTTTGCCGGCCGTCTTTAACCACAGATAGGATAAGAAATTCTACTTGTACAATTAATTTATCATTTTTAAGGTATCCGTTTGAGAGTTCGTGGATGTCTCCCAGAGACATGAAATTCTGAAAACCCTTTCCATTGAACGTGTCGAACCAAAATTGAGCTGCAAAAAAATAATTAGTTCATACAATGTTAGCTTTTACTTAAGTAAATATTTAATGTAATTTGCCAAAAACTTGTGAGAAACTGAGAATAGCATACTTATATATTTTCCAATTAAACAATCTGTTTAGTTTACATTGAGCAATAGACTTGTAGCAGATTATTGATTCAATTTACATTGAGCAAATGATTGAGAATTTTTTATCCAAAGTTGATTAAATGAATTTATAAACTATAAACTATTTGTTTTCAACTCCAAATTCTATTCCGAAACAAGCTCAGCTTGCCGTTCGTCTTTAACCATAGAGAGGATAAGGAAGTTCTACTAATACAACAACAATTATTAAAAACACTATCAAATAATCAACACACACAATTTTATTTTTATATCATGTTTCCCTCCTGTATTTAATTTTTGACTCCGTCCATGCAAAAAACAATTATTGAAAATATTATCAAATAATCAACATTTACACTCACAATTTTTATTTTTTTTAATATCATGTTCCCTCCAATATATATATATATATTTGATTTCATATCATGTTCCCTCCGATATTTTTTTTTTTTTGTTTGTTTTTATATCATGTTCCCTCCGATATTTAATATGTGGAAATGGTGAGAAATGTCACATTTTTAAGTTAGTGTTGTAAGAAAGTCACCACTTTAATAACTTAAGTTTAAAAGGCACCTATTATGGTGAATGGACAAAAATGCCCTTACTTTACACATTCTCTTACTTTGAAATTTTCTGAAACTTTATTCTTTCATCTTCTTTATAGAGGTCTGTTTAACAGACCTCCAATGGAGATTGAACATCATAATAGACCTCCATTAGTTTAGTGGCGCTACGCAGACGCATTCGGGAGTCAAGCTCCCCGCTGACCTGGTGATGGTCGAGCTGCCCGGTCAGCTCGCTGGGGTTGGGGGGCAGCACCCCCAGAGCTTTTTTTTTTTTTGGTTTTGGTTTGATTTGTCGATGTGAGTATAGTTGTGGGTATGGTTAGGGTTTTAATTTATGAAAATTTGTGTAGGAGACGATGAAGATCTGGGAATTTTGAACTGATTGAAAAGGCTCGGAGACTATTTACAAAGTCTCGGAGCCATAGTTAAAAGGCTTGGAGACTGAGCCAGTGTTAAAAGGCTCGGAGACTATTTACAAAGTCTCGGAGATACAAAATTAACAAAAAAAAAAACGGATGGTTAAAAAGGCTCGGAAAAGTCTCGGAGAAGTCTCGGAGAGCATACGAAAAGTCACGGAAAAAGTTAGAAAAGTCTTGGAGAGCATATGAAAAGTCACAGAAAACGTTTGAAAAGTCTTGGAGAGCATATGAAAAGTCACGGAAAACGTTTGAAAAGTCACGGAGAGCATATGAAAAGTCACAGAAAAGTCACGGAAAACATTTTAAAAGTCACGGAGAGCATATGAAAAGTCACGGAAAACGTTTGAAAAGTCTTGGAGAGCATATGAAAAGTCACGGAAAACATTTTAAAAGTCACGGAAAAGGCATGAAAAAGTCACGGAAAACGTTTTAAAAGTCACGGAGAGCATATGAAAAGTCACGGAAAATGTTTTAAAAGTCACGGAAAAGGTTTTAAAAGTCATGGAAAACGTTTTAAAAATCACGGAAAAGACTCGAAAAAAGTTTTAAAAGGCTCGATTAACATCTTCTCTAACTGACAAAAAGGGTATTTTTGTCTGATCACCTAAATAAGTGCCTTTTAAACTTAAATTAGTAATCTGGTGACTGTCTTACAAAAAGCGCCTCAAATGGTGCTATTAAATTTTTGAACCCTATTTAATCTTTGACTCCGTCCTTTCAAACAACAATTATTAAAACAAGTATTATCAAATGATCAACATTTACTTTCCTTTCTCTTCTGTCAATCCAAACATATAACAAAATAAGAATACACACCAGAATTCGAATTACAAGCATCAAATAATGCAAAAATACGTACTACAAGATACTCACAAACAGTCAACATTAATTAATGTAAAGCTAGCAGACGCAGAGAGGCCTCCTCTTATTCAAATAACAAGATCACACAACACAATATTCACATTGAACCTAGCTAGGATAGTCATTTCACAATAGAAAATACGGTTTGGATCAAGGTGAGCATTAGGATTATAAATGCAGCAACAGTTGCAGTTCCGGCCCGTCCAGATATCTTTGAAGTATACGGTTTTCAACGTCACCATGGTATGATTCCAACGTCTGGCATAGTGTGCTTTCAGCTTCTCGCCAATGTTGTGGTAAACGGAACGACTTGGTGTGATTTGTAAACCGAGATTGTTAAACATCTTCACTATTGCAGCATTGTCGCCCAGGCAGTTGAAAAGTATTCCGTCGTCAACAAGCAAATCAACGTCTTTTTCAGTGTCGATAAGAACATCCATCAGAAGTATAAAGTTGCATATGTGAGTTGCAGATGGATAGTGACACAGCTCCAAGGCCATCATGTTTCGATATAGACATTCTGTCCGGTCATCTATTTCGAAGCGTGGGATTTGTAACTCAAGTTTTTTGATGCATGGTATTCGTAGTTCACATGATTTCAAGCATGGGATTCGTATGGCACGTTTTGCATATTCACAACTTATTTCAAGTGAGCTTCGGCCTTCAATTCCCTTCTTGAAATTGACTCCCGACCCACTTAACTTGGTTGCAATAGGTAAATCTCTTATATGTGCCGGTTGCTCCTCTTGTGGACAGAAATTCATTAACAGAAAGTATCTCCTCAAATCGGTGAAATGTTGAATTTCATAAGGTTGAATTTGAACGTTTGGTTTTGGAAAGACACCATCTTTGGGATTGAAAAAAACCGATGAGAAAGAATCAAGAACGGATCACTATCAGGGTAATCTTCTTTGGTAAAATTGTGGAAGGCTCCATGTTCAAAAAAACTTTTAAGGAGAGAGTATGGAAGCTGGTTTTCAAGTAATTGCAAGTCACGAGTTATGGCAACTTTCACACAGGGTGTATCTAGAAAAAAATCAATCTCTTTCTTGTTGCTCATTTTTCAAAAAGAACTCAATGATGAAGACAGAATCGTGTAAAATCATGTTTACGAATTCAGGACTCGAAAGACAAGAGTTCCCTGCATAATGAGTACGGATGAGTTGCTCATAGACTTGTATGAACATTTTAAATTCCTTCAATTTCTCTGCCCCGCCTTCTCTTTTACGAAATTCTAATATGTATCTTAATTTTTGTTTCTTCATCACAATGAATTCCGTTTTACCATGATGAAGAGGGCCAATTGAAATTACCTGAGGAGTGTAAGTCGCTTCATTTATTTTGCAAAGATTTGTGGGAACCCTATATATACAACGCTGAGGCACTGGTTCTTGATCGAAAGATGTCATTCAAATAATTAACCTTAGGTCCCAAAATTTCCTTCAATTCTTCGAATTCTTTAATGTCAATTGTGATATCATTCGGTTGATGCTGCCCATGCTGACCACTAGAAGAACTTGCCAAGTCTCTGTTCCCCTCCTCCAAAAGCATATACTTGAAGATGAAAAAAAAAAAAAAAAAAAACTGTTTTAAACTTGTAACGCTAATAGAATCAACCCTTAAAAGATAATATATATAATTAATTGTAATTGCTAATTATGTGAAGGAAATCATTTTACGACCACATTTATTTTGTTTTTTTTAAAAGGAAAAAAAAATTGATTTAGATTTAAATTTGAATAAGGTTAAGCTTTATTGAGGTCAAAAAGGCAAACAGGGGAAGCCCCCAAAGAACAAAAACACAGCCCCACAAACACCACACAGGGCACCACAGAGGCCCAAACAATAGAAACAAAAAACGGCAAACCAAACCACACACCAGACACCAACAGAAAAAACAGAAACAAAACACCCCAGAACAGCTACAAGGGAACAGCCAGACGCGGGAAACCCAGGAAAAACCACCCAGACCCTTACACAAGCCGAACGGACACCTTAAGTTCTTAAAGTTAGGAATTTTATCTTATCTAATTTTTTTATTTTTTATATTTGTTATTGGTTGTTTCTTGTATAAATAAGGGTTTATCAATATTAGTACGACCAATTTATTTCAGCAATATTTGTTATTCCCTGCTAGCATTATGAGAGGTTCTGGTTTCCTAAACTTGTATATACATAACAAATCAACACCTCAGTAAATAATAATAAAAATAAATAAAAATTAATTAATTAATTAAAAAAAAAAAAAACTCAGAGGACCAAATTAAAGAAATTACCCTAGGCCTCCGAGGAGCATATACACTTTCGTTTAGAGCATCTCCAATGCGAATATGTATTTTTAAGTTTCTAAATAGTGCTACATCAGAATTTCTATTTATTATGGGCCCACTTTTGAATTTTTTTTAGAGAAATGCATATTCATATCTCCAATGTAATTATCTAAAGTCAAATATGCATTCATTTTATGTCCAATCATAATAAAACAATTATTACACTCTCTCTCCTATTTTATTTTACAATTAAATGAGGTTTAATCTTATTGGTGGAAATAGTTGAAAGCTTTAATTTTATTGGTGGAAAGAGTTAGAAATCCTAGTCAGCATTTCTAGTAGAGTTTCTAGAACTAAAAACCCAACTCCATATTCTCTAACTTTTGTTTGGCCACATCATCTCCATATTCAACTTAGATAATAGCATTAGAGAGAGTTTTTCTAACTTTTTTAATTTCTATCCTATGTGGCACTCCATTTTCTCCAAATGCACAATAGCATTGGAGATGCTCTTACATCATCGGCATCTTCTCTTTCACGGCGCTCCTCTTTCGTCACATTCGTTTCCATTTCTAATTAAGTTTCTTCACCTAGTGATAAACAAATAAAGAGTCGTTAAAAGTTAAAACAAAAACCAACTCTAGAAATTATGGAAAAGATATTTACAGAGTTGCATGTACACCGAAAACCAACTTTGATCATGAGAATACACAAAATAATACAAATACAATAATAAAAGAAAATATGAGTATATATGTACTCTGATGATGAACTGAAGATCTGGATGGATTTGATTTCCACTTCTTGGGTGCTACACTAGAAAATATGTGTGTTATCTAGAATCTAGTGCATCTGCATAGGAGAAGCGAAATAGACAGTTTCCTCGGTAGATCGAGGAGATCATGATCTCATCGTGGAGGAGATGCGAGGAGCAGGTGCGGAATACAATTGTAGGTGCCAGACACACCACCGAAGAAAAAAATTATAAATAAATTTATATATATATATGTATTTTACATTTTAATTTTATCAATTTTAAAATTTTGTAAATTACCCTCAACTCTACTTCCGGTTCAACTCATGATCCCAAGTTCACAATGAATAAATATATATATATATATTCTCTTTTAACAGATGTTATAGAAGAGAATGCTTGTAATAAAAGGAAAAAAAAATGGAAGTAAAAGTTATATATGAATTAATGAATATGTGCTAATATCTGAATTCCGCTTAGAGCATCTCCAATGGTAATGTGGCTTGCATTTAAAAAAATTGTGATATGTCAACATTGTCAAGCCAATTGCTTCATATGTGGCATGTAACTAAATTTGATAGACATCCAAATAAAAAAGTGGTCTCCAATGCTTCACTTGTAAAATATATGTTTTTAATGACGTGTCAATTTATTATTAACCTCCTTAAATATACTTTAGAATTATTGAACAAAATAAGGTAAAAGATAAGAGTGGTTGCTGACTGGGCCAACAAGACGGCCGTCCAACAGACCGTCTGAAATCAGAGAGTCATGTTGACAGCCTCTAAAAAAAAAGTTACCACCTCATCTTGAAGTTGTACCAGAGATGTTGCATTGGAGATGGATTTTTTAACAAAATGGATGTCCATCCTATGTGGCAACTAATTTTTTCACAATCCACATTAGCATTGGAGATGCTCTATGATCCACGTTGTCTAATTCCTTTCGTGTTGCTTTCTCCTTTTAATTCTTTTTTGTTCTCTCCTTTAACAATTCCTTTCCTTTCCTTTCTTTAACAAAATAAAAAATAAAATAAAAAATAAAAAAATTCCTTTCTTTTCCTTTCCCTAAAAAAAATTCCTTTCCTTTCCTTTCCTTCAAAAAAACAATTCCTTTCCTGTCTTTTTCCTCTTTGTTTTTGCTTGTCCTTAACAATATTCTATTAGTTTTCTTTCTCGTTTGTTTGACCTTATGGTATAGGTGTAAAGAGTATACACAGACCTACCCATCTTCTCATCTCATCTACTTTTCTATCTCTATTTAATTTTGATATATCTTTGTATCATATCTTGTCCTACTTCTTTTTTTTCTTTTTTTTCTTTTTTCTTTTTTCTTTTTTGACAATATTACTTTTCTCCTTAATTTAATTTAATTTTAAAATAATAAATGTTTTTAGCCTTCGTTACTTCCAAAAAAAAAAAATATCAGTCAAAGCTCTAAATATGTAGAAAAATATTCAAATCCTTTTCGCACTAAATAAGTCATAATTATTTAACAAGTAAAATGATTTAATTATTTAACTCATAATCTTTACCGAGAAACTTTTCGATTTCTATATCATCTATCAACTTTTTATTTATTTTTATTTTTATTTTTAGAAAATCAACTTTTTATTTTTAATATTATATAATGAATAAATAACGGACATGATTACAATATACTATTAAATAATGGCATTAGCCATAGACAGACAGACAGTACTATTATAGCAATGCAAGACATGATGTTTGGGGTGTAGCTCAGTTTGTAGATGGACAGGATTGAGACTTGGGCAACTTCCAGGTAAACGGCTTGAATCCTACCAATGGTTAAAATTTTCAAAAAAATACCTAATCCTAAATTAATAGATACTGTTAAAAAAAAATAAAAAATAAAAAAATAAAAAAGATTTTTTGTTGTTGAAGCATGCATGACATGATGTTATTTATCATGTTTATATCAATAATGCAAGACCTTCCAATTCCATATATCAAGTGTCATTAAGTCAATATATATATCAATCAGGTGTCATTTGGCAAGCTGATACACATTACTAAGAATTTATTTTATTGGTGAGTTGTATTTATTATGAACTAAACTGTCACATACTCACATCAGACACTTTTTTTTTAAAATTATTATACTACTTCAAAATTGGAGGAAGAGGTTGAGGTATGATATGATTTGAACCTACGGTATTTTGAACGTAGAGGCTTAGCAGTTAACACTGCATCAATCTCATATTATCTTTTTCACATCAAAAACTTAAGAAACAAACTAGAGTGCTAATATTATAATTTTATGGATATTATTAAATAAGAGCTGGATTTTTTTTATAAAGAAAATTCAAAGTAGTTTACTACCTTTATAAAAATGACAAAATTGATCCCAATATTCTCATAAGTTCCTAATTAGTCGCTCTTCATAAGTACCAACTCAAATTCTACCTTCCAATTAATAAAAACATGCCCACCATAAATATGCTGTAAAATAAGAAAGCAATAGAACTGAACGTATTATACATAGATCACATCAAACTTCAGTCAAGACATAATAGCTACGGTCCACAAATCATTATAATCCAAATTAGGAGAAGATCATTTATCTTTAGAAAATTTAAAAGAAAAAGAAAAAGAAATCAATACACATATGTAATCGCATACACATACAATCTCCTTACGATGCTTCCTTCACCAGAATCTTTCGTGTATCAAATTCCTGAACTAAAAGTATCATGCATCCTCATCGTGATCGTGATCTCACCGTAAAACGATAGTGCTGGCAAAACAGGCGGGCTGCCCAGCCTAGCCTGTTTCGGTTGCGGGCCCAGGCCGGCCCGGCACGCTGGCTTAACAAGCCATGCCCAAGCCTGTTAAGCCAGTACCGTGCTGGGCCCAGGTGGCATGGCCTGCAGACCGGCTCGGCACAGCCCGTCAGGCCTGTGGGCCTAATTTTTTTTTGAAAAAATGAATTCTGACAGGGTCAGCCCGCGGGCCGGCCTGTTAGGGCCTACCAGAATTTAAAATTTCAATTTTTTTATAAAAAAAATTCAAAGCCTGTTAAGCCCGGCCCACTAAGGATTTAACGGGCCAGCCCGCCCCTTAAGCAAGGCCTGGCACAGACCATGTGCTCAGCCCGGGCCCACCCTTTCCCCAAACAGGGTGGCCCGGCACGGCCCATTAGGCCAACGGGCCTCAGCCTGTTTTGACAACACTATAAAACAAATTGTGGTAATCATAGTGGCTGGCAAAGAGAGTCCACATCAAGTACATGGTCTCAGCAGCGAGAGCACCGTAGACCACCCACAAAAGTAAGCCCATGGCGACATTCAGTATGTCCTTGGCACGATCGTGAAACATTGAGAAGTCGTACCCGCTGTGCTCAAATATTATTGAGTGTTGTTGGGAGGGTCGGATCCAACACTAGTCTACCGAGGTCCCTATGGCCTATCAGAGGTCAATCCTCCTGTTACATTTTTTATTATTTAATTTATCATTTTTAAATAGAGGTATTTAAGTAATTTAACAACTTTAGACAAAGTCAATCGTTTAAATTAATTGACTGTCAACAAGTACCAATTTGATATTTCTAAAAAATCAGGAAGCAATTTGACAATTGAAAAAAAAATATGAGTACCAATTTGCCAATTTGGTCACTTTTGGTAACTACTTACTACTCATGACTTATTTGGCAAACTAGGAATTTTAATGAAATTTCAGGACTTCTGGTCACTTTTGGTAATTGCTCTAATTTTATATAGTTTTGGGTCGACTTAACAGAAAAATGGACTCATCTCATAACTATGCCCATGTCTAAAACAGAAGGTCCATATCACAAGTCTTTCAAGTTATTAAATGGATACAGACATACCGATATTTTAACCAAGACAAAATTTTAGAAAACAAAGTGATAAATAAACCACGCTCATCATAATTTTGTTTTCTATGGAGAATACAAGAAGCCAAGTCGATGTTATAAATACAAGTTCCTCTTTATGGTTTAACACAGTGGTTGTATTAAGTTGTTTCTTCGAAAGATGCTCTGTTATATATTGTTCTTCTAATTACACCAATTTTGAGCTGCAAAAAATTAGTACGTGTACAATGTAGCTATTGCTCAAGCAAATCAACTATTGTAAAAAATACTATTGATTCACACTTGTTAGTAAATCAATTGTTAATGCATAGCATCCAAATCCAAATTGGCAGTAATCTGGTAGCAGAAAGGCAGCTCCATTACTGCCTTCAATCGCTAGTGCAGGTTCCTCAACAAGTAAATCTCATTGGTAGATTATGAACAAACATTGACCAAAAAACAAGCTCTCTTTAGAGAAACCATTAACTTATTATATTTTGATGCACTTGTGAATTTGTATATACTGAAAACCCAGTAACCCTCAATCAAATTTAACATGTAATTATACACCATCGGTGAGACGGTGGCATTAAAAGTAAAAAGAAAAAAAGTGGTCACCAGATTCTCATTCTCATAAAGTGTTTCAAAAGCAAACATATGGATACTAGTGTAGTTTTATAATAGTATTCGATCTACATTCAATTATACAACCAAGTAGATCATATTGGTTTGATGCTATTTGATAATAATGATATCAATGATGTCTACAATACTTACAAAGATGAAGTCTCTATCCAGCTGAGCCTGCCTCTCTCATGGAAGCAATGGCTGTTCACTTGTTCATGGATGTATCAAGCTAGCAAATTTGCTACATATTGAGGACTGTGATCCTCCACCTGTTCGAAGTTTCCCTTGCATTTCCGGTGATCATAGAAAACATTATGAGGTTATATAGTATTGCACAATTTACCAAAACACAGAGACAAACAAAAAATTTCGCATCTAATTGAAGCTTGTGTAAATCGATCTAAGTCAAAGACAAAGTACAGAAGCAACGTATACATTTAATTCACTACGAGTAATTTCCAGTGTCAAAGAATTATGGAGGTTGCTCAAGGGAGATCAATTGCAAGTTGCAACATTATTGAAGGTTGAAGTGACCCAACAAGGAAATAGCCAAAACTAAACAGCTTTGAAAATTTTAGGGTAATTTAACAATCCACTAATTCTAAATCAAAGAAATCTACTTCATTATGATCAAATGATTCTCTAAAAATACAACAATCTAATTCACCAGAAAACAATACACTATAGCTTGAATTAATGACCTAGAAACACTTGAATCCATATATGGTAGCAGTGTCGTTGCTTCAATACAAATCAATCAACAAGAAATCATGCTTCCATCGAACCAAATTGATTGTAATGACCTCCAAATACAAGATTCACAATTCATATAATCAATCAATCAACATACTCTATCAAAATGAAGAAGAACAAACGAAATCGAAACTACAAAAGAATTTGCACGGAGGCTCCATTTGAGAATAAATTACGCACACTTACCGGAGATCAAGTGCAGACCCAATCCTCCTCTCAAATCTTAATGTCGGTAACCGACTGAAAATACATCCAAGAGCCATTGAAACGGTGGTGACTGCTCCGACTGAAACTGACTAACTGAGACTCCACAATGCCACAATGGAAATTGCTCACGTGCTGGTCACGTTCTCCATCAGGATCGAACACGTCAACGAATATTGATGACGTGTATGAGCTCGTCATCGACCTTTGCAGACAAGTTCACCCATAACCTCGCTGGCTTGCTGGCATGAACAACACATCTGCACATTTTTATTACGTGGCATGACACGTCGATGGCCTGTGCTGACGTGACTGAGCACATACGGACTTTTTCTGCCGATGTGTTCACACACATCCTCGTTGGCTTAAGACGTGCCATGCACATCAGTGTATGAGGGTGACGTGGCTAAGCACGTCATTGAGTTTTCTAATGATTTGGAAATCCCCATAAAACGGCAGGATGTAGTTTCTTCCCTTCACATGGATTTTGGGCCGAGATTTGTGATAAAAATAGGTTCCGCCCAATTCAAATTAACCTTAACAGATTTGGGCTTTTTTTCATTTTCATTTTTTTTATAAAATTTGGGCTAATCATACAATTATGTAAAAATTTAATAAAATTATTTTGCTAACTGCCTCTAAATTATAGACTCAAATCATCTGTCAAAAAATGGTGTCCTAATTTATATCTAACCAACCAAATTAAGACATGTGTCTACATTTAATTATTTTTTATAAACTTCTTCCATAAATGTAGACACATGTCCCAATTTGGTTGATTATACATAAATTGAGACACCATTTTTAGACAGGTGATTTGAGTCCCCAAATTAAATATAAAATGGGATCTGAATCCCAAATTTAAAATTGATTTGGAATTTCTTTAATAAATTTGTCAAGTGGTTCGAGTCCAAATACAAACCCAAATTATAAATAATAAATTTAAATAATCATGTGGGGACTTGATCCCAAAAGTTCTGGAACAACCTGACTCTATATCTTGTTAGTTTATGTCTGGTGATTAATAAAATTAGAACATGAAAAAATACACACCAGAATTTGAAACACATTAATACAAGCATCAACTGCAATTTCTCTACTATGAATCTTCTAAACTCCTTCAATCTCTGCTGCTCCTTATCTGTTACGAAATTCTAACATGTATAGTAACAAACTAACAACTATTTTCCATAATTTTGTTTTATATGTAAAATAAAAGAAGCCAAGTCGATGTTATAAATATATTGGCTATTGAAATCGGCTAAACCAAAGTGCGATAGTGAGAACCCAAATTCATCTTCCGAATTAATTCCACTACAAATCATCTCAAATGTTCATATTATAACTATTCAATTAATCAAAATATAATGCATTTGTTATTTGTTTGTTTGTTTCCTTTAAGTGACTCAATTAATAATAAATACAATTTTGAGCTAAAAATGGCTACAATTTACATAAGGATATAACATCAAATACGTGTTATATTAATTAAAATGACAACAGGAATTTTCAGTTCCAAACTTATTATTAAAGTAGGCATGGAAATACAAGCATCAAATGCAAAAAAGCAAAACATGAAAACAAAAACAAACATTTCAATAGCAATTTAGATCTCCACCAATACAGTTATGTAGATGTCCCATTGCGTACCTGCTTAACAGAGCAAATGGTTTGTATCAATGTGAGTATCAGGAGAAAAGCTGCAGCAACAGTTGCGGTGCCTGTCCAAAGATTACTGAAATATACACTTTTCAAGGTGGCCTTCAAATGGTTCCATGGATACTTATAGTGTGCTTTCATTTTCTTGGCATCTTCATAATAAAGAGAACCCCTTAACGCAATGTGTGAGCAAAGACTATTGAACATCTTGGTTATTGCTTCAATATCCCCCATGCAATTGACAATAATCCCTTTCTCAATAAGCAAATCCACATCCTTTGTGGTATCGATTAGGTGATCCATCAGATCAACATAGTGGCATATGTAAGTTTGTGTTTGGTAGTGAAACATCTCCAAAGCCATCAGGTTTCGGAAATAACATTCTGTCTCATTAGAGATTATAATGCGTGGGATTTGTAATTCATTTACTGCAAACCATGACAACCATTTTCCATGCTTTCTCTTTTCCAACCTTATTTCGTGCAAGCATTTTCCTTCAATACCTTTAAATTCCAGTCCTGATTTGTTCAACTTTGTTGCACATGGTAAACCACATATAAATCCAACTGACTGCACAGTTGGTTGTACTTCCAACACTACAGCACGTCTTAGTAAATCAGTAAAATGTTTAACTTGCGGTTGTTCTGAAAACGACCAATTGAACATCACCATAGCACCAAAAAAATTGAGACAAAGTACAAAGAATGAAGGGTATCCTTCTTTGTTGGAAAAGGCTGATGAATATAAATGGTCAAGAACAAAATATGGAATCTGATTTTCGAGTACTAGTAGGTCTCGCCTTATAAAAATGTTTAGTTGTGATATCTCAAGCAAAAAGTCGTGAGGGCCACAACTATTCCTCACAAAGAGTTCAATGATGAAGACAGCATCGTTTAAAATCATTGCTACATATTCTGAACTCTCAAGCGCAGATGACACTGCATAGTGATCACGGATACGTTGCTCTTGATTGTTGATATAAGTTTTGAATTCCTCCAATTTCTCTGTAGTTACCCGTTCTTTAAATTTTGACAAAAATCTTGTTTTTTGTTTTTCCATTCCCAGCAATTCTCTTCTGCCATAGTGAAGAGGGCCTATTGAAATGAAACCGGGAGAATATGCTTCTTCATTTATTCTACGAAGAATATTAGGAACCCTATATATACAACAATCAAGCCCAGGTTCCAAAACTTCCTCCACATTGTTTCCCTGATCAATGTCAATCGACCACTCTCTGGATTGATGATCATTCTCTCCCATCTCCAAGTTCCTAGTTTTGATGACAAACAAATAATGGCACGTTAGTAGCTAATAAAAGAAGGATTTGGATCCTCTCATTATCTCATCTTTTTCAGACCTTTTTAAAGCATGTGATTAGTTGTTGATAAAGTAATTATGGAAACCAATTACATCTTAACCACACGTTCATTATAATATTTATGTGTCATAAGATTATGTGAGGTTAATAAAATATTAGGTAAGGAGAGGATTCAAATCCATAAAAGAAATAGAAATATTAATCCTTAAAAGACATCTTTTGTTTTCGTTTTTAACTAAAAAAAATATGAGGTTACATGCATGATGTGAATTGGAAAAGAAAATAGATCGATTACCCAACAAAAGAGAATTATACTACTTTGTTAATCGATCTGAATTCACAGAGTAATATGATAATTGATATGATGCAACACAGTAAATTTCCATTGATACGGTATCTATCTATCCACCCAGGTATTTTTTTTTTGAAGCTTTTATCTATCCACCCGGAGAACGTTCGTCTACTAGCTGAACTATGCCTCCTGGTCAGGGGTATATATATATATATCTATATATATATATATAATTTTTATATTATTAGTTCAAACTGACAAAAGATATATCAGTTCCTTACATGTGAGCCATTGGATTTAAATACTTTGACTTTGCTACATGCACTTGTCAGAGTATCTTTTAAATCCAATGGCACATATGCAAGGAACTGATGTATTTTATATTAGTTCGAACTGATAATAGAAAGACCGTATATATATATATATATATTATGCATGTGCCAACTGCCAACTGATATTTTCATGGGACCAATTAATATTCATATAATGTACAATTGTAATCTAGACTCTTTTATAATGAAGTTATGTATTTTAATTTCCTAAGACAGTTCAAGTATGTAATAAACTTATATATATTGTTAAAATTAGACTGATCTAAGGGTAAAAACTTATAATTATACAAAATAAAATACAAAAGCTAAAGTGATTCAGCAATAAACTCTTCAAACACGCACCAAATGAGAACGTGTGTTCGAGTTGTATTAAAATTAGACTGATTTAAGGGTAAAAAACTTATAATTATACAAAATAAAATACAAAAGCTAAAGTGATTCAGCAATAAATTCTTCAAACACGCACCAAATGAGAACGTGTGTTCGAGTTGTATTGCTCTTCTACACGTGCCAATTAATTTGTAATTAAAAAAAGAGTAATGTTAGGCTTCCTATTTTTTTTTCCCAAATGGTGTTGGCACTTGACATGTGAGGTGACAACATCTTGTAAATCATGAGATTATGTGATGAGTTATATGATGTTGACTGTTGACACATCACGTGCCAACACCATTTGGAAGGAATTTGGGAAAAAAAATTGGAAGCCTAGCATTAAGCTAAATAATAATAATAATAATAATTTTCCAGTAATTTACTACTCTTATCTGCGCCAAAATTAAAGTTATAAAATGAAAGAAAGTAAAGAACATAAGTAATAAAATAAAATAAGAACAGTTGGATCAAACAATATAAAGAGCCCAGCAAACCTGAATATTTTGGCAGGATAGAAAGCCGTGGGTTTGAAAGCACCAGAGTTCTTCTACCCTTATCTCCTTCTCTCTCTATATCTATCTCTAGAGTCTGGACTCTAGGGTCACTATATATAAAAAAAACTGCGTGAGCAATATGGTTTTTTGCGTTGACTTTCGGATTAACACATACTCTAACCCATAATTAACTCCAGAAATTTTTATAAATTTCAAAAAGCTTCTGGAAGTTTAAGAAATACGTTTATATCATTTTTTTTTTACAATCTAATGATCTACGCTAAATTTTATACCAGATCAGAACAAGAGAAACATCTTTAAAAAATATTCTTTCGATAAATCTTTAAAGTTATTAATATTAGTTAAATATATAATTAATTATATAAATTAAATATGTATATTAATATTATGGTCATTTTAAAGATCTCAATAAGATTTTTCTATCGGTACAATTTTTAAAATAAGTATGATCATAATTAAGTATAAAATGATTAAATTAGAAATTTAAAAAAATATAAAGTAATGATGTGACCAATAAAAAAATAATAAAAAAAGGAAAATATTTGTTGTGAGTTGCAATTTTGAGTTGGCCTAAAGAGAGTCGAGAGAAGTTCTAAGGTGTGCCTGAAACACAAGTTTAGTGTGTGTGTGAGTGATGATGTTCTGGTTTGGTGTTCACGATGATGACCGTTGAATTTGCTTTTTATTTATTTATTTATTTTGATTTTATTTTTTTAATTCTGAATATCTCCACCATTCATCTATGAGATCCATGGTGCATATTGAATCTGGAGATGATGGTGATGCTGATGTTGAATATTTTGTTTTGTTTTTATTTATCATCTCCACCGCTTTTTTCAATAATTTTATTAGTTTATTTATTTATTATTATTCTGAGTTTGAGGGTAAAATTGTCTCTTAACATGAGAATTAACTTTTTTAACATAAATCTGGACGACAAAGGGAAAAACGTCTAATATTTTGGTTTTCGGTAGAAAGAATGATCGTTATTGGAACTAAAGTGGGACGAAAAATGATACTTTCCCTTATTTAATTACAAAGGTTGTTTTAGGAAATTAATGTTAATGGGTTAACTAACTATCAATTTTTGAGCAACTTAAAAGTCAAATTTTTTAACATTTTAAGTTAGGTGTATGTTTGGTATGGCTTTTGAAAGGATCAAAAGCGCCTTTTTAATACTAAAAGCTATTTTGAAAAAAAATTTAGTTATTTGGCAAAACTCAAAACGGTTTTTTTAATATATGAATTGTCTCAATTACCCTTTAAAAAGGCTATTTTATGTCTACTTGGAGAAGCCCAAATTTTGGGCTTTTTCAAAAAGCTTTTTTGAGTTTTTTTATTTATTTATTTTTTTATAAAAAAAATGAATTGTCTCAACTACCCTTTATAAATTTAAAATATTTCACCATAACTCTTTCATTATAAATATATTGTCAACACCTTTTTTGTAATTCACTCAACCAAAAGCTATTTCTAAAAATACATTGTCAAAACCTTTTTTGTAATTTACACAACCAAAAGCTTTTTTTGTTAGAAGCTCTACTACAAAAAGATCTACTCTAGAAGTTTTACATGGAAAGCCATACCAAACACAAACAAAGTTGTTTTTACAAATCCATTGAATTATCACACTTTCCTGCAAAACCACAACGAGCTATTTATGTTAAAACTAAGTTGAATTATTCAAATTATAAGCTCATTCATTTCAATGAAATCATATCATTTTTTTTTTGTTGAAATAGTACAATAATTCAGAATTTTGAAAAAAAAGGCCAGATTTATAGTGTAGGGTGTCGTTTGTTTTTTGGTCTGAAAACTTAAAGTTCTGAATTTGGTCTGAAATCTGAATTGTGTCTGAAGTCTGAAATCTGAACAACATGTTTGTTTTTTGTTTTCTGATGTCTAAATTAAGTGTTAAGCTGTTTGTTTTTTCAAAACAAAAACATCTGAAAACCTGTAATTTGACATTCATACCCTTGCTTTGGTATTGGTCAATGGTCATAGTATATTTAATAATTATTAAAAGATATTAAAATATAATATTAAAGAATATTAATATCTCCACCAATCACTTTATCCCTTATTAATTTTCTTTCTCCTCCACCGGTCTCTGTCTCCCTAATTATCTTTTTCTCTTCTTCTCTTTCACTCTCACCAGTAAGGAGTAACCGATTCTCTCTCTCTCTCTCTCTCTCTCTCTCTCTCACCGGTCACCATCGCCTCTCTCTCACTCTTTTTCATCACCACGTCTCTCTCGCTTTCCAGTCATGAATCCTGAATAGTAAATTTATGATTTGCGATTCTTATTTGTAATTCTTTAGTGATTCTTTTATCTTTAATTTTATTTTATTTTTTTCGTCTTGTTTTTGAGAGATTTGTGATTTTGTGGCAATTTTTGTTGAGAGTGTTAAGATTTCTGGGTTTTAATTTTATTTTTAAATTTATGATTTGGCTTTTGTTATTGAAGGGTCTTAGATATCAAATATGTGCTATTGTGAGTGAGTTTGTCGGATCTGGTTTTGGAAGATGGAGGAAGAGGAACTTGAGAAACAATATGGAAAATGATTGGAGACGACGCGGTGACGCCGACGTTTGGGCAATATATACAAGGATACGTCGGGAAATAATATATTTTGTAGAGGGCAGTTTGGGCAAAAAAAAAGTAAATGAATTGAAGTCCCATAAGACTTCAGATAAAAGCTCAAATTTTCAACTTTTTTACCTCAGATGTTTTTAATGGTTTTTCAGATCTTACATCACTTAAAAAACAAACAATAATGTCTTACTAAGTGACTTTAAGTTTTCAGAGCAAAAAACAAGCAGGCCCTAGACAAAACCCAAATCATAAATTTAAAAATAAAATTAAAACCCATAAATTATAACATTCTCAACAAAAATAGCCACAAAATCACAGATCTCTCAAAAACAAAACGAAAAAAATTAAATTAAATTAAAGATAAAAGAATCACTAAAGAATCACAAATAAGAATCACAAATCATAAATTTACTATTCAGGATTCATGACTGGAGAGCAAGAGAGACGCGGTGATGAAAAAGAGTGAGAGAGAGGCGATGGTGACCAGAGAGAGAGAGAGACAGAGAGAGAGAGAGAGAGAGAATCGGTTACTACCTTACTGGTGAGAGTGAGAGAGAAGAAGAGAAAAAGATAATTAGGGAGATAGAGATCGTGTACAGGTGGAGGAGAAAGAAAATTAATAAGGGAGAGAGTGATTGGTTGAGAGTAATCGGTGGAGATATTAATATTCTTTTAATATTATATTTTAATATCTTTTAATAATTATTAAATATACTATGACCATTGACCAATACCAAAGCAAGCAGTGGCGTAGTCAGGATTTTGAGTCAGGGAGGGTTAAACTAAATAGTTAGTCAAAATCATTTTAAGTAAGTTCGATGATGATGTGAACATTACCCTTCAAAATGCATATGTTATTACATATATAACTAAAATCAAACAAAAAGCGAGAGGGAAATAAAAATCATTTTAAGTAAGTTTGATAATGACGTGAACCTTACCCTTCAAAATACATATGTTATTACATATATAACTAAAATCAAACAAAAGGAGAGAAGGAAATTAAATAAATAAAAATTATAAAGTATTATTGAGTTCTATTCGGGGTTTTTTTTAGGGATGGACTTGAACCCATAACCTCGTGGTGTAGGTGTAAATGGTCTTACCACCGGACCAATCTCATCTCATTAGTACTAATGTGTTCTTATTGATGATTTATTTGTTTTATGGTGAGTTTGTGCTAAATTAATTAGTTGTCAGTTGAGTTTTATAATGGACTAATAGACTAATTAGAAGTTAAGACTTATTATTAAATGTGTAATTTATTTTTTCAAAATTCTAGACCCGGTCTAGCCTACTACTACCGTCGCCCATGATGTTGATCATCATTTAATTAGAAGTTAAGACTAATTATTAAATGTGTAATTTATTTTTTCAAAATTCTAGACCGGGCTACAACCCGGTCTAGCCTACAACTACCTCCCCCTATGAAAGCAAGGGTATGAATGTTAAATTACAGGTTTTCAGATGTTTTTGTTTTGAAAAAACAAACATCTTAACACTTAATTCAGACATCAGAAAATAAAAAACAAACATATTGCTCAGATTTCAAACTTTAAATATAATTCAAATTTTAGACCAAATTCAGACCTTTAAGTTTTCATACAAAAAAAAACAAATGCCACCTAGGTGTGAGAGAAGACCAACGTCATTTTGTCTTTTTAAAAAATTTATATTTAGATTTGAAATTTTAAACACAAAAAATTGGTTTTTTCTCCGTGTTGAATTTTCATATTTAATATTGTAGATTTGCAGTAATTCGCGGGACCACACATGACAAATATAAATGAAAGAGTGATGTCAAGCTTATGTATTGTGATATGGCATAATTTTATCGGACAGTATCGTCCCACGTAAGATGTCCTCGATATTATGCTTACATATGCATGACCACAATACATGGTCATTGAGCTACGCGTGAAATTTTATGTGTAATACTACTTTATCCAAATGAGCTGGTAACATTCTAATCCATTCATTCAAATTATACAAATCTAATACAATTTAAATTAATTGATTATAGTGTTGCCATGTCACTTAGACATCAGATTTGGATAAAATAACATTATTGAAACTTTTTTGTTTGTCCATTGTAATTTGACGTACGTCTGGGACATATTCAATGGTCTAAAATTCTAAATGCAAATTATATAAAAAACTATATAAACTATATAAAAAACAAACCGTGTACTGATTTTGAAGGATTTTTGTTAAGAGTAATGCCATGGCTGATCCAAAGTTTTTTCTCAACATTTTCAAATAATACATATGAGTTGTAAATAACACATCACTCATTATATCTTTTCTGATCACTAGGTTACTCAAAGATGCGGGAGATATTATTGAAGATTTTGAGTTCAAATCCATAAATAGCTATAAAATTATGGTAGTTATTATATTTGACCTAAAATAGTGTTTTAATTGTTTTTAATAGAAAAATCCTAACTACCCTTCATGATTTTTGAATAAAAGATATTTTTTTTCAATTTTAAAAAATATATTATATTCTCTGTAGATTGTTTTAAAAATGTGTTTTAAAAACTACACTTCATGTTTTAAAACCTATCCTAAAATAGTGTTTTAAAAATGTATCCTAATAAGATTGTTCAAGCACGATAATAAACTAATGATCAATTTTGTAGTAATTTAATACTTCAACTGTCACCAAATTTATATATATATATATATAAATTCTATTATCAGTTCGAACTGACAGAACTGATAAAAGTTATATCAGTTCTTTGCATATGGACCACTGGATTTAAATACTTTGACTTGGCTGTATGCACTTGTCAGTCAAAGTATTTAAATCCAGTGGCCCACATACAAGGAATTGATATAACTTTTATCAGTTCGAACTGATAATAGAAAGACTGTATATATATATATATTTATTTATTTATTTTGAATGGCAAGTTTTATAAAGCAGGCGGCAGAAACCGTAACGAGGAAACAAGAGGTCCAAGGGGCAATCGCACAAACAAAAAGCAACAAAAAGAAAACCCAACCCAAGACCGCGAACAACCGGAAAGAACAAACTAACACCCAACCAACACAAAAGCGAAAGCCAAAACCACCTAAGATCCAATCCCCTAAACCGCAGCAGACAAAGCAAATAAGGGACTAGCCTTTAACAACTTCTTTCCCTCTAGCAATTTGGTCCACCAAACTACCGAAGCAACATATACATTTAATTCACTAAGAGTTTCCAGTGCCAAAACATTATAGATTGCTCATAGGAGATCAATTGCAAGGAACTGTAATTATACACAATCGATGACATTAAAAGAATAAAAAAAAAATGGTCATCAGAATCTCATTCCCATCATAAACAGTTTTAAGTGCAAACATATGTACCTACTGTAGTTTTATAATAGTATTCAATCTACATTCAATTATACATCATATTGGTTTGATGCTAACTGATAATAATGATTTCAATCAGGTCTACAATACTTACAAAGATGAAGCCTCTATCCAGACGAGCTTGTCTCTGTCTTGGAGGCAATGGCTGTTCAGTTGTCCATGGATGTATCGAGCTAGCTAGCAAATTTGCAACATGCTGAGGACAGTGATCCTCTACCTGCAGGGCCCCTCGAAGTTTCCCTTCAATTTCCAGTAATCATAGAAAAACATTATGAGGTTATATAGAATGCAAAAACATTGCACAATTTACCAAAACGCATAGACAAACTACAGAATTGCAAGATATACATTTAATTCACTAAGAGTAATTTCTGTGACTGATAATGTTAAAGGAGCTGCACGTGGAAATGTTGCCAGTGGAAACAAAGAAGTTGCACGTGAGAGTGCACATAGCAAAGAAAGAATGGAGTGTAAGAACAGAGGAGCTGCTGCTGCAAATACAACCAGCAAGTTTGTAACAATGCTGGCGTATCCAGCTCAGCAGCTCACTCACTCTTGAATCAGATACAAGAAGCATTCCCAGGACAAGAATTGGCAGGAAATTCTGTTAGTTTTTTACAACAAACTCTCCAGAATTCATTCCTAGCTAAATTAGACAAGTGTCCAGGTTCAATTTACCAAAGTGTGTATAAATAGAGGCTTGACCTCAGATTCCAAAGTGTGTAAAAATTCTGTAAAGTTCTCATTTCAATAGAGTAACAAATATCTCTTTTCTCTGCATTCGTTCTTCTTCTTCTTAGTCAAATATCTTCTTCTATTTGTTTCTAAGGTCTAAGAGACCTTTTATCAAACACCTAGTGTTTGTTTACAATTTCCTGTGCAAAAACATTATAGAGGTTGCTCATAGGTGATCATGACTTGCAACATTATTGAAAGTTGAAGTGATCCAACAAGGAAGTGGCCAAAACTAATCAGCTCTGAAAAATTTAGGGTAATTTAACAATCCTCTAAATCAAAGACATCTACTTCAACCAAAAACAATACACAATAGCTTGAATTAATGACCTAGAAACACTTGAATCCATGGATGCTAGCAGTATCGTTGCTTAAATACAAATCAATCAACAAGAAGTCATGCTTCCATTGAATCAAATCGCTTGAAATGACCTCCAAAATACAAGATTAGCAACTCAGATAATCAGCCAACAGACTCTATCAAAACGACGAAGAACAAACGAAATCGAAAAGCAAAAGAATTTACACGGAGGCCACCACCAAATTATTCAATACAATTGACAATAAATTACACACACTTACCAGAGATCTAGCGTAGATCCAATCCTCTCAAGTCTCAATGTCGGTGACTGAGTGAGAATAATACATCGAAGAGCCATTGAAATAGTGGTGTTGACTGCCCAGACTGGAAATGAAAATTGCTCACGTGCTGGTCACGTTCTCCCTCGTCCTGATGACGTGATCGGACATATCAACGATATCTGAGCACGTCATCGACTTTTGCGGACGTGTTAACTCAATCTTTGCTGGCTTGATAGCGTGCCAGACACATCAGCGCATTTTTGTGACATGCCATGCCACGTCAACGAATTTTGCTGACGTGCCTGAGCACGTCATGGGCTTTTACCGATGTATTATCTGGGTTTTGGGCCGGGCTTTGGGATGAAAATTAGTTCGGTCCAATTCAAATAAACCTTAGCAAATTTGGGCCTTTTTCATTTTTTATACAATTATGTAAAAATTTAATAAAACTATTTTGCTAACATCTTCCAAATTATATAAGGACGATGGTAGACATCCAACCATTTTTGTCCAACTTTTTGTCCAACCCCTGATGTGTCAGTTGGTGAGTGGATATATGGATAAATCATTATTAATGTGCATCCATTCACCAACTGACACATCAGGAGTTGGACAAAAAGGTTGGATGTCTAACATTATCCATTATATAATAAAATGGGATCCGGGTCCGAATTTTAAAATTAGTTTGGAATTTTCTTAAAAAACATATCAAAGACCTCTCTTATAGAAAAGATAATACGCGACCATGAAGAGTCAAATTTATGGAGGTATATTGAACATAATTTGCCCAAAACTGATGAAAATACCAGACTTATTTTCGAATTCAACAATCAATTTACATTGCGAAAATGATTGAGAAATTAATTGAATCTATAAACTAACCATCTGTCTTCAACTCTCAATTCTATATTTCTATTCCAAATCAAGCTCGGCTTGCCGGCCGTCTTTAACCACAGAGAGGATAAGAAATTCTACTTGTACAATTAATTTATCATTTTTAAGGTATCCATTTGAGAGTTCGTGGATGTCTCCCAGAGACATGAAATTCTGAAAACCCTTTCCATTGAACGTGTCGAACCAAAATTGAGCTGCAAGAATAATTAGTTCATACAAATATACAATGTTAGCTTTTACTGAAGTTAATCAATTGCTGAAGGTAAAGCTAGTGTAAGAAGTACAATTGAAGGTAAAATTCTGAACCCTTTCATATAAGCTTAAGTTTTCAGGTTTGTTGATTACTAAAAAGGTATTTTTATAAAATTGATTAGAAACATTTTTAGTAACTACGATAAACTCCAAGGAAGGCCAATGAAACCAACACTAATCGAGAATTTTACAACGAGTTCACCTGTTTTTTCAACGTTTTTAATTCCACGATGGTCTAATATTCGCAACGTGAATTCAACATAGACCGATCTCCTAGGTAAAAAGTTTTCCCAATCAGCTAGCTTTAAATAAAGTGACAAAGCTTTTCTCTTTGCAGGGCCATGTCCGAGGGGATAGAGCCACAACATCCTAGAAATAACAAGAAATCAAAATAACAATTACTTGGTTAATAATTAGTAAACCAAATCAAAGCTAATAATTACATGCATGAAATTAAGTACTAGATAACTAGAACAAGTGTAACCATTTTCTGTCTCCAACAGTGAATTCTATAGAGGATTGAAGACTCTCATTTAACATTCTGAAATTTTGGACTGGCCAAGTGAAAATTCCACCAGGAGGTTTCTTGACCATAGAAAGAATTTCTTCTTTGCCAGAATTAGGTTGAACAATGAAAACTTCAGCTCCAAATGCACAAAAGTCATTAACAAGGTATCCATTAGAAGAGTCGTTAAATTTTTCGAGTGAAAGCAATTGGTCGAAACCCCAAACAGTTGTTAGCTTATCGAATCGATTTACAGCCCCTTTAGCATCTGCACCCAGAACAAGAGTCGTAAAGCAATTTTATGTAAAATTGTCGTTGATATTAGATGTATCTGAATTGTATGTATTTTGTATATGTTACCTTGGAATGACAAGTACGTTCTGTTTATTTGATTAAGCAGAAACAATTTGAAGTTGACACGAATGCTCCAATTATTATTAGGAAAATAATTACTTTGATCTATTGCCAAGTAAAGAGAAATATGGCCATATCCATCACATTTCTTGTTTCCATTTGGGTATAGAATCAATTTCCTAGCACCAAATAAAAACACCAATTATATGAGTATTTGAAAGTAAAATTTTGAAAACAATAACAATTGAAAAGAGAATCGAAGAGTATTTGAACGAACCATTTGTATCCGGCCGCGTCAAAAATACCAGATTCATATTTTTCTCCTTGTGCCTTAGATAGTAGTGAGTACGACTCTATTTTTAACAAGAAGTGAGCCGGTGGAAAATCTCTTTCCTCTTGTGAAATTTCTGAAATAAAAATATGTATGAAAATAATAAATCGATGGAAAATAAAATTTTGTAATCTTAGAAGAGGAGAAGAATAAACTACCGTCTGGGTTAGGCATTGAACAATTCGTGAATAAGAATTGTGGAGGCTAAATTGAAGGTGTGCTTTCTAACTATACAGATACGGTATATTAGCCGAGTTTTAAGGCAATTTTATTAACTTGAATTTTGTTTATTGCATAATCAACAAACAAGAGAAGAATTGAGAACTTCAATTGCAAAAACAATTGACAAACCCAAATGCAGATTTGGGGCTTATTACGTATACACGTGCACCAAGAAAGCTTTGGCCGTTTAATCGATCAAACAAATTAAAGTTTTATTTTTATTAACTATTACAAAATAGTTAAGCTGAGGGAACATGACACAAACCGTGTGCAATTTAAGAATAAGCGTAATATATATATATATATATATATATATATGAAAATTTTTTAGTGCAGGAAATCTTATACGGAATTATCGATTGCTACCGGTAGTAATCCAATAAGTATTGATAGTAATCCAATAGTTACTGGTAGCTATTGAATCGGGAAATTCCACACTTGGAAAGTTACTATATATATGCACTTGTCAGTTAAAGTATTTAAATCCAGTGGTCCACATCAAGGAACTGATATAACTTTTATCAGTTCGAATTAATAATAGAAAGACTGATATGATTAGTACATACATTTTTATAAGTACACCCATGTCTAAAATTTAAAAAATAAATATTACTATAAACACTCATCATAATGCTAATAGTACCCTTATCAATAAATATATTCATTTTAATACATTTTATTTATAAACCCTCTTAAATTATAAACATACCTAATTTTTATATATAAAAAATCATATTATTTTTGAAATTAAATCCTCTTCTAATGATGATCCAATTTACTTTTGGAAATGTCTCGAATGTAGAAGTCTTATGAAAGGAAAGATGCAGAACTGGATTGTATATGAGGTTAAGAGATTTTCAATCTGGAATTCTCCTATATATACAACTATCTGAAAAATAAAAAAATATTTTAAAAAAAACCTCATTGATATCTATAACTATCTTTAAGAAAATATATATTTTATTGACATAGTTCATAACTAGACATAAAAGAAAAACAAAGATAAAATAAAATAATACATATCTCTATATGATCATAGTTCTCTAAAATCTTTTTTTCCATTACTTTGTTATATGATAATTATGTGATGATGAGAAAGTTTGATTCTCGAAATAAAATTAGAGTTTAATTAGGGTTTATTATAAAATTATGGTTTATCATAAGTTAGGGTTTATCATAAATATATGTGTAATTAATGAGTGTACATAATATTTTGTTTACTTTTAATTAAAGTAATTTGCCCTTATTGGTAAATTTCTATTAGTGATATTTTTATAATTAAATTTTTTAATAAAATATGGATGTAATAATTAGTTTTATGACTGGCAATATCAATATCCACACACACCACTACATGAAAATCGGTAATTTACTACGGTCCACGGGCGATGCCCGTAGTGGAAGCGTATCGACTACGGGCATCGCCCGTTACAACGCCCGCTATATGCGATGCTGTGATGGAAAATGTCGCGTTTCGACTACGGACGCTGTCTGTGATAAAAAAGCTCAACTACTACGGGCTATGCCCGTAGTGAATCACTTTTCTACTACGGATTATGTCCGTGATAAATAAACTCAACTACAACAATATATGCCTGTAGTAGATGATTTTTTAAAAGAAAAAAAATATTATTAGCCACCTATTGATTTTGGTATATATATATAATTGTAATTTGAATTTTTTAGAAACTATTATCACATTAAAATTGTTATCATTCTAGACATGGATCTTTTGATAAAAGTCTGCATATATATATAATAAAAGTAATGTTACAAAAACATTCAACTAATTACATTATAGTTAAGTGTTTGACGTCCTAAAATTATGTGCAGTTAGGCTTGGTATGATGGCTTCACGGGACCTGCATCCCCTCACTACAACATGTTCTCTTGCTGCAGGGAACAACAAGTTTTGATCAATATCAATTTCTGACAAAAACTATAGGAAATAGTTTGTGTAAAAGGGCACTGTGAAGGTATTATACTGACCTCATTGTCATCCTCAAAGTAGTTGAGAAGGTGAAATGTCTAGTGAAGTTGTACCTCAAACCATTGAACTGAATCTGCATCACCGTAACGCGGCATCACCCATATTTTTGCATAGCCATCCTTTTGGAACTTAACAAATCTGCATGTCAACATGGGTAGTTGAGTTCACTTAAAACTTTTATTCTCTGCATCCCCAATCATGTATTCAAACTACACCTAATATCCATTATCCACATCAAGCAAGCTAGCTAAAACAAATACCTTTGATTTCTAACAATTAAATGTATTCAAAAGGTTTCTAAGAAATCAATACCACTGTCAACTATTCCTCTGGGTAGTTCACTTAAACTTTTATTCTCTGCATCCCCAATCATGTAGCTATCTATAACTCTTGATTTAATAATCCTTATCAGTCTATCACACTCTTCCCTGGTCAAACACAAGCACCCATTCGAAACTTGAGAGTCAAAGCATTTATAAAAGATATAATCATATAAAAACGGAAACAGTCCAAAGAAACTTTAGAAGAGATCAGCTCATGTAAGTTCAAAAAAAATTAATTAATGTATCCAACCGGAAACATATATCAGAACGGTTTTTGAACTTGAACTCAAATAAAAAGCCAAACACCTAGCAAACCAATGACAAAAGAAAAGATCAAAGGAAGCAGCAATCAAGTAAAATCCAAAAGTATGATACAAAGAACCTAAGATCCAATTACCTTGAGAAGATCTCCTGCATGAGAAGCTGTTCTATCATACGCTTGTTTTCACTCTTCTCCTGATGTGCGTGATAGTTTCTGCTGTTCCATTCTAACATAACCAAATATATAAAAGTTACATGTCTTGAATACAAGTGCAGACCAGAATGGTACTACAGCATAAGCCTTGAGCCATTAATGACCCCAAAAAGTGAAACAGCTAACTAAATTACAGTTATCAAAAGACATCCAATACTGAAGGAACATCACATTGATCCAACTTACATCCACAATACAATAAGCCAGCTTCACAGCAGAGAGAACCTCATAATGCAGCAGAAAAAACAAACAAAGAAAAGGAATAAATCACAGATGACATAATTACCTTTTTCATTGCATCAGTCTCTTGAAAAGAGATTTCATCGTCATCATTGTCATCATCAATATCATCTACAAAACGAAAATGGTCTTGTAAATTGAAAAAAGACCAAAAGCTACATTTCTTTTCACTTCACCCAACCAGCACAACCGCTACGAAAGAGAAAAAACCTACAGTATTTTCTAGTACGACACTAATACAAATCCTCACATACAGTATATTCAGCAATTCAGGCAAAGTCCTTTGAAGTTTAATTTCACGTTTCCAGTTCAGATATTGTGATTTGTGACAAGCGAAGAGAAGTTTAACTTGGCAAATCTTTAGGTTGCAGAATTTTTTTAAAAAACAGGATTCGATAGAAATTACTAGTACCTATTTCTGTTCTCTTCTACTCTTACTTCAAAATTCGAACAAACTTGCTTTAATTATCATTTATGAAATCAATAACCTCTACGAATGTTAACAAAAATCAAAGCCATAAATACATCTGAAACATGTCTAACAACAAGTACAAAATAAAATTACTACAAGTCTACAACAACAACCATAAACGCACTCAAATGATATTATAAAACTCCTGACTCACGTAATTGCATGAAAAAAAATTGGAACTTATAATAATAATTCTGAAGAATCCAGAATTCCTTCTAAAAAACTTGTATAAAAGGAAATTGAAACTGAACCTGAACCGGAGCCTGAAGAAGAAGAGGACAAAGAGTCGGTGGTGAAGACTGAGGAGAGAAGCTTGCCGGCGCCGGAGGTAATCATGCGAGTAGGCGAGTAAATGAGCCTAGAGAGCCAATTAGGGTTTTCGTAGCTCGGATTTGGGGAAAAAGTTGCGGGCGGTTGGTCAAAGGGAGTTATCGGGCCAGCGGTATATATAATAGAAAAAGAATCAACGAAGTCAACAAAAAAGAAAAAAAATCAAACCTTCAAACCTCAATAAAAAGACAAACAGCAGAACTCCATATATATATGCAAAATTAGAATCATAGAAGTAAACAAAAAAAAAAGATAATCAGAGAGAATAAGAACCGAGAAATGTACCAAGAAGAGAGATTCGAAATCTCCATTAACTGGCTCCGATTTGTTTGGCACGGATGAAGGCCATGAGGAAGAGACAGCAATCATAGGATGTTCGTTTGTTCGAGTCCGAGAGAGTGCGCTGAGGAGAAATGTGAGATTAGGGTTTTAAATTTCAAAATCTATCAGTAACTACGGGCACTTACTTGCCCGTGATAATGACCAACATATTCACTTCGGATGCACAATTGCCCGTAGTAATTAAGAGTTATTTATCACGGGCATATAAAAGCCCTTAGTGGAAAAGTTTTTAAATGAATATCTATCACGGGCCTTTAAGAGCCCGTAGTTGTGTTGCTTATTTACTACGAGCCCAAAATGCCCGTAGTAGATGTCCTGTGATAAAAATGTTATTTTTTTGTATATATATATATATATATATATATGTATCACTTGCGGTGTGACAAATCTATATCACTTGCGGTGTGACAAATCGAATATGAAATATTGCTAACCTTTTACCACCAAGATACATTGGATGGTAAGGACTGTTCTATTTGGTTAATGAATATCCATAAACATTCATTAGTTACATGGATAATCTGTAATATAAAAGGTTTTATAGGGTATTTTTGTAATTAACTTAATAAAATAAAAGAGAGCTATAAATAAAAAGTAACTTTTATTTTATTAAATAAAGACATCAACATAAACTATTTTCTTATGGCAAAACAGGCCGGCCCGGCCCATTGGGCCCGAGCCCGTTAGGCCCGTTTACGTAATGGGCCAGGCTAGCCTTGGCCTGTTATGGAAGACAGGCCGGGCCGGGCCGACCTGACCTGTTTGGGGAAAGGTTAGGCCTGGCCTGGGTCCTGGGCCTGTGGCGAACCGGCCCGTTAAGGCCTAAACGGGCCGAGCCCAACAGGCTTTGATTTTTTTTTTTTTTAATTTTTAAACATTTTATTTATACAATATTATTTTTTATAAATTGTAATAATTTTGTGTAATTATTAGTGTAATAATTTTAATATGAAATATAACATTTTTCATTTCATTTCATACAACATTTAATGAGTTTTCGATGAATAATATTTTTGTAATTTCGTATTAAATTTGTGGTGAAAAGTATAAATTACAAATCATGATTGCCTCGTTAAAAACCTTATCAAGAAAAACCCAATGAGATAAAAACTTGGTAAGGGAAAAAGAGTGCAATCGGAATTTTTTTTTTAAAGTATTTACAATTAAGTATATGTAGAGACTAGAGAGTGGGAGGTATGTAAATATATAATATATAATGTATAGTGTATAGTATATTAGTAAAATAGTATTTAGTATATAAATAATATATTAAATAAAATAAATAAATTATAAAATAGTTGAAAGAGTGAGTGAGAGATGTTGGAGATTGTAGAGAATAGAGATAATAAGAGAGTAGGGATTATTAGGGAAGTAGAGAAAATATAGAGAATGAGGTGAGGGTGATGGGGTATTTATAGGAAAATGTTAGGTTAGGGTATAATTGGAAAAAATTGTAAAAGATTTAAAAAAATGTAATTTTTAAAAGTTTTGGATATTTTTTTCCTCCCCCAACGGTCACCTAGTTAATTACAAAAGCCACCCCTCAATTCAAATTTTGAAAAAAAATAATAATAAATTGTTGAATTTTTTTTTCTGACGGGCCCAAATAGGCCGCTTGTGGGCTAGGCCCATGGGCCGGGCTCGTGGGCTGACTTGTTTGGGCCAGCCAGAAAAAAAATTTACAATTATTTTTACAGCCCGCGATCGCACCTCCTGGGCCCAGCCTGGACCGCTAGCTTAATAGGCTTGGGCCTGGCCTATTAAGCTTGCGGGGTGGGCTGGGCGGCCCACCAAAGCCCGGCCCGTTTTGCCAGCACTATTCTTAAGCATATGCATCTTAAGATCACAAGCTAAGATGATCAATTATAAGCATGCAAAGAATCACATTCTTGAACGAGAAAGTCTAAAGATTATCTCCAAAATTGTAACAAATTAAATAGCTTTATTCCTTGTAAAGAGCCAAAATGTGTCTGGCTAGACCTTGATGACCACTGATATGACATCAAATTCTGTTTCAACAATTAATGTACCATGTTTAAGGTATCGTTTGAGAGTTTATTTATATCCTCTAGCGGCATGAATCGATGCCAACCCCATACCCATGTGGTTGGACCAAAGTCACTGAACCAATTATCAACTGCAGGAAATTAGTGTAATGTAGGTTAGCTTTTTCTTAAGTAACTAAACTATTGAAAATAAAACATGGCTAATGAAAAGTTCAAGACATATTTACCTGTGTGTTCGACGTTTTTAACCTGACAATGGTTCACTACTTGTAGCTTTACTTTTATATACACTTTTCTCTTTAAGTGAAAAACTTTCCCACTCGGCTAACTTTATGTAAAAAGATAAAACATTTCCCTTTGCAAAGTCAGGATCGCCCTTAGTATAAATTTGTAACTTCCTACAGGGATCAAAAGAATAGGTCAAAATATTGACTTCTTAGTTAATATATCAAGTAAGAGAAGTATAATATATATATATATATATATATATATATATATAGTCTTTCTATTATCAGTTCGAACTGACAAAAGTTATATCAGTTCCTTGTGTGTGGGCCACTGGATTTAAATACTTTGACTGACAAGTGCATACAGTCAAGTCAAAGTATTTAAATCCAGTGGCCCACATGCAAGGAACTGATATAACTTTTGTCAGTTCGAACTGATAATAGAATTTCTGTATATATATATATATATATATATATATATATATATATATATATTTTTAAATTACAACAACTGTCCGGACCCTGTGAGAATTAGATTTTACTAGTACAGCCCAGAATAATTGCTCCCATGAATGGGGAGACCACACTTGGGAATAGCCAAGGAGGGACGATGAATATTGTATATATATACATGCATGCTTTGGGCGTTAAACTGTGGTGGTGGATGCTCACTTTGGAAAACCCAACCACATTGGCAAGAGGCCATTAGCGTATAATATTTTTTTTTGAACGGCTATAATATATTAAGCAAGAAACAGAGTACAACAGGGGATACAACCTCAACACAGGACAAAGATGCAAACAGGGGAGGCTAACCAACACTGAGAAAAAACAAAAAAGCACATAACAAACGAAACTAAAAACATGCCTACCCCAGCACCCAGACAACAAACAGAACAAAGACACAACTATCACAAATTGCCACAAACGAAAAAATCTCGCTCCATATTTGATGGGTTGAGATTCTCAAACACAAGTCTCACAACATAACTCACACAAGACACCAGAAACTAAAGAAACAACACTCACAATATACTGCCAAAGTACAGTATTTTTCTATTCAATAATTCAAAAGTTACTGAAATAAAATTACAAGTCTTGCTTAAATTATATCAATACTAAAACTTATCTTGAAATTGAACTGTTTATGTGAACAGTTTATCGGATAGATTTCAGTTTATTTATATAAATACCACTGATGAATCAGCTAAGAGAAAAGGTACGTGAACGGTGTACTTTGATTGATTTCTACTTATCTACAAAGAAAAAAAATTATTTCAAAAACATTAAAAAAAAAAGAAAAAAATGAAATGGCACGTGGCCATTTTTATACCACTTGCTAGGCCCACTTCATCACCTCCCTCTCTCTCTCTCTCTCTCTCCAACTCCAACCACTACCCAACTCTCTCTGAAATTGCACTGTTCCCCACCACCTCCCTCACTCTCTTTTTCTCTACCCACCCACCGTCCTCTCTTTCTCTCAATCTCTCTCCATCTTTTTTCTTTCAAACCCTAAAATCCCTCTCTCTTTCTCTAATTCTCTTCAACCCTTATCACCACCTCTCTCTCTCTCTCTCTCTCTCTCTCTTTCTCTCAACCGGAGAGTCAATCGAGTGAGAAATCGAAACAACAAAAATGGACAACACAGCGATTCACAGAGAGTGGTTCGACCGAGTCGACTCAGATAGAACAGGAAACATCACTGCAGCTCAGCTCAAGGTTTTCCAATTTCTCTTCTTTTTTCTCTCTCTCTAATTTTTTTTTTTTCTCTTTCGAATTCAATCGAAAAAAGTGTCTCAAACGACGTCGTTGTAATCTGGTGATCAGAGCACCTTCGCTATCGGCAACCTCGATTTCCCTCTCTCCGTCGTCCAACAAATGATCAGGTCAGGTCCTTTTTCTTCTTTGCTCTCGGAAAACGGCGCCGTATTTTGACGTACATGAAATTTCTGATTTTGATTTTTGTGTGTGTGCAAGATGTATGATTTTGATAGAAACGGTACAATGAGCTTCCAAGGTACTTCGATTTTAAATTTTGTTCACAAAATCCATGAATAATTGTAATAATTTTCGTGCTTTGTGCTTTGAATTTGTCAAAATTTAATTACACATATATTCCCCTATAGTCAACTGTTGGTTTTAATTTTTAAGGTTCAATGATAAATTTGTTATTTCATTTATTGAATTAAATAGAAAATTGTTAAAATAATGTCAAAAATGACCTTATAATTTATCACAATTATAAATTTGTTCCAAAAATAAATAAGAAACATTCCACTACCAATGGAGGATTGATCTGGTATGCAACAAGTCTCCTTAACAACAAGAGGGTATAAGAACGTGAGGAGATCAGTGAGAGGAGATTAATGAGTTACTTCCTTTTTTAACTTCTTTGAATTTTCAGAGAGAATATCCTATTTTTTAATTCAATGATTATATCTAATAATAATCTACTAAATACTAACATAAAGAGACGTTCATATAATTAAGGTTTTTTGTTGAATATTATTTGAGAACTACAAATACTTAAGAGAATGTTAGTAGACGAGATGACATTTGTCCGGCAGTTTTCATTTTAATTAAATTAGCTTAATTTGTTTGGTCAGTTGGGCACAAAAGTTGCTACGAATTCTTCTCGACAAGTAACTTGGCACTCTGTACTGTAGATTTTTTTTTGTACAAACAATTACTGCTGATAGCAGATTTTAATATGCTCAAATAATTAGGTGTGATTTGATTGCAAATTTTCCATCTATGCATATGAGTAATGTAGACTGTAGGTGGATTGACCAATCACTGCTATCGTTAAAGTATGTAGACTATTTTGAGGTCCAAAATTTTCCAATAGTCTACAATCGTTAAATGAAATTTGGACCTCAATTTTCAATCCTAGAAACAAGTAGGTTTTAATTGATTCATGCATTTCGAAGGATTGAAAGAGGGGGGACACACATTAGTCACTTTCTTAAATTAATAATCTTTTGACTTTCTATGGATTAAATTTATTTCCACCATTGCTTGCTTAAACGATCTTTAAATTATTTTTCTTACAAAAAGTTTTAATGTTTTGAATGAGGTGCCTTTCTTGAGTAAAGAGATTGTAAAAGTGTGTTAATCCTAGAATAATACTCACCGTAGATAATTGCTATAGTTTTTCGATTACTTGGCTTCTTCACAGTATTTCTTATTATTTTCAGAAATTCGCTTTTTCAATAAAGTAAATGCTTACCATGATAAGGTGGTGCACGTGATAAATGAATCAAGAAGCTTATGTATAGAACATTAGTTTCATCCTTTTGCCTTATATGCATTTGAAAGAAAAAAGTTGGATGTCTGAGCTCATAAGAGCAAAAATAGTTGTTTATAATTCTGTTTCTTTAAGTTTTACTTACATAGCTGTAACTGATAAAATTAGCTTTTTAATCTCCGATATTCTGTAGGTCGGCTTGCATGGCTGATTAGTTACTCAGGTGTTTCTTTGATTGGTTTGTTTGTCCTTGACTTTTTCAATTTATTTACAAAAATGCCATTGATGAGTTGTAAAAAAAAAAAATTTAGGATTTCAATATCATCAAGTTCAATATTGATTTTATGGTTGGTTTGTTTGCTTATTATTTTGTATTGTAAATTATTGTTACAAGAAAATGTGTATAAAATCTAAACAACAAAATATACTTTTTTTTTTTTTTCTTTTTGATTATTTTTTCAAAAAAATTCATGAGTTTTAAATATTCTTATGTCTTTTATATTTGTTGTGCAGATTTTTAATGCATCTTTCATGGTTTTTCATGGTATTTAGGTTTTTATATTGCTGGTGTAAACTCTTAGCTGTTACTGTGCAATTGCTCTCTCGGTAAGTTAGTTACTGTTTTTATTGTTTTTCTAAGTGATTAGTTTTACTTTGTTAGGTGTAGCATATTTTTTTTTAGAAAATATAATGATTATTTGTTTATATGTATTCATTGTTCTTGGATTTTTTTATTCTTTTTTTTATTTTATTCAATTATGCTTATTTAGGTATTTTTGTGATCTGTACATTTTTTTGTTGATTAAATAATATATTTTTCAAGGTATTTATAAATTTATATTATAAAAACTGCTTACAATTTTTTGTGGTGTTTAGATTTTGTGTGTACTTTTTGTGGTTTTCATATTTCCAGTGCAAACTCTTTACGGTTATTGTGCAATTGCTTATTTGGTAAGTTATTTACTATTTTTGATTTTATTGTAAATCTCAGTATTAATTTATTTATGCTTTTTATATGTTTTTGATGTGGGTTTTTTTTTTTTTTTTTTTTTTTTTTTTTTTTGTGATTACCAATTATAATATGGTTATAACAATTGTATTAATTGTTTATCTACATACAAAATATATGTATTGCATGCTACTTTTATTTCACATATTAATATTCAATACTACGTATATATTGTTATTTGCATATATATATATAACTGATATTTTTATTTGGTATAGAATTATTGTTTTACTTGATTATCTTAGTTTGTTGAATTAAACTTAGGACATCTGTTAAAATCTAATCGGATTGAATAAATGAAAATAATTAGTTGAATTTAATTCATAAGTTTTTGATTGCATACATTTGTAGTCAAATTGGATATAAAAATTTGGGTTTGATCCCTAAATTGCAGGAAAATTTATAATCAAAATTCCTTCAATATTTCTGGTTTAAAATTCAATTGCAATTTAAGGAATTAAGTTTGTTCATCAATCAAATCTTACCTACCTTTCTCCGATTGCTAGCATTGCAATTGAAGAAAGGTAGGTAAGATTTGTTTGATGAACAGTCTTACCTACCTATCTTCAATTGCAATGCTAGTTGAAAAACTACTAGCATGGTATGACAGATTCATTTCAAAATAACAATTCAAACTTCAATAAAAGAGTCAAAAAATGCTAGACTTGCTCCTTAAATAATTTGGTTGATGAACAAAGTTTTTTTTATAGTGCAACCGGATTTCAAATCACAAATATTGAAAAAAAAATTACTATAAAATAAATCTCAAGTTTCAAGATCCAATTTGACTTTACTACAAATTTACGCATCCAAAAATCAAAAATAAGATTCAACTTATTTCCTTTCAGTCATTTAGTTTGCTTAGCTTTTAAGAGATATCATAAGTTTAATATTAAATACATTTAATGTTCACTACACTTACCTATTTAATTAAATAAATTCATTTTAATAGACAAAATATGTGTAATGCATGATACTTTTGTTTCACATTAATATTAAATGTATAGATTTTTGTTTCTCATATTAATATTCAATACACTATGAAATTATTTTCGTATTTACACGTATATATATCAATATAACTGATGTTTTTATTTGGTATAGAATCATTATTTTACTTGGTTATCATTTTATTTTTGATTAATATATGTTTTATATTTTAATTTTGTTTGTTTTATAATTTAGATCAATAAATTTATTAAAATTGAAATTAATATATAAAACGGTATAATACTCCCGCAGCAAAGCGCGAGCCATTTTACTAGTAACATCTAAACCTAAATAGATTAAGGAAAGTCAAAAGGAAAAGTAACTAGCAAGAAATCAGGAAATAAACTAGCAATCAATCAGGAAATAAAAGCTAGCCTAAAATTAGGAAATAAAAAGATACACCAAAATTAGGAAAGCTAGGATTATTTTCAATAATAATCCTTTAAGATAACTTGGGGCTTTAGACTTTCTTTTGGGCCTGTTTGATAACTCATTCAGACTTTCTTTTAGGCATGCTTGATAACCCATTGGATGCTCCTGCATCAATATTTGATCCCCGCTTAGCTAACATGTCCGCAAACGAATTCGAAGCTATCGAGTTGAATGTGACCACTGTGTTACCAAGCTAGTTCAAGTTATTCCAAATGTTATAGATCAAGTTGACATGTTTAATGCTCCCAAAGTTGCCATTATTAACCTAAGAAACCGCTACTTTGGAATCACTAACTACGAAGATTTCTATGCCTTCAAATATAGGATTAGAAACAACAATCTCAATTGCTCAATGTATCGCCATTATTTCCACAGTGTTGGAGTCTCGTGTCCCCAAATAGTTGGAGAAAAAGCAAACTACTCTCCCACTCAAAGACCACAAAACACCTCCCATACCCGCTGGCCCCGGAGCACCCCTAGCGGAGCCATCCACATTAAATTTCAAAACGTTGAGAGGTGGTGGTCTTCATACCTCCTTTTTTCTTTCTTTAACCGGGACTGGATCAATGCAAATTTCCTTTAAATTTAAAAGAATCATAGTGATAGGCTCCTCCGATCATCTCCCGTAGTGTTTAAACCACCAAACAACTCTAAACTTAACCGTGTCAATAGTATGCGTTAAATTAGCCTCAATGCCTTTGAATATGAACTGATTTCTTGTTTCCCAAACTGTCCACACTACTGCAAAGAAAAGCGAACCCCAAGCTCTCCCACTCCTAGCTTTAGGACATAACCCTGACCAACACCACAACCACTCCTTCACTGTTTTGGATGGGCAGCTGAGAACATTCCACTAGCGCATACATTCTACCCAAAGTTTCCATGTCTAAGAGCAGTGCAAGAATAGGTGGTCGACAGTTTCGATGGTACTACTGCAGAACGGGCAGTCCGTGCTTGATAAATGGCCACATCTAAAGCGTTGCATCACCTCCCTTACCATGATCCTACCATGGAACAGCTGCCATACAAACATTTCAACTTTTGGGGGTTCCTTTCCAAATCATGTTGAAATCCGTTGACGAGTCGATCTCGTCCTCCTCAAGAACTCTACGGAAAGAGCCCATCGAGAAGATACCATTTGAATTGAAAATCCAAGCCAAGGTGTCCGAAACCATGCCATACATAGGAATACACTCAAGGAAAAAATGAAGCACTTCCATTGATCTAGTTCTTAATTAAAGAGAGGTCTTCTCAAATCAATCTTCCACACCCATTTGGAACCACACCAAGAACCAAACTCCTTCATCACTCCTTTTTTTGTTATTAGCTAAAGCAAAGATTCTCGGGAAAGCTCTTTGGAGAGGGATAGAATCACACCTCAAATCACTCCAGAGACGAGCTCCATCACCCATACCAACCACCACTTGCATCCCTTCATCCAAAAAGCTCGCCGTTTTAGTTCCTTCCTCAAATAAGGTGCGAACCGAATTCACCAAAAAAGAGCAAGGTGAGCTGCTCGTCCATTCCCATCTCAAGTCTTCTTTTGGCACACCGTATTTTGCACATATTAGCCTCTTCCATAACATATTATTTTTGTTACCAAACCGCCAAACCCATTGGCCAAAAAGCTTTTCTTTTTGTCAAGAATCCTTCCAATCCCAAGGCCCCTTCTCTTCTTACTCTTACAAATCGAATCCCACCCTATCAAATGAGTCTTCCATTTTTCCACCCCATTATCCCAAAAAAAACTACGTTGAAGCTTTTAAGTAAGAGAAGTATAATATGACGTACCATTTTCTTCCTCCAACTGTAAATTCATCGGACCAAAGAACATTGTCTTTTAACTTTGAGAAATTTTTGATTGACCAAGTATAAGTACTTCCCTTTGGTTCCTTAGCCATGGTAAGAGTTTCTTCATTGCTAGAAGAATGTTGAATAACTACAACTTCAGCTCCAAAAACGCAGAAATTATTAACAAGATATTCATTACATGAGTCATTAAATTCGTAAAGAGAAATCAATTGGGCACAACCCTGTTCAGTTCTCAAATTATCAAAATACTTTACAGTTTACTCCTTTGGCATCTGCATGCATGCAAAAATTATAACGATAATTAAATTAAAATACAAAGGAAATTGATTAGGAAAAATGTGTATCTATTAATCATGGAGATATATGTATATATATGTGACACATACCTTGGATGGTCAAGTACTTCTTCGCTTTTTGATTAATCACAAACAATTTCAAGTTGATGCAAATAATCCAATTATTATCTGGAAAATAATTACTTTTATCTATGGCCAAGTGAAGGGAAATATGGTCTTTCATTTCACAGGTCTCGTCTCCGTGTGGGTAGAGAATCAATGTCCTTACACCAAAACACAAATTAATTATGAGTATTTGTAAGAAAAAATTAAAAAGAAGGGCAAAATTAATGAGGATTATTCATAGTACCATTTGTAACCTCCAGCATTAAAAATACCATATTCAAATCTTTTTAACTGTCCAACAAGTGCATTGGACAGTAAAGAGTAAGACTATTTTTAATGTGAAGTGAATTGGTGATCGAAATCTCTTTCCTCTTGCAAAATTTCTCAAAAAATAAATAAATAAACAAAATAAACAAAATAAAGGAAAAGGCTTGGGTGCTGACTGGTCAGCACCCATCTATATTGACCACCCAATGGGGTGTTGCCATGTGGTCAAAACTCTTTCACTTTTTACCATTTTCTCCTTGCTTTGGGTTACGTGGCAACCAACCATTGGTTGGTCAGTATGGCTGGGTGCTAACCAGTTAGCATCCAAGCAGTGTTCTTAAATTAATGGGCATCAAGAAGATGCATGACCATATACTTGATGGCCCAACCAATGATAAATTTATGTGCATTAATGCATCCAAAAACCGATGGAAAATCCATAGCGAAAATTAAAAATCACTATTGAATTATTTTTAAAAGTATTACACTATTATATAAATTCGGGGTTTTTTGGGAAGGGGGAGGACTTGAACCTGCAACATTTACCATTGGACCAGCCCTATCTTGTCAAATTCAATATTGGATTCAGTAGCAAATTTGAATATAATAGTATTTTTATTTGACGAATAATTTTTTGGGCAACAAGATAGAAATATAGAAGTAATTTTATTGAGTACTAACTAGAAAATTGACGAAAAAAATCGAAATAAAAAAGAAAAAGAAAAGGAATAAACATACGATTTGGGTTAGACTTGGCAAAACACTTGAAGTTGATGTAGGCAGAAACGTACGAAAAAGACGATCAACGATAAATGATCAAAAAATCAAAAAGAAATTTTATTCATTAAAGTCTACCTCAAAACTAAAATCTAAGGCCTAAATAAATAGCAAAAGAAATATGATTCCACTGGGATTTTGCATCTCCAAATTTCCTAAACAAAACAGATCCCTAAAACTCCTAAAACAAACGGGAAAGAATCACAAACAAAAAAGATCTTGAATCTCCTAAACGAAAAAGATAAAAAAAAAACTCTAAAACTTGAGAAAATAAGTCCTCGATCAACAATTGAAACGGCCAAATTTGGGCTTGCTACAACCCGTTACGGGAGATGAAATTGTTTGCCCTCGAAGAGGCCCGCGAAGTGTAAGCGACCCAAATATGAAAAATGCTACCGATCCGCATCAGAAGCTTACTAAATGATAAGAAAAAAATTAATTAAGCCAAAGTACTTTTCACCAAATACTTTCGCTTTTAATAGATATGCATAATTACATATTACTATTTATAGGAATTAAACCAAGCCTAACTAGTTTGAGTTCGATGATAATTTGTAATGGTAATCAATTTGTTTTCTAGTCCCGTTAAACCATTGTTAATCAAGTTAGGTTTCTAGTTCAAGTTATAATAGGTTATCTGAAATAGTGATAATTGGTCCCATATTAATAGGCTTGTAAAGTTAATTATTTCAACAACAACAAAAAAAGTTTGAATAGAGTTTTCAACATTAAGAATATGGGTAATGCTATTTATCCAAATAAATTATCCCAAAAATATGTACAATCTTATGTGGCAGTCCAGCTGTTTGTACATATTTTTGGAACATAGTACATATTTGGAACTGTCACATAAGATTGTACATATTTTTAGGACAATTTATTGGGATAAGTAGCATTACCCTAAGAATATTAATCAATAGAATATGAGCCTAATTAAAAATATATTTTGTAAACATAGTTTTTTTTTTCTCTACATTGTTTGTAGGCAAATTCAAAGCATTGAAAAGGAAATAAAGATGGATGGAAAAATAATTTTGAAAATCTAAAACATTTCTAGATTTTTCATTAATTCAAATCACTTATATATATACTAAAAGATACATGTATGATATATATATAAAATAAAATGTACATGAACATAATAATGGATGTAAAAAAATTGATGATTCTTCGTAATGCTAAATAAACCATAAAATTAGCTCAAAAACAACAAGAAGTTGCAAATGGGTGTGACAAATGATTTGTTCTAACTATCCTATTTACCTCATGTCATCATCTTATGTTTCATTTATCATAAGAACAAATTAATTCTTGTCACATCATATGATATGATTTTTCACTAAATTTAGATAACCCAAAAAATTAGTCCAAAAACCGATGTAGCAAGTGATTTGTTCTTATCCGGTCATTTACCACATCATCCTATATATATATATATTTAAAGGCTATTAGAGGCTACAAAAAGCAGCACAAAAGCAAACGAGAACAAAAGAGCAAACCAAAGCAGAGAGCCAACAACCTGGCAAACCCACAACAAGCAAAAAAGACAGGGCACAAACTGAAAAAATGACAGAAAAACAGAGCTAAGAAACGCATGACATCAAACATCACTCCAAGTTAAAATATCCCTCCCACCCCTAGATCCACATTTTGCCAACATATCTGCAAAAGAATTAGAAGCCTCGAGCAATAAACAACGCATGCTTGGCCAAGACTGATGAGTAAGGTGAAATTAAATCACTTGAAACATCATTTATGCTGAATTTTGGAAACTAGTTTTTAATATCATCACATCAGTATTTTGTATCAAATAACATTTGTATTTTATATCATTTCATTCAACACTGCTGTGATTATAGCTAGCATTATTTTAACACAAAATCTCAAACCATAAAATATATCAATACGGGCATGTAAGGAAACACAATCTTATTGATTATTATTAAATTTACAAACCAGATTTGATAGCTCATGAATTGAAGATAAAATATATCTGGCTTTACTCCCAAGTACCAACACAAAAATAAATCACATCGCAATTGCCTATGGTCGGACCTTAGTGATAGAAATTACATCAAATTCTACTTCAACAATTAAAGTATCATCGCTAAGGTATCCATTGTTGGGTTCATGTAATTCCTTTATCGAAATAAAATTTGAGAAACCCCAATCCTGGTTCGAATCAAACCAATGTGAAACTACAAAAAAATAGTTTAATGTTACACATAATTGCTCAAGTAAACTGAATATCAAAATTAAAACATTTGTAACGGGAAAAAGTTTCATTAGTGATTCACCTTGTTTTTCAACCTTTTTAAGCCGAGAATGATCTACTATTCGTAGCTTGTATTCTGCATACACTTTTCTTTCAGGTGTAACACTTTTCATATCAGATAGCCATATGTAAAGAGACAGTGATTTTCCCATATCAGATTTAATTCCCTTGGGAAAAAGTTTTAAATTCCTGGAATCAACATAAGATAAAAGAATAACTACTTAGTTAATATATATATATATCAAGATAAACATTGTTATGTAAGAGGTGTAATATGTACATACCATTTGTTTCCTCCAACTGTAAATTCATCGGAATACTGTAAATTATCGTCTAACTTTGAGAAATTTTTGATCGACCAAGTATAAGTTCTTCCATTTGGTTCCTTAACCATGGTAAGAGTTTCTTCATTGCCAGAAGAAGGTTGAATAACAAAAACTTCAACTCCAAAAACACAGCAGTCATTAACAAGATATCCATTACATGGGTCATTCAATTCTTCAAGAGAAATCAGTTGGGCACAACCATGTTCATTTCTCAAATTATCAAAGTACTTTAATGCTCCTTTAGCTTCTGCATGCACATATAATGATAAATTAAATATATGTGATGATTTTGTTTGTTACAAAGGAAAGTGATTAGAAAAATCATGTATTTGTCAAAAAAGCATTATATATATATGTATATATGTGTGTGTGTGATATATGTGTGTGAAAGTGATTACAAAGGAAAAGGAAAGTGATTAGAAAAATCATGTATTTGTCAAAAAAGCATTATATATATATGTGTGTGATACATGTGTGTGAAAGTGATTAGAAAAATCATGTATTTGTCAAAAAAGCATTATGTGTGTGTAATTACCTTGGATGGTCAAGTACTGTGTGTGTAATTACCTTGGATGGTCAAGTACTTCTTCGTTTTCTGATTAAGTACGAAAAATTTCAAGTAAGCACAAACAATCCAATTATTATTAGGGAAAGAACTACTTTCATCTATGGCCACGTTAAGGGAAATACTGCCTTTCCCTTCACCTTCACAGGTGTTGTCTCCATGTGGGTATAGAATCAATTTCCTAACACCAACACACCGATTAATTATATGAGCAATAATTGGAAGAATTTTTTATTTTTTTTTATTTTGAAAAAAGGCAACGAGCATTTCAACATACCACTTGTAACCTTTAACATCAAAAATGCCAGATTCATATCTTTTCCCATGTCCATGAGGTGCATTCGCTAGTAAAGAGTACGACTCTATTTTTAATGTGAAGTGAGCTGGACCAAAATCTCTTTCATCGCGTAAAGTTTCTAGAAAATATTAAGAAAACAAAACCATATATAGAATATAAAAAATTAATCCCAATGAGGTAAACAAAACCACAGGAAAAATAAATTAGTTCATCAAAAAATTGATGGAAAAATCCATAGCAAAGTAGAAATTCTAAAGCGAAGAAAAATAAACATACCATTTGGGCTAGACATTGCAAAACACTACTTGAATTTGAATCCTGAAAATAACAAAAGATTAGAAAAAATATATATGAATAGAGTTAAGGAAAATTTTACCAAGTTGGCTTTTGATAGATATTAGAGGGAATCAAGTTATATAGGAAGGGAATTAGGAAAGGAACTTGATTCCTTAGGTAGGCAGTGGAATTAAATTCTATTTCCATCAGTAGCTTAATTCTTAATTCTTGTGTGCCACTCACATAATTTGATTCCAAACTAATTTTTAGACTTGGCAGAATTACATCCAACCCACTAATTCGACTTAAATCCACTCGTTAAAAACGGTTATGGATCTAGCTTTATTGGATCAGGTTATTAAAACCCAAAAATAATTCGTTGGGTTTAGGTTTATCTCTCAAAACCCATTAAACTCATGACCCATCCATTAAGTTTAATAATAACATTATAATTATTTTAAATCCAATTTGTACCTGCAAAATGAAACCCTACATTTCCTAAATTGATTAATAAAAATGTTTGGAAATGCCAAAATATCCTAAATTGATTAAGAAAAAAGTTTGGAAACCCTAAAATTTTCTAAATTCATTAGTAAAAAAAGTTTGTAAACCCTAAACAACTAACCTATAAATCAATAAATAAATAAAAAATCAATTCTTCTCTTATGGCATAGTGATAAATATTGATATTTTGGTAAGTTTTATCCATCAATTATCACCATTCATTAAGGTATGATTGTTTATGTGACGAATATGAATATTTCATCATTAATTCATTATACCATAACTTTTTTTTTTTTTCAAGTATTACATTTACAACTATTACGATAGGACTATCGGGACCTGCTAAAATTAGACAATACATGTGCTCGGATAACTACTTTCACCAACCAGGAAAAAACTCCCACAATAAATATAAAGAACAGTTTTTTTTTTTTTGCAAGAGTCAAAATAATTATTTATAATTTTGAGTTTGATCAATATTAGTAAAATCGAACATTTATTTCGTGGCAATCCATGTTTCCATAATTTGATTCACTTAAAAGTAAATTTCTAATGCATGTACCGATTTATAAATTTGTATCATAAATAAAAAAAAATTGGAATTAACTATTAAATTTGTAATAAAAAGTTTTAAAAGTGGCATTTTTGATGACAAGATGAGGTTTGTCTAGTGTTTACCTTCACACCTACACTATGAGGTAACCTCGAATTTATGTAATTGTTCAAAAAAAAAAAAAGTGGCATTTTTTATTATAACAAATCAAAAATTTGGATTGAAATCATGTCCCTTTCTTGGGCTGATCACATATCAAAAATTACTAAGATTATGCATTTACCACCGTCCAATATGACTTTGTGGTAAGAGAATTAGGAGGCAAAAAACTTTTAAAGTGTGTTGTAAGATTTTGTCTTTCATCTAGATCAAAAAATCGGATTGAAAGTTTTATTTTAAAAAATAGAAAATATTAAAAAAAAAAAAATGAGAAGAAACTTTGTTTTTTGAACTGCTTCATAGTATTGAACAAAAGAACGAAGGCAAGTGTCCTACAAAGAGAGCCAAAGCACAAGCAAGCAAAACAACTAGGAGACCCCATAACAAGAAACAAGAGACCAACAACAAAGCACCCACACTTGAGCACAAAACCAAAAAGAAACAAAAAAACAGAGCAACAACAACATACGAACAGGGCAATCGACCCCTGTTGACTCCCGCACAAGATAAAATAGCAGGCCACAGCACCAGAGCAATAGAGAAACGCCTACAATCACAAACAACCTCAAAAAATGAGAAGAAACTCACTTGCTGTTTTCTCAGGAAATTGAAATCTGAGCTGGAACGTTACAATGTGTTAGGATTTGAGTTTTGTTATTTACATTAGATGTTACAATTTATTTATATAGGTGTTGGAGAGTATAACTTGTTGGATTGGTTTTTGTTTTGTTTTTTTATTAAGGAATCCATAATCCTTTACTTGTTAGAGTAACTTTTCAGAATTTGATCAAGGAATCAAACCACTGTTGAAATAAGAGTGTGCTTTTCTACTACTCCAAGAATTTGTTTTAATATTAAAAGCTATATTGAGTTTTTTTTTTTTTTTTTAAACGAAAAAATTAAGAAAATTATTTTATTTTTACTGTGAGAACTGAGAAGCTCAGAATTTGGGGTTTTTCCTAATAAACTCTTCTTAGGGATCCATTTTTGGTTATAACATTAGCCAATAACAAATCAAAATTTTGGATTGAAGTCATGTCCATCTTCGTGCTGGTCACAAATCAAAATTTTGGATTCTTCGCAACAATATTATTAATATCCAATCCCATGGCAAAAAATAATAATTTAAATTTGGTGCTCACTCTGATACCTATCTATATATCGTAGTGACAAAATGAGGTTAGTTCAGTGACAGACCGACAATGATATATCTCTCACACAAACACCATGAGGTTATGGGTTTGAGTCGTGTCCTCTCTCCCAAAATAGTGAATTATTGTAATATTTCCAACAACAAAAAAGTAATAAGTAAAAAAAAAAAAAAAGTTTTAATAGTTGAATTGAACACACGCACTATAGCATAAATCTCAAACTATGAAATACATCAATACCAATAGATTTGATAGAGTATCTGCTCATGAAAAGAAGAATCATGAAATTGTAAAATACATCAATACGACTTATACGAGTATCAGCTCATGAATTGAAGAAAAATATCTGCTTTGACTCCCAAGTAGTGGTGGCCACGGTTCTAGTTGAACTGTCGGTTTTGTCCGCGGTTTAACTGGAACCGTACAGACCGAATCGGAACCAAAACCGTGCACTGAAACTGTCGGTTTGAAAACCGGTCCTTACGGTTTCGGTTTCGAGACCAAAACCGACAGTTTAATCGACGGTTTTGTCCGCAGTTAAACCGTCGGTTTTAAATAAATAAATAAATAAATAATTCAACCAACAGACGTTGTCACGTGGTAGGACATTTAAAAAAACAACTGTTGATTGCGACCGTTGGAAAAAAAAATTGACCAATGAGACGTTGCCACGTGGCACAACGTTTGAAAAAAAAAAAAAAAATTGGTCGTTGGGCTCATCAGATGACCGTTATGAGTCTTTTGATGCCTAACCCAACGGCGACCTATGTTTTTTTTTTCACCCCTTAAGTTTTTTTATTTGCAAAGCCACCCCTTTCTACTATACTATAAATACCAACCCCCCCCCCCCCCCCCCCCCCCCCCCCCCCCCCCCCCCCCCCCCCCCACACACACACACACACACACACACACACACTTCATTTTTCTTCACACCACTCTCATTCTCTCAATCTCAAATCCTCAATTCTCTCTACATTTACAATTTTATTTAATTTTCATTTCATATATAAATTATTTATTCTATTTTTTTCTAGCATATATTTTTTCAATCATCAAATTGATTTACAATATTTATTTCTTCTATTTTTGACCATCATAAAAAAAATTTCACCACTATTATTTCAACAATATATTTTTTTCAATCGTATATTTTATTTTTACTTGCTTACCACTCTTATTCCAACAATATTTTTTTTTCAATCATCTTTTTTTTTTTTTTACTTTGTTACCACTATTATTCCAACAATATTTTCTTTATATATATCTATATTTTTTTATTATTAATTTTTCAATGGCAAGTGGGGGAGATGGTTCAAGAAATGTGAATAGAGGAAAGAGTCCAATGCAAAACTTGTTGGAACACATTGGTGATGCTGTCACTTACAACGATGTGACTTTTCACCAGTTCCTTCAAGATCGATTTGGATTCGATCACCCTTCTAGTCCTAATCCCCCTCTAATAATTCCCAAGTTCGACGGACTCGACCCCGCTCACAATACCCCCAATACTAATGAAAATCTATCTAACCGGCACCCCCCCCCCCTGGATGATTTTTTTGTAGGTGAAGGTGGATGATTTTTTTGCAGGTGAAGGTGAAGAAGAAAAGCCGATGAAGTCCGAACTCTTCAGAGTGCATATGAAGAAAACTAAGTTAGATGATGGATTTTTCCAAATCCAATGCAATTACTGCACCAAATCATACAAGGTTGGAAGAAACTTCGGATATGGCACGTTCTGGACCCATATAAGAAGAAATCACCCGTCCGAATATGCGATGGCGAATAACCAAGCCCAAATCTCTAGGTACGCAACCCCTTCTAATCAATTATTTCATTACACGTCTGAAAAAAATAGAGAACAATTAGCATTAATGGTTGCAACTGAACACTTACCTTTTGGTTTTGGTGAAAAAGTAGGTTTTGTTAATTATTGTCAAAATGCATTAAATCTTGCAATGCAACGTGTTCCTAGATCCACTCTCACACATACACTAAATGCCATTTACAAAAAAGAAAAAAACATATTGAAAACATTTTTTTCTCAATTTGAAGGTTGCGTTTACGTATGTGCCGACATATGGATCGACAATTTTGGTAGTCATTCATATTTGGGTGTCACATGTCATTATATGGACAATAACTGGGACATGCAAAAAAGAATTCTTGCATTTCATTTTTTCGATTACTTGCATTCAGCTCAAAATATTTTTCAACTCCTTAAAATCATTTTTCAAGAGTATAATATCCTAAACAAAATTTTTGCTATTGGCTTTGATAATGCTGCAAGTAATACCGTATCTATTCCTATGTTACAGGATTTGTGTAATCTCTATTTTGGGGGTCAATTATTTTATCAACGTTATGCATGCCATGTTTTAAATTTGTGTGTTCAAGCTGGATTAACAGAGCTTTCTGCTTTTATTAGACCAATTAAAGATAGTATTAACTATATCTGGAGGCATAACAAAACCCAGAAACAATGGTTAAAATATTGCTCTTAGAATAATATGCATCCCAAAAAAATTTCTCGAGATATTACCACTCGTTGGAATTCAACTTATAAGTTGCTTAGTGAAAGTGTTGAATATAAAGATTTATTAGTTTCTTTTATTAATTATAATGTTCCTTCAATTTCTCTTCAATTGAACCATTGGGATGTATGTATAAAAATTCTTGAATTGTTACGTGTTTTTAATAATGCTACCAATGCTTTATATGGTGTTTACTATCCCATTACTCATTTATTTCTTATTCAAAGTGTTAATATTGCTGGTGCATTTAGTGATTATGAATTGGATGTTCACTTGAGTCCATGTGTTGCTGCTATGAAAACAAAATGAGTTTCGTATTATGGGGATATTCCAAATATTTACTTGTTTGCACCGTGTTTTGATCCACGCTTTAAATTAGAATGTTTGCAGGAATATTTAGCTCATTATTACAAATGTTTAGGATTAGAAGTTGATGTTATTCATTGTTGTGATTCTGTTAAGACTTTGCTTTATGAATTATACGATGAATATCTTAGAATGTATGGTCAGTCTTTGAACGTGCCGGTTTCATAACCCCAACCCACATCTGGTGGTAGTAGTTCTTCCACAAAATTTTAATTAAGGGGTTTAGGGGATCAACCGTTTTCCCAAAGATACAAAAAATTACGAACATCTTCTTCATCCTCATTTGTCTCTGAGCTTGACCGGTATTTAGAAGACACTCATAAATTTTCAAATGAAGAATTTAGTCTCCAGGTTTGGTGGAAGAGTCATCAACATGATTATCCAATTTTGGCTATTATTGCCAAACAAATTCTTGGAACGCCAGTTTCTACCGTTGCTGTGGAACAAGAATTTAGTGCAAGTGGAAATATTTTGGACCCAAGACGGTCGGCTATGTCTCCACAATCACTTGAAATCAAGGCGTGTTTTGATGATTGGACAAAGGCAAAATATAGACAACAAGAACTCCAGTCGGAGATAGTGAATGACTTTTTCGAAGATGACGGGAACGGAAGGCAGCGAATAGATTCCGTTCCAACTTCCAACCTCCAACACCGAGCAACTAATTAAAGGTAAAAGAACTATGTGACCTTTGATTCCTCTACATTGGTGGAGGATATGTAGGCAACTTAATTGTGGTAAAAAATTAAGTGCAAGGCTGGTATTTTTTTTATTTTTTTATTTTTTATTTTATTTTATTTTTTTTAATTTTAACTTTGTTACATTGTAATATTGTATATTTGAATTCAAGCCTTCAAGGCCAATTTGTAATTTTTTATTATTTTTTTATGAAATTGTAAAGTTGTATTTATTAATAAATGTCAATTTCTTTTCTTTTAAACATTGTGAAATACTTAAATACTTCAATGAAAATGTTTGTAAATGTTTTTTTATTTACAACTTTATGATTTTATATTTAATAAATATAAGATTTTATTATTATTTGTTAAAAAAAACCGAATCCGAAACCGAAAAACCGCCGGTTAGAAACCGGTCACCAAACCGAATTTCCGGTTTCGGTTTTGGTTTTGGTTTTGGTTTTGGTTTTGGTTTTGGTTTTGGTTTTGGGGGGCAACCAAACCGAAACCATTGGTTTCAGTCCGAAACCGAACCGTGGCCACCACTACTCCCAAGTCCCAATGAAATATAAATCACACTAAAATTGTCTATGGTCGGACCTTAGTCATAGAAGTTACATTAAATTCTACTTCTACAATTTAAGTATCATCTTTAAAGTATCCATTGCCAGGTTCATGATATTTCCAAAGTGAAATAAAATTTGCGAAATACCAACCTCATCCGAATCAAACCGATGTGAATTGCTCAAGTAAATTGAATATCGAAAATAAAACAAGTGTAAATCAAAATTTGTCATGAGAGAGTGGTTCACCTTGTTTTTCAACATCTTTAAGCCAAGAATGATTTAATATTCGCTGCTTGTATTCCGCATACACTTTTCTTGTACTAGGAATAACACTTTTCCAATCAGCAAGCAATAAGTAAAGAGATAGTTTGGCTGTCTCCAAAAACAAATTTACTGGAAGATTTAATTTCCTGGAATCAGCATAACATTGTTAATATAACAAGCTAAACATGGTTGTGCATGAGAAATGTAATTGTATGTACCATTCCCTTCCTCCAACTGTAAATTCATAAGAGTACTGACAATTGTCATTAAACTTTGAGAAATTTTTGATCGACCAAATATGAGTTCTTCTCTTTGGTTCCTTAACCATCGAAAGAGTTTCTTCATAGCTAGAAGAAAGTTGAATAATGGCAACTTCAGCTCCAAAAAAGCAGCAGTTATCAACAAGATATCCATTTCTGGGGTCATTAAATTCATCAAGGGAAAACAATTGAGTACAACCATTTTCAGTTCTCAATTTATCAAAATACTTTAGTGCTCCTTTAGCATCTACAAAAAAAATAAAATAAAATAAAATAAAATAAAATAAAAAATAGAAAAAATGTGTATTTGTCAAAAATGCAAGAGATAACATGTTACCTTGGATGGTCAAATACTTTTTCGTTTTCTGATTAAGCACATACAATTTCAAGATAACACATGCAATCCATATGTCACTAAGGAAATCAGAAAAAGAAAACTTGCGATCACTACCAAAAAAACAAATTATGCAAAAGATGAGTGTACTACTTCGATTTTGAAAAAAAAAAAATAGAAGAGAATGCTAATATCTAATTTTTAGAAACATTGAGAACCTAATTTTATATTATATAATAGAATACTTAAAATAATAATAATAATAATAAAATCTTATTTTCTTTTAACAAATGTCATAGAAGAGTCCCTGGAGAAACGAGCACCAAAAGCATAGGAAATGGGGACAAAATCATATATTGAAATGGTACGATCAGATACCAATTTTGAAAAATAAAGATGCAATATAAGAAGTTTGATATTATTATTCTGTTGAGACATTACAACAGTGTATTATATATAACGGATCAAGAATACTTTAGAATTCTAAAATTTACAATAAAGGACCTTTCTACATGATCTAGAACCATCCAGCCAATTGTATTGCAACATGTGCTGACGACTAACCATCCAGCCAACTCAATGCTTCAAATGAAAGATGGTCCATCAGCTCTCCGTGTTGCGTGTTTGATGTATTCAAAACTTATTTCAAGTGAGCTTCGGGCCTTCGGCCTTCAATACCCTTCTTGAACTTCACTCCCGACCCACGTAAATTTCGTTGCTTCTGATCTTGTGGACAGAAATCCATCAACAGAAAGTAACTTCTCAAATCGGTGAAATGTTGAATTTTGTAGGGTTGAATTTGATCGTTTGGTTTTGGAAAGACACCATCTTTGGGATTGAAGAAAGAAGACAAAGCATGGATGTGATAAAAGATAGTGGGTCAACAACTAATAAAAGTGAGTCTACTAAAATCGGTTGTCTGGAAAAGAGAGGGAGCAAGTGTAGCAATGATGTTGGTAAGAAGTGTATTAGTGAAAGTTTGGGTTGTAGTAAAGAGCATTAGGGTCTTTGGTTCTCAAGATGGGTCAAGCGGGGGAGTTGCGGTTTCGGGTGATCAAGTTGTTTTTATTAATTTTGTTAAGGACAAAGGGGTGTTAGGTTCCGGTTTAAGTTCCATGGGAAGTGGTTCAGCTATTGATCTTTTTGTTGATTTAGGGGACTTGGAACCTTTTTTTCAGAATGGGAAGGCGGGGGCTAGTATAGCTAGACAGAAAGATGATGGCAAAGGCTAGTCACAATTGGTGTCTTTAGTGTTGTCCTGTTCTTTGCTTTTGGTTTTCCTGGGTGCTGCGTTGTCAGCTTGTTGCTTGTGTTCTGTGGCCTTCTTGGCCTTTTATGAATAAAATTGCTGTTCAAAAAAAAAAAAAAATCTTTGGGATTGAAGAAAAACTGGTGACTAATAATCAAGAACGGATAATCTTCTTTGGTAAAATTGTGGAAGGCTCCTTTTTCATATAATTTTTTGAGAACAAAGTATTCAACTTCAAATCTACCATCAAATGGCTACAAAGATCCTTTAAATAGGATTAAAGCAATGCAAAGAAAGGAAATAAATCAAAATTGAAACAAATCAAAATCATCCAACAATTAGGCTAAAAATCATCCCCCAATTGAGCTTCTCAAATTAATCAAAATCTCAAAGATTGTGTCAATCTTAATGATTTTAATTAATTAGAAAGATACTATCAAATCATTAAAATATTGTGATATTATAATAATTTGAATCCTACTTTTCCATCAAACTTAGAGCCATCGTAACCACACGATCTTCATCATTAATGATGCAGCACCGGAATGGGTGATCAAGCCCTGTTTTTTTTATTTTAACAGCAAATTTATTTTAAAAGGTCAAGAGGCAACAACACACAAGAAGAAGCACAAGCAGACCACACAGCAACAAGAACACCAAACCCACAAAAAAGACACCAAAAACATGAGCAGAAAAACAGAGAGAGCATCTGTGTTGTATATAAAAAGTTCCCAAAGATCTTCGCAAAATAAATGAAGAGACTTACACTCCTCAGATAATTTCAATTGGCTCTTTTCATCATGCTAAAACAGAATTGACTGAAATGGAGACACAAAAATTAAGGTCACCGTACTAAATTAATTAATAACAGGAAGATCGAATACTTTCTCCTCCAAGTCTTTGAAATTAACTACAGCCTACAGGAATGGTGGTGGATGAAGTTCTTATTTAGGTTAAAAGTTTCCAATCAATCATCACTAAAGGCAAATGGGTACGTAGTTGCATTTTGTCATTGAAGTAGATACAATCTTGTAAAAAAATGGTAGATGGAGGAGATTTCTTGCTAATTACAACATAAATGTACTACAATTATTCTAAACCGGAAAGTCCAGATTGCTTGTCTATAATTACTCCAAATCTCTGCTATACCACAGAATGATTTGCTTTCCTTTAATAAATCTGTCATTCCAAATTTTGATTTCAAAGTCATATTGACAATTCATGACCTCAAATGAATCAATCAATGTTATCCGATAGTGATCCTTGAATTTATTTATTTATTTTGCAATTGAGATGCAGACACAAAAAGAGGTAGATAAAAGAAGACTTGTATATAAAAAGACTGATAATATATAATAAACAAAGTTGGGGATTGAAAGCAATTGAAATATGTCAAGTTGATCTGTTAGATGTTTTTGTCCTTGTGCAGGATGGCAATGAAGAAATGAAAATGGAAGTCATTCTTATGAGAATATATACCAGACTTATTTTCAATTTCAACAATATTATTATTGATTCAATTTATACTGTGCAAATGGTTGAGAAAATTTGACTATTATCTCCACAGTTGATTTATTAAAGATGAGTAACTATCTGTCTTCAACTCCCAATTCTATTCAAAGGGCCAACCAGGCCAAGGCAACAGAGCCACACTACAACACAGGACAGCAAGAAAGGCAGCCAGCCAACAAAGCAGAGGCACACAGCAAAGAAAAAAGCAAAACAACCAAACGCAGAACAAGCCAAACAACAAACAGAGCAACCACACAAGAAAACAGACGAAAGCAATAACAGCCAAAAAACACAAAAACCACTAGGGGAAAACGAACAGGCCAGCAACACAGAACCTCCACCGCAAGAGACCACCAGAGAAAACCAACAGGCCAGCATTACTGGATTCTCCATTCAAGCCTATCCTCCTCACCACTAGAACCCTTCTTAGGCAAGAATGTCGGCCTCTGAATTTGTCTCCCTTGATTTGAAAATCACAGTCCACCCTTCAAATTGCTGCAGATGCTCTCTGATATCATATATGATATTAATGAGCTTCAAGTTCCCAATAACTGAAGCGTTATTGATCCAAGAAACCGCCATCAAAGAGTCACTCGCAAATTCAATATTACGACCAGTTAGGAGATGATTCGAGGCACAAAGCACACAAGCTTTGTGAATCGCCATTACCTCATCTGCATTAGAATCATGAGAGCCCACAAAGGCAGAAAAAAGACAGAATCCTCCCTTGAGAATTACCAAGGACACCACCAAATGCCTGTCGGGCCTGGTTTCCCTCTGGTTGTTCCATCCACATTAAATTTCAGATTGTTACCGGTTGGAGGATACCAAATCTCAGGTGTCAATTTCCTGGAAATAGCTTTAGAAACGCAGCTCTCCTTAACATTCAGCAACATATAAGAAACAGAGTCTTTGCTTCCTTTACCAAAAGACTTGAACAAATAGTTCAATCTTAATATATAAAGTAGACTTCCATCAATATATAAAACTTCAAGATTTACAATTTGATACCAATCTCATTGAACCCTAAAATGCAACAAGAATACCAATCTAAATCTAAACTCAAATTGGGCGGGTCACAGTCGTGTTAAGTACAACACAACACCTTCAAAACTTGTCGAAATCCGAAAAACGATGGCCAAAACACTCCTTGAATGAATCTAAACCGCATCACGAACCTTACAAGAATTAGGTGTTATTGATTTCAAACACAGGCCTGGAAACAAGTTATCGAGTTGTCTTTGCACATTCTTCGGTGTCTTCTTGGGTCTTGCCATCGGCTTCGACCCAGTAATGGCTAGTATATCGGCCTCAATTTCCTCTTTAGTAAGAGCAATCAAGAAGCTTGATCTCTTCCTCTTCTCCATCGTCTTCTTCTCTGCATCAAACCCTAACCCTAACTCTAACTGAGCCGACTCTTGAGACGGCAGCTGAGCCTGGACTGGTGCGCTTGCACTTGTGTGATCTTGATCTTTTCTTGACGACCTCAGGCTCCAAGGCTTGATCTGATTTGAAGAATACCCACCGTCAGAGGCAACTAGGGTTTGGGTTTGAACCTGTGCTGCATGATCATCAGTCTTGCTCTCCTTTTTTATACGGAACTTGATCTTGAGCTTTGGTTTAGGATTACCCAATGCCGCTGATAATTCTTTCTTCTCCGAAGACTCCACCGCAACACGATTTTGAGAAGCTGTTGATTGATTATCTTCTTCTTGAGATGGCATTGGTTTCTGGGTGGTGCTCCATTTCATGAAGCTGCTGAGGATGGAAAAGTTTTCGTGGAAAGGCTGTGAATGTGATGGCAATAAAACTTTGGAAGCCATTGTTGCCATTGTTGTTGAGTTTTTTTTCTAAAAAAAACATTTGAGGAAAGGTCGCGAGTTTAATTTAATATAAGAAGTTGATGAATTTGTATAGGCTTCAAATTCTACTCTAAAAAGGGTTCCTATTTTCAATCAAAAAAAAAATCTATTTTTGTACGTGTTGATTTTGACCCAAGAAAGATACTTTTTTTTTTTTGAAAGGCAAGGACAATTTTAATAAAGGGACAAAGCCCAGCAGGAACTGAACAACAAAAGCCAAGCAAGGCACAACCGACCACTGGACCCGAGCAAGGACCCAAAAGCAACAACCAAAGCAAAACCCATCACAAACTACTGCCCAAAACCCCTAAAGAAAAAACAACAAACACCCAAGAGAGACCAACAACAACAGAAAAACAGCCCCAACGAACCAAACATAACAGAGAAACAGCCCCAACGAACCAACATACAACAGAAAAACAGACCAAAACAAACAAGAGCCTGAACAAAACCAAACCGACACCAGACGAGCACCTCACTTTGAAGACTTGTGAATGAGCACCAATCTTCTCACTAGATCCCGAAACCTATTATCATTGACCTCATCCCTTCTTGCAATAATCTCTATCAACTCCTTTTTTTTCCCGTAGAAGTTGCAACCTAGGGCCATACCCTTTTCAAGAACTTTCGCGACTTCATCCTTTAGATTCCGCTCCACATTGTTGATGAGCTCAGGTTACACTGCTTCATTTTATCACAAACCCTCGAACTCCTTAGAATCATATTGTGCCTTTTCTTTGAAACACTACTTTTCCTTCCTTTTCTTTTATCCGGGGAACCGGCGGTTCATTAACGGCTCTTGGATAATTACAACAACCACCCCTCAATTCAAATTTTTTTTTTTGAAAATAAAAATTTGAATTCTGATGGGCTCTAACAGGCCGACCTGTAAGGGCCCGTCCTGAGCATGGCTTGGCACGCCCCCGCACAGGCCTAATGAGCCTAGCCGGCCTGTTCGAATAATATCTTTATATACAGGATGATGAACAAATAAAGGGCTCTCTATTGCTCTTGTAAATGTAAATGTAGACACACTTGTTATACGTAAATCAATGGTTAATATAATATTACTATTTTTATATAGCTTTTGGTCAACTTACCTGTAAATGAAGTAATATAATATTAATATTTTTATATAGCTTTTGGTCAACTTACCTGTAAATTAAGTGAGCTCATCGCAAAACTAAACCCATGTATAAATTGTAAGCTAAAACCCAAATCACAAGTGTTTCAAGTATTATGTCGAAGACTAATTTTAGAAAAGAAATAAAGTAATAAGCCTCTCTCATCGTAATTTTGTTTTCCATGGAGAATATAAGAAGCCAAGTCGTGTTATAAATATATTGGCTATTTAAATCAGCTCAAATCACATTTCCATTAGGGATGATAAAATTATTCACGGATAGCCGGCAAGGAACTTAATATCGATATCAATATCGGACTTCTAAATTTACGGATATTTCAGAGATATTATCGATATCGGTGGATATTCTGTCAAAAATTAAAAAAAATGATGGATAATTACATCTAAAGTTAGATTTTTTTTATGAAATTTTAGGGCAAGCTTAAACAAGTAATTATACAAATGAATCATATTTCAACGATAAATTAGTATAGTTACGAGTTTATTATAAATTATAACATAGATAGAGTCTGTATATAATTTTTAAAATTGAGTATTTAATGGAATAATATTTTGTTTCACTTTTACAATATTATATACAATATAAAGAGATTAAATATTTAATAAATAAAATTATCATTAAAATATACATATAGTTCCACACTTCCAAGATTATATCATAAATCATAATTCATACATAATAATACATTGCGTGTTTGAAATTTAAAACCAAAATGAATTCCTTGCTGGTTCAAATACATAAGATATATTTCTATCTTGATTTGAACAATAATTTTCCTAAGAAAACGTGCTTGCATAGTTTTCAATGTAGTTTTTAATATAACACATGTATGTTGCTTGATCTCTTCCAACTGATCCATGAATTGGGTAGTTTGGATTTACCTAACTTGATGGATATTGTTGATCTGCATATTGGAGGCAGAGTATTTGTGTTTCAGTTATAGCAAACCTCTGTTAATAATCTTTACATTGTATATTTGAATTTCTATTGTATAGTTATCTTAAGGTGGTTCAATATTATTAGGAGTCTTAGGTTCGTAGGACTCATCATACTGCTGTATATATTCATACTGTTATCAATGGAAAAGTGTGTGGAAATTCTGCACTAAATCTCTCTTTGTTTATATGGTATCAGAGCATATGATTCTCTCCTAGAAACTCAATTTCTTCTCTTCTCTCCTCTTTGTTCAGATCAATGACAACAAACCCAGACTCCACGACAATGAACCCAGATTCCACGCCAGATACCAATTCCTCTCCATCAACTCCCACAATTGTCAACATCACACCAGCAACTTCGACAGCAGTTCGCTCCAATGAGTTTCATCTCATCACCATCAACATCGCTGCTCAGGCTCCTCTCAAACTCACCGCCAGTAATTACATGTCCTGGAAAATTCAATTTCAGACTCTTTTCATTGGATATGACCTTCTCGGCTATATCGATGGCTCGAAGCCATGCCCGGCAGCCAACTTCACTATCAATGGTGTCACAACTCCGAATCCAGCGTATCCTATTTGGATTCGCCAAGATCAGCTCATCCTGAATGCGATAATTGGTTCCCTGTCTCCGACGATTATCTTCTTTGTTGCCAGAGCCAAAACATCTATGGAGGCGTGGACTATATTGGCTAACACATACGCCAAACCGTCTCGTGGACGCATCAAACAAATCAAGGCTCTTCTCAAACACTCCACGAAAGGTACACAAAATATCACTGATTTTCTTCACTCTGTTAAGGCTCGTGCAGATGAACTGGCTTTACTTGGTGCTCCGGTGGATGATGAGGATCTCACTGAGAGGATCCTAGATGAACTTGATGATGATTATAAGGAGTTGGTTCGTGCGGTTCAAGCTCGAGACAATCCCATCACGTTTGATGAGCTTCATGAAAAACTACTGTCATTCGAAGCCTCCCTGCAGAATGGTAAGAAGGAGTCAGCTGCTTTTCCAGCCACGGCCAACCCCACACATCGGACATTCGGACCAACACATCTTGGCGTCCACAGCACAACCACAATACTCCACAGCACAGCAATAATAATTGGCGATCACACTCCACCAATAATTAGCGTCCACCACTCAACCACAGCAACCGGTCACCATCTCTCAACAATTCAGGCCTTTCCAACCATGGCAATCAGACTCCACGCCCCTATCTTGGCCGCTGCCAGGTGTGTGGAGTGCAAGGCCACACGGCCAAGCGATGCTCTTCTTTCCAAATGGTGCCAATCCATCCGGGTTCAGCCCCACCGAATGGTCCTCCTCCAATGTCTTGGCAACCGAGAGCCAACTATGCTGCTAATGTGTCCTCCAATAACCCTTCATGGCTGCTTGACAGTGGTGCTTCTCATCAAGTCACAGCTGATCTGAATAACCTCTCCCTGCATGCACCATACAGTGGCTCTGATGATGTTATGATTGGTGATGGCACCGGTCTCCCCATCACAAATACTGGTTCCACTTCTCTTTGCACTCAAAATAAGACATTTAAATTAAATGATGTTCTATGTGTGCCTGATATGAAAAAGAATTTGATTTCAATTTCACAATTTTGTTCTACTAATGATGTTTCGGTTGAGTTCTTATTGATCGGACCATATTTACACCTATTTGAGGTCCCCATCTCCTATTTTTTGTACTCGTTTTTTAGCGTATTTTTGTATATAATGTATTTTTGTGAGCCTTGTGTAGGTTATTCACCATAAACAAGGTATTTGAGCTTAATTGATGAGTTTTGGAAGTTATTTGGACTGAAATGGTAATAGCTCTTGCAGTACACCTATATTTCGGGGGCCATATCTTTCTCCTCAGAATGAACTAGGTTTCTTACTACCTATGGTTGGAAAGCCCCGGCTGTCCTCTTTCTAACGGTTTTTACAGATCACGATTCCGATAATTCTAGAGAGAGTTATGCTTGTTTCCGTAACGGTGCGCGATGCTGAAAACCACTGAAGAATTCCAGAGAATGGGCGCTGTACGGTCGCTGTACAAAAGGGCTGTACGTACAGCGCCCTGGGCATAAATTTCACGATTTTTGGCCTATTTTGAAGGGCAATCTTGTCCTTTCACATCCCATTCGTGCCCTAACCTCCCAACTCTTTAAATACCCCCATTTGGGGTCTGAAACAAGAATTTTCACACCTCCCACACCCAAAAACCGAACCTCACACCTTTCTTCATCTTCTCCATCTTCTTCCCCAAATAAGTGAGAGTTTCAAGCTCCCATGGAGGATTTTCCTCCATGGGAGCTCACCATACATCTCCACCACCCTTTTTACACTACATCCACCCATCTAGGAGTAGATTACAAGAAGAATGGAGTGGTCTTTGGACCAAAAACGAGCTAGGAAATCAAGGAGAGCTTGGAGGAGTTGTCTTCAAGGGTTGTCTCCTTTAAACTCATTTCTTTTTGTATTTCTTGTTTTCTTGGATGTAATCACCAATTTGGGAATTTTGTAAACCTACACTTGTGCAATATATGTATGAATGTTTCTTAAATTCTTTGGGTTTTGTTTTGCTCTTTGCTAAATCTATAATTGTCTCTCTTATTGTGATACTCATGTGTGTGGAGGTCCGAAATTGACATGTATGCATGATTGGGATTAGGAGTAGAGTAATTTAAATTAGGAGTAGAGTAATTTAGTATCCCATAATTGTTTGTATGTTGATGGGGGAACCAAAATTACTATGTTTAAAATGATTTGAGTGTTTGAGTATTAGCTCCAAAGAGTGGGAAAAGCTTGGTTGATTATGCATTCATGTGCTAGATTAGGCTTGGGTTCCATATTCTTATGCTTAATGGGTCTTTTTATCAAGACACAATTGCTCATCCCATGGCTTGGGTTTGGGTGATGAATTGATTTTGTTGAATGCCTTAATCAAGAGAATGAACCCTTAACTTGAATTGAATGTTCTTAATGATAACAATCAACTATTTGCACATTGTTGTTTGGTGAGCTTGTCCCATATTTAGCCATCCATCTTAGGGAGATTTGAGAGATAAGGAGAGAGCTTTCTCTATGAGAGAGTTGAGCATGCATGAGATTGGAGAACGCCGTAGTCGTCCAGTGGTAAGGACATCTCGGATTGACACCCGAGAAGACCCGGTGTTCGATTCCCGGTTACGGATGAGGGGTCTCCTTTCTATCCATTTTGTATTTCTTTCTTTGTATTTTTTTCTCTCCTTCGATGTGTACTTTCATTCATTAGGGAATTGATATAAACCTAGCATTGTTGCCTTTTTTGTTACATATGCTTGTTGATGGTTGAGTGGTCCTTTGAAGTGCTTAAAGCTTTCAAGTGGTTAGCCACCATTTGAATGAACTTAGGTTGTTGTGTGAAGGACCGAGAGGTGAAGCACTCAACGTGCACTAGTAGATTGGCCACTACATGTAGAGTCAGCGCGCGGTTTTGCATGTATTGTCGCTATGTGTGTCTCATAGTTCTTAAGGAACTTGAGTGCAGTTCGGGCAACCATCGAGAGATAGGTTGTTGGTGCATGTCGGTATAGCCGTTGTTGCTGGAGTGAGGACAATTGGCGAGGATTAAGTGAGCACGGCATTCAACATTGACTATGCATGTTTGTATGAAATTGTGTGATTGTTATGGTGGAGTCATTTACTTAGTGTAACCATTTATATGCCACATCTCTCACATCCATTCTACCTCTGTAAATACTTTTGTACATAATTTATCTTTTCATTGCAATATTTACATTTAATGCACACACACACCTCAATTTATATTTTCCAAATAAGCTAAGCTAGCGACAGTTGACGGATTCCACCTCCCTGCGGAACGATACCCTTGCTTGCACGCTATACTAGTCTCTTGACTCGTGCACTTGCGAGGTTGAATGTAAAATTCAAATCTTTTGATACACCTCAACGACGTGTCATCAAAATGGCGCCGCTGCCGGGGAGGTGGCTTATTCATTGATAGTTACTAGTTTTAGCTTAGGTTCTGTAAATATCTTAGATTTATTGCTTTTTATTGCTTTGCGGAGTAGTTTGTTATGTTGAAAATAAACATCTCTTTTAATCTTGCCATTCATTGAATGCATGCAATGTTTAGGCTAGGTTTGGGGGTGTAAGTCGTGTTATTTTTCTTATTTTTTGTTTAAAGCATATGCATTTGATTTTCTTTGAGTTGTTTTGTGCAAGGAAAGAAATTTACAGGTCGGATGGACCACACAACTCAAGAGAGCTTCGCGAAGGCTTGGTTGGTTCGAATAACCACTCGCGAGGGCTTACGCTTCAAGGGTATAATGCTTTGCTTATTTTTGTGATTTTTATTTATGTTTAGATCTAAGAGTGGATTTGTGTTGTGCTTAGATCTTAGAGTGTTTGTTGTAGACAATTTTCAAATCTCTGCTCAAATCGATCATTTTTGAAAAATCTTGGAATTAGAGTCCATTTTTGTTGAGTTGTTTTCTTTGTGTGCCGGTAGAGACATGCATTGTATGCTTTTAGCTCCGTGCATCGCTTAAATTTGCTTGTACAGTGCCAATCTTTTGATGTTGAGGTGGATGAGACCTCTATGTTTGTTTAGCCTAAGAAAATAGTGGAGACTACCCTAGTGAGGTTTCGAGCCTATTAGCGCCAAATTCGGAGGGTATATTTTGTTTCTACTCTTAAACACTCTTCGATTTTGTTCTTAATTGTGATCTCATTGTACATACATTTTGCATTGATTGCCATAGAACTACAATAATGTGGACTGCTTGTTGAGATTTGTATTCCCTTATTAGATGGACTTTTAGAAATGATTTTGGGCTTGAGTGTGTGCGAAACTACTAAAATAGCCTAAACACTCCCACACCCCTATATTCATTGCAAATTGAGGCCAAACACTACACCCCTAACCATTCCCTAGTTATTAATCATGTTAAGGTGTATAGCTTAATGGAAGTTATGTATTGTAAAGCTCTAATTTTTGTAAAAGCGTGTACTTAGGCAAATGCATGTAAATTGTGCTAGGTAAATTCTTAAAAAAAAAAAAAAAAAAAAAAAAAAAAAAAAAAAGAATAAGTGTGAATTATAAACACTTAAGCCTTTAGTTCTTCAATTGTAAAGTTACTCTTAAATATGAGTACAAATGTAGCACAAATGTGCAATGTAAATTTGATAGCCTAGACGCTTGTAATAGAGCTAATTTTGTTGTAATGTAATGTGTAAACACCTTTGCATGGTTAATAGCTTTATCCTTCCCACTCCTACCATATATTTCATTCCACAAACTTTCACATATCACCTTGGCCACAATATAAAGTGAGGGAAAGCCCATTTGATCTTTTAGAAAGTCTATATTGGGAATGTGAGTCAATGCATGCTCTTTCCACGTTCATGGCATTTCAATTCCTTCCATGAGATATATCACTAAAAATGTGCGTTTATTGAAATACTCATATGCGATATATTAGATTCCAGTACATAAACTCATTCGCATATGTTTGATTGAGAGTGATCGCCTAGGTTCTGAGTGGAAAAATACGACTGAAATCTAGGGAGGATTAGAGTCAAGGCGAATTTCATCTTAGGCAATTCGAGCATAGTTGTTTTGTAAACCGAAAACATCCTAAGTTTTGGCATACTTGCATTGCGTGATGCATTGTTATTAATTGGTATATTTGAGATACTAGCATGCATGTTGTCTTTATTTGGTATGTTTGGATTGCAACTCAACTTATCTTGCAGAGTATACGTTTGTGGGTGTCGTAGCTGTAAACCCTCAGGAGACTATAACTCCTCCTCTAGGGATCGCCTAGCGGTTTAAAGGCTTGTGGCACATGCTAAGTGCCATCGTGTTTCCTACGGAAGTGGACTAGCCTAGTTTTTAGTTTTTATATTTTGTTGTTTTTCATTTTTATTTTGCTCGAGGACGAGCAAAAGATAGGTTTGGGGGTATTGATCGGACCATATTTACACCTATTTGAGGTCCCCATCTCCTATTTTTTGTACTCGTTTTTTAGCGTATTTTTGTATATAATGTATTTTTGTGAGCCTTGTGTAGGTTATTCACCATAAACAAGGTATTTGAGCTTAATTGATGAGTTTTGGAAGTTATTTGGACTGAAATGGTAATAGCTCTTGCAGTACACCTATATTTCGGGGGCCATATCTTTCTCCTCAGAATGAACTAGGTTTCTTACTACCTATGGTTGGAAAGCCCCGGCTGTCCTCTTTCTAACGGTTTTTACAGATCACGATTCCGATAATTCTAGAGAGAGTTATGCTTGTTTCCGTAACGGTGCGCGATGCTGAAAACCACTGAAGAATTCCAGAGAATGGGCGCTGTACGGTCGCTGTACAAAAGGGCTGTACGTACAGCGCCCTGGGCATAAATTTCACGATTTTTGGCCTATTTTGAAGGGCAATCTTGTCCTTTCACATCCCATTCGTGCCCTAACCTCCCAACTCTTTAAATACCCCCATTTGGGGTCTGAAACAAGAATTTTCACACCTCCCACACCCAAAAACCGAACCTCACACCTTTCTTCATCTTCTCCATCTTCTTCCCCAAATAAGTGAGAGTTTCAAGCTCCCATGGAGGATTTTCCTCCATGGGAGCTCACCATACATCTCCACCACCCTTTTTACACTACATCCACCCATCTAGGAGTAGATTACAAGAAGAATGGAGTGGTCTTTGGACCAAAAACGAGCTAGGAAATCAAGGAGAGCTTGGAGGAGTTGTCTTCAAGGGTTGTCTCCTTTAAACTCATTTCTTTTTGTATTTCTTGTTTTCTTGGATGTAATCACCAATTTGGGAATTTTGTAAACCTACACTTGTGCAATATATGTATGAATGTTTCTTAAATTCTTTGGGTTTTGTTTTGCTCTTTGCTAAATCTATAATTGTCTCTCTTATTGTGATACTCATGTGTGTGGAGGTCCGAAATTGACATGTATGCATGATTGGGATTAGGAGTAGAGTAATTTAAATTAGGAGTAGAGTAATTTAGTATCCCATAATTGTTTGTATGTTGATGGGGGAACCAAAATTACTATGTTTAAAATGATTTGAGTGTTTGAGTATTAGCTCCAAAGAGTGGGAAAAGCTTGGTTGATTATGCATTCATGTGCTAGATTAGGCTTGGGTTCCATATTCTTATGCTTAATGGGTCTTTTTATCAAGACACAATTGCTCATCCCATGGCTTGGGTTTGGGTGATGAATTGATTTTGTTGAATGCCTTAATCAAGAGAATGAACCCTTAACTTGAATTGAATGTTCTTAATGATAACAATCAACTATTTGCACATTGTTGTTTGGTGAGCTTGTCCCATATTTAGCCATCCATCTTAGGGAGATTTGAGAGATAAGGAGAGAGCTTTCTCTATGAGAGAGTTGAGCATGCATGAGATTGGAGAACGCCGTAGTCGTCCAGTGGTAAGGACATCTCGGATTGACACCCGAGAAGACCCGGTGTTCGATTCCCGGTTACGGATGAGGGGTCTCCTTTCTATCCATTTTGTATTTCTTTCTTTGTATTTTTTTCTCTCCTTCGATGTGTACTTTCATTCATTAGGGAATTGATATAAACCTAGCATTGTTGCCTTTTTTGTTACATATGCTTGTTGATGGTTGAGTGGTCCTTTGAAGTGCTTAAAGCTTTCAAGTGGTTAGCCACCATTTGAATGAACTTAGGTTGTTGTGTGAAGGACCGAGAGGTGAAGCACTCAACGTGCACTAGTAGATTGGCCACTACATGTAGAGTCAGCGCGCGGTTTTGCATGTATTGTCGCTATGTGTGTCTCATAGTTCTTAAGGAACTTGAGTGCAGTTCGGGCAACCATCGAGAGATAGGTTGTTGGTGCATGTCGGTATAGCCGTTGTTGCTGGAGTGAGGACAATTGGCGAGGATTAAGTGAGCACGGCATTCAACATTGACTATGCATGTTTGTATGAAATTGTGTGATTGTTATGGTGGAGTCATTTACTTAGTGTAACCATTTATATGCCACATCTCTCACATCCATTCTACCTCTGTAAATACTTTTGTACATAATTTATCTTTTCATTGCAATATTTACATTTAATGCACACACACACCTCAATTTATATTTTCCAAATAAGCTAAGCTAGCGACAGTTGACGGATTCCACCTCCCTGCGGAACGATACCCTTGCTTGCACGCTATACTAGTCTCTTGACTCGTGCACTTGCGAGGTTGAATGTAAAATTCAAATCTTTTGATACACCTCAACGACGTGTCATCAAAATGGCGCCGCTGCCGGGGAGGTGGCTTATTCATTGATAGTTACTAGTTTTAGCTTAGGTTCTGTAAATATCTTAGATTTATTGCTTTTTATTGCTTTGCGGAGTAGTTTGTTATGTTGAAAATAAACATCTCTTTTAATCTTGCCATTCATTGAATGCATGCAATGTTTAGGCTAGGTTTGGGGGTGTAAGTCGTGTTATTTTTCTTATTTTTTGTTTAAAGCATATGCATTTGATTTTCTTTGAGTTGTTTTGTGCAAGGAAAGAAATTTACAGGTCGGATGGACCACACAACTCAAGAGAGCTTCGCGAAGGCTTGGTTGGTTCGAATAACCACTCGCGAGGGCTTACGCTTCAAGGGTATAATGCTTTGCTTATTTTTGTGATTTTTATTTATGTTTAGATCTAAGAGTGGATTTGTGTTGTGCTTAGATCTTAGAGTGTTTGTTGTAGACAATTTTCAAATCTCTGCTCAAATCGATCATTTTTGAAAAATCTTGGAATTAGAGTCCATTTTTGTTGAGTTGTTTTCTTTGTGTGCCGGTAGAGACATGCATTGTATGCTTTTAGCTCCGTGCATCGCTTAAATTTGCTTGTACAGTGCCAATCTTTTGATGTTGAGGTGGATGAGACCTCTATGTTTGTTTAGCCTAAGAAAATAGTGGAGACTACCCTAGTGAGGTTTCGAGCCTATTAGCGCCAAATTCGGAGGGTATATTTTGTTTCTACTCTTAAACACTCTTCGATTTTGTTCTTAATTGTGATCTCATTGTACATACATTTTGCATTGATTGCCATAGAACTACAATAATGTGGACTGCTTGTTGAGATTTGTATTCCCTTATTAGATGGACTTTTAGAAATGATTTTGGGCTTGAGTGTGTGCGAAACTACTAAAATAGCCTAAACACTCCCACACCCCTATATTCATTGCAAATTGAGGCCAAACACTACACCCCTAACCATTCCCTAGTTATTAATCATGTTAAGGTGTATAGCTTAATGGAAGTTATGTATTGTAAAGCTCTAATTTTTGTAAAAGCGTGTACTTAGGCAAATGCATGTAAATTGTGCTAGGTAAATTCTTAAAAAAAAAAAAAAAAAAAAAAAAAAAAAAAAAAAAGAATAAGTGTGAATTATAAACACTTAAGCCTTTAGTTCTTCAATTGTAAAGTTACTCTTAAATATGAGTACAAATGTAGCACAAATGTGCAATGTAAATTTGATAGCCTAGACGCTTGTAATAGAGCTAATTTTGTTGTAATGTAATGTGTAAACACCTTTGCATGGTTAATAGCTTTATCCTTCCCACTCCTACCATATATTTCATTCCACAAACTTTCACATATCACCTTGGCCACAATATAAAGTGAGGGAAAGCCCATTTGATCTTTTAGAAAGTCTATATTGGGAATGTGAGTCAATGCATGCTCTTTCCACGTTCATGGCATTTCAATTCCTTCCATGAGATATATCACTAAAAATGTGCGTTTATTGAAATACTCATATGCGATATATTAGATTCCAGTACATAAACTCATTCGCATATGTTTGATTGAGAGTGATCGCCTAGGTTCTGAGTGGAAAAATACGACTGAAATCTAGGGAGGATTAGAGTCAAGGCGAATTTCATCTTAGGCAATTCGAGCATAGTTGTTTTGTAAACCGAAAACATCCTAAGTTTTGGCATACTTGCATTGCGTGATGCATTGTTATTAATTGGTATATTTGAGATACTAGCATGCATGTTGTCTTTATTTGGTATGTTTGGATTGCAACTCAACTTATCTTGCAGAGTATACGTTTGTGGGTGTCGTAGCTGTAAACCCTCAGGAGACTATAACTCCTCCTCTAGGGATCGCCTAGCGGTTTAAAGGCTTGTGGCACATGCTAAGTGCCATCGTGTTTCCTACGGAAGTGGACTAGCCTAGTTTTTAGTTTTTATATTTTGTTGTTTTTCATTTTTATTTTGCTCGAGGACGAGCAAAAGATAGGTTTGGGGGTATTGATCGGACCATATTTACACCTATTTGAGGTCCCCATCTCCTATTTTTTGTACTCGTTTTTTAGCGTATTTTTGTATATAATGTATTTTTGTGAGCCTTGTGTAGGTTATTCACCATAAACAAGGTATTTGAGCTTAATTGATGAGTTTTGGAAGTTATTTGGACTGAAATGGTAATAGCTCTTGCAGTACACCTATATTTCGGGGGCCATATCTTTCTCCTCAGAATGAACTAGGTTTCTTACTACCTATGGTTGGAAAGCCCCGGCTGTCCTCTTTCTAACGGTTTTTACAGATCACGATTCCGATAATTCTAGAGAGAGTTATGCTTGTTTCCGTAACGGTGCGCGATGCTGAAAACCACTGAAGAATTCCAGAGAATGGGCGCTGTACGGTCGCTGTACAAAAGGGCTGTACGTACAGCGCCCTGGGCATAAATTTCACGATTTTTGGCCTATTTTGAAGGGCAATCTTGTCCTTTCACATCCCATTCGTGCCCTAACCTCCCAACTCTTTAAATACCCCCATTTGGGGTCTGAAACAAGAATTTTCACACCTCCCACACCCAAAAACCGAACCTCACACCTTTCTTCATCTTCTCCATCTTCTTCCCCAAATAAGTGAGAGTTTCAAGCTCCCATGGAGGATTTTCCTCCATGGGAGCTCACCATACATCTCCACCACCCTTTTTACACTACATCCACCCATCTAGGAGTAGATTACAAGAAGAATGGAGTGGTCTTTGGACCAAAAACGAGCTAGGAAATCAAGGAGAGCTTGGAGGAGTTGTCTTCAAGGGTTGTCTCCTTTAAACTCATTTCTTTTTGTATTTCTTGTTTTCTTGGATGTAATCACCAATTTGGGAATTTTGTAAACCTACACTTGTGCAATATATGTATGAATGTTTCTTAAATTCTTTGGGTTTTGTTTTGCTCTTTGCTAAATCTATAATTGTCTCTCTTATTGTGATACTCATGTGTGTGGAGGTCCGAAATTGACATGTATGCATGATTGGGATTAGGAGTAGAGTAATTTAAATTAGGAGTAGAGTAATTTAGTATCCCATAATTGTTTGTATGTTGATGGGGGAACCAAAATTACTATGTTTAAAATGATTTGAGTGTTTGAGTATTAGCTCCAAAGAGTGGGAAAAGCTTGGTTGATTATGCATTCATGTGCTAGATTAGGCTTGGGTTCCATATTCTTATGCTTAATGGGTCTTTTTATCAAGACACAATTGCTCATCCCATGGCTTGGGTTTGGGTGATGAATTGATTTTGTTGAATGCCTTAATCAAGAGAATGAACCCTTAACTTGAATTGAATGTTCTTAATGATAACAATCAACTATTTGCACATTGTTGTTTGGTGAGCTTGTCCCATATTTAGCCATCCATCTTAGGGAGATTTGAGAGATAAGGAGAGAGCTTTCTCTATGAGAGAGTTGAGCATGCATGAGATTGGAGAACGCCGTAGTCGTCCAGTGGTAAGGACATCTCGGATTGACACCCGAGAAGACCCGGTGTTCGATTCCCGGTTACGGATGAGGGGTCTCCTTTCTATCCATTTTGTATTTCTTTCTTTGTATTTTTTTCTCTCCTTCGATGTGTACTTTCATTCATTAGGGAATTGATATAAACCTAGCATTGTTGCCTTTTTTGTTACATATGCTTGTTGATGGTTGAGTGGTCCTTTGAAGTGCTTAAAGCTTTCAAGTGGTTAGCCACCATTTGAATGAACTTAGGTTGTTGTGTGAAGGACCGAGAGGTGAAGCACTCAACGTGCACTAGTAGATTGGCCACTACATGTAGAGTCAGCGCGCGGTTTTGCATGTATTGTCGCTATGTGTGTCTCATAGTTCTTAAGGAACTTGAGTGCAGTTCGGGCAACCATCGAGAGATAGGTTGTTGGTGCATGTCGGTATAGCCGTTGTTGCTGGAGTGAGGACAATTGGCGAGGATTAAGTGAGCACGGCATTCAACATTGACTATGCATGTTTGTATGAAATTGTGTGATTGTTATGGTGGAGTCATTTACTTAGTGTAACCATTTATATGCCACATCTCTCACATCCATTCTACCTCTGTAAATACTTTTGTACATAATTTATCTTTTCATTGCAATATTTACATTTAATGCACACACACACCTCAATTTATATTTTCCAAATAAGCTAAGCTAGCGACAGTTGACGGATTCCACCTCCCTGCGGAACGATACCCTTGCTTGCACGCTATACTAGTCTCTTGACTCGTGCACTTGCGAGGTTGAATGTAAAATTCAAATCTTTTGATACACCTTAACGACGTGTCATCACTTATCTACTTCGTTTCATGTGAAGGATCTTCGTACGGGGGCGATTCTTCTGAGAGGCACAACCAGGGATGGCGTGTAGGAATGGCCAACTGCAAAGTCTATATCCTCCCCGGTCCTAGCATTCTCAGGCGTCAAGACCTCGTCATCAAACTGGCACCATAGGCTAGGTCATCCTGCTTTTCCTATTTTACAACGTATTGTTTCAGGTTTTAGTTTAGATTTGTCGTCTCCTATGTCAAAAGATTTTTCCTGTCACTCTTGTCATTGCAATAAAAGTCACAAGCAACCTTTTCATTCATCTTCTCTTGTATCCACTCATCCACTGGAAATTATATTCTCTGATGTGTGGACGTCTCCTGTTGTTTCACATGACAATTTCAAATATTATGTTATTTTCGTTGATCACTACACCAAATACATATGGTTCTACCCGTTAAAAAGAAAATCAGAGGTTAAGGACAATTTCATTCGATTTAAGGCCATTGTAGAGAATTTCTTTAAACACAAAATTGTCACTTTTTATTATGATAATGGTGGTGAATTCATGGTCCTTAAAGACTATCTTGCAACAAATGGAATTTCACACCTCACAACTCCACCCCACACTCATGAACATAATGGGTACTCAGAAAGACGACACCGTCACATTGTTGAAACATGTCTTACGTTGTTGTCTGATGCTTCTCTTCCCTTACAATTTTGGTCTCATGCATTTGCCACTGCAGTGTATTTGATCAACAGAATGCCCACTCCTACACTTGATTTTATGTCTCCTTATCAAAGGATTTTTGGGGGACCTCCCAATTACTCAAAACTGAAAATTTTCGGTTGTCTCTGTTATCCTTGGCTTCGGCCCTACTCATCTCACAAACTTGATAAACGGTCCACCTCCTGTGTATTTCTTGGGTATTCACTCTCACAGAGTGCCTATCTATGTTTTGATCCATCTTGCTCCAAAATTTTCATCTCTCGTCATGTCGAATTTGTTGAGTCTGTGTTCCCTTATCGGTCACTAGGTGCTGCTCTTGTGCGTCCAACCTCCTCCACCATAGACACTTGGATTCCGTCGGTTATAGTTGTGTCAAACCCTTGTCCCCTGGCTTCATCTCCATCCATGGAAACAATAACTCCACGATCTACACCAATATCTTCTCTAATCACTTGTTCAACATTTATTCTCATGTCTCGAGCATGAGAAGCAATATGTGAATCAGGATTTCCCTCATCATCATCCAAGGAGGCAGGTCTACAGTTAAAAATAGGATTCTCATTATCGTCTCCTGCTTCAGCAGTTATTTAAAGTAAATCCATAAAATCAGTTTCATTTACTTTATCTTTTTCAGTTGTCATATCCCTAAATTTCAACTTCATATTATAATAACAATAAACAAGTTGTTTAAGTTTAAAATAGCCAAGGTGGTTCCTTTGTTTTGTGTGGATTAAAGCAAATGTGGTTACAATTTTATATTTTGATTCAAGCTTACACATTTGAGTCACAAACAAATTGTTTTTTTTTAGATTGCTTTCACAAAATTTTACATATTTTATACGTCAACTCTTTGGTTCTTTAACTAATTTTACTTCAAGTAATAATTTTTCTATTGACTACTATGTCGGAAATTTTTATAAATTTGTTAATGCTTCTTCTAAAATAATTTTTAATCTAACTTATTTTAAGAGAAATGCTACACAACCCAAATAATTAACCCAAATTTTAACCCAAATGATGTGGCAAGTGAGTTGTCATCACCAAATACAACATGTGATGATGTGGTTAATGAAAAAGTCACTTGCCATATTATTTGGGTTGAAATTTGGGCTAAATTTTTGGGTGGTCTAGCATTAGTGTTATTTAACATTAATTTAATTGTTTAGGATTAAAAAATTATTTTAATAATATGCAAAATATCCATGGACTTTCGAGGTGAAATTTGTGAAATTTCGGGATATTTCAGGAATATCGGGAGATTTTTACAGATATTTCGAAATCAGCCGGATATTCTGCAGGATATTAGATATTTACCTGTTTCGATATTGATATCTCCAAAATACGGATATATCGGTAGATATTTCGGTATATCTATCAATTTGAAGTTCCTTGCGGATAGGGATATCCATAAGTATCTGCTCATGAATTGAAGAAAAAATATATATGCCTTCACTCCCAAGTCCCAACACAAATATAAATCACACCGCAATTTTTATTGTTGGATCTTAATGATAGAAATTACATCAAATTCTACTTCACACCGTAAATATAAATCACACCGCAATTGTTTATGGTTGGACCTTAATGACAGAAATTACATCGAATTCTACTTCAACAATTAAAGTATCATCGTTAAGGTATCCTTTGCAGACTTTATGTAATTCCTTTATCAAAATAAAATCTGAGAAACCATAATCCTGGCTCGAATCAAACCAATGTGAAGCTACAAAAAAACAGTTTAATGTTACACATAATTTCTCAAGTAAATTGAATATCAAAATTAAAACATTTGTAACGGGGAAAAGTTTCATTAGTGATTCACCTTTTTTTTCAACCTCTTGAAGCCGAGAATGATCTACTACTCGTAGCTTGTATTCTGCATACACTTTTCTTTTAGGTATAACAATTTCCCAATCAGATAGCCATATGTAAAGAGACAGTGATTTTCCCATATTAGATTTATTTCCTTTGGGAAAAAGTTTTAAATTCCTGGAATCAACATAAGATAAAAGAATAACTACTTTGTTAATATATATATATATATATATATATATATATATATATATATCAAGCTAAACATTGTTATATAAGAGGTGTAATATGTATGTACCATTTCCTTCCTCCAACAGTAAATTCATCAGAGTACTGTACACAATCATTTAACTTTGAGAAATTTTTGATCGACCAAGTATAAGTTCTTCCATTTGGTTCCTTAACCATGGTTAGAGTTTCTTCATTGCGAGAAGAAGGTTGAATAACAAAAACTTCAACTCCAAAAACACAGCAGTCATTAACAAGATATCCATTACATGGGTCTTTCATTTCATCAAGAGAAAGCAATTGGGCACAACCATGTTCAGTTCTCAAATTATCAAAATACTTTAATGCTCCTCTAGCTTCTGCATGCACATATAATGATAAAATAAATAAAAATAAAAATGTGTCAATTTTGGTTGTTACGAAGGAAATTGATTAGAAAAATCATGTATTTGTCAAAAAAGCATGATATATATATATATATATATATATATATATATATATATATATATATATATATGTGTGTGTGTGTGTGTGATGTATTTGTCATGCTAATATATATATATATATATATATATATATATGTGTGTGTGTGTGTGTGTGTGTGTTTGTGTGTGTGTGTGTGTGAGATGTATTTGTCAAAAAAGCATGACATGAATGTGTGTGCGTGTGCGCATGCACATATAATAATATTAAAAAAAATGTGTCAATTTTGTTTGTTACGAAGGAAATTGATTAGAAAAATCATGTATTTGTCAAAAAAGCATGACATATATATATATATATATATATATATATATATATATATATATATATGTATGTGTGTGTGTGTGTGATGTATTTGTCAAAAAAGCATGACATATGTGTGTGTGTGTGTGTAATTACCTTGGATGGTCAAGTACTTCTTCGTATTCTGATTAAGCACGAAAAGTTTCAAGTAAGCACAAACAATCCAATTATTATTGGGGAAAGAATTACTTTCATCTAGGGCCACGTTAAGGGAAACATTGCCTTTCCCTTCACAGGTTATGTGTCCCCGTGGGTATAAAATCAATTTCCTAACACCAACACACCGATTAATTATATAAGCACTATTTGGAAGAATTTTTTTTATTTAAAAAAAAAACAAAAAAAGGCAACGAGCATTTCAACATACCATTTGTAACCTTCAACATCAAAAATACCAGATGCGTATCTTTTTCCATGTCCATGAGGTGTATTCAACAGTAAAGAGTACGACTCTATTTTTAATGTGAAGTGAGCTGGACCAAAATCTCTTTCTTCTCGCAAAGTTTCTAGAAAATATTAAGAAAACAAAACCATATATATAGAATAAAAAAAATTAATCCCCATGAAGTAAACAAACCACAAGAAAAATAAATTAGTGCATTCAAAAAACTGATGGAAAAATCCATAGCAAAGTTGAAATTCTAAAGCGAAGAAAAATAAACATACCGTTTGGGTCAGACATCGTAAAACACTAATTGAATCTTAATCCTGAAAATAACAAAACGATTAGAAAAAAATATATGAATAGAGTTAAGGAAAATTTTACCAAGTTGGCTTTTGATAGATATTAGTGGGAATTAAGTTACGTGGGAAGGGAATTCGGAAAGGAACTTGATTCCTTAGGAAGGCAGAGGAATTAAATTCTCTTTCCATCAGTAACGTAATTCTTAATTTGTGTGTCACCCATATAATTTGATTACAAACTAATTTTTAGACCTTGCAAAATTACACTCAACCCACTAATTCGACTCAAACCCACGCGCCAAAAACGGTTATGGGTCTAGCTTTATTGGGTCGGGTCATTAATGGGCCAGTTCATTAAAACCCAAAAAATAATTGGTTGGGTTTGAGTTTATCTCTCAAAACCCATTAAACACATGACCCATCAATTAAGTTGAATAATAACATTAAAATCCACCTTGTACCTGCAAAATGAAATCTTGTATTTCCTAAATTGATTAATATTAAAGCTTGGAAATCCCAAAATTTCCTAAATTGATTAAAAAAAAAGTTTGGCAATCCTAAAATTTCATAAATTTATTAATAAAAAAGTTTGGAAACCCTTAAATTTGCTAAATTCATTAATAAAAAAAAGTTTGTAAACCCTAAACACCTAACCTATAAATCAATAATTTTTCTTCAATTCTTCTCTTATGCTATTGATAAATATTGATATTTTGGTGAGCTTCATCCATCAATTATCACCACTCATTAATGTACGATTGTTTTTGACAAATATGAATATTTCATCATTAATTCATTATACCATAACTTCTTTTATTTTTATTTTTATTTTATTTTATTAAGTATTACATTTACAACTATTTCAATAGGACTGACGGGACCTGCTAAGATCAGACAATACATGTGACACTCAGATAACTACTCCCACCAACCAGGAGAAAACTCCCACAATAAATTAAGATTAAGAGCAGTAGATTTGTTTTTTACAAGAGTCAAAATAATTATTTATAATTCTGATTTTGATCGATATTAGTAAAATCGAACATTTATTTCATGACGGTCCATGTTTCCATAATTTGATTCTCTTAAAATTAAAATTCTAATGCACGTACTGATTTACAAATCTATATCATAAATCAGAAAAAAAAATGGGATTAACTATTAAATTTGTAATAAAAAGTTTTAAAAGTGGCATTTTTGATGACAAAACGAGGTTTGTCTAGTGTTTACCTTTGCACATACACTATGATGCAACCCCGAATTTATGTAATTGTTCAAAATAAAAAATGCAAAAAGTGGCATTTTTGATTATAACAAATCAAAAGTTTGGATCAAAATCATGTCCTTTCCTCGTGCTAATCACATATCATAAATTACCAAGATGATGCATTTACCACCGCCCAATATGGCTTTGTGGTAAGATCATTAGGAGGTGAAAAACTTTTAACATGTGTTGTAAGATTTTGTTTTTCATCAAGTAGATCAAAAAATCAGATAGAAAGTTTTATTTTAATAAATAGAAAATATGAAATAATAATAATAATAAAATGAGAAGAAACCTACTTGCGGTTTTCTCAGGAAATCGAAATCTGACCTGGAACGTAACAATGTGTTAGGATTTGAGCTTTGTTATTTACATTAGCTGTTACAATTTATTTATATAGGTGTTGGAGAGTATAACTTATTGGATTGGTTTTTGTTTTGTTTTTGGTTAAGGAATCCGGAATCCTTTCCTTGTTGGAGCAACTTTTCAGAATTTGATCAAGGAATAGAACCATTGTTGAAATAAGAGTGTGCTTTTCTTATACTCAAAGAATTTGTTTTAATATTAAAAGCTATATTGATATATATATTGTTGACAAAACTTAAAAAATAGGTTTTCCATCAGGTGCATTGTATAGTAAAGAGTATGAATCTATTTTTAGTGTAAAGCGAGCCGATCGAAAATCTCTTTCGTCTGTCTTGCAAAATTTCTGAAAATAATAATAAGAAAAACAAAACCATAGGAGAAATAAATTAACTGCCATGAAGAAACAAAACAATAGGAAAAATAAATCAATGCATACAAAAAATTGATGGAAAATCCATAGCTAAAATTAAACTTCAATTTGAATAAACATACCATTTGGGTTGGACATCGCAAAACACATTTGAATCTGAATCGATTAGAAAAAATATGAACTGAGTAAAAGAAAATTTTAACAAGTTGGCTTTTGATAGATATGAACATAATTACTTAAGAGTTAAGACTATTTATAGGCAAAGTTTCTGACAAAAATCCCTTTAGGATTTAAGATTCCCAATTTGACTAAAATAGGAAAAGCTCAAAACTTATTAGGAAAGGTAGTGTACTAATGTTGAGTAATTTCTAAAACCTAACACTACATTTAGGGGTGGGCACGGTTCATTGAACCGAACCGAATCGACCAAACCGAGTTGAAATATGGTGTTCGATTCGGTTCACATGATCAATTCGGTTCGAACTGAATGAACCACATTGAATATGGGTCGGTTTCGGTTTTAGACCTTTCAAAACCGAACTGACCCGACGAACCGAATATAAAAAAAAAAAAAAAAAACCTAGTTTTACACTTTTACTTCTCTCATCTAGATTCCAGACCAGCAGACCCTATCTCTCATCCCTCTTCCGCCGCATCTCTGTCTTCTCATACCCAGTCACTCCACATCTCCATCTCTTCTCACACGTTGAAGGTTGAACTGTTGAAGCATCTCTCACACGGGCTCCACTACACTTGTCTCTTTCGTGGATCTGCCTGCACTCGTCAATCTTCAAGGTTTGATTTCTTCTTCCCGAATCTCCATCTCTCGGTTTTCTTATTCTGGTTTGCTTTCTTTGTTTTATCTCTTATGGAAGTTTTATGTTTCTTTCTTTCATAGTTTCATGGGTGTTTGATGCTTTTCTTTTACTAAGGAAGCCTACTCTGCAGCATCAAAGATACCATGTAAGCAACTCTCACCACCTGTATCTGTAGACTCTAGATTTGTTCTTTTAAGTAACATTTTTTCCATGCTTTTTTTTAACCTTTTTTCCATGCTTTTTTTTTTGTTATCTGCTACTTCTGTGAGTTCAGTGTTACTTCATTTTTGTTGATTTTGCTATAATAGTTTCTAATTTCTAATGGGTTGTGGTAGATTTCTGCTTTCTATGAACTTTGATAGTGCTTTGTGAGTTGTGTTTAATTTAATTCTTTGCTTCTCAGATTTTGTTATAAATGGGGATGAAATTGATCATGTTATTGCCTGTAAGTGAAAATTTGGGAGTCACTATTTAAGTATTTGTTTTATATTACCTGTACATGGTAGCTCCACATACTGTAGAAGACAATTGTTTCTAGTTCTGCTGTATTAGTGGGGTTAAATTATTTCATCAGATATCTGTGAGTCTGTGACTTGTAGTGAGTTAGTTGCAGGAAGTATGAAACCACTAAATTGGAAGATGTCAGTTTTAAGTCTCATATAGGATGAGAGGAAAAACATTTCAGGTATCATTTGTTTGAGATGTTTCATGGGTGTTTGAGAATAATTGATTTCATTCACTACTTCAGATACATGTCAATTTTTTTTTTTTTTACAACACTACCCTATTAATAGAGCTAAAGAGAAATTAAATCAGTGCCTCATGCCCAATCCAATGGAAATTAAGTTGCCATTAACTTAGCCAATTAAAATTGGCCCGTCACTACCATATGTCCATATTAATAGAGCTAAGGTGATTTTGTTACAAGATTGTAGTCCACATGTGCTTGGTGTGTTTCACTGTTTTGTTCAGATTCAGTATTTGTCCAAATGAATTGATTTTGTTACTTTTATTTCCTTTATCTTGCATGTATAAAATGCTCAAAAGAATGAAAGATTGAAAGTGGAATGACAAGTATAACAATGGATGAGCCATGAGGATTGAGAAGAAATGAAGGTAAGAATTTAATTTGGTATTTGCTTGTTTAGTTTTGTATTTCCTCTATTTATAATTATGTGTTTTGTTTCTATTAGTTAATTTATTTTCCTTTTGTATAGGTGAAGATTTGAAGTGGAAGAAAGACATGATTTGAAGTTTAATTTTATTATGGATTGGATTGTATGTTGGATTATTTATGTGTGATCTTATTTTATTTTGGACTGTATTTTGGACTGCATTTTCGACTTATATCATTGTGTAATTGAAGTTATATGGACTGAATTTGATAGAATAGTGGTAGCTATTAAGCAGGACAGCATGTTTATATATATATAATGGTGATTGATTTGGATTAAATTTGATTAATGTGGTCTATTTGGACAGCAGCTATTGTTTTGAATGTAAGGGATTGTTAAAAAAAAAACAGCCCAAATTCAATTGTCCAAATACAAAATAGCTGTTAAAGGGTAAAAAAAATGAAAAATTATATAAAAAAAGCCTCAAAGCCCAATAGGCCTAATAAGCTCAAAACCAAATTGAACCGAACCGAGCCGAGATAAATGTGTTCGGTTCAATTTGATTTCATGGTCCAATACGGTTTAAACCGATTCAAGTTTTTAAAAACCGAAAATATAACGGTTCAATATGGTTTTGGCCAAAACTGAACCGAACCGTGCTCACCCCTAACTATATTCCCAAACAAATTAAAACAAAAAAGAAAACTTTGTAAAAAAAAAAAAATCAAAATCATATCTAAAACAGAAAAAAGGAAGTCAAAACGGCATTTTATGGGAAAATGGTGACCTAGTATGAGGTAGAGATGTCCCGGACATGCCTATATCAAATAGTATGAATTCGATTTGCACCTCTGTATTAATTGTCCTAATAGTACTCACATATATATTTTTTAATATCACATCCTTATCTAATTTCAAATTACTTACATAAAAGAACCGTGTAAAAATCTGTATCATAAATCACAAAATTTTTGGTTTCATTGTTAAATTTGTAATTAAAAAAAAAAAAAATCAAAATTTACTAGTGGGCTGATCAAAGTATGATCCCCGAAATCGGTTCAAGTGCAGAGCTGGGCAGCCCAAATAAAATTGGCCAGACGAATCCATTAAAGGCCCAATTCATGATACTAATATACTATCCATCTAGTCACCTATCAAATTCATTGAATTTACAGGGACATATACGTAATTTGAACCCCACTTTTGAATACGAGAAAAAGTAGGGAATGCGTGCGAAATTGTGGAGGTTGTGGGCATTAACCGTTTCTTCTTCAAAAACAAAAAGGAAAAAGAGAAACAGAGTTGCAGATAAAACACAGTGAATCACAGTCACTATTGTTTCATTTTTTTTTCAAGAATGGAAGGAAAGCGAGAGGAGATTAGAAAGGGACCATGGAAAGCAGAGGAAGACGAAATTTTGATCAATCATGTCAAGAAATATGGACCCAGAGACTGGAGCTCCATTCGATCCAAAGGTCTCTTGCAGCGAACCGGAAAATCTTGTCGTCTCAGATGGGTCAACAAGCTTCGACCTAACTTGAAGAAGTAAGTCAATATATTACACAATTTTTCCCAACCGTGTTTTTCTTAATTAATTCTTTTGCATGAAAAAAAAAAAAACAAATGTGAATGTGTTTTGTTTGTGTTTGTGTTTTTGTTTCTTATAAGTGGGTGCAAATTTTCACTGGAGGAAGAAAGAGTGGTGATAGAGTTACAGTCACAGTTTGGTAACAAATGGGCAAGAATTGCGACGTATTTGCCTGGTAGGACTGATAATGATGTCAAGAATTTCTGGAGTAGTAGACTGATCGTGCCAAAACTGTGTTACATTTTGGCCCTCAATATCATGTCCTTTAGCTTGTTTTCGAGTGTATTAGGTGGTTTAATGTGTTTTGTTGAGCATGTGTAGGTCCATTCAATTTAAGTGATGTTAAATCTTATTTTGGGAGAAAATAAGTCAAAAGATGGAGAAAATGAGCAAATTGGAAGAACCATGGAAAGTTGATTTTCAACCAGTGCAGAACAGCCAGATTTCAGGGCCTATATCTCTCAGCTCCGATTGAATTGTGTCCTATTACCTATGGATTGAAAGCCCCGGAAGTCTAGTTTCTGGCACACTTTTCGGATTGCAATTTCGATGTTTCTATAGGGAGATATGCGCATTTCCGTAACGCTGCGCGAGACTGAAATCTTTCCAAGTGAAGGTCGCTGCCATGTTCGCCCCCTGACAGCGAACTTGGGGGCGACCATTTATTTTTGTAGCAAAACAGTGATCTTCGCCCCCTACATGGTCGCCCCCTGACAGCCAACTTGGGGGCGACCAAATATTTTCCCAACAGGGACAGAGATCTTCGCCCCCTACATGGTTGCCCCCTGACAGCCAACTTGGGGGCGACTTTTCCGTTCCAACTCAGCCAAGGACGATTTCAGACCTATTTTTTTGGCTCCCACTATAAATATATTGCTTTCCTTTGTTCTAAAAAAGAACCACCACATTCCATCACAACACACTTCACACTTTCCACCATTTTTCCACCCCTTCACTACCCATCACACACCCATACATTTTACATCAGATTTTTCCACCATTTTTACACCCACCTCACTTCTTTAATCTCTAGATCTAGGAATATACTCACCCAAACCCTTCCACACTCCTACATCACCTCCATACATACAAAAATCACCCAAGATCCCACCTTTTTACTTTCTTCCACCATTCCCTTCACTCATTTCCTCTCACACACCATTTCCACCCATTTTTGGAAGATTATTCAAGGAAGGAGAAGAAGGAACTACAAGGAGAAAGAGGAAGCTCACATGGATTTTATGGGTTTTCTCTACACCTTTCCTTTTTGTGTTTATTTTCCATTAATGTGTAACTAATTTTATCTAGGGGATTAATGTAACCGTATTGGACTACTTGATGTAATTAATTAGTCTATTCTCTAATTCGATTCGATTTTAGTCTCAATTATTGAATTAATTTCTCTAATCTCTCTTCTCATGTTTTATTGTGACCACAAGGGACATGGGTGTGTGAGTTAGTTTATCTAAGGGTTTGAGGTTGAATGTGGATGACCATTCCATTTAACTCTCATCCAAGCTTAGTAATTGGGAAGGTTGGTGTGTGCATGACCATGTCATACTAACTTGGCTTAGAGTTTTGTATTAAATATGGGTTTTGATTATTGCTTGGCACATGGCCTTGTGGAAGTAATGAGAAGGACCATAAAACTTAATTGATCTATTTTTTAAAACAAGCTCTAAAATTGGATTGAAGTGCTTAATGAGACTAATTAAGAACATAGAGTGGTCTAAGAAGGTTGCATTGATTCCCTAGTGCTTTTTCCCATATATCCATACATTTGTGTTTGTGTGTTGTGCTTAGCTTAATTTTCAACTCTTAAGTTTGCATTTTTAGTGTCTAGTTTACATTTTTAGTTTACAAGTTTGCATCTTAAGCATTTTCAAGAACCAAAATCACTTTTCAAATCAAAGCATTATGCAATTTACTTTTCACGCACTTAGATTAGATTTAATTTTTCCCTAGACTAAGTAGTTTCAACCGTTTGAATCACCGATCCCAGTGAACGAACTTAAATTAAATTGAAAGTAATTTTTACTACATCATAGACAGAAGAGACTCGCAAGAATATTGCAGAATTCAAACACAAACACACCCTCTTCATCATCATCAATCTCCAAATCACACAAAATCAACGAGGAAGTTCCCGGTTTCGAAAATGTTGCTTCAGAGGTAAGTAAACAAATCACAACAATGATAATTTTTTTTTATTTCTTTACTGTTACATGTTTATATATTAAGATTGTTGCTGTATGCTTGATTAGTGTCAGATTCAGAAGTCATCAACAGAGTCTCAATCTTGTTCACTGTCCCACATCAACAACAACAATAACTATGATACAATTAAAATGGTGCCACTTCCTGATTTGGTGATTAATCCTAAGATGATGGATTTTGATACAACAACAGACCATGCTCGTGTTGAAGATTTTCAAATTTCATTCCCTCAAGTTGTTCCACAACCCCAACTAGACATAACATTTTCACCGGGAAGCCAAGAGCTCTTGGCTAGATTCGAGGACCCTTATTTTTTCGACGTGTTCGGGCCAGTGGATGATGCTCCTCCTGAGCTTGCTGCTGTTGATCAGCAGCCGTTTTTGAAGCCACCATCGACATGTTGCGGGGATGGAAGCGAAAACCCGGATGCTTTCTTTGATGACTTCCCAACTGACATGTTCGATCAAATTGAGCCACTTCTAAGTCCATCAGATTTATTTTTTTGAAAGGTCAAGTCCATCAGATTGGTGGTTTTGATTACTTTGTTAAATTCTAGTTTGTTGTGTTGTTTGTAATTGCTATTAATTTCCTTGTAAGTTGTAATTATGTGTTCTACATGAATTGTTTAGTTTGCCACTTTGAACTAATTATAATATTGGATATAGATAGATTTCAACAACCAATAGTGATACAACACAGATTGAGATTTTAGTAGGCTTGCCTCATCTTCTTCTTATAATTAAGGGTCGAAATTTTTTACACCATAGAGGCTTTCCATCAACCATGAATTTGGTATCTTCTTCGATCTCCATTCAATACTCTTATCAGTATGGACGACACTTTGAACACGATCTTCCCAAACAATGGCTGCCTGTGGATCATTGGTTCCGGCCTATGCACATACACCCTTTCCACATACGGTCCATAATTAATGAGTAAAAATTACAATGGACAATAATAGTATTAATTATGTCTATATAACATCTGAGTAATAGAATTACGAAATATAAATCTCATTCGATTAAGTAATTAATTGATTTACGATTAACAAACAGACACATGTCAAAAGTAAAATTCTTACTTGGTGAAAAAACTCTTGAATTGGCTTTCGGTAAGAGGGTAGCCATTGGAAAAAGTTAGAAACAAACCTCTTTCTTCCCCGGGCGCCTGCTCGACCCAAAGATGCCACTCCTTAGCTGATGGATTCAGTCTGCTTCTTATTTTAGCCAAAGGTGCAGCAGCAGTGGCTTGACCCACTTTCGGCACCAGCTTGGGCTCGGGCCGGCCCTAGGCATAGGCTGACGAGGTGGCCGTCTAGGGCCCCAAATTCATTTAGTGTGTATTCTATGTTAGGTCAGAGTAGAGTTTTGTTTTAAAAAAAATAAAAAATAAAAACAACCCACATGTCAATTATTATTTAAAAGGCTCACCAAAAAAATATTTATATACAGCCCACTGAACACTCCTAAATGAGCACCCACAATAGTACGGGGTCGTGGGAATAGCACAATGATAAATAAGATTCGTTCCTTAAGTATTGATGTATTGATTACCACAATTGATTGATTAACTACTATTTAGACAAACAAAAATATGATGATGGAATTATACTACTCAAATCAACTAAATTAAACATATAACTAAAATGCAATAAATTAAACTAGGCAAGCAAACAAACTAAAGCAAGTCAAACACAAGCAAGTGATTGTATTTCTTATGGGAAGTTAGGCTAAGACCTTGAATCCACCTATCCAATTCTCATCGATTTTAGGCACATCATTGAAGTAAAGTATGCAAGTGTGTGTGTAGATTCGTGATACCCTCAATTAGTCTCTAACATCTCTCAAGTGATAAAGACAATATTTATATGCACCAACAACCTATTTCTCAATGGTTATCCGAACTACATATAAATTCATTAAGTTCCATGGCACACATATGAATCCTAGAGGCTAGCATCGCATATCTCTATCTTACCAACCTCTATCACTCATTTCATCGAGCACGTTGTGTGCTTCTCCTCTCGGTACTTCACACAACAACCAAACAATTACTAAATGCTAGCTAGACATTCAATAATGATTAAGAACATGAAATAAGCATACACAACACAAGCAATGATGATAAAGTGATGGTCTTGATTAATAGTTCATGGGAAAGGCTTCATCTTGGCCTTAGCCAAGGAAGTTTAGTTCATAGTACAATAAATGGCTACAAATATGAGTAATAAATACAAGCCATAATCAAAGATGAATAAATGTAAAGAGAGAAAGGATTAGAGTAAACTAATGTGAAGAACTCCTCATCTCTTGCTTGGTTGTGCTAGACTTCTTCTCTCCTTGACTTCTCTTGCTCCAAGGTGTGGTTTTTATGGTGGGTGTTGGTGAGGAAAGTTGGATATTTGGTGTTTGGTGAAGTGTATTTGAAGTTTGGGTGATGTATTTTTAGGTTGGATGTAGTGATTTTTGTGGGTTTGGAAGGTAAAAATGTGTTCTTGGAGAGTTTGGGATGTGGTGTGGGAGTTCAAGAGGTGTTCGGAAAGGAGAGGAAGTGAGGTATTTATAATATGTGGAAATTAGGGCACAAAAACCAAGAAAAAACTGAGCTGGAGCACTGTTGTGCGGGTGGGGCCTGGTGGTCAGGCGCAGGTGAGGGGCGCATGTCCAGCGGCGACTTTCTGCCTCTCCGGCGCTGGTCGTCCAGTGCAATTCAGTTCTTCGTCAGTTTTCAGCTTTTCAGCATCGCACACCGTTACGAAAATGGCCATAACTTTCTCTAGAAACATCGGAATTGCGATCCGTAAAAACCGTTGGAAAGTAGACAGCCGGAGATTTCCGAAAATAGGTAGCATGAAACCTAGTTCAATCTGAGGTGAGAGATATGGCCCCCGAAACATAGGTATACTGCACAAGTCTTTCCCATTTGAGCCCTTTTAACTTCCAAAACTCATCAATTAAGCTCAGATACCTTATTTATGGCAAATAACCTACAAAATGCTCACCAAACACATTAAATATACAAATGCGCTCGAAAACGATTACAATTGATAAGAAATGGGGGCTATACCGAGTGTACAAATGGCACTATCACCCACATGTTTTTGTTGTTAAAAAAATGCCCATTAAAGAAACAAAATCATTATGCTTTTTTGTTTTTTAATAGACAAAATCATTATGCTTACTCCATCACAACATATTAAATTGCAAATTGCAATTCATTGTATCAAACATTCAAAATTTTTTATGGTTCTTTACTTCTTTGGCATTTGGAAGCTCTCAGCTCTGTTCTTGGCTTCTTACGAAATTGGGAATTAGTGGGAAAGCAATTGTTCTTGGATTGGAATTTGGAAGCTCTCTTCTTGAAATCAATTGTAGATGTTTTAGAAGGTAATTTAATATATCTTTTCCTTTTTTTTCTTTTAATCCGAGAAACCTCTTTTCGTTTTTCTATTTTAAGTTTTGTTAGAATTCTGTATGTATTATGTATTATGGAATCCGAAGGTAAGGATTCAGGAACCCAACTACCCAATGAAAAAATTGTTCTTGAATTTTTATGTATGCATTGCTAGAATTGTTCTTGAAATTTGTATGTATTATATTAGAATTTCGTTTTTCTATTTTAGTTTTGTTAGAATTTTGTATGTATTGTGTTTATAAATTAATTACAAATTGATTAGAAAAAAAATGTGTACTTGTCTGTTATGAATGGAATATATATGTTACCTTGGATGGTCATATACTTCTTTGTTTTTTGATTGAGCACAAACAATTTCAGGTTAACGCAAATAATCCAATTATCATTAGGAAAAGAATTACTTTCAAGAGAAACATGGCCTTTTCGTCTCTATGTGGGTAGAGAATCAGTTTCCTAACACAAATTATATGAGTATATTAAATATAAAAAAAATAAATTTAAAAAATGGGAAAATGAGTATTTCAACTTCCCATTTGAAACCTCCAACATTGTAAATACCAGATTCATATCTTTTTCCCCGTCTATCAGGTGCAGTGGATAGTAAAGAGTATGACTCTATTTTTAGTGTAAAGTGAGCCGGTCGAAAATCTCTTTCAATCTCATAAATTTTTTGAAATAATACAAAACCATAGGAGAAATCAATTAACTGGCATGAAGAAACAAAACAATAGGAAAAATAAATTAATGCATACAAAAAACTGATGGAAAATCCATAGCTAAATTTAAACTTCAATTTGAATAAACATACCATTTGAAATAGACATCACAAAACACGCTTGAATCTGAATCCTGATTCCCTGAAGCTATAACAAAACGATTAGAAAAAAATATGAATGGAGAAAGAAAATTTTAACAAGTTGGCTTTTGATAGATATGAACATAATTACTTAACGTAAAGTTTCTGAGTAAATCCTTTAAGATTCAAGATTCCTAATTTGACTAAAATAGGAAAAGCTCAAAACTTATTAAGAAAGGTACTGTACTAATGTTGAGTTATTTCTAAAACCTAACACTTTAACAAATTAAAACAACAAAAAAAGAAAGCTTCCTAAAATTAAAAAATAAATAAATAAACCTAAATCATGCCTAAAACACAAAAACGGAAATCAAAAGGCCCTTCTATGGGAAAACGTGACCCATATGCGGTAGAGATGTCCCGGATATACCAATATCAAACAGTACCAATTCGATTTGCACCTCTCGATTAATTGTCCTGATAATATTCCTTTTTTTTTTTAATATCACATCCTTATTTAATTTCAAATTATTTACTTAAAAGACCCGTGTAAAAATCTGTATCATAAATCACAACAATTTCGGTTTCATTGTTAAATTTGTAATTACAAAAAAAAATCAAAAATTTCTAGTGGGCTGATCAAAGTATGAATAAATGTATGATCCCGCAATCGGTTCAAGTGCAGAGGTGGGCCACGCAAATAAAATGGACCAGAAGAATCCATTAAAGGCCCATTTTCGTTCAAAATTTTGTTATAACATTAACCGATACCAAATCAAAATTTTGGATTGAAGTCATGTTCCATCTTTGTGCTAATCACGTAATAAAATTTTGGATTCTTCACAACAATGTTATTGATATTCAATCCTTTTGAATGCTGAAAAGAATAAATTTAGAGCTTTCGTGATTCGATGGTAAAAGATTGTTCATTCAGTTCGACTATGTACAAAGTTCAAACCACCAAATAGGATTAGAATCATCTCCTCAACTAATTAATTTCTTATACAATGTTTAACATAAAATTAGAAAGGTTTTCACGGTAGAATTGAAAACACAATAGCATAATATATCGTTTCATTTATAATTGGATCCTTGCCCAATCTTTAAACAACTGTGATTATAGCTAGCAATATTTTAACACAATATCTCAAACTGTCAAGTAAAGAAACACAATCTTAATTATTGATTAAATTGACAAACCAGATTTGATAGAGTACGTATCTGCTAATGAATTGACAAAAATATATGCATTGACGCCCATTCCCTAGTAGTCCGATCCCAACAATTAAAGTTGAAATTACACACTGCATCCCAACCTCCACAATCACACACTGCATTGTCTATGGCTGGACTTTAGTAGCTGAAATTACATCAAATTCTACTTCAACAATTAAAGTACCATCTTTAAGGTATCCATTGTCGAGTTCATGTATATCCTTTAGCGAAATTAAATTTGAGAGACCCCAATCCTCGTCTGAATCAAACCAATGTGAAACTACAGGAAAACATATTACTGTTAAGCAAATTGAATATCAAATAATAAAAAATTTGTAATGGTAGTGGAAAAGTTTCATGAGTGATTCACCTTGTTTCTCAACTTTTTTAAGACGAGAATGGTTTACTACTCGCAGCATGTAATCCGCATACACTTTTCTTTTAGGTATAATACTTTTCCAATCAGCTAGGAATAAGTAAAGAGACAGTGATTTACCCTTTCTAGAATCACATCCCTTGGGATAAAGCCTTAATTTCCTAGAAACAACGTAAGACAAAAGAATATAACTACTTAGTTAATTAATATACTATCAATCTAAACATTGATTTGTAAGAGAAGTGAAAATTGTAAATACCATTTCATTCCTCCAACCGTAAATTCATCTGAATTCTGAAAATAATCGTTCAACTTTGAGAAATTTTTTATTGACCAAGTATGAGTTCTTCCAGTTGGTTCTTTTACCATGGTAAGAGTTTCTTCATTGCCGGAAGAAGGTTGAATAACAAAAACTTCAGCTCCAAAAACGCAGCAATCATCAACAAGATATCCATTACATGGGTCATTAAAGTCGTCAACCGAAATCAATTGGGCACAACCATGTTCAGTTCTCCACTTATCAAAATACTTAAATGCTCCATTAGCATCTGCATGCATATATAATATGATAAATTAAATACATGTGTCAATTGTGTTTGTTAGGAAGGAAATTGATTATTTGTAAAAAAAATCCTAATGATATATATATATATATATATGTTACCTTGGATGATCAAGTACTTCTTTGTTTTTTGATTAAGTACAAATAATTTCAAGTAAACACAAACAATCCAATTATCCTTAGGAAACAAATTACTTTCATCTATGGCCACGTTAAGGGAAATATTGCCTTTCCCTTCACAGGTCTTGTCTCCCTGTGGGTAGAGAATCAATTTCCTAACACCAAGTCGACAACAAACCAAATAATTATGAGCAATATTAGGAAGAAAAAAAAAAAAAAAAACGAAAGGCAACTGAGCATTTCAATGCATACCATTTGTAACCTCCAACATCAAATATACTAGATTCATATCTTTTGCCATCTCCATTATATGCATTCAACAGTAAAGAGTATGACTCTATTTTTAATGAGAAGTGAGCTGGTCCAAAATCTCTTTCCTCTCGCAAAATTCCTAGAAATATTATGAAACCAAAACCATATTGGAAAAATAAATTAATGCATCCAAAAAACAGATGGAAAACCCATAGTAAATTAAATTGAAATTGAAAAGAAGAATAAACATTACCATTTGGTTTAGACATCGGAAAACACTTGAATTTTTTTTACCAAGTTGCATTTTGACAGATATGCATAATTACTTACTATTTATAGGCAGATGTAAAGTTCCAAAAAAAATAATAAAGACTTTCTGGATTTTATGGGCAGATGTAAAGTTCCAAAAAAAATAATAAATACTTTCTGGATTTTATAGGCAGATGTAAAGTTCCAAAAAAAAATAATAAAGACTTTCTGGATTTTCTAGATTCAACGGTTTTTTTTTCCTATCATTAATTCATATAATTAATACACATTGGAAAATTAATATCTGGTTCTTGACGTACCTTTTTTTTTTTTTTTTTTGAAATTAATATTCCATAAAAGGAAAATCAGATACAACCAGGAGCCTCAGTAAGTAAAAACTTTACGAATACAATGAGGAAAATCCTCAAGCCAAACACAGTCTTCAGAAATAGACAGAGCATTCCTAGCCAAAGTGTGAGCAACAAAGTTGGAACCTCTTGGAGCAAACTTTAACACACAACAGGGCAGAGACAACATAAGATTTCTAATGGCATCAATAACAAGACCTATTTCAGAAGCATGCTCTTTCCTATCATTTACCATACCAACCACGACAGCAGCATCAGAAACCAAATCCAGAGGAACCAGACCAGTATCGAAGGCAAGTTGGATCCCTTTAAATATAGCCACAGCCTCTGCCACCATAGGACTATAAGAAGCAAACACCTGTAGAGAACTGGTGGCCATAACACAACCATCTGAATTACGAATAACCAGACCAAAACCCACCACACCTTTGTTACCATCAATCGCAGCATCCGAATTGAGCAAAAAATTATCAGGAGGCGGAGGAGACCATCTAGAAGAAATCTGTTGATGTATATCAGATTCTTGGACAATAGGCGTAGCAGCAGCAGACTGGAAATCATGAATAAAACATCTAGCCCACTCAAACACATCCTCCTCTTTCCCCATCGGTAAGCCATACACCAATACATTGCGATGATTCCACACTCTCCAAAACACAACACACAGCAAAATCATATCCTCACTCAACAACAGACCAAAGCAAGCAAATATAAAATCCAAAAAACTTTTGCCTTTGCCTTTACCAATCTTTTTAGACAGATGCCAAGATTGACGCATTCCCTTAAGAGACTTGCATCCCCAAACTGCATGGAGAGAGGTTTCTACCTCCCATTTGCAAACTGGGCAGACATTAGAGATATTCATACCTTTGCTTTGGAGATTCTTCATAGAAGGAAACCAATTGAAACACACTTTCCAAATGAAATTTTTTATTTTAGGAGGGATCTTGACTTTCCAAAGGAACTTCCACCAATCTATAAAACTAGAATCAGTAGACATGCTCGGCTGATCCATCTGCATACAACCTACACGATAGCCACTCTTTACCGAATATATACCATTTTGTTCAAAGTGTCAAGTGAGAGAGTCCTTTGCCTTCGAAAAACCAATCGGAAGACCCAAAATAGCTTCGAAATCCTCTTGCAAAAAATTGTTTCTAATTAAATCAGTATTCCAAAAATCTGAAGGATTGAACAAAAAATTAACCTTCGTATTGATCCCTAGTAATGGAGGGGAAATCACCTTGAAGGTCGTAGGCCTCGGGATCCAACCATCCTTATAAATCGCAATTGAAGCTCCATCCCCAACTCTCCATCTTAAACCAGAACTCAAAATTTCTCTACCCCACAAAAGACTCTTCCAGAGAGCAGAACATGAGGATTTTTCTTTAGCCTCTAAGAACATCGATTTATTGAAGTAGCAAGCTCTAAGAACTTTTGCAGCCAACGATTCAGGATACATAACCAACCTCCAACATTGCTTCGCTAGAAGAGCTTTGTTGAATGTAGCCATGTCTCTGAATCCTAAACCCCCAAGCACCTTAGGCGTACATAAAAGGGACCACTTGGACCAATGAATCTTACGCTTTTCAGGGTCACCTCCCCACCAGAACCTAGCACAAAGGCGATTAATCTCCTTTATGAGACCTTTAGGTAGCTTAAAAATACTCATGGAATAGGTGGGGATAGATTGTATTACAGCTTTAATCAAAACTTCCTTACCACCCATCGATAATCTCTTATCCTGCCAGCCTTTCAAGCGATTCCAAACCCTGTCAACAATATCAGCAAAAAGTCTTCTCTTATTTCTACCAATGTAAGTCGGAAGCCCTAGGTATTTCTCCAGGCAATCAACCAAACGAACACCCAAAACAGCTGCCAACCGCAATCCTTCAGCACTCCCAATCGATGGACTCACACACAATGCTGATTTAGAATAATTAACAACTTGACCAGAAGCTAAAGCATAAACCTCCAGCACCTTGCCAAAAGCCACACAATCTGAAATAGTCGCACTAGAGAACAACAAACTATCGTCTGCAAAGAATAGGTGCGTAATCACGGGACCAAACCTACTGCTCTTGTACCCTGAAATCGATCCCTCACTCTTAGCTTTTTGAAGGAGGCATGACAGTCCTTCGGCACACATCAGAAACAAGTAAGGCGATATGGGGTCTCCTTGTCTCAGGCCTCTGGAAGGCTTCAAATTCCCTACAACCTCCCTATTAAGGATAAAAGAATAGGAGACTGATTTGACGCATCCCATAATCTTGTTAATCCAGTTAATGCTGAAACCCAGTTTGGCCATCATTTGCTCAATGAAACCCCATTCAACTCGATCATACGCCTTGGACATGTCGAGTTTGATAGCCATAGACCCCTCTTTCCTCTTCCTGCGCTTCAGACCATAGAAGCATTCAAAACCAACCATAACGTTATCGGTTATTAATCTCCCTGGCACAAATGCACTTTGTGTCTCTGAGATCACATCACCCACCACCAAACGAAGTCTATTGGCCAAGGATTTTGAAATGATCTTGTAGAGTACATTGCATAAACTTATAGGTCTAAAATCTAAAACCCGGACAACATTATTAACTTTTGGGATAAGTGTAATGAGTGTACTATTCATAGACTCTAAGGATTCACCCTCATTCAAATATTTCAAGCAAACCGCAGTCACACTTGGACCCACCGATCCCCAAAACCTTTGGTAAAAAGCAGTAGGGAGACCGTCCTTCCCAGGTGCCTTCAAAGGCCCCATATCAAACACTGCTTTGTGAATATCATCTCTAGAAAACTTCAAATCGAGCAATATTCTCGAATTATCAGAGATTTTTGGTTCAGCACAATTCAGAACATGATTCCAATCCTCTTGAGATGGATTACTAGAGGAGAAAATAGTTGAAAAATAACTAAGAATAACCTTCTCCAATTCCTGTTTTCCAGTTTTCCATGAGCCATCTTCTTCGAACAGACCACTAATTTTGTTTCTCACTCTTCTTGCAGAGCCTTTCTGGTGGAAGAAACTAGTATTCTTATCCCCTTCACGCAGCCAGTGAACCTTAGCACACTGCTTCCAAAAACGCTCCTCCTTACTCAGGAGAATCTCAAGTTGATTTTCAATCCTCTGAACCCTCTTCCACGCACCTAAACCACTACAATTGTTGGCCCAGATTAACTCTTTCTTCTTCCTAGATATCTCCTCCCTCATTTGTTTCTTATGTTCTATGTTCCACTTTCCCAACTGAAATGAGCTATCCTTAATAGATTGCAATACATTAGGTATTGAATAATGAAGAGCATTCCCATTCCAGACTGACGAGATCACCTCCTTACATCCCACCTCATCTGCCCAGCAATCTTCGAAAAAGAACCGCCTACCTTTATTACTAGTAGATGTAAAAGACGCATCTCCTGCCTCTCTAACATCAATCAACAGAGGCCTATGATCTGATCTCCAATAGTCTAAATGATGAACCATTAACCTTGGAAACAAATCTTTCCAGCTATTAGTACAAGTACCACGATCGAGCCTTTCTTGTATGATATCAGCTCCTTCCCTTCTATTACACCACGTGTATTTCGGACCTATGAAACCCATATCTCCCAACCCACATTCATCAAAGACTTCCCTGAATGCGGTGATAAACTTCCATTCCCTACGCACACCCCCGACCTTCTCACCATCATTAAGAACTTCATTAAAATCACCAACACAACACCATGGCAAATTAGACATACCTGCTAACCGATGAATAAGAGTCCAAGAATGAAACCGCTGCCTAGGATCCGGGTCTCCATATAACCCCGTCAGTCTCCACGACTTCTGACCATGAGAGGTCACTTGCACATCAATATGAAATTTTGAAAAGGACCTCAAATCTACTGTCACCGAATTAGCCCAGAATAAGCATAATTCTCCAGAGTGACCAACTGACTCCACCACAATTTTACCTACGAATCCCAACAGAACCCTCAACTTTTCTAAACGAACCTGATTAGATTTAGTCTCCAAAAGAACCATAATATCTAGGCATTTGTCATGCTTCAACTCTCGCAAGACTCGGAACGCACGGTCACTACCCAAACCCCGCACGTTCCAACTGATGAGTTTCATTGTGTCCGGCTGGTCGAGGAACACCGACCTGCCGATATTTGTGTATCTGTTGCCACTGCGGACTCATCACTAACTTTCTCACCCAAATCCGATGCACCCTCAACCGATAGAATGGCTCATTCATCACCAATTTCTGACCTTGAATCTTCCTTCTTTGAACGCTTGCTCACTAGACTCTTCTCACCACTGGAAATTTTGGAATTTCGTTTGACTAATTTCACCCCCAAAAGATTTTGATTCTGATTCATTTGTTCAGTCCTCCCCACCCGTTTCCATGACTTTTGGGTTTGGGTCACTATTTTTCCTTCCAAACCATTCTTTAATTCTAACACAGACAGCCCATTTTTACTTCTATCCCCCACTCCATCCACATCTACACCTATTGGGCTTCTAGATGGATCCGGGTCACTAACTATTGTAAGGTACCCACTTGGGTCAAGGCCCAAAGCCTCATAATTTTGCATATCCTGATCCTTAATTGATGACTCATTTTCTACACCGCCTTGCTTACCTGGATCCTCCTGATTCGCCAAGATTTCAATCCCTTCATTCACCTTGGGACCAGATAACCTGCAGCCCTCACTTTGGTTCTCCCCTGGCACGTCACAAGCAGCGAAGTCATTAATGCTGCTATTTCTTACCACACACGCAACATTGGGATTGAGGGTTTCTAGGTTAGCCTTCACGCATTCCACTATAATATTTCCTTTCCGACCACTGTCTGGTTCTGATAGCTTCTTACCTGTTCTCCAGTTATCTTGATTTCTCGAGACATCTCTAGGGCCCGAAAACCCATAACCTCCTTCTCTCCAATCTCGTCTCCCTTGCTGCAGTCTTCCATTCCCTTTACCATAGAAATGGTTTTTTGGAGGACTAGTAGTTCGCATCCAGTTACAAAGCCTAATATTAGCTTCCTTTGTAACTTCTTTATTGTCTCCCGGAACTGTGCACTCCCCTAACGTATGACCCAGTCTATTGCACTTATAGCAGAAATCTGGAACTCTCTCATATCTTAAAAGCATAGTGGTAATACTTCCATCTCCCAGGAGATCCACACGGAGACTCCTCCTTAGAGGTTCATCCACCTTAATCTCCACCCTAACACGAATAAATCTTCCTGAACCATTTTTCCCAGCTTCCAAATCAATATTTCTGACTTCTCTAATCATATTACCAAGAAATAAACCTATTTCTTCCGACATACACAGGAGAGACAGATTGTGCACTTGGACCCAAAACTTAGTTTTATTGAAAAACATATTGTCAATATCACCGGTTCCCATTGGTTCTTCAAATATGATAATAGCTCTATCGAACCTCCACGGACCACCCGATAAAATCCTCTTACGGGCCTCTAAATTCGTAAAATGACATTCAAAGATATTGTCTTTGATAGCCTCAATCTCTACTCCCCCATTAATATGCCAGATTCTTTTCATAACATCCTTAAAAGCTTCCCTATTCACTATCTTTGAGGTTAAAACTTTCCCAACTAAACAAAGCGCTAACCTTTGTTCTCCCTTATCTTTCAACTTCACATCAAGAATTTTCGCCGGACTTTCCTTTTCCCCTATTGAGAGAGCATTGCAAAGCGATGCTATCTCGTTTTCACTCATGGTAATCAAGGTCACAGGTTCTAGCAACGAATGAGCTAAACAGGGACCAACTCTAAAAACTTTCACCTTAGGTTTGAGAGAACCTGAGAGAGAGACTTTTGACAAAAAAATGGGTATATCCATAACTCTAACGATTATCTGGTTCTTGCCCTATACAGCTGTACCTAGACATATCACAACCATTAGAAGGTAAAAAGATTATTGGATTTCGGGTTCATTGTTAAATTTGTAATTAAAATCAAATTTACTAGTGGGCCGGATAGAGTATGATCCCCAATCGGTTCAAGTGCAGAGCTGGGCAGCCCAAATAAAATGGGCCAGAAGAATCCATTAAAGGCCCAATCATGACTATCCATCTAGTCAACTATCAAATTCATTGAATTTATATGGACATATACGTAATTTGAACCCGATTTTTGAATACGAGAAAAAGTAGGGAATGCGTGCGAATTTGTGGAGGTTGTGGTCATTAACCGGCTCTTCTTCAAAAAACATAAAGAAAAAATAGAAACATAGTTGCAGATAAAACACAGTGAAATCTCAGTCACTGTTGTTTGCTTTGTTGTTTCAATGGAAGGAAAGCGAGAGGAGATTAGAAAGGGACCATGGAAAGCAGAGGAAGACGAAATTTTGATCAATCATGTCAAGAAATATGGACCCAGAGACTGGAGCTCCATTCGATCCAAAGGTCTCTTACAGTGAACCGGAAAATCTTGTCGTCTCAGATGGGTCAACAAGCTTCGACCTAACTTGAAGAAGTAAGTCAATATATTACACTATTTTTCCCAACCGGGTTTTTCTTAATTAATTCTTTTGCATAAAAAAAAAAGTGATTGTGTTTTGTTTGTGTTTGTGTTTTTTTTTTTTTCTTATAAGTGGGTGCAAATTTTCACTGGAGGAAGAGAGAGTGGTGATCAGAGGCGAATCTAGGATTTTATATCCGGCGGGGCTGAATTAAATACAAGTTATAAATTTTTTTGAACAACCTTAATAAGAAGATGTATTTTATTAATAAAAAGTAAATACACAATGAGTTATGAGATATAATAAATCTAACCCCTCAAAATGTATATTCCAACAAAATAAAATGCAGTGAAGAAAAAATAATTTTAATCACCAAATAATAATAAAAAAAATGTTTCAACAAGCTAACGCAAAAATAATTGTATCTATATGCCCTATAATTCTAACAACAAATAAATCACATACAAATTTGATTAAATCAAACTAATATTAAATCAATTTTAATGTAATTAAGAAACCTTAACAAAGAAAGAAGTAAATAATAAAATAATATATAAGTAAATAAAAAAGAATAAACATTTTTAGTTTTTTACCTTGTATGGAGAGAGAGTTATTATAAATGTGGTCCCAATATTGTTAAAAGGGATAATTACCCTAGTGACCATCAACTCTTGCCACCACTATCAAAATGGCCACCAAATGGGGAAATGGATGGAAAATAGCCATTTTTGGCAAACAATGTTACACTAATGGCCATTCTATCCAATTCCATCCATTTCCATCCAATTACATCCAATAAGTGGCATTTTGGTAAATATGAGGATGATATTAATTTATTTTAGACATTTTTTGGAAATCAATTTTTTCTTTTGTTTTTTGAAACAAATAATTATATTTAGTGTGTACATATACATATAGCATATCTCAAACACACACACACACACACACACACACACATATATATATATATATATATATATATATATATACATATATATTTCTTTTCAACTTATCTCAAATATATTTTTTAGAATTTTTAGATTTTGTAACCTTAATCTTTTCAAAAAAAGAATATATATATATATATATATATTTTCAACTTATCTCAAATATATATTTTATAATTTTTAGATTTTGTAGCCTTAATCTTCTCAAAAAAGAAATATATATATATATGTTTGAGATATACTATACGTATATACACACTAAATATAATTATTTGTTTCAAAAAACAAAAGAAAAAATTGATTTCCAAAAAATATCTAAAATAAATTAATGTCATCCTCATATTTACTAAAATGCCACTTATTGGATGGAAATGGATGGAATTGGATGGAATGGCCATTAGTGTAACAATATTTGCCAAAAATGGCCATTTTCCATCTATTTCCCCATTTGGTGGCCATTTTGATAGTGGTGGCAAGAGTTGATAGCCATTAGGGTAATTGCCCCTTGTTAAAATAAATATTCAGAGTGGAATAAAGAGAGATTAAATAATGCATAAAACAATAAAGGGCTAGTGGTAGTGGAGCCGTGGGATTTGGGAATAAAGCCAGGGAAATTATTATTCTCCCCTCTGTAGTTTGCCGTATTCTCCAGTCTCCCCCCTATAGTTTCAAAATTCTCCAATTTCCCCCCTCCCATGCACAAATACAACCAATCTCACCATATAAAAATAGGCATGGAAGGGGGAAAATTGGAGAATTTTGAAACTAGAGGGGGAAGACTGGAGAATACGGAAAACTACAGGGAGGAGAATGATAATTTCCCATAAAGCCATAAAGGGAATGCAACTCAAGAGTCCACATGTGGGTTATGGCCTTATGGGTGAGTGGGTGACAATCTTATAATTTTAAATTAATATAAGAGGTAGACTGTTGAACATATTGGTCATCTATAATCAACACTTTGACACACATGGTCCCTTGCTATAGTGGTGGGCTTTCCTTTGGAACCCCCACCACCAAGGTTCAAGACCTAGTGTGTGCATAGAATTATGCAAATTTTCTTTGGCCCATTTAAAAACATGGGTGTTGTCTCACTTTGTGTGGGTGGTTGTCCCTCTTTCGTGTGGGTTCTCTCTCCCCGTCCGTGGGAGCTTCAGTCTGTGCTGTGCTTGGAAGTCGATTCTCGTTGGATCCTAGTTGTTGTTGTAATCATGTAATAATGTCTTGGATCTGTAATCCTATTGTTGTTGTATTCCTATCCAAAAAAAAATAAATAAATAAAAAATCAGCACTTTGACAACTTATATTGGGTTTGTGTAAATTTGAAATATCAGTAAAAACTCAATTTTTTTTTATAAAAAAAAAAAAGGTAGACGGGGCTGCAGCAGCCCTCACAATTAGGGTTGCACATTGGGGAAATGAGGATGGATATAGGTCCACCCCCCCCATTTGGGGAAAATGGGGATGGGGGAGTTTTGGGGGGAGGTCCTCCCATCACCATCCCCATTTCCCCGTTTACCCCATTCCCCCATTTCTCCATTTGGTTAAAAATTACAAATTAAACTAAAAAAAAAACATTCCATTACAAATGTAAAAGAAAATACATTACAAAATAATGTCAAAGAAAATACATTACAAAATATATATATATATATAATTATTTATATAATATTTTAGGGGAAATGGGGATGGGGGTACCTCCCCCTACCCCATCCCTATCCCCATTTCACTATATTAGTGGGGAAAATGGGGAAATGGGGATGGGGTGAGGTCTCCCCATCCCCATCCCCATTTCAATTTGGGGATGATTTTTATCCCCATCCCCCCCATTTCCCCATTTTCCCCCCAAAAAATTCCCCCAAGTGGGGATAGGGAAGCGGGGAAACGGGGATCCGGAGGAAAATGTGCAACCCTACTCACAATCATTCGCCCCCGGTGGTGATAGAGTTACAGTCACAGTTTGGTAACAAATGGGCAAGAATTGCGACGTATTTGCCTGGTAGGAATGATAATGATGTCAAGAAGTTCTGGAGTAGTACTAGACAGAAGAGACTCGCAAGAATTTTGCAGAATTCAAACACAAACACATCCTCTTCATCATCATCAATCTCCAAATCACACAAAATCAACGAGGAAGTTCCCGGTTTCGAAAATGTTGCTTTAGAGGTAAGTAAACAAATCACAACAATGATAAAATTTTTGATTTCTTTACTGTTACATGTTTATATATTAAGATTGTTGTTGTTTGCTTGATTAGTGTCGGATTCAGAAGTCATCAACAGAGTCTCAATCTTGTTCACTGTCCCACATCAACAACAACAATAACTATGATACAATTAAAATGGTGCCACTTCCTGATTTGGTGATTAATCCTAAGTTGATGGATTTTGATACAACAAAAGACCATGCTCGTGTTGAAGATTTTCAAATTTCATTCCCTCAAGTAGTTCCACAACCCCAACTAGACAGAACATTTTCACCAGGAAGCCAAGAGCTCTTGGCTAGATTCGAGGACCCTTATTTTTTCGATGTGTTCGGGCCAGTGGATGATGCTCCTCCTGAGCTTGCTGCTGTTAATCAGCAGCCGTTTTTGAAGCCACCCGCGACATGTTGCGGGGATGGAAGCGAAAACCCGGATGCTTTCTTTGATGACTTCCCAATTGACATGTTCGATCAAATTGAGCCACTTCTAAGTCCATCAGAATTATTATTTTTTGAAAGGTCAAGTCCATCAGATTGGTGGTTTTGATTACTTTGTTAAATTCTAGTTTGTTGTGTTGTTTGCAATTGCTATTAATTTCCTTGTAAGTTGTAATTATGTGTTCTACATGAATTGTTTAGCTTGCCACTTTGAACTAATTATAATATTCGATATGGATAGATTTCAACAACCAATAGAGTAGAGTTTAATCATAAAACAGTGATACAACACAAATTGAGATTTTAGTAGGCTTGCCTCATCTTCTTCTTATAAGGGTCGAAATTTTTTACACCATAGAGGCTTTCCATCAACCATGAATTTGATATCTTCTTCTCCATTCAACACTCTTATCGGTATGGACGACACTTTGAACACAATCTTCCCAAACAATGGCAGCGTGTGGATCATTGGTTCCGGCCTATGCACATACACCCTTTCCACATACGGTCTATAATCACTGCGTAAAAATTACAATGAACAATAATAGTATTAATTATGTCTATATAACATCTGAGTAATAGAATTACGAAATATAAATCTCATTCGAGTAAGTAATTAATTGATTTACGATTAACAAACAGACACGTGTCAAAAGTAAAATTCTTACTTGGTGAAAAAACTCTTGATTTGGCTTTCGGTAAGAGGGTAGCCATTGGAAAAAGTTAGAAACAAACCTCTTTCTTCCTCGGGCGCCTGCTCGACCCAAAGATCCCACTCCTTAGCTGATGGATTCAGTCTGGTTCTTATTTTAGACAAAGGTGCAGCAGCAGTGGCTTGACCCACTTTCGGCACCAGCTTGGGCTCGATCTCCATTTTTTTTTTTTTTTTTTTTTTTGAACTGCCTTTTTATAAGGAACCAATCAAAGGTCCAGAGAGCAGAGTACCAAAAATGAGAACAGGGGACAAGCCAAGGAACTTTTCACCAAGTACTTTGTCTATTAATAGATATGCATAATTACATATTACTATTTATAGGAATTAAACCAAGCCTGGCTAGTTTGAGCTCGATGATAATTTGTAATGTTAATCAAGTTGTTTTCTAGTCCAATTAAACCGGTGTTAATCAAGTTATGTTTGCTAGTTCAAGTTATAATAGGTTATCTGAAATAATGATAATTAGTCCCATATTAATAGGCTTGTAAAGTTAATTATTTCAACAACAAAAAAACAAGTTTGTACAGAGTTTTAGGGAGCCCCCTTGGTGATGCTCACCCTTTCATTCACCATATCATCCCATAATTTGTAAGGTGAAGATAAATCACTTGCCACATCTTGAATTTTGGGAACTAATTTTTAATATCATCACATTAGTATTTTGTATCAAATAACATGTATTTTATATCATTTCAATTAACATAGCTGTGATTATATAGCCAGCATTTTTTTAACACAAAATCTCAAACTGTAAAATATATCAATACGGGCATGTAAGGAAACACAAGCTTATTGATTATTATTAAATTGACAAACCAGATTTGATAGAGTATCTGTTCATAAATTGAAGAAAAAATATATCTACCTTCACTCCCAATTCCGAACACAAATATAAATCACACCACAAGTTTCTATGGTCGGACCTTAGTGACAGAAATTACATCAAATTCTACTTCAGCAATTAAAGTATCATCGTTCCATTGCCGACTTCATGTAATTCCTTTATCGAAATAAAATTTGAGAAACCACAATCCTGGTTCGAATCAAACCAATGTGAAACTACAAAAAAAAAAACAGTTTATTGTTACACATAATTGCTCAAGTAAATTGAATATCAAAATTAAAGCATTTGTAACGGGAAGAAGTTGCATTAGTGATTCACCTTGTTTTTCAACCTTTTCAAGCCGAGAATGATCTACTACTCGTAGCTTCAATTATGCGTACACTTTTCTTTCAGGTATAACACTTTTCCAATCAGATAGCCATATGTAAAGAGACAATGATTTTCCCATATCAGATTTAATTCCCTTGGGAAAAAGTTTTAAATTCCTGGAATCAACATAAGATAAAAGAATAACTACTTTGTTATTATATATATATATATATATCAAGCTAAATATCGTTATATAAGAGGTGTAATATGTATGTACCATTTCCTTCCTCCTACTGTAAATTCATCGGGGTACTGTACACGGTCATTTAACTTTGAGAAATTTTTGATCGACCAAGTATAAGTTCTTCCATTTGGTTCCTTAACCATGGTAAGAGTTTCTTCATTGCGAGAATGTTACATTCGCCATGAGCAGCCATGTGAGCCAAGAATCATGCAAATCCATGTATGATTGGTCAAGATCAAGTCCAAGTGACAGCATTGCAAATCTATGCATAAAGAAGACAGAGTCCAAATGAGTGGTGGTTGTATCATGTTGTTTCAACGTCTCCGAGATACGATACCCACTTCCTTTATTATTTCCTTGATCTTAGCAAGATATTTATTTGTTTTGTTAACGTTATTAAACGTTTATTTGTTTTTCTTCCTATTTTCGCTGCAAGTAGTTAGTGGGCAGTTGTATTTAAATGTCAGTTGGACTATCAAATAAAATTATCGAAGAAGTATTATCTGCAACTTTTATGTTGTATTTGGGAGGTTGTTGGTTCCTCAAAACACCAATTTGGGAGGTTTAAGGTTTCCTCGAATTAACCTATTCATTTTCGTAATATTTTATTTCTATTTTTTGTAGCTTTTCATTACAGACTTTTGGGTCTGTAACATTTGGTATCAGAGCCTAGTTATGGAGCTGCAAGACAGAGTCGATGCACTCGAGAAATCCATGGAAGCTATGTCTATAGGTCAGAAAGAACTCTTGTGCCATGTCAAGGAGAAATTAGAGAAACTCAGTCAACAAATTGCAGGCAAAACAACTCTTGAGATGGGAGAAACCTCAGCACCGAATCCACATTTGTATGGGAATAAAGCCTTTCAAACGCCGCCGCCGAGAAGTTCCAGCCAACTGAGCAACTTCATTCCTAAAACTGTGAAGTTGGACTTTCCCAGATACGATGGAAGAGACGATCCAACCACCTGGATTTGTCGGGCAAATAAATATTTTCTGCTTCATGACATTGCCGAATCTGATAAGGTCACATTGGCTTCTTTTTATTTAGAGGGTGAGGCACAATTATGGTATCAAATGTTGGAGCAGGAGATTATCTATGTTTCATGGGAGGATTTTATGTTGGAATTAATGCACTTATTGAGAAGTGTGAGAGTTCTTCAGTTCTCAAGAGTTGTTGGTATTGCAAATAATTACTGCAGTCAAATATGAGTTATTATGTATTTGATATTTCCTAGTGTATTTGATATTTCCTATGTATCTTATATTATCTAAGAAGCATTCCAGAGTATTCTACATACTCTTTATATTGAGTTGTAACTCAATTTTCAATAACAGAACATTAGAGCTCTGCAGTAGCAACTCAAAATATATTTCACAATTACCTTATTCTTCAAATATTTTCTCTAACAAATTGGTATCAGAGCAGTGTTTACTGATCTGGTTGGGTGTTATTTTCTTTTAGTACTTTGAAAGATGTCATCTTCTTCTGTCCAAAATCCATCATCTCCATATTCTCTCCTTCCAAACTTCGCAGGAGAAAATTATGATTTTTGGAAGGTAAAAATGAAGACTTTGCTTCTGTCAGAAGGTCTTTGGAACATTGTTAATGATGGTTTCACAGAACCTGCAGAAGAGAGCAGACTTTCAGGACCGGAAAAGGCGAAGCTTGAAGCAGATCGGATGACAGATGCAAAGGCTCTTTCAAAAATTCAAAATGGAGTTACTGCAACCATTTTTCCTAGGATTATGAGAGCCACTACAGCAAAACAAGCATGGGAGATTCTAGAGCGGGAGTTTCAAGGTGACAATAAGGCGAAAGTTATCAAACTCCAAACTTTTCGCAGAGAGTTTGAAAATCTTAAGATGAAAGAATCTGAATCAGTAAAAGAGTACTTCTCTAGAGTGATTGGAGTTGTCAATCATATGAGAACTCTTGGTGAAGATGTTACTGATCAGAAGGTAGTTGAAAAGATATTGATTAGCTTGCCTGAAAAGTATGAGCACATTGTTGCAGCTATTGAGGAATCTAAAGATCTCACCACTTTATCAGTTGAACAATTGATGGGATCTTTAGAATCTCATGAACAAAGGAGATTGTTGCGTTATGATCAGTCTGTGGAGAGTGCTTTTCAGACAAAGCTCAATTTCAAACAACAAAAATCGTTCAAGAAAAGCGACCAGCAGAGAGGTGATCGAAGAAAATGGAATAAAGGGGAGTCTAGCAAAAAGGAAGACAACAGAAATCACAGAGATTATGTTGCAGATGATTCAAAGCCTGCCTGCAAGATTTGCAAAAAGAAGAACCATGATACTTCAAATTGCTGGCATCGTGGAAAGCCTCAGTGCTTTAACTGTAAGAAGTTTGGGCATGTTGAAAAAGATTGCAGATACAAGCAGAATGTCAACCAAGCTAAAAAGGAGAACGATGATGAAGGCACCTTATTTTATGCTTGCCAATCTGCTGTTGAAGAAAAAGACAGTACCTGGCACCTTGACAGTGGCTGCAGCAATCACATGTCAGGTAATGAGAATATTTTCCTTGATGTTGATTCTACAGTTACACCTAAAGTTAAACTTGGAAATGGTGCTATTGTGGAATCAAAAGGGAAAGGGAGAATTTCTGTTGAAACAAAAAAGGGAACAAAATATGTGAATGATGTGTTGTTTGTGCCTGAATTAAATCAAAATTTATTAATTGTTGGTCAGCTTGTTGAAAATGGTTATCGTCTTCATTTTGAGGATGGTGGCTGCATTATTTTTGATAAAAAAGAGAAAGATTTGGTGATTGCATATGTACAGATGAAGAGAAATAGAAATTTTTCTATTGATCTTCATTGTGGAGCTATCATGGCCTTGAAGAGTGAAGTGGTTCAAGACACTTGGTTGTGGCATAAGAGGTTCTGTCATTTGAACTTTAATGGGCTGAAGCTTCTTAAGCATAAAAACATGGTGAAGGGGCTGTCAGAGATTGAATCAGTTGCAGATACATGTGAAGGGTGCATTATGGGCAAGCAACACCGAATTTCATTTCCTAGACAAAGTTCCTGGAGAGTAAGAGCACCGTTGGAGCTAGTTCACACAGATATTTGTGGACAAATGTGAACTCCCTCAATAAGCCAGCAAAGGTACTTTCTCTTGTTCATTGATGATTTTTCGAGAATGACGTGGGTATATTTTTTGAAGGAAAAATCAGAAACTTTTCTTGCATTCAAGAGATTCAAAGCATTTGTAGAAAAACAAAGTGGCTGTAGCATTAAAACAATTCGAAGTGACAGGGGAGGTGAGTACACCTCTAATGAATTTGAAAGTTTCTGCAAAGATGAAGGGATTTGGAAGCAATTGACAGCAGGATATAGTCCTCAGCAGAATGGCATCGCAGAGAGGAAAAATAGAACCATTGTGGAAATGGCAACATCAATGCTCAGTGAGAAGTGTTTGCCTAAATGTTTTTGGGCAGAGGCTGTCCATACAGCTGTGTACATTCTCAATAGAAGTCCAACCAAAGCAGTGAAGAATCAAACTCCATTTGAAGCTTGGAGTGGATTCAAGCCTTCGGTAAGACATTTCTGAATTTTTGGTTGTATATGTTATGCTCACATACCATCTGAAAAAAAGACTAAGTTTGATGAGAAAAGCAAAAAATCTATTTTTGTTGGGTATAGTTCCAACACAAAGGGTTATCGATTATATGATGTTGAAACTGGAAAACTAATTGTGAGCAGAGATGTTATTTTTGATGAAAATGCAGCTTGGGATTGGAAAGAAAAAAAAGAACTTGAGCAGCCACCTGTTATTCTTCAATCACAAGATGCATCTCTTTATCCATCGTCATCATCAAGCTTAGCAAGTTCAAGCACAAGTTCAGATTCTTCTTCTCCAGTTACTCCTCAAACAAGAATGCAAATGCCAGGAGGTGATTTTCAGTCATCATCAAGCTCTGCAAGATCAAGCTCCAGCAGAATTTCGTCTCCTGAGAGTCCTCCAAGAAATACTCGTTTGTTGAGTGACTTGTATCAGTCTTGCAATTTTTCTGTAGTTGAACCGGAATGCTTTGAAGAGGCTCATCAACATGAAGTTTGGAGGAAAGCAATGCATGATGAAATTGCTATGATTGAGAAGAATCAAACCTAGCAGCTTGTTGATCGTCCGAAAGATCGAGAGATCATTGGAGTGAAGTGGATATTCAAAACAAAATTTAATCAAGATGGCAGCATTCAGAAGCACAAGGCAAGGCTTGTTGCTAGAGGATTTTCTCAAAAACCAGGTATCGACTTCTATGAAACATTTGCACCTGTTGCAAGACTTGAAACTATCAGAACCTTGATTGCTCTTGCTGCACAAAAGAGATGGAAAATTTATCAGCTTGATGTTAAGTCAGCTTTTTTGAATGGAGTTTTGAAGGAAGAAGTATATGTGGAGCAACCGCAAGGTTTCCTTGCAGGAGGGGAAGAAAATAAAGTTTACAGGTTGAGGAAGGCCCTTTACGGGTTGAAGCAAGCTCCACGAACTTGGTATGCTGAAATTGATAAATATTTTACTATGAGAGGTTTTCAAAGAAGTCAAAATGAGCATACACTTTATGTGTTGAGGAGGGGAGCTGTTATTCTCATTGTTTCAGTGTATGTTGATGATCTAATTTTCACTGGCAATGATGAGAACATGATTCAACAGTTCAAGGATGATATGATGAACACTTATGAGATGAGCGATTTGGGGCTGCTGCATTATTTTTTGGGAATTGAAGTATCTCAAATGAAAAATGAGATTTTCATTTCTCAAAGAAAATACACAGAAAATATTCTCAAGAAGTTCAATTTGCTGGGATGTAATTCTGTGGACATTCCATTAATTGCAAATGAGAAATTGAAGAAAGAAGATGGGGCCAAGAAGGCTGATGCTGCAGTATATAGAAGTCTTATTGGCAGTATTTTGTATCTCACTGCTACCAGACCTGATATAATGTTTGCTGCAGGTTTGCTCTCTAGATATATGCAGGAACCTAGCCAAATTCACTTTGGAGCTGCAAAAAGAGTTTTGAGGTATTTGCAAGGTACTCTTGATTATGGAATTTTGTACAAGACAACAGAAAATTCAAGATTAATTGGGTATTCCGATAGTGATTGGGCCGGTTGTCTTGACGATATGAGAAGCACTTCAGGTTATGTTTTTTCATTTGGCTCTGGAATATGTTCATGGGTTTCAAAAAAACAAAAAGCTGTTGCTCAGTCTACTGCTGAAGCAGAATATGTTGCTGCTGCCAAAGCAACTTCTCAGGCTATATGGCTTCGTAGAATCCTTGAAGATATGGGTGAAAAGCAAGAAGGTGGAACCATTTTGTATTGCGATAACAAGTCAGCCATTGCTATTGGTAAAAATCCAGTTAGTCATGATCGTACAAAGCATATTGCGATCAAGTATCATTTTATCAGAGAATCAATTCAGAATGAAGAAATTGTGTTGGAGCATTGTAGGACTCAAGAGCAACTTGCTGATATTCTGACCAAGGTACTTCCCAAGGAACGATTTTGTTTTCTCAGAGAACAAATTGGAGTTGTCAAGAAAGTGCATTAAAGGGGAGTGTTGGAATTAATGCACTTATTGAGAAGTGTGAGAGTTCTTCAGTTCTCAAGAGTTGTTGGTATTGCAAATAATTACTGCAGTCAAATATGAGTTATTATGTATTTGATATTTCCTAGTGTATTTGATATTTCCTATGTATCTTATATTATCTAAGAAGCATTCCAGAGTATTCTACATACTCTTTATATTGAGTTGTAACTCAATTTTCAATAACAGAACATTAGAGCTCTGCAGTAGCAACTCAAAATATATTTCACAATTACCTTATTCATCAAATATTTTCTCAAACATTTTAAGCATGGAATTAATTCCAGGTTTGGTCCAAACCAATACGAAGATCCTTTTGGGGAACTCATCAAACTGCGACAAACGGGATCGGTAGTTGATTATCAAAGCAAGTTGGAGAAGTTGTTAGCCAAAACAGGGTCTTTAGCACAAGAACGAAAGGTGAGCTGTTTTGTTACAGGTTTAAAAGATAGCATCCGCACAGATGTTCAGGCAAATCGACCAACCACTTTGACTATGGCGATCGGATTGGCGAAGCTGTTCAAAGCTCGAGACCTCGCTCAACGGAGACCCATTTCCCAGCCTTCACGGTTTGCGAATCCTCCACGGATGAATATGGGATTTCAAGATCGTAATCCACCGACCACACCACCAGTTAAGAAAATGACAGCAGAAGAGTTATCTGAAAGAAGAAAGAAGGGCCTCTGTTTTCATTGCCATGACAAGTATGGCCCAGGGCATGTTTGCAAAAGGTTGTTCATGATTGAAGCTAGTTGGGAGGACGAAGAAGATGATGTAGAAATGGTGATTGAAGAGGACACGTTAGATGCAGCTCCAGAAATTTCCCTCCACGCCATGGCGGGTTCCAAACACCTAAAACCATGCGCATCTGGGGTGGACTTTTGGGTCACTCAGTACTTGTTCTTGTCGACTCTAGAAGTACACATAATTTCATAAGTTCACAGGCGGCGCAGTGAGTGAATTTGAGACCAAACTCTAATGGGAAATTAGAGGTCATGGTTGCTTCAGGTGAAAAACTTGTGAGTCCTGGTAAATGCTCCGAGGTACATTTCAAACTTCAAAAAATACCTTTCTCTACTGATTTTTTTATATTACCTCTCGAAGGATATGATGTGGTGCTTGGTACGCAATGGCTACGGACATTGGGAACCATTCAATGGGACTTTGAGAAGCTGCTGATGACATTTTTGATGGGTACTAAAGAAGTTACTTTATGTGGAATAACCAGCTCACACAACATGGTTATTAACACGATCTCCAAAGCAACTAAGTCATAGCAAGGACTCAAGGAGTAATATTGCAGTTCTTGGGTAGTGAGAAGCCAATCAACCATGTTGAATCTATACCTTCCTATATGCAAATTATTTTACAGAATTATCCAGAAGTGTTGCAAGAGGTTGTTGAACTTCCTCCTCAAAGGGATCACGATCACCGAATTCCACTCTTACCAGGGAATGGACCAGTGGCAGTAAGGCCGTATCGTTACCCATATTTTCAGAAAAATGTGATCGAGAAGCTTATTAAGGAGATGTTAGCCACCGGAATTATTCGAACAAGCACTAGTCCGTATTCTTCTCTGGTCTTATTAGTCAAGAAGCAGGATGGATCGTGGAGGATGTGTATTGATTACCAGGCATTAAATAAAATTACTATGAAAGACAAATTCCCTATTCTAGTAATTGATGAACTCTTGGATGAACTAGCAGGAGCTCAATACTTCACCAAATTGGATTTACGGTCAGGTTACCATCAAGTGAGAATGCATCCCACAGACATTGAGAAGACAGCTTTCCGAACACATCAAGGGCACTATGAGTTTTTAGTAATGCCATTCAGACTTACCAATGCTCCATCAACCTTCCAAGCACTTATGAATGAGGTATTCCAGAATTTCTTACGTAAATTTGTATTGGTGTTTTTTGATGACATACTTATTTACAGTACGACTTGGGATTCTCACATGGAACATTTAAGAGTTGTTTTTGATATTTTAAAAGCTAACAAATTGAGGGTGAAGCTTGAAAAATGTCAATTTGGGAGGAAAGAAGTACAGTATTTGGGGCATGTAATTTCAAGACACGGCGTTGCCATGGATCCAAGTAAAATTGAAGCAATGTTGTCATGGCCCAAGCCAAAAAATGCCAAAGCCATGCGTGGGTTTCTTGGACTTACCGGGTATTATCGCAAGTTCATTCAGAATTATGGAAAAATCGCTGCCCCACTTACCAATATGTTAAAAAAAGATTCATTTGAATGGAGCATGACATCAAAGGAGGCATTTCAAAAACTCAAGCTTGCCATGACACAAGCCCCGGTATTATCTCTCCCTGACTTTTCTAAAATTTTCATCGTTGAATGTGATGCTTCCGGGCTTGGTGTAGGGGCTGTTTTATTTCAGGAAAGGCCTATAGCATATTTTAGCCATGCACTCCATGGGAAACAACTCCTCCTTTCTACATATGAGAAGGAAATCCTTGCTTTGGTCTTGGCAGTACAAAAATGGAGACCATACCTGCTGGGAAGAAAATTTATTGTTCGAACGGACCACCAAAGTCTCAAGCATTTGTGGTCTCAAAGGATTACCACAGCAGCTCAACAAAAATGGTTATACAAGTTAATGGGGTATGATTTTCACGTGGAATACAAGAAGGGATGTGACAACATCGTGGCCGATGCTCTCTCGAGAAGACATGACATCGAGACTACTGGAAGAGCTTCTTTTGCATTGTCACAGTTGGTGCCTCATTGGTTAGAGGCCATCAAAGACGAGGTGACAGCAGATATTCTACACTACAAGCACTACAAGAAAAAATTCAGCAAGGGGAAGCATTGGGACCATGGAAATTGGTTGATGGAATTATCTTGTTTAAAGACCGTATTTACCTTGCAATGAACTCCAAACTGGCTCCAGCAATAATCAAGGAATTTCATGGCAGCACTCACGAAGGCTATGTAAAAACTCTCCAGCGAATTAAATCAAATTTTTATTGGAAAGAGATGAGGAAGCATATAAAAGAGTTTATACACAGCTGTGATACTTGTCAAAGACATAAAGGTGAACAAACGGTGCTAGCAGGATTGCTACATCCATTTCCCATTCCAACACAAATTTGGGAAGAGATCTCAATGGACTTCATTGAAGGATTGCCCTCTTCACATGGTAAGACAACTATCTTTGTAATTGTTGATAGATTGTCAAAGTATGCTCATTTTATTCCTCTCTCTCACCCATATATGGCTGTGAGCGTTGCACAACTGTTTTTCGATACTGTGTTTAAGCTACATGGACTCCCAAAATCCATTGTGTGTGATCAAGACCCTACATTCACTAGTGCATTTTGGAGAGAATTATTCCGTTTGAATGGTACTTCTTTCAACTTTAGCTCCAGCTATCATCCTCAAACGGATGGTCAAAGTGAAGTTGTCAATCGAACATTGGAGATGTACCTTAGATGTTTCACGAGTTCGCGACCTAAAGAGTGGTTGAAATGGTTGTCTTGGGCTGAATATTGCTATAATACTAGCTGGCACTCATCGGTACGGAAAACTCCCTTTGAGATTGTTTATGGTCGTGGCCCTCCAAGACTGTTAAGTTATGTTCCTGGAATAGCAAAAGTTGAGGCTGTAGAGCAGGAGCTAAAATCACGAGATCAGATTCTCAAGGAAGTAAGGGACTGCATTGCACTTGCTCAAGCTCGCATGAAGAAAATCTATGATTCCAAGCATAAGGAAAGAGAGTTTAAGGTTGGAGATTTTGTTTACTTGAAGTTACAACCGTATCGGCAATTCTCTCTTGCTATGAGAAAAAATCACAAGCTCGTAGCTAGATACTATGGTCCATTTAAAGTCATTGATAAGGCGGGGAAAGTGGCTTATAAATTGGATTTGCCTTCTACATCCAAGATTCATCCTGTGTTCCATGTTTCTGTACTCAAACAGAAGATTGGAGATGGGCGTACAGTGTTGCAAACTCTTCCAGATGTAAATCAAGATGATTTGCTAGTACCCGTTCCGCAAGCAGTTTTGGATCATCGAACTCGTAAGGGAAAGTTTGAGGTTTTAATTCATTGGAAGGGATTGTTGCCGGCCGAGGCTACTTGGGAATCTCAGAAAGCCATCCAAGAATGATTTCCAGAACTCATCCTTGAGGACAAGGATGTTTTTAAGGAGGGGGGAGCTATTACATTCGCCATGAGCAGCCATGTGAGCCAAGAATCATGCAAATCCATGTATGATTGGTCAAGACCAAGTCCAAGTGACAGCATTGCAAATCTATGCATAAAGAAGACAGAGTCCAAATGAGTGGTGGTTGTATCATGTTGTTTCAACGTCTCCGAGATACGATACCCACTTCCTTTATTATTTCCTCGATCTTAGCAAGATATTTATTTGTTTTGTTAACGTTATTAAACGTTTATTTGTTTTTCTTCCTATTTCGCTGCAAGTAGTTAGTGGGCAGTTGTATTTAAATGTCAGTTGGACTATCAAATAAAATTATCGAAGAAGTATTATCTGCAACTTTTATGTTGTATTTGGGAGGTTGTTGGTTCCTCAAAACACCAATTTGGGAGGTTTAAGGTTTCCTCGAATTAACCTATTCATTTTCGTAATATTTTCTTTCTATTTTTTATAGCTTTTCATTACAGACTTTTGGGTCTGTAACAGAGAAGAAGGTTGAATAACAAATGCTTCAACTCCAAAAACACAGCAGTCATTAAAAAGATATCCATTACATGGGTCATTAAATAACGATGATAAATTAAAATTATCAAAATACTTTGATGCTCCTTTAGCTTCTGCATGCACATATAACGATGATAAATTAAATATATGTGTCAATTTTGTTTGTTACGAAGGAAATTAATTAGAAAAATCATGTATTTGTCAAAAAAAGCATGATATATATTTATATGTAATTACCTTGGATGGTCAAGTACTTCTTTGTTTTCTGATTAAGTAAGAAAAATTTCAAGTAAGCACAAACAATCCAATTATTATTGGGGAAAGAATTACTTTCATCTAAGGCCACATTAAGGGAAATATCGCCTTTCCCTTCACAGGTCTTGTGTCCCTGTGGGTATAAAATCAATTTCCTAACACCAACACACCGATTAATTATATAAGCACTATTTGGAAGAATGTTTTTTATTTATAAAAAGAAAAAAAAAAGGCAACGAGCATTTCAACATACCATTTGTAACCTTCAACATCAAAAATACCAGATTCGTATCTTTTTCCATGTCCATGAGGTGCATTCAACAGTAAAGAGTACGACTCTATTTTTAATGTGAAGTGAGTTGGACCAAAATCTCTTTCATTTCGTAAAATTCCTAGAAAATATTAAGAAAACAAAACCCATATATAGAATATAAAAAATTAATCCCCATGAAGTAAACAAAACCACAGGAAAAATAAATTAGTGCATTAAAAAAACTAATGGAAAATCCATAGCAAAGTTGAAATTATAAAGCGAAGAAAAATAAACATACCATTTGGGTTAGACATCGCAAAACACTAATTGAATCCGGATCCTAAAAATAACAAAAGATTAGAAGAAAAAAAAAAAGAATAGAGTTAAGGAAAATTTTACCAAGTTGGCTTTTGATAGATATTAGAGGGAATCAAGTCATATGGGAAGGAGATTAGGAAAGGAACTTGATTCCTTAGGTAGGGAATTGGATTCTATTTCCATCAGTATCCTTAATTCTTAATTTATGTGTGCCACCCATATAATTTGACTCCAAACTAATTTTTAAACCTGGCAAAATTACACATTTACACCCAACCCACTAATTCGACCCAAATCCACTCGCCAAAAACGGTTATGGGTCTAGTTTTATTGGTTTGGGTCATTAATACCCAAAAATTAATTGGTTGGTACATTTATTTCATGGCCGTCCATGTTTCCATAATTTGATTCTCTTAAAAGTAAAATTCTAATGCACGTGCCAATTTATAAATCTGTATCACAATTCAGAAAAATTTGGGATTAACTATTAAATTTGTAATAAAAAGTTTTAAAAGTGGCATTTTGATGACAAGATAAGGTTTGTCTAGTGTTTACCTTCGCACCTACACTACGAGGTAACCCCAAATTTATGTAATTGTTCAAAAAAAGTGGCATTTTTTAATATAACAAATCAAAATTTTGGATTGAAATCATGTCCCTTCCTTGTGTTGATCACATATCATAAATTACTAAGATGATGCATTTACCGCTGCCCAATACGGCTTCGTGGTAAGAGCATTAGGAGGCGAAAAACTTTTAACGTGTGTTGTAAGATTTTGTCTTTCATCAAGTAGATCAAAAAATTGGATCGAAAGTTTTATTTTAAAAAATAGAAAATATGAAGAAAAAAAATGAGAAGAAACTCACTTGCAGTTTTCTCAGGAGATTGAAATCTGAGCTGGAACGTAACAATGTGTTAGAATTTAAGTTTTGTTATTTACATTAGCTATTACAATTTATTTATATAGGTGTTGGAGAGTATAACTTATTGGATTGGTTTTGGTTTTGTTTTTGATTAACGAATCCGGAATCCTTTCCTTGTTGGAATAACTTTTCAGAATTTGATTAAGGAATCGAACCATTGTTGAAATAAGAGTGTGCTTTTCTACTACTCAAAGAATTTGTTTTAATGTTAAAAGCTACATTGAGATTATTATTATTTTTTTGGAAAAACTTAAAAAACAGTTGAATTTGAATCCTGAAGCTGACAAAACGATTAGAAAAAAAATATTAATTAAGTTAAAGGAAAATTTTACTAAGTTGGGTTTTGATAGATATGCATAATTACTAACTAATATTAATTATAGGCAGATTTAATGTTTTAAAAAAGAAAATAAAGACTTTCTAGTTCTAAATTCAATGGATTTTTTTTTTTTTTAACAGATTTCATGTTATCATTAACTCATGTAATTAATACACACAATGAAAGATACATGTGAAAAAAAAAAAAAAAACGAACTTTATTTATAGAAGGTACAATTTCAAGTAAAATACACATGAAGATACAATTTCAAGTAAAAAGACACGAACTTTGTTGTATTGTGGAGAATAAATCTAAATTATCCTCCCTCAACTCATCAAATTTTTTTGTTTGAAGTAAACTCAACAAAACTTATTCTTGTCTTGGCGGTTTCTAGTATATCCTAAAATATTACACATATTTTCCTAATTCATGGCGATATGAGATTGATATAGTAATATGCTCATCATACCTAGTTACACCATTGATGTTGTGAGTTAAATAGTTGCCGTGTGAAGTGCAATAATGAAAGACAATATTTTGGTCTTGTGGTTGCACTTTTAGATAGTTAGATAAGTGTATGTTAAAATGTTTTTCTAACCTATATGCATAACATTATCCAAGTTTAATAAACTTTAAATTCAAACATAAAATACAATTAGGTAAACAGACAAAGAAATTAGAGATTTGTTTTTTCTTTTATATTTTTATATTTTAAAAAATAATTATATAAATACCGGATGAAACGGGACGGGTCGGGGCATAAAAGGTTGACTCATACCCGACACATAAAAACTGGGTAAAAAAAGTTTGACCCAAACCCCGTTTTAAGTGCTCCAAACCCGCCCCGAACAAATTGGTGCTCTGCCAGTTTGGGGCGGGTCGGGGATTTTTGTCATCCCTTGTCACACTATCCATCTAGCCACCTATAAAATTCATTGAATTTACAGGCGTGCGAAATTGTGGAGGTTGTGAACTTGTGGGCATTAACCGTCTCTTCAAAAAAAAAAATGAAACAGAGTTGAAGATAAAATACAGTGAATCAGTGACTGTTGTTTGCTTTGTTGTTTCATTTTTTTTACAACAATGGAAGGAAAGCGAGAGGAGATTAGAAAGGGACCATGGAAAGTAGAGGAAGACGAAATTTTGATCAATCATGTCAAGAAATATGGACTCGATCCAAAAGTCACTTACAGCGAACCGGAAAATCTTGTCGTCTCAGATGGGTCAACAAGCTTCGACCTAACTTGAAAAAGTAAGTCACAATATTACACAATTTCCCAACTGGGTTTTTCTTAATTAATTCTTTTGCTTGAAAAAGCATCATCATCAATCTCCAAATCACACAAAATCAACAAGGAAGTTCCTAATTTCGAAAATGTTGCTTCAGAGGTACGTAAACAAATCACAGCAATTTCAAAATTTTGATTTTCTTGTTGTTACATGATTGTTATTGTATGCTTGATTAGGGCCAGAAGTCATCAAAAGAGTCTCAATCTTGTTCACTGTCTGATTAACAACAACTATGATACAATTAAAATGGTGCCACTTCCTGATTTGGTGATTAATCCTAAGTTGATGGATTTTAATACAACAACAGACCATGCTCGTGTTGAAGATTTACAAATTTCATTCCCTCAAGTAGTTCCACAACCCCAACTAGACATAACATTTTCACTGGGAAGCCAAGAGCTCTTGGCTAGATTCGAGGACCCTTATTTTTTCGACGTGTTCGGGCCAGTGGATGATGCTCCTCCTGAGCTTGCTGCTGTTGATCAGCAGCCGTTTTTGAAGCCACCCGCGACACGTTGCGGAGATGGAAGCGAAAACCCGGATGCATTCTTTGATGACTTCCCAACTGACATGTTCGATCAAATTGAGCCACTTCTAAGTCCATCAGATTTTGTTTTTGACAGGTCAAGTCCATCAGATTGGTGGTTTTGATTACTTTGTTAAATTCTAGTTTGTTGTGTTGTTTGTAATTGCTATTAATTTCCTTGTAAGTTGTAATTATGTGTTCTACATGAATTGTTTAGTTTGCCACTTTGAACTAATTATAATATTCGATATGGATAGATTTCAACAACCAATAGAGTAGAGTACTAGAGTTTAATCATAAAACAGTGATACAACACAGATTGAGATTTTAGTAGGTGATGTAGCAGGGTCGTTTTGGTGCTGTCACTTTGGTTTGTAATATCTTATATTTTCCTCAGGTGGTTTTAGATACAACGTGTATTTTATTTTTTGTCTGTAGTGTTGTTTTTTTAATTATATCAGTCTAGCCTTAAAAGGCAAGAGAGGTAATGATTTTTTGTCAGCTTGTGACAGCCATTCAATTGTGATTTTCGAACTCTCTGGAATATAGTGAAATTCCTCTGGGTATTATCAACTGTTCTAGCTGAGCCCAGGTTGTTTTCCGATCTTTGTAGACTCGTTTACATCATTTGGTATTCAGAGCTTGGTTTTTCCCCTGTTCTGCAATGACCGGAATCGATGGAGAGGGTAGCCGAACTTGCGACGGTGATCGAAGTTCGAAGGCTCTTTGGAGCGCGATTACCAAGCTCGAGCAGAAACTTGACAAGTTCATCGATGAATTTCGTCAATCGTTGCAAGGGCGAGGTAAAGGCACAGCAGTGGAACAACCGACAGATCGAGAGATGCCTCGATTCCCAATGGTTGAACCCTTTGGCGAGGAGGTGAAAATGGATTTGAGTTCTCTGCGTTTGAAGATGATGAACAACGACGTCGCCGTCAGAGGAACACAGAATCTGAGACTGATGAGGATTTAGCTGAATGGCTCCATGGCAGAACCAGGTATAATTGCGAAATCCCTACTCATCGTACTCTAAATAATAGAAATCATGATTTCAAGTTTAAAATGGAATTACCTGGATTTGATGGCACCTTACATATTGAAGATTTCTTAGACTGGATTGATTCTGTTGAGAATTATTTTGAATGCAAGAACCCTCCTGAGCACTTAAGAGTGAAGTCGGTGGCTTACAAGCTACGAGGGGGTGCTTACGCTTGGTGGAAACATATTCAAAATAACAGGGTCTTAGAAGGAAAAAATCGGATCACCTCTTGGCCGCGTATGAAGCAACTTCTTACCACTCGGTTCTTACCAGCCAACTATTCGCAGAAATTATTTTTACAATTTCTCAAATGCAAACAGAATGATCGAAGTGTCCAAGAATATACCAAAGAGTTTTATCGACTACAAGCACGAAACCAAGTAGCTGAGAATGAAACACAACACATTGCCAGTTATATTGGAGGTTTGAATGAAGATTTGCAGGAGAAGCTTGAGCTCTCCCCAGCGGAAAACGTTTTAAAAGTCTCGGAGATTCAAAATTGAAAAAGCTCGGTTACTGTTACAAAGTCTCGGACAACGTTTGAAAAGGCTCGGAAAACGTTTGAAAAGTCTAGAAGATGCAAAATAGAAAAAGCTCGGATTACTGTTACAAAGTCACAGAAAACGTTTAAAAAGGCTCGGACAACATTTTGAAAGTCTCGGAGATTCTAAATTTAAAAAAGCTCAGATTTGTGTTATAAACTCACGGAAAACGTTTGAAAATGCTCGGAAAAGGCTCGGAAAATGTTTTAAAAGTCTCAGAAAAAGTTTTAAAAGGCTCGACAACCTTTTAAAAGTCTCGAAAACCCAGATCTTCATCGTCTTCTACACAATGTTTTTATACATTCAAACCCTAATCTAAACCTAAACTAACCCACAAACATAATCTAAATCAAACACAAATAAATAACAACTAAAACAAATCAAAACAACAACGAACATAAGTTTATCAACAACAAAAATGAAATAGAAACATAACTAACCGTCAGATTGCAGGTTCTCTTCGACGTCAGTACTGTAGGCCGTCGCCGGTGAGTTCGCCGTCAGATTTTGGTCGCCTTTTGGACTGTTGTGCCGTCAAGTTTTCTCTCTCAAAGGTTTTCTCTCAACTTTTCAAAAAGCACAAACTGACAAAAAGGGGTATTTTTGTCTGGTCATCTAAATAGGTGTCTTTTAAACTTAAATTAGTAATTTGGTGACTGTCTTACAAAAAGTGCCCCAAATAGTGCTATTTAATTTTTGAAGCCCATTAAAAATACCATATTCAAATCTTTTTAACTGTCCAAAAAGTGCTTTAGACAGTAAAGAGTAAGACTCTATTTTTAATGTGAAGTGAATTGGTGATCGAAATCTCTTTCCTTTTGCAAAATTTCTGAAAAAAAATAAAACAAAATAAAGGCATATAAGAATTAAATTAATGGGCATCAAGAAGATGCATGACCATATACTTGATGGCCCAACCAATGATAAATTTATGTGCATTAATGCATTCAAAAACTGATGGAAAATCCATAGTGAAAATTAAAAATCACTATTGATTTTTTTTTAGAAGTATTATACTATTATATAAATTCGGGGTTTTTTGGGAAGGGGGCGGACTTGAACCTGCAACCTCGTGGTGCAAGTGTCAGGGTTTACCACTGGACCAACCCCATCTCATCAAATTCAATATTGAATTCAATAGCAAATTTGAATATAGTAGTATTTTTATTTGATGAATAATTTTTTGGGCAACGGGATAGAAATATAGAAGTAATTTTATTGAGTACTAACTAGAAAATTGACGAAAAAAATCGAAATAAAAAAGAAATAGAAAAGGAATAAACATACAATTTGGGTTAGACTTGGCAAAACACTTGAAGTTGATGTAGGCGGAAACGTACGAATAAGACAATCAACAATAAATGATCAAAAACTCAAAAGAAATTTTATTCATCAAAGTCTACCTCAAAACTAAAATCTAAGGCCTGAATAAATAGCAAAAGAAATATGATTCCACTAGGATTTTGTATCTCCTAATTTCCTAAACAAAATAGATCTCTAAAACTCCTAAAACAAACGGGAAAGAATCACAAACGAAAAAGATCTTGAATCTCCTAAACGAAAAAGAAAAAGAAAAAACTCTAAAACTTGAGAACATAAGTCCTCGATCAACAATTGAAATGGCCAAATTTGGGCCTGCTACAGCTCGTTACGGGAGATGAAATTCTTTGCCCTCGTAGAGGCGCGCGAAGTGTAAGCGATACGAAAAATGCTACCGATCCACATTAGAAGCTTAATAAACGATAAGAAAAAAATTAATTAAGCCAAAGAACTTTTCACCAAGTACTTTGGCTTTTAATAGATATGCATAATTACATATTACTATTTATAGGAATTAAACCAAGCCTAGCTAGTTTGAGTTCGATGATAATTTGTAATGTTAATCAATTTGTTTTCTAGTCCAGTTAAACAAGTGTTAATCAAGTTAGGTTTCTAGTTGAATAAAAAGAAAAAGAAAAATTTTATTTTCGAAAAGAGGGAGCCATGAGGGAACCCTAGGAAAAAAGAAAAAAAAAAAGTGAATAGTGGTTGCTGCTACAGTAATTCCGCAGTTGCTACAGTAATTCCGTCACTGCTACAGTGCCACCGCTACAGTCCGTCACTGCTACAGTGCCACTGCAGTGTTTCTATCGCTGCTACAGTGTTTCCGTTGCTGCTACAGTGTTTCCGCTACAATCTCGTTCCCTGCTACAGTATATGCTACAGTGATTTCTCTACAGTACTTCCGCTACAGTTTATCGAGCTCTATGGATCCTATGTGCATGGAGGCCGCTTTGTCTCTTTCATCTCCGGTGGCGGTGTCTTCCACCTTGAATAGTCAGGTTGGTCTGAGTACGGTGAGTGGAGTGAATTCCTCTTCTCAGGTTGTTCCTCTCGCATCTGGTGGGATGTGTTCTTTGGTTGGTGGGCCGATTCCTCCTCAGCTTGAGGGGGGTGTTTCGGTGATTGTTCCTGATTCGGTTACAGGTCTCATTCAGAGTTCAGCACCTATGGTCCAGGGTGGTAAGTCTTTTGCGGGTCTCTTCAAATCTTGTCCTGTTGAGACTTTATCGGTGCCATCAGTTCCCTCTAAGAAGGAGGGGGGGTATGCGGATCTTTTTATGGCTACCCAAATTCAAGAGGATAATGTTTCCAGTCCTTCGATTCTTTCGAAAAAGGGTGGTTATGTGGCTGTTCAGGTGGATCCCTCTGCTTATAAGTCTAGATTGGAGGTTTGTAAGTTTTCTCTCATTGGTCGAGTTGTCCTTTCTAGTGGTGAGAAGCCTTGGAAGTTGGCTGATCTTAAAGCCAAGATGCAGTCTATTTGGAAGTTGAACTCTGTTTGGAGGCTGATTTCTTTAGGTAAAGGGTACTTTCAGATTCTGTTGAATTCAGATGCTGACAAGAATATGGTTTGGAGTTTGGGTTCTCTTAATCTCAAACTAGGTGTTTTACGGCTTCAGCCTTGGATGCCGGATTTTAATCCAGCATTACATAAGTCTTCAAATGCTCAGGTTTGGGTCCGTTTTTATGATCTGTCATGAGACTATTGGCATCCGAAGATTATTTCTGATTTAGCTAGAGGGATTGGAGTGCCTTTACGGCTGGACAGGGCTACTGTGGAGGGTGATTTTGGACATTTTACGCGTGTTCTGGTGGATATTGATGTGTCTACTGTGCCTTCGTCTTCTTTGCTTCTTGAGAGGGATGATTCTCATAGTTCTTTCATTTCGGTGGAATATGAGAATCTCCCAGCTTTCTGTTCTACTTGTTCCTCTATTGGTCATTTTCCCAATGTTTGTCGTTGGAACAAGTCCGACAAGGGGATTCATGTTAGTTATAGTAAGCTCGATTCGGCTAGAGATGGTCCGGCCACGGTTGTTGCAGTTGAGGGGTTTCAGGTTCCTCACAAACATGCTTCTAAACTGGTTTTTCCTCAGGCATAAGTTCCAATTTCTAATGTCTTTGCCGCTATTCAACAGGATTTAGGGTCTTTGGATTCAGTTGTGGTTCATTCTTCAGCAGGTTCAGATCCGATTTTGGGTATGGTTTCTTCTGCTAGTCTAGTTGATTCGTCATGTTTAACTTCTTTGGTGGCTCCTACTACTTCGATGGTGGCTGCTCAGGTCTGTCAGTCCTAGCAGGTGGGGCGGAGTGAGGATTCTCTTATTGGTGTCCCTGTTAATTCCTCCAGAGTGGGAGCAGTGCCTGTTTCTTCAGAGGGCCCTTCTTCGATTCTTGATGTTTCAGCTGGTGCTGTTGTTTCAATCTCTTCAGCTACTTCGATGGTCGGGCAGGGGTCGAAGGTTAGTAAGGATTCTGTTTCTCCGTTGGTTTTTTTTGCTCAACCCATTGTTTCTTCAATGGTTTCAGTTGATGAGTTGGACGATAGGGTGGGTATAGTTTCTCCTTCGGTTGAAAGGGTTGAGAGGGTTGGTTTGAGGAATGGATCTGGATCTTCATGTTCCCCTATCTTGGATGTAGACTCTGATGTTCAGGTACAGGGTCCTGAGCGTCCGTTGTCTGATTCCCAATCTGAACTTCGCCCCATTGATGATTCTTCCTGGGCTGACCAGGTTGAGGAAGAAGAGTTAAATGATACTACTACTATTACTCGAAGGTCCACTAGGATTGCACGCAGACTAGCTTCTTATAAGTCCGGGTCCCGGGCTTTTTCGAGGGTTTCTGATGATTAGTGTCCTATATTGGAATTGTCGTGGGATTGGGAATGGTTCTTTGAGGTAAATTCTCAGTGATCTGAGTTGACTGCATGGGTCGGGAGTCTTTTCGTTTTTCTTGTTGTTTTTGTTTTCTTGTGTGGCCTGCGCGCCACTTTTCTAGTTGGGGCTTTTGCTCGTGGTGTTTTTGTGGTTGATTTGGCCTTTGCTACTTTTTGTTATTTATTTATTTATTTATATAGTTTTATTTGATTGAAAAAAAAAAAAGTTAGGTTTCTAGTTCAAGTTATAATAGATTATCTGAAATAGTGATAATTGGTCCCATATTAATAGGCTTGTAAAGTTAATTATTTCAACAACAAAAAAAACAAGTTTGAACAGAGTTTTCAACATTAAGAATATTAATCAATAGAATATGAGCCTAATTAAAAGTATATTTTGTAAACATAGTTTTTTTTCTTCCCTTACATTGTTTATAGGCAGATTCAAAGTATTGAAAAGGAAATAAAGACGGATGGAAAAATAATTTTGAAAATCTAAAACATTTCTAGATTTTTCATTAATTCAAATCACTTATACATATACTGAAAGATACATGCATGATATATATATATATACATACAGTCTTTCTATTATCAGTTCGAACTGATAATAGATATATCAGTTTCTTGCATGTGGGCCATTGGATTTAAAAGATGCTTTGACAAGTGCATGCAGCCAAGTCCAAGTATTTAAATCCAATGGCCCATATACAAGGAACTGATATATCTTTTGTCAGTTCGAACTGATAATAGAAAAATTGTATATATATATAATAAATATATAAAATAAAATGTACAGAACATAATAATGGATCTAATAAAATTGATGATTCTTCGTAATGCTAGATAAACTATAAAATTAGCTCAAAAACAACACGAAGTTGCAAATGGGTGTGACAAATGATTTGTTCTAACCATCCTATTTACCTCATGTCATCATCTTATGTTTCATTTATCATAAGAACAAATTAATTCTCACCACATCATATGATATGATTTTTCACTAAATTTAGATAACCCAAAAAATTAGTCCAAAAACCGATGTAGCAAGTGATTTGTTCCTATCCAGTCATTCACCATATCATCATATAATTTATTTAATTTTTTTGAAAGGCTATTAGAGGCTACAAAAAGAGTGCAATTTTGCCCACCCACCTTAACTAGAGGTAACCATTACCTCCCTCCCCAAATGTTGCCACGTGTCCCAAACTTAACCCTTTTGGGTTAAGTTTGGGACACGTGGCAACATTTGGGGAGGGAGGTAATGGTTACCTCTAGTTAAGGTGGGTAAGCAAAATTGTACTCCTACAAAAAGCAGCACCAAAGCAAACGAGAACAAAAGAGCAAACCAAAGCAGAGAGCCAACAACCTGGCAAACCCACAACAAGCAAAAAAGACAGGGCACAAACAGAAAAAATGACAGAAAAATAGAGCAAAGAAACGCAGGACATCAAACATCACTCCAAGTTAAAACATCCCTCCCAACCCCAGATCCACGTTTTGCCAACATACCCGCAAAAGAATTAGAAGCCCTCGAGCGATAAACAACGCATGCTTGGCCAAGACTGATGAGTAAGGTGAAATTAAATCACTTGTAACATCATTTATGCTGAATTTTGGAAACTAGTTTTTAATATCATCACATCGGTATTTTGTATCAAATAACATTTGTATTTTATATCATTTCATTCAACACTGCTGTGATTATAGCTATCATTATTGTAACACAAAATCTCAAACCGTAAAATATATCAATACGGGCATGTAAGGAAACACAATCTTATTGATTATTATTAAATTTACAAACCAGATTTGATAAGAGTATGTGCTCATGGATTGAAGATAAAATATATATGGCTTCACTCCCAAGTACTAACACAAAAATAAATCACCTCGCAATTGCCTATGGTCAGACCTTAGTGATAGAAATTACATCAAATTCTACTTCAACAATTAAAGTATCATCGTGAAGGTATCCATTGTTGGGTTCATGTAATTCCTTTATCGAAATAAAATTTGAGAAACCCCAATCCTGGTTCGAATCAAACCAATGTGAAACTACAAAAAAAATAGTTTAATGTTACACATAATTGCTCAAGTAAACTGAATATCAAAATTAAAACATTTGTAACGGGAAAAAGTTTCATTAGTGATTCACCTTGTTTTTCAACCTTTTTAAGCCGAGAATGATCTACTATTCGTAGCTTGTATTCTGCATACACTTTTCTTTCAGGTGTAACACTTTTCATATCAGATAGCCATATGTAAAGAGACAGTGATTTTCCCATATCAGATTTAATTCCCTTGGGAAAAAGTTTTAAATTCCTGGAATCGATATAAGATAAAAGAATAACTACTTAGTTAATATATATATATATCAAGATAAACATTGTTATGTAAGAGGTGTAATATGCACATACCATTTGTTTCCTCCAACTGTAAATTCATCGGAATACTGTAAATTGTCATCTAACTTTGAGAAATTTTTGATCGACCAAGTATAAGTTCTTCCATTTGGTTCCTTAACCATGGTAAGAGTTTCTTCATTGCCAGAAGAAGGTTGAATAACAAAAACTTCAACTCCAAAAACACAACAGTCATTAACAAGATATCCATTACATGGGTCATTCAATTCTTCAAGAGAAATCAATTGGGCACAACCATGTTCATTTCTCAAATGATCAAAATACTTTAATGCTCCTTTAGCTTCTGCATGCACATATAATGATAAATTAAATATATGTGTCAATTTTGTTTGTTACGAAGGAAATTGATTAGAAAAATCATGTATTTGTCAAAAAAGCATGATATATATATATGTGTGTGTGTGTGTGTGTGTGTGTGTGTGTGTTTGTGTGTGTGTTTAATTAATTACCTTGGATGGTCAAGTACTTCTTCGTTTTCTGATTAAGTACGAAAAATTTCAAGTAAGCACAAACAATCCAATTATTATTAGGGAAAGAACTACTTTCATCTATGGCCACGTTAAGGGAAATACTGCCTTTCCCTTCACCTTCACAAGTCTTGTCTCCATGTGGGTATAGAATCAATTTCCTAACAGCAACACACCGATTAATTATATGAGCAATAATTGGAAGAATTTTTTTTTTATTTTTATTTTGAAAAAAGGCAACGAGCATTTCAACATACCACTTGTAACCTTTAACATCAAAAATGCCAGATTCATATCTTTTCCCATGTCCATGAGGTGCATTCACTAGTAAAGAGTACGACTCTATTTTTAATGTGAAGTGAGCTGGACCAAAATCTCTTTCATCGCGTAAATTTTCTAGAAAATATTAAGAAAATAAAACCATATATATAATAAAAAAAAATTAATCCCCATGAAGTAAACAAAACCACATGAAAAATAAATTAGTTCATCAAAAAATTGATGGAAAAATCCATAGCAAAGTTGAAATTCTAAAGCGAAGACAAATAAACATACCATTTGGGTTAGACATCGCAAAACACTACTTGAATCTGAATCCTGAAAATAACAAAAGATTAGAAAAAAAAAATATGAATAGAGTTAAGGAAAATTTTACCAAGTTGGCTTTTGATAGATATTGGAGGGAATCAAGTTACAGGGAAGGGAATTAGGAAAGGAACATGATTCCTTAGGTAGGCAGTGGAATTAAATTCTATTAATTTGTGTGTACCACCCACATAATTTGATTCCAAACTAATTTTTAGACTTGGTAGAATTACATCCAACCCACTACTTCGACTTAAACCCACTCGTTAAAAACGGTTATGAATCTAGCTTTATTGGATTGGGTTATTAAAACCCAAAAATAATTCGTTGGGTTTAGGTTTATCTCTCAAACCCCATTAAGCCCATTAAACTCATGACCCATCCATTAAGTTTAATAATAACATTATAATTATTTTAAATCCAATTTGTACCTGCAAAATGAAACCCTACATTTCCTAAATTGATTAATAAAAATGTTTGGAAATGCCAAAATTTCCTAAATTGATTAAGAAAAAAGTTTGGAAACCCTAAAATTTGCTAAATTCATTAGTAAAAAAAGTTTGTAAACCCTAAACAACTAACCTATAAATCAATAAAAAAAAAAAATCAATTCTTCTCTTATGCTACAGTGATAAATATTGATATTTTGGTAAGCTTTATCCATCAATTATCATCATTCATTAAGGTATGATTGTTTATGTGACGAATATGAATATTTCATCATTAATTCATTATACCATAACTTTTTTTTTCAAGTATTACATTTACAACTATTACGATAGGACTATTGGGACCTGTTAAGATTAGACAACACATGTGCGGTCTAGATAACTACTTTCACCAACCAGGAAAAAACTCCCACAATAAATATAAAGAACAATAGTTTTTTTTTTTTTTTTTTTTTGGAAGAGTCAAAATAATTATTTATAATTTTTAGTTTGATCGATATTAGTATAATCGAACATTTATTTTGTGGTAGTCCATGTTTCCATAATTTGATTCACTTAAAAGTAAATTTCTAATGCACGTACCAATTTACAAATCTGTATCATAAATCAGAAAAATTTGGAATTAACTATTAAATTTGTAATAAAAAGTTTTAAAAGTGGCATTTTTGATAACAAGATGAGGTTTATCTAGTGTTTACCTTTGCACCTACACTATGAGGTAACCCCGAATTTATGTAATTTTTGGCATTTTTGATTATAACAAATCATAAGTTTGGATCGAAATCATGTCCCTTCCTCGTGCTGATCACATATCATAAATTACCAAGATGATGCATTTACCACCGCCCAATATGGTTTTGTGGTAAGAGAATTAGGAGGCGAAAAACTTTTAAAGTGTGTTGTAAGATTTTGTCTTTCATCTAGATCAAAAAATCGGATTGAAAGTTTTATTTTAAAAAATAGAAAATATTTATAAAAAAAAATGGAGAAGAAACTTTGTTTTTTGAACTGCTTCATAGTATTGAACAATAGAACGAAGGCAAGAGTCCTACAAAGAGAGCCAAAGCACAAGCAAGCAAAACAACTAGGAGACCCCATAGCAAGAAACAAGAGACCAACAACAAAGCACCCACATCCGAGCACACAAACAAAAAGAAACAAAAAACAGAGCAACAACAACATACAAACAGGGCAATCGACCCCTGTTGACTCCAGCACAAGATAAAATAGAAGGCCACAGCACCGGAGCAATAGAGAAACGCCTACAATCACAAACAACCTCAAAAAATGAGAAGAAACTCACTTGCGATTTTCTCAAGAAATCGAAATCTAAGCTGGAACGTTACAATGTGTTAGGATTTGAGTTTTGTTATTTACATTAGATGTTACAATTTATTTATATAGGTGTTGGAGAGTATAACTTGTTGGATTGGTTTTTGTTTTTTTTTTTTTATTAAGGAATCCATAATCCTTTCCTTCTTGGAGTAACTTTTCAGAATTTGATCAAGGCATCAAACCACTGTTGAAATAAGAGCGTGCTTTTCTACTACTCAAAGAATTTGTTTTAATATTAAAAGCTATATTGAGATTATTATTTTTTTGGTAAAACTTAAAAACCAGTATTTTTTTTTAAACGAAAAAATTAAGAAAATTATTTTATATTTACCATGAGAACTGATAAGCTCAGAATTTGGGGTTTTTCCTAATAAACTCTTCTTAGGGATCCATTTTTGGTTATAACATTAGCCAATGACAAATCAAAATTTTGGATTGAAGTCATGTCCATCTTCGTGCTGGTCACAAATCAAAATACTTTAGTGCTCCTTTAGCATCTACATGCAAAAAAAAAAAAAGGATAAATTAAATACATTGTGTCAATTGATTAGTAAAAATGTTTGTTGTTCAAAGAAAGTTTGTTGTTAAAAAAGAAAATAGAAAAAATGTGTATTTGTCAAAAATGCATGAGATATACATGTTACCTTGGATGGTCAAATACTTTTTCGTTTTCTGATTAAGCACATACAATTTCAAGATAACACATGCAATCCATATGTCACTAAGGAAATCAGAAAAAGAAAACAAGCGATCACTACCAAAAAATACAAATTATGCAAAAGATGAGTGTATTACTTCGATTTTGAAAAAAAATAAATAATAGAAGAGAATGCTAATATCTAATTTTTAGAAACGTTGAGAACCTAATTTTATATCATATAATAGAATACTTAAAATAATAATAATAATAATAATAATAATAAAATCTTATTTTCTTTTAACAAATTTCATAGAAGAGTCCCCCAAGAAACGAGCACCAAAAGCATAGGAAATGGGGACAAAATCATATATTGAAATGGTACGATCAGATACCAATTTTGAAAAATAAAGATGCAATATAAGAGAAAGAAGCTTGATATTATTATTCTGTTGAGACATTACAACAGTGTATTATATATAAACAGATCAAGAATAGTTTAGAATTCTAAAATTTACAATAAAGGACCTTTCTACAGGATACCATTCTGTTATAACTGGATCTAGATCCATCCAGCCAATTGTATTGCAACATGCGTTGATGACTAACAATATACAGCTCACATGTGCCAATTCAATGGTCCATCAGCTCTCCGTGTTGTGTGTTTTATGTATTTACAACTTATTTCAAGTGAGCTTCGGGCTTCAATACCCTTCTTGAACTTCACTCTCCGTAATTTCGTTGCAATAGGTAAGTCTCTGATATGTGCCTGTTGCTTCTGATCTTGTGGACAGAAATCCATCAACAGAAAGTATCTTCTCAAATCGGTGAAATGTTGAATTTTATAGGGTTGAATTTGATTGTTTGGTTTTGGAAACACACCATCTTTGGGATTGAAGAAAAACTGTGACTAATAATCAAGAACGGATAATCTTCTTTGGTAAAATTGTGGAAGGCTCCTTTTTCAAATAATTTTTTGAGAACAGAGTATTCAACTTCAAATCTACCATCAAATGGTTACAAAGATACTTTAAATAGGATTAAAGCAATGCAAAGAAAGGAAAAAAATTAAAATTGAAACAAATCAAAATCATCCAACAATTAGGCTAAAAATCATCCCCCAATTGAGCTTCTCAAATTAATCAAAATCTCAAAGATTGTGTCAATCTTAATGATTTTAATTAATTTGAAAGATACTATCAAATCATTAAAATATTGTCATATTATAATAATTTGAATCCTACTTTTCCATCAAACTTAGAACCATCGTAACCACACGATCTTCATCATTGATGATATAGCACCGGAATGGGTGATCAAGCCTTGTTTTTTTTATTGAACAGCAAATTTATTTTAAAAGGTCAAGAGGCAACAACACACAACAAGAAGCACAAGCAGACCACACAGCAACAAGAACACCAAACCCACAAAAAAGACACCAAAAACACGAGCAGAAAAACAGAGAGAGCGTCAGTGTTGTATATATAAAGTTCCTAAAGATCTTCACAAAATAAATGAAGAAGCTTACACTCCTCAGGTAATTTCAATTGGCCCTTTTCATCATGCTAAAACAGAATTGACTGAAATGGAGACACAAAAATTAAGGTCAACGTACTAAATTAATTAATAACAGGAAGACCGAATACTTTCTCCTCCAAGTCTTTGAAATTAACTACAGCCTACAGGAATGGTGGTGGATGAAGTTCTTGTTTAGGTTAAACGTTTCCAATCAATCATCACTAAAGGCAAATGGGTACGTAGTTGCATTTTGTCATTGAAGTAGATACAATCTTGTAAAAAATGGTAGATGGAGGAGATTTCTTGCTAATTACAACATAAATGTACTACAATTATTCTAAACCGGAAAGTCCAGATTGCTTGTCTATAATTACTCCAAATCTCTGCTATACCACAGAATGATTTGCTTTCCTTTAATAAATCTGTCATTCCAAATTTTGATTTCAAAGTCATATTGACAATTCATGACCTCAAATGAATCAATCAATGTTATCCGACAGTGATCCCTGAATTTATTTATTTATTTTGCAATTGAGATGCAGACACAAAAAGAGGTAGATAAAAGAAGACTTGTATATAAAAAGACATTGCAGGTCATCAGTACTGATAATATATAATAAACAAAGCTGGGGATTGAAAGCAATTGAAATATGTCAAGTTGATCTGTTAGATGTTTTTGTCCTTGTGCAGGATGGCAATGAAGAAATGAAAATGGAAGTCATTCTTATGAGAATATATACCAGACTTATTTTCAATTTCAACAATATTATTATTGATTCAATTTATACTGTGCAAATGGTTGAGAAAATTTGACTATTATCTCCACAGTTGATTTATTAAAGATGAGTAACCATCTGTCTTCAACTCCCAATTCTATTCAAAGGGCCAACCAGGCCAAGGCAACAGAGCCACACTACAACACAGGACAGCAAGAAAGGCAGCCAGCCAACAAAGCAGAGGCACACAGCAAAGAAAAAAGCAAAACAACCAAACGCAGAACAAGCCAAACAACAAACAGAGCAACCACACAAGAAAACAGACGAAAGCAACAACAACCAAAGAAACACAAAAACCACTAGGGGAAAACGAGCAGGCCAGCAACACAGAACCTCCACCGCAAGAGACCACCAGAGAAAACTAACAGGCCAGCATTACTGGATTCTCCATTCAAGCCTGTCCTCCTCACCACTAGAACCCTTCTTAGGCAAGACTGTCGGCGTCTGAATTTGTCTCCCTTGAATTGAAAATCACAGTTCACCCTTCAAATTGCTGCAGATGATCTCTGATATCATAGATGATATTAATGAGCTTCAAGTTCCCAATAACAGAAGCGTTATTGATCCAAGAAACTGTTGAAAGATAAACTTGCCTCCAGTCAGCCAACCTCCAGCAACCTCTAGCAGCTTCCCACCGAAATTCTAGAAGCCAACATTGTTGACTCTTCCCAACTGCCACCGTCCAATGTTTCTTCTATTGGAGACAGAGTGTTTATGTTTTAGTTGTAACAAACTTCTGTTAATAATCTTTACATTGTATATTTAAATTTCTATTGTATAGTTATCTTAGGATAGTTCAATATGTTTAGGAGTCTTGAGTTCGCAGGACTCATCAGTAGGGTTCGCAGGTCTCATCACTGCAGTATATATTCTTTATGTTATCAATGAAAAAGTATGTAGAAATTCTGCACCAAAATCTTTCTATCTCACTTAACATGGTATCAGAGCATACGATTCTCTCCTAGAAATTCAATTTCTTCTCTTCTCTCCTCTTAGTTCAGATCAATAACAACAAACTCAGACTCCACCACAATGGAACCAGATTCCACGCCAGATACCAGTTCCTCTCCTACCAGTTCCGCTCCATCAATTCCCACAATTGTTAACATCACACCAGCAACCTCGACAGCGGTTCGCTCCAACGAGTTTCATCTCATCACCATCAATATCGCTGCCCAAGCTCCTCTCAAACTCACTGCCAGTAATTACATGTCCTGGAAAATTCAATTTCAGACTCTTTTTATTGGATATGACCTCCTTGGTTATATTGATGGCTCAAAGCCATGCCTGGTAGCCAACTTCACTACCAATGATGTAACAACTCCGAATCCAGCGTATTCTATTTGGATTCGCCAAGATCAACTCATCCTGAATGCGATAATTGGTTCCCTGTCTCCAACAATTATCTCCTTTGTGGCCAGAGCCAAAACATCTATGGAGGCATGGAATATACTGGCTAACACATATGCCAAACCGTCTCGTGGACGCATCAAACAGATCAAAGCACTTCTCAAAAACTCCACGAAAGGTACACAAAATATCACTGACTTTCTTCATTCTGTTAAGGCCCGTGCAGATGAACTCGCTTTACTTGGTGCTCCGGTGGATGATGAGGATCTCACTGAGAGGATTCTCGATGACCTTGATGATGACTATAAGGAGTTGGTTCGTGCGGTTCAAGCTCGAGACAATCTGATAACGTTTGATGAACTACATGAAAAGTTGTTGTCATTCGAAGCCTCACTGCAGAATGGCAAGAAGGAGGCAGCAGTTTTTCCGGCTACTGCCAACCCCACATACAGGACCAACTCCAACTCCTCTTGGCGTCCACAACACAGCCACAACGCTCCACAGCACAGCAACAATAATTGGCGCCCACACTCCTCTAATAATTGGTGCCAGGTGTGTGGAGTGCAAGGCCACACAGCCAAGCGCTGCTCTTCTTTCCAAATGGTGCCAATCCAGCCGGGTTCCAATCCACCGAATGGTTCTCCTCCAGTGCCTTGGCAACCGAGAGCCAACTATGCTGCTAATGTGTCCTCCGACAACTCCTCATGGCTACTTGACAGTGGTGCTTCTCACCATGTCACGGCTAATTTGAATAACCTCTCTCTGCATGCACCGTACATCGGCTCTGATGATGTTATGATTGGTGATGGTACCGGTCTCTTCATCACAAATACTGGTTCCACATCTCTTTGCACTCAAAATAAAACATTTAAATTGAATGATGTTCTCTGTGTACCTGATATGAAAAAGAACTTGATTTCAATTTCACAATTTTGTTCTACTAATGATGTTTCGGTTGAGTTCTTATCTACTTCGTTTCATGTGAAGGATCTTCGTACGGGGGCAATTCTTCTGAGAGGCACAACCAGGGATGGCGTGTATGAATGGCCAACTACAAAATCTATATCCTCACCAGTCCTAGCATTCTCAGGCGTCAAGACCTCGTCGTCAAACTGGCATCATAGGCTAGGTCATCCTGCTTTTTCTATTTTACAACGTATTGTGTCTAGTTTTAGTTTAGATTTGTCATCACCTATGTCAAAAGATTTTTCCTGTCACTCGTGTCATTGCAATAAAAGTCACAAGCAACCTTTTCATTCATCTTCTCTTGTATCCACTTATCCACTGGAAATTATATTCTCTGATGTGTGGACGTCTCCTGTTGTTTCACATGACAATTTCAAATATTATGTTATTTTCGTAGACCACTATACCAAATACATATGGTTTTATCCGTTAAAACGAAAATCCGAGGTTAAAGACACTTTCATTCGCTTTAAGGCCATTGTAGAAAATTTCTTTAAACACAAAATAGTCACTTTTTATTCTGATAATGGTGGTGAATTCATGGTTCTCAAAGATTATCTTGCAACTAATGGCATTTCACACCTCACAACTCCACCTCATACCCCTGAACATAATGGGTACTCGGAAAGACGACACCGTCACATTGTTGAAACAGTACTTACATTGTTATCTCATGCTTCTCTTCCCTTACAGTTTTGGTCTCATGCATTTGCCACTGTTGTGTATCTGATCAACAGAATGCCCACTCCTACACTTGATTTTCTGTCTCCTTATCAGAGGATTTTTGGGGGACCACCCAATTACTCGAAACTGAAAATATTTGGTTGTCTCTGTTATCCCTGGCTCCGGCCCTACTCATCTCACAAGCTTGATAAAATGTCCGCCTCCTGTGTCTTTCTTGGGTATTCGATGTCGCAGAGTGCCTATCTCTGTTTTGATCCATCTTGCTCCAGGATTTTCGTCTCTCGTCATGTCAAATTTGTTGAGTCCGTGTTCCCTTACAGGTCACTAGGAGCTGCTCTAGACCGTCCAACCTCCTCCACCATAGACACATGGGTTCCGTCGGTCATAGTTGTGTCCCACCCTTGTCCCCTGGTCTCGTCTCCATCCACGGCTGTGCACTCCCAAGACCTGCCCTCCTACGCGGCTCCCTCCTTGCCGCTGTCTCCTACACGTCACCAGCTGCCTGTTCCTGCTGCCACTACTGTCGTGCCTCCACCCTCATCATCTCAGTCTGCTGCTGTTGCCAATTCGGGACCAGCTGATGTCCCTTCTCCGTAGCTCCTTGCTGCACCTGACTCGGTTGGTTCTTCTATTGATGTTGGGTCTGCTGCAGCCTCTCCACCACTAGTTCATCGTCACATGACCACCCATGCCATGAACAATATCCATAAGCCGATTCAGAGGTTGAATCTTCATGCACAAAAACAGCCATCATCTGATTTTGAACCCACAACTGTGGCACAGGCTTTGAAGGACCCAAATTGGCGTCAGGCCATGTCTGAGGAATGTGACGCTTTAGTTCGTAATGGTACTTAGGAATTAGTTCCGCCAGACTCATAATCAAATGTTGTCGGCTGCAAATGGATTTTTCAGATTAAACGGAAATCCGATGGCTCTATTGACAGGTTCAAAGCTCGCTTGGTCGCAAAGGGGTTCAATCAACGTCCTGGAGTTGACTACTTTGAGACATTTAGCCCGGTAATCAAACCTACAACTGTGAGGCTTGTTCTTAGTATTGCTATCAGTCACGACTGGTGTCTCCGACAGCTGGATATAAATAATGCATTTCTTCAAGGTCGCCTCACAGAAACAGTGTTCATGGCGTAGCCTCCAGGGTTCATTGATTCCGATCATCCTACACATGTGTGCAAGCTCAAGAAAGCCATCTATGGCCTCAAGCAGGCACCGCGGACTTGGTACCATGAGCTGCACCAGTTCTTGCTTGCAGCTGGCTTCAAGAACTCATATGCTGACACCTCTCTTTTTGTTCTTAACACAGGTGGTACCATTCTCTACCTTCTTATTTACGTTGACGATATCATTCTTACAGGAAATAATTCAGCTCATATGGACCGGTTTGTTGATACACTTGCTCAACGATTCTCCCTGAAGGATCTTGGTCCTCTTTCTTACTTCCTTGGTGTTGAAGTACTCCCGCACAAGCATGGTGCTCTTTTGTCGCAGCGGCGCTACATACAGGACCTACTCACTCGCACAAATATGGCCAATGCCAATCCGGTCCAGACCCCATTACCCACAAGCCCTCCGATCACCTTAAACTCCGGCACACTTCTTAGTGATCCCACCACCTACCGAATGGTCGTTGGCAACCTTCAGTACCTGTCTCTCACACGTCCGGATATCTTATTCGCAGTTAACAAGTTGTCCCAGTACATGCATCAACCCACATCAGATCATTGGGATCTCGTCAAGCTGTTGCTGCGTTATCTATGTGGCACATTGGATGACGACATTGTCATCCATCACAACTCTTAGGTCTCTCTTCACGCATTCTCAGATGCCGATTGGGCAGGTAACAAGGATGATTTCTCTTCCACAAGTGCATACATTGTCTATCTAAGGAAAAATCCTATTTCGTGGAGCTCGAAGAAGCAAAATACCATTGCTCGCTCCTCTACAGAGGCTGAATATCGGTCCGTTGCTGCTACAGCAGCTGAACTTAATTGGGTGTGTTTTTTGCTTACTGATCTCGGCCTCAAGGTGTCAACAGCTCCTGTCATTTATTGTGACAATGTAGGTGCCACTCAACTCTGCTCCAACCCGATTTTTCACTCACGCATGAAGCATGTGGCTATTGATTTTCATTTCATCAGAGATCAGGTTCAATCAGGCAGTCTGCGGGTCACTCATGTCTCCTCCAAAGATCAGCTGGCGGATGCTCTTACGAAACCTCTGTCTCATCCTATTTTTCAGTCTCTCAAATCCAAGATTGCCCTCTCTAGTCGTGGCCTATCTTGAGGGGGCATATTGGAGACAGAGTGTTTATGTTTTAGTTGTAACAAACTTCTGTTAATAATCTTTACATTGTATATTTAAATTTCTATTGTATAGTTATCTTAGGATAGTTCAATATGTTTAGGAGTCTTGAGTTCGCATGACTCATCAGTAGGGTTCGCAGGTCTCATCACTGCAGTATATATTCTTTATGTTATCAATGAAAAAGTATGTAGAAATTCTGCACCAAAATCTTTCTATCTCACTTAACATCTTCAACCAACCATCTCCCAACTGCCATCTCCCAACTGCGAACTGAAGTTTGATTTTGTTGTGTTTTGCATTTAATTGTAGCTCATCTTATTTCCCTATATAAAGGGATTCTGATTATGTTGTAAGCAAGTGGAGTGGTGTAAGAAATCTAGAGTGAAATAAAATTTTAAAGCTTCTCCTTCGTTTGAGTGTTTGAATTTCTTACAGAGGTGCACCAAAAGTGACCACAACAATTGCCATTCCACCAACAGTGGTATCAGAGCCCAGGAGAGCCAGAAATTCGAAGAACAGAGGCAAAAACCAAATTTGCCCATAATTCAAAGTGCTCAAAATAGAATTTTGAGTACACCAGAGTGTTCTACTCGTCGCAAGGAGTGCACCAGTGAAACTTTCACCCAAATCGGAGCATCAGAGAGGCTGCACGCGCCTCCTAAAGTTGGAGAGTTCCGTCACGCGCCGCCCAGGCGCAGCCAGTCCCCCGACGCGTCACTACCACGCGCCAGTCATCTTCCTCGCCCGAATTGTAGGATCCGACCCGACGTCCGACCTGGTTATCCATTACCTGGTCTGACCCGAAGTCCGACCCGTCAGCTAAGTTGCCCCGATCGGACCCGGAGATCCACCCCCCGTGACCAGATCCGACCCGGATAGACCTGCCAACCCGTTTCATCAGCCTGACGTCACTAACGCCGTTATAATGGCTGGAATATTCCGTCAGGTAAAAGAATATTCCGTTATCTTTGTTGACTTTTGCTAAAAGTTTGACCGCCTGTTTCGGACGCTTCCGAACTCGTTTTTCGATAAACTCAGACTGGTTTCCAAGGTTTTGGACCATTTCGGACACAACCGTCCACTCCATTTTTACAAATTTAGACTCCATATCAGTGTTCTAAGTACTTCAAGTCTCGATGGCCAATGGAAATGCGCAAGTTATCATCCCGAAGCTCACTAAAGACAACTATGACAATTGGTGCATACAAATGAGAGCTCTACTAGGCTCTCAAGATGTGATGGATATTGTGGAAGATGGATACACAGAACCCGCATCCAAAGAAGCTGAAGGAACCTTGACAGAAGCTCAGACAACAACTCTCAAAGCAGATCGAAAGAGGGATTGTAAAGCAAAGTCCATAATCTATCAAGGACTAGACGAAGCCACGTTCGAGATCATAGCATCGTCTAAGCCATCGAAAGAAGTCTGGGACACCCTTCAGAAGACCTACAAAGGTGCTGACAAAGTAAAAAGAATCCGTCTTCAAACTCTACGAGGTGAGTTCGAATCTCTACGAATGAAATCTAATGAATCCATTGCTGAATTCTATACATGAGTTATGATTGTTGTGAATCAGCTAAGAAGAAATGGAGAAACTCTCGTAGACATGAGAATTTCAGAGAAAATTTTGTGATCATTAGATGTAAAATTTGACTTCATAGTTGTGGCGATGGAAGAAACAAAAGATCTGGAGACGATGTCTGTTGAAGAACTAGTGGGTTCATTGCAAGCCCATGAGCAGAAAGTCAGTAGAAGAAGTGATGACAGAGTGTTGGAGCAAGCTCTTCAGTCAAAGCTCTCCCTCAATGATAAAAGATACGAGCAAGGGGGGACCTCACAACAAGGAAGAGAACGAGGTAGAGGATCCCGTGGAAGAGGTTCTGGAAATACAGAAACCAGAAGTAGAGGCAGAGGAGGAAGAGATGCAAATAGAGGAGGACGTGGACAGCAGAACTATGTCTCACGAGGAAGAGGACGAGGAAGAAGAGGTGGTTACAACAACTGTCCGAATGTTGACAAAAGAAACGTTCAATGCTATAACTGCCACAAATATGGCCACTATAGCAACGAGTGCAGAGGTAAGCCAAATGAAGTAAATGAAAATTCTAACTTTGCAGAGAAAGAGCAAGTTGAAGGAGAATCGTTGATGTTGATGGCACACAACTCAACCTATCAAAATCAAGATGTTTGGTTTCTGGATTCTGGAGCCAGCAATCGTATGACCGGTAGAAAAGACTTGTTCACTGAACTTGATGAGAAAGTTCAAGGAGAAATTTCATTTGGCGACCTCTCTAAAATCTCTGTCTAAGGAAGAGGAGATGTCATGATCAAGCAGAAGAATGGAGATCATGCTTTTATCTCTAATGTTTATTATGTTCCAGACATGAAGACAAACATCCTAAGTCTCGGGCAACTCCTGGAGAAAGGCTATCAAATTAGCCTTCAAAACATGCAACTGACCATTACAGATGCACGAGGAAAGCTGATTACTCGAGTCCAGATGACAAAGAACAGGATGTTTCCTCTCGCAATCCATCATGATACGCCAAGGTGTTTGACAGCCATCATCAATGACAAAGACTGGTTGTGGCATCTCAAGTATGGGCATCTCAATTTTGAAAGTTTAAAGCAACTGGGAAATAAGAAGATGGTGAAAGGATTGCCAAACATACATCACCCAAATGAGATGTGTGAAAGCTGTGTTCTCAGTAAACAACACAGAAATAGCTTCGGAAAGGAGGCAAATTGGAAAGCAACCATGCCACTTGAGCTCGTTCACACAGATGTGTGTGGTCCATTGACGCCGATATCAAATGGACAAAATCAATACTTCCTCACTTTCATTGACGACTACAGCAGGAAGACTTGGGTCTATTTCCTCAAAAGGAAGTCTGAAGTATTTGGTTACTTCAAAGAGTTCAAAACGCTTGTGGAGAAGCAAAGTGGCTACTATATCAAAACACTGAGATCAGATCAAGGTGGAGAATACACTGCAGGTGCTTTCCAGGAATTCCTTAAGCAACAAGGAATCAGACATCAGTTTACACCAGCTTATACTCCTCAGTTAAACGGTGTAGCTAAAAGAAAGAATCGGACAATCCTTAACATGGTCAGAAGCATGTTAAAGGATAAAAACATGCCTAAGAGTTTTTGGGCTGAAGCAGTCTTGTGTGCGGTATATCTACTAAACAGATGTCCAATGAAGAGTCTTGATACAAAGACACTGCAAGAAGCATGGAGCAGTCACAAACCAAGTGTGAGCCACCTTAGAGTTTTTGGCTCTATTGCCTACATCAAGGTCCCAGAAGCGAGAAGAACCAAGCTTGAAGATAAAGGAGAGAAGTGTATCCTGGTTGGATACGGTGACAGAACTATGGGTTACTAGCTATACAACCCCGTCACCAAGAAAGTGATTTTTAGCAGAGATGTCATTTTTGAAGAAAATGAATCCTGGAATTGGGATCAGACTAAAGCTTCCAGAAGTGCAAAGTTGATACCTGAAGAAGAGACAAGAGAAGTGGCTACAGAGCCACAAATACCCAAAGATCAGCAGACTCCTCAACGTGGTTCCCCTTCACCACAAAAGTATGATACTCCATTATCAATTGAACGTGATTTTTCAGATATGAGGCCTAGAGGGACACGTAGCTTAGAAGATCTGTATGAAAATACAGAACATGTGGAAGAAGATATTACTCTGTATTGTCTGCTGATGACAAGTGATCCAGTTAGCTTTGAAGAGGCTAACCAAGAAGAAAAATGGAGAAGTGCAATGGATGAAGAGATTCGGTTTATTGAAAAGAACAAGACATGGGAGTTGACTAATCTCCCAAATGGCCGAAAAGCTATCGGAGTGAAATGGGTCTACAAGACCAAAAGAAATGTGAAAGGAGAAGTCCAGAGATACAAGGCAAGACTTGTAGCAAAAGGCTATAAACAGAAGGAGGGAGTTGATTATGGAGAAGTCTTTGCCCCAGTGGCCAGACTAGAGACCATCAGATTGCTAATATCATTGGCAGCTCAGAAAAGTTGGAAAATTTACCAACTTGACTTAAAGTCAGCATTTCTGAATGGCTTTCTTGAAGAAGAAATCTATGTGGAACAGCCACCTGGATATGTGTCGAAAGGCAAAGAAGATAAAGTATGCAGACTGAAGAAAGCCTTATATGGTTTGAAGCAAGCACCTTGTACATGGAACATGAGGATTGATGATTACTTCTAAGAGAACGGATTTGAGAAATGTCTGTATGAGCATGCACTGTATATGAAGAAGGAGACTGATGGAAGCCTGTTATATGCATGCCTGTATGTTGATGACTTGATCTTCACCGGCAACAATCTAGCCATGTTTGAAGATTTCAAGAGGGGAATGGTGAAAGAATTTGAGATGACTAACATTGGTCCGATGGCTCATTTTCTCGGTATTGAAGTTGTGCAAAGCGAAAAAGGTATCTTCATCTCTCAGAGTATCTATGCAAAAGAAATTCTGAAAAGATTTGGTATGGAAAAATGCAATCCTGTCACAACTCCAGTGGAAACAGGATTAGAGTTAAGAAAGAATGAAATGAGAGATGTTGATCCAACCTATTTCAAGAGCTTGGTTGGAAGCTTGAGATACTTGACGTGTACCAGGCCAGATATACTCTATGGAGTTGGACTAGTCAGCAGATACATGGAGACTCCTGACCAATCTCACCTGAATGCAGCAAAGAGGATACTCCGTTATATAAAAGGTACTATTAATGATGGTATTTTATATACAAAATGTGAAGATTGCAGGTTGATTGGCTATTCAGATAGTGATTGGGGAAGAGATCTGGATGAACGTAAAAGCACGACAGGTTTTACGTTTTTTTATGGGAGATACAGCGTTCACATGGTCATCCAAAAAGCAAGCCATTGTGACACTGTCATCATGTGAAGCTGAGTACGTTGCTGCCTACTCAGCTGTTTGTCATGGTATCTGGATCAGGAATGTGTTGCAGTACTTGGGATTTCCACAAGTTAATCCCATGGAGATTTACATCGACAATCAGTCAGCGATTGCACTAGAGAAGAATCCAGTATTCCATGAAAGATGCAAACATATTGATACGCGGTATCATTTCATCAGAGAGCATGTGAAGAATAAAGAGGTGGAATTAGTCTCTTGCAGAACATATGATCAAGCTGCTGATATTTTCACCAAGCCGCTCAAACATGACTTGTTTTCAAGACTAAAGACAATGCTCGGTATGACAAAACACGGAGAGTCAAGTTTAAGGGGGGATGTTGAAAGATAAACTTGCCTCCAGTCAGCCAACCTCCAGCAACCTCTAGCAGCTTCCCACCAAAATTCTAGAAGCCAACATTATTGACTCTTCCCAACTGCCACCGTCCAATGTTTCTTCAACCAACCATCTCCCAACTGCGAACTGAAGTTTGATTTTGTTGTGTTTTGCATTTAATTGTAGCTCATCTTATTTCCCTATATAAAGGGATTCTGATTATGTTGTAAGCAAGTGGAGTGGTGTAAGAAATCTAGAGTGAAATAAAATTTTAAAGCTTCTCCTTCGTTTGAGTGTTCGAATTTCTTACAGAGGTGCACCAAAAGTGACCTCAACAATTGCCATTCCACCAACAGAAACCGCCATCGAAGACTCGCTCGCAAATTCAATATTACGACCAGTTAGGAGATGATTCGAGGCACAAAGCACACAAGCTTTGTGAATCGCCATTACCTCAGCTGCATTAGAATCATTAGAGCCCACAAAGGCAGAAAAAAGACACAGAATCCTCCCATAAGAATTACTAAGGACACCACCAATGCCTGTCGGGCCTGGTTTCCCTCCGGTTGACCCATCCACATTAAATTTCAGATTGTTACCGGTTGGAGGAGACCAAATCTCAGGTGTCAATTTCCTGGAAATAGCTTTAGAAACGCAGCTCTCCTTAAAATTCAGCGACATATAAGAAACAGAGTCTTTGCTTCCTTTACCAAAAAACTTGAACAAATAGTTCGATCTTAATATATAAAGTAGACTTCCATCAATATATAAAACTTCAAGATTTACAATTTGATACCAATCTCATTGAACCCTAAAATGTAACAAAAATACCAATCTAAATCTAAACTCAAATTGGGCGGGTCACAGTCGTGTTAAGTACAACACAACACCTTCAAAACATGTCGAAATCCGAACAACGATGGCCAAAACACTCCTTGAATGAATCTAAACCGCATCACGAACCTTATAAGAATTAGGTGTTATTGATTTCAAACACAGGCCTGGAAACAAGTTATCGAGTTGTCTTTGCACATTCTTCGGTCTCTTCTTGGGTCTTGTCATCGGCTTCAACCCAGTAATGGCTAGTATATCAGCCTCAATTTCCTCTTTAGTAAGAGCAATCAAGAAGCTTGATCTCTTCCTCTTCTCCATCGTCTTCTTCTCTGCATCAAACCCTAACCCTAACCCTAACTGAGCCGACTCTTGAGACGGCAGCTGAGCCTGGACTGGTGCGCTTGCACTTGTGTGATCTTGATCTTTTCTTGTCGACCTCAGGTTCCAAGGCTTGATCTGATTTGAAGAATACCCACCGTCAGAGGCAACTAGGGTTTGGGTTTGAACCTGTGCTGCATGATCATCAGCCTTGCTCTCCTTTTTTATACGGAACTTGATCTTGAGCTTTGGTTTAGGTTACCCAATGCCGCTGATAATTCTTTCTTCTCCGAAGACTCCACCGCAACACGATTTTGAGAAGTTGTTGATTGATTATCTTCTTCTTGAGATGGCATTGGTTTCTGGGTGGTGCTCCATTTCATGAAGCAGCTGAGGATGGAAAAGTTTTCGTGGAAAGGCTGTGAATGTGATGGCAATAAAACTTTGGAAGCCATTGTTGCCATTGTTGTTGAGTTTTTTTTCTAAAAAAAACATTTGAGGAAAGGTCGCGAGTTTAATTTAATATAAGAAGTTGATGAATTTGTATAGGCTTCAAATTCTACTCTCAAAAGGGTTCCTATATATTTTCAATCAAAAAAAAAAAATATATTTTTGTACGTGTTGATTTTGACCCAAGAAAGATACTTGGTAGTACGGTAATAATACTATATGAAGATGACACGGTATTTTCAAGTAATTCGATCATCGAATTAGTGGGCCAAAGCCTATTAAGCTGGCGTGCCGTGCTGGGTCCGAATCCGGCCCAGCATCGCTGACCCCCCCCCGCAACGGTCATTAACGGCTCTTGGATAATTACAACAACCACCACTCAATTCAAATTTAAAAAAAATATTAAAAATTTGAATTCTGACGGGCCCTAATAGGTCGGCCTGTAAGGGCCCGTTAAGGCCTTAACGGGCCGGCCCGCCCTGAGCATGGCTTGGCACGCCCCTGCATAGGCCATGTGCCCAGGCGCCCACCCTCCCCCCCAATAGTCCAAGCCTGGCCCGGCGAGCCTAGCCGGCCTGTTCGAATAATATCTTTATATACAGGATGATGAACAAATAAAGGGCTCTCTATTGCTCTTGTAAATGTAAATGTAGACACATTTGTTATACGTAAATCAATGGTTAATATAATATTACTATTTTTATATAGCTTTTGGTCAACTTACCTGTAAATTAAGTAATATAATATTAATATTTTTATATAGCTTTTGGTCAACTTACCTGTAAATTAAGTGAGCTCATCGCAAAACTAAACCCATGCATAAATTGTAAGCTAAAACCCAAATCACAAGTGTTTCAAGTTATTATGTCGAAGACTAATTTTAGAAAAGAAATTAAGTAATAAGCCTCTCTCATCGTAATTTTGTTTTCCATGGAGAATATAAGAAGCCAAGTCGTGTTATAAATATATTGGCTATTTAAATCAGCTCAAATCACATTTCCATTAGGGATGATAAAATTACTCACGGATAGCCGGCAAGGAACTTAATATCGAACTTCAATATCGATATCACATTTCCATTGCGAGCTTGCGAGTTGTTTGGGTCGAGAAACGATTTGTACCATAGACCTTTTACTGTCATAAGCGATTCTTTGACGGTTGTTAAGTGGGTTTTGGGCTGTTTTCCTGGAAGGAATAGTCATGATCAGGTCATCCAGGATATTAGAAGTTGGCTGGGCAGTTTTAGTTCAGCTACGGTGGAGTACTGTTCTAGATCGACTAATTCGTTTGCGGATACTCTGGCGAAGAAAGGGCTTCGTCCTGATGTTAACATTCTGCAGTGGAGTGTGTTCTAAGGTTTTGGGGCTGGGTGTTTGTCCCCTGTTTTGTTCTGGTGTGTGCTGTTGTTATTGCTGTGTTGGTTCGGTTGTTGCCTTTCTGTGTTGAGGTTTGTCTCTCTTGTTGCTTTTTGTGTGTGTTGTGTGTGGCCTGGCTTGGTGCCCTCTTAATATGATTGCCTTTTAAAAAAAATATATCGGACTTCTAAATTTACGTATATTTCAGGGATATTATCGATATCAGTGGATATTCTGTCAAAAATTTAAAAAATGATGGATAATTACATCTAAAGTTACATCTAAAGTTAGATTTTTTTTGTGAAATTTTAGGGCAAGCTTAAACAAGTAATTATACATCAAATGAATCATATTTCAACGATAAATTAGTATAGTTATAAGTTTATTATAAATTATAACATAGATAGAGTCTGTATATAATTTTTTAAATTGAGTATTTAATGGAATAATATTTTGTTTCACTTTTACAATATTATATACAATATAAAGAGATTACCACACTTCCAAGATTATATCATAAATCATAATTCATACATAATAATACATTGAGTGTTTGTATTTGAATGGTTCAAATACATAAGATACATTTCTATCTTGATTCGTTTCACTGCTTGCATAGTTTTCAATGTAGTTTTTAATATAACACATGTATGTTGCTTGATCTCTTCCAACTGATCCATGAATTGGGTAGTTTGGATTTACCCAACTTGGTGGATAGATTAATATATTTAATGGAGAAGGATAATCAAATATATTGTAGCCACCATAACTACCATAATATGGTACATGAGAACCTGACATTGTCTGCGAATCGCCCAAAGAACTATTTTCTGTGTCTATACTCATTGAGGAGAGAGTCATATTCAAAGAATCTTCATCAATTTGACTTGTTCCTCCATGTTATCTACCACAATTTTGATCAAAAATACTTGTGACAAGCTCGCTTTTTGTGTCGTTACCAAATTGCGATTATCAAAAGATTAGTTATATTTAAAAAGTTCCTACGCAATGTGCTCTAACTAGCAAAAGACTAGTAAAGCGGCAAGCGAGGGTATCGTCTACAGGGAGGTGTCATCCGTCAACCGTTAACTGTTTCGAGTTTTAGTGTTTATTGAAAGCATGTAAATAGAATGCGGATGTGATGAGAATGTTGTGTGTGAGGTGTATGCATATTACGGTGTGGTGTGTGTGCAAATGTAAAGAAAAATGCAAATAAAAACAAAGAGAATATGAAATGGTGAGAATGGTGTTTAAAGAGACAAATAATAAAATGGTGGCTAGGAGAGATGTAGGATAATGATAATTTAAATACCATAAGGCATAAGAATTCAAGTTATGGGCTCGTTCTCACGATTTTCCGAAACCAAATCATCTATTATTACGAATCATTCGTTGATTCAAAATCTATACATGGAAAGCATGTGTCTTAATACCCATTTCATGAACATAGAGCCAAAACCTATTCTAGCATCATGCATAAAACAAGTTTCATCCATTCTTTTAAAGCTAAGTGGTCTATACCCGGAAGGTCATCCATAAAAGTACAATCCTAACCCACATACACTCAACCCATCAAAACAAGGCATTTCGACCTTCCATCAACACACAAATAGGATATTTGATTACAACTTCCTACAAGTTAATCTACTCCTAATCCTACATGCTTGCATATTTTGTTAACAAGAATTCAAAACCCAAAATGAACAATCATAACATAAATAGCACAAATTTTTATATTTATACAACACATGTATGAGTTAAGGAGCTTGATCCCTCCAAGAGCTCATGAATTCCAACTGATCCATGCAATCAACTCCCAAATTGGAGGGGTAGAAAATGGTTGGGATTCCCATGGAGGAGAACCCTTTGAAAGCTTCTCTCTCTCTTGGTTTGGGGAAGAAGTGGATGGCTGCTGTATGTTTCTTCTTTTGGTGGCTGGTTTTGTTCTTGTTGTATAAATATGGGAAACTGCGATGTATGCCCTTCTAGGAAAACTATTGCATATGGCATTTCAGGGGCGACCAGTAGGGGGCGGATCTCTGCCCCTGGTGAGGTCGCTGTCAGGATGACGGCGAACTTCTCGCGCACTGTTCAAATGCACATATCTCCCTTAGAAAGCCCGGAATTACAGCGCTGGAAAGTAGACTTCTGGGGCTTTCCGAATATATGTAACTATGTGGTTCCATGCCCCCCGAAAGTTGGCTATGCACAATGTACTCTGCCGCGGTCATGTTTCCAGCCTCGCGCACCGTTACGGAAACTGCCATAACTCCCTCTAGAAAATCCGGAATGTCTAAAAACCGCGAGTGGATCGCCCAAGCCCAGTTCTCAACGAGGAGGGAGATATAGGCCCGAAATTTTCTGCATGGGTCTATACTTTCAGATTGACCAGGAGAGAGATCCATCACGGAAACATATTCAAACGGTTTGGGTCAATCTCGCGACAACTCATGGCTTCCAATTTGACTTGGTTTGCCTCCCAATCTTCTTTAAGCTCAAATGTAGGGAACATGTTATCTACCATTATATACAAAAATACGCTCGAAAACGAATACAAAAGCTAGGAAATGGGGACCTCAAATAGGTATATAAATCATCCGATCAACTTGCATGAGCATCCTAACCTGCCGCACTAGCATTCCAACCTGTTGCACCAGCATCCCAACCTCCAACACGAACATCCCAACTTGTTGCACCAACATTCCAACCTCCTGCACCAGAATCCCAACCTCTTGCCTCATCCCCATCATCTCCATCATCTTTTCCTCCACTATTTACATCAGAGATAAGTTGGTTGTAGGAATAGCCAGTAACAATAACTCCACAATCTACACCAATATCTTCTCTAATCACTTGTTCAACATTTATTCTCATGTCTCGAGCATGAGAAGCAATATGTGAATCAGGATTTCCCTCATCATCATCCAAGGAGGCAGGTCTAACCCAGTTAAAAATAGGATTCTCATTATCGCCTCCTGCTTCAGCAGTTATTTAAAGTAAATCCATAAAATCAGTTTCATTTACTTTATCTTTTTCAGTTGTCATATCCCTAAGTTTCAACTTCATATTATAATAACAATAAACAAGTTGTTTAAGTTTAAAATAGCCAAGACGGTTCCTTTGTTTTGTGTGGATTAAAGCAAATGTGGTTACAATTTTATATTTTGATTCAAGCTTACACATTTGAGTCACAAACAAATTTTTTTTTTCCAGATTGCTTTCATAAAATTTTACATATTTTATACGTCAACTCTTTGGTTCTTTATCTAATTTTACTTCAAGTCCTCAATAATTTTACTATTGACTACTATGTCGGAAATTTTTATAAATTTGTTAATGCTTCTTCTAAAATAATTTTTAATCTAACTTATTTTAAGAGAAATGCTACACAACCCAAATAATTAACCCAAATTTTAACCCAAATGATGTGGCAAGTGAGTTGTCATCACCAAATACAACATGTGATGATATGGTTAATGAAAAAGCCACTTGCCATATTATTTGGGTTGAAATTTGGGCTAAATTTTTGAGTGGTCTAGCATTAGTGTTATATAACAATAATTTAATTGTTTAGGATTAAAAAATTATTTTAATAATATGCAAAATATCCATGGACTTTCGGGGTGACATTTATGAAATTTCAGGAATTTCGGGAATATCGGGAGATTTTTATGGATATTTCGAAATCGGCCGGATATTCTGCAGGATATTAGATATTTACCTGTTTCGATATTGGTCTCTCCAAAATACGGATATATCGGTAGATATTTCGGTATATCTATTGATTTGAAGTTCCTTGCGGATAGGGATATCCGTAAGTATCTGCTCATGAATTGAAGAAAAAATATATATGCCTTCACTCCCAAGTCCCAACACAGATATAAATCACACCGCAATTTTTATTGTTGGATCTTAATGATAGAAATTACATCAAATTCTACTTCACACAGCAAATATAAATCACACCGCAATTGTTTATGGTTGGACCTTAATGACAGAAATTACATCGAATTCTACTTCAACAATTAAAGTATCATCGTTAAGGTATCCTTTGCAGACTTTATGTAATTCCTTTATCAAAATAAAATCTGAGAAACCATAATCCTGGCTCGAATCAAACCAATGTGAAGCTACAAAAAAACAGTTTAATGTTACACATAATTTCTCAAGTAAATTGAATATCAAAATTAAAACATTTGCAACGGGGAAAAGTTTCATTAGTGATTCACCTTTTTTTTCAACCTCTTGAAGCCGAGAATGATCTACTACTCGTAGCTTGTATTCTGCGTACACTTTTCTTTTAGGTATAACAATTTCCCAATCAGATAGCCATATGTAAAGAGACAGTGATTTTCCCATATTAGATTTATTTCCCTTGGGAAAAAGTTTTAAATTCCTGTAATCAACATAAGATAAAAGAATAACTACTTTGTTAATATATATATATCAAGCTAAACATTGTTATATAAGAGGTGTAATATGTATGTACCATTTCCTTCCTCCAACAGTAAATTCATCGGAGTATTGTACACAATCATTTAACTTTGAGAAATTTTTGATCGACCAAGTATAAGTTCTTCCATTTGGTTCCTTAACCATGGTTAGAGTTTCTTCAATGCGAGAAGAAGGTTGAATAACAAAAACTTCAACTCCAAAAACACAGCAGTCATTAACAAGATATCCATTACATGGGTCTTTCATTTCATCAAGAGAAAGCAATTGAGCACAACCATGTTCAGTTCTCAAATTATCAAAATACTTTAATGCTCCTTTAGCTTCTGCATGCACATATAATGATAAAATAAATAAAAATAAAAATGTGTCAATTTTGGTTGTTACGAAGGAAATTGATTAGAAAAATCATGTATTTGTCAAAAAAGCATGATATATATATATATATATATATATATATATATATATGTGTGTGTGTGTGTGTGTGTGTGTGTGTGTGTGTGTGTGATGTATTTGTCAAAAAAGCATGACATGTGTGTGTGTGCGTGTGCGCATGCACATATAATAATATTAAAAAAAATGTGTCAATTTTGTTTGTTACAAAGGAAATTGATTAGAAAAATCATGTATTTGTCAAAAAAGCATGACATATATATATGTATGTGTGTGTGTGTGTGTGATGTATTTGTCAAAAAAGCATGACATATGTGTGTGTGTGTTTGTAATTACCTTGGATGGTCAAGTACTTCTTCGTATTCTGATTAAGCACGAAAAGTTTCAAGTAAGCACAAACAATCCAATTATTATTGGGGAAAGAATTACTTTCATCTAGGGCCACGTTAAGGGAAACATTGCCTTTCCCTTCACAGGTTATGTGTCCCTGTGGGTATAAAATCAATTTCCTAACACCAACACACCGATTAATTATATAAGCACTATTTGGAAGAATTTTTTTTATTTAAAAAAAAAACAAAAAAAGGCAACGAGCATTTCAACATACCATTTGTAACCTTCAACATCAAAAATACCAGATGCGTATCTTTTTCCATGTCCATGGGGTGCATTCAACAGTAAAGAGTACGACTCTATTTTTAATGTGAAGTGAGCTGGACCAAAATCTCTTTCTTCTCGCAAAGTTTCTAGAAAATATTAAGAAAACAAAACCATATATATAGAATAAAAAAAATTAATCCCCATGAAGTAAACAAACCACAAGAAAAATAAATTAGTGCATTCAAAAAACTGATGGAAAAATCCATAGCAAAGTTGAAATTCTAAAGCGAAGAAAAATAAACATACCGTTTGGGTCAGACATCGTAAAACACTAATTGAATCTTAATCCTGAAAATAACAAAACGATTAGAAAAAAATATATGAATAGAGTTAAGGAAAATTTTACCAAGTTGGCTTTTGATAGATATTAGTGGGAATTAAGTTACGTGGGAAGGGAATTCGGAAAGGAACTTGATTCCTTAGGAAGGCAGAGGAATTAAATTCTCTTTCCATCAGTAACGTAATTCTTAATTTGTGTGTCACCCATATAATTTGATTCCAAACTAATTTTCAGACCTTGCAAAATTACACTCAACCCACTAATTCGACTCAAACCCACGCGCCAAATACGGTTATGGGTCTAGCTTTATTGGGTCGGGTCATTAATGGGCCAGTTCATTAAAACCCAAAAAATAATTGGTTGGGTTTGAGTTTATCTCTCAAAACCCATTAAACACATGACCCATCAATTAAGTTGAATAATAACATTATAATTATTTTAAATCCACCTTGTACCTGCAAAATGAAATCCTATATTTCCTAAATTGATTAATATTAAAGCTTGGAAATCCCAAAATTTCCTAAATTGATTAAAAAAAAAGTTTGGCAATCCTAAAATTTCATAAATTTATTAATAAAAAAGTTTGGAAACCCTTAAATTTGCTAAATTCATTAATAAAAAAAAGTTTGTAAACCCTAAACACCTAACCTATAAATCAATAATTTTTCTTCAATTCTTCTCTTATGCTATTGATAAGTATTGATATTTTGGTGAGCTTCATCCATCAATTATCACCACTCATTAATGTACGATTGTTTTTGACAAATATGAATATTTCATCATTAATTCATTATACCATAACTTTTTTTTTTTTTTATTAAGTATTACATTTACAACTATTTCAATAGGACTGACGGGACCTACTAAGATCAGACAATACATGTGACACTCGGATAACTACTCCCACCAACCAGGAGAAAACTCCCACAATAAATTAAGATGAAGAGCAGTAGATTTGTTTTTTACAAGAGTCAAAATAATTATTTATAATTCTGATTTTGATCGATATTAGTAAAATCGAACATTTATTTCATGACGGTCCATGTTTCCATAATTTGATTCTCTTAAAATTAAAATTCTAATGCACGTACTGATTTACAAATCTATATCATAAATCAGAAAAAAAATGGGATTAACTATTAAATTTGTAATAAAAAGTTTTAAAAGTGGCATTTTTGATGACAAAACGAGGTTTGTCTAGTGTTTACCTTTGCACCTACACTATGATGCAACCCCGAATTTATGTAATTGTTCAAAATAAAAAATGCAAAAAGTGGCATTTTTGATTATAACAAATCAAAAGTTTGGATCAAAATCATGTCCCTTCCTCGTGCTAATCACATATCATAAATTACCAAGATGATGCATTTACCACCGCCCAAATATGGCTTTGTGGTAAGATCATTAGGAGGTTAAAAACTTTTAACATGTGTTGTAAGATTTTGTTTTTCATCAAGTAGATCAAAAAATCAGATAGAAAGTTTTATTTTAATAAATAGAAAATATGAAAAAATAATAATAATAAAATGAGAAGAAACTTACTTGCGGTTTTCTCAGGAAATCGAAATCTGACCTGGAACGTAACAATGTGTTAGGATTTGAGCTTTGTTATTTACATTAGATGTTACAATTTATTTATATAGGTGTTGGAGAGTATAACTTATTGGATTGGTTTTTGTTTTGTTTTTGGTTAAGGAATCCGGAATCCTTTCCTTGTTGGAGTAACTTTTCAGAATTTGATCAAGGAATAGAACCATTGTTGAAATAAGAGTGTGCTTTTCTTATACTCAGAGAATTTGTTTTAATATTAAAAGCTATATTATATATATATATATATATATATTGTTGACAAAACTTAAAAAATAGGTTTTCCATCAGGTGCATTGGATAGTAAAGAGTATGAATCTATTTTTAGTGTAAAGCGAGCCAATCGAAAATCTCTTTCGTCTGTCTTGCAAAATTTCTGAAAATAATAATAAGAAAAACAAAACCATAGGAGAAATAAATTAACTGCCATGAAGAAACAAAACAATAGGAAAAATAAATCAATACATACAATCTAAAATTAAACTTCAATTTGAATAAGGATTGAGATCCCCTACCCATCTTATTTATGCTCAACTTTCAATAATCTGCTGACATGTGACATACAAGCAAAACAATGGCTGAGATCAGTTTTCTTTATTTTTTTCTCTCTCTTTCAACTAATTACTTTATTTTTCATTATTTTTTTCTCCCTCTTTCTATTGATTGGTTAATTTTCTTTATTTTTTTTCTCTCTCCCTCTTCTCACATAACTAACACGTTTACAATCCTACAATCCTACAATCTCTAACTACTTATAACTTATTCATTTTCCCTCTCTCTCTTTCTTTTATCATCTCTGTTCAAGCTCTGTTGCTCTAGGATTTTATTTTCTCAAATAATAAAATTCTCTCTTGCATTACCAATGCTTCTTGTTTTGGTGTTTATTACACGTTATTTATACGTCTAAAAACTGAAATGTGCCTTGCCAAAATCAATCAAATCTACATCTAAAAATTTGGTTTTAGATACAAAAAACAAAAAAAAAAAAAAACCTTAGTAAAGTATACAAAACAATTGTAACTAACAAAATTTTATTTAATGTTGCATTCTTACAACTCTGAATACAAATAATACTAAAAATCATTCCAATAAAGAAGAGCTATTTGAAGTCTAAGAGTCTTGAAATGCAGGTGTGAAATTCTCTCTATTTTGTTGAAGCAATGCTTGAAAATTTAGCTGTTAAGGTCGCTCATAAGGAGTATTTGTCATTAGATTGGATGCAATACAACTTTGCAATTGTTGTTGGAACCATGAAAGCACATGTGATAAATAATTATTAAGTAAGAAAAATAAGCATGAATAAACAAAAAGATTAATTCCTCTTTCGTTGTGGCCAATACAAAATATTAAAAAGAAAATACAATTTGTGAGGAAAATAAAGACTTTCATTGTATTAAAAAGAAAATACAATTTCGTTCGGACTTAGATTCCAAATTGATTCTCTGTCATGGAGACTACATAAAGTATTGAAATAATTGATAAAATCCTTTCATTTTGAAGTTGAAAAAAGAATCATGAAACTGTGTCATGCTATGTCATGTGTCTCAAATCAAAATTGATCATCATTATTATATATTCAAACTAAACTTGGATGTTAAAATTCCAAACCCCGATTGTTTAAGAGAACCCAAGAAAACCCAACTTCTGTAGAGCAGATTAAGTACCTTTCATAAGTGTTTGAAGCAGCTCATGTATCCATTTAAGTTAAATAAAGAAATGCCACTATAATAGGCGGGAGGCGCATCACAACAGGAGATTCAATAAACAGAAGCATCTTAAGAGGGAGAAAAAAATAATGAAAAATAAGCAATCAGTGGAAAAGAGAGAGAACAAATAAAAAAAACTGATCTCAACCCTTGTTTTGCTTGTCTGCCACATGTCAACGGATTATTGAAAGTTGAGCATAAATAAGATGGGTAGGGGATCTCAATCCTTTGAATAAACATACCATTTGGGTTGGACATCGCAAAACACATTTGAATCTGAATCGATTAGAAAAAATATGAACTGAGTAAAAGAAAATTTTAACAAGTTGGCTTTTGATAGATATGAACATAATTACTTAAGACTATTTATAGGCAAAGTTTCTGACAAAAATCCCTTTAGGATTTAAGATTCCTAATTTGACTAAAATAGGAAAAGCTCAAAACTTATTAGGAAAGGTAGTGTACTAATGTTGAGTAATTTCTAAAACCTAACACTACATTCCCAAACAAATTAAAACAAAAAAGAAAACTTTGTAAAATAAAAAAAAAATAAAAAATCTAAATCATGTCTAAAACAGAAAAAAGGAAGTCAAAACGGCATTTTATGGGAAAATGGTGACCTAGTATGAGGTAGAGTCGTAGAGATGTCCCGGACATGCCTATATCAAATAGTATGAATTCGATTTGCACCTCTCTATTAATTGTCCTAATAGTACTCACATATATTTTTTTTAATATCACATCCTTATCTAATTTCAAATTACTTACATAAAAGAACCGTGTAAAAATCTGTATCATAAATCACAAAAATTTTGGTTTCATTGTTAAATTTGTAATTAAAAAAAAAAAAAAATTCAAAATTTACTAGTGGGCTGATCAAAGTATGATCCCCGAAATCGGTTCAAGTGCAGAGCTGGGCAGCCCAAATAAAATTGGCCAGACGAATCCATTAAAGGCCCAATTCATGATACTAATATACTATCCATCTAGTCACCTATCAAATTCATTGAATTTACAGGGACATATACGTAATTTGAACCCCACTTTTGAATACGAGAAAAAGTAGGGAATGCGTGCGAAATTGTGGAGGTTGTGGGCATTAACCGTTTCTTCTTCAAAAACAAAAAGAAAAAAGAGAAACAGAGTTGCAGATAAAACACAGTGAATCACAGTCACTGTTGTTTCATTTTTTTTTCAAGAATGGAAGGAAGGCGAGAGGAGATTAGAAAGGGACCATGGAAAGCAGAAGAAGACGAAATTTTGATCAATCATGTCAAGAAATATGGACCCAGAGACTGGAGCTCCATTCGATCCAAAGGTCTCTTGCAGCGAACCGGAAAATCTTGTCGTCTCAGATGGGTCAACAAGCTTCGACCTAACTTGAAGAAGTAAGTCAATATATTACACAATTTTTCCCAACCGGGTTTTTCTTAATTAATTTTTTTGCATGAAAAAAAAAACAAATGTGATTGTGTTTTATTTGTGTTTGTGTTTTTGTTTCTTATAAGTGGGTGCAAATTTTCACTGGAGGAAGAGAGAGTGGTGATAGAGTTACAGTCACAGTTTGGTAACAAATGGGCAAGAATTGCGACGTATTTGCCTGGTAGGACTGATAATGATGTCAAGAATTTCTGGAGTAGTAGACAGAAGAGACTCGCAAGAATTTTGCAGAATTCAAACGCAAACACATCCTCTTCATCATCATCAATCTCCAAATCACACAAAATTAACGAGGAAGTTCCCGGTTTCGAAAATGTTGCTTCAGAGGTAAGTAAACAAATCACAACAATGATAATTTTGTTTGATTTCTTTACTGTTACATGTTTATATATTAAGATTGTTGTTGTATGCTTGATTAGTGTCAGATTCAGAAGTCATCAACAGAGTCTCAATCTTGTTCACTGTCCCACATCAACAACAACAACTATGATACAATTAAAATGGTGCCACTTCCTGATTTGGTGATTAATCCTAAGTTGATGGATTTTGATACAACAACAGACCATGTTCGTGTTGAAGATTTACAAATTTCATTCCCTCAAGTAGTTCCACAACCACAACTAGACATAACATTTTCACCGGGAAGCCAAAGCCACCCCTTTCTACTATACTATAAATACCCCCCCACACACACACACACTTCATTTTTCTTCACACCACTCTCATTCTCTCAATCTCTCTCAATCTCAAATCCTCAATTCTCTCTACATTTACAATTTTCCTTAATTTTCATTTCATATATAAATTATTTATTCTATTTTTTTCTAGCATATATTTTTTCAATCATCAAATTGATTTACAATATTTATTTCTTCTATTTTTGACCATCATAAAAAAAATTTCACCACTATTATTTCAACAATATATTTTTTTCAATCGTATATTTTATTTTTACTTGCTTACCACTCTTATTCCAACAATATATTTTTTTTTTCAATCATCTTTTTTTTTTACTTTGTTACCACTATTATTCCAACAATATTTTCCTTACATGTATCTATATTTTTTTATTATTAATTTTTCAATGGCAAGTGGGGGAGATGGTTCAAGAAATGTGAATAGAGGAAAGAGTCCAATGCAAAACTTGTTGGAACACATTGGTGATGCTGTCACTTACAACGATGTGACTTTTCATCGATTTGGATCCAATCACCCTTCTAGTCCTAATCCCCCTCTAATAATTCCCAAGTTCGACGGACTCGACCCCGCTCACAATACCCCCAATACTAATGAAAATCTATCTAACCGCCCCCCCCCCCCCCCCCCTGGATGATTTTTTTGCAGGTGAAGGTGAAGGTGAAGAAGAAAAGCCGATGAAGTCCGAACTCTTCAGAGTGCATATGAAGAAAACTAAGTTAGATGATGGATTTTTCCAAATCCAATGCAATTACTGCACCAAATCATACAAGGTTGGAAGAAACTTCGGATATGGCACGTTCTGGACCCATATCAGAAGAAATCACCCATCCGAATACGCGATGGCGAATAACCAAGCCCAAATCTCTAGGTACGCAACCCCTTCTAATCAATTATTTCATTACACGTCTGAAAAAAATAGATAACAATTAGCATTAATGGTTGCAACTAAACACTTACCTTTTGGTTTTGGTGAAAAAGTAGGTTTTGTTAATTATTGTCAAAATGCATTAAATCTTGCAATGCAACGTGTTCTTAGATCCACTCTCACACATACACTAAATGCCATTTACAAAAAAGAAAAAAACATATTGAAAACATTTTTTTCTCAATTTGAAGGTTGCGTTTCCGTATGTGCTGACATATGGACCGACAATTTTGGTAGTCATTCATATTTGGGTGTCACATGTCATTATATGGACAATAACTGGGACATGCAAAAAAAAATTCTTGCATTTCGTGTTTTCGATGACTCGCATTCAGCTCAAAATATTTTTCAACTCCTTAAAATTATTTTCAAGAGTATAATATCCTAAACAAAATTTTTGCTATTGGCTTTGATAATGCTGCAAGCAATACCGCATCTATTCCTATGTTACAGGATTTGTGTAATCCCTATTTTGGGGGCCAATTATTTCATCAACGTTGTGCATGCCATGTTTTAAATTTGTGTGTTCAAGCTGGATTAATAGAGCTTTCTGCTTTTATTAGACCAATTAGAGATAGTATTAACTATATCTGGAGGCATAACAAAACCCAGAAACAATGGTTAAAATATTGCTCTTAGAATAATATGCGTCCCAAAAAAATTTCTCGAGATATTACCATTCGTTGGAATTCAACTTATAAGTTGCTTAGTGAAAGTGTTGAATATAAAGATTTATTAGTTTCTTTTATTAATTATAATGTTCCTTCAATTTCTCTTCAATTGAACCATTGGGATGTATGTATAAAAATTCTTGAATTGTTACGTGTTTTTAATAATGCCACCAATGCTTTATATGGTGTTTACTATCCCACTACTCATTTATTTCTTATTCAAAGTGTTAATATTGCTGGTGCATTTAGTGATTATGAATTGGATGTTCACTTGAGTCCATGTGTTGCTGCTATGAAAACAAAATGGGTTTCGTATTATGGGGGAGATTCCAAATATTTACTTACTTGCACCGTGTTTTGATCCACGCTTTAAATTAGAATGTTTGCAGGAATATTTAGCTCATTATTACAAATGTTTAGGATTAGAAGTTGATGTTATTCATTGTTGTGATTCTGTTAAGACTTTGCTTTATGAATTATACGATGAATATCTTAGAATGTATGGTCAATCTTTGAACGTGCCGGTTTCATAACCCCAACCCACATCTGGTGGTAGTAGTTCTTCCACAAAATTTTAATTAAGGGGTTTAGGGGATCGACCGTTTTCCCAAAGATACAAAAACTTACGAACATCTTCTTTATCCTCATTTGTCTCTGAGCTTGACCGGTATTTAGAAGACACTCATAAATTTTCAAATGAAGAATTTAGTCTCCAGGTTTGGTGGAAGAGTCATCAACATGATTATCCAATTTTGGCTATTATTGCCAAACAAATTCTTGGAACGTCGGTTTCTACCGTTGCTGTGGAACAAGAATTTAGTGCAAGTGGAAATATTTTGGACCCAAGACGGTCGGCTATGTCTCCACAATCACTTGAAATCAAGGTTTGTTTTGATGATTGGACAAAGGCAAAATATAGACAACAAGAACTCCAGTCGGAGATAGTGAACGACTTTTTCGAAGATGACCAAACCACGGGAACGGAAGGCAGCGAATAGATTCCGTTCCAACTTCCAACCTCCAACACCGAGCAACTAATTAAAGGTAAAAGAATTACGTGACCTTTGACTCCTCTACATTGGTGGAGGATATGTAGGCAACTTAATTGTGGTAAAAAATTAAGTGCAAGGCCGGTATTTTTTTATTTTTTTATTTTTTATTTTATTTTATTTTTTTTAATTTTAACTTTGTTACATTGTAATATTGTATATTTGAATTCAAGCCTTCAAGGCCAATTTGTAATTTTTTATTATTTTTTTTGAAATTGTAAAGTTGTCAATTTCTTTTCTTTTAAACATTGTGAAATACTTAAATACTTCAATGAAAATGTTTGTAAATGTTTTTTTATTTACAACTTTATGATTTTATATTTAATAAATACAAGATTTTATTATTATTTGTTAAAAAAAACCGAAACCGAAAAACCGCCGGTTAGAAACCGGTCACCAAACCGAATTTCCGGTTTCGGTTTTGGTTTTGGTTTTGGTTTTGGGGGGCAACCAAACCGAAACCACTGGTTTCAGTCCGAAACCGAACCGTGGCCAGTCCCAATGAAATATAAATCACACTAAAATTGTCTATGGTCGGACCTTAGTCATAGAAGTTACATTAAATTCTACTTCTACAATTTAAGTATCATCTTTAAAGTATCCATTGCCAGGTTCATGATATTTCCAAAGTGAAATAAAATTTGCGAAATACCAACCTCGTCCCAATCAAACCGATGTGAATTGCTCAAGTAAATTGAATATCGAAAATAAAACAAGTGTAAATCAAAAGTTGTCATGAGAGAGTGGTTCACCTTGTTTTTCAACATCTTTAAGCCAAGAATGATTTAATATTCGCTGCTTGTATTCCGCATACACTTTTCTTGTACTAGGAATAACACTTTTCCAATCAGCAAGCAATAAGTAAAGAGATAGTTTGGCTGTCTCCAAAAACAAATTTACTGGCATAAAGATTTAATTCCCTGGAATCAACATAACATTGTTAATATAACAAGCTAAACATGGTTGTGCATGAGAAATGTAATTGTATGTACCATTCCCTTCCTCCAACTGTAAATTCATAAGAGTACTGACAATTGTCATTAAACTTTGAGAAATTTTTGATCGACCAAGTATGAGTTCTTCTCTTTGGTTCCTTAACCATCGAAAGAGTTTCTTCATAGCTAGAAGAACGTTGAATAATGGCAACTTCAGCTCCAAAAAAGCAGCAGTTATCAACAAGATATCCATTTCTGGGGTCATTAAATTCATCAAGGGAAAACAATTGAGTACAACCATTTTTAGTTCTCAATTTATCAAAATACTTTAGTGCTCCTTTAGCATCTACAAAAAAAAATAAATAAATAAAATAAAATAAAATAAAAAATAGAAAAAATGTGTATTTGTCAAAAATGCATGAGATATACATGTTACCTTGGATGGTCAAATACTTTTTCGTTTTCTGATTAAGCACATACAATTTCAAGATAACACATGCAATCCATATGTCACTAAGGAAATCAGAAAAAGAAAACTTGCGATCACCACCAAAAAAACAAATTATGCAAAAGATGAGTGTACTACTTCGATTTTGAAAAAAAAAAATAGAAGAGAATGCTAATATCTAATTTTTAGAAACATTGAGAACCTAATTTTATATTATATAATAGAATACTTAAAATAATAATAATAATAATAAAATCTTATTTTCTTTTAACAAATGTCATAGAAGAGTCCCTGGAGAAACGAGCACCAAAAGCATAGGAAATGGGGACAAAATCATATATCGAAATGGTACGATCAGATACCAATTTGAAAAATAAAGATGCAATATAAGAGAAAGAAGCTTGATATTATTATTCTGTTGAGACATTACAACAGTGTATTATATATAAACAGATCAAGAATAGTTTAGAATTCTAAAATTTACAATAAAGGACCTTTCTACATGATCTAGAACCATCCAGCCAATTGTATTGCAACATGTGCTGACGACTAACCATCCAGCCAACTCAATGCTTCAAATGAAAGATGGTCCATCAGCTCTCCGTGTTGCGTGTTTGATGTATTCAAAACTTATTTCAAGTGAGCTTCGGGCCTTCGGCCTTCAATACCCTTCTTGAACTTCACTCCCGACCCACATAAATTTCGTTGCTTCTGATCTTGTGGACAGAAATCCATCAACAGAAAGTAACTTCTCAAATCGGTGAAATGTTGAATTTTGTAGGGTTGAATTTGATCGTTTGGTTTTGGAAAGACACCATCTTTGGGATTGAAGAAAGAAGACAAAGCATGGATGTGATAAAAGATAGTGGGTCAACAACTAATAAAAGTGAGTCTACTAAAATCGGTTGTCTGGAAAAGAGAGGGAGCAAGTGTAGCAATGATGTTGGTAAGAAGTGTATTAGTGAAAGTTTGGGTTGTAGTAAAGAGCATTAGGGTCTTTGGTTCTCAAGATGGGTCAAGCGGGGGAGTTGCGGTTTCGGGTGATCAAGTTGTTTTTATTAATTTTGATAAGGACAAAGGGGTGTTAGGTTCCGGTTTAAGTTCCATGGGAAGTGGTTCAGCTATTGATCTTTTTGTTGATTTAGGGGACTTGGAACCTTTTTTTCAGAATGGGAAGGCGGGGGCTAGTATAGCTAGACAGAAAGATGATGGCAAAGGCTAGTCACAATTGGTGTCTTTAGTGTTGTCCTGTTCTTTGCTTTTGGTTTTCCTGGGTGCTGCGTTGTCAGCTTGTTGCTTGTGTTCTGTGGCCTTCTTGGCCTTTTATGAATAAAATTGCTGTTAAAAAAAAAAAAAATCTTTGGGATTGAAGAAAAACTGGTGACTAATAATCAAGAACGGATAATCTTCTTTGGTAAAATTGTGGAAGGCTCCTTTTTCATATAATTTTTTGAGAACAAAGTATTCAACTTCAAATCTACCATCAAATGGCTACAAAGATCCTTTAAATAGGATTAAAGCAATGCAAAGAAAGGAAATAAATCAAATTGAAACAAATCAAAATCATCCAACAATTAGGCTAAAAATCATCCCCCAATTGAGCTTCTCAAATTAATCAAAATCTCAAAGATTGTGTCAATCTTAATGATTTTAATTAATTAGAAAGATACTATCAAATCATTAAAATATTGTGATATTATAATAATTTGAATCCTACTTTTCCATCAAACTTAGAGCCATCATAACCACACGATCTTCATCATTAATGATGCAGCACCGGAATGGGTGATCATGCCCTGTTTTTTTTTATTTTAACAGCAAATTTATTTTAAAAGGTCAAGAGGCAACAACACACAACAAGAAGCACAAGCAGACCACACAGCAACAAGAACACCAAACCCACAAAAAAGACACCAAAAACACGAGCAGAAAAACAGAGAGAGCATCTGTGTTGTATATATAAAGTTCCCAAAGATCTTCGCAAAATAAATGAAGAGACTTACACTCCTCAGATAATTTCAATTGGCCCTTTTCATCATGCTAAAACAGAATTGACTGAAATGGAGACACAAAAATTAAGGTCACCGTACTAAATTAATTAATAACAGGAAGATCGAATACTTTCTCCTCCAAGTCTTTGAAATTAACTACAGCCTACAGGAATGGTGGTGGATGAAGTTCTTATTTAGGTTAAAAGTTTCCAATCAATCATCACTAAAGGCAAATGGGTACGTAGTTGCATTTTGTCATTGAAGTAGATACAATCTTGTAAAAAAATGGTAGATGGAGGAGATTTCTTGCTAATTACAACATAAATGTACTACAATTATTCTAAACCGGAAAGTCCAGTTTGCTTGTCTATAATTACTCCAAATCTCTGCTATACCACAGAATGATTTGCTTTCCTTTAATAAATCTGTCATTCCAAATTTTGATTTCAAAGTCATATTGACAATTCATGACCTCAAATGAATCAATCAATGTTATCCGACAGTGATCCCTGAATTTATTTATTTATTTTGCAATTGAGATGCAGACACAAAAAGAGGTAGATAAAAGAAGACTTGTATATAAAAAGACATTGCAGGTCATCAGTACCGATAATATATAATAAACGAAGTTGGGGATTGAAAGCAATTGAAATATGTCAAGTTGATCTGTTAGATGTTTTTGTCCTTGTGCAGGATGGCAATGAAGAAATGAAAATGGAAGTCATTCTTATGAGAATATATACCAGACCTATTTTCAATTTCAACAATCTTATATTGATTCAATTTATACTGTGCAAATGGTTGAGAAAATTTGACTATTATCTCCACAGTTGATTTATTAAAGATGAGTAACTATCTGTCTTCAACTCCCAATTCTATTCAAAGGGCCAACCAGGCCAAGGCAACAGAGCCACACTACAACACAGGACAGCAAGAAAGGCAGCCAGCCAACAAAGCAGAGGCACACAACAAAGAAAAAAGCAAAACAACCAAACGCAGAACAAGCCAAACAACAAACAGAGCAACCACACAAGAAAACAGACGAAAGCAATAACAGCCAAAAAACACAAAAACCACTAGGGGAAAACGAACAGGCCAGCAACACAGAACCTCCACCGCAAGAGACCACCAGAGAAAACTAACAGGCCAGCATTACTGGATTCTCCATTCAAGCCTATCCTCCTCACCACTAGAACCCTTCTTAGGCAAGAATGTCGGCCTCTGAATTTGTCTCCCTTGAATTGAAAATCACAGTCCACCCTTCAAATTGCTGCAGATGCTCTCTGATATCATAGATGATATTAATGAGCATCAAGTTCCCAATAACAGAAGCGTTATTGATCCAAGAAACCGCCATCAAAGAGTCACTCGCAAATTCAATATTACGACCAGTTAGGAGATGATTCGAGGCACAAAGCACACAATCTTTGTGAATCGCCATTACCTCATCTGCATTAGAATCATGAGAGCCCACAAAGGCAGAAAAAAGACACAGAATCCTCCCTTGAGAATTACCAAGGACACCACCAATGCCTGTCGGGCCTGGTTTCCCTCTGGTTGTTCCATCCACATTAAATTTCAGATTGTTACCGGTTGGAGGAGACCAAATCTCAGGTGTCAATTTCCTGGAAATAGCTTTAGAAACGCAGCTCTCCTTAACATTCAGCAACATATAAGAAACAGAGTCTTTGCTTCCTTTACCAAAAGACTTGAACAAATAGTTCAATCTTAATATATAAAGTAGACTTCCATCAATATATAAAACTTCAAGATTTACAATTTGATACCAATCTCATTGAACCCTAAAATGCAACAAAAATACCAATCTAAATCTAAACTCAAATTGGGCGGGTCACAGTCGTGTTAAGTACAACACAACACCTTCAAAACTTGTCGAAATCCGAAAAACGATGGCCAAAACATTCCTTGAATGAATCTAAACCGCATCACGAACCTTACAAGAATTAGGTGTTATTGATTTCAAACACAGGCCTGGAAACAAGTTATCGAGTTGTCTTTGCACATTCTTCGGTCTCTTCTTGGGTCTTGCCATCGGCTTCGACCCAGTAATGGCTAGTATATCAGCCTCAATTTCCTCTTTAGTAAGAGCAATCAAGAAGCTTGATCTCTTCCTCTTCTCCATCGTCTTCTTCTCTGCATCAAACCCTAACCCTAACTCTAACTGAGCCGACTCTTGAGACGGCAGTTGAGCCTGGACTGGTGCGCTTGCACTTGTGTGATCTTGATCTTTTCTTGACGATCTCAGGTTCCAAGGCTTGATCTGATTTGAAGAATACCCACCGTCAGAGGCAACTAGGGTTTGGGTTTGAACCTGTGCTGCATGATCATCAGCCTTGCTCTCCTTTTTTATACGGAACTTGATCTTGAGCTTTGGTTTAGGTTACCCAATGCCGCTGATAATTCTTTCTTCTCCGAAGACTCCACCGCAACACGATTTTGAGAAGCTGTTGATTGATTATCTTCTTCTTGAGATGGCATTGGTTTCTGGGTGGTGCTCCATTTCATGAAGCTGCTGAGGATGGAAAAGTTTTCGTGGAAAGGCTGTGAATGTGATGGCAATAAAACTTTGGAAGCCATTGTTGCCATTGTTGTTGAGTTTTGTTTCTAAAAAAAACATTTGAGGAAAGGTCGCGAGTTTAATTTAATATAAGAAGTTGATGAATTTGTATAGGCTTCAAATTCTACTCTCAAAAGGGTTCCTATTTTCAATCAAAAAAATAATAATCTATTTTTGTACGTGTTGATTTTGACCCAAGAAAGATACTTGATAATAATCTATTCAATCAAAAAATAATAATACTATATGAAGATGACACGGTATTTTCAAGTAATTCGAACATCGAATTAGTGGGCCCGAGCCTATTAAGCTGGCGTGCCGTGCTAGGTCCGAATCCGGCCCAGCACCGCCCATCGGCTCTTGGATAATTACAACAACCACCCCTCAATTCAAATTTTAAAAAAAAAATTAAAAATTTAAATTCTGACGGGCCCTAACAGGCCGGCCTGTAAGGGCCCGTTAAGGCCTTAACGGGCCGGCCCGCCCTGAGCATGGCTTGGCACGCCCCCGCACAGGCCATGTGCCCAGGCGCCCACCCTCCCCCCCAACAGTCCAAGCCTGGCCTGGCGAGCCTAGCCGGCCTGTTCGAATAATATCTTTATATACAGGATGATGAACAAATAAAGGGCTCTCTATTGCTCTTGTAAATGTAAATGTAGACACACTTGTTATACGTAAATCAATGGTTAATATAATATTACTATTTTTATATAGCTTTTGGTCAACTTACCTGTAAATTAAGTAATATAATATTAATATTTTTATATAGCTTTTGGTCAACTTACCTGTAAATTAAGTGAGCTCATCGAAAAACTAAACCCATGTATAAATTGTAAGCTAAAACCCAAATCACAAGTGTTTCAAGTTATTATGTCGGAGACTAATTTTAGAAAAGAAATTAAGTAATAAGCCTCTCTCATCGTAATTTTGTTTTCCATGGAGAATATAAGAAGCCAAGTCGTGTTATAAATATATTGGCTATTTAAATCAGCTCAAACCACATTTCCATTAGGGATGATAAAATTATTCACGGATAGCCGGCAAAGAACTTAATATCGATATCAATATCGGACTTCTAAATTTACGTATATTTCGGGGATATTATCGATATCGGTGGATATTCTGTCAAAAATTAAAAAAATGATGGATAATTATATCTAAAGTTAGATTTTTTTTGTGAAATTTTAGGGCAAGCCTAAACAAGTAATTATATATCAAATGAATCATATTTCAACGATAAATTAGTATAGTTATGAGTTTATTATAAATTATAACATAGATAGAGTCTGTATATAATTTTTAAAATTGAGTATTTAATGGAATAATATTTTGTTTCACTTTTACAATATTATATACAATATAAAGAGATTAAATATTTAATAAATAAAATTATCATTAAAATATACATATAGTTCCACACTTCCAAGATTATATCATAAATCATAATTCATACATAATAATACATTGCGTGTTTGAAATTTAAAACCAAAATGAATTCCTTGCTGGTTCAAATACATAAAATACATTTCTATCTTGATTCAAACAATAATTTTCCCAAGAAAACGTGCTTGCATAGTTTTCAATGTAGTTTTTAATATAACACATGTATGTTGCTTGATCTCTTCCAACTGATCCATGAATTGGGTAGTTTGGATTTACCCAACTTGGTGGATATTGTTGATCTGCATGTATAGGTATTGCATATGGCATTTGTGGAGAAGGATAATCAAATATATTGCAGCCACCATAACTACCATAATATGGTACATGAGAACCTGACATTGTCTGCGAATCGCCCAAAGAACTATTTTCTGTGTCTATACTCATTGAGGAGAGAGTCATATTCAAAGAATCTTCATCAATTTGACTTGTTCCTCCATGTTGTCTACCACGATTTTGATCAAAAATACTTGCATGAGCATCCTAACCCGCCGCACTAGCATTCCAACCTGTTGCACCAGCATCCCAACCTCCAACACGAACATCCCAACTTGTTGCACCAACATTCCAATCTCCTGCACCAGAATCCCAACCTCTTGCCTCATCCCCATCATCTCCATCATCTTTTCCTCCACTATTTACATCAGAGATATGTTGGTTGTAGGAATAGCCGGTAACAATAACTCCACGATCTACACCAATATCTTCTCTAATCACTTGTTCAACATTTATTCTCATGTCTCGAGCATGAGAAGCAATATGTGAATCATGATTTCCCTCATCATCATCCAAGGAGGCAGGTTTAACCCAGTTAAAAATAGGATTCTCATTATCGTCTCCTGCTTCAGCAGTTATTTAAAGTAAATCCATAAAATCAGTTTCATTTACTTTATCTTTTTCAGTTGTCATATCCCTAAGTTTCAACTTCATATTATAATAACAATAAACAAGTTGTTTAAGTTTAAAATAGCCAAGACGGTTCCTTTGTTTTGTGTGGATTAAAGCAAATGTGGTTACAATTTTATATTTTTATTGTTGGATCTTAATGATAGAAATTACATCAAATTCTACTTCACACAGCAAATATAAATCACACCGCAATTGTTTATGGTTGGACCTTAACACTACAACAAATATCACATATAATAGCAGTAGAAAAATGCTATCAAAAGTAAACAATAGCATTTAGTTACATGCCATGACAACCAGTGTGATTAAAAGTTTTATCTTTTCATAGCATTATTTGCATGCTATAAATTCAGTTTTTTTAATGCTATAATTATTCTTTTATAGCATTTAAGTGATGTTATATCATTAATAAAAAAATGTTATTATTGTAGTTATTATAACTTCTTAAAAATGCTATTGTAATTGTACCTAATATAAAAATTGTATATTTTTAATTTTTACTTAATTGTTCGTTTAAAAAGTTTAATTGTGCACAAAACAAAAAAAGAAAAAAAAAATACAAACATTAAAGGAAAAAATATAAATATTTATTAATGAATCAAAATAATTACATGATTCACAAAACATATCAAACGTACAAGGAAATTTCTATATGCAAAAATTTGAATTTTGTTTATAAGAAAAAAAATTACAAGAACATGATTTTTTTAGCTAATTACAACAACATGATTGCTCCATCAATCTTCATCTTCTGCTTTTGATAAAACACTCCTTCATCTTTATAACCTGAAAGACATCAATAAAATAAAGTTATATTTAATAAAAAAAATGAATAAACATATATGAATTTACATAGCCATTACAATTATGAAATAGAGATCGTAGAGATTGTAACTAAAATGATCTAGGATGGAAAAGAAATCAAATATTGAAAGTAAAAAAAAAAAAAAAAAAAAAAAAAAAAAAGCCTCTTACCAAGAAATATAACTTCACAATGGAAGACATATAATACTTCCACATGTAGATTCATAACTGGATTTTCTGACTGAAATATATATATATCAAATAACTAGATCTGTAGTTAATCAAATAATTAACAGGAATTAAACATGAGTTTCAAAAAAAAAAAAAAATTGAATGAAAGAGAGAACAACTTACCAAAAAAATATGAAGTTTTTAATGAAAATAGAAGATGAAGACAGTTATGGATGCTTGAGAGCTTTGTGGTAAAAGTAGGGATTTTGAGTGGATGGTTTGGTGGCAGTAAAACAACTCTAATAATAGGTGAAGAGAATATAAAGTAAAAGCTAGGGTTTCAAATTTTGAAAAAGGAAATAAATTTGTTTTCCCTCATTATCTTTGAAAAAAGAAATAGAGGGATAAGAATTCATTTTCCCTCCTAATATTTAGAGATATTTTTAACATGTATTATAGCATTCTTAAATGCTATATAATTAGTTTTGTAAATTACTTTACTTTAAAAAAAAAAAATTGATATTTAATGTTTTACTTACGTTAAATTTTGTTTTTGTTAATAAAAATTTAAAGCACAATAATAATAATAATAGGTTGAAATTTTAAAAAATAAATTATAATAGTTTATATGATTTCATGACATATCATAGCAAATTTAAAATGCTATTAAATTATTTTCTTAAAAAAAATAATTAACATTTGAGCTATATAGTTTAATAACATTAAAAGTGCTATATTATTGAAATCAAAATGCTATTTAAACTAAAGTGTTATCTATTAACATCTTTTTATAGCATTTTATTATAATATGCAATAATATAGGTACATTTGATAGCATTTTAAAAAAGAATGCTATAGTGCAACGCTATAAAAAGTCATATTTGTTGTAGTGTAATGACAGAAATTACATCGAATTCTACTTCAACAATTAAAGTATCATCGTTAAGGTATCCTTTGCAGACTTTATGTAATTCCTTTATCAAAATAAAATCTGAGAAACCATAATCCTGGCTCGAATCAAACCAATGTGAAGCTACAAAAAAACAGTTTAATGTTACACATAATTTCTCAAGTAAATTGAATATCAAAATTAAAACATTTGTAACGGGGAAAAGTTTCATCAGTGATTCACCTTTTTTTTCAACCTCTTGAAGCCGAGAATGATCTACTACTCGTAGCTTATATTCTGCGTACACTTTTCTTTTAGGTATAACAATTTCCCAATCAGATAGCCATATGTAAAGAGACAGTGATTTTCCCATATTAGATTTATTTCCCTTGGGAAAAAGTTTTAAATTCCTGTAGTCAACATAAGATAAAAGAATAACTACTTTGTTAATATATATATATATCAAGCTAAACATTGTTATATAAGAGGTGTAATATGTATGTACCATTTCCTTCCTCCAACAGTAAATTCATCGGAGTACTGTACATAGTCATTTAACTTTGAGAAATTTTTGATTGACCAAGTATAAGTTCTTCCATTTGGTTCCTTAACCATGGTAAGAGTTTCTTTATTGCGAGAAGAAGGTTGAATAACAAAAACTTCAACTCCAAAAACACAGCAATCATTAACAAGATATCCTTTACATGGGTCATTCATTTTGTCAAGAGAAAGCAATTGGGAACAACCATGTTCAGTTCTCAAATTATCAAAATACTTTAATGCTCCTTTAGATACTGCATGCACATATAATGATAAAAAAAAAATGTGTCAATTTTGTTTGTTATGAAGGAAATTGATTAGAAAAATCATGTATTTGTCAAAAAAGCATGACATATATATATATATATATATATATATATATGTGTGTGTGTGTGTGTGTGTGTGTGTGTGTGTGTAATTACCTTGGATGGTCAAGTACTTCTTCGTACTCTGATTAAGTACGAAAAGTTTCAAGTAAGCACAAACAATCCAATTATTAATAGGGAAAGAATTACTTTCATCTATGGCCACGTTAAGGGAAATATTGCCTTTCCCTTCACAGGTCTTGTCTCCCTGTGGGTATAGAATCAATTTCCTAACACCAACACACCGATTAATTATATGAGCAATATTTGGAAGAATTTTTTTTATTATTTAAAAAATAAATAAAAAAAATAAGGTAACGAGCATTTCAACATACCATTTGTAACCTTCAACATCAAAAATACCAGATTCATATCTTTTCCCATGTCCATGAGGTGCTTTCGACAATAAAGAGTACGACTCTATTTTTAATGTAAAGTGAGCTGGACCAAAATCTCTTTCACCTCGCAAAGTTTCTAAAAAATATTAAGAAAACAAAACCATATATAGAATAAAAAAAAAATTAATCCCCATGAAGAAAACAAACCATAGGAAAAATAAATTAGTGCATTCAAAAAACTGATGGAAAAATCCATAGCAAAGTTGAAATTCTAAAGCGAAGAAAATTAAACATACCGTTTGGGTCAGACATCGTAAAACACTAATTGAATCTTAATCCTGAAAATAACAAAACGATTAGAAAAATATATATGAATAGAGTTAAGGAAAATTTTACCAAGTTGGCTTTTGATAGATATTAGTGGGAATCAAGTTATGTGGGAAGGGAATTTGGAAAGGAACTTGATTCCTTAGGAAGGCAGAGGAATTAAATTCTCTTTCCATCAGTAACGTAATTCTTAATTTGTGTGTGTCACCCATATAATTTCATTCCAAACTAATTTTTAGACCTTGCAAAATTACACTCAACCCACTATTTCGACTCAAACCCACTCGCCAAAAACGATTATGGGTCTAGTTTTATTGGGTCGGGTCATTCATGGACCGGTTTATTAAAACCCAAAAAATAATTGGTTGGGTTTGGGTTTATCTCTCAAAACCCATTAAACCCATTAAACACATGACCCATCAATTAAGTTCAATAATAACATTATAATTATTTTAAATCCACTTTGTACCTGCAAAATGAAATCCTGCATTTCCTAAATTGATTAATATTAAAGTTTGGAAATCCCAAAATTTCCTAAATTTATTAATAAAAAAGTTTGGAAACCCTAAAATTTGCTAAATTCATTAATAAAAAAAAGTTTGCAAACCCTAAACAACTAACCTATAAATCAATAATTTTTCTTCAATTCTTCTCTTATGCTAGTGATAAGTATTGATATTTCGGTGAGCTTCATCCATCAATTATCACCACTCATTAATGTACGATTGTTTTTGACAAATATGAATATTTCATCATTAATTCATTATACCATAACTTTTTTTTTTTTTTTTAAGTATTACATTTACAACTATTTCAATAGGACTGATGGGACCTGCTAAGATCAGACAATACATGTGACACCCGGATAACTACTCCCACCGACTAGGAGAAAACTCCCACAATAAATTAAGATGAAGAGTAGTAGATTTGTTTTTTGCAAGAGTCAAAATAATTATTTATAATTTTAATTTTGATCGATATTAGTAAAATCGAACATTTATTTCGTGACGGTCCATGTTTCCATAATTTGATTCTCTTAAAATTAAAATTCTAATGCACGTACTGATTTACAAATCTATATCATAAATCAGAAAAAATTGGGATTAACTATTAAATTTGTAATAAAAAGTTTTAAAAGTGGCATTTTTTTATGACAAAACGAGGTTTGTCTAGTGATTACCTTCGCACCTACACTTTGATGTAACCCCGAATTTATGCAATTGTTCAAAATAAAAAATGCAAAAAGTGGCATTTTTGATTATAACAAATCAAAAGTTTGGATCAAAATCATGTCCCTTCCTCGTGCTGATCACAAAATCATAAATTACCAAGATGATGCATTTACCACCACCCAATATAGCTTTGTGGTAAGATCATTAGGAGGTGAAAAACTTTTAACGTGTGTTGTAAGATTTTGTTTTTCATCAAGTAGATCAAAAAATCAGATAGAAAGTTTTATTTTAACAAATAGAAAAATATGAAAATAATAATAATAATAAAATGAGAAGAAACTCACTTGCGGTTTTCTCAGGAAATCGAAATCTGACCTGGAACGTAACAATGTGTTAGGATTTGAGTTTTATTATTTACATTAGCTGTTACAATTTATTTATATAGGTGTTGGAGAGTATAACTTATTGGATTGGTTTTTGTTTTGTTTTTGGTTAAGGAATCCGGAATCCTTTCCTTATTGGAGTAACTTTTCATAATTTGATCAAGGAATAGAACCATTGTTGAAATAAGAGTGTGCTTTTCTTATACTCAAAGGATTTGTTTTAATATTAAAAGCTATATTGATAAATATATATATATATATATATATATATATATATTTGTTGACAAAACTTAAAAAATAGTTTTTCCATTAGGTGCATTGGATAGTAAAGAGTATGAATCTATTTTTAGTGTAAAGCGAGCCGATCAAAAATCTCTTTCGTCTTGCAAAATTTCTGAAAATAATAATAAGAACAAAACCATAAGAGAAATAAATTAACTGCCATGAAGAAACAAAACAATAGGAAAAATAAATCAATGCATACAAAAAATTGATGGAAAATCCATAGCTAAAATTAAACTTCAATTTGAATAAACATACCATTTGGGTTGGACATTGCAAAACACACATGAATTGACATCACAAAACACACTTGAATCTGAATCGATTAGAAAAAATATGAATTGAGTAAAATAAAATTTTAACAAGTTGGCTTGTGATAGATATGAACATAATTACTTAAAGAGTCCGTTTAGGAGAACTTCTCAAGTAGATCTTTTTGTAGTAAATCTTTTTAAAGTAGAGCTTCCACAAGTAGAGCTTTCAGGGAGTAAATGTTGGTCGTTTGGTTATCAATTATAAAAGCTCTTTTCAACCGTAGATCATTTGGTGAAAGAAAATTTAAAAGCTCTTTTAAATGATAGAATTACCGAAAAGGATATATAAAAGCAATGTATGAGTATTATTATTATTATTTTTGATAAGATGCCAATTAGGAAAAAAAAAAACATTACTTACTTGATGATCCATGCCAACATATATATCTTTATTGTGGTGTTTACAAAAGATCAATATATATAGAGGGTTGCTACATACAACCGGGTTTGTGGCACCGCCGCAGCCCCGTAGTGTAAAAAAAATGAAAAATATATATGGGACCCGTGTCATAAATACATGGGACCCATGTGTTTTTTTTTCTTTTTTGCACTACGGGGCCGCGGTGGTGCCGTGACCCCAGTTGTACAAAGTGTTTCTCATATGAATAATGCTAGATATCACAACTAAAATCACAACTATTCCAACACAACACATGTGGCACATGAGGTGTCAATTGGTGAATGGATACATAGATAGGTGAGATAAATCATTATTAATGTATACCCACTCACCAATTGACACCTCATGTGCCACATGTGCCACATGTGTTATGTTGGAATAGTTGTGATTTTGGTTGTGATATCTAGCATTACTCTTCTCATATATATATCAGTAATGCTATGTATCACAACTCAAATCACAACAAAACATCACAACTCACATGGAATCTGACGTGGCATCACTTACTCATCAGCCAACACACCATCCACTTAAGTTTGATAAATTAATTTTAAACCCTTTCTATTCTTATAATTTCCTTTCACTCCAACACAAACATCAGTACAGGCACTTGTATTCTTTGAAAGAACGATGATCAAATAACCCTCCTCATCTTCCTCTCTCCACCATTGTTTCTAAAGAAGAATATACCATCTTCTTGTCTCCACCAATTTTGCTTCTGAAAAATTGGCATTTGAACGTCTACTCTCCACCATTTTTCTGAAAAATAGATCCAAACCAAGCCTTTGCAAAAATCACAACTTTTGTGTTGTAGAATAAATTTGGGTATGGACAAATGTTTGATTCCAGTATTTTCTACTATGAAATTTGCCATTTTTTTTCAAACAAAACTAGTAGTTCTAATTATGCCTATAATGTGTTTGATAAATTGTTTGAAAGAACTATGCATTTCTTTTAGTGGAAAACTTGAAGAGCCAAGAAAAATCAGCAATGATGCCACCATAGTTAGAATCCCGATGGCTGCCCGTTCTGATCTAGTTCACAGCCAATGTAGCTTCATATTCGATAGCAACCTGGACCAAGCCACAATCTCTACTAAAAAGGAGTCCTTTTAGGATAGCCACTAAAGGTGTAAAGAGTGTTCTTGCTCTTACCTGGGAGCTAAATGTGTGAAGAGTCTCCACCATTTTCTTTTTAAAATTATAGAAGTTCAAATAATGCCTATAATGTGTTTGGGGAATTGTTTCAATGACCTTTTTTATATTTTGGTGGAAAATTTGAACCGAATGAGAAGGGCAATTAAATTTTAATAAATTTGTTATCATAATTTAGTTTATTTCATATATATATGAGTTAGTTGGTTACTCTGAAATTATTTTTTGAACAAAAATGGTGACAGGGGAGATACTGGTTGGACCAAAAAGAGAATTGTCCATAGACGAGATGTCAACGATTTGGACAGTTCAATAACATTTCAGATAGTTAACTCACTCAATCAAATAATGAACTCACTCGTACAATCCATAAACAATGCTCAATTACGAAGACAAGTTGTCTTGATCATGTGCTGGTTTATATGTACATAATTTGTGGTAATAGGCTATGTTCAATTACGAAGAAAGATTCAGATTTGTTATAAATTTGTAATCTAATATTCTGGTATCTGGTTCTATTTTGCATATATGTTTTCTTGTTGAATCATCTGAGCTTGATTTTTCTGATGGTATTGAAGCAACATCACATAAAATTACAGATGTTTCCATTCTTGTGCTTTTACACTCAAAATAGTTTAGAAGACACATAAACCATAATTGTTTGATCAAACAATCTTTCCAGATTTTCATCAATGCCTACTACTTGCAATCTATGAAAGGTAAAATAAGACCAATATGCTGAGAATTGACAAACATCATTTTGAGGAAATGTCATGATACATCATACATTCTCAATAAGTTGAAAAGAAAAAAAAAATGTTCTAGCAAAGAAATAAAATTGTTTCTCATTAACATCATTCTCATAAATTGTAATAGGCAAAATGTCACCCTTCTAGTTCATCTTCTTACAGTCTCAGATATTGATTGTCCTGTACAAACTACAAAAACAAAATTGAAGAGTATAATTACGAATCGGTTGTAAAAAATAAATAAATAAATAATTGATGAAGTTCAATGATATTCAAAGTTGAAATACACATTCTTACACCTTTTTCTTTTTCGATACTAGCATTTCCATCGATGGCTTGTACTCCTAAATATGCATTTTCAGATATAGTAGTTACATTATGTGTATCCCTCAATAATATAGATTGATGATCCTGAAGTAAAAAAAAAAAAAAAAACAAATATTTTATATATAAAAAAAAAAACATGTACAATACAAATTCAAAAGAAATCACATAAAAATAAAAACATACCTCCAAATGGTTTTCAAATATAAACATAGAATCAGGCTCCCTATATTCTTGTCCACAAATCTGAAACAAATAAAAAATGATCAAATTAGAACCCACCTAGTCTTGGAAGCCTTCACAGAATTAGTCGGTATATAGTAATAAAGTATTGAAAAAGCTTATTGAAGTTTAATATATACCTTCAAACAGTTATTGTCATTTGCTAATTTCTTCTCTCTTTGTTTGCCTTTCTTCCGAATAATTTGCTCAACTTTGGATTGTTTTCGCTTATAAGGAGGGCGACCTTTACTTCTAACCACTCGCGGAGTAAGAATGTTACTTTTTTCATTTGAAGTATTGTTAAGTTCCTCATTTCCTATTGCATCTTCAATCAAATTGGCGCAACATTGACTACTTCCACCACCACTCCCATCAAGTGTTAATTTTGCTTTCAAACAGTCTATTGCTTCCATCACCATACAAAATGTTTCCTCATTATTTGTTGCCAAGTCTGCCACCTCATAGAACGAATTACACATCCTATCAAAGCGTTGTCCTTCAGGTTTGACATCCCAGTTGTCATAACTTATTTTTACCTTAGTATGATATCTTTTCACATCTTTTCTCCAACGCCTCAAGATATACTTGTCTGGGACACAAAAAATTCCATGACGAATAAGAACTGCAATTGCATGTCGGCATAATATACCTTTAGACTCAAACAACCGACAATTGCAATTCACTTCACAATTAACCTCATTTAAGTGCACTATAAAAGCAACAGACCGATGATTATCCTCTCCAACCTGCACATATTTCTTTACAACAAAATCTGCACTCAAAAGATTATTTGGAAATGGAGATACTTCACAATATAATTTACCTGTCACCTCTTGTTGAAATTCTCTAAATTTTGCATTTGTATAAATAGCTTGGAACTGTTTCTCAATTGCATAATGAGTAATACATGGAATCTGTGTATTTAGAGAACTGAAATATGCAAGTTTTTCCTTTTCAACCTTATCACGCAATGCATTCTCATATTGCTCCACAAATTGTTTTAAGGTAGTTTTTGAATTAATATACCCATCAAAGAATGCATGCATACTCTCACTACATTGTGTAGTTGACATTCCTGCCCAAAACATATCTTTCACAAATGCTGGCACCCAACGTTGCCTTTCAACATACAATCCATTTAACCATTCATTGCTACTAACATGAAAATTCTCTAAGAACATACTCCAACGTTCTTCAAATTCAACAGGTGTTATTGATTCATAAACAATATTTTGAAAAATAAACTTCATCTTTTCATATTCTTCATAACCTCTTAATTTTTCAGGTAATTTCTTCATTATATGCCATAAGCACCACCTATGTCTTTTACTAGGAAATACAACTTCAATAGCATTTTTCATGGCCTTATTTTGATCAGTAATTATGGATTTTGGAGCACAACCTAACATGCATGTAAGCCAAGATTCAAAAAGCCATATATATGTCTTGGTATCTTCATTTGAAACTAATCAACAACCAAACAATATTGATTGACCCTAACAAATGTCGCAAATGGCATATCATATTTGTTTGTTAAGTATGTTGAGTCAAATGTTATAACATCTCCAAACTCCTTATATGCATTCCTACTCCTTGCATCTACCCATAATACATTTTTTAACCTACCGTCTTCATCTAAATCAATTGTGTAGAAAAAATTTGAATTTTCACCTTGCATTTTTAAGAAATAATTTTGGATTACAGTAGCATCCCCCTCTCCAAGCCGTAAACGTCTTATCTTATCCATGTAATTTCTACAATCTTTCTCTAAAAATGGTAAATTATCATGCCCTCCTGCTTCAACCACAAATGAATTAAAATTTTTATTCAATCTTATTCCAGCTCTATCGTTTAGTTCTAGTTTTCTTTTTGTAAAAGATTTCATTACTCTATTGCTCTTAAAATACCGAACTTTGCCTGGAGTATTGAGTTCATGATTATGTTCAAAAGTAATTGAGGTAATTCTCCACTTCCTATCAGGGCAAATCGATGCACCAAATCTAGCCTTACAACCAGTTTTTGTGGTCGGTTGTAATTTAAAAGCCTTCACTGAGTTAGATTTTGGTATCCCATATCGAGCACACGAATATGAGACAAATTTCAACTCCCCATCATCATTCTTAGTTGAACTTCTTTTAATTATTTGAAACCCCATTTCATTTCCATACATCTTATAATATTCGAATAACTCCTCTAGTGAATTAAAAATCATACCAACCTCAAGCTTAACTTTTTCTTCTCCATTGGACATGTTTCCTACTTCTTCCTCATTCAAAACCTATACCAAAATATTCAAATGAAAAATAAATAACAACTTAAAATAGTTATGAATAAGAGTAAAAGAATCCATTAAATAAAGAGTAAAAGTAATATTAAAAATGTTACCTCAACAACAAAGGAAGAGTCTTCTAAATCTTTTGCTTCAACCACTTTCATGTCTTCTAAATCTTTTGTATCAACCACTTTCATATCCATCTTAACATATTCAAATTAAAAATAAATACCAATCAATAAAAGTTTTTATTTTTCTTAGCAATAAATTAAAAAAATATCTTCAAAATAGTTTTGAATGAAACTAAAAATAATATGTAAAAATTACCTTAAAAATGGATACTGTGCTGTGTGTTTGTTTATAGAAGCTGAGCTAGTGCTGCCAACTTATATGAGTTTCAAGAAGATACGGATGTATGATAACTACCTAAAAGGCCAACCAAAATATTAAAAAGGTCTTTGAAACAATTCTTTTTTTTTTTTAAACAGCCATTTATTAGCAAAGGAGGAGGGAACAAAGGCCCCCCAAAGCAAACAACCAAAACGCAAAAACACAGCAACACAAAGGAAAGCAACACAAAACAGAGAACAAACAGAGGAGACATAAAGAAAAGGCACAACAAGACTACGTAGCAAGAGCCCCGAGCCACCAGCCGAACCAAATGACAAAATCAAAAACTACTCCACTCTAATCTATCACCACCCACACGAGAGCCAGATTTTGCCAGGCCATCGGCCTAGGAATTCGAATCCCTAGGAATGAACTTGATTTGAATGAGGTTTTTGAAACAATTCATCACACACATTATATGCATTATTTGAACTTCTATAATTTTAAAAACAAAATGATAGAGACTCTTCACACATTTAGCTCCCAGTTAAGTACACGAACAAAAAGAAAAAAAAAATCAAACACTCTTCAAACTCTTCAAGTTTTCCACCAAAAGAAATGCATAATTCTTTCAAACAATTCATCAAACACATTATAGGCATAATTATAACTACTAGTTTTGTTTGAAAAAAAATGGCAAATTTCATAGTAGAAAATACTGGAATCAAACATTTGTCCATACTCAAATTTATTCTACAACACAAAAGTTGTGATTTTTGCAAAGGCTTGGTCTGGATCTATTTTTCAGAAAAATGGTGGAGAGTAGACGTTCAAATGCCAATTTTTCAGAAGCAAAATTGGTGGAGACAAGAATATGGTTTATTCTTCTTTAGAAACAATGGTGGAGAGAGGAAACAATGGTGGAGAGAGGAAGATGAAGAGGGTTATTTGATCATCGTTCTTTCAAGAATACAAGTGCTTGTACTGATGTTTGTGTTGGGGTGAAAGGAAATTATAAGAATAGAAAGGGTTTAAAATTAATTTATCAAACTTAAGTGGATGGTGTGTTGGCTGATGAGTAAGTGATGCCACGTCAGATTCCATGTGTGTTGTGATGTTTTGTTGTGATTTGAGTTGTGATACATAGCATTACTGTATATATATATATAGTTGCTTTTTCAACACCGTCGTTAGAAAAAGTTACTGTGAATTCAATATTTTTCCAATTGAAGTACACATACAGTATGGCATCTTTTTTCATTAATTTTTTTTAGTACAATTTATTTTTTAATACCAAAGAAAAGTATTGAAAAAGAGTAATGATCAAACGAAGCAATATATTAGTTGCAAACGAAGAAATTCGATTTGGACTCATAGGCGGAACAATAATGAGAGTTTGAGTTTTCAGGTTAATGATGAATCTTCAAAAGTTTGAAGTGAAACAGAAGTCAAAGTGAAACGTTATTGTTGAGAAAGTAGTGTTTAACGTGTTTCAGCTGGTTGTTTGCTTCTGTTTCAGCTCCCAGGTTTTTCTGGTGGTTGTTTTGTGCCGTGTTGTGTGTCTTTTTGCGGCTGTTGGGACTCTTCTGGTTCCTCTGCTGTTGTTGCTTCTGTTCGTTTTCTATCTTGTTGGTTCTGTTTTCTCTTTTGTTTTGTGTTGGGCTGGTTGTTTGGTTTGAGTTGGTACTGTTGGCTGTTTGTGTGTGGGCCGGTGGTCACCTGGCTTGTTGTGGGTTGTGTCTGGCTTGTTGCCTTAATAAAGTTTGCCTTTTAAAAAAAAAAAAAAAAAAGTAGTGTTTAACGTGTAAAAAAGAAATATTTGATTAGGGTTTTAAAAAGATACAGTGTAATTAATAATAGGGTTATATTAGACATTTAATGTTTTTTAAAAAAGCTCAAAAAGGTCTACTTGGAAAAGCTTAAGGAGGGTGTATTCAATTATGATTTTAAAAGACTTTTAATGACTTTTTTTGAATTAAAAAGTTTAGGTGTATTCAATGTAGACTTTTAACGACTCTATAAAAGTCATAAGGTATTCAATACAGACTTTTATAAACTTTTAAAAAGTCTTTAAAAGTCATGTGGTATTCAATCAAGACTTTTTAATAGTCTATGAAAGTTAAGGGGTATTCAAAATCTCAATGACTTTTAATGACTTTAAAATATCAATGACTTTTAATGACTTTTAATGATTTTTAGTTATAACAAATCTCACAAATTGTCTTTCATTCTTACCAAAGACTTTGAATGACTTTTTTTTTTTTTTTTTTTTAAATAGAAAGAAATTCACTTTAAAAGAAAAATATAAAACTCTTTAAAAAACATCAACCACCAAATATATATTCTATTTTCAAATAAAAGCACACTCATTCTTAACAAATTTCATAAATAAAATCAAATGAATAACTTTAAAATGAATAAACATTAAAAATAAAAAATAAAACATACAAACATACAAACATTAACGATCTATAACAAAAAAAAATAACTAAAAAAAATATAAAACAACTATTCATCGGCTATGCAATTAAGGATGAGAGATTTCATATTTTTTTACCTATATTTTTAAAGCAACTAAACAACATCGAAACAAATCAAATAAACTTCATTTATATAAAATAAAAATAATAAAAGACAAAAACCACTACTTAACCATACCAATATGCCATAATCAATGTCGCGTATGAGCGTGACTCCATGTAATTATGATCAATATCAAACTACCCACTTTTAGGCATGGACTTTATTCAACAATTAGGTGCGGTTTTTATGTTTTATCTTTAGTAACTTGAATGAACTTTTGGTTGATTTTTTATACTCATTGTCATACTTTCGTAGAGACATGTAAACATTAAATATTATTGTCGGTTGGCTACATTTATTCTAAAAAAAAAATTATAATATTTTGACTAATTATAAAAAAAAACATATAAAATTTTGACTAATTATCAAAAAAAAAAAAAAAGGAGCATACTGTCTTTATAATGCAAAATATAATTAAAAATAAATAAAAAATTAAATCACATATATAGACATGAATGCTTTTGTCAAGTTTAATTAACGATAGTTTTTTTTATTCATTTGAAAAATTATTTTTATTGACATGATAAATATATATAATTTTGCTAAAACAAATTATACATTATATTTAGAAGTCAATGAAAGTCTATAAATATCTGTAAAAGTATTTTAAAATGAAAGTCTACGAAAGTCTTTTAAAATAAAAGTCTATAAAAGTCTTTTAAATAAAAGTTTATGAAAGTTTTTCATAATCTTGTAAAGTCTATAAAAGTCCATAAAATCTGCAAAAGTCGTCCACTTAAAAAAAAGTCATTAAAAGTCTTTCGAAATCCTAATTGAATACACCCCTCTAAAATTTGAGCTTCTCTAAATAGACGTAAAACAGCTTTTTTAATCGTCGAAAGCTCTACTGGAGTGTCAACCAAACGACACGAAAAAATTGAAAAGAGCTTTCTTAATTAAAAAAAGCTTTTTTAGCTAGTAAACAAACTCTCCCAAACAGACACCAAGACTATTTATAGGCAAAGTTTCTGACGAAAATCCCTTTAGGATTCAAGATTCCTAATTTGACTAAAATAGGAAAAGCTCAAAACTTATTAGGAAAGGTAGTGTACTAATGTTGAGTTATTTCTAAAACCTAACACTACATTCCTAAACAAATTAAAACAAAAAAGAAAACTTCCTAAAATAATGAAAAAAAAAAATCTAAATCATGTCTAAAACAGAAAAACGGAAGTCAAAACGGCATTTTATGGGAAAATGGTGACCTTAGTATGGGGTAGAGGGACAATGGTAGACATCCAACCATTTTTGTCAACTTTTTGTCCAACCCCTGATGTGTCAGTTGGTGAATGGATATATGAATAAATCATTATTAATGTGCATCCACTCACCAACTGACACATCAGGGGTTGGACAAAAAGGTTGGATGTGTAACATTATCCGGGGTAGAGATGTCCCAGACATGCCTATGTCAAATAGTATGACTTCGATTTGCACCTCTCTATTAATTGTCCTGATAGTACGCACATTTTTTTTTTTTTTAATATCACATCCTTATCTAATTTCAAATTTCTTACATAAAAGAACCGTGTAAAAATCTGTATCATAAATCACAAAAAAATTGGTTTCATTGTTAAATTTGTAATTAAAAAAAAAAAAATCAAAATTTACAAGTGAGCTGATCAAAGTATGATCCCCGCAATGAGCTGGGCAGCCCAAATAAAATTGGCCAGACGAATCCATTAAAGGCCCAATTCATGATACTATCCATCTAGCCACCTATCAAATTCATTGAATTTACAGGGACATATACGTAATTTGAACCCCACTTTTGAATACGAGAAAAAGTAGGGAATGCGTGCGAAATTGTGGAGGTTGTGGGCATTAACCGTTTCTTCTAAAAGAAAAAAGAGAAACAGAGTTGCAGATAAAACACAGTGAATCACAGTCACTGTTGTTTCATTTTTTTTTTTTCAAGAATGGAAGGAAAGCGAGAGGAGATTAGAAAGGGACCATGGAAAGCAGAGGAAGACGAAATTTTGATCAATCATGTCAAGAAATATGGACCCAGAGACTGGAGCTCCATTCGATCCAAAGGTCTATTGCAACGAACCGGAAAATCTTGTCGTCTCAGATGGGTCAACAAGCTTCGACCTAACTTGAAGAAGTAAGTCAATATATTACACAATTTTTCCCAACCGGGTTTTTCTTAATTAATTCTTTTGCATGAAAAAAAAAACAAATGTGAATGTGTTTTGTTTGTGTTTGTGTTTTTGTTTCTTATAAGTGGGTGCAAATTTTCACTGGAGGAAGAGAGAGTGGTGATAGAGTTACAGTCACAGTTCGGTAACAAATGGGCAAGAATTGCGACGTATTTGCCTGGTAGGACTGATAATGATGTCAAGAATTTCTGGAGTAGTAGACAGAAGAGACTCGCAAGAATATTGCAGAATTCAAACACAAACACACCCTCTTCATCATCATCAATCTCCAAATCACACAAAATCAACGAGGAAGTTCCCGGTTTCGAAAATGTTGCTTCAGAGGTAAGTAAACAAATCACAACAATGATAATTTTTTTTTATTTCTTTACTGTTACATGTTTATATATTAAGATTGTTGTTGTATGCTTGATTAGTGTCAGATTCAGAAGTCATCAACAGAGTCTCAATCTTGTTCACTGTCCCACATCAACAACAACAATAACTATGATACAATTAAAATGGTGCCACTTCCTGATTTGGTGATTAATCCTAAGTTGATGGATTTTGATACAACAACAGACCATGCTCGTGTTGAAGATTTTCAAATTTCATTCCCTCAAGTTGTTCCACAACCCCAACTAGACATAACATTTTCACCGGGAAGCCAAGAGCTCTTGGCTAGATTCGAGGACCCTTATTTTTTCGACGTGTTCGGGCCAGTGGATGATGCTCCTCCTGAGCTTGCTGCTGTTGATCAGCAGCCGTTTTTGAAGCCACCCGCGACATGTTGCGGGGATGGAAGCGAAAACCCGGATGCATTCTTTGATGACTTCCCAACTGACATGTTCGATCAAATTGAGCCACTTCTAAGTCCATCAGATTTTTTTTTTTGAAAGGTCAAGTCCATCAGATCGGTGATTTGATTACTTTGTGAAATTCTAGTTTGTTGTGTTGTTTGTAATTGCTATTAATTTCCTTTTAAGTTGTAATTATGTGTTCTACATGAATTGTTTAGTTTGCCACTTTGAACTAATTATAATTTTCGATATGGATAGATTTCAACAACCAATAGAGTAGAGTCTAATCATAAAACAGTGATACAACACAAATTGAGATTTTAGTAGTTACAACAATAATCTTTAACAAAGCAAGCATATGGCAATATAAAGTATTTCCCACACACAAAGCCACAATGTCATCTCTATCGATTGATTTACATTCATAAAATAGAGAATATTCATCCAAATTCGCACAACAACAAAAATTGACAATTTAGGGCACATGCAAACATCCTAGGGACATTTTATTTCTAACACAAACAAAACCCAAGCATGCATTTTCATCAATTTGGCCTTTAATCACAAAATCCCCAAATTTTTCGAACTAAACCTAACCCTAACACATTCATGCGAGTTGTCGTTGAATTTGAGAGAAGGGAGAGAGTTAATCTTGTAAAGATAAGTTCAGAGGGGAGGATACATACCTTGAAGCCTTGAAATCGGAAGAGAAGGGAAAAGAATGCACCTTGGGAGGATTTTGGAGTGTTTTGAGTGAGAAATTGTGAGTGTGGCTCGTGAAAGAGACAGCCCTCTTATGACCTGATTTCGCAAATTCGGCGGTTTAAATCGGTGGCCAGGCCGCCGATTTTTGACCGCAGAATTTGACTTTTTGGGCAAAACGCAGTCGTTTCATTAATTCGACGGTTTCATGTTATGCGGCCTGACCGCCGAATATCCCGCCGTTTCTTGAATGACATTCTGGACCTGGTTCGGCGGTTTCATTTCAACCGCCGTTTTGACCGCCGTTTCATGTTTTGGAGACCTGATTCAATCGGCGGCCTATTTATTCCCGCCGTTCCAACCGCCGTTCTTTGGCAGAACTTCTGTTTTTGATCGGCGGCCAGGCCGCCGATTTGTGACCGCCGATTTGTGAAAATTTGGCATTCTTCATTCTGCATTCTTCATTCCACTGCACACTACACAACACTCATCAAGCAAAAAGACACCCCCAAACCTGTCTTGGACAAGGTTTCCAACCCATTGGTTCAATAAGTTTTCATGAACCACTATCCAATACAAATTAGGGGATAATTTCACAAAATCCTTAAACTTAACAATTAACAAAACAAAATGTACAAAATGAAATCTATCTAAGTGGGATTCTTTTTTTTTTTTTTTTTTTTTTTTTGCTAAACTCATCTAGAGGTTTTGTTCAATGGATCACCCTCATCTTTTCGAACCCAAATTTGCTTCACTACCCTCACCTTCCTCCAAGTCAAGTTATTATGCCTTGTGTAACTCTTGAAGTATTCATCACATTGGGACCTTTTGTGTCCACTTCTAGAGCAAAAATAGCAAGTTGGTGAAGGGATAGAAAATTTACCTCTAAGGTGAGTGTTTCTTGATACAAGGGATTGCCTATTGCTTCCTTCCCGGCTCTCCCTTTTCCTTGTTGGCACATACCTTGAAGGCATTTTTGATTGTGATTGATTCTTCCCTTTGGGTATATTTTTCTTTGTTGATGTTGCAAGAGGGTTCCCACACCCATGGGTGTTGTTGAGCAAGGTTGGTTTGTTGGTTAAGGCTTTGATTGCTTGTTCGGATTTGTCAAGCTTCACAAGATAATCACATTCTTTTACCCTCATAATTTTCAAGGCATTGCCTTTTCCTTCCATCAACTCCATCTTTTGACTCCTCAATTCATCAACTTCCTTGGGGGCTTCTTTAACATGGATCTCCTCTTCTTCATCCAAGATTGCAAGGAGCTCGTCCAAATAATTGTTTGGGGAATTCGGAAGCTTCCCCTGTTCAATTACACCTACAGTAAAACAATCAACCGCACCAAGAAGTTCTGAAGAGTTGAAAATGTTGATGTTGATGACTTCCTCAAGCACCTTCATGGACAACCTTCCATTTTTCACATCGATGACCGCTTCGGTAGTAGCCATAAAAGGTCTCCCAAGCAAGATTGGCAGCTCGTTGTCTCTCTTATTCTCACCATCCATTTCTAACACAACAAAATCTGCTGAGACACTCAATTTACCAACCTTAATTAGCACATCTTCCATAATTCCCTTTGGATGCCTAACCGATTGGTCCGCCAAGACTAATGACACTGAACTTGGTTTGAGGTTTTGGAGCTCAAGGTGATTATACACTGCATAAGGCATAACATTAATACCGGCTCCAAGATCAAACATTGCCTTTTGGTCATCCCTTCCACCTATTGACACATTGATAACAAAGTTTCCAGGGTCTTTGAGTTTAAGAGGTAGGGTCATGTGAGAGGTATTTGGAGTGGAAAGTACAGTGATGGACTTAGCTTGTTCGGGTTGGCTAGGGAATTTCCCCGTTTCTTGTTTATTCAAAGCCTCGGCAATTTGACCAAGTTGGGTTTCCAAGTTCTTCATTGATGCGCCCATATTGGTAACTACCGCTTCGAGAGAACTCAACCGTTGCCCATCCGGTAGAATGGGCTCTACTTGTTGTTGCCTTGCTTGGTTGTTGTAGAAATTTCCCGGTTGATTCCATTGATTGGCTTGGCCACTCCCCGATCCTTGACCTTGGTAGAACCCCCGGTTGTTGTTGTACCCTTGATTCACCTCTTGGCTAAGCAAATCCGAGTTCAATGCATTGTTGTTTGAATAAGAAAGGTTCGGATGGCGCCATTTTGGATTGTAGGTTTGAGAGAATACACCACCTCTATCTCTTTGTTGATATCCCATTGCTTGGACTTCCTCTTGGAATCCATCACAACCTTCTCCATCTCTTCCTTGAATATGGCTTGCACTCCCTTGATTGGTCATGAATGATTGCATAGACAACATCGTGGCTTGCATAGATTGCATTTGCTTGGCCAACTTCGAAACTTCAATTGCCGTCTCGGTCCCTCCTCCTATATCATGCCTACCATTTGCTCTTGTGCTAAAATTACATTGTTGGGACATAAGAGCAAGCCTCTCACACACATCCATCACAAAAGCCGCCGTCTTGTCCGCGGTTGAGCCTCAACAAGCATTAGTAATCAAAAGTTGTGTATGAGGAGAGAGTTCTTCTTGGAATTAGGATACCTTGTATTCATCGGGGAGCATGTGGGGAGGAAGTTGTGCCAGTAAGGATTGGAACCTCTCCCATGTCTCATGAAATGAATCACTAATCTCTTCTTGAAACCCCGTAATTCGCATCCGCAAATCCCTCTTCTTGTTTGATGGAAAGAATCGGTTGAAGAATGCTTCACACACGCCTCCCATGATACAAGAGATCCGGGCTTTTGGGTATTGAGCCATTTTTTTGCATTGTCCTTCAAACAAGTTGAGAAGCACCTCATTAGTAGTTGTTCCTTTGAGAGTGTACCCATCCTTGATGTAAAGGGGAAGGTCTCCACTACCCCACTAAGATCCTTCATGAATTGTAAGCAGTCTTCATTTGGTTTGCCAAGGAAGGATGGTAATTGGCTAATGTGCATGGTCTTGAGCTCATATGACTTCGTGAGCTCATCAAGAACAATGGCCGGTGGTTCATTTCCGATGATAGGTCTTGAATATTGTCCCATGGTGAGTTGTCTTGGAGGGTTTTCCATTTGTGGGTATTGTACATTTTGTGGGATATTCATTGGTGGGGGTGGATCATTGGGTTGGTTTTGGTTTTCTCTCCCGTCTTCCATATTTACCCGTGCCCTTTCAGCGGCTCTTGCTAGTCTTCCAACTTGATTAATACGATCGTTGAAGGGAAACAGAATACCTCCCCTAGAACGACGTCCGTGCATACACTAGCAACCCTGAAACACCAAAAACAAAAACTACCAAGAAGTAAAAAGATAAAAATAACACAATTAAACTACTAAACTATGTCCTAAACTAGAATAGCCAAATATAACGCTGCCGATCCCCGGCAGCAGCGCCAAATTTTGATCGGACTTTTGCAAGTACCAAAATTCCACACTTGGAATACACAAATCGAATGAGATGTATAATGGCAAGCGGGATCGTTCCTCAGGGAAAGGGAGGATATTTGGCTATAACTAAAATATGTACACTAATCTAAACTACGTGCGGAAAAGTAAAATTCATTTTTGGTTTTGGAGTTTGTTTTAACAATTAAACTAAATGAAATTAATTAATCTAAAACAAGTAATGTAAAGAAAAGGTGTGCTATATGATGATGGATATTGGGGAATTGAGTTGACAACTAAAAGATTTCCTAATGTAATGAACTAGTCCAATTAAGCACTTTAATCCAACTCAAGGTTTGTTCTTAAATTGATTTAACTCAATACTATGCAAATTCACACCTTGACTCAAGTAAGCCCTACTATGAGTCTTGGTGGAAATAGATTCAAGCTCTTACTCAAGTGAACCCCACTACGAGTAATTGCCCAAATAATATTCTTAAGAACAAATTAAAGGTCTTGTACCAAATAACACATACATGCATCAATTTTCAATTTCATATAAGCTAAAGATTGGAGAGTGAGTTGAAAGCCATTCAAACCCTAAACCACAACCTTCATATGTGAACCATTTTTACCACAAGCTAAATTGAACCCCAATATTAACTTAGTAAAGTAAAAATGGCAACTTCAAAGCAATGAAATGAAAATATACCAAGAGAGGATTTTATAAATACATGACTAATTCAAATACATAGGATCATCACATAAGTTGTCTCATCAATTCCCCAATATAAGGGTTTAGTTACACATAGTGGAAATATAAATAAAGAGAGCAAAGTTGTAGAGAAAACCCATGATGGCCTTCACAAGTCTTCTTGTTCCTTGATGTGCTTGAGATTCCCTTGACCTTAGTGAGTCTCCTCTTCTCTCTTCAATAAATTTCCAAGATGAGATGGAAGAATGGTGGAGGATGAATTAATGGTGAGATTTAGGTAATGGAAGGTTAGAGAGAGGTTAGAGAGGTTAGGGTTTCATGAAAGTGGTGGAGGAGAGTTGTGAGAAGGAGAAAAGGGGATATTTATATGTGGCCTCATGAGTTAGTGGTGAAATCCCGGTGCTGCTGACGTGGCGCGTGATCGGCGGCCATAAACGGCGGCCAGGCCGCCGAATTTAAACCGCCGAATTGAAAATGGACCTACTGGAATTGATCGGCGGTTGGAACAGCGGTTGAACTGTGGCCGCCGAATGCACCTGACACTTCTGGAATGAAACGGCGGTTTAAAATGGTGGCCAGACCGCCGAATTGAACCGCCGATTTCCTCTTTTCTTGCCAAATGACCGTTTTGCCCTCAAATGCTCTCCTTCAGCCGCTTTTAGCCCAAAATCACCGGATTTCTTCGTTCTTCAACCAAGAATACAAAAAGTACCTGTACAATCAACATCGAGCCATAAATTTCATGAATTTACTCGAAAGTCAATCAAAAGTATCGGAAATAGGGAGCGAAATTCTATATATGTAATGGCTCGATCAGCGGTATTATTTCGTTGTGGAATGAAGATTTTTTCTCGGTGGAGGCTTGTATTTCCAATAGGAATTGTATCATTCTAGCGGGTTTGTTGACTAAATTGAGGAAGAATGTAGTTATCTGTAATGTGTATGCGCCTTCGAGTGAACCGGACAGAAGGGACCTCTGGGCGTTTATTTTGCAAGCGATGCAGGTGTTTAAGGATCCGTGGGTGATAGGTGGAGATTTCAATACCATTATTGATCCGTCTGAAAGAGTGGGTTTGGGTTGTAATTTGGGATCCATTAGAGCCTTTAGGAATTTCATTTACCAAGCTAATGTAGTTGATATGCCTCTCCATGGTATGAAATTCACTTGGTCCAACAACAGAGAGAACCAAGCTTGGGCAAGGCTAGACCGTTTTTTGATCTCGCCTTCCATTTTGCTGTGGCTTCCTAAGCTGATTCAAAAGGGGTTACCAAAGGGGCTCTCAGACCATAATCCGGTGATGCTTAGTGAGATGAGGTTGGACTGGGGCCCAAGCCCTTTTCGTTTCCTGAATTGGTGGCTGGAAGAGAAAAACATGATGAAGGAAGCTGTGAATAGTTGGTCCGATTGTAAAGTCTCGGGGTCTAAAGGCTTTGTTCTGTTCTCTAAAGCCAAGGCAGCGAAAATTTCGTTAAAAAATTGGATTAGGTCCAATAAGAATAAGCTGCAGCAGCCTAAAGCATTGGAGGAGAAGCTTGGGGAGATAGATGATAGGGCGATTGTGGAGGGCTGGACTGACCATCTTCGGGAAAGTCGGGTGAAGGTGGTAGAGGAATTGTGGAAAAGTTATAGGAGGGAGGAGCAAGAATGGAAACAGAAATCTAGGATAAATTGGTTGAAGGGAGGTGATAGAAATACTAATTTCTTTCACAGTATAGCTAACGGTAGAAGAGGAAGAAATCGGATAACGGAAGTGTGGTTAGATGGCAACAAAGTCACGGATCCTAGTCTCATTAGCAAGGGGGTGTTTGAATTTTTCAAAAACCACTTTCAAAAGGCCTCTTGGCAACGTCCTAGTGTGCGAGGGAGCATCCTGAAGAAGATAACAGAGGAGCAGAGGTTGGCGTTGGAAGAACAGTTCAGCCTTGAGGAAGTTGAATTGGCTATCGTGAGTTGTGATGGTAACAAGGCGCCGGGGCCGGACGGCTTCAACTTGAACTTCATTAAAGCTCACTGGAATGTCATTCGAAATGACTTTATGAATTTTATGGAAGAGTTTCACAAAGAGGGGTCGGTTGTGAAGGAGATTAATCGCACATTCATAGCTTTGATTCCGAAGGTTGTCAACCCGGAGAACTTGAAGGAATTTAGGCCGATTTGCCTTGTGGGAGCGCTATACAAGATTCTTGCCAAAGTTTTAGCAAATAGGCTAAGAAAAGTGATGGATACTGTGATTGGGGAGACTCAAATGGCTTTTGTTAGTAACCGCCAAATTACTGATAGTTTCGTGATAGCTGAAGAAATTATCAACAAGTGGAAGCATGATAAAGAAGGGGGATTGATGGTTAAGCTAGACTTTGAGAGAGCTTATGATAGTGTAGACCATGGATTTCTGGATTCCATGATGATGGGTATGGGGTTTGGTAGCATTTGGAGAGGGTGGATAAAAGAATGCATTTCTTCTCCAAGGTTGTCGGTTTTGGTTAACGGGAAACCAACGTCGGAGTTCGGAGTTGAGAGAGGTTTAAGGCAAGGGGATCCCCTATCACCTTTCCTTTTTAACATTGTTGTGGAGGGTTTGAATGGCTTGCTTTATAAGGCAAAGGAGATGGACTTGATTGGAGGCGAGAATTTTGGGGAGAATAGGATTCAGATTACGCATCTTCAATTTGCGGACGACACGATAATCTTTTTGAAGCCTAAGATGGATTTTGTTTGCAATGCGAAACGTGTGCTCAGGTGTTTTGAGCTTGCGTCGGGTCTCAAAATAAACTTCCACAAATCGTGTGCGGTTAGAGTGGGCATTGGGAAGGCGAGAGAGTCTGCTTACTGGGCAGAGCTTTTCAGATGCAAGGAAGCTGCCCTTCCCATTTCCTATCTTGTTTTCCCTCTTGGGGGCAGACCGGGATTAAAGAAGTTTTGGAGTCCGTTAATTGACAAAGTCGAGAAACGATTAAATACTTGGAAGAGGAAAATGTTGTCTAAGGGAGGGAGGTTAATATTAATAAAAAACGTGCTTGCAAGTATGCCCACTTATTTCCTATCAGTATTCAAAATGCCAGTGGGAGTTGCTCATATGATAGAAAGGTTTCAAAGAAGTTTTCTATGGGGGGACTCGGTGAACAAAAGGAAGATGCATGCTGTAAAGTGGGATGAGGTGTGTAAAAGTAAGGCCACTGGAGGGTTGGGCATTGGCAAAATGTTGGATAAAAACAAAGCCTTGCTCTCTAAGTGGATTTGGAGATTTGGACGGGATGGTGATGCTCTTTGGAGACGTGTGATCTGGTCTGCTTACAAGATTAAGGATGATTCTTTGTTTTGGAATTGGCACTCGAAAGATAAAGGATCATACTTTATAAAATCCATTGAGTGTTTGCTGAAAACAGGTTCAACAACTGAGAAGATTATCAAGGACGGCTTCAAGACAATTTTAGGCAAAAGAAATAGAGCTGACTTCTGGACTGACATTGGTGTGGAGGGTAACTTGCTCAAATCGGCCTTTCCTCGCTGCTTTGCCCTGGCTGCGAAGAAGGATGGTGTGGTCCAAGAGTTTGGGGACTGGGAGAGGGAAAAATGGCAGTGGAAAATTGACTTCAGACGTCCCCTCTTTGATTGGGAAAAAGAGCAGGAAAGATGCGTGTTCTCGTTCTTGGAGTGCCTCAGAATTAGAAGAAACATTTCGGACCAAATTGCTTGGACTTATAGCTCTACAGGCATCTTCTCGGTGGGTTCTTTTCGAAAAATTCTGGAGGAAAATGTGAATGAAACTGTGATCAATCCTCAGTGCTTATGGCAAGGTTTCTGCCCTGGCAAGATTGATATCTTTACCTGGCAACTGTGGAAAGGGAAGGTTCAAGTGAAGGAGGTTTTACAGAGGCATGGTGTGGATCTTGGAGGTGACTTGAGCTGCCCGTTCTGCAAGGAAGATGATGAAACAGTTAATCACCTCTTCTTGCATTGTAGATGGTCGAACTCCATATGGTCAAGAGGTATGTCTTGGTGGAATGTTAGTTTTTGTTCGAACAAAGACGTGAAGAGCTGGCTAGATGGGTGGACGGGGCTCTGCCCGAATGGCAAGTCTTTTAGAGCTTGGTGTTCGCTTTTTATGGCTACGGTGTGGACGATTTGGGAGAAAAGAAATCTCCTTGTCTTCGAAGGGAAAGAGCCGAGTGTGGAGCAGGCGGCTGATTTGGTGAGATTCTGAATTGTGTGGTGGTTCAAGCACCTTGGAAGGGGCTCCAATGAACCGATTGACACCCTGTTTCGGAATATTAAGGATCTGTGTGTGGAGTCCAAGCAATGGAAGATCAGCAAAAATGCAGATTGGATCCCGCCATTCAAAGATAATTTCAAATTTAATGTTGATGGTTCTTCCAGGGGTAAACCTGGGCCAGCTGGGATGGGTGGGGTTCTCAGGGACTACAATGGTAAGGTGCTTTGTCTCTTCTCTTCTTATTTGGGTATTATGGATTCTAATGCTGCGGAAATTTGGGCCATTAAAAAGGCTATTGACTTGTGCATTTCCAACCCGAATCTTTGGCATCGGGAGATAACGGTGGTTAGTGATTCCAAGGTGGCCATCGCTTGGGTTAATTCTAATGATTTTGGGAACATTGAGCATGTGAACATTATTTATGATATTAGGAGTTCCATGATGAAGTTTGGGGGTTTGAAGGTTGTTTTTGATTCTAGAAGGTTCAATGCGTTTGCGGACAGCTTAGCGAAGATGGGGTCGAACGAGATAGGGGAGATTTTGTTGATTGGAGTGATGTTTAGGGGTGGTCTCGTTGTGTTTTGCTTTTGTTGCTTGTGGGCTTGTGGGTAGCTGCTGCCTGTAGTGTGCTGCCTTCTTGTGTTTGTTCTGTTTTTCTGCTGTTGTTGCCCTGTCCTGGGCTCTTGTTTCTCTTAATAAATTGCCTTTTCAAAAAAAAAAAATAAAAAATAATAATAATAATAATAATAATAATAATAATAATAATAATAAAATATTTGTAATGGTAATGGAAAAGTTTCATGAGTGATTCACCTTGTTTCTCAACTTTTTTAAGACGAGAATGGTTTACTACTCGCAGCTTGTAATACGCATACACTTTTCTTTTAGGTATAATACTTTTCCAATCAGCTAGAAATAAGTAAAGTGACAGTGATTTACCCTTTCCAGAATTACATCCCTTGGGATAAAGACTTAATTTCCTAGAAACAACGTAAGAAAAAAGAATAACTACTTAGTTAATTAATATACTATCAAGCTAAACATTGATTTGTAAGAGAAGTGAAAATTGTAAATACCATTTCATTCCTCCAACCGTAAATTCATCGGAATTTTGAAAATAATCGTTCAATTTTGAGAAAATTTTTATTGACCAAGTATGAGTTCTTCCAATTGGTTCTTTTACCATGGTAAGAGTTTCTTCATTGCCAGAAGAAGGTTGAATAACAAAAACTTCAGCTCCAAAAACGCAGCAATCATCAACAAGATATCCATTACATGGGTCATTAACGTCATCAATTGGGCACAACCATGTTTAGTTCTCCACTTATCAAAATGCTTAAATGCTCCATTAGCATATGCATAGATTTTCTATTATCAGTTTGAACTGACAATAAATATATCATGACGAAGAATGTGGACCACTAGATTTACATACTTTGACTCAAAGTGTGTGCACTTGTCAAAACTTCTCTATAATCTGTGGTTCACATTCTTCGTCCTGATATATTTATTGCCAATTCGAACTGATAATAGAAAGACTGAGCATCTGCATGCATATATAATATGATAAATTAAATACATGTGTCAATTGTGTTTGTCAGGAAGGAAATTGATTATTTGTAAAAAAACTTCATGAAATATATATATAGTCTTTCTATTATTAATTCGAACTAACAATAAATATATCAGAACGAAGAATGTGGACCACAGATTATGGAGAAATTTTAACAAGTGTATACATTTTGAGTCAAAGTATGTAAATCTAGTGGTCCACATTCCTCGTCCTGATATATTTATTGCCAATTCGAACTGATAATAGAAAATCTGTATATATATATGTTACCTTGGATGGTCAAGTACTTCTTTGTTTTTTTTTTTTTTGAACTGCAGACTTTATAAAGGTCAAAAGGCAAACAACAAGCAACCACCACCCCCAACCAGCGGGAAAGGGGCAAAGCCCCAAACAAAGGGCACCAAAAGCCACACAAAAAACGCAAAAAACAAACACAACCCCAACGAAAGAGATGCTGACAGGAGCCCTTTGTTTTTTGATTAAGTACAAATAATTTCAAGTAAACACAAACAATCCAATTATCCTTAGGAAGCAAATTACTTTCATCTATAGCCACGTTAAGGGAAATATTGCCTTTCCCTTCACAGGTCTTGTCTACCCTCTCCCTATGGGTAGAGAATCAATTTCCTAACACCAAGTCAACAACAAAACAAATAATTATGAGCAATATTAGGAAGAAAAAATAAAATAAAAAAAGAAAGGCAACTGAGCATTTCAATACATACCATTTGTAAACTCCAACATCAAATATACCAGATTCGTATCTTTTGCCATGTCCATTATATGCATTCAACAGTAAAGAGTATGACTCTATTTTTAATGTGAAGTGAGCTGGTCCAAAATCTCTTTCCTCTCGCAAAATTCCTGGAAATATAATGAAAACAAAACCATATTGGAAAAATAAATTAATGCATCCAAAAAACAGATGGAAAATCCATAGTAAATTAAATTGAAATTGAAAAGAAGAATAAACATACCATTTGGTTTAGACATCGCAAAACACTTGAATTTTTTTTACCAAGTTGGATTTGGATAGATATGCATAATTACTTACTATTTATAGGCAGATGTAAAGTTCCAAAAAATAAAATAAAGACTTTCTTGATTTTCTAGATTCAACGTTTTTTTTTTTTTTCTATCATTAATTCATATAATTAATACATACATTGGAAAATTAATATCTGGTTCTTGTCCTGTACCTAGACATATCACAACCATTAGAAGGTAAAAAGATTATTAGATTTCGGGTTCATAGTTTTAAATTTGTAATTAAAATCAAATTCACCAAAAAAAAATTTCCTCTTTTTCTCTCTCTTTTTCTTTGTTCTCACGCCTTCTTCTTCTTCTTTCTCTCCTTCTCTCTTTCTCTTCTCCTCTCTCCTCCGTCTTGTCACTTTCTCTCCTTCTTCTTCTCTTTCTCTTTTTGTCCAGATTTTAAAAAAAAAAATCAGATTTTTTTAAAACAAAGCCCAAAGGCTCTAGTTCTCACGGCATGAAGACTAGGAATTCCAAAAACAGGGGGGTTGTGGCCGGGTCGACGGGATCGGTGGAGGAAGAGGTGGCCAATGTCCTAGTTATCGGTTCAATTATAGGAGTTGATTTTTCAGAAGTTGAAGAGGAGGTCCTGGTCGAAATTGCAAGAAGAGAGGAGGAGGATGCAGCAAGATTCGAAGCCTTAAATGTGGTGTGATTTGGGCGTCTCTGTCAAGGTTTTTGATTCATCAGCAATGATCTGGATTGGTTGGTGATGCAGCGTAAGATTGAGGTAGAGATCTTTGTTAAGATGTTTGCAAAATTGGGAAGGCAATGAAGGTGTTTCCAACGATTCAAAGATTCTAGCTAAAAGGGGATGGCTTTGGTTGGGGAGTTTGTGTTTTGGAAGGTGTTCTGGTAGCCAGCGTTTTTTTGGCTTGTCACTCTTGTTTGCTGTTTGGGTCTCCTTGTTGGGGGTTTTTGTTTTGTTTTTGTGCTTTTGGGTGACGCTCTTGATTGTTGGGGGTTTTTGTCTTGCTGCAGGCTTGGGTGTTTGTGTGCCTTTTTTGGCTTGTGTCTTTGTTGTTTGGTGTGGCCTTTGTGCCTTGGCCTAGTTTGGCTTCTTTAATAAACTCTTGCCGTTCAAAAAAAAAAAAATTCAGATTTGGTGGTTTTCCGATCGTCGGTCGTCCGATCTTTTCTCCTTCTTCTTCTTCTCTTTCTCTCCTCTTTGGGTTTAAGGGTGGTTTGGATTCCATATTTTTTTTTTTTTTTTTTAATTTCAGTTTTTTTTTTTTTTTTTAAATTTTTTTCAGATTTTGTTTTTGTTTAAAATTATTTCCAAATTTTTTTAAAAAAATTTAGGCTTTTGAGTGTTAATTGTTGATTTTAAGGGTGGTTGTGGTTGTGAATGTAGTTGATTTTAAGGGTGGTTGTGGTTGTGATTGTTTGGATTTGAGTGATAGTTGGATTTGAATGTTTAAAATTTTTTCCAAATTTTTTAAAAAAAATTTCCAGATCTTGTTTTGTTTAAAATTTTCAGATTTTTAAAAAAAAATCCAGAGGCATTTTTCTAGATTTCGTTTTTTTTCAATTAAAAACACCAGGCTACTGATTAAACACACCAAACCACCAATTAATCACACCAGGGCTGACCAATTAAACACACCAGTTGTAATTAAATAAACACACCAGACTAATTAAACACACCAGCGCAACTCCATTAAACACACCAGGTGTAAATCTCTTAAACACACCAGGACATAGTACACACCAATTAATCACACCAGGGCTGACCAATTAAACACACCAGTTGTAATTAATTAAACACACCAGACTAATTAAACACACCAGCGCAACTCCATTAAACACACCAGGTGTAAATCTCTTAAACACACCAGGACATAGTACACACCAATTAAACACACCAGACTAATTAAACACACCACAACAACCAAATTAAACACACCAAGAAACACAATTAAACACATCCAGGAAGAAGAAGAAGAAGATGGAGGTCTGGGAAGAAGAAGAAGAAAAAGAAAAAAAAAATAGAGAAAAAAAGTTATTTTTTTTCCGGGCAAAACGAATTAAACACACCAGGTAAAAACGAATTAAACACACCAAGAAAAAGTATTAAACACACTAGACAAAAAGAATTAAACACACCAAAAAAAATGAATTAAACACACCAGTGTTGCTAAACGAATTAAATACACCAGGCAAAAAAGAATTAAACACACCAGACAAAAAAGAATTAAACACACCAGGCAAAAAGTATTAAACACACTAGGCAAAACGAATTAAACACACCAGGTAAAATTTCTGAATGAAGGGCACTTTTATCCCAAAAGTGGATTGTTTGACAAAAACAATGAAAATACTAATTCCGGATAAAAACAATAAAACTCCTTAATATTTGGCTAGTTTCCAATTTCACCCTTCCTTGTAAGTTGTAATTATATGTCCTACATGAATTGTTTAGTTTGCCACTCTGAACTAATTATAATATTGGATATAGATAGATTTCAACAACCAATAGAGTGGAGTCTAATCATAAAACAGTGATACAACACAAGTTGAGATTTTAGTAGGCTTGCCTCATCTTCTTCTTACACATGGGTCGAAAATTTTTTACACCATAGAGGCTTTCCATCAACCATGGATTTGGTTTGTTCTTCTCCATTCAATACACTTATCGGTATGGACGACACTTTGAACACGATCTTCCCAAACAATGGCAGCCTGTGGATCATTGGTTCTGGTCTATGCACATACACCCTTTCCACATACGGTACATAATTACTGCGTAAAAATTTGTGGTAGCCAAACTGAAAAGCCTCGCGTCTCGATGTTCTACCATTGTCAGTACCCACCGAATTACGAAAAATTCAACTGGAGATTTTCAGGCTCTTCAGTTTGGAGCCCACCGTGGGGCCCTGACAATTATGTAATGCAAAATCCTCCGCACCAGATGTTATGTTCCAATTCCTGTAACCCCTTCGGAAAAGGTAAAGATGTCTATTTCCAATTTTAGTTTTCTTCTCTGCCAAAAATCGGCTTCCGCATTATCAAAATTATGTTCTTTGTTTGATGTTTCAAATAGTAAAGCTAAGTATTTAATTTCATTTAGCATCCAAAAAAAAAAAAAAAGGCGCTAGACTGAGAGCCATGAAAGCGCTCTACGGAGCCTAAAAAAGCGCTCTACGATGAGCCAAAGATAAAACAAGCTCAAACGACTTCTTAGGAATTCATTACAAAATAATGGGGCTATTTAAATAATCCAACCCGTGATTTTTTCGATTCTACTTTACCAACGACTTTCTTTCAACGTAAAAGTTCGATCGACACAGTCCACTCTCTAACTTGAAGACTTCAACTCAGAGAGTGGGGAGCTAACTGTGGTAGCCAAAAAAAAGCACAACCCAAATATTGAGGCCCAACGTAAATCCAAACAGTTACAACCTATGACCAAGTCACAGCAAAGACCAAGTCAGTTTGGCATATAACACATGGCTGACTCATTCAAATATCTTCCAGAATCTCAAAATATCAGAGGTTCTTGTTACATGATTTGAGGCCGAGATCGTTGGGAAGATATGGATAGATCCATCTTTGAGTGCTCTCTCTAGCTATAAAGAGTAGGCTCCCCCTCCACTCAAAGGGGGATTTTTCTCTGATCCTATTCACGTAGAAAACAACACAATTAATGCAATACACTTTTCACCTGCCTAGGTTAACTAATTGCAAGATCACGCCAACATCAGGTTGAATTCGTTTTTATTCATCTTGACAACACTCCCAAAGGTTATTGTTTAAGCCATGCATCAATCATGAAGCCGCCAATCCAACATCTGGCATCTACACCCATTTAACTCCATCCTTGCTTCGTTCGACTACCCTTCGTCCGACAGACTCCAATCCATGAACCTCCAAGCATACAGAACATCACTTCTAAACGGATTGACGACGGCCTTGCCTCGTTTCCTCTTAGCAAATTAATTTGCTCAACGCACAGCCCAAGCGAACATAAGGCTCTCCGAACGACACCACCCAGGATTCGACAGCTTCGTTTACAGTTTGATTTAGATTTAATTCATTTTAATTGTTGATTTGACATTATTTTATTTATTGATAAATTGTCTAACTCAAGCATCGGAGAGTCCCCAACGGGACACCCCCGCCTCTCGTTCTTTTCTACCTTCTTATTTTTTACAAGATCTCGTAGCGCACGACCTACTATTTTTCGCTCTACCATTGTCAATACCCACCGACTTACGAAAAAATCAATTGGAGATTTTCGGGCTCTTCAATTACAATGAACAATAATACTATTAATTACGTCTATATAACATCTGAGTAATAGAATTATGAAAAATAAAACTCATTTGATTAAGTAATTAATTGATTTACGATTAACAAACAGACACGTGTCAAAAGTAAAATTCTTACTAGGTGAAAAAACTCTTGATTTGGCTTTCAGTTAGAGGGTAGCCATTGGAAAAAGTTAGGAACAAACCTCTTTCTTCCTCGATCGCCGGCTCGACCCAAAGATCCCACTCCTTAGCTGATGGATTCAGTCTACTTCTTATTTTAGCCAAAGGTGCAGCAGCAGTGGCTTCACCCACTTTCGGCACCAGCTTTCAAACAAAATTTCTAGATTTCATTTTGTCTAAACAAAATATCCATATTTTATTTTGTTTTAAATTTTTTCAAATTTTGTTTTATTTTCAAATTTCCAGATTTTCAAATTTTCAAACAAAATTTCCAAGTTTTGAAATTTTCAGATTTTCAAAACAAATTCCAGTTTTTCAATTATCCAGGTTTTTAAAAAAATTCCAGATTTTCAAATTTCCAGGTTTTTAAAAAATTTCCAGATTTTCAAATTTTCAAAAAAAAAATTTCAAATATTTTTTTTTTCAGATTTTGTTCCATTGAAACAAAAATTCCATTCTAAAAAAATAACATTTACTAGAGATCCGTTGTTTCAAAGATTTTTTAATTTTTTAATTTTTTTTGGAAAATTTTTAAATCTTGAAATTTTTCCAGATTTCTTTAAATACACCAGGACACCAATTAAACACACCATGGCAACCCAATTAAACACACCATGGCTGACCAATTAAACACATAAGGAGTAAACCGATTAAATACACCAGGACTGACCAATTAAACACACAAAGGCAAACTAATTAAATATACCAGGTGTAAATCAATTAAATACACCAGTGTAACCCAATTAAATACACCAGGGTAGACCAATTAAACACACAAAGGTAGACTAATTAAACACACTAGGTGTAAATTAATTAAACACACCAGGGTAATCCAATTAAACACACCACGACAATATAATTAAACACACCAAGGCAGACCAATTAAACACACCAGGGGCAACTCAATTAAACACACCATGGAAAATCAATTAAACACACCAGGGCAAGACCAAATTAAACACACCAACTCTAACACAATTAAACACATCCAGGAAGAAGAAGAAGAAGATGGAGGTCTGGAAAGAAGAAGAAAAATAAAAAAAAGAAAAACAACTCTTTTTTTGGGGAAGAAGAAGAAGAAAAAGAAAAAGAAAATAGAGAAATTTTTTTTTTATAAAGAAGGGTAATTTTGTCCAAAAAGTGGATATTTTGGTAGAAACAATAAAAATACTAATCTTGGGTAAAAATAATAAGCCCACTAATTTTTTTGGTTATTTTTAAAGTCCTCCCTATATATATATTGGTCCCGTTCACAATATTAGTGCGCACTGATGAACGTAACTATATCAGTACCAAAGCATGTGGACCACTGATTATGGAGAAACTTTGACAAGTGCATATACTTTGAATCAAAGTATGTAAATCTAATGGTTCACATCCAACGCACTGATCAAGTTATATCAGTGCACACTAATATAACTTCGTCAGTTCGTTGGATGTGACGAAGTTATATTAGTGTGCACTGACTTGAATATTTATATATATATATATATATATATACATATAATGTACATGAACTTAATAATGGATGTAAAAAAAAATTGATGATTCTTCGTAATGCTATATAAACCATAAAATTAGCTCAGAAACAACATGAATTTGCAAATGGGTGTGACAAATGATTTGTTCTAACCATCCTATTTACCTCATCATCATATGTTTCATTTATCATAAGAACAAATTAATTCTTGCCACATCAAGTGATATGTTTATTCACTAAATCTGAATAACCCAAAAAATAAGCCCAACAACCGATGTAGCAAGTGATTTGTTCTTAGCCTGTCATTCACCACATCATCCCATAATTTGTAAAGTGAAGATAAATCACTTGCCACATATTGAATTTTGGGATCTAATTTTTAATATCATCACATCAGTATTTTGTATCAAATAACATATGTATTTTATATCATTTCAATTAACACAGCTGTGATTATAGCTAGCATTTTTTTAACACAAAATCTCAAACCATAAAATATATCAATACAGGCATGTAAGTAAACACAATCTTATTGATTATTATTAAATTGACAAAACCAGATTTGATAAAGTATCTGCTCATGAATTGAAGAAAAAATATACCAGCCTTCACTCCCAAGTCCCAACACAAATATAAATCACACAGCAATTGTCTATGGTCGGACCTTAGTGACAGAAATTACATCAAACTCTACTTCAACAATTAAAGTATCGTCGTTAAGGTATCCATTGCTAACTTCATGTAATTCCTTTATCGAAATAAAATTTGAGAAACCACAATCCTGGTTCGAATCAAACCAATGTGAAGCTACAGAAAAACAGTTTAATGTTACACATAATTGCTCAAGTAAATTGAATATCAAAATTAAAGCATTTGTAATGGAAAAAAGTTTCATTAGTGATTCACCTTGTTTTTCAACCTTTTTAAGCTGAGAATGATCTACTACTCGTAGTTTGTATTCTGCGTACACTTTTCTTTCAGGTATAACACATTTCCAATCAGATAGCCATATGTAAAGAGACAACGATTTTCCCATATCAGATTTAATTCCTTCGGGAAAAAGTTTTAAATTCCTGGAATCAACATAAGATAAAAGAATAACTACTTTGTTAATATATATATCAAGCTAAACATTGTTATATAAGAGGTGTAATATGTACGTACCATTTCCTTCCTCCAACTGTAAATTCATTGGAGTACTGTAAATTGCCGTTTAACTTTGAGAAATTTTTGATCGACCAAGTATAAGTTCTTCCACTTGGTTCCTTAACCATGGTAAGAGTTTCTTCATTGCGAGAAGAAGGTTGAATAACAAAAACTTCAACTCCAAAAACACAGCAGCCATTAACAAGATATCCATTACATGGGTCATTCAATTCATCAAGAGAAATCAATTGGGCACAACCATGTTCAGTTCTCGAATTATCAAAATACTTTAATGCTCCTTTAGCTTCTGCATGCACATATAATGATAAATTAAACATATGTGTCAATTTTGTTTGTTACGAAGGAAATTGATTAGAAAAATCATGTATTTGTCAAAAAAAAAAAAAGCATGATATATATATATATATATTTATGTAATTACCTTGGATGGTCAAGTACTTCTTCATTTTCTGATTAAGTATGAAAAATTTCAAGTAAGCACAAACAATCCAATTATTATTAGGGAAAGAATTACTTTCATCTATGGCCACGTTAAGGGAAATAGCATTGCCTTTCCCTTCACAGGTCTTCTCTCCATGTGGGTACAGAATCAATTTCCTAACACCAACACACCGATTAATTATATGAGCAATATTTGGAAGAATTTTTTTTATTATATATTAAAAAAAAGGCAACAAGTATTTCAACATACCATTTGTAACCTTCAACATCAAAAATACCGGATTCATATCTTTTCTCATGTCCATGAAGTGCATTCAACAGTAAAGAGTATGACTCTATTTTTAATGTGAAGTGAGCTGGACCAAAATCTCTATCATCTCGTAAAATTTCTAGAAAATATTAAGAAAACAAAACCCATATATAGAATAAAAAAAATTAATCCCCATGCAGTAAACAAAACCATGGGAAAAATAAATTAGTGCATTCAAAAAACTGATGGAAAAATCCATAGCAAAGTTGAAATTCTAAAGCGAAGAAAAATAAACATACCATTTGGGTTAGACATCGCAAAACACTATTTGAATCTGAATCCTGAAAAGAACAAAAGATTAGAAAATATATATATATATATGAATAGTGTTAAGGAAAATTTTACTAAGTTGGTTTGGAATTAAATTATATTTCCATCAGTAGCTTAATTCTTAATTTGTGTGTGCCACCCACATAATTTGATTCCAAACTAATTTTTAGACCTGGCAGAATTACACCCAACCCACTAGTTCGACCCAAACCCACTCACCAAAAACAGTTATGGGTCTAGCTTTATTGGTTTGGGTCATTCATATCCAAAAATTAATTGGCTGATACATTTATTTCGTGGCCGTCCATGTTTCCATAATTTGATTCTCTTAAAAGTAAAATTCTAATGCATTTACCAATTTACAAATCTGTATCATAAATCAGAAAAAAAATTGGATTAACTATTAAATTTGTAATAAAAAGTTTTAAAAGTGACATTTTTGATGACAAGATGAGGTTTGTCTAGTGTTTACCTTTGCACCTACACTATGAGGTAACCCCGAATTTATGTAATTGTTCAAAAACAATGGCATTTTTTATTATAACAAATCAAAAATTTGGATTGAAATCATGTCCCTTCCTCGTGTTGATCACATATCATAAATTACCAAGATGATGCATTTATCGCCACCCAATATGGCCAGAGCCGGTCCTGACTTATTTGAGGCGCGGGGCGAAAATGTAAAAAATAGGCCCCATGTGTAGCTAACAGCGTGCAGCCAGAGTTCTAGTAATCGGAAAAATCAGTCGATTAATCGCCAAAAAAAGGGTCGTTTTGGCTACCGTTTGCAGGCCAAGACCACTATGTCCGACATCGATAGCCGGTCCTAGAGCTTGGAGATTAGAAGAAGGAAGTAGATATGGTCTTGCCGGAACTCATTGTCGAAACCCAAAGCGAAAATGAAGGAAGACGATGAAGAAAGACTGAGAAATCAAATCTGATAAAGAAGATGAAGAGAGAGAGAAACAAAAGAAAAATAAACGAAGAAGATGAGGAGAGATAGAGAGAGAGTGTGTGTGTGTTTCGGTGTTTGTGCATTGAAAACTTGAAATGTGGAATTGTGGGGTGTAGAAAAACTGGGAGAAGTGGCAGTGTGGCACAAATAATAAGACCAATAATAAAAATAAAAATAAAAAAATAAATGAAAATAAAAAGTCACTTGTGGCCATGTGGTGTGCAGTCTAATGATAGTGCTGATATGTTTGGGATTTTAAAAAATAACAATATTTTGGCCCTTTTTTTTCAACACTAAACACACACAATAGAAGAAAAAGGCCCCATTTTTAGCAAAAAATTTATGGGCCCTGGGCGGGCGCTCCTGGTGCCCCGCCTCAGGGCCGACTCTAAATATGGCTTTATGGTAAGACTGTTAGGAGGCGAACAACTTTTAACGTGTGTTGAATGATTTTGTATTTCTTCAAGTAGATCAAAAAATTGGATCGAAAGTTTTATTTAAAAATAGAAAATATGAAGAAAAAAAATGAGAAGAAACTCACTTGCAGTTTTCTCAAGAGATCGAAATCTGAGCTGGAACGTAACAATGTGTTAGGATTTGAGTTTTGTTATTTACATTAGTTGTTACAATTTATTTATATAGGTGTTGGAGAGTATAACTTAATGGATTGGTTTTGGTTTTGTTTTTGATTAACAAATCCAAAATCCTTTCCTTGTTAAAGTAACTTTTCTGAATTTGATCAAGGAATCAAACCATTGTTGAAATAAGAGTGTGCTTTTCTACTACTCAAAGAATTTGTTTTAATATTAAAGGGTTTTATTGATAACTAACCCTTTGATGAGGCTCCTATTGAAATCTAACCCATTTTTGAAAATATTGCACAACTAACTCTTTTTTCATGCGTAAATATCATTTTACCTTCACTTACTAACTTTTCTCTTTTACTCATTATATACATCTTTTGCCTTCTTTTCCTCACTTCTTCATCTCCTCACACAGCATACGTGCACTCCATCTTCTCCTTCTCCATTTTTTTTTCTTTTGTTCTCTCTTGCAAATACAAATTAAGCAACTCCACCATTGAGCAACTCCACAAGGGTTCCTTCCATTGAAGCTTTTAGGTGAGTTCTTATAATTTTTTTTGAACTTTTATAACATTGTTATACCCATGTCCGAATTTCTTCTCATCTATGTCCGAATTTCATGAATTTGTGTAATATTTTGGTGAAAATAGTTTACATTTACGTAATAAATCATTGGTCTTGGTTGAATTTGATATTGTTGTGGTCAATTTAAAGTTCACAAGCTAAATTATAAGTTTATTTCTTGGTAAAATATGTTATTTACATAGATTTGTTTATTAGGGTTCTTTATTTTTGTGAAAATAGCTTACATGAATGTAATAGAGCATGGGTCTTGGTTGAATTTGATGTTGTTGTGGTTGATTTTCCATTATAGTAATGAATCTAGTGAATTGAACAATTTTTTTGGAATGTGTCCAGCACAGAATTCCTAACAGCTGTTAGGAAATTCCTAACATATGTTAGGAAAATCCTAACACCAGTTAGGATTTCCTAACGTGCGTTAGGAATTCCCTAATTGAGTTAGGAAATTCCTAACTTCCGTTAGGAAATTCCTAACACTAGTTAGGATTTCTTAACGTGCGTTAGGAATTTCCTAACAGTAGTTAGGAATTTTCTAACTGAGTTAGGAAATTCCTAACTGAGTTAGGAATTTTCTAACTGAGTTAGGAAATTCCTAACTCAGTTAGGAATTTCCTAACTCAGTTTGGCACCAATTCCTTTATCCGATCAAAATTGAAACCCGTAAGGTATAATAAACATGTTTTATATTGTAGTTGACAGTTGTTGATAGTTGCTACTTAATTTTGTGAAATGATTAACTATGTATTCTTATGTTCTATCATATATTTTTCTTATTAATTTTACATGTTTATTTGTAGGTGGATGGATGTCTCGGGACGTTGGTTATGGGAGCCGTTGTGGCTATTGTTGTTTTTCTTATGCTTCGTTAAAATTGTAATGTTTGACAGTGTTGTGTAAAACATTTGACACAATTTTATTGGTTGTTGTTATAGATTTTATTGCTATGAAGCTTGTTGACAGAATTTATATATTTTGTTTTATGGGATTAGAATTTATATATTTTGTTTTATGGGATTTAAGTGTTTTTTTATAGTGTTGGTATGAAGGTTGTTGTTATGGACACTTATTGGTTTAAATGAAGTTTGACAGTGTTGTTATAAAGTTCAATTTAATTGCTATATTATTGTTTCACAGTGTTGTGTAATAAACAGCCCCTACATTGCATAATCAAAATAAGCCCTAAATTGAACAACAAAAACAGCCCCTACATTTTAACATTTTAAACAGCCCATACATTTGAAAAATGAAAACAGCCACTTCAAAAGTGTTGTGCGGAAGAGGGATAGTTGCGCCTCCGTCAACTTTTCCTTAATGCACTTTACAGCAGCCACTGACGAAGTGCTGTTTATCTTTACCGGGAAATGTTCTACAGCCTTTACTAACAATTCCACTTTTTCTCCCATTTAATTATCCTGAAATATAACATAAAACCATAAAATATTTAAATTAGTACAAATGTTTTAACCGAATAAGCAATTAAAGGTGATATTAGTTGTTGTAGTTCAGAATTGAAAACAGTATTGGCAGCAGTTGAGAGTTCTAAACTGCTATTGAGAATTCAAAACGGGTGTTAGGAAATTCCAAACAGGTGTTAGGAAATTCCAAACAGATGTTAGGAAATTACAAACAGGTGTTAGGAAATTCCTAACAGTGTTAGGAAATTCCAAACAGATGTTAGGAAATTCCTAACACCTGTTTGGAATTTCCTAACGCCGTTAGGAATTTCCTATCAACTGTTAGGAATTCCTAACGAGTGTTAGGAAATTCCAAACAGATGTTAAGAAATTCCTAATATCCGTTAAGAATTTCCTAACACCAGTTTCGAATTTCCTAACACCCGTTTGGGATTCCTAACGGGTGTTAGGAATTCCTAACATATATTAAGAATTTCCTAACATATGTTAAGAATTTCCTAACACCCGTTAGGAAACCAAAATGCTACTCAGAATACCAAACCTAAGAAGAGTACACAACCACTACAAAATCTAATCAAAACAAATAAACATCATTGAACCTAGCAATATAGGAACTCAACCACAGTGTTATAAACTTATATATAGTAAATATATCGGGTTAGTTTTTACAAGAAGAAATTCAAATCTTATATTCATTCATCCAACATATAAATACTCTAATCTCCCCAACTGCAAGTCCAACTTCAAATGCATCCAAAGTATAACAAGCCAATTTTTGTAACAACAATTGGGCAACAGCAAGCAAACTTAAAAAGGATTATATATTTACCAGAAGCAAGCATTCAAATGACTTGCAAATGGCAGCATTGCCAAGAGAAATACTTTTCTATGTAAATCTTTAAGTGAAATACACATCTTCCAAGCAAACTTAAAAAGGATTATATATTTACCAGAAGAAATTGGGCAACAAGCAAAAATCAACAGACAACACACACACATACAAAAATCTGAAGGCGTGTGCCCACCACAAACTTGTTCAATATACTAGAGAAGAGCAAACAATAGAAGGTGGAAGAATCATTGCTCTATCAAAATCAAAGCTGCTTTTCTAGCAAAGTAGGCAAACCATCCAAGCATGCCTTTGAATCTATAATGAAAATCAAAAAGGTTGTGGTCTTGTGGACCTACTCAATACAACAGCACAGCATGAATTCATTTTCCAAATATGCAGATATACCAATATTGTCATTACAAACATTACTTACAATTAAGTCAATAAATACATACCCAACAAATAATATCCATGATTCATGTTTTTTTCTTGATTCATTTACCAACCTAATCAAGAAAAGTTCATGCGGATTCCATCAGCTTACACACCTACAAACACTTTATACGATCTGGGTCAATTCTCATATGCAACAGCAGTGCAAAGTAACCTGTCATTTTAAAAACTTTTTCTTACTTTTCAATCACAAATCCTGAGAACCCAACAACAAATTGTATCAAACCGAAACTCTAACACAATAATTTTATTTGACTATTTGTAAAATACCCAGAATTTTATATTGAGAGAAAGCGACGACTCGAGTATTATTACAAGTTATATAAGAAAAGGCTTATCCAGAAATCAAGGTGTTTAAAGCAAATCCAGTTGCGCTATTACTTATTTTAATCCTAATTTTGCAGTTGTGCTTTGCACATTTGTCCAGTTGTTTTTTCAATACAATTTCACGTGTTTTACATCTTCTTCAGCAACAATACAATATACGCCAGATTTTGATGTAAATCTCTATATCTTATCCAACCTGACAATAGCAAACGCAAACACGAAAGAAAAAAAAAACAATCACAAAGCAACATGACATTAAAATAAAAATCTGAGATCAATTAGAAACAATAAAAACAATGAAAATCTGAGATCAATTAGAAACAATAAAAGCAAGAAAAGATTAAGAGGAGTACCTGAGAGAGACGGATCGATGAAACCAAAGAATGAGAAGAGGCAATATGGTCGTGGCTGCTGCGCCGTCGATTGGTGGTTGTGGCTGCTGCGCCGTCGACTGGTGGTCGTGCTGGTGGTTAGGGATTTTGTTTGAGAGAGGTTAGGGATTTTGTTTGTGTTTGAGAGAGGTTAGGGATTTTGTTTGAGAGAGGTTAGGATTTTGTTCGTGTTTGACAGAGGTTGGGATTTAGGGCATTAAGGTAGGATTGTAATTTTAAAATTTAATAAGGGCAATAACGTCTTAAATGAGTTAGTTGTGCAATTTTTTCAAAAATGGGTTAGATTTCAATAGGAGCCTCATCAAAGGGTTAGTTATCAATAAAACCCAATATTAAAAGCTATATTGAGAAATTTTTTATTTTTTTTTTGGCAAAACTTATAAATAAACAGTTTAATCTGAATCCGACAAAACGATTAGAAAAAAATATTAATTAAGTTAAAGGAAAATTTTACTGAGTTGGGTTTTGATAGGTATGCATAATTACTATCTAATACTAATTATTGGCAGATTTAATGTTTTAAAAAAGAAAATAAAGACTTTCTAGTTCTAGATTCAATGGATTTTGTTAACATTTCTAGATATCATTAACTCATGTAATTAATACACAAAATGAAAAAAAAAAAAAAAAAAAAAAAAACATAAACTTTATTTATAGAAGGTACAATTCAAGTCAAATACAAATGAACTTAGGGTCCATTTGGAAAAACTTCTCAAGTAGATCTTTTAGATATAGATCTTTTAGAAGTAGAGTTTTAAAATGAAAGTCAATAGTTGTTTGGTTGTCAATTTAAAAAGAGCTTTTTAATGATAGAATTACCAAAATACTCAAACAAATATTAAATTATAGGGATATATTGGAGATTTTAGTGTTTTTTTAAAAAAAAAAAAAAACTCCAAAAGATCTACTTAGAAAAGCTTTAAATTTGGGCTTCTTCCAGTAGACGTAAAACAACTTTTTTTAATCATCCAAAAGTTCTACTGAGTGACAACCAAATGACAAAAAAAATAATAATAATAAAAATATAAAAAGCTCTTTTAGTCAATAGACAAGCTCTTCCAAACAGGCACTTAACTATGGATGTAGTGCTAATGTTGTATTGTGGATAATAAATCTAAAGTATCCTCCCTCAACTCATCAATTTTTTTTTTGTTTGAAGTAAACTCAACAAAACTTATTATTGTCTTGGCAGTTTCTTGTATATCCAAAAATATTACACATATTTTCCTAATTCATGGCTATATGAGATTAATCTAGTAGTATGCTCGAGCGCTCGTCATACCTAATTACATCATTGAGGTTTTGAGTTAAAGAGTTGCCGTGTGAAGTACTGTTATAATGAAAGGCAATATTTTGGTCTCGTGGTTGAACTTTTAGATAGTTGGATAGTAGTAATTGTTGGTTGCAATCAAGTAGGAAATGTTATGCATATAGGTTCCTTAAATACAGTGATAAGTTATTTTGGAATTGTATTTAAATACAAACATACATCATAAAAAAAATTTTAACTTACACTTAAAATTCATACATTAACTTAAATTTAATAGAACACAACATATATTAGGTAAACAGATAAAGAAACTAGAGATTTATTTTTTTCATTATATTTTTATATTTTAAAAAATAATTATATAAATACCAGATCAAACGGGGCAGATCTGGGCATAATAGGTTGACCCATACCCGACCCGATAAAAACTGGGTCAAAAAAGTTTGACTCAAACCCATTTTAAGTGCTCCAAACCCGCCCCGAACAGATTGGTGCCCTACCGATTTGGGGCGGGTCGGGTTTTTGCTATCCCTAGTCACACTATCCATCTAGCCACCTATAAAATTCATGAATTTACAGGGACATATATGTAATTTGAACCCACTTTTGAATACGAGAAAAAGTAGGGAATGCGTGCGAAATTTTGGAGGTCGTGGGCATTAACCATTTAACCGTCTCTTCTTAAAAAAAAACAAAAACAAAAAGAGAAACAGAGTTCAAGATAAAATACAGTGAATCAGTGACTGTTGTTTGCTTTGTGTTTTTTTTTTTTTTTAACAGCTAAAAAATGGTTACTTCTCTTCCTCCGTTGTTTGCTTTGTTGTTTCATTTTTTTTTACAACAATGGAAGGAAAGCGAGAGGAGATTAGAAAGGGACCATGGAAAGTAGAGGAAGACGAAATTTTGATCAGTCATGCCAAGAAATATGTACTCGATCCAAAAGTCACTTACAGCGAACCGGAAAATCTTGTCGTCTCAGATGGGTCAACAAGCTTCGACCTAACTTGAATAAGTAAGTCACAATATTACACAATTTCCCAACTGGGCTTTTCTTGATTAATTCTTTTGCCTGAAAAAAAAAAAGTGATTTTGTTTTGTTTTTGTTTGTGTTTTTGTTTCTTATAAGTGGGTGCAAATTTTCACTGGAGGAAGAGTGAGTGGTGATGTCAAGAATTTCTGGAGTAGTTGACAGAAGAGACTCGCAAGAATTTTGCATCATCATCAATCTCCAAATCACACAAAATCAACAAGTTCGTTCCTAATTACGAAAATGTTGCTTCAGAGGTAAGTAAACAAATCACAGCAATTTCAAAATTTTGATTTTCTTGCTGTTACATGATTGTTGTTGTATGCTTGATTAGGGCCAGAAGTCATCAACAGAGTCTCAATCTTGTTCACTGTCTGATTAACAACAACAACTATGATACAATTAAAATGGTGCCACTGCCTGATTTGGTGATTAATCCTAAGCTAATGGATTTTGATACAACAACAGACCATGCTCGTGATGAAGATTTACAAATTTCATTCCCTCAAGTAGTTCCACAACCCCAACTAGACATAAAATTTTCACCGGGAAGCCAGGAGCTCTTGGCTAGATTGAGGACCCTTATTTTTTCGACGTGTTCAGGCCAGTGGATGTGCTCCTCCTGAGCTTGCTGCTGTTGATCAGCAGCCGTTTTTGAAGCCACCTGCGACATGTTGCGGGGATGGAAGCGAAAACCCGGATGCATTGTTTGATGACTTCCCAACTGACATGTTCGATCAAATTGAGCCACTTCTAAGTCCATCAGATTTTTTTTTTTGAAAGGTCAAGTCCATCAGATTGGTGATTTGATTACTTTGTGAAATTCTAGTTTGTTGTGTTTTTTGTAATTGCTATTAATTTCTTTTTAAGTTGTAATTATATGTTCTACATGAATTGTTTAGTTTGCCACTCTGAACTAATTATAATATTGGATATAGATAGATTTCAACAACCAATAGAGTACTGGAGTCTAATCATAAAACAGTGATACAACACAAGTTGAGATATTAGTAGGCTTGCCTCATCTTCTTCTTACACATGGGTCGAAATTTTTACACCAGAGAGGCTTTCCATCAACCATGAATTTGGTCTGTTCTTCTCCATTCAATACACTTATCGGTATGGATGACACTTTGAACACGATCTTCCCAAACAATGGCAGCCTGTGGATCATTGGTTCCGGCCTATGCACATACACCCTTTCCACATACGGTCCATAATTACTGTGTAAAAATTACAATGAACAATAATAGTATTAATTATGTCTATATAACATCTGAGTAATAGAATTATGAAATATAAATCTCATTTGATTAAGTAATTAATTGATTTACGATTAACAAACAGACACGTGTCAAAAGTAAAATCCTTACTAGGTGAAAAAACTCTTTATTTGGCTTTCGGTTAGAGTGTAGCCATTGGAAAAAGTTAGGAACAAACCTTTTTCTTCCTCGGTCGCCTGCTAGACCCAAAGATCCCATTCCTTAGCTGATGGATTCAGTCTGCTTCTTATTTTAGCCAAAGGTGCAGCAGCAGTGGCTTGACCCACTTCCGGCACCAGCTTTCAAACAAAATTTCTAGATTTCGTTTTGTTCAAACAAAATTTCCATATTTTATTTTGTTTTAATTTTTTTCAGATTTTTTTTTATTTTCAAATTTCCAAATTTTCAAACAAAATTTCCAGGTTTTGAAATTTTCAGATTTTCAGATTTTCAAAACAAATTCCAGTTTTTCAAATTTCCAAGTTTTTTAAAAAATTCCAGATTTTCAAATTTCCAGGTTTTTAAAAATTTTCCAGATTTTCAAATTTTCAAACAAAATTTCCAGGTTTTTTTTTTTTTCAGATTTTGTTCCATTTAAACAAAAATTCCTTCCTAAAAAAATAACATTTACTAGAGATCCATTGTTTCAAAGATTTTTTAATTTTTTTTGGAAAATTTTCAAATCTGAAAATTTTTCCAAATTTCTTTAAACACACCAGGCCACCAATTAAACACACAATGGTAACCTAATTAAACACACCAGGGCTGACCAATTAAACACACAAAGGTAGACCAATTAAACACACCATGTGTAAATCAATTAAACATACCAGGGCAGGCCAATTAAACACACAAAGGCAAACTAATTAAACACACAAGGTGTAAATCAATTAAACACACCAGGGTAACCCAATTAAACACACCAGGGCAGACCAATTAAACACACTAGGGCAAGACCAAATTAAACACACCAAGTCTAACACAATTAAACAATCCGGGAAGAAGAAAAAGAAAAAAAAAATAGATAATTTTTTTTTTTATAAAAAAGGGCAATTTTGTCCAAAAAGTGGATATTTTAGTAGAAACAATAAAAATACTAATCTTGGTAAAAACAATAAACCCACTAATTTTTTTTGGTTATTTTTAAAATTCTCCCTATATATATATATATATATATATATATATATATCGGTCCCGTTCACAATATTAGTGCACACTGATGTACGTAACTATATCAGTACCAAAGCATGTGGACCACTGATTATGGAGAAGCTTTGACAAGTGCACACACTTTGAATCAAAGTATGTAAATCTAATGGTTCACATCAAACGCACTGATGAAGTTATATCAGTGTGCATTAACTTGAACATTTATATATATATATATATATATATATATATATAATGTACATGAACTTAATAATGGATGTAAAAAAAAATTGATGATTCTTCGTAATGCTATATAAACCATAAAATTAGCTCAAAAACAACACGAATTTGCAAATGGGTGTGACAAATGATTTGTTCTAACCATCCTATTTACCTCATCATCTTATGTTTCATTTATCATAAGAACAAATTAATTCTTGCCACATCAAGTGATATGTTTTTTCACTAAGGGCCTGTTTGTTTTTCTGGCTGAAGACTTAAAGTTACTTGCTAAGACATTTTGTTTGTTTTTTAAGTGAAATGAGATCTGAAAAACCATTAAAAACATCTGAGAAAAAAAAGTTCAAATTTTCGACTTTTATCTGAAGACTGGAAAGTTGGATATATTTTAACATATTGCTTCCAGAAATGCCCTCAAGAAGAATTTACAATAACCTCAGATTTTTTATTTCATAACAAAAATCTGGGCACTTATTTGACTATGGAGGGTTGCCGACAACCTTGATGTTGGAGGAGAGAAGGTCGGCGGCCTCTTTGATGTCAAGTACCGTCGACCTTCGCAAGTGACCTTCGTGAAGGAGGCCGGTGAACTTTTCTTTACCATCGAAGGAGGATGTCTATGGTTTGTAGTGTTGTGGAAGACTTGAAGAAAGAAATAAAGAGATCTAAAAGAGAGAAGGGGATCTGATCAAGGTCTCGCAAAAAGGAGATTTGAGAGAGATCTAGGTTTGGTCCTGCTTTTGCTTCTTTTTATCAGATCAAGGTCTTCTTCTTTTTTTCCTTGATTTTTGCTTCCTTTTTGACTGTTGTGTGTTTATTAAAAATAAAAATAAAAAAGAAAGAAGACAGTGAATGATAACGAGTGACTTGTCTTTCCAGACTTGTCTAATTATATATATAATATGTTAAATCTTATCGTCAATTATATTTATAAATATTCATTTATTTTCTTTCAAAAAAAAAATTCATTTATTTTTTATAAAATGAATTATACTTTTAATTTGGATGAAGCTTTCAAATATTTATTTAATTAATTTAAACTAAAAATATTATAGGACACATTAACAATAGAATTATATCAATTATATGGGTATTTATAATTATAAGGGTATAATTGTCATATTACTGGTTTTCAGACATTGATATTCAGACATCATAAGTTAAAAACAAACGCATCATCAGGATTTCAGATTTCAGTCACCATTCAGACTTCAGTCAACTTCAGACCTATTCAGACTTCAGACAAAAAAACAAACGCCACCTAAATCTAAATAACCCAAAAAATTAGCCCAAAAACCGATGTAGCAAGTGATTTGTTCTTAGCCTGTCATTCACCACATCATCCCATAATTTGTAAAGTGAAGATCAATCACATGCCACCTCTTGAATTTTGGGAACTAATTTTTAATATCATCACATATGTATTTTCTATCAAATAACATATGTATTTTATATCATTTCAATTAACACAGCTGTGATTATAGCTAGCATTTTTTTTTAACACAAAATCTCAAACCATAAAATATATCAATACGGGCATGTAAATAAACACAATCTTATTGATTATTATTAAATTGACAAAACCAGATTTGATAGAGTATCTGCTTATGAATTGAAGAAAAAATATATCAGCCTTCACTCCCAAGTCCCAACACAAATATAAATCACACCACAATTGTCTATGGTCGGACCTTAGTGACAGAAATTACATCAAATTCTACTTCAACAATTAAAGTATCGTCGTTAAGGTATCCATTGTTGACTTCATGTAATTCCTTTATCGAAATAAAATTTGAGAAACCACAATCCTGGTTCGAATCAAACCAATGTGAAGCTACAGAAAAACAGTTTAATGTTACACATAATTGCTCAAGTAAATTGAATATCAAAATTAAAGCATTTGTAATGGAAAAAAGTTTCATTAGTGATTCACCTTGTTTTTCAACCTTTTTAAGCTGAGAATGATCTACTACTCGTAGTTTGTATTCTGCGTACACTTTTCTTTCAGGTATAACACATTTCCAATCAGATAGCCATATGTAAAGAGACAACGATTTTCCCATATCATATTTAATTCCTTCGTGAAAAAGTTTTAAATTCCTGGAATCAACATAAGATAAAAGAATAACTACTTTGTTAATATATATATCAAGCTAAACATTGTTATATAAGAGGTGTAATATGTACGTACCATTTCCTTCCTCCAACTGTAAATTCATTGGAGTACTGTAAATTGCCGTTTAACTTTGAGAAATTTTTGATCGACCAAGTATAAGTTATTCCACTTGGTTCCTTAACCATGGTAAGAGTTTCTTCATTGCGAGAAGAAGGTTGAATAACAAAAATGTCAACTCCAAAAACACAGCAGTCATTAACAAGATATCTATTACATGGGTCATTCAATTCATCAAGAGAAATCAATTGGGCACAACCATGTTCAGTTCTCGAATTATCAAAATACTTTAATGCTCCTTTAGCTTCTGCATGCACATATAATGATAAATTAAATATATGTGTCAATTTTGTTTGTTACGAAGGAAATTGATTAGAAAAATCATGTATTTGTCAAAAACAAAAGCATGATATATATATTTATGTAATTACCTTGGATGGTCAAGTACTTCTTCGTTTTCTGATTAAGTATGAAAAATTTCAAGTAAGCACAAACAATCCAATTATTATTAGGGAAAGAATTACTTTCATCTATGGCCACATTAAGGGAAATAGCATTGCCTTTCCCTTCACAGGTCTTCTCTCCATGTGGGTATAGAATCAATTTCCTAACACCAACACACCAATTAATTATATGGGCAATATTTGGAAGAATTTTTTTTATTATATATTAAAAAAAAAAAAAAAAAGGCAACAAGTATTTGAACATACCATTTGTAACCTTCAACATCAAAAATACCGGATTCATATCTTTTCTCATGTCCATGAAGTGCATTCAACAGTAAAGAGTATGACTCTATTTTTAATGTGAAGTGAGCTGGACCAAAATCTCTTTCATCTCGTAAAATTTCTAGAAAATATTAAGAAAACAAAACCCATATATAGAATATAAAAAATTAATCCCCATGCAGTAAACAAAACCACGGGAAAAATAAATTAGTGCATTCAAAAAACTGATGGAAAAATCCATAGCAAAGTTGAAATTCTAAAGCGAAGAAAAATGAACATGCCATTTGGGTTAGGCATCGCAAAACACTACTTGAATCTGAATCCTGAAATTAACAAAAGATTAGAAAAATAAAATAATATATATATATATGAATAGAGTTAAGGAAAATTTTACCTAGTTGGCTTTTGATAGATATTAGAGGGAATCAAGTTATATGGGAAGAGAATTAGGAAAGGAACTTGATTCCTTAGGTAGGCAGTGGAATTAAATTATATTTCCATCAGTAGCTTAATTCTTAATTTGTGTGTGCCACCCACATAATTTGATTCCAAACTAATTTTTAGACCTGGCAGAATTACACCCAACCCACTAGTTCGACCCAAACCCACTCACCAAAAACAGTTATGGGTCTAGCTTTATTGGTTCGGGTCATTAATACCCAAAAATTAATTGGCTGGTACATTTATTTCGTAGTCGTCCATGTTTCCATAATTTTATTCTCTTAAAAGTAAAATTCTAATGCACGTACCAATTTACAAATATGTATCATAAATAAATAAAAAAAATTGGATTAACTATTAAATTTGTAATAGAAAGTTTTAAAAGTGATATTTTTGATGACAAGATGAGGTTTGTCTAGTGTTTACCTTCGCACCTACACTACGAGGCAACCCTGAATTTATGTAATTGTTCAAAAAAAGTGGCATTTTTTATTATAAGTTTATAACAAATCAAAATCTTGGATTGAAATCATGTCCCTTCCTTGTGTTGATCACATATCATAAATTTCCAAGATGATGCATTTACTGCCACCCAATATGGCCAGAGCCAGTCCTGACTTATTTGAGGCCCAGGGCGAAAATGTAAAAAATAGGCCCCATGTGTAGCTGACAACATGCATCCAGAGTTCTAGTAATCGGAAAAATCGGCCTATTAATTGCCAAAAAAACGGTCGTTTTGGTTGCCGTTTACAGGCCAAGACCACTATGTTCGACGTCGATAGCCGGTCCTAGAGCTTGGAGATTAGAAGAAGGAAGTAGATATGGTCTTGCCGGAACTCAATGTCGAAACCCAGAGCAAAAATGAAGGAAGAAGATGAAGAAAGACTGAGAAACCAAATCTGATAAAGAAGATGAAGAGAGAGAGAAACAAAAGAAAAATAAACGAAGAAGATGAAGAGAGATGGAGAGAGTATGTGTGTTTCGGTGTTTGTGCATTGAAAACTTGAAATGTGGAATTGTGAGGTGTAGAAAAACTGGGAGAAGTGTCAATGTGGCACAAATAATAAAACCAACAATAAAAATAAAAATAAAACAATAAATGAAAATAAAAAGTCACACTAATGATAGTGCTGAGATGTTTGGGATTTTAAAAAATAACAATATTTGGGCCCTTTTTTTTCAACACTAAACACACACACAATATAAAAAAAGGCCCCATTTTTAGCAAAAATTTTATGGGCCCTGGGCGGGCGCCCCTGGTGCCTCGCCTCAGGGCCAACTCTGAATATGGCTTTGTGGTAAGAGCGTTAGGAGGTGAACAACTTTTAACGTTTGTCGTACGATTTTGTCTTTCATCAAGTAGATCAAAAAATCGGATCAAAAGTTTTATTTTAAAAAAATAAAAAATAGAAAATATGAAGAAAAAAAATGAGAAGAAACTCACTTGCGGTTTTCTCAGGAGATCGAAATCTAAGCTAGAACGTAACAATATGTTAGGATTTGAGTTTTGTTATTTACATTAGTTGTTGCAATTTATTTATATAGGTGTTGGAGAGTATAACTTAATGGATTGGTTTTGGTTTAGTTTTTTACTAACGAATCCGGAATCCTTTCCTTGTTAGAGTAACTTTTCTGAATTTGATCAAGGAATCAAACCATTGTTGAAATAAGAGTGTGCTTTTCTACTACTCAAAGAATTTGTTTTAATATTAAAAGCTATATTGAGAATTTTTTATTTTTTTTGGCAAAACTTAATAAACGGTTTAATCTGAATCTTGAAGTTGACAAAAAGATTAGAAAAAAATATTAATTCTGTTAAAGGAAAATTGTACTGAGTTGGGTTTTGATAGGTATGCATAATTACTAACTAATACTAATTATGGGCAGATTTAATGTTTTAAAAAAGAAAATAAAGACTTTCTAGTTCTAGATTCAATGGATTTTTTTTTAACATTTCTAGATATCATAACTCATGTAATTAATACACACAATGAAAGATACATGCACAAAAAACAAAAAAACAAAAAAACAAAAACATGAACTTGATTTATAGAAGGTACAATTTCAAGTAAAATACACATAAATAGAGATGCACATTTGGGGAATGGGGATAGATATAGGTCCCCCCATTTCCCATCCCCACTTCCCATCCCCCCCTATTTCCCCATTTTCCCCTTAAAAAGGGGATGGGGACGCGGGGAATTGGGGGAAAAATGTGCATCTCTACACATGAACTTAGGGTCCATTTGGAAGAGTTTTTCAAGTAGATCTTTTAGATATATATCTCTTAGAAGTAGAGCTTTAAAATGAAAATCGTTGGTCGTTTGATTGTCAATTTAAAAAGAGCTTTTTTAATGATAGAATTACCAAAATACTCAAGCAAATATTAAATTATAGGGATATATTGGAGATTTTAGTGTTATTAAAAAAAACTCCAAAAGATTTACTTAGAAAAGCTTTAAATTTGGGCTTCTTCCGGTAGACGTAAAACAACTTTTTTAATCCTCCAAAAGCTCTATTGAGTGACATCAAACGACAAAAAAAAAAAAAAAAAAAAAAATTAAAAAAGCTCTTTTAGTCAATAGACAAGCCCTTCCAAACAGGCACTTAATTATGGATGTAGTGCTAATGTTGTATTGTGGAGAATAAATCTAAAGTATCCTCCCTCAACTCATCAATTTTTTTTTTGTTTGAAGTAAACTCAACAAAACTTGTTATTGTCTTGGCAGTTCCTAGTATATCCTAAAATATTACACATATTTTCCTAATTCATGGCGATATGAGCTTGATCTAGTAGTATACTCATCATACCTAATTCCATCATTGAGGTTGTGAGTTAAAGAGTTGTCGTGTGAAGTACTGTTATAATGAAAGAAAATATTTTGGTCGTTGAACTTTTAGATAGTTGGATAGTAGTAATTGTTGATTGCAATCAAGTAGGAAATGTTATGCATATAGGTTCCTTAAATGCAGTGATAAGTTATTTTGGAATTGTATTTAAATATAAACATACATCATAGAAAAACATTTTAATATACACTTAAAATTCATTCATAAACTTAAATTTAATAGAACACAACATATATTAGGTAAACAGATAAAGTAATTAGAGATTTGTTTTTTCCTTTATTTTTTTATATTTTAAAAAATAATTATATAAATACCAATCATACGGGGCGGGTCGGGGCATAATAGGTTAACCCATACCCGACCCGATAAAAACCGGGTCAAAAAAGTTTGACTCAAACCCCATTTTAAGTGCTCCAAACCAGTCCCGTACGGATTGGTGCCTTACCGATTTGGGGCGGGTCGGGGATTTTGCTATCCCTAGTCACACTATCCATCTAGCCACCTATAAAATTCATTGAATTTACAGGGACATATATGTAATTTGAACCCACTTTTGAATACGAGAAAAAGTAGGGAATGGGTGCGAAATTGTGGAGGTTGTGGGCATTAACCATTTAACCGTCTCTTCTTAAAAAAAAACAAAAAAAAAAAAAGAGAAACAGAGTTGAAGATAAAATACAGTGAATCAGTGACTGTTGTTTGCTTTGTTTTTTTTGTTTTTTTTTGTTTTTTTTGTTTTTTTTTGTTTTTTTTGTTTTTTTTTTTGAACAGCTAAAAAATGGTTACTTCTCTTCCTCCGTTGTTTGCTTTGTTGTTTCATTTTTTTTTACAACAATGGAAGGAAAGCGAGAGGAGATTAGAAAGGGACCATGGAAACTAGAGGAAGACGAAATTTTGATCAGTCATGTCAAGAAATATGGACTCGATCCAAAGGTCACTTACAGCGAACTGGAAAATCTTGTCGTCTCAGATGGGTCAACAAGCTTCGACCAAACTTGAAGAAGTAAGTCACAATATTACACAATTTCCCAACTGGGTTTTTCTTAATTAATTCTTTTGCCTGGAAAAAAAAAAAAAAAAAAAAGTGATTTTGTTTTGTTTGTGTTTTTGTTTCTTATAAGTGGGTGCAAATTTTCACTGGAGGAAGAGTGAGTGGTGATGTCAAGAATTTCTGGAGTAGTAGACAGAAGAGACTCCAAGTTCGTTCCTAATTTCGAAAATGTTGCTTCAGAGGTACGTAAACAAATCACAGCAATTTCAAAATTTTGATTTTCTTGCTGTTACATGATTGTTGTTGTATGCTTGATTAGGGCCAGAAGTCATCAACAGAGTCTCAATCTTGTTCACTGTCTGATTAACAACAACAACTATGATACAATTAAAATGGTGCCACTGCCTGATTTGGTGATTAATCCTAAGTTGATGGATTTTGTTACGACAACAGACCATGCTCGTGTTGAAGATTTACAAATTTCATTCCCTCAAGTAGTTCCACAACCCCAACTAGACATAACATTTTCACTGGGAAGCCAAGAGCTCTTGGCTAGATTCGAGGACCCTTATTTTTTTCGACGTGTTCAGGCCAGTGGATGTGCTCCTCCTGAGCTTGCTGCTGTTGATCAGCAGCCGTTTTTGAAGCCACCTGCGACATGTTGCGGGGATGGAAGCGAAAACCCGGATGCATTCTTAGATGACTTCTCAACTGACATGTTCGATCAAATTGAGCCACTTCTAAGTCCATCAGATTATTTTTTTTGAAAGGTCAAGTCCATCAGATTGGTGATTTTGATTACTCTTGTAAGTTGTAATATTGGATGTATATAGATTTCAACAACCAATAGAGTATAGTCTAATCATAAAACAGTGATACAACACAAGTTGAGATTTTAGTAGGCTCGACTCATCTTCTTCTTATAAGGGTCGAAATTTTTTACACCAGAGTGGCTTTCCATCAACCATGAATTTGGTCTGTTCTTCTCCATTCAATACACTTATCGGTATGGACGACACTTTGAACACGATCTTCCCAAACAATGGCAGCCTGTGGATCATTGGTTCCGGTCTATGCACATACACCCTTTCCACATACGGTCCATAATTACTGTGTAAAATTTACAATGAACAATAATAGTATTAATTAAGTCTATATAACAATAGTAGTATTAATTATTTGGTTTACAATTAACGAACATACACGTGTCTAGAGTATTAAAATCGCAATTGTTAATAATGTTATATGAATATATAAAATTCTTACTTGGTGAAAAAACTTCTGATTTGGTTTTCATTCAGAGGGAAGCCATTGGAAAACGTTAGGAACAAACCTCTTTTTTCCACAGGCGTCTGCTCGACCCAAAGATCCCACTCCTTAGCAGATGGATTCAGTCTACTTGTTATTTTAGCCAAAGGTGCAGCAGTGGCTTGACCCACTTCCGGCACTGGCTCTGGCTCGACAGGAGCCTTGGATGAGTCCATACTGTTTTGTTGTGTGTTGTGTGTGTGTGAGTGACAGAGAGAGAGGACTGTGTGTTTCACTTGTATGTGAAGAGAAATTTGACTGTGGTGTTGTGTATGTGTGAGAGAAACAGAGAATGGTTGTGTGTGTTTATAGAGTGGAAGGAATATTTGAAGAAAGAGTTGTGACGATTGAGAGATGGCTTTACAAGGAAACTACACCAAGGATAATATACCACTGTATGCACCCTTTTGCGAGGGTGCAATGGTTCCCAGTTTCGAAAATGTTGCTTCAGAGGTGTACATTGTAATCAAATCGCATCAATTTGATCATTTTAATTTTCTTATGTGTTTATAATACACGGTTTTTGTATGCATAAGTTGCTGCATTTTGATATAACAGAGACCATGCTCGTGTTGAAGAATTGATTAGCCAACCTGAGAATAATAATAATAATCAATGCACCAGTGAGTCCCAGTTACAGGAAATGACATTTTCACCGTGAAAATAAGGCACGCCAGTTGATGATGCTCCTGATCTTTGCTGCTGTTGAGCAACCGTTTTTTAAACCGGCGTGAGGATGGAAGCGAAAATCCGAATGCTTTCTTTGATGACTTCCCTTCGATCAAATTGAGCCATTTTCAAATTACAGATTGGTAATTTTTTTTTTATCACAAAGTTAACACAATCACTTGTGAAATTCTAAGTTTATGCTACAACAAATAGAGTAATAACTCGTTAATCATTAATACATCGAGAGATTCAAGAGCACGCACTCAGCCATTACGATCATATTATGTCCTATGAAAAACAAATTTGCATCACCCTGATGAATTGAAGATTTCTCTTCCTTTCTCTGGGATTGAGAGGTTACAAAGAAATATTCAACAACAATATCTGATGTTCAAATGAAAATAAAACTTTTCTTCTTTATTGGTGTACTACATTTTTTCCCATTGTGACCAATCAAAGCAGAAATGAAACTTTTACATGAATCAAAACAGTGTTCTAATTGAATCAATTGACTTGTGATCAATGAGGCTGAGAGTAAAAATGACAATATGGGTGGAAGGCAAGCTTCCAAAGATGTTTGACATGTAAGGAGTCATACATCATCAGCCACGGTGCCATTATTTATCCGTAGAGGTTGTGGGTATATAACTGACGCCACTTGGTGCAGGACTTGAAAGGATCTCGAATTCTCCAGCAGTAAAGGACCCATTTTCGAAAAGGATTGGTCTTCTTAGTTTGGTATATGCACAGTACATTACTTCAGTGACACTTACATCCTCCTTCATGAAAGCAGAAACCGCAACCCCGACTGCTTCCCCTACATTTGCATAAGAGAATTACAGATCAACAACTTGAGTTTCAAGAGAATCTATGGTTTTTCCGAGAGTGTATGAAGCAACAATAATACAGAGAGAAGACCAGAGGTGTTTGCTAATTCTTTTCGATCAAAATGTTCTCATATAAATACAGGACATGGATCGTTTCATGTGTGCTCAAGCCTCAGAATATACACCAAAGGTGTTCATCATTTTCAGATTTCAAAAGCTAGGGAGACTAAACACGTATTAAGGCGAACAACACAACAAACAAGTGTCACGAAGAAAATAACTTTTAACTCTATCATTGATGAAAGTAAGTTCATATGAAATCGTATTACTCTCTTCGATTTGCAAAAATATCCTGCTAGATTTGGTTATCAGATATACCTAATATTCAAGAAGAGTAACGAAAACAATGAAGCTTACCATGAGTGACTAGCAGCAAGTTCTCAGAAGGGTATTTATCTGCTAGAGCCTTAATAATCCGTTCATATCTAGACCTCGTACCACTCACTGTCTCTTCCCATTGTGGCATCTAGAGTTTCCGCAAGCAAAGAACACCTATGTAAGTCAAATGGTTGTGTATTTGTACACATCTACATAATAATAAAAAAATGCGAAGAAGAAAACTAATTTTCAAAGTAAATTAAAAATAAATTCGATATACCTCTTCATACACTCGTTTCACAGATTTATCAACAGTCTCAGCTGGCAACAGAGCTTCAGCCTCCGCAATATTGAAACCAAAGTCACCGTCTTTAGGTGCAATATCAAGTTTGATGGCATGCCTGTTCATCATCTCACACAATCCATACTCAACAGAAACCTACAAATATAAGAAACAATGAAAATCTTCAATTTCTTCAAGCAATTAAAAGCCAAAGCCCGAGACTGCATAAACATTCAATAATAGTATTCGTCAAGCATGTATATATCGATAATATCATCTATATGATACATCTAAATATGATATTTTTCGATAATTTCCACCAATATTTCCAAAAATTTGGACCTCCGATGTGATCAAAACCGATTAACTACTTCCTTAGTTCATCAATTATCATTCAAGAAATTACATGGCAAGTAAAAAAGGCAACAAAGAAATGGAAAAAATCCACAAAGAACAAGTTTTCGATATATGCTTGTATACATGTAAAAATATATGTTAGTGGTCTGACCTTGACTCTGGATGCATCGATCGAAATGACGTCTTTGGACGACATGGCGTTAGGGTCTTCGTCGACGGCGCAGAGAGCGTAGACAACCTCGGATGCGGTCTGGATGCAGCGGAGAAACGGAGATACGAAGACGCGATGGATCGGGAACCCGAGTTGAGTCCGTAGTTTCCGACCCGTAGAAAATGCCCGGATCAAACCATCATTCACTAGGTGCGGGTCCCACGGTCTCGCGGCCGACGACACCCACATCGGCTCGAAGTTGTCGGCGCGGTCACCGTGTCGCATCACGACGACGTTTTGGTGAGATTTCGTTGACTCCATATTTTCTTTTTCTGGTTTGAATAATTTATTCGACAATGTGATTTGTTGAATCTGGGCAAAAGAAGACATTTTTGAGTGGTTTTGGTAGTTCGTACCTTTTTTAGTTGGGATATTTTTTGTTTTTTATTTTTGTTACGTGTACACGCACTCAAAGTTTAAGCTGTTTCATTGTCAAAAAAAAAAAAAAAAAGTTTAAGCTGTTTCGAAGAAGCCGCTTTGTCCAGAAGCACTTCTGTGTGCCTTTTATTCAAGAAAGCCCAACAAAAATAAAACTGGGCTGCAAAAGCTTCTATAGGCCAGGGCCTTATTTGCCATGTTAATAAAATTAAGGGCAAATTACACAAACTTACCCTGATTATATGCATTATTGTACTAGAATGTAGAATGTGTTTTTAAATAAATTAAAAAAACAAATTTGTACAATCAAACCTCCCAACATAATTTTTTATTATTTGTATGCTCATTTCTTGTTACGAACAACTAATTCCTTTGTGATTTTTTATTTTAAAAATCTATCATAAAATTAGGTAAAGGGTCTGTCGGAACCTAGCGAGATTAACCACTACAAGTATGGTCAAGAATACAACTCCTACTATAAAGGAGGTCTCTCTCCTCAAACTTTGCGATTTAATGGGTAAAAAAATAAGACTCAGACCCTAATCAAAGAAATGACGTGGGAAGTGTCGTGTTTGTCCAACTGTTCCTTTGCAACCAAAGACAGTTTATCAAATAAATAAGTAACCTTTTTATGAAGAAATTATATATATTATTAGATTTAGAGATTAGAGAGAGAGATGAATTATAAAATAACTTTTAAATTTGACTTTTATTTAACAATCAATAGAGTACATAGTCAAATCATAATAAGATAAAATGGGGTGGGAGAGGTCAAATACCCAATAACATTGCCCAAAAACAAAAGACAATACAACACAAATTGAGATTAGCTGTTGCTGTTGCTGGTCCCAGCCGCATGATTTATCCTAATCCTCCTATTAGCATTAGGGTCGTATTTCTTACAACACAACTGCTTCCCATTGATCGTGAAATTTGTCTCCTCTTTTCCTTTCAATACTTCTAACGGAATGGAGAACTTCGTGAACACAATTTTCTCAAACAACGGCAGCCCTGGCACCGCCCCCCCTCCTCGATGCCTTCCGGTGCACGTACACACTATCAACGTGCGGTCCATACTCTTTGCATTAAAAAATATCAATCGACATCATTAATTTATCTACAAAACATTTTAGTAATTTAATTACGAAATATAGATCTCATTCGATTAAGTAATTAATTGATTTACAGATTAATAAACAGACACTATGTCCATATAGCATAACAATTTGCAATTAAGTGTTACAAATGTTAAACGTATAAATTAAATTCTCACTCAGTGAAAAATTTTCTTATTTGGCTCCCTGTTGGAGCCCCTTCATGTGGAAACGTTAAGAACAAACTTCTTTTTTCCACAGGCGCATGCTCAATGATATGTACTACATATGTTTTTGGTAATCAATGAAATCTAAAAAAAAATATGAAAAAAAATAACTATATATCATTATTATGTTATATATTATATGTTTTAAGTACACATTAGAAAACAAACAAAAAACAGGGGGCAGGGGGGGGGATTTGCTATACCAACTTAAAATTTGACTTAAATGATGGAAAAAGAAAAGAAAATAAAGGAACTAATGGTACATGATAAGTCTAGAAACCGAACAAATCAATTATATGCTGGAAAAACCGAATAGAATCTAACATGGTCGGTTCGATTTTGTTCAGATCGATTTTGGCCCATATATTGATTTCAAAAATTTTGTAAATAATTCATTTAGGCCCGCATAAAATTTATATTTTACAAAATATTTTATAAAAAAAAAAAAAAAAAAAGAAGCAAAAACATCTATTGTTCAAATTAATCTAATGAAACACATGGTGAAAATTTTGATTTGTGAAGAGAAACTAGATATATCATATATCACAGTTCCCGTGAGCCGAAAAAGTTTGAAATTAATTAAAAAAATAAATAAATTGTTTATCAACTGTAAGTCTGTAACTGAGAGAAACTATTTTCACACTAATTTGAAAAGGTAAACATTTACCAATCATGTGTTGGTGTGAGTGGTTCGGCGCTCTCATCCCTTAAGCAAGGTCGTGGGTTCAACTCCTATTGTGAACGGAGCTACACATATTGGGAGCACTTTACCCCTTAGTGGGCCGACCCGGTGCGAGTCCGGATTAGTCGGGGTGTGGTCTGGGCTGATTGCACCGTATAGTGGATCCGCCCCACCCGGAAACCGGATAGTGTAAAACAAAAAAAAAAAACAAAACAAAAAAAGGTAAACATTTCAACAATAAAAATCTTGTTCCTTTCCAAAATCCAATTGAATGTACAATAAAAATAAAATAAATAACAAAACCAAAAATTCAATTGCATGTACAATCACAAGAAAAACAAACACCCAATATTCAATTGCATATAAAATAAAAAGAAAATAAAATAAATAGGGTGACGGATAGAAGTTGTGGTAGTGCAAATCTATCAGTGATCGGAGAAATCAACGATAGACCGGAGTTGCAGAGAAGGGAGATGTGTCGGCTGTGGAAGACGAGAGATGGATCGAAAAGGAAAGATGGATCTAGAAAGAAAAAAAAAACGAGAATTTAGCCGGAGCAAGAGAAACAGAGAGCGGCCAGGATGAAAAAAAGAAAAAGAGGGTATTTTCATCTTTCAACCTAGCAAAATCAAATTAACATCAAAAGTATAAGAGTGGTGCTATTGACACACCCCCTACTAATCTATTTATGCCCCATTTTTAAAATTATTTAGTTTTTTAATTTTTCCTTTATCAAAATTACTAAAGAGACATAAAATTTAAGGAAAAAAATATTTTATAGAGTAAATCTAATAAAACCCCACATTCCTTTTCAAAAAAAAAAAAAAAAAACAAAAACTGATGTGAAAACAAATCAAAAAAATCAAAGTTACCACAATTCAGTGACTTGAAGACTCAAATCATTAATTTCAAAATGTTCTTTAAGAAAACAAAATGTCCATATCCAGAAGGAAAAAAAAAAGGCCAAAGCAAAGGAGCAAACAGTTGAAAACAAATCAAACTACATGTATCATTTTTAGAGTAAATTCTATAAAAGAAAACACGTTTAAATACTCAAAATCATTTTTTTTAAAACATATAAGAGACAAAACCCAAGTCCAGTAGCAGATTCAGAAGAACAAACCATTAAAAACCAAATTTTTGGACACTGAAATCACAGTTTTTAAAACAATCAAAGTGAAGCAAAACAACATGAAACCAGAGTTGTGACACCAGATGAGGAGCTGTGGGCCCCGGCTTGTTGTTGGTCGTGATTGTTTTTGTGTTCGTCTCCGAAGATTTCCACATCTTATTCAAAGAAATCCATGTGTTGTTGACTGATTAAAAGTTAGGAATTTTTTTAGGGTTTAAAACTCAAGAATTTTTTTTTTCAAGAAACCGATTAAAAGAACGTTGGTTTTTTTTTTGAAAAAAGAATGTGGGGTTTATTAGATTTACTCTATAAAATATTTTTTTTCTTAAATTGTATGTCTCTTTTAGTAATTTTGATAAAGGAAAAATAAAATGAGTAATTGGCACAAATACCCCCTCGAGTGTATGTAAATTTGCATGTTGCCCCCTAAACTTTTTTTTTAGGCATTAAACCCCTTGAACTATCGCTTATTGGCAGAACAAGAGTAAAAATGCCCCCTCAGGAGGGAAAAAACCAAAGGATTGCCAATAAGCGATAGTTCAGGGGGTTTAATGCCTAAAAAAAAAGTTTAGGGGGCAACATGCAAATTCACATACACTCGAGGGGAGATTTGTGCCAATTACTCAAATAAAAAAACTAAATAATTTTTTTTTTAAAAAGGCATAAATAGATCAGTAGGGAGTGTGCCAATAGAACCACTCAAAGTATAAAAAAAGAGAAACATGATAAACAGGTGCCTCTGGCACTCTGATAGTCTGATGAGTCCAAAGTGTCGAAACAAATTTGCATGTAATTTCTCATATGATATGCCTCAATTTTTGTAATTTGAACGATCCGTACGTGTGTCGGATAAAACGAAAGACTAATAATAACCTTTTTTTTTTATTTATTTACAACAACTGTCGGTACCGGCGAGATTGGGCTCTACTAGCACAGCCCGGACTGTAGCTCCCACAAGCGGAGAGAGAGCACCCCACAATTGGTGGGACAACACCCACCCTTGGGATTAATGGCCAAGGGGGACAAATAATATATATATATATATACCGGATGTTGAACCGTAGTGGTGGAGACTCCCAAGGGAGGGTCCAACCGCATTGGCAAGAGGCCCAAGTGTGTGACTAATAATAACCTTATACCACAACTTTACGCTTGAATTGGAAGCTAAATCTGGGATGTTATTTGATTTTTCTTTTATATATATATGCATTTTTAGATATAATTCCAATAACATACCATCTATTTCATGGATTACGTACCATTTATTTCATGAAATACATGGTATGTTGTTGGAATATTTAAATCTGTAATATAATGCATCTATAAAAATAAATGGTAATATATTTTTTTTTAAAGAAGAAATTTTAATTATTAATCATCGAACAACATCTAAGTTGTAGCTTCCAATTCAAGTGTAAATTTATTATGATACTGAATTCGCAATGAAATAAATGTGTTATATGGTCAAATTTTATCAAATATATTACCTTAAAAAGAAAATGAAAACGAAGATCGGTAAAGAAAACCTAACTTTTGTGTGAGAGGAGTGCTAGAATCACTCTCTCAACCCACTTGACACTTGTCCATTATTTACTTTTTTGAAATAAATTTTAGAGCCATCATTAATGAATTGTTTTTACATATTATTTACAATTCAAACCATCATATATTCCCAAATTGCCCTTTTTTTTTACACCTAATTGTCATAGTCCTTTTCTTCAATATTAATATTATTATTATTATTTTATATACCTCTTTTTTATTTTCTAAAATATCATAACAAACCTAGTTTATACTTGAAAAATTATCGTTTTTGTCTATATTATCATAAGTTCATCATATTTGATAAAGTGGTTATTTTTACGTAATTTGAAAAATATAGTTAAAAAAAATTCATTAATAGTATCAAAACTCAAATATACTAAAAAACGCAAGATGCCAATGTTTATTGTATTTTAATAACTTAAATATAGTTAATAATATATTTGCTATTTTTTTTAAATAAATATAAAATAAATTTAATAAATATTATTCAACCCATTTTACCTTTGAAGATTTTTGCTCACATATTTGGAAATGAAAATTTGGTGTAAAAAAAAAGGGTAATTTGGGAAGATGTGGATGATTTGAACTTTAAATAACATACAAAAATAACTTATTAATGATAGCTCTAAAATTTATTTATAAAAAGTCAAGATATGACAAGTGTCAAAAGGAGAAGAGATAATGGGTTGGGAGAGTGAGTTGAGAGAGTGTGTCTAGCACTCCTCTTTGTCTGATTAATGATATGTACTGATTGATGATTGGATACATGTGGTGAGTGAGATAAATCATCATTAATATGTATGAGTAATACTAGATATCATAACTTAAATGGATATTATTATTTTCCACCATCACTTATAAGGTATTGGTTATTTTCCACCTTCTAGTTTGAGTAATGGCTAAAATCCACCCTCTAATTTCAGTTAATAGTTAAAATACACCCTACCGTTACTGTTCCGTTAAAATGTTTAATTTTCTGTTAGGTCAGGAAGGGTATAATGGTAAGTGCACATGGAAAAGTTAAAACAAATTTAAAAAATGAATTAAACAAATCATTTAATATAAAACTAAATAAGAAAATTAAAATAACAATAATAAATAAATATTTAAATAAACTTATAAAAAAAAACTATCACTTTCTCTCTCCTCTCTCCTCAACTGCTCAACACTATTCCTCTCACGTTTCTCTCCTCTCTCGATCTCATCTCCAGCTCTCCACTCTTATCTCTTTTTTATTTTTTATTTTTTTTTATTTTTTTTTATTTTACAAATCTCCAACTTTATCTCAAACTCTCATCCTCATCTCCATCTCAATCTCAATCTCTCTCACCCTCACTCATTCTCTTCTAAATATCTCTCGATTTCTCAGGATTTCTCACTCTCAGGTGGGTTTTTTCAATTCTTTTTTTTAAATGATTTTCTTGGTTTCTAATTGATTTTGGGAGGGTCCGATTTTCGGGGTTTCCAATTGATGGTGATGATTTGTTCTGAATTTTTTTTTTTTTTTTTTTTTTTTTGTGATTTTTTAGGTTTCGATTTTGATTGATGGTTCCATGATTAAAAAAAATTCCTCTTAAATATAAAGGGTAAAATGGTGATGAGGATTTTGGCATTTGGGGGCTCAGTTTGTGTTTATGGTTGTTGAAATCGGTTTTTTTTTTTTTTTGAGAAGATTTTTGTTTGTGTTTGTGGGTGTTGAAATCGGTTTGGTTGGAGAATAGATGATGTTTATCTCCTTTTTTTTTTTTTTTTTAATTTTGTTAAAAGATACGGATTTGGAGAAGATGATGCTTATCTCTTTTTTTCAATTTTGTTTTTGATAGATCCTTTTTCGGATTTGTTGGAGATCCCATCTAGATCTCTATTTTTTCTGAAATATATATATATATATATTTTCTTTTTCTGGGTTTGGAATAACGAGCATTTTTTTATAATTTTTTTTTCTTGTATGGGTTTATGATGATGATGAACTGGGTTTGGATTTTTGAGGTTTGGTGTTGATCTTCGATTTGGTTGAGGTTGGATGATCCAGAATCTTTTTTAATTTTTTTTTTCTGGGTTGAATGTTGATATTTTGTCTGGGTTTGGACGAGGTTTGGACGATGATGGTGATGAAGATGATTTAAAAAAAAAAAAATTGAAAATTGAAAAAGAGAGGGTGCAAGGGCAACAACATCATTTTACATTATGAAGAACATTTTTCCATCCAAAACTAACGGCAGGGTGGAAAATGGCCAATACCGAAACTAGAGGGTGTAAAATGACCAATACCTCATAACTCAGGGTGGAAAATAATAATATCCCTAACTAAAATCACAACTATTCCAACACAACACAATACATGTGGCACATGAGGTGTCAATTGGTGAGTAGATACATAGATAGGTGAGATAAATCATTATTAATGTGTATCCATTTACCAACTGACACCTCATATGCCACATGTATTGTGTTGGAATAGTTGTGATTTTAGTTGTGATATTTAGCATTAGTCAATATGTATACACTCATTCATTGACACCTCATGAGTTGAGATAAAAAGTGTAATATAAAGTGGGATGTCTAGAATTACTAAAAAAATAATTATGCTATCATATGTGTTTTAAGTACATATTAGAAAACAAAACAAAAACGTTAACAACTAGCTAGGGGTGGGCATTTCGGGTTAGGGTCGATTTTTGGTCCAAACCGAACCAACCCGACAAATGAAAACCAAACATATCAAATTAAGCTGGAAAAATCGAATAGAACCGAATATGGTCAGTTTGGTTATATTAGGGTCGGTTTTTTCGATTTTAGGCCATATACTAAATTTTGTAAGTCCATTTAATTTAAGTTTATTTTACTGAGTTATAGGTTCATTTAAGTCCATATAAATTGGGTTTAGCTACAATATATGAACTATATTGTGAACGGACAGTTATATGAGATAGTTAGTTTATTCTTGTTTTTATTTTGTTTAATTTTCAAATCTTTAAAGTTTATATACCATTATATTGAAATCTAAAGACTAGAAACCCATTAACTATACATATATGTATAGTAGCTAAACCCATATAAATTTATATTTTACAAAATATAAATTAAAAACCCTTAAATTATAAATTCATATTAAAAAATAAAGAAGCAAAAACATCTATCGTTCAAATTAATCTAATGAAACATAGGGTAATTAAAAATTTTTGATTTGTGAAGAGAAACTAGATATATATCACAGTGTTCCAGTGAGATGAAAAGGTTTGAAATTATTAAAGAAAAAAACTTACAAAACAAAACCAAATATTCAATATATTGCATGTACAATCACAAGAAAAACAAACACCCAATATTCAATTACATGTAAAATAAAAAGGAAATAAAATAAATAGGGTGGTGAATAGAAGTTGTGGTGGCCTGGTGCAAATCTATCTGTGATTGGAGAAATCAACAATGGATGAATGGATCGGCGTTGGAGAGAAGGGAGACCGGAGACGTGTCGGTTATGGAAGATGAGAGATGGATCGAGAAAAAATAAATAAATAAATAAGAAAAAACGAAGACAGAGCAAGAGAAACAGATAGTGGCCAATAGAATAAGAGAGAGAAACAGAAGTGGGTTAGGTTTGAGAGCCACTGTGAGGAAAATGTGAGGAAAAAGAGAGAAAGAGAAGGTTAGATTTTTTATATTTTATTTTATTTTTGAAGTAGAGAAGGTTAGATTTTGTAGGAGAACAAAATGTATATATACTTTGGTTCTCATTTCAGTTCCGAGTCTGGATACCCAAAACTGAATCTAAATCGAATTTTTTCGATTTTCTTATTCGAAAACCGAACAAGAACCGACCCCATGCATAGAGCAACCGACCCGAACATGCAAAATGTAGTTCAAGTCAGGATGTTTCGGGGCTGTTTATGTTTTAGTGCCTAGTTGCCCACCCCTAAATTGACAACTTTTGGATTGTATGAAACTTTTAAAATCATTACTTATCATTTCATAACACATAAATAGTACGTCAAAAAAAAAAAAAAAACACATAAATAGTAGTGGATTTATTTTTCGAAAGTTTCATTAATGTGCATATATATGTTTAGCACCCGTGTGAAGAAGGATCTATTAAGAAAATTGATCGTTTAATAAATCAATAATGCTAAACATCCCACCTAAAATCCCACTTTTTTCATCCCAACACATGTGGCATGTGAGGTGTCAAATGGTGAGTGAATATACATTAATGATGATTTATTTCACCTACCTCATGTATCCACTCACCATTTGACACCTTACATGCCACATGTGTTGAGATGAAAAATGTGGGATTTTGAGTGAGATGTGTAGCATTATTATTAATAAATATAGTTATTTTAGTCTTTCGTGGTATTTTCTGACACATGTTGAAATGACAAATGGAGGCATGGGAGTTTACAGTGGTGGCACGGTTCCGGTCCGGTTCCGGTTCCGGTTCGGAACCGGCGGTTCCGGTTCCAAGGTTTAGTGGAACCGGAACCGGAACCGGTTTGAACCGGTTCCGGTTCTACAGGAACCGGCGGTTTTGAACCGGATTTTTTTTTTTTTTTTTTTTTTTATTTAACAAACAAAAAAAAAAAAATTCTAAGTTCTAACTTGTAACTTATAAGTTGTAGATTGTAATTGAATAAAATAAAATATATAAATGACAAATTACAAAATAAAATTCATTGGGTTCATAAGTTCATTGGATGTTGGAAGTTAGATCATCGTCATCCGAGTATCCAACCGAAAATAAAATAAACAAATGACAAATTACAAAATTAAATTAAAATAAAAGTAAACAAAATTACAATTTACATTTCATTAGGTATTTGGAAATTGAGTCACCCGAATTTCAAAAATAACATAAAATAAATAAATGACAAATTACAAAATTAAATTAAAATAAAATAAAACTAAAAAAAATGTAAAGTTATTAGCCTTGCACTTAATTTTTACCACAATTAAGTTGCCTACGTATCCTCTTAGGGGGGTTTAGAGGAATCAAAGGCCACGTAGTTCTCATACCTTTTATTACAGATTTACAGATTTACGGTTCCGGTGCTTAGCTTACTCCAGAGCCTTCGCCCGCTTCGGGTTCGTCGCTGTTAAAGAAATCATATGTCGGTTCTTGTTGGATTTCTTGTTGTCTGTATTCCGCTTTCGTCCAGTCGTCAACACAAACCTGTATCTGTAGTGCTTTTGGAGTCAAGCACGAACGTTTTTCATCCAAAATATTGCCCCCGGCGCTGAACTCTTGTTCCACCGCCACAGTAGAAACCGGTGTTGAAAAAATATTTTTGGCTATCATAGCCAAAATTGGATAGTACTTCGTAGCATCATTCCAATATTTTAAGAGGTCAAATTCTTCAGGAAAATCACAAGAAGAAGCTAGATAAAATTCAAACTCGGCATGCGAATCGGAGCTTGATGAAGAACATCTTGGTTTTTATTTTTTTTTGAGAACATACTATACCCTAAATTCATAAATCCAGAGGAGGAGGAGGAGGATGGAGGCTGAGATGCAGTTTTTGTTCGTGCAACGTACATCTACGTTCGGAGTACCGAATCCATAAAATGTAACATATTCATCATATAAATCATACAATAATTTTTTAACTCTACCACAACATGCTTCAATATCATATTCAATATTTAAACCTTCTTTGCCATAATAACCATCTAGATAATAAGACAAAGATTGTAATTTGTGTCGTGGATCAAAAACCATACCAATCAAATAAATATTTGGAAATTCCGTATAATAATTTAACCATTTTTGCTTCATAGAACTAACGGCTTCCTTTATTGCTTGGTCAGATTCACAATAAAAAAATGCACCAGCAATATTAATACTCTCAATAACAAATAAATGTGTTGTAGGAAAATAAATTTTAGAAAAATTTTGTGTAGCATTATAAAAAACTCTTAACAAATTGAAAACATTGTAACAAGCATCCCAATGAGATTCAAAAAGTTGAATGTTAGGAACATGAAATTGAATAAAAGAAACTAATAAATCTCTATACTTATAACTTTGAGCAAGCAATTTATAAGTAGAATTCCAACGTGTTGGAACATCACGAGCAAATTTAATGGCACGTCTACCATTTTGTTTACAATATCTTGCCCATGCTTTCATTGTAGAAGGATTTCTCCATAAAAACATTAGGGCTTTTTTAATAGGTTCAATAAAACATTGAAGAGTTTCTAATCCTTTTTGAACACATATATTTAAAACATGGCATGCACATCTTTGATGAAAAAATGTACCACCAAGAAAGGGTTTGCATAAATCAATTAAAAGTGGAATAGCAGCGGTATTGGCAGAAGCATTATCAAAACCAATTGCAAAAATTTTGTTTTCAATACTATACTCTGAAAAAATAATTCTAAGCTGTCTAAAAATATTTTGAGCATTGTGTGAATCATCAAAAACTCTAAAAGCAAGAATTCTTTTTTGGATTGTCCATGCATTATCCATAAAATGGCAAGTGACACCCAAGTATGAATGCGTTTGCCAATGGTCAGTCCATATGTCGGCACATACGGTAACACGACCATTATATTTTTCAAAAAAAATTTCTAACTTTTTTTTGTCTCTCACATAAATCTTTTCAAGTGTTTGTGTGAGCGTGGATCTAGGGACACGGCATGCAGCAGGGTTTAATGCTCGTCGACAATAGTTAATAAAGCCAACCCTCTCACCAAAACTGAATGATAAATGTTCTACTGCTACCATCCTAGCTAATTCTTCTCTATTTTGTTCATCACTATAACGAAATAATTGTTGGTTAGGAGTAGCGTACCTGGGAATTTGTGTTTGTGACCTCATTCTGACCACTGCGTCTGGATGTTTGACTTCAATATGCTTCCAATAAGTGCCATATCCTCCGGATTTGCTCCATTTATATACTTTGTTGCAGTAATTGCAAGCTGCTGTAAAGCTTCCATCTTCATTCCTAATTTTCTTCATATGTTTGACGAAGAGATCAGATTTGTTCTGCTTCTGTATCAGATCTGTTCTGCTTCTGTATCAGATCTTCCTCCGTTTCTAGATCCACTTCCGGTGTATCAAAACCAAAATCCGGAGGTGTATCAATATCAGGCATATTTTCTGACTGGCTTGTCAAATTGTTGGGGGTGGTTTCATTGGGATCGGGTTCATAAATTGTAAAAGGGGGATCAGGAATATTTAGGCCTAGGTCTTCAGCATAGGTCCGACGTTGCAGATATTCATGATAGGTGGGGTTGTTATGATCGAGATTATTGATCATAGGACCCTTACCTTTTATTGAAATTGAACGCCTAGGACCGTCACAGCCGTGACCCCTTCCATTTCCACCACTTCCACTTGCCATTTAAAAATAAATTTGGGAGAGAATAGGAAACTTAGAACTTAGAAGAATAATTGCTAATTGGAAATTAAATAAATTGGAAATAAGATAAATTGCAAATAAAATAAATTGGAAATAAAATTAATTGAAAATAAAATAAATTACAAATAAAATAAATTGGATATAAAATTAATTGAAAATAAAATATATTGGAATTTGGAAATAAAATAAATTGCAAATAAAATTAATTGGATATAAAATTAATTGAAAATAAAATATATTGGGAATAAAATAAATTGCAAATAAAATAAATTGGAAATTGGAAATAAAATTAATTTCAAACAAAATAATTAAAAAATGAAATAAATATTAAAAACCTTGGAAACTTGGAGATTGAGAGACTTATCACTTGAGAGTTGAGAGTTGAGAGTTGAGAGAGTGTTGGAGAGAAATTAGAGAGAATTGAGAAGAAATTGGTGTGAGGAAAAATGAAAAGGGGGGGGGTATTTATAGAAAAGAGGGGGGGGTGGTATTTATAGAAAAGGAAAAAAAAAAGGGGTAGCCGTTGGACCCCAACGGCCTGCTGACGTCAGCAGACCGTTGGGCCTAACGGTCGGCTGACGTCAGCCGACCGTTGGGCTCCAACGGCAGCCCAACAAAAAAAAAAAAAAAAAAAAAAAAAAAAAAATTTAATTCGTCGAACCGCCGGTTCAAACCGGAACCGGGACCGCCGGTTCGAACCGGCGGTTCGACCAAACTCTTGAACCGGAACCGGTCTCTGCCGGTTCAGGTTTCGGTTCCGGTTTTGGTTTTTCCGGTTCCGGTTCCGGTTCCGGTTCCGGCCGGTTCCGGCGGTTCCAACCGGAACCGTGCCAGGTCTAGTTTACATGCAAAACACATATTGAGTACTACCAAATTATATTCAATTTTTTTTTTTTTTTTTTTTCTCCAATCATTGCACCCCGCGCAAAAGGGCGCGCGCATACAGTGGTTATATCTTCCTCGGTGTACGTAGTTTCCATGTAAAGCCATCTCTCAATTGTCACAACTCTTTCTTCAATTTTTTCTTCCACTGTATAAACACCAAACCCTTCTCTGTTTCTCGCACACATATACGGCAGTAACACACTGTCAAATTCCTGACGTTTTCCAAACATGGACGCCCACTAACCTAGAGCCCAATCAGGAATTCTTTAACCAAGTAAGAATTGTTGATCTTGTAATTTATAATTGAACAGCAATTTTTATAGAAAAAGCATGCAAGGGGAAATTAACCTCACAGCCAAGCAAACAAGAAGACAAAGCTAACGGAGAAAACCAACTCCAAAGCAAACACAAGAGTCTAACACCCAGAACCCCACCCAAAAGACAGAGCAAAACACAAAACAGAGGCTCCAACAACAAAGAGAGCAGACCAAAAAAAACAACCATAAAACAACATCAGTTTTGACCCCCTCAAAGAAAACACCAGGTATGATAGAAGCCATCTTTACGAGCAAGCAGCCCGACGAAAACAAGACCTCAAAACACAACCAAAAAACACCAGCTATCAAGAGAAACGAGAATGAGACCCACCAACAAGCTTCAACTTCCTCTTCAATTCAGACATGATATCAGCCATCTTCACACTCTTTCCTTTGAAATCAAAACCTAAATTCACTCCGGTCTCAATAATCTTAGAAATTCCCTCCTCAAGATTCCATGACACCTTAAAATTAACGTTGGAATACCTCGTCTTCATAACATGCCTCTTAACCGACACACACGAATTCCGCACTTTCCATTTCTTCAAAACAGTATGGAGAGTGACATTATTTTCGCCAGCCTTGACTCCCCCTTTCACAGAAATTCCCCACTCCTTCACACCTCTACACTTCGTCTCATTTCCCAGCCAGCTTCCCTTTCTAGAGCTGTTATACTCCTCCCCAACTCCTCATTAAAATTCAAAAAACCATGATAATGAGCTGCCTTCCCTTTCGGAAGCCCATATCTTTTTGGACCAACATAGCCTTCTCTAACAGCACACCCTCCCTTGAACCCTCACACCAAGTATCGTTAGATTTGAAAAAGCCTCCAAACTGAGCCTTCCTTCCATCGAAACACAGCCTAGCATTAAGATTTTGAAAAGCATTGTCCTTGTCTAGGTTGCATTTATCAAGATTCTCTCCAACCACCTTATCTCCAGTGACCTCAAAATGGTTAAAGTTGACTGACAAGCCCCTCTTCATGTCACTGTCTTTGCCCAAACTTTTCTTTATCTGGTGATCAATGCCTATCACCATTGTCTTTCCCGCAAACTCCTTCTGGCCACTGTCATTTCTTCTTCCCAAGGCCTTATTTCCTTGATCCACAATATGTATATCAGTATATGCAATTCACAATTGCAATTGTTATACTCTGGATATGTACGTATCTGTTTATTAATCATAAAACAAATGATTACTTAATTGAATGAGATCTATATTTCGTGGATGTGTCTGTTTATTAATCGTAAACTGATTAATCACTTCATTACAATTTTTATCTATAGGCCGTCATTGTTTGGGAAGATATCGTGTTAAAAGCATTGTACATACCATTTGAGATATTGAACGGATATCAACAAACCATTCAAATACGTATTTTTTTTTTTTTTTTAAGTAATTAATTGAAAAGGAGTCTTTTATTACTCAAAAAAAGAAAAAGAAAAAAAAAAGGAGTCTTTTATCTGAAATATGTAAACACTGGATCTACAATTTAATAGTTTTTGGTTGAATGAATGAATCTATTGGAGAGGAATAATTTAAGCATCGGAGGACTTGGTCAGTTTAAGTCAAAAAAATAATTAGGTTTAAAAGTTCATTTGTGGAAACTAGTTGTGAACTTCTATATATTTCAGTATTTCACGATTTAAATATCACATTTGTCTATTAATTAAATTACAAAAGTGTGAGGAGACTTCTATCCAATATCCATAGTAAAAGTTGCATTTAAAATTACTTAAAATTTACTAATTCATTACATAATTATTGATTAAATAAAACACTTAAATTTTGTCATTGTTCTAATTTCCGGCTGTCTGGTTCTTCCACTCATGTGCCAACTTCAAAAGTGCTTTTCTAGAAGCTCCATCTTCCATGAGAGCTTTTGAAGCTGCATCCTTCAAGATCTCTCTCATACGCTTTCGAACTTTCTTCCCTTCTTCTCCTTCCATCAATTCTTTAACAACTATCGCAATCTCCTCTCGAATCACCAATCCATCATCTTCCTTGTGTACTTTTGGTCTCAAAGCCACTTTAACATCCTCATTCAACATCACAGCATTCATTTTTTGCTCTGCATAGAGCGGCCAAGCAATCATTGGTACACCATAGACGACACTCTCGAGGATTGAATTCCAACCGCAGTGTGTCAGGAACCCTCCGGTCGAGCCATGGCCGAGAACTTCAATTTGCGGCGCCCATGAAGATATCACTAAACCTCTCTGCTTGGTCCTTTCCAAAAATCCCTCTGGCAAGAAACCAAAAGGGTCTTTTACGCTTTGGACTTCGAAAAACGCTGCATTGGCAGATTCATCATTTGGACTTCTCACCACCCATATGAATCTTTGTTGGCTCATCTCCAAACCAAACGCTAGCTCAATGAGTTGATCATGAGACAGAGTCCCTCCACTACCAAACGAGACATATAGAACCGAGCCACTCGGTTGATTATCCAACCATGTCAAACAATCAGACCCGGGACCATGATCTGCGTTAGAGAAACCCACATGTGAAGCCAAAACATAGCATGAATGAGTATGAATCCCAAATTTAAAACATAAAATTGAAGGGAATGGTATAATATATGAACGGATGTCACGGCCAAATAGACTACTAAGACTATGATTCTAGGGTTGTAAGGCAACGGCGGAGACGGAAATACAAAAATAAAAAAGTTTGGGGGACCAAAATGAAAACAATTTAAAATATAAAGATAATTTCATAATTTTATAACATTTAAAAAAAAAAAAAAAATTGGGGTGGGGCGGGTGGGGCAGGCGGGGCAGGCATACAGGATAACTTCCCGTAAACACATAAAAACAAAGAGTGACGATATTTGCACCCCTTAAAAACCGTATGTACACCCCAAATTACTATGTTTTTAAAAATCCAATAATACCCTTGAGAAAAATTACTATGAGGACTAATTGTTTGTTGAGTAATGCTACGTTGCCCAAATTTGGTGCTCAAATCTGGTGCCCAAATAATGTGGCAACACTCTCATCCATTCATTTAAAGCAAGCAAATATAATACAATCTAAATGAATGGACGAGAGTGTTGCCACGTCATTTGGGCACCAGATTTGGACACCAAATTTGGGCAAAGTAGCATTACTCTTGTTTGTTAGTACACCCACCAATAATTATTAATTAGTTTCCTATTTTAATCTTTTGTAAATTTTTTTCTTCCTATTAATGGTTTGATATTAATATATATCATAAAAACTCTTTCCATTTTAGTAAACCCTAGATTCTCTTTTAAATATATTTTCAATCTTTTTAAGGAAATACAAATTGATTGCTAAGTATGGAAAATAAATCAAAATCATGAGATAAATTTGGTTGTGAAAAAGTAAAGTTTTAAATTAATTTTTATTAGAAGAACAAAATCATTATGTATATAAACAGACTTTTAAATTAACTATATTATCTATATTTTTTTATTTTTTCAAACACACTTTAGACTTTTTATTTATTTGTCAAATTTATATGTTTTTTCTTGTAAAAATATATATATATATTAGATGTTCTTCAATTTCATTAAACACCTCTTTTTTTTCTTTTTTTTTTTAAATATCATTTAATACCTATCTACTTTCACATCACTTAGGACATGACACCAAATATTGCATCCCTATAACTCTCTCAAATAGAAAGTGGTTCTCCAATAAATAAATAAAATCTTAAAATAGATTTTTAAGGAAAATAGAGTTTGATTTTGAAAAAACCAAGAAGAGAAAAAAAGTAGGGAAAAGAAAGAATAGTAAGAGAATTAAAGGTAACAACAAAATTAGAAATAATAATAAAGTTGATTAAATAACATAATAAAAGTCATAGGTGGTGTGTACTTGTAAAAATACAATACAATATAATTAAAGAAATGGCATTTTTGGCATTAAGTGGGGTTTATTTACAAATTATAGATTTTTAAAAAAATTTAATGGGTGTGTTTACGAAAGAGGTGTAGATACAGTTTTTGAGGGGTGATATTATTGCCACTCAAAAACAAAGTATGGAAATTTAACAATGTGTACCACTTGATCCAGCCCGTATCAGCGGTCCGATTGGGTAAATGGGTGGTCGTACTTCACCGGAATATTCTTCTTCTTCTTCCATCAAGGCTTTCAACGCTCCGGCTTCAATGTCAATAAAGGTATTCAATATGATACCTTTAGCCAAACCAAACCGTCTCATGATATTGAGAAACAGTTTGCATGTGTCACTCTTTCGGTCTTGAAATGGCTCTCCGATATCTCTTCCATGAACCGGCACGCATCCGGGGATTTTCACCAGTTCAGGCAAGTCTCTGTACTCGCAAGAAACCATCCGATCAAGCTTTGGCAAATAAAAGCCTGTAGACAAAGCCATTGCGTTGGATGTGAAGAATAGATATGAAGACAAATCGAATTCATTAGCAACATCAAACGCTGCAGTGCCGAAAAAGTCGACAAGAAAAGCAACCACACGATTATTAGTTTCGATCAACGACTTCAATATGTGTCTTAGAGAAGGGAGAGATCTAGTCATTGCAAGGGAGATGAGTACTTCATTTCCCACCTCCGAATAATCGGATCGGTCATCTTCGAAGCTGATAGGAGGAAGAAAGATGTGGTTTATGGTGGGAGGGAGAGCTAGAAGAGAAGCTTTCATGGCGTCTGGTGGAGAGCCGATTGTGGGAATGATGCATGTGACATTGAAGTAGTCGTGAAAGTGAACTAAATGCTTTGCAAACTCGATGAAGGGGATGAGGTGACCCATCCCTGGACTAGGCACAATCACAACTTGGAGTGTTTGTGACATGGTTTTGATAGCTAATCAGCTTTTTTTGTTGAATTTTTTTTCTTTTGTAGATCGAAATGGTCGATTGAGGCAGCCGATGAGAGATTATTGATCGAATGATCGATTTAGAGTGATTATATATACACAATTTTGAGGTAGCGGTGACACATTAATTCAGGATTTAAAGAAGAAGGAGTGACTCGAATCCATAACATTTTAGTATAGGTGTGAGGGGCATACCACTTGCCAACCGTACTTTGTCTGAGATCGACACACATTTACAGACTATATATTAATATATCATACACAGTTTTTTTTATTGAGTGCAATATTTGACAGTTTATTTAAATTTAATTATTATTAATATTTTATTTTCAACAAAGTTTTAAATTTAATTATTATTCAGTTTGTGGAATCTATATTTGATGTGAAGAGTAAAGACGCTAATTATTATTATCTAGTACGCAAAACATGAGCTTAGCTGAACTAAATCTTGTTAATTATTAAGTAATAATTTGGTCAAACGTCTTTTATCTTTATTTTTGTTTTTTTAATATTAAATTCATGATATGGTTTGCTTGCTGTATATAATATTGCATGTAATTAAATCAAGGAATCTATTCCTTGTCTAATTTAAAAACAATAATCCCCTTTGTCCTCCTGCAATAGTATAGCATGCAACTTGCTTGATTATTCGTTTTTTTTATTTTTAAATTGAGAGCATTAGAGAGTTTGTGATTCGAGAGAAAAAGGAAATGCCATCGATTTTTTTGCAGTATAATATGCACACAATAAATGGATTTCTAACATTAAAAATTAGTTAGTTTCAAAAAAAAAAAAAAAAAAAAAAAAAGATTAAAAATTAGTTAAAAATAAAAATTTTACTTTCTCTCAAGATTGAGACTATACAGTTTTATTTTTATCTTATTTACACTGTAATTATTTTTTTTTAGAACATAGGCTAACATATATAGTTCTTTTCTTTTAGAATACCGTAAAATATTCTTTTTCTTTTAGAATACCGGTTCCCAATCATATCTTTAAGATTTCAATTTTTGATAATTTTTGGATAACCTACCAGACGCGTTTTTTCCGTTTTCATTTTCAAAATACATATTTCAGTATATACTACCAAACCCGTTTTCAAATTTCAAAACTGAAACAAAAAACACTATTTTCATTTCATTTTTCTTTTCGAAAAACAATCAATAAAAAACGCTTACAGTACGGCCCCTAAATTATGTGATCTATGAATTGTTGTTGAAAAACATGCTGTATCCGAGACCTTACTTTTTCTTGGGTTTAAAATCGAAAAAACCGAAGTACAGTGTTAATTGGTTGGGCTGTAACCAAAACCCAGACTTAAGCTTAGTTAATCCGTACAAGTAAGCCCACTTTGGACAAAGTTCATGGGCCGTACAAAAAAATTAGGGCCTGGCCCTTAAACCTAATCGGGCCTTGATATTTATGACCCGACCCAAAAGTTTGGCACCTCTAGTTAACTGAGATATGGACTATGGACTTATGGAGTTGTAAAAGTGTAAACTTTTTCTTTTGAAGTGAATGATAGAATTTTTTTTTATTTTTTTTTTTAAGAAAGTGAATGATAGAATTTGATCGCACATATTATTAATTATATAGAAAATTGAGTCGTTTAAACTTTATCTAAATAATTTCAAAAATTTCATGATTGGGTATTATTACTTATTAGAACCATAAATGAATCATATTGTTCCTTGTTCAATTATATATTCACATCTTCAAGTCTTTCAATATTCTTTTTGTTTTGTACTGTATTTTAATATTCATTGAACCATATTAATTTATTTTCGTTTAATTAATGGTAAAAAACTAAATTGTGAAAAAATTATGTGTTTAAATTGATAAAATTAAGCCATTAACACTCAGGCTCTTGGCTCAGGAATGTGGAAATTAAAAAAATTAATAGAAAAACGATGTATTTATGTATACAAGAAATGCTAAAATTACTTCTAAAAAAAAAAAAAAGCTAAAATTAATCTATCTTGAAACGATGTCGTAGAAGGTTTTTAGCCGTCACCTACGACCATTGACCCAACACACGGTGTCAACTATATCTTACGAAACCTGAATCCACCGTTAAATCTTTCAAACGGACGGATATGATATTGAAGTGACCTCAGCCCTACAACATCTACGATGTTTCTAATGATCGCTGTCGTCATCATATCACCAATACACGGTTTCCAACTCACCGTTAGATACATCACCTCACCCGCAAGTGACTTTTATCTCTCTCTCCCTTTCCTTTAACACAAAGAAATTACTAAATCCAGACACATTCAAACCTTTTTTTTTTTTTTTTGACGTAGACACATTCAAACCTTAAAAAATATATATATCACTTGTCACTCACTCGCGCGTGCCACGTGGACAATAAATCTGAGTGGAAGCAGGAAATATTTGTCTGGCAGATTAAACAAAACCTGAAACCCTTCGTTTATAGTTATAGAGAAGAAAGATCGTCGAAATAGACGAAGTAAATTTTCTCTGTGATTTGTGAGGAGAGAGTTGAGAGGACGATTCGCAATCTTCCCTCTACAAAAGCTGTTTTGTTTTTCTTTTTTTAATCACTCTCTCCTCTCTTTATCTCTCGCACTGTAACTGTAAGTACCTCTTCTCTTTCTCGTCACAAATTTTTCTATTGATCTGTAAAGACTAGATCTTTCTTGTTTGTTTGTAAACTTATATAGATCAATTGGACTGAGAAACTCTAGATTTTTTTTATTTTTTTTTCTCTTTTTTGTTATATTTAATTGTTGTTGTTTTTGAGATGTTTGCGATGGTAGTTGTGTCGCGTTTGCGTTGCTTAGACTCGGTAGTTGAGATTTGAAAGATTAAATTAAGTGATTTGATGTTAGGCTTTTGTGTCGATCTCTTAATTTGTAGATATTAATTTTGGAATTATTTGATTATTTTTTCATTACTGAATATTTGGAGATATTAATTTTTATGATTTTTTGATTTCGTGGTTTGTTCGTCATGTGTTATATACTTATATGTTTTATTTTTTGGTGCTGAAAGTTGATTTATTTTGATGAAAAAAGTAAATACCTAGAAAATTGTATTAGTAATATTAGCAGAGAAGTTGTGGATTGATGTAGGTAGTAGGTACGTATGTGTTTATCTTCGAGTTGCTAACTTCGTATTGGCCTTTATAGGATAGTGCAGTTTGGTTTGTGGACTTGTTAATTGCTCCAGCATATAATTGAAGTGATTCGACCATGTTTGGACGTGCACCAAGGAAAAGTGATAGCACCAAGTATTATCAAATTCTTGGTGTCTCGAATAGCGCTAGTCAAGATGAACTGAAGAAGGCTTATAAAAAAGCTGCTATGCAAAATCATCCTGACAAGGGTGGAGATCCTGAGAAGGTGTGTTCTATATTTGCTGACTCGTTTTGCAGACTCTGATGGTCTTGTATTTTTTGCATGTTATGATAAAGGATACATGTGACTTATAGTGCCACCTAGTAAAATCTAGCTATCTTAGCATCATGCATTTGTTTATGAATTTCCTATTTTAATGACTTTGATGGACTGCAGTTGCCTAGCTTGCCAGAAGAAATGGTATTTCAGTTATGATGTAGTAGTTTTGAATGAATATGTGCTGTTTTGACTGTTTTCATTTTCGAGAAAGCTTCGAGATTGATCAATTTGGTGAATATATCTATAACAAGATTGATTTATAAGTGACATTATTACTGATCCTTTCTTTTTATATTTAAATTATGATAATCCTTTTGGTGTTTTAAGCTCATAAAAATGGTTATTTAGGGAAGTTTTGGATATTTACCGTTTTCATTTTTATTCAAACTAAACAATCATTTTTGGATTACCAAAAGCAAGACTGATAATTATTTTCTTGGCAGTATTTCACTTTTCTATTTGTTTTTATAAGCATTTGAAGTAGTTCATGTAGAAATTTTTTGCCTTGATATGTTTAATGTGTAGAATTATTATGAAAACAAATTAAATTGTCAGTTAACACTTGACAGAAACATTGGATGCTATGAGGCTTCTGCTTGTGTTATGGCTTTGATTGTTCTTCTCGTCTAACTGTTAATATTTGCTGGTATTCTGAATCAGTTTAAGGAATTGGCTCAAGCTTATGAGGTTCTTAGTGATCCAGAGAAAAGAGAAATTTATGATCAATATGGTGAAGATGCTCTTAAAGAGGGAATGGGCGGAGCTGGGCCCTCTCATAATCCATTTGATATATTTGAATCATTTTTTGGTGGAGGCTCCTTTGGTGGTGAGACAGATTGCTGAGCATTTGTTTCCTTAAGTTTTATATATTTCTAGAAAAAACAATTCTTAGATAAGTATTCTGATATCGTAGGTGGTAGCTCAAGAGGAAGAAGGCAGAAGCAAGGTGAAGATGTTGTGCATACTCTGAAGGTGTCATTGGAGGACTTGTACAATGGGACATCTAAGAAACTCTCTCTTTCAAGGAATGTGCTGTGCGCTAAATGTAAAGGGTATGTCCATTCTCTTCTCTTTAGTTTAATCTCAACCAAATTCCCACTACCCGCCTGCTTGATGTTATTTCTTGTGTGTTTCAAAGAAATTGGGTTCAGCTCTTCAAATATATTCATATTCCAGTTTTATCTTATATATAAGCATGACTGGCAATAATCCTTCATGTTTCCCACTCATGATATGAGGTAGATGTCTATGATATTGTCTTGGATGCAATCAACATTAATGTCTGTATTCCTTCATTCCTTTATGCTTTTTTGGATGATATTTTTTATAACTTCTTCTATAAACTTTTTATATTTGGTCGTGATGTTTTGCTAACATCCTATTTTTCAGTTGCGACATTTTATCAATAGATTTACTATGTTAACATTTTTATGTCTAGTGGCCAAGTTGACTTTTCCGCTTTGTGGCTGACATAGGAGGGGCTGAATTTTTAGCTTATCTAATTTCACAGGAAAGGATCAAAGAGTGGAAACCCTGGAAAATGTTATGGATGCCAAGGTTCAGGAATAAAAATAACGAGACGACAGATTGGACTGGGCATGATTCAACAGATGCAACATGTCTGTCCTGATTGCAGAGGATCAGGTATTAAACCATAGCTTGTTTGTTGCATCTATTTCATGAATTTTTTATCTTCTAAATAATCTTATCACCCTTGATTTTATTTCTTATTGATGTAGGTGAAAATATTAGTGAGAGAGATAAATGCCCACCTTGCAAAGGAAACAAGGTTACTCAAGAAAAGAAGGTGCTGGAGGTGCATGTTGAAAAAGGAATGCAACATGGCCAAAAAATAGTGTTTGACGGACAAGCTGACGAAGCTGTAAGTTCTTTATTGAAAATATTGTCGATGAACTCTTTTGTTATTGTTATTTTTTTCCGTTTATATGAGAGAGATTATACTATATGTTAAATTTTAAATTTTATTCTTTTTATTTTTTGGAATGTTACACATATAGGATTGGGCATTTTATGCTTCCTTAAGCATACCTTAAGACTAGGTCCAGATTGCTGTAACCAGATATTTAGAAGTTTATTCTATTTATTATTCAACTTGATTAAAGGCAGGATCTATAATATATAAGAAAAGAAAAACTTCGATCGTTTTAGTAATTGATGAAAATTAGAGAATCAGCGTTTTGACGAAGCTTTCAATCTAATGTTTGTAATTGATTAATGATCATGATAATCTTTTGTTTGATGGTAGTTTATATTAGATTATTGGTGCCAGTTTTTTTGCTTCATTGAGATCAATTGAGAGATGGCATTTGAAGATGCTGGTTTTGTTTGCCTGCTGTTGACTGAAAATACCAGAAGTTTGTGCAAAGCTCTAATGTAGTTCACTATTATCAAACACAAATCTTCTTCATTTGAGTAATGACTTTGGCTGAAAGATTTCATATGTTTGTCTTCTGCTTTGCAGCCTGATACAATCACTGGAGACATAGTATTTGTATTGCAACTAAAGGAGCATCCCAAGTTCAAGCGAAAGATGGATGATCTCTACGTTGAACACAACCTTAGCCTAACTGAGGCACTCTGTGGGTTTCAGTTTGCTCTAACCCATCTTGATGGCAGACAGCTATTAGTCAAGTCGAATCCTGGCGAGGTCATTAAGCCTGGTAAGATTTAGGGCCTTTGATGGTTTTCCTTTTCTTGATTGGTTTCATTGAGAGGTATTATCTCCGTTGTTTATTAATGTTTATGTTATACATCAATCCAGGTCAATACAAAGCAATCAACGACGAGGGAATGCCACACCACCAAAGACCTTTCATGAAGGGTAGGCTTTACATCCATTTCAATGTGGAATTTCCTGAGTCGGGAGTTATTTCTCCTGATCAGTGCCGTACATTAGAGACCATACTACCCCTAAGGGCAAGCAAGCAATTGTCAGACATGGAGGTAGATGATTGTGAGGAGACCACCATGCATGACGTCAACATGGAGGATGAGATGAGGCGGAAACACCATCAACATCAACAAGAGGCATATGATGATGATGATGAGCCATCGATGCCTCGAGTTCAGTGTGCCCAGCAATAAGCCAAATCTTGGTTACTGACTTGGTCGAAGCTTGTTGAGCTGTGTCCCGCTTTATCTATATGCCGATATGCATCTAGTTATTTAATTTTGCTTTTACATTCAGGTTGTGTTTCTACAAGTAATTTACATTAGAAGATAGATGATGCTATTTTTGTTTCGTATGGTTTGTTGCTTAGAATATATCGGGTCGGATCGGGTGATATTATCGTGTAGTTTAAGATAGCTGCTATTTTTTATATAATATATACATATAAGCTCTATTGCTTAGTGGTTGAAATATTATTTTTATGGATTTAGATATATTATACTGTACCTTTGAGTAGACCTGGTAAAATTTTGCATGATCCAAACCCATTCGAAAATAGCGGTTGGTGGGTCAAGTTTATCGGATCGGGTTGTTAATGGGTTAACCTATTAAGACACGAAATATAATAGGTTGGTTTTGGGTTGATCTTTAAAAAAACCGTTAATTCGATAACCCATTAATATAAAAAATAATAATAATAATAATGTGTTTATGAAAGTTATTAAAAAAATCTTTATATAGTCACGTTATAGAATTTATATATATATATATATATATATATATATATATATATATATATATAATCTCTATAATTACGGTTAGAATATATTTTACTAATTAATTTTTTAAAAATTTCTAATATTTTTCTTTTTTTAAAGAGGAAAAATTTCTAAATTAAAAACTCTAAAACCATAAATCAATTATTTAACAATATTATAACCCTAACCCTAAAATCCTAAAATTTCTAAATTAAAAACTCTAAAAGTCTAAAATCAATTGTTGAGTGGATACACGTTAATAAGACATCTTAGCTGCCACATGTGTTATAATTGAAAAGTTCTGATATTAGTTATGATGTCTAGCCTTACTCCTTTTGAAATCAGTTATCGTCAATTCGATCCAAGTAAATTCAATCGAGTATGTTTTCTTTCTTACATTTTGATTTTTGTATTAATATGGTCTATGGTGCCACCATTTCATGCAACGTAATTTCAGGACTTTAAATTTGTGAAAGAGGAAGATCATATTAACATGGATGAACTCATTGAAGATGTCTTCAATTTGAACATCGAGGCTGTTATTAATTCAGCTCAAGGGATTTAGTCTGTTATGCTTAATTGAAAATTGAAAGGCATGATTTTATTTACAAAGGTATTGGATTAATTAATGTATGTTAATTCTTCTTTTCTTAACATCTAACACAAGTAATTTAACCTTTTAGGTTTAAATGAGGATTGAGATTCCCAATCGCAACATATTGGAGATTCAGGAAGATTAATGGAAGATTTCGTTTTCAATTATTTATTTATTTATTTATTTTATTTTTTTTTGGACTTGTTTATTTTTTAAATTAGATGTTTTCGATTGATAGTTGATATCTATGGTGGATTTGTTTTTGTTGTTGTTGAAGTTTTAGGTGCCTATGGTGAACTTGATTGCATGAGATTGATTATGCTTCAGTACTATTTATTTTCAATTTTTTAATAAATCTCAAATATAATATTTTGTAACAGGTCGGGCCGGTTTATCCATTAATTTAACAAATGGTTTTGGGTATTTCAACCCATTAAGCTAACGGGTCGGGTTCGGGTGGAGCAATTTTAACACGACCCAAACACGAATTCGTAATAACACGGCCCATTGCCAGGTCTACCTTTAAGGTTACAAGGGGGGTTGGGTAGTTATGAGATTTATATAGATTCAATAATCCAACGATTAACAACTAACCTTGTAACCATTAGGGAAGTTAAACCCCTAATTTGATCAGCATGATTAATTACATCTACATCTATTGGGTACATTCCCTGCTATTTTTTGTTTTCTTTCTTTCACTAGCTTACATTTTGAACAATATTGGTGAGATGGGACACGCAACAATTATATGATTCGATTGAATAACAAATGTATCGAATAGAGGTTATCATTTATCAAGGGATAATATTTTATATATGGAAAAATGAGATGTTGATGATGGAGACTTGCAAGCTGCTCATATATATTCACATCTATATCACTCTGAAATTTGAACTAACTTTCAAGTTACAATACAGAAAAGTATGATATTGAAATGAAAAATTTTCCAAACCATTAAAAATTATGGGAATAAATCTCCATATTTATTTGAATAAATAATTATATATTATTCTCGATTCATCAATTCTACATTTTAAACATGTAAAATGCTCGTATACATAGCTTTCTACAATGTGTTTGAAGTTTAATTAATTTAGAAGCCCTTCTGATTATGACTAGCTAACTAAAATAATGAATTTTTTATTTTTTTTCAAAGATTATTTCCCATGTCTTTTTTTTTTTTTTAAATGTATTTTATCTTTATTAAGAGAGAGAATTTGTATGTATTATACTACACGGAAAAGAGAATTTTGATGCATTTGGATGTAAAGTGCATCACTTGTTCTTATCATACTACTGTATGTGTTAAGAGGAGAACAAGTAATGTATAGTGCATCGGAGGATTTAATTACTTGACATTTTGGTATAGACAAACTCTTTATGATATCATATAAACGAAGGTTTTCAAAACTTGATTGGCTATTTGCAGTTGGAAAAGCTGTTTGGTAAGGAAATTTGATCATAAATGTTGAAAATGGAAATGCAATTGGACAATATTTCATAATTAGGTTGGTTAAGGACCTAGTTAATGTCAAAAAGTCCATTCAATTAGCGATTGAAAATGACTCATTGCTTGTAAACCTTCCGGATTAGGCTACTTCCTGCTATGCCTTTTTGCAACTTTAATTGATTAGACCACGTATAATTGAGATGATCATTATCTAAATTGGGTAAGCTTAGACAAGACTATGTAGGGACGTAGGGTATATACCCTAATGATAAATTTTAAGTCCAAATTTTGATTAAAATAACTTGAAAAAAAAATGTTCGTTAATTATAAAAGATTCTAGATATCATTCAATACATATTAACTTATCAATAGAATAACAATAATGCTAAACATCCCACCTAAAATCCCACCTTTTTCATCCCACTACACGTGGCATGTGAGGTGTCAAATTGTGAGTGGATACACATTAATGACACCTACCCCATGTATCCACTCACAATTTAACACTTCACATGCCACATGTAGAGGGATGAAAAAAGTGGGTTTTTAGGTGGGATGTGTAGCATTATTGATAGAATAAAGAACTTTCTCAATTTACAACAAACTATGACAAATTTAGCTACACCGTTAATATTTCGCGAACAGATAGAATTTCTGAACATAAAATCCTTCAACAAACTCAGAGGGTTTGTTTTGAATGGAAACCAATATGATCTAAAAATATACTTCTAGAAGGCACAAAAACTTTATAAACATAATTCACTGTTTTCCTTTTTCATAATTTGACTGAAAAACTTAAAAAGGCATAAAAAGTCATTAAATTAATACATAAAAGCAAGAGATATCAGAAGACAAGTAGCATATAAAATAATGGAAATTATTAAACACTAAAATCTAAAAATGATTTGGAAGGTTAGATTTGGGATGGCCCAAAGTTAATTTAAACTTTAAAGCTTCTCAATTTCTAACATGAAGGTATGGCTTTTTATTATATATATTTTTTTTTGTTGAAAGATTTTATTCTCTGGATTGTGATGCCGTGATGGGTTTGCATTGCATTATTATTATTATTTATTTATTTGATTTGGGGAGTCCTAGCACTCTAGTGTAGTTTCCTAGAGTTCCTATTATTTGGGTGAAATGAGACAAAAATATGTACTGGTTAGCAAAGCTATGGGACTTCCTTATGATCATTGGGACACATACACAAAAGTGGTCCCTCTTTGGGTTACTTCAATGTTCTTCCAGCAAAATGTTAAACATTTTCTAGTTTCTAGGTTACTTGGGGGCCTTGGGGATCAGAACGTGTATTGCCTTCCATTAGAGACAAATCGACTGAGCTAGAAAATCTATTCTTTGAAGGGCCAATACATTAAAACGACAAAAAAAAAAATTTTGAGGGAAAGGGGGTCATTCACCCCTTACTTACGGCCATTCCCCCATCTGTCACTTATCGGAGTGATGTAAAAGTAATGCTACCCTATCCAAAATTTCAACCCAAATTCCAATCTAAATGTGAGGTGTCATCATCACACAAAATCTTGAAAATCATGACGTGCATCTATGTTGTGTACGTGTGGTGATGACACCTCACATTTGGGTTGGAATTTTGGGTGGAGTATCATTACTCTTTACACAAATATAACTCAAATCTACGGTTTTAGTGACGTGGGCATGGACGCTTTACTAAAAGGTAATCTTAACTTCGGTAAAATGGTAAAAAAATAAAATAAAAATAAAAAATATAGTGTGAGTTGGAGTTAGAGTTTGTACATTTATTCTTTTGGTCTAATCATTATTTAAACTAACTAACTAAAAAGTTTAATAATTTTGTTTTTGATGATTATACTTGTAGAAAAGGTATTTCACCTAACACTATCCAATGCTTTCCATTACATAATAAAACAATTATAATTATATATAAACTCTTAAACCACCCCAACTCAAACATAATTAGTAAACTACTGTGTGGCTTTACTCCATCTCTTAGCATAATTGAAGAAAATTAATTAGACACACACTAATTAAATCTGTCAAGTAAACAAACGAATTACATATAAAACAAATGTGAACTGTCAAAGACAACCCAGTTTTTTTATTTTTTTTTATTTATTATTATCTTAAATAAATGATTTTAAATTAGATAAAAATTTATTTTTTTGCTTGCGTAGTTGACTCAATATTGGGTAGAAAATCTGGCGTATTAGGGACCTACTTCCATGTGCCCCATGTGTGTGTCCGATTGTGATGTTATTTTTATTTTCGACCCTTAAAAAACTTTCAACAAATTAATGATTTAAATTGATTCAATTAACAAATCTGATATTTTAATTTATGTTTGTGTGTATATATATATATATTATATAATTAATAAGAAGAATTCTATTAGTTAATATTTGTTCATGTGTTTTTTAGAGCAGCATCAATTGTCTTTTTCCTCCTATAACAGGAACCCACATGCTCGATTTTCAATGGTTGATCTTGAAATTAGTTTGACACTCAATTATATGTTTTTTTTTATAAAAAAAAAAAACATATAATTAGTCTCAAATTAACTGGCCAATTAATTTATTTAGACAAATCAATAATTAAAATGCCAATGTGTAAACGTGTGTGATGTACAGTGAACTCATCATCATCAACAGAACTCACCGCACAAAACAAATTAATAAATAAATAAACTTTTATTTATTTATTTATTTATATATAAATAATTGTAGAGACAAATCAAACCGAAGGGTAGCAGAAAGCCAGATCAGTTTGATTCATATATGATTTGTGCAAGTTGATGATGACATATCAACAATACTTCAAATATACTTCCATTTTTTTTTTTTTTCTGGGGTATATATCACCGAACTATGTCTACATTCACCAATTTTTTTAGGTATTGACTATCGATCGATATTCTATTTATTTCCGAGACGTATGTTATCGAACTCGTAAAAAAAAAAAAACAAGAAATCTAATTAAGCATTGATATTGTGAAATATATATTGATGAATGGATGGATGTTCTTGACTAGGTCGTAAGCATTCATGTGAAATTCGTGGTTTTGAATGAGTAAATGATGTTATATGGCCTACCATTAATTGTCTGAAACACTGAAGAAATATCAATAAAGATTTTTTAAATTTTAAAAAAAAAAAAAAAAAAAAAATGATGATGCTACTGTACATAGACAATAAAAAGGAAAAATAATTCATCATTATTTATATTTTATAGTACAAATTTAATACAATAAAGAGGACAGGAGATTAGGAGAATAGGCCAAAGTTTTTTTTTTTTTTTAATTTTACACATGGGCAACAAATTAGCTGAACTGTAGTCTTTTCCCTTTGTAAATGGGACCCCCCCAAGTTTCTTTAACATTTTTTTTTTTTTTTCTTTTTTTGAAAAAATAAAAAATAAAAAATCACCCAAATTTTTCTATAGAGAGAGAATCATAAAAGCATAAACACATCTCTATTTTTTTTTTTTGCCTGCCAATCACTCACTCACATTCTTATTTAGCTTCTTCAACTCATCACACAGAGCTCACAAAAACTATAGACTTCTCTAGTGATATCTCTCTATCATGGATAATCATATCAACATTGAAAATGATGCTCATAATTATCAAGATTCTTCTTCTTCCACCACCACCACCACCTCCTCCTCCTCCTCCTCCTCCTCCACCACCACCACCACCTCAAGTACTTGCAGTATAGTTGATCAAAAGGGTTGTTCAAGAAAAGCTGAAGATCAAGAAGATCATGGTGATGATGATCAAAATAGCAAAAAAAAGTTGAAGAGAGATTCTGAGAATAATGGAAAACATCCAACTTACAGAGGAGTGCGTATGCGTAGTTGGGGCAAATGGGTCTCTGAAATTCGTGAGCCCAGGAAAAAGTCAAGAATATGGCTTGGAACTTACCCTAATGCGGAAATGGCAGCTCGAGCTCACGACGTAGCGGCGCTAGCCATTAAAGGCCACTCGGCTTACCTCAACTTCCCCGAACTGGCTCATGAACTTCCCAGACCCGCCACCAACTCTCCCAAAGACATCCAAGCCGCTGCAGCCAAGGCCGCCGCGGCATTAGAAGATACAAGTACGACGACGACGACACAGTGTCAAGCTGGAACTGATGATCATCAAGCCGAAGCCGAGCCAAGCCGAGCCGAGCATTCTAATAATGATCATACACAAGAATCTAGTACTTTTACTTCCGTTGTTGTTGATGATGATACGTTGTTTGATCTGCCTGATCTCTTCATCAACGGCGGTGATTTAAGTGATCATGAGTTGTGCTATTACTCTTCATCATGGCAGTTGTGTGCCGCCGATACCGGATTTCGACTAGAGGAGCCATTCTTGTGGGAGTACTAAAAATTTACAAGAGAGCGCACACTTTTTTGTTTTCATTTGTCAATGGGTGCCAGCTATGTCCGAAACGAAATGCACTTCAACGACACATATACAGACGTACGAATGATGTGATATCGTTCATTCCATCAACCTCCATACATTTTATTTAAGATTATGCAACTTTAACTCAGAGAGGTTGAAAAGGCAAAGTGATGACATTTCTAGATTAATTAAATTGCTTGTGTGTGATTTGCTCGTTAATTGACCGAAGGGGTTTCTTTTTATTTTTGTCTTCAATCCATTGTAATATATGATCATCAGCAGTACATACAAAAATCAATAAATCAACAAATGATCCTTTTTCTTCTTCATTTATTATTTATTTATTTATTTAGATATTTTGAGGAGGGTTTTCAATGGAATTGACTTTAAAGAATTTAACAAACCACTTTGTATTAAATCGCCAAATCTAGGCAGCTGATTTTGATGAAACTTTAGTATTGATTGATTTGACCCTATAAGTCTAAAGCAACCCACATATATATTTTTATTTTTTTTTGGGTGTAAAGAGAGACCCAAAGAATGAAAACGCATCATATAGTGATAATAGCTTTTTCACTTTATTGGTGTCTTACCAAAATGAAAAGAAAAAACAAACAGTATACTTCATATATAGGTTTATACAAGGATCATAGTGGAATATTTTCCTTTCTTTTTTGCCAACATCACTAGCTTTCTCTACCTTATTAGGCAATCAAAGAAACTAATTTGGATTCCAAACAAACTAGTGTGTGGACACAATCGTGTTAGTATACAAAGAATGTGACAATATAATCTAATTAAATAAAGTTATCTGTACTTCTGTTTTTTTTTTTTTTTTTCATATGGATTTACTGATTATCTAATCAGTTTTTTATAGCACTTTTTACAGATTATCATATGAGATAATAGGTGAACACGTGCGAAAAAACAATCAAGTCCGACTTGATTAAAGAATTATTTATCTAACTAAAGTTTAATTTATTTATTTTTATATAAAAATATCTCTCACACACTAAGTCACTAACACACTATTGTGTGAAAGTGGTATATAGCAAGGCAAAGGACCCCTATTATCTATGAATCATTAGACTTATTCAAGAACCACTATGTAGTAGTGGTGCTCACTGACCTCACCATCATTATCTCCTTCTCTTATTCTATTTAATTTCTTCAGCATTTTGATTTTTGGCCACTCTTCAATTACTTATTGGCTCATCATTTTGGAACAGACAAAATATAATCTCAAGAGTTCCTTTACAAATTACAAATCTCCAATATTGAATATATATATATAATATAATATAGACCCACAAATACCTAATCATCATTAAATTTTTGGTTAATTCTTTGATCATTATAAAATGGGATTTGGGTTATTGCACCAATTATGCAAACTTTGTTAGAGATGTGCCAAAAGAAGAGACAAGAATATGAGAAGTTTAATTGGAATCTTATAAAATATTCTGGTTGTAAGAATTCAAATTTCTTTTTTTTCTATTTAATCAAGTTACTAATTATTGTCAATTAACAATCGAAAAAGAGAGTTGAACCCACTTGAAAACGACATTGAGAAATGAGAACATAGAATTTAATCCATCTTTAATTAATCAAACACATATATTATCTAAACATCTAGGCTATATATGGACCTAGCTAGCTAGGGTTAAATGGTTGTGCTTTTTCTTCACTCGTGGTCATTATGTTCTTGCCTGGTGTGTTAACCAATTCCCGAACATGGTCAATTTATACTTTTATATAGCAACAATTGTTGTCGATGTTTTTATTTTCTTTTTTTTGTCCTCTGGAAGAATATCTATTTCCACAACTTAGTGGAATGTTAGGTTTGTGAAGCTTGAACCAGTAATATTGTGCTACGTTGATTGATGTATCAGGGGGTCAAACAGCTCGAATAATTTCACGTAATCATGTTATCTCGAGGAATGACAGTTTTATTATTTAAATTCTTTTATTCTTACACTTAATCCGGTACGAAAGAGAAAACTACAAATAGTAGAAATATAGAGTTTTTGTTTCATCGTTATAAACATCTATTTGATAGTTGATATTGAATACTAATGCATTCCATAGATGTAGTCTTAGGATGAATTATGCACGTAAAATCTCGCATACTCTTTCTTTATTACCTCCTCGATACTCGAACTTTTTTTTTGTAAGGCAGGATTCAAATGTCCATTATATAAATACGGATATAGAGATGTACAACCACTTAACCAACGGTAAATATCATAACCTAAGCGGAATATGAAAAATAAAACTTGAAAAAAGAAAATATGAAGATTACAATTAACTTGATAGTGAAAAGTGAAGGATTTGGAAAAGTCTTAATAATCTAAATTTATTGCAAGTTTTATATATGAATTAAGATTTTAATGTGTCACCTCTAATCTGGTTGGCTGAACCGAAGAAAATCTTGACTGATACATCATCATAAATCAGTACTAATTCAAAAGTTAGATATCCCAACAATTTTCAATAATATAATTCTAAACATTTGGAATAAATAAAATTAATATTGCATGTGATCATAACAGTTAATTAATTACGCTATTTGCCCTATTTAATTTCTTAATGATTGGTTTTCGTGGTCTTGGACGATTTCTTGATGGCAACCTCTATATTTTTATTATATGAACAATGATTTTGACTATAAATCTTTTAATAAATAATTAAAAACACAATTGTTTCGAATCTTTTTAACAAGAAAATCTGTGTGATTCGTTTTCATATATGTACATATATGATAATTCGACCTTCTGATTTGAGTCATATGATAAAAATGAAACATGGAACATGAGGGACAATGACAAGAATTAGACACAAAGAATCTAATGATGAGAGATGCATTGATTAACTACTCATGATTAATGTATTGATTGTTTAGTGTTTTAAAATGCTAATTAAATATTATTTGTTTAATCATAATAATTAAGCTTTTGGTAGTGGTAGTGCAAACTAGGGACTAGCTAGGAAGAAGTGGAAAATTATAAAGAGCAAAGAATCAAAAGCTTTTTTTTTTTTTTTTTTTACCTTTTTTTTTCTTTTAAGTTGGAAAGAACTTGCATCAAATGCTTTTTTGCCTTTTAAAAATCATGAGATACTTGTATGCTTTTGATGCATGTTAATTTTTCCTTTTTTTTTTTTTTTTTTTTTTTTTGGTATTTTAGAAAGAGAAATAATATAATCTTTATATTTTAATTAATTAAAAAGAATATATATTAATTGTGATTAATTAACATTGAAGATGCATTTATATTAATGGAAATAATCATATAAGCTCACATGCAAACCAAAATCGACTGCTGATATTAGACAAGCTTTCACAAGTCTCGTTTTTTTTTTTTTTTTTTTAAGATTTATTTTGAGCTTTATTTTGGAATTATTTTTGATTATCTGAGAGCTATAAAGAATCTAAAACATCTACTGACATCCCAAGATCTCATAATCCATGTCGATTGATTGATTTTCAAATAATGAATATTAAGCACATAAATAGCACTATTTGGTGTCATTTGATCTCTGAAATTGCTATCAAATTAAATCTCTGTATCAATTGATTTCTGAAGATATTAGCATCCATTTGATTAATGTCAAATTAACGATCTAAGGAAGGTGTATTCAATTAGGATTCATAAGGACATTTAAAGACATTTTTTAAGTGACAGATTTTCATGGATTTTTACGGACTTTTATAAATCCATATGGATTTTCATTGATTTGTTTAGACATTTATCTCAGACTGCTATGGATTTGTTTAGACATCCATGGATTTTTATGGATTTGTTATCTCTGACATCTATTATAAATGGAGAAGAGTGACGATATTTGCACCCATTAAAAGCTGTATATACACCCATCTAGTAAGTCCAATCAACTTTATTATTATTTAAAAATTTGTTATTGAATTTATTGTTTTTTTAAAAAAAAAAATTCTAACTCTTATTAAATACATAAATTACATCAAGATGAGTTGGGGTTAAAGCTAATTTTATTTTAAAGTGGTATATTAAAATAATAAAAGAAGATAAAAAATAAAAATAAAAATAAAAATAAAAATAAAGGTAAGTTAAATGCCCAGAAGCTGTATAAAAGGTAAAACACAGACAAATAAAAAAATAAAATAAAAAATCAACATTTTTGCTTGTATGTGTTGCCACTTGCCATTGTGTGTAACTCACAGGAAAAAAAAAAAAAAAAAAGGGCATGATTATTTGAGCAAAAAAGAAGTGAGAAGAAGCAACACGTTTCTGTTTTGAGAGAGAGAGAGAGAGAGAGAGAGAGAGAGAGAGAGAGAGAGCAAAGTCTACCAAAATCTTTGGGAAGAATGCTAGACATGTTATGACATTTGATATTTATATCTCTCACTATCAAATTCACCAAAATCCACCAAAATCCATGACCTAAGGGGGGTGTATTCAATTAGGATTAATTATGATTCTTGAAGACATTTTTTAAGTGACAGATTTTCATGGATTTCTACGGACTTTTATAAATCCACATGGACTTTCATGGATTTGTTTAGACATCTATCTCAGACTTTTATGGATTTGTTTAGACATCCAAGGATTTTCATGGATTTGTTATCTCTAACTTATATATCAATAGTAAGCTAATTAATTATAGCTAATTATATAAAAAAAAAAAAAAAACCTTTGAAGTTGGAATGAGCAAAATTTGATACACCAGGCGTATATATATATATTTTGAGGTTGTTGCTTATGAAAACAAAGCGATTGAATTGAATTCAAAATTGGCTAAGGCATCTCTGACTTATCAATAGTAAGCTAATTATAGCTAATCATCAAACCTTTGAAGTTAGAATGAGCAAAATTTGAGTCAATCTATAGTATATATATAGATGCAAGCGATTGAATTGAACCCGCTAAGGCTTATCTGCGTTGCTTGAATGAAGTGTAGATGAATTATTTTTCTTTAAAATAAAATGCTAATAAAGAGTTTTTCAAAAAAAAAAAAAAAAAAGAGAGTGAGCATTTTGGTGTTTGATTGAAGGCTCTACAGATTAATTTGGTGTTGTTTTGTGCAATTCTGGCACGTAGTGAGTTTTGTACTTGTTATACTGTATATAATTATGTGACTGATGTGCAGTTTTTTTTTTTTTCCTTTTTAATTCACAGAACATACTGGGGATGGAAGATGCATCGGTTTTTTTAATTTTTACATATTAGTGCTTTTCGTTTCTGATTTGAGAGAGAGAGGGAAAGCAAAATCCACCAAAATCTTTGGGGAGAAAGCTGGACATGTTATGACATTTGATATTTATATCTTTCACCATCAAGTCCACCAAAATCCATCAAAATCCATGACTTAAGAAAATCCTTTAAAATCCAGTCCTAATTGAATACACCTTGATTCTTGTAGACATTTTTAAAGTCCCAATTCAATACACCTAGATTTGGAAGGATTCTTTAAAAGTCCATATAAATCCTAATTGAATACCACTGGATTCATATGGACTCTTTTAAAGTCTTTAAATGTCCAAATTGAATACACCAGGATTTATAATGTCTTTAAATGTCCTCAAGAATCCTAATTGAATACACCCCCCTAAGTAAATCATTTAAAATCTAGTCCTAATTGAATACACCTTGATTCTTGTAGACATTTTTAAAGTCTCAATTCAATACACCCGGATTTGGAAGGATTCTTTAAAAGTCCATATAAATCTGAATTGAATACCACTTGATTAATATAAACTCTTTTAAAGTCTTTAAATGTCCGAATTAAATACACCAGAATTTATAATGTCTTTAAATGTCAACAAGAATCCTAATTGAATACACCCCCTAAGAATAATTGAGCAAATCAGTTGAAAGCTATATTGATAATTAATTATATTTAAAATTTAACAAAAACAAAAAATAATCTAATTAGTTCCCTCGCTATTATGATATTGATGACCAAAAAAATAAATAAATGAAAAGTATATATCAAAAAAGCAAATAAATAATTAGTTCCATCCAAAAACCAATGGAATGCCCATTCCATTCCAAACTAAAAAATTTATTTCATAAATACCCTCCTTTCCAAAAATAATATATTATCATTATATATTATATTATTATATATAATATTATTAATATTATGTATTATATTATTATATATATTATATTATAACATATATTGTATAATATATATATATTATATAATATAATATTATATATATATATATATATATATGTATTTTATATATTAATATATAATATATATATTAATATATATATTATTATATGAAATAATATTTAATTATATATATAATATATAATTTTATATTTTATTATTATTATTATCCAAAATGTATATTATATATTATATATAATAATATATAATATTCGTATTATATAATATATGATATTTATATTATATAATATATAATAATATTAATATTACTAATATATAATATATATTATATATACTATATTATATATAAACATATATTAAAATATATTATATATATTATTATGTATATGTATATTATTTTATTATAATATATATTATATATATAATATGTTATATATTATAATAATATATATATATATATAATATTTTATTATTATTATCCATAATATATCATGTTATTATAATTGTTTTGTAATTAGGGGTATTTTGGTCAAAATACAGTTAATTCCATTCCATTTCATTCATTTGTTAACTAAACAAAATAATACTGATTTAGATACTAATTCTACAGTCCCAATCAAATAAAGGAATTAACTTTCCATTACTTTCCATTCTAATTCTCATTCTCATTACTATTCCGATTACTATTCTACCATGGTAACCAAACGCCACCTAAGAGTGAGATAGAAAACATAGGGGACTAACGAGGAATCCAATGTTTTTTTTTTTTTTGGGGAATTATTGCTCTGTAATTACACCAAAAAATAATAAATAGTTTGAGAAGCCCAAAAAAAAAATATATATATATATATATAATGTTTTTGATGACAGTATGCAAATGAGAACATGCCATGTGGACTAGTAATCGGGCTGGCATGTTAATTTGATCTGATTTGTACACGTGCAAATAAGTCCAGTTACAAACTTACAATACAACTGTGTTTGAAATTGAAGTTAGTGCAAGTGCAAACAAACAAATAGATTTTTTTGCTTGGAAATTGGAACCACTGCCTTGTTTCCTCTTGAGAGACATCACACGCATTTTGTGTTTGGTGAAAAAATTACTAATATAAATATGAGCAAAACGATAAGGAAAAAGACATGTAATTCTAGTGTAAATAACAACGCTTGTACTTTCAAAAAAAATAAAAAAACTACACTTGTGAAATCAGTTTAAGTTTCAGTTTTGAATAATAATAATAAATCATTGTATGATGTGTTTTGATGGAAATGATGCTCATTCAATCCAACAATATACTAGATTTAAACAATATGGAAATGACACATATTCAGTATTAATATTGTACTAGATCATACATTTTATACAAAGTTAAGGTACAGACTACAGTTTATATCTTGCAATTTATAGTTTGACCGAACTGAAATTGACAAAACACTATTATGGTACGTGGTGGTTTATTTATTTTTGTAAGAAAAATTAAGCCCGAGATCATATTAGGGATTTATCACGGACTCATCGTTAGTACACCCAACAGAATTTTTGGGAAAATCATTAGAAGTATATGCTCATCTCTTTTCCAATTGACAAGATGAGATTAACCTAATGATATGTCTCTCACATAAACACTATAAGGCTATGAGTTCGAATGATGTCCCCCTCTCTTAAATCCTGAATTAAAAAAATGTCTCTCGTTCATTCTTAATATTTATATTGAAAAGAAAGAAAAAACAATCCAATCAATTTGATATGTTGATGGTAAATGTTTGATCAGATTGTCCTCTGTACTATAATACTGTATGTAGCATACAATAATGTAGAGATAAGCAAAAAAAATAAATAAAAATAAAAAATAAAAAATAAAAAAGATCAGCAAAAAGTACAATAATTTTGTTTACACGTAACTTCTTCACTGTGAATGGTACATGTACCTCATATGTGAGGTATCAATCATTCACATTAAGATGCAGTAGATGACCCCTTTTGAACTCATTTTGCTTATTAAGAACTCAACAGGGCACTACCCCTCACCAATCCGAAATATAAACCATAAAAGAAAATGCATATTAAACCGATCATAGGAATACCGGTTACAGCACCTATTATCCAAAGAGGAATCCTTCCCAGTAGTATCGGCCAATTGTCCCACTTCCCTCCACATTTTATTAAGAAGTCATGCTAGAGATAAACAACACCCTTAGTCTTAAAATTTTACAATATAAACAACACTACTTCGTTGGTACAAAATTAGATATTAATTCAATAACTATAAACTGAATCTAAATAGAAATGAACACTACACATCCTCTGCTCTGCATATGGTCTTTGTTGAGTATCAGAAACTCTAGGCAACAACACTTGCACAAACAAAATCTTAACCCATATATATATATATATATATATATATATATATATATGAGAGAGAGAGAGGCAGCTTAAGAAAAATGGTTACAAACGAAATTATAATAATCAAATGACAAAAAAATTTATAATAGATTAAAAATAAATGAAATTCAAAATTGAGAGAGAGAGAGAGAGAGAGAGAGAGAGAGAGAGAGCTTAAGAAAAATGGTTACAAACGAAATTATAATAATCAAATGACAAAAAAATTTATAATAGATTAAAAATAAATGAAATTCAAAATTGAATTTCTATAACTTTTACATCTATCAACCAATTCAAGGTACACCAGAACACGAACAATTACTATATACATTACTGCTCTTATGAAGTAACAAAATAAATATTGACACCACCCATTACATCTAACTGACATATATGCTCTAAAGTCTTGAACCATTTCAGCCAAAAATTCCCATTCATGTGCTAAAAAAAACCTACTGAATAAGTTTCTCCGAGAACTTGATAAATAGATTAACAAACTTGAAACTCTAGAGCCTCCAAGCAGTTAAATACGAAAGAAAAAAAAAAGGGACGGGTGCAGGGGGGACGTCACAAATACAGTAAACTTAAATTGACATCAAAACCTAGAACCAATCATAAAATCTATGATTCTATGCACTAGTTGGTACGGGCCACTGGTTCTAGTTGATAAGTTTTTGTGCCTCCTACAATTATCGCTTCCCAAATATAACGTGTGAACTTGAAGGCATCCACACCTCAAACCTTGAGTTATAAGCACCACCAGATCAAATGTCCTTGAAGATGGTGTCATGTATGAGCAGCAAAAGCAAACATTCCCCAATTTCCAGTCAGATATACACAGGTTTCACATCATTAGGGCCAAAACTTGCAGCACAAACCGGACACTTGCGATGACGACTTTCTGTAATTCTTTGAACACAGGGGTTGCAGAACAAGTGGTAGCACTTTGTAATGACAACCTGAAGAGGCAGAAAAGATCTTTGTAATAAAGCATAAATGAAAGAAAACAATCTGTATAAAGATCTACTACACTGAATCACAACCTTCCCTTGGTAACATCTGAAATATGAATCTAACCAACAACTAAATCACCCTAATATTTTATGGTGAGAAGGATTTTAAGTTGTCAACCGGTTGATAAAACCAACTATTTTATTAATTTTCTGTTTTTCCTTTCTTCAGAACAAAAAATTCATGATATTATCTCATGTTATATTTCATTTGATAAATTCAATAATATTTTTTAAATGTTTCCCCCAAATTTCACATACTCACTCATCAGACAGTGACAATAATGCCATAAGCACCAGTTTCTATTGAGTTAAACATCACACAGAAGCCAGTATAATAGTACTATAATCTAAATGGCTAATTTACCTCTTTTGGCCGGTCAAGGCAGATACTGCACTTAACTATTTCCCTGTATTCTCTAAGTTCCTGCCGCAGCTCATCTACAACTGATGATCCCTCTTTCTGGGCTTGAAGACGTAAAACCTTTCTCCTCGCAATGTCCAATTCCTCCTCCATTCTTTTCTTGTCAAATCTGATATATATAAGAAAGATTACAAAAGACAAAATTCATTACCCTGCAATTTGCATAAATCGGAAAGGATGAAACAATTTATGCATTACCTCTCTTTCTCTAATTCTATCAGCACCCCCATAAGAGCCAATCGACTTTTATCCACCTTAGATTGTAATTCTTCTAACGACTCCCTTACTTGAAGAGATAATCTTTTCACATCTAACAATTTCTTTTGTGTATTTTCCAAAGTAGCAGAATCATGAGATCTATGTTCTGCAAGTTTCTGAACCTGGTCCGAGCAAAATTTCAACTGCAAGAAAGCATCCGCAACTCAAATTTTGAATGTCCAATGACCTGTATCCTGTGGCAAATAACAGACATACCTGATCTTCGATTCTTGCAGATTTCATGTCAAAGAAATTAAAAGATGTATTTGCTCGGTGAATTTCCCTCTCCATTCTACGTTTGTCCATGAGTAGAGCATCCCGTAACTGTCTTGCCCTCACACCCTCTAAAACAAGCTGAATAAGAACAGTGGAAAAGCCACAAGATCAACTTCTGAAGGAGTTCAAACACAACTGCCACTAAAATAATAACAAGTCCGATAATCCACTACAAGCTCAACCCAACACCAGCGGATATTTTCATGCAAATGTCTTGACAATAAAAAGTGCAACTGTTGAAGAACAGATCTTAAGGATTGACATTGACATAGTATTATTATACTAGAGTGCATGGCATGTGCTACACTTCTAATTTTCTAAGACTTTGCACAAGTCTTTTAATTATTTGTAGAACATCCTATAAAGAGAATAATTTCCTTTTGTGTTGACAGAATATTGAGAACAAATGATTCACAATCAAAACTATTATTGAACTTTAAGACTAAATCACATATTAGCAAAAAGATAGAATAACTGTGTTGACAAAATCTTGTGAACAAATGATTCACAATCACGACCATTATTGATATTTAAGACTAAATTGATGGAATGTCAGACCTTAAAATTAGCAAAACCTTCAATTTTATTAGCCAAATTAAAATTTGAATAGAAATCACCAAGTTCATAAACATCCATGGTATACCTTAATGTTATAATCTTCAAGACATGAATGTGAATGTACAAACTTTCAGACAGCAGAAGGTGTTAGATCGGAGTATTTACCTTAATGTTATAGTCATCTCTTTCTGTAATTTGCTGCAACAGTTGTTGGTTTTGGGTTTGCATGTCATCATAATATTGCCCTATTGTCTGAAGAAGAACCAAACTAGCAATCTTAACTAAGTCCTTGGTTGTATATAAGAAAATGAAGGTTATGAAAAAAATACAGGAAACCAACCTCTATTTCTGATAAGTAGGCTTCAATTTCTTCATTTTTGGATTTCAAGCCATCAGAAAGACTAACCATATCTCTGAAAAAAATTCAATAAAGGGAATATCAATTATCAAAATATAAAATAAAATCATAGAGTCCAACAAAATTACAATAACCTTCTCCACAGCGAACAACAAAGGGAATATTAACCTTTTAAAAGATTCCAACTTCTGTCTCATGTCAGCAATTTCAGCTTCTGCAGCAGCTAGCTTTTGCTGGGATATGGCTTCAGCTTCATTGGCTGTCTTGACCCGTAATTCTAAGCTTTGCTCATCAAGTGAAGATTTCAAGCTATTAACATGAGCCCATGCCTTGTATTCCAAATCCCTAGCCTCCAAGATATCCCTAGAGTTGCAAATTAAATTCATGAACACAACAATATTATTAGGAACCTCACATCAACCATCCATATCCACATCATCTGATAGCCCCATGACAAGAAAATGATCTGGCAAAAATATTGTAGCAAATGCAAGATCCAATGCTATATCTTATTCCCGTGTCAGAAATATATACCATGTAAATAGCAGGTAGAAGAAGCACTTGCAAAGCTAGTGTAATTACAGAATAGTAGCACAAGCTATAGAGAAAGCATCTCATTTGATCTAACTTAGTAGCACAAAACAAAAAAGTAAATAAACACACAATATAAGAAACACTTGAGAACAGATAGTTTATCCAAACTAGAAATATGAATTGAACAATAAAATTTTATAAAGAAGGAAACATCATGTAAGTTGTCTAACCTTGAATCAATGGATTCACGTTTATACATATCCAAAATCAACTTCAACTCCAAATTACTATCTGTCAAATCTTTAACCTACACCAAAGAATTAATGAAGTAAATATATAAATGTTGGATACTTGGATAATAAAGCAAAATCACTCACAAGTGAAGTTATCTAAAACAATAACGTTATAAAGAATCAGAACACTATGCGTATGCCACTCACCCCAAAAGACGAAGGAAGTGGGTACACTTTCAAAACTGCTTAGAATTAATCCGGAGTTATTAGAATATGATAAGCTGATTTTTTGATGAAAAACTTTTTCAAATATTCAATATTTACTATTTCGGTTGCTTCTTTAATTTGGCGAAAAAAAAATAATTAAAGTTTCTAGATCCTTCAAATTCATCTGCGTAATCAAAGTTACATGTTTTAAATTATTGATCCCGAATCACAATTCATCAGGTAGGAGGTAGAACTCATCCACTTCCAAGTCTGTGCCTAATCATGAAGTGAAACATCCACTATTGGAAAGAAAGCACTGGCCAAAAAACCACTCATGATAAAAGGGAGAAATGGGGGAAAGAACTTTTGGTGAGTGAATTAAAGTGAAATCATAAATAACAACTTCTTGATAAATAATAAATACGCTCACCTCCATGCACAGTATAGATGCACAAAATCAAAGATATGATATGCTAACCTCTATGCACGAAACAGACGCACAAAATCAAAGATATGCACGCTCACTTCCTTGCACGATACAGACATCCTACACTCACCTCCATGCACAATACAGGAGCACAAAATAAAAGATATCCTACACTCACCTCCATGCACTGTACAGACGCACAAAATCAAAGATATGCTAAGCACCATCACCTCAAGACCAACATAAGGTTTTCCTCAAACTACCATAACCTCCATATATCTTGTTGAAACTTTCTATACTCCTTTCAGTTTCAGCAATCGTCAAACCGTACTTCGTTCTAATTAAACAGGACAGCTGACACATAATGCCTCAAAGGCCCAAAATTGGGGAATGGTAAATCATTGAACAGGATATAAAACCTCCTTTGAGATGAATAAAGTGTAAATGGAGTGTTGAATCCTATGCAGACCTTTTTATATGACCTCAGGGATAAATGGGATCACACAAAGTGAAAAGTATCCAGCTGGCTTAATATTAAAAATTAATTTTCTGTTCCATTGTGATCAATCTCCTTACCTTTTTGGTCTTCTAAGATATTTATCCACTTCAATAGTCAAAATGTGCATTGGTCTCCGTAACCACCACATTGAATCATTAAGATTTTTGCTTCCAAATTAATATTAGAAAGCTGAAGGTTAATAATGATACATGTACTGAACCAAATAAGAGCTAATGCATTATTTGCATATACCCAAGTAATGTTTAATTTTTTCGAGGAAAACAAACAATATGAAAAGTTGAGAACATATAGCAGCACCAAGTTACATTGAATGATGCGGAAACTCATTTGCAAACTAAATTAATACTATCTTCTCAATAAGTGAACAAATTTAACAGTATCGAGCATGAAGGAGTCTGAACTTGATCCCAAAATTTAGCCAATGACATAGTTGATCTAACAATATACACAGGCAAGTTATAAGCCTATAACAGTGAATGTGATCCAGTTTCACCTTTTTTTTACTGTCTACCTATCTCTTAACAAATCAAACGATATGCTCTCTTTTAAGTGTGCTACTCCTTTCACTCCCTTTCATTCTACAGTATTTATTGTTATATAGAACTTTGTTCAACCCACAAGGGCTATATGACTCACAAACCCCTGTTTATGTTTTTCACTAGATAGGTAAAACAATCACAAGCCGGAACGTAGATTTCATCTTCTACAGTTACATGTTTGAAAAGGTTATAAATATCATAAAGTCATAAACCTTGATAAACATGTCAACTGTAAGATAATAATTCTTGACAATGTATTTCACATAATTCCACAACTGTATTTCAAACATATCTGTCTTTAGTATTAAATAACAAACTAAAAGTACAGAAATACATATACCAGAGCTTGTAACTTGTGGACCTCAGCAACTTGGTCAGCTGATCTCGCATGTAAAGTTTCACACTCTTTAACCTATTCCAAAATAAGAACGAAGAAAAGCTTTATGCATGTCAACTGACTCTAAAAACATATCTACTTCTAATACAAATATACCCACCTCCCTGTCAAGAAGGTTGTAAAGAGACTGGACATCAGCCCGCAGAGAGTGAATATCCAAAGCAATTTCTTTGTACTTACTTAACTGACTTTGCATAGAGTTCATTTCCTCAGGAAATGATGAAACCAACTCTTTAAATTCTGCAATAATTTCTTTCCTTCCTAAAATGAAATGCAGAGTACTTCAATCAGGATTCAGGATTAAGCATAGATGTACAGATAGACGGCATCACAGATTATGCAATCAATGGAAAGCATCACATGTCTTACCTGGTTCTCTTGATGCTTCTTCCAGCTTAATTTCAATCCTATTTCTTTCATCAATATGTCTTTGAATCTCTATCCCTAGATCAGCAATTCTAGCATCTGCAAGGGACGAAGATCTTCGAAAAACATCGACCAAATCATTTTTCATATTCAGTTCCATCTCCCTCCAGGCAAGGTTATCCTTCTCAGCCTAAAGTTTCCATTGGAAAATGAATGGTCAACATCAGAACTAAATCCTTGCAGAAAATGACAGACAAAGGCAAAAATGAAAGTACCGACCAGTTACAACCTGAAGTTTCTCGAATAGAGACTGGTATCTGGAAACTTCTGATTTTGACTTGTCTAGCTGATCTCTCACCAAGACGAAGGCTTGGGAAGAGGAAAGACACTTCATGCTCTTCAATGTGTTCTGTCAACCAAATAGTCCCATTCAAAGTATATTACCAAAAGGTATAGCTGCATTTGAAAAGTAATTCTTTGAAATGTAAACGAGTACAACCTCGCTGAATAGAGACATTAATAACTTAAAAAAACCAACCTGCAAATTATATAACTGCGGCAATATTTTTAGTCTCTCATCATGGAGACCTTTTAGTTCCAACAGCTGATGCGAAGCTTGGTCCTGCAAAGCTCACAGTTGATTACTACACTAGTACACTTGACTATTCCACATCAAATGATTTTCTCAAGCATAAACCTAAGAGAGAGAAGTAAAACTACCCTTAGCTCTCTGAGAGTAGACTCCATATCTCGCAGATCTCTTTGTTCATCTTTGACCCTATCACCAGGAACATGCTTACTCCCTATGTTAAAGACGGGGAAAAATGCCCCTTTCGTAGCATCTCTTTCTGCTTTAAGAGTTGCCAATTTACTATTACTATCCTCTAACTCTGTAACCGCAACCTCCAATTCCCCTTAAAAAAAAAAAACAATCAAAGATCATTCACCAGCCTGTCACATCATAATATTTGGGCATTCAGAAAATTATTTGGTCAGCTCAGAGAGGAATGAAAAAGAAGCACAAAGAAAATAGGAACTTTAATGACGGGAACTTGCTGAGTGCAATGTCTATTTCCATAACATATGATCCTCTTTTACTTTACCAGATGTATCAAGCCTCGGATAAATGCATTAGAGGATGCCAGGTAACAATTAAGAATCAGATTAACAGTATGCACCCTTTTCTAACAATTATTGTGTAAAATGAGTTTACACTTTCAATAAATACAATATATGACTCATTATCACAGAAAAGGTAATGCAACTTTAACAACTGTAATAAAATGAGCAAACAAGGTTCCCAAATCCATTATATTAAGTCAAAAGGATACACCAATTGTATTACAAATTCAGGTAACATGAATTCAACAATAGCTAAAATGATTATAATGCTTATAAATCAGTCCACCTTGCATAAGTCATCAGGAGTTCACATTTAAAACCGGGTATTCTATATGAGGTGTCAAAGCTAACATATGCATGTAATGTAAGTGTGTTCAAGTTCAGAAAAAGGAGATAAACTAGATAAGAACCATAACAGACAGTTACCTCTTAAACGTTTAACATCAGCTTTATTTTTTGCATTGCTGTCTTGACGGCTCTGCAAATCCATTGCCAATGATCTGTGCTTCAAGTATAGATCACTTATTGCTAATCTCAAATTTTTAACTTCTGACTCTAATTCATTAGATGCCTTTTTCCTGCATGAACCTACCAAAAAGGAGCAGTGTATAGGAAACTTACAGATAATCTTGAGAAAAAAGCTATAATCATTAAGGCACAATATACACTTTTCTACAAAACACTTACCATCTTCTGGAAGCTTCACCAAGGCTGCAGCATTTAGTCCATCCTTAAGATGCCACAGGTTGTCAATGGCAGCTACTATATTACATATGATATTCTTAGACTTTACAGATGCAGTTTCTCTATCGTCTTCCATTCGATTAGGGCAATCATTGGCAGAGGAACTTTCAGTTGCACCTGTTTCCATCAGTCGACTAAGAAAAGCATCCTCAGGAGGATTTGTATTCCCACCTGACAATCGATTCAACATAATAATTAAGCAGCTTATCAGAATATAGGAAGCAGGGGACAAAAACAGATAATAGGTGACAAAGATAATCCTTACATCTAAAATCTTGTCCACTGCTTGACTCTCTTTCCAGGATAGAACTTGATTCCAAGCCAGTTACCAGCTATAATGACAACATATGGTCAATTTCACATCAAGTATTACACATTACTAACTACATAAAGCTAAAAGACATTGCATAAATCATTTAGTTTTCCTTTCTTTATTTATTTTTTGCTGTTCACTAAGAAAAAATGGCAAACAATTTATTTAAAAATAAAAAAAAAGATTTAGAAAAGTAAATGACACTAGGGGAATTACCTCTTCCAAAGTCTTATCCACTACTTTTAATGTGGAATCATATGGCTGATGTCTCTCCTTCAGTTGTGAAAATTTATTCTCAAGAGCAGAATACTCAACCTTTTGGGCCTCTAACTTCTGTACAAGCTTTTGATTTTGATACTGAAGAACAGTTGTATCAAGCTGCATTAAAGAATAAAAAGTTTAACTGAAAAGGTTGTATGTAGAGTGCAATTGATAGGGCAACCAACTGGAGCAATCATTAAAGAAACTCAGCAGACACATGCTTCATAGTCACAAACAAATTTCAGTCAACAAATTCTCCCAACAAGCCAAGTGGGGAGCTATTCTTCAAAAGACTTCTCTAATCCAAATGCCAGAACAACCAAAACAGCAATCGGATAGTAGGAAATTCAACAAGTAAACTACAGAATAGCAGGTGAAGAGAATGAAAGGTTCAGAAACAAGCAAATGATACATAAACCATAATCTAATAGTACATTATATCACTGGGTCATATGGGAGAAAGAATATTGCCCTGATCAACTAATAGGTCTTTAACCAGGCTATGAGCAGTCATTCTAAGTTAAAATACAAGCACATAAACCAACTGTCAGAAACAAATGACGTTGACAGAAAATAATAAAAGCAAAAAAGGCCAATTGAGAAGGAGTGGCTACAATTTCAGAAGTCAACACTCATCTAACGGGATAGGATAGTCATCGGAAGGATTATACATTTTACTTCCTACTAAAAATGCAAAGCACTGACAGAACCAATGGTTACCAGCATTTCCCCACAGCAACCATCCCCCTACCCAAAACACAAATATGGAACAAGAAGACACACAAATCTGCAACGTTCGACGACCATAATCTAAAGATTGAACTAGAGCAAAGAGATGGTGAGATTACAACTAACAATTTCTCATAAGATAAATTTTCTGAGAGCAAAATCTTTGTGAAATATCCTGGCATAGAATTTGTAATCAATTACAAGCAAATACCCAAAATAAAACATTATACAGTCATTATAAGGAAATCAAGCTACATTACAGGAAAGCATGTACTAATTGTGTAACACAAAGTCATTGAGCTAATTATACCAAAAACTACACCAATGAATATACAAATAATTTCTACAATCTAAAACTTTATCCTTATATCAATTGCAAAGAAATAAAGCAAAACCTCAATCTGAAAAATGAGACCCATCAACAATTACACACCAGATAGGTGTTTCCAGCACATGCAACTGGCAACACAGAAAACTCTCTAGTGTCCGACAACAAAAGATCATCAAATATATTCCAAAAGCTAAGAAAACAAAAAGGAATTGAAATTGAAAAATCTACCCAACAGAATTACATAAATTACAAAGCAAAACCACAGGAAATTTATGTAAGAAAAATCGTACCTTTTTGTCCTCAGAAGAGGGAAAAAACGGGGTCTTCTTGGTAGCAGCAGCCGTCGGTGATATGGAGTTGAAGTGACGCCGCTTTCGGTCCGGCTCACCCGTGCTCCCCATCGAAAACCACTGACACGGACACACACACACTAAAACCCTAGAAACAACCCCTCCTCTATTACAGCAGCTTAACTGTCATCAGAATTCAGAACCCACTAAAATTCCACACTAGAACCCGCCCCTCCCCAAAAAAAGTGAAAAATTGATCAATAAACCACTAAATAAAACCCTAATTATTCTGAAAAAAAACAAAACAAAAAAACAAAAACAAAAAAACACCTTGATTGGTTAGATTTTGCGAAACCCTAAATTCAAAGATCAACAACGGAGTTTCATTTGGAACCCAAACCAAAATCTTCAAGTTTGGAAACCATTGCTCTCTAAAAACTAAAAATTAAAAACCATAGTAATCTCTAATCTGATCTCTCTCTCTCTCTCTCTCTCTCTCTGTAGGACTCCGAGAAAGGGAAAAAAATAAAAAAAAAATAAAAAAGCGTACTTCGTAATTGTAAATGTGTAATGAACGGGGAGCTTGGAATTTTGTGAATGTTTGAAGGGTAGTTTGGGCTATTAATTTATGGTTACATTCACTCAATCGTTCACACTTGTTCGAAGAATCTAAGCTGGTGATTGCGTTACAGCGACGCTTGAATACTAAGTGACCGGTGAAATCTCATTGGATGAGAATGTGAAATGACAGCTCAGTCCTTGATTTGATTTGGTTTTCTATAATTTCTTGAGATTTTATTGGCTGTTGTCTTGTCCTAATAAATATGATTCGCGCAGAAATAAAGCCCAGCTGAATTGGTGGTTTTTACTTACCGGCCGAGTAGGTAGACGGTTTGAGCAAATCTGCTTACATTACAAACGACTTCATGCCACGTTTGTTTGACCATATTGTATTGTATTAGGCAATTAAAATGTATAAAAATAATATAATACAGTGTTAGTACATTTTAATTTCTTAATACAACAAATACCGTATTAACTAATACATTATATTTATTAGTGGTATTAGATTGCACTGTATTAGAAAAAACATTTTTTTTTTCAATAAATATGGAATATTGATAAAATATGTGTTATGTTATTAATATTTTTTTTATAATTTCAAAATACATTAGGAAAATTTTATTTAAATTTTTTGTTTCAATTAAAATAAATATTTATTGATTTTTTATATAAAAATATTTATTGATTTATTTATGGTAAGGATATTTAAAATTAATTATTAAGTATTTTTTTTAATATTATATTTTTATAATATAATAAAATACAATAAAGTCATATAGGAATAACTTAATACGATATAATACAGGGTATCACCAAACACAAGTTTGTATTAATGATAATACAGTCCAATTCAATACAATACAATCAAATATAGTCCAATACAATCCAATACGGTGTGCCAAACGAGACCTCATAGTTCAGATATCATATAATTTGTATTTTTTTTTTTAAAGAATAATTGTATTTAGCTAAATTTAGTCATATATATATATATATATATATATATATATATATAGTTATAGTTATATACACATTTTCTGGTGTGGGATTTCCCAATTCTAAATAACTACGGGTAGCTATTGGATTAACACCTATAGCTATTACATTACCACCTGTAGCTATTGGGAATTTCGTAAAGAAAATCCCGCACCTAAAAATTATCAATATATATATTGACATTTTCTTAATTTTAGTCATGATGACAATATCATCTCTTGCAAATTTCATGTTAGTTGTATGAGAATTAACAAATTAATAGATATAAATATGACTTTTTGTAATATAATTCCTTTTAAAAAAAATACATTCTAAATGAAACATAAGCTAATCCGTCATTTAATTATCATGAATTCTTAACTATTTATATCATCTGCCATTAATCTGACTGGGACAAGTTTACAATCAAGACTTCTTTAATTAGAAAACAGTGAATGTGAATGTCCTAAAAGCAGTTGCAGAACACTGAATATAGTAAAAACTAGTCTATTTTGTTGCCTAGGCACTTTGTTTTAAGCTCCTTTATATAATCTAATGTTATGTTTTAGTTAATTTATGTTCTCTCTCTCTCCGTCTTTCTTTGGCAAAAAATATTCATTACCAATACACACCTATTGGTATTGAATGGAATTTGATTACTCTTTTCAAGTGATTTGGTCTTCGAATCAAATTGGCTCTATACGCAGTAGCTTTGGAATTAACTGATGCTGATTATTTTGGAGCAATCTATAGATTTTCTAGGAATTCTACTTTGAATTCTATCACTCTGTTGTATTTTTGATACTCAACTTATACAAACCGGTCAATCAAATTATGAAATACAATTAATAATCAAGCCCCGTGAGCTCGAGCCACGACCACGATCAAGAGGATCACGATCGAGAGAAGCAGAGATGATCTAACTTTATCTTCGATTTCAACTCCAGCTTCTTCTATAGATTTTTCCCCATCAACAGACCCATGTACCTCATTCACTGGTATTTGAAATTATTTATTTTTTGAATTCAATTCTAGTTACATATGTTACTGGAAATTATGTAATCTAAAAACAGCAGGAAGTAATCAAATTCCATTTGGAGATCAGCATACATTCATTTGAACCATGCAAAAACTACAACAGAGCTGGTCTCTTGATGTGTATCAATTACACAAGCAGAATTTAGAAGAGAGAAAATGGAGATTTGAAGGAAATGATTGTTTTTATATAATTCAACATGGCCTCAATCAAATTACAATCAGCTTTATATAAGTAACAAACAGCAATAAATGGCAGTTAATCAACCAGCAAAACAACAGGAAATAATAGGGACATGTTCCACACCCTGATCGTATCATCTCTACACTGACGATCGAGGCTGTCGAGGCTGCTCTGTCAGGTCACTTCCTTTGAACCGATTCCAGATGCCGACAGCTTGGACTAAGTTTTCTTGATCATCTGGTAAAGCCAGCAGCAGAGCCTTATAATTAAGCTGCGGAAGACAACAATCGACGACACAAATGCCCATGGAATGAAAATTAAACGGCCGGGCAAGTCTTGGATGAATACGGAAATCAGCGAAACTGAAGACAAAGATCCCGAGATGACAGCGACGAGGCTGTAGAGTTGTGCATAGCTAGTGTTGTAATATTGGGATTTGATGTCAGCTACAAATGCGAGACATTAGACTAATGTTGCCAGCAAAAACACCCACAAATTTGCTGGGTGTGTTTCGAATGAGTACCTATTTGTGCCTTGATTATTCACTTGGAGGACAGCAACAAGCAATGGATTCAGAAACCCTAACACTTCATGGTATGGCATCCGAGCCCTGCACCGACCAATCAAACAGGGCATGCATGAGTCATCGTTTCTCATAGTCATAGATAACACAAACCATTAATGAAACTTGTATCATGTATAACAAGAAAAGTTGTTAAATATTGTAGCGAACCTATCACTGTTGCCCTGTGTGGCGGTGCTAGTTCGACGGACTCGATGACCAGTATTCCTCTGCTCTTCCAACTTCATGCTTCTTCCCAAGTCTCTAATCTCTCTCTCTAATGCAGAGTTTGGCTGGTTGGTTGTAATGCCGGGTGTTAGAATGTAATAGATAAATTCAGGGACGGAGCCACCTTAGAACGAGAGGGGGCCACTGCCCCCCCTGAAGTTATACTATTTTATATATTTTCCCTAATCTTTTAGAGTTTTATGTTCTTATCCTTGTTTCATATCCCCTCAAGTTTTATAGTTTTATAAATTTATCCCCTAAACATTTATATTTTTATATTTTTATCCTTACTTATATTTAGATTTTCTAATTCTTTTATAAATTACGCTGTTAATAATTTTATCTTAATCACGTTGAGAATATATTTCATTATAAATATATTATTATTTTCCTTTATATCTCAATTATAAATCAAATCGCAACATATATATTTTGTTATGTCAGTTGTAATTTTTTCTTATCAAAATTACACTTACTCAATTATTTCTTAACTAATTTTATTTATTCTTAAAATATCCTCGCTCTCTCTCTCTCCAAATCTTACTTATCTCACTTTTATACGGTAATACCATGTCATATTTATAATATCTTCTTCTAGTAGCCTAGGAGTTGAGTTTATCTTCTTCAATGGTTGGGTATCTTCTTGAATCGTCAAACAAAGACTTAGTCAAACAAAAATGTCATCCCTCAAGAACTCTGTGGCCAACCTATCTATCTCTCTCTGTGAGTCTGTGTTCAGATTTGTCTTTAAATAGAAACACCACTCTCTGATTTCTTATTGCATTTCGTTTTTCATCTTCTTCCCTTGTGTTCTCTCTGCAAAATTTGAGTGTTGAGTTGCAGACAATCTCTCTCTCCTGTCAACATATTTTTCTTTAAAGAAACAGCCAAGCTTGAACATTAGAGTATCTCCAATGCAAAAATGGCTTGCATACCAATAATTGTTGACATGACAACAATGTCAAGAGGCTTGCTTCCTATGTGGCATAAAAATAGACTTGATAGACAATCAACTTAAAAGTTGGTCTCCAATGCTTCCGTCTAAAACACAATTTTTTTAATGACGTATCCATTTTTTTTTCCTGTTTTGTTTTTTATTTTATTTCTTTACCAAAAATATATGAAAAATTAATATCAATTTTAAATGTTTACTGAATCAACCTAAAAAATAGCTGTGCAATTGACCGTTTGAAAGTAGACGGTCATGTTGATAATGTCTAATATTTTTTTTTTGTCACGTCAGCTTAAGGTTGAATATGCACGGCTGCATTGGAAACACAATTATTAATATAACGTCTATTTATCCTACGTGACATCTCTTTTTTTCACAAGCCACGCTTGCATTGGAGATACTCTTAGTCTACTGTTTCGTATTTGTATCAATAATAAACCTTTATTTATTTCTGTTGGCAACATAATAAAAGAGAGTGTTCAATACTCTATTGGCTCAGTAAACAGCCTTAATTTTGTTGTTATTGTAGATCATTAATAGTTTTATTGTTTACGAGCATCTCCAATGTTATTATGCATTTGGAGAAAATTGAGTGTCACATAGAATAGATATTAAAGAAGTTAGAAAAACTCTCTCCAATGCTATTATTTAAGTTGAATATGGAGATGATGTGGCCAAAAAAAAGTTAAAGAATATGGAGTTGGGTTTCTAATTCTAGAAACTCTCATAGAAATGCTGACTATGATTTCTAACTCTTTCCACCTATAAGATTAAAGCTTTCAACTCTTTCAACCAATAAAATTAAAGCTTTCAACTCTTTCCACCAATAAGATTAAACCTCATTTAATTGTAAAATAAAAGAGGAGAGAGAGTGTAATAATTGTTTTATTATGATTGGACATAAAATAGATGTATATTTGACTTTAGATAATTGTATTAGAGATATGAATATGCATTTCTCTAAAAAAATATATTCAAAAGTGGACCCATAATAAATAGAAATGTTGATGTGACACTATTTAAAAACTCAAAAATGTATATTTGCATTGGAGATGCTCTAATATATATTGTTTATTATCTAAAACAGGATGGTTGTATTGTTTAATACTTTAATGGAGCAAGTGGTTTATATTTTGACCCCATAAAATGTTTCAATTAGGGAATGCTATTAAACTAATTGACATGGCTAAACTTGATTGATTGGTTGTTAGGGTTTCTAATTAAAATAAAATAAAATTGAGAATTTGGGGTCATATAGGAGATGGTGACAGATTGGTTACTTTGCTTTATTATTATTATTTAAAAATTATTGCAAATTAAAAAAATATATATATAAAATAAAAAAATAAAAAAAAAAAAAAAAAAATAAAAAAACGATTCAATCCAAAGGCTTATTAATAATGTGAAAAGCTTAATATTGGGTTACTACTTTAATTTCCCATAATTCATTTATTAATTGACTTTATTATATTGAGAACATGATTTAACTATTGTCTAAACCGTAAAAAGCATGACACGTTGACACCCTTCTTTTTACACTTTTGATATAAGTTAATTTTATTTAAAATTGTAAATTATTAATCTTGATCTTATTAAGATTATCCATTTTAACAACAACATTGATTTAAAATATCAAATTCCATTTTATTAATTAAATATTTTACAAGATTATAATAATTAAATCTGCACATTTCGCTTGATCATTGATGATGCAAAACGACATGACTAAGAAGTTTCTTTTTTCACAAGAAAAATATGTATCATGACCATTAATGAAACTTGTATCATATTCATGCATAACAAGAAACTGAGCTGAAACATGTATAAGAAGACAATTTGTATCATGGCCACAGAGTTCTTGAGGGTTTTTGTTGGACTTTTTGAAATCTTTGTTGAAACTGACCTGGCTTAGATTTGTCAAACAAAAAGTAAACCCTCTAGAACTCTGTGGCCCACCTATCTATCTCTCTCCGTGAGTCTGTGTTCAGATTTGTCTTTAAATAGAAACACCACTCTCTGATTTCTTATTGCATTTCGTTTTTCATCTTCTTACCTTGTGTTCTCTCTACAAAATTTGAGTGTTGAGTTGCAGACAATCTCTCTCTCTCCTGTCAACATATTTTTCTTTAAAGAAACAGCCAAGCTTGAAGTTGGAAGAGCAGAGGAATACTGGTAATCAAGTCCGTCGAACTAGCACCGCCACACGAAGGCTAAAAAATCACAAGATGACAATAGAGCTGCAGGGCAACAGTGACAGGTTCGCTACAATATTTAACAACTTTTCTTGTTATACATGATACAAGTTTCATTAATGGTTTGTGTTATCTATGACTATGAGAAACGATGACTCATGCATGCCCTGTTTGATTGGTCGGTGCAGGGCTTGGATGCCATAACATGAAGTGTTCGGGTTTCTGAATCCATTGCTTGTTGCTGTCCTCCAACTCCAAGTGAATAATCAAGGCACAAATAACTACTCATTCGAAACACACCCAGCAAATCTGTGGGTGTTTTTGCTGGCAACATTAGTCTACTGTTTCGCATTTGTATCCCAATATTACAACCCGAGCTATGCACAACTCTACGGCCTCGTCGCTGTTATCTCGGGATCTTTGTCTTCAGTTTCGCTGATTTCCGTATTCATCCCAGACTTGCCCGGCCGTTTAATTTTCATTCCATGGGCATTTGTGTCGATTGTTGTCTCCCGCAGCTTAATTATAAGCCTCTGCTGCTGGCTTTACCAGATGATCATGAAAACATTTTTCCAAGTTGTCGGCATCTGGAATCGGTTCAAAGGAAGTGGCTTGAAGGAGAAGCCTCGATTGCCGGTGTAGAGACCAGCTCTGTTGTAGTTTTTGCATGGTCCAATTGATTGTATGCTGATTACATTTACTTCCTGCTGTTTTTAGATTACATACTTTCCGAGTAACATGTAATTAGAATTGAATTCTATAAAAAGTGTTAAATCTATTTCTCAATTTGTGGGTAAAGGTTATTACTTATTAGACTTGTTTATATATTATTTTAGGTAATATCCATCTCCAGATGTGTTTTCAGAATTCAAAAAATAGAACATGTCTCCAGATGAATTCAAAATAATATATATATATATATATATATATATATATATATATATGTCCTAATTTGATTGGTTAAAAACAAATTGAGATACCATTTTTTAGATAGCTGATTTGAGTCCCTTTATATCTATATCTATAATAATAATAATTATTTATTATTATTATGTAATCACTAAATATATGGACATTTTATTTCAAAAGAAAAAACGAACATTCACAACATTTTAAAAATGTCATAAAAATACTTTCACTTGTTACGGAGGATGCTGCACAAAAATATCAGGCAAAAAGGAATGTCTGGCATTTTAAATAAATGGAAGGTTATAAATGGAAAAACTAAAAAACTTTACATTTAAGAGAGTTTTTCCTTACAATCCACAAATTATCTATTTACACTCTAATTTAATTTTTTTTATTATTGACAATTTTAACTTGAATTAAAATTATTAAATAAGACAAAAAAAAAAAAAAAATTCTAAGGACATTCAAAACTAATTAAATTATTAAAAAAAAAAAGTAAATTCTCTCTCCTAAATCATTAGATTAAATATTATATATTAACTCTCTCTCTTAAATCTGTTATTACCATATTAAACACTCTCTCCTAATTACTCTCTCTCTCTCTTTCTCTCCATTTTTCAAAAATAAAATAAAATCATATCTCCATACTTTCTCGATCTGATTAATAGTTAAAAAAAAAAAAAACTTATGAATATTTTGGTTTTTTACTAACAATAATATATATATATATATATATATATATAATATTAAAAAGTTAATTTTCAAAAAAAAAAAAAAAGATATATAAAAACTTGATTTGCAGCTAGATTCGATTAAATTCATAATATGGTAATATTAGAGATATATATCGGAGAAGAGAGAGTTTAATATGGTAAGTAAAAATTTAGGAGAGATTGTTCAATATGTAATATTTAATCTAATGATTTAGAAGAAATAATTTCTTTTCTAGAATAAGAGTGTCAGAAAATAAAAATGATAATTTTGGAACAAATGGAATTATCTTTAGAATTTTTTTAAATTTAAATTTTGAGAATGAAATGTCTTTAGAAGAGAAGTGTAAAAAGAGAAAATTGGATTGTCAAAAGAAACTCTCATTTGTAATAAGTCACCCAAAATTAGAAAACAAACAAACTAAATTATCTTAATTTTTAAGACTTACCCATATCTCGAATAAATTAAAATCTTATAAGACCTAAGATAAAAAAAACAAACAGCCCCTTAATGTATGTCTATTTATAACCCCCTTTGTAAAGATTATCCGATACATCAACTAAATTATTTATCATCAATGTATCGAAAAACAAATACCAAAAATGTTTATCGGCTTCTATATGCTGTTTACACAGTAAACATTGTGTTATACGAATTTACATTTTACAGTCCGGTCTTTCAGTTCTGCAACTGGAAAAAAAGAAAAAGAACAAATGCCGGACAGACTTCATTCAAAAGATGAAGTCAATACCGGTGAATGAAAAAACAAATTAAATAATGAGTAGAAGAATTTACAACAGAGTGATCTTTTTTTTTTGTGTGGGATGAGAACGTGGAACTGGTCATTCATCTTTCATTGCAAGTTCATGCTTCTTCTTCTGCCCAACTTCCACAAGCAAGGTCAAAAGTGCTTCACACACTTGGGAAGCATCTGCTTCCGAAGTGTCATTGCTCAACGAAGAATAAACCATCCAAGCATGGTCTAACTTTCGTTTTGGACGCACCACGATGGATCCGGGAACTTCGGCATCACGACAAGTGACGAGCCCATCACTCTTCTCGCCATACCTGACTTGGAGCAGTTGGGCACATGCTGCCATTGCAGCACCAAGGGGCATTACCACTGGGAGTTTTGCTGATTGGCCTGAAGATAGGGAAGGTAGTTCCGCATGAGCAACGTGAGATAATGTGGCAAGAACTGCAGGAGTAATGCCAGCTTCTGTGTGGAACGAGACAACAGGAAGCTCTCTGGGCAGCTGGTGTTTCCTCAAAAATTCCATTCTCCGTTCGTAAGTCAAGTCTTCTAAAGATTGCATGTCACCCTTCATAGTTGCAGAAAATAAACAAGAATATCACTATGACTGGCGATTTAAAATGAACATATATTCTTCCCTTAATATGAATATAATAAGTGACAATCATCTTCAAGAAAATGAATATGAAAACGTGAGAAATTTGAACCATATCAACATCCACTTCAATGTGTGTGTGTGTGTGTGACTGTGTGTCTCATTTGAACAGTGTTTAGCCATTCCAGTTGCAAATATACAAGTTATTTACTAAATAACCACATCATTCTAAGGATTAGGAATTGATCCCTATAGTACCATGACAGGAAGCACTTAGTATCTACGACAACTGTAGAAGTCACAAAGAAACATTTCTAGAGTCTCTAGACACACTAATTACTGCAGAGATGTAACTGCAACTACAAAAATTAAACACACAAAAAAAATAAAAAATAAAAAAATAAAAAAAATTCAGTACCTTGATTACTTTACAGATCAGAATCTCCATAAGTTTCCGTAGATTAACATAATCGCCAAGTTGTCCTTCTCGCAAAATATCTGAAGCTATGGGACTTCCACCATATGGACTCTGCGCTAATGCTAACCCAGCAACCTTATCTTTCAAGTCAGGCCAATATAATGACAAAGCAGCTGCTGCATCTACACCCCCTTTGCTATGTCCAAGAAGAAAAACACGTTTCTTGGAACCCCAATAGATTTCCTCGATGTACTCTTTTATCTCTCTAGCATTTTTCTCGACAGATGCCTGATCAACAATCATATAATGTTCAATACGAAATATGAAAGAGAGTATACACTTCAATAAAAACAAAAATACCTCGCTGTGAATCTTGGCAATGTGACAGGCCAGACCCAACTTTGAGAAGCTCATTTTTGTATTAACAAAATATAGCGGACCATGGTTGCTAAAAAGACCTGCCAAACATATAGATAACCTATCTGATGAGCACATAGATGTATAAGTTGCGTAAACCCTTGACTCTCCAAACAAATATATAGATTAAAGTCAGGGCATGAAAACCAAGGTCTCTGCATAGCTTCATCATTCATGCTATGCAAAGCCAAAGGTGTCACACTTTCAAAACCAAAGAAGGTCACTTGTGTAGACCATTAATTGGGTAGTGCTATTTTCTATTTGAGATTTTTTTTGAGAAATAAATTTTATTAAAATAATGATTTATAGAGGTAAATTGCAGTTGCTACCTGGAATCAACAAGTAGACCATCGAGTTTGGCAGTTTGTGTAGACCATGCCTGACAGACGGTAAAGCAACTGAATTACACATGCATTTCCAAGAAGATATAGTCCTACAAAAGATGAAAAGCAGCTACCGCTACCTGATATCTTCAAGAATTTCCGTAAACCTTTCAGAACCATCTTCAACTGGAGGCATCCCTGAGGCACGTTGTAACCATCCAATATCATCTGCAGACCCACGAACTGTCCTCCGTGCACGTTCAATAAGCCTGAAAGTAAAATCAAATGGTTTGTTAAACTATGTTGAAAAGCCCTAACCGAGAGATTCATGCATATGCTAAACGAACACCATCTATGAATATAATGTTCTCTGAATGAAGTGCATCAGCTTAATATATGACATCTCATACATTATTTTGCAACTTAAAATTGAAGATAATCATAAATACCATATGGAGAATCCATACCCTTGGAAAATGGATATCCCATTTGGGAGATTGTTATTTGATTGTACAAGAGCACCAGCATTCTGAGATGGATTTTCAGTAGAGTCCCTTGCTACTCCATCATGAAGAAGCGGAACTGAAGTAGATGATTCAGATAATGATGAATGACAATTACTTGAATACTCCATAGATTCCCCAGTTTGTCCAGAAGAAAAAGTCACCAATTCCTGGGAATGCATAATGGAATCCACGGAGTCTCTAGAATCACGTTCCACTGCAAGATATCAAAAAATTTAATTTGGTATTCCTCATACGTTCAGCATAATGGTAGCTGCCATGCTTAGAAGCAAAAACTAAGAGCCAAATCCTTTCAAGGTAAAAGTCAACAATTGCATTTATAAGAAGAATAAGAAAAATCTCTCAGCTTCTAGTAAGGAGATTGAATTGCAAGGTCCAGATGCTAAAATATTATATGGTATCCGGGCAATGCAAGACTTTGGCAGTTATGAATTGCTTTTGACCACATAATAGAACACTTGGCTTGCTCAATCTGCATACCATTTTACACTGTACATCCTATGGATAATAAAAATATAAGAGCTTACCAGAGTAATCAGAAAAACAGCCAGTTATCAATGAGGTTGTTTGAGCAAGATAAGAAGCAGCGTCATTGAGAGCTGGTACAGAGGTAAACAGTTGAGGAATAATTCCATCATTGTTGATTCTGTCATCCTGACCCTGACAAATGGGGGGTTGAAAAGTTTTATACAACTTAAGCAGTTACTTCAATTTTATTTTTTTTATTAATTCCATACAACAATAAATCAAAATAAAAACAAAACCCAGCAACAAAACCAAATAGATGATCTTGTAAAAAACCGCATCATTATATTCAATGGAGGAAACAAGCATAGGTCTCATAAACAGTAGATTCCAGGCACTATAGCATTTGTGAAGAATTTAAAGTAAAATAAACAGAGTTATGATGCCATACAATAAACAAATCTACAGAAGAACCTCAAATGTCCATATAACTTCTTCTTGAACATAGATAACTTACAAGTTATAACCTTTATACTGAAAGCAAACCATCAATTCGAAGCCCCTATTCACCAAAACATCACAAACTTCCAATACTACACATGCAAAAGCCCCATTGTGCCCACATCAATTAATCAACACGACTGCTCTAATCAAAAGTAAACATGAAATTATGCCCGTATTGTTACATTAATACTACACTTTTCAACTTAAAACTTGTGAACAAAAATGAAGGCAAAACCAAAAAAATACGTACCAGCAACGGCCTGCTTAATTCTCTACTCGTAGAGCTTCCAGCTTCCTTCATTGAAATCAGTTTCCTAACAAACAAGAAAATGTTAAACTTATCAAACAGTTAACCCTCAAAAGCTACAAATTTGATTTTTTTTAAATATATATATATTCAATTATCTTCAACGCAGACAAGTACAAGAAAATATACATAATATATGTCTAAGAAAAACAAAACAAAATTAATATGCACCTAATAATATTGATATTCACAAATTCAACGAATAATTTGATGAGTTTAATCATAACTTGCACAAAACTAGTAATAAAAACCCTAAATTGAAAAAAAAAAAATCAGCGACAAAAGTTCTTACTTGAAGAGTATTCGAATATCGGTGATTAAAGTAACTGCAATTCGATTGATGCGACGCCCGTGTTCGTGAAATTCGTTTCTTCTACATGGAGAGAGAGTCTGAGATTTTAATTGACGTCAAGGTAACCGAGAGAGAAAATCTTAAACTACGTCGTTTCAAAACTTTATCATCTACTACGTCGTTTTTGTATGATTTAATTAAGGTAAAATTTCATATAAGTCCCACTTTTTGGTGATTTGTCACATTTATAAATGTCTTTCCATATTCATCACTTTAGTCCTTATTTTATCTAAAACTCATCACTTTAGTCTATTTGACCAAATATTTGAAAGTCAACTATTTTAAAACCTATGAAAGTACACTTTTGCCCTTATTATTATTTAATTTAGCTAAAATGATTATCTTATCTTTTAAATTAAAATGAAAAACAATAAAATTCTCAATAATAAAATCTTAAATAAATAGATTACAAAAAAAATCTTAAATAAATAATAATAAAAAATCCATCAATTTTTTCATATTTTGTATTCTTTTTCATAATGGATTTTTATTTAGCTAAAATGATTATCGGAGCTTTAAATTAAAATGAAAAACAATAAAATTCTCAATAATAAAATCTTACATAAATATATTACAAAAACAATTTATGGAAAATAATTATTTAAAACTAAGATAATCATTTTAGCTAAATAAATATCCATTATGAAAAAAAAAATACAAAATGACAAAAATTTAATGGATTTTTTTTATTATTATTTATTTAAGATTTTTTTTTTTTTTTGTAATCTATTTATTGAGATTTTTATTGTTTTTCATTTTATTTTAAAGTTAAGATAATCATTTTAGCTAAATTAAATAGTAATAAGGGCAAACGTGTACTTTCATAGGTTTTTAAATAGTTGACTTTCAAATATTTGGTCAAATGGACTAAAGTGATAAGTTTTGGAAAACAATAAGGACTAGAGTGATGAATATGGAAAGACATTTATAAAGGTAACAAATCGCTAAAAAAGTAGGACTTATGTGAAATTTTACCTTTAATTAAATTGATGAGCAGACATGGGAATGGCATGATCCTTCGTTGTATATTTTAATAGGAAATACTATATACCTTTCCCATTTACCTTCCCCATTTTGCTTTTCCCACTCATTACTTGACATGTATACACTTTTTCATTTAATAAAAAGCTCTTACTTTTTGATGTAAAATTTGTTTATGTCTTCACCCCTTATTAATGAAATGATGGAAGTAGCCATCAGGGGTAAAGACGTAAACAAGCTTTGCAGCAAAAAGTGAGAGATTTTTATTAAATGAAAAAGTGTACATGTGTCAAGCAATGAGTGGGGAAGGTAAATGGGAAAGATAGATAGTATTCCCCTGTTTTAATTACTACATTTCCTTTGAAAATGTAAATCACATTGGTTGTTAGAACAAGGACTTAGCTCAGCTGGTAGATGGATAAGTTTGGGGTTTGGTTAAATCACTCCCAGGTCAGCGATTTGAATCTTATTAATAACGAAAGTTTTCAAAAAAATACCTGATCCCGAATTAATAATTATTGTAAAAAAAAAAAACCATTGAACTAACCTCGTTCTGTCGCCAATATCTTATGATCAAAAGAATGTTATGTGTATATTATTCTTAAATTTTATAAATAAATAAATAAATTATTATTATTTGGTCGCGAGTTAGTCTACCTTCTTTATCTTACTATTATACAGAAAACCAAAAAAAGAGTTAATTAATAAGAAACTCTAGTTCGGGCTATCGGTGGAATCGGTGGGTCCAACCGAACCCAACCGATGACTAAACGAACCCTTTAAATCTAAACATCCACAAGGGATCGAGATCAGACCCAAAAAAGAGTAAATAAATAACCATTCTCAGTTTCTCACCCCAAACTGTGCTATATGAATTCTTGATAATCAATTCTCTATCGATCGCCATGGTAGTACTGAATATTATGTGTCTGATACTTCAAATATATTCGAGCTTGATGAAGAAAATTGCAAGTTGGTTAGTGTCAAACAAGTGCATTGAACGATAGTGTTTTTTTTGTTGGCGATGATTGTTCATGTGAATTTAGAAAAAGAAAAAAATTATTAACAATAAAATATGTACATGAAAAAAAAAAAGTAGAAAGCAGAGATACAGTAACTGAGTAGAGAAAACGATGTCTTCTAAAAAAAAAAAAACTTAATCTCTAGAATATTCACTTTTAAATGAATTAATTTATACATATTAACCAAAGAAGTTGAGATTTAACATAATAACATTCCAGAAAATACATATTAGCTTGATACAATATAAATTTAATTAAATACATATTTTCCGGCGAATTGTGGAAAGAAAATAAATAACAAAAGTTGGGTTGCAAATAAGTGAAAAGTTGTTCTACATTGGTTTACAGTATTGGGTTTCATGATACATGATATAGACATAGCACACCAGGCCATCGTCAAGATGACCTTCTGTAATAGTACCTGTGAAATGAATAATTGAAAAGAAAATTAAAACGCTATAACATTTAGGCACGCACGGAACACCACAGAGAGAGAGAGAGAGAGAATAGAGAGGCATACACAAAAATCTTTATGTTGTAGATGGAAGCATATTTTCGTAGAAGAAGTTCCACGATATACCATTGTGAATGATCTGATCCATCTTGATAACCAATTCGTGGCATGTGAATTGAAACTTTTCAAGAAATGGAGAAAAAGTTCAGATAGTTAAAATATTAAGAGAAAATGCAAAATGGATGATCACCATTTGGTTCTTTTAACATGAAGTAATCAGAATAACCTATTGAATATGAACATAGGATCTTTAACAGACAATGAATGGTATCCATGGGCCTCCCACTTAGCCAACTTCTTCTCCTCTGTCTTCTTTCTTGCAGCCTCAAGTTTAAAATGCTTATCTTCGGGTAACTTCTTTCTATTTCCCATCGCCACGACAAAATCACCACTAGATTGTGATGTTTCCTTGAACTTTTCAACCCATGCGAGATATGAAGCCTCATCAAGACCAGAATCATAACCTTTGGATGCAAAACTACCTTGCATAACTGATGTAGTGGGCCCCCTCAATCCGGCTCAGAGGCAGTGCACCGCATGGCCTGAGGGCTGTCAACCCAATCCGGCTCAGAGGTGGCGCACCACATGGCCTGGGCCTAGGCCCAACCACATCAGGCCTGCAGACCAGGCCCCCCAACCCATCATGCGCCTCACGGTCGCATAGGTTGTTCATACCAAGGATTGAACCCTTGATATGCTTTGTCTCTACAATGAGAGACAACCATTGAGCTGCAGTAGAGACAAAGCATATCAAGGGTTCAATCCTTGGTATGAACAACCTATGCGACCGTGAGGCGCATGATGGGTTGGGGGGCCTGGTCTGCAGGCCTGATGTGGTTGGGCCTAGGCCCAGGCCATGTGGTGCGCCACCTCTGAGCCGGATTGGGTTGACAGCCCTCAGGCCATGCGGTGCGCCGCCTCTGAGCCGGATTGAGGGGGCCCACTACATCAATAACAAGATCACTCCTATCCAAAATATTTGGATCAACTTCAAACTTCCGACCAGCCTCACCCAATATTTGCTAGTGACGTATTGCAATTACCTTTTCTACCGGAGAAATCAATTTTGACAAATTTGTGCTATTCGATTCTTCATTGTTGATTTCTTTAAGATCAAACTTATGTAACCCGAATATGACAGATTGCAAATCACCATTTCAACTCCCATCGTTTCTTTCTGATCCTTGTCCATAGCATCATCTCCCACAACAGTATGGCTAAGTTGCAACTTTCTCTCCGCTCTCCGCATAATGACCTAAAATTAAAGTTTTTTAAATACAATTATTCTGATATAATATGTCAAAGATTGATATACAAGACGTTACCTAATCCACAGTGTTTCTTGTTACTAGGTTTATAGACAGCACATGATTCATTTGACGAATCCGATGTGCCCTTTGCAAAGCTTGCTATCCACCTGAGGATTCCAATCTTGCTCATAGAATATGACCTGTACTATGGATTGATGTCAGTAACAAGCCATTTAATATCTAAAAAAAGTAACACTATAAAGTTTCTTAAACTACTTCAGATGAAAAAATCAGTTTCTCCATTTAAGTCAAAGAAATGAGCCATGAGTTTTTTAAGAGTTGTATATAGAGCTCACAGTATCAGCAGCCACAAGATTCAATCCAACTCCCCCAGCTCTTGTAGATATCATGAAAACAAAAGCATTATTTCAGTAAGCTTTAGAAGTCATTCTCCCTCAGCTGACGGACCACTGAAACTTCTTATTGCAGCAAAACGTTCCTCAGCCCGAACTGATCCATCAAGACGTTCATAGAGCTTTGTCAGGCTGCAATTGTTTTGATATCCTCTTAGATACAAACTCAGCTTCCTCTCGTTTTCCACTTGCCTCCAGAGCATTTTTCAGATCTTCCAAGCAGGACAACTGTTGGTGCCACCAATTCGTAGTACAACTGAAATGCTTCCGAAAGTTTATGGATTTTACATAAGCCTTCAAGCACTGTGCTGCAGATATGAATATCAATGCTATGATGCTTCTCCAAACCAAATAGCAACATTTTATGTGCCTCTAATAGCTTTCTACTTTGGCAAAGGAAACCGAGTACTTCTTCCATCCCAACCTCAAACCCGTTAATGCTTTTTCCTTCAATCCGCTACCAAAAAGCAAAATTACTGCATCTGTTGAGAGACCAATGCTTTGTCTAATTTTCTTCTCCAACATTAGCATTATCATGCTGGCAGATTCATGGGCATACTTCTTTTTCACAAGATCAGTAAGTATAGAGTGGAAAGTAGACGTTCTAGGGAGATGAGAGCTCTTCAGCATCTTCTCTAGAGTCTGCTGGGCAACAAGAGCTTCACCCTTCTCCAAGAGACCATTAATCAAAGAATCATAGGTCTCAAAATCAGGCACGTAATCTCTCCTCAACATCAAGACCAACAGCTCGTACCCAGCTTCAAACGTACCTTCCCTACAATGCCCCATGATCAACGTCTTAAAAGTTGAAGGATCTTGTGTTCCCCGTCTCATTAGCTGCCTAAAAACCCTCTCTGCCTTCTTAGTCTTCCCATTTCCACACAAGTATTCAAACATGGGATTGTATGCCACAACAAGAGGAGTACATCCAGTTTCACTCAACAAGATCTCCTTCCCAGATAGCTCATCAAACAGCTTCTCCACTTTCTCAAAATCCCCTTTCTGGCACAAACTCCTTATCAAAACACTATACGTAGTTGAATCTGGCAGAACCCGCAACTCTTTCATCCTCTCAAACATATTCAACGCTTCAACCAAGTTCCCCCCGCAACAATGTGCATTTATCAAGGTATTGAAAGTACAAGTATCAGGAGTAAATCCTCCATTGTCTTTCGCTCCCTCCAAAACTTCTTTTATTTTATCTAGCTTCCTGGCTTCACAAAGCCCCTTAATAAGAGTATTGTAAGTAACTCTACTAGGCTTCAATCCTCTATTTATCATCTCTTCGAAAGTAACCAAAGCCTCATCAATATCTTGTTTCATACAATACCCTCTAATCAAAGTTGTGTAAGAAACAACATTTGGATTCAAATCTGCAACCTTTCTACCCATACCCTTAACGACATTACAAGCAGTATTGACCTTCCCCACCCTACACAACCCATCAACAATGGTGTTATACGTAACAACATCGGGATCACACTTGAACCTCTCCATTTCTTTAAAAAACCGAAAACCCTCATCAACCATGGAATTCTTACAAAAACCTCTAATCAAAATATTTAATGTATAAACATCTGGTGTCACGCCAAATGTACTAAGCATTTCATTGAACATACTCTTGGCCATATTAGTCCTACCCCTCTTAAGCAAAATCAACAAAAGACTATTAAACGTAATAATAGAAGGCGAGACACCTATGCTTTTCATCATAGTAAAAATCTTTATAGATTCTTGAAACAGCCCAGCATTACCATAACTCCTAATCAAACTGTTAAAGAACTTGTCCCCAGGTTTGATCGACCCACCAGACCTCTTCTCAATAGAGAGGAGGAAATTACGGGCAATGTTAAGGTTTCGACTTCGACCCAAGATTTCAAGCATTAAAAAGAAAGACTGGTTAATATGAGAGAACCCAATTTGTTGAACCCATTCGAAAAACTGTAGGGCCTTTTGTGGGGATTTGACGAGGCGAAGAGTTTGATCAACTGTGGTTTTGGATGGCGAAGGACACATAGAGGATAGAGACGATTCCAAGTCAGCAGACCAGGACGTGGTGTTTATCAGTCTCGCCATGGACTGAGCTCTTTTGGTTTTGATCGTTTGTTTTGGTTTGTCTTTATAGTTTTGAGAGGAGTAGTACCTGGTTCGTCAATTAAATTTAGAAAAACAAAATGTTTAAAAAAAATAATAAAACTTTTGCAGAAGAGAAATAGTACCTGAGAATGAGAAGCAAAGGACGCTGAGGTGGGTCGACATAGATGGACATTGAGAATTGCTTGACAGAGAATGCCAGTCGCGCCATGAAGAAAAAATTCAAAAATAGCTCGAATTTTGAATTTTAAGCGTAACTTTCTGCGTTTTTTTTTTAATTTTAAAATATAAATTTCTCTTAATGGATCTCCTCCATTACCAGTGGAACGATTTTTCTATGCGATTTCTCTAGTCTCTCTACGCTTATATAAAGATGCCGAAAAATCTCGATTCCATCATCGATAACAGAGCACCAGAGGTGATGAGTGGGATGCTAACGTTACCTGAGGGTTGCATAGTGGCCGTGATCTCCTTATATCACCGGGTCATATGGGAGGAAGAATATTGCCCTGATCAACTAATAGGTCTTTAGCTAGGCTATGAGCAGTCATTCTAAGTTAAAATACAAGTACATAAACCAACTGTCAGAAACAAATGACATTGACAGATAATAATAAAAGCAAAAAAGACCAATTGAGAAAGAGTGGCTACAATTTCAGAAGTCAACAGTCATCTAACAGGATAGGATAGTCATCAGAGGGATTATACATTTTACTTCCTACTAAAAATGCAAAGCACTGTCAAAACCAATGGTTACCAGCATTTCCCCGCAGCAACCATCCCCCTACCCAAAACACAAATATGGAACATGAAGACACACAAATCTGCAACGTTCGACAACCATAATCTAAAGATTGAAATAGAGCAAAGACATGGTGAGATTACAACTAACAATTTCTCATAAGATAATAAATTTTCTGAGAGCAATATCTTTATGAAATATCCTGGCATAGAATTTGTAATCAATTACAAGCAAATACCCAAAATAAAACATTACACAGTCATTATAAGGAAATCAAGCTACATTACAGGAAAGCATGTACTAATTGTGTAACACAAAGTCATTGTGCTAAGTATACCAAAAACTACACCAATGAATATACAGCTAATTTCTACAATCTGAAACTTTATCCTTATATCAATTGCAAAGAAATAAAGTAAAACCTCAACCTGAAAAATGCGACCCATCAACAATTACACACCAGATAGGTATTTCCAGCACATGCAACTGGCAACACAGAAAACTCTCTAGTGTCCGACAACAAAAGATCAGCAAATATATTCCAAAAGCTAAGAAAACAAAAAGGAATTGAAATTGAAAAATCTACCAAACAGAATTACATAGATTACAAAGCAAAACCACATGAAAGTAATGTAAGAAAAATCGTACCTTTTTGTCCTCAGAAGAGGGAAAAAACGTGGTCTTCTTGGTAGCAGCAGCCGTCTGTGATATGGAGTTGAAGTGAGGCCGTTTTCAGTCCGGCTCACCCGTGCTCCCCATAGAAAACCACTGACACGGACACACACACACTAAAACCCTAGAAACAACCCCTCCTCTATTACAGCAGCTTAACTGTCATCAGAATTCAGAACCCACTAAAATTCCACACTAGAACCCGCCCCTCCCCAAAGAAAGTGAATAATTGATCAATAAACCACTAAATAAAACCCTAATTATTCTGAAAAAAACAAAAACAAAAAAACACCTTGATTGGTTGAGAATATGAAATGACAGCTCAGTCCTTGATTTGATTTGGTTTTCTATAATTTCTTGTGATTTTATTGGCTGTTGTCTTGTCCTAATAAATATGGTTCGCGTAGAAATAAAGCCCAGCTGAATTGGTTGTTTTTACTTACCGGCCGAGTAGGTAGACGGTTTGAGCAAATCTGCTTACAATACAGTGACTTCAGAGTTCAGATATCACATAATTTATTTTTTTAATTTTTTATATATATATACATTTTCTGTTGCGAGATTTCCCAGTTCTAAATAGTTACGGGTATCTATTGGATTAATACTAGTAGCTATTAGAGATTTTGTACAGAAAATCCCGCACCCGGATATTATCAATATATATATTGATATTTTCTTAATTTTAGTCATGATGACAATATTATCTCTTGCAAATTTTCATGTTAGTTGTATGAGAATTAACAAATTAATAGATATAAATATGACTTTTTGTAATATAATTCTTTAAAAAAAATTACATTCTAAATGAAACATAAGCTAATCCGTCATTTAATCATAATGAATTCTTAACTATTTATATCATCTGCTATTAATCTGACTTAGACAAGTTTACAATCAAGACTTCTTTAATTGGAAAACAGTGAATGTGAAATTGTGAATGTCCTAACTTCCACAAGCAAAGTATCAAACTATGTAATGATCAAACTATCAAAGTAAAATTTCAATACTAGGACGATTATATATATATATATTTTTTTTCATTACCAAAGTAATTAAGATAGGTCTTGTCATTTTATCTCTTAAATGAAAAAAACAACTAGATGTTACCAACTAGTTGGCTACATCAACTTAACTTAAAATAGAAATTTAATTCTTCCAAATGAAGCAATAATATAACTTCTTGATGATCTCGATGATGATGATAAAAGTCTGAAACTGAAGCCTTTTGACATTAAAGGCTCCGGAGAAGAATGCCTTCAAATGTGATTCCAGGACCAAATGCCAAAGCAAGTCCCCATTCTTCCATCTCTTTCTTCTTCTTCAACTCCTCCCTCATGTTATCCATAACATAGAATATTGTATTGCTACTCACATTTCCATAGTCCATCAATGCCCTCCTACTACACTCCAGCTTATTGTTTTCAAGTTTCAGGTTGCTTTCAAGTCGGTTCAGGATTGCTGGTCCACCAGGATGAACTGCCCAAAACAGATCATTGAACTCTTTTAAATCAGCCTTTGCCATGAGTTTCTTGCAGAACACTTCAATGTTGTCTTCAATCTTTTGGGGAAGGTCCCTGCCAAGTTTGAAATTGATGCCCTCTTCAGTGAGGCGCCCATCGATAACATTTTGTGTCCCTGGCAAGAATTGTTGAACTGCATAGTGTAGTTCAAGGAAAGGAGACTCTTTGTCCATCAATGGGTTGGCTCCAACAATCACAGCCGCAGCTCCATCTCCAAAGAGTGCTGCCCCAACAAGGTCATATGGGCGAGCCTTGTTTGGGGGGCGGAAACCAAGTATGGTAGTTTCGGAAGTGGTCAGCAGAACACGGCTTCCAGGATTGTTTTCGGCTATGTCTTTGGCAACGCGTAAGCCAGTGACACCACCATAACAGCCCAGAAAATAGAGCATTACTCGGCCAACATCATTCCTCAGGCCAAGTTGGCTAGCAAGGTATAGATCACCACCGGGTAGGCGAATCTCACTTGATGAAACATAGACAATATGAGTGATGTCTTCTACTGGCCTCCCCCATTCTTTGATGCAAGCAAGACTTGCTTCCATCGCCATCTCTACCACAGCTGGGTTCGCGATATCAAGTCTTTGCTTGATCGTTGGTGTCCCCTCTGTAGCCAGTTCGGGGTACTTGTCTAGGATCTCCTTGGACATCACAGTGTATCTCGTCTTCACAGTCGTGGTTTTACCTAACAAAGAGAAAGAGAAGAAAAACACATTGTGAATCCAGTTCGTATAGTGTACATTTTGACAAAACCTGTGTATACGACACAAACACAAAGCTGCTTCAACATATTATAGCCATTGATTAAACAGGCCGGTTCGAGTTGACATGATAACACAAATTGTCATCCTTAGTTTTAACCACATATTATTAAATCATAGCATAGGAACTAAGATATTGAAAAGTGATTATAAACTATATAGCTTTGAGGTTTAGCATAATTTCAGGCACCGAATTAGATAATATTCTAACTAGGAATTTGATAATAACGAGTCCATGACAATTAACAAAAGGAGGTGAAACTAAAGGACACTTGAATAAATGCAACAAAAACAATGTAATTTAGACACATTTTCAACGTGATTCCAGGATTGTTCATAAAACAATGAAAGCAATTTCAAAAAACAATGAAATCAAATTCATAACGAGTCAAGAATCACAAGAAAGCAATTTCACTTACACAAGCGTTCCAGTTTCTCCTTGATAGACACATCTTCACATTTCGTGTCTCGAATGTAGCCCTCGACCAAGCATTCCTGAGGAATCAGTTGACGAGGGAAGGCCTTGCCGATAGCAAGGACAGCTGCCTTCCCAGGTGTAGGTAACCTCCTAGATGGGGCAGAAGAGCGACTGCTAGAGCCATTACTGTTGATTTTTGACATGTTGAAGCAAAAAAGAAAGCTGGGGATGTTATGGAATAATGGAAACTGAATGCAAGAGAATGCTCAGACCAGGAGAATATAAATAGAAGCTAACTTAGGTTCTGGAGAGAGGTTGGTGTCAAGGAAGACAAGCATGAAAAGAGAATAAAATACTAGTTTATCAGTAAGTTGGTAATTTGTGGGTTCTTGGGTTGGAAGTGTGAAGGCTTACCAATCTTTTACTTTCTTTTTTGCTAGATCACTTGGAATCTAATTTCAACCACTTTTTTTTTTTTCTCTTCAAAGAGTATGCGCAACAATTTGAGAAATCAAAACAATGGCATTTAACCCCATTTATAATGAAAAGACATCTTCACCCTTGCTGGAACTTAAACAAAAAATATCATTGCAACCATACACCTCTGTTTTTTTCTAGCAATTCATAGACCCACTTTAAGAGCCAGTTTTAGCCTTTTAGGCAATGAAGGGGGTGAGAACAGATAATAAAAAGTGATAAATTTTGTAAGGATAAATTTGGAAGTAATAAATTGATATTTATTTCCGTTCTTTTTCAATAAGTGAAAAGTTACTTTTTATAAAAAAGTGGTTTTAGGAGCTCATTCATTAGTTTTTTAAATTAAAAAATCAAACAAATAATATTCTTGAATTGATATATTCAAGGACAATTTTCTCATAGAAACAGATTAATGATCAAATGAACTAAAAGATTGATCAAAACACATTGTCCTCTAAATTCAGCCAAAAATTCTGTGTTATACTCGGTTCCATTGCACGGTTCAAGTTCAAGCTGAGCATGGTAGATGGTACTGCAAAAATTTAAAACAATATGATGTTTAATAGTTATAGATGTATCATGTATGAAAGAAAATATATTATGCTTCATGCGGTGTTGCCATTAACCATTATCATACCACCTTACGAGGAACACAAAAATGAAAAACAAGAACTCGTTAATTACCATGATGTTTGGGCATCTAAAAGTCTTGCCTTTACAAGCAATGCATCCGCATTGATCCCAGTATTCGCCCAGAATAGCCCTCTGCACAACAGCAAATGGGATCAAAATGATAAGACAATGATTTACGGAGGTTCATCTAACAGGTTGTTTTAGTTAAAAACTTTACAGTTATGGATTCCTGATGTCAGAACGAGACATTTCATCTACGGATTAGAGATCTATTTTGCCTCCCTTCTACGCTTCTATCCTGTAAAATAGGCAAAATCAGCTCAAACAAGTACTAAAGAATAAATCAAGGAAAGTAGGATATAGGAATTACAACAGACATGAGACTAGGAAATTTTTGGAGCTTTGTCAGGCTGCAATTGTTTTGGTGTCCTCTTAGACACAAACTCAGCTTCCTCTCGTTTTCCACTTGCCTCCAGAGCATTTTTCAGATCTTCCAAGCAGGACAAATGTTGGTGGACACCTTTCTCCACCAATTCGTAGTACAACTGAAATGCTTCCGAAAGTTTATGGATTTTACATAAGCCTTCAAGCACCGTGCTGCAGATATGAATATCAATGCTATGATGCTTCTCCAAACCAAATAGCAACATTTTATGTGCCTCTAATAGCTTTCTACTTTGGCAAAGGAAACTGAGTACTTCTTCCATCCCAACCTCAAACCCGTTATCATATAGCAAGCCAACTATCTGGAAGGCGTTTTCCTTCAATCTGCTACTAAAAAGCAAAATTACTGCATCTGTTGAGAGACCAATGCTTTGTCTAATTTTCTTCTCCAACATTAGCATTATCATGCTGGCAGATTCATAGGCATACTTCTTTTTCACAAGATCAGTAAGTATAGAGTGGAAAGTAGACGTTCTAGGGAGATGAGAGCTCTTCAGCATCTTCTCTAGAGTCTGCTGGGCAACAAGAGCTTCACCCTTCTCCAAGAGACCATTAATCAAAGAATCATAGGTCTCAAAATCAGGCACGTAATCTCTCCTCAACATCAAGACCAACAGCTCGTACCCAGCTTCAAACGTACCTTCCCTACAATGCCCCATGATCAACGTCTTAAAAGTTGAAGGATCTTGTGTTCCCCGTCTCATTAGCTGCCTAAAAACCCTCTCTGCCTTCTTAGTCTTCCCATTTCCACACAAGTATTCAAACATGGGATTGTATGCCGCAACAAGAGGAGTACATCCAGTTTCACTCAACAAGATCTCCTTCCCAGATAGCTCATCAAACAGCTTCTCCGCTTTCTCAAAATCCCCTTTCTGGCACAAACTCCTTATCAAAACACTATACGTAGCTGAATCTGGCAGAACCCGCAACTCTTTCATCCTCTCAAACATATTAAACGCTTCAACCAAGTTCCCCACGCTACAATGTGCATTTATCAAGGTATTGAAAGTACAAGTATCTGGAGTAAATCCTCCATTGTCTTTCGCTCCCTCCAAAATTTCTTTTATTTTATCTAGCTTCCTGGCTTCACAAAGCCCCTTAATAAGAGTATTGTAAGTAACTCTACTAGGCTTCAATCCTCTATTTATCATCTCTTCGAAAGTAACCAAAGCCTCATCAATATCTTGTTTCATACAATACCCTCTAATCAACGTAGTGTAAGAAACAACATTCGGATTCAAATCTGCAACCTTTCTACCCATACCCTTAACGACATTACAAGCAGTATTGACCTTCCCCACCCTACACAACCCATCAACAATGGTGTTATACGTAACAACATCGGGATCACACTTGAACCTCTCCATTTCTTTAAAAAACCGAAAACCCTCATCAACCATGGAATTCTTACAAAAACCTCTAATCAAAATATTGAATGTATAAACATCCGGTTTCACGCCAAATGTACTAAGCATTTCATCGAACACACTCTTGGCCATATTAGTCCTACCCCTCTTAAGCAAAATCAACAAAAGACTATTAAACGTAATAACAGAAGGCGAAACACCTATGCTTTTCATCATAGTAAAAATCTTTATAGATTCTTGAAACAACCCAGCATTACCATAACTCCTAATCAAACTGTTAAAGAACTTGTCACCAGGTTTGATCGACCCACCAGACCTCTTCTCAATAGAGAGAAGGAAATTACGGGCAATGTTAAGGTTTCGACTTCGACCCAAGATTTCAAGCATTAAAAAGAAAGACTGGTCATTATGAGAGAACCCAATTTGTTGAACCCAGTCGAAAAACTGGAGGGCCTTTTGTGGGGATTTGACGAGGCGAAGAGTTTGATCAACTGTGGTTTTGGATGGCGAAGGACACATAGAGGATAGAGCCGATTCCAAGTCAGCAGACCAGGACGTGGTGTTTATCAGTCTCGCCATGGACTGAGCTCTTTTGGTTTTTATCGTTTGTTTTGGTTTTTCTTTATCGTTTTGAGAGGAGTAGTACCTGGTTCGTCAATTAAATTTAGAAAAAAAAATGTATAAAAAAAATAATAAAACTTTTGCAGAAGAGAAATAGTACCTGAGAATGAGAAGCAAAGGTCGCTGAGGTGGGTCGACATAGATGGACATCGAGAATTGCTTGACAGAGAATGCCAGTCGCGCCATTAAGAAAAATTAAAAAATAGCTCGAATTTTGAATTTTAAGCGTAACTTTCTGCGTTTTTTTATTTATAATTATTTTTTTTTAAAGCGCGTTTATTTTAAAATAGTACCTGAGTAGAGAAAACGATGTCTTCTAAATTAAAAAAAAAAAAAAAAAAAAATACTTAATCTCTATAATATTCACTTTTAAATGCATTAATTTATACATATTAACCAAAAGAAAGTTGAGATTTAACATAACAACATTCCAGAAAATACATATTAGCTTGATACATTATAAATTTAATTAAATACATATTTTCCGGCGAATTGTGGAAAGAAAATAAATAACAAAAGTTGGGTTGCAAATAAGTGAAAAGTTGTTCTACATTGGTTTACAGTATTGGGTTTCATGATACATGATATAGACATAGCACACCAGGCCATCGTCAAGATGACCTTCTGTAATAGTACCTGTGAAATGAATAATTGAAAAGATAATTAAAATGCTATAACATTTAGGCACGCACGGAACACCACAAAAGAGAGGGAGAGAGAATAGAGAGGCATACACAAAAATCTTTATGTTGTAGATGGAAGCGTATTTTCGTAGAAGACGTTCCACGATATACCATTGTGAACGATCTGACCCATCTTGATAACCAATCCGTGGCATGTGAATCGAAGCTTTTCAGGAAACGAACAAAAGTTCAGATAGTTTCAGAAAGTAATCAGAATATCCTATTGAATATGAACATAGCATCAACATAAAACAAATTATTAACAGTCGAGACCAGTCAGAACCAGGGGTGTAAGAACTTGCCAGAATTTTGAGCAGCCGAAAACAATGCCTTTGATAGACAAGATTCCAGATCAGGTATAGAGATGTCACTGCGTGGTACTTTACGCCTAGGATTAAATGATTGGACAACAGCCAAAGCCACCCACATAGGAATATTATCTTCAGTCTCTTTATCACTGTCCTCTGCGTAGCAGCAGAATTTGATGGTTCACCAGCAATAATTATATGAGAGAAAGCAAAAAACTAATTCCTAAATGCTGGAAATAGAGAATGTGGCACAGAAAGCACTCATAACAAAATCGAAAGAATGTACGATTAGAAATTCAAATGTTAGTTTTTCCAATAGATTTGATAAATGCCTCGAGGAAATTAGTTAAAAGAAGACGCTTCAACATTAAGCTTAGCTTCACCCAAGACTCATTATTATTATTATTATTATTTATAATCCATGACTAACAGCGGCAAAGCTGTTTAATTTTAAACGTTATTAACAAAATCCTGAGCAACATTTACATGACTGCCCAACCAGACTATCTTATAGCTGCTTTTGTATTCTAATTTTTCTAACATCAAGTACTAATTTTAACTACAGATTTTTTGTCATTTCATGTCCATTTTATAGCATGGCTTTTTCAGTAGCTAGAGAGTATGCAGCGTCATGAATCCAGGCCTACACTCCTTTAAGAAGCTAGTAAATTTTTGTCAAGATGTGGCCATCAATGATATCCTGCAACCTATATGATCTCTTTTAGACAGACACGGGGTAAATTTTTTTTGTATAGGGAGAAGAACTAGTATCAACTGAGTGAAGATATATGATGATTGAGCGAACATAATATGTACAATTAGCAATGCTACGACATTCAAAACAGTCAACACAAAGCGAAAAATTTACCAGAAAGAAACACCTAGGAAACCGCAGCCTTTCAAAAAAGATTGACCTAGAAAACATGTCTCAGAACTCAGAGGAGACCATGACCCACAAATAAACCCAAAAATGTCCTCTGTCCCATAACTTCTAGACTGTATTGTCCCTTAAATAACTCTAGATGACATTATGACTCCTTATGCCATGACCTTGAACTAACAGGGACATTGATGCTCAGCCAAAATCGACCCCTTACATTATCAATACATGTTAATTACCTTCTCAACTGCTCTACAGCAATTAAAAGCATCAATAAATAAGAAAAGGAGGTAGGGCTTGCATAAAATGAAATGAGAAAACAGTTAATGGCCCCAACAACAAGGCAAACATAATGATCCTTTGAACAGGATAAACAAACCAAAATGAAATATGCAAATCAACCTGGTTCAAAGAATTAATCTTAACTAACCTGGTTAGCAAATTATCGTCTCAATGGCTATTAACAGTCTATAGTGTATTTTTGTGGGTGTTTATAGGAAGTAATAATGACAACAAGCAATCCAATATATAGGAAGAAAGTACATAAAAGCATACCATTGATTCTTATGAGATGGAGATCACCAAGATGAAGGTCTCCAAATTCAGAAGCTCGTTGATATGCATCAGTAATACTTGCAGAAAGTTTTGCAAGCGCATCAAACATCCCTCCATGGCCCCAGTTTCCAGAATTATCTACACAACTGCCAAATCAATATACAAAAAAGTTTAAGTCCATTTTCTAAGATTTTCTCCTCTGCAGCTACCAAGCCACCAAAAAGAGAATTTGCATAGCTTTACATAATAATGCACAAACATTTGCATTCAATTATAAGAAAAAATTAAGATAGAAATACTTTTCGTATTAGAATATAAAAAAATGAAACAGATACATTTTCTTTCAACATTGCTCATTTAATGATCTCACGCTTATATACAAGGGGAAAATTGCATCGAAGTAAAGAAAATACAAGCATAAACATGAGAATGGAGAACAGAAAATTACTACTAGAACAGATCAGGAAACGGGAAATGACAGTATCATACAATCACTCGGAATCAAAATAAAGAGAAAGGTTGAAAGATGGCATATCCAGTAGAAAGGATTACCTGAATACAATGGCAGGCTCAGACGGACAAACTTTTGAAGGATGAGTACAATCTCCATAAACCAAATGAACATAACCCGAATCTGACATCATGTCACCATCTACAGGGCAAATAGGATCTTTAACAGACAATGAATGGTATCCATGGGCCTCCCACTTAGCCAACTTCTTCTCCTCTGTCTTCTTTCTTGCAGCCTCAAGTTTAAAATGCTTATCTTCGGGTAACTTCTTTCTATTTCCCATCTCCACGATAGAATCACCACTTGATTGTGATGTTTCCTTGAACTTTTCAACCCATGCGAGATATGAAGCCTCATCAAGACCGGAATCAAATACTGTGGATGCAGAACTACCTTGCATAACAAGATCACTCCTATCCAAAATATTTGGATCAACTTCAAACTTCTGACCAGCCTCACCCAATATTTGTTCGTGACGTATTGCAATTACCTTTTCTACCATAGAAATCAATTCTGACAAATTTGTGATATTCGATTCTTCATTGTTGATTTCTTTAAGATCAAACTTATGTAACCCGAATATGATAGAACGCAAATCACCTATTTCAACTCCCATTGTTTCTTTCTGATCCTTGTCCATAGCATCATCTCCCACAACAGTATGGCTAAGTTGCAACTTTCTCTCCGCTCTCCGCATAATGACCTAAAATTAAAGTTTTTTAAATACAATTATTCTGATATAATATGTCAAAGATTGATATACAAGACATCACCTCATCCACGGTGTTTCTTGTTACTAGGTTTATAGACAGCACATGATTCATTTGACCAATCCGATGTGCCCTTTGCAAAGCTTGCTTATCCACCTGAGGATTCCAATCTTGCTCATAGAATATGACCTGTACTATGGATTGATGTCAGTAACAAGCCATTTAATATCTAAAAAAGTAACACTATAAAGTTTCTTAAACTACTTCGGATGAAAAAATCAGTTTCTCCATTTAAGTCAAAGAAATGAGCCATGAGTTTGTTAAGAGTTGTATATAGAGCTCACAGTATCAGCAGCTACAAGATTCAATCCAACTCCCCCAGCTCTTGTAGATATCATGAAAACAAAAGCATTATTTCCGTCAGCTTTAGAAGTCATTCTCCCTTCAGCTGATGGACCACTGAAACTTCTTATTGCAGCAAAACGTTCCTCAGCTCGAACTGATCCATCTAGACGTTCATAGGAATATTTCCGTAATTCCAGAAAATCCTACATTGCATATGAGAAACGCTAATAATAATTGTCAAGAGCATACTAACATATGCATCAAGCAAAAGAAAAAATAAGATGTTTTTAGTGTGGGCACAACAAACCTGTAAGATGTCAAGTGTAGTGGTCATCTGAGCAAAGAGAAGCACACGATGCCGAGAATCATACAACTTCTGAAGTAATTGGTCCAAAATTACAAGTTTACCGCTGGCCTGATGTGGAGGACACAAAGGATAAACTTTTGCTCGGAAGGAAATAGTATGAGTAAGGAAAAGGCAGATACAAATTGCAAAGACTTGGAAACAGCACCAGATTTGTGTATGAATCAACCAAATGATTCTATTACTCTTTATTTATTTGCTACCTTGAAGATATTATAATTTTGACACTACAAAAAAATTTTCAACTCCAGATTTATCATCCTCTGTTACACCAAACTAACTTAAGAGATGACAAAGCTACCTGAACTAGATGTTCACCTTCTTCATATGGTTCAGGCTCAATACCAGGAAAGAGGTAAGGATGGCTGCATGCCTTTCTTAGCTGTATTACCTGGACACAAACCGCGATTGAATGGTTAAAATGTTATGAGCATCCAATCCGAAAAAGAAAAGGAACAAGGTGAAAAAGAGTTTCAGTGTGAGTAATCAATGAAATTTCAATCAGTTATTTAAACTTGTACCATATGCAACTGAAACCATTGAATACCTTCTTAAATGTCATGTGTTTTTAGCCAATGGACTTTTGCTCCTAAAGGCACAAAGAGAACTTTTCCTTCGGTTACTTTCAAATTGCAAAGAACAAAAAAGCCAAAGATATAATTTTGTGTTGCATGAATAGAAGTGCACTTCGTGTATGTAGTTAGTAGGAAGTGCAACACATTAGCCTAACATTCACCATCTCATTTATGTCTCCAAGTAAATAACACTGACATTTATAACTCTAAGGTTCAATTCAGGCAAATTTGTGATCCTAATATGAAGAGAGTAAAGTGATATAGATTACACAAATCCCCACATAAAACTTAAAACTTGATAGAGGAAGTGTGATGCACTAGCAGCCTAGTGTACCTTGGACATTACCAAGCACATAGATATCCACACAAACCTCTTAGAGAATGGACAATAAATTATCAATGATGAAATTATGTACTATTTGGTTCACCTAAAATGTTTCCAAATATATGATAGTCTTCTTAATATTTGTTTCTAGTAACTAAGAGACATAGCAATCCACTTTACTGCAACATAAATGGGAGAATAACGAACTCAACATCAAGGGGAATAGTCGATAAGCTAACATACAATATTCTGTAAGGACTGATGACCAGAAGCTCCAGAAGACAATGCAAGAAGTGTTGGAAGTTCCTTCCTCAATATTGAAGTATACACCTTCTTTTGTAGGCTAACCAGTGGAGCCATCCTGTCATGATAAAGTGTCTAAACCTCTTATGATGTGAACAAGCTTGACAAGTACATGCACAAGTAAAATTATGAAAAGAAACAGGAGAAAATTTCAATTTTAACAAAAAGTAAGATCTAAAACAGGGCAAAAAAAAACCCTACACTGTTATCTCAGTAAGAGGTGGCAACACTAGATTCCCACACTCGATTAGCTTAGCTTTTGTTCGTCGAAGCATGAAAGCCCCCAATATCCATTTCAAACTTCTAAATGATTCCTTGATATTGGCTGCATTGAGAACTGCTCAATTATAACGTGCAATATTTTTATTTTGAAAGTACCCAGTTCATAAAATCTGACAAATATAAGAAACTTGAATAAATTGCCTTTATTACAAAAGCATTATAGAGAAATAATAGTATCATTAACGTCATGCACAGGCACTGATGATGCCATCCCATAACTAGGGTGCACAATGGGATCATGAGGCAGCCATGGCATAAGTGAATGGCTTCCTATTGTCTAATTCGCTGCGTAAAATGTACCAAACTTAATCAAGAAGAAGCCAATTAAACAGGAAAAAGTTATGGGGCAGTCAGGGCTCTAAACTCTAAATGAAGTAAAAGCATATATACATCAACTTCTATTTTATGTTTCACAATAGTGCCAGCTACAAGTTGGCTACTACTTTTTCTGATAAATTAACCATAAAAATGCATCATTGCTTTCTAGTAATGTAACCAATTCTGCTATACTGAAAATGGTACATATTGACTTTTACAAACTAAGAAATTGTCCAAATTTATCCTATTTTAACTTGACAAAAGGAATCTGAAAATACAAAATGAATAGTGTAACACTGTAACAGAATCCAGAAATTCTGTAAGATGTCTGAAATTCACATGGAAAAAATGGTTAAAGAACTTTTAAAGTTTAGGAGGCATCACGAGGGAAGTAGGAACTGCAAATATATTTCATTCATAGTATTTCTTTGACCAACCATCCCCCCTCCCCCACAAAATGAGAATATATATATATATGTATATATATATGATTCACAGTATTAATGATATTAGATTCTTTTTAATCAATAATTTCATTTAAGGTGTACGATAAATACAATACACAAAAAAATTCAGACAATAATTCAAAAGAAACTCAATTTCATACAGCTTACTTATGGCAGGTAAGAAGATAACCTGATGAAAGATCTCCAGCTTCCTTGAAAGTAGAAAGGAACTGCTCCAGTGTCCCAAACACTGAAGGCATACAAAAATGCATTAAAGACCAAAGTTCAGAAAGATTGTTTTGGATAGGTGTGCCAGTCATCAATAATCGTCTTGGAATGAGAAAGTGCTCTATGAGGACATTATAAAGAACCTGTAAAGGATTTAATCATTAGGAGTGTCTCCAATGAGGAATCAGGAGGGAAAATAAAAAACATTTCCAACTTAAGAATCCTTTGACCTTCTCAAGTCCATTCTTACTTTACCTAGCTACCGAGAACCACTAACTCACACAAGTATTCACCCAATAGAGTTGAATAAGGAAAGGAAAGAATTGAAAAAAGAAATTATCAACATGCTGCCGCCTATCTTACTGGCATGAAACCAGTAGCTTTTTGTATGATAACCTATAAACTGATCCAAGTATACGCAGAACAGAACATCTGAAACATGATTGTTAATGCAATTCACAGAACTGCTATACCATTTGATTTGATACAGCATAGAATTTATTTTATCAGCAACAATTTTCATCTCATGGATACAGGTCAATGGATACATAAATCTGAAACATACACTGGATGGATTTTTAAGTCTTTGAGCTTCATCAATTATTGCATAATACCACGGTATTTGGGAAAGGAAATCCTGATCCACCAATGCTATGTCATATGTTGTCAATAGTACATCAAAAGGCAAGGATGAGACCTGCAAAAGAATTTGACATACATAAGAGGCACAGGGAAACATTGAATGTTCTTTAACATGTGCATACATTACTTTGAGTAGACCACATGCTAGGATCCAAAACTCACATCAGATACTGAATGTTCCTTCACATGGGTATACATTGCTTTGCGTAGACTGCACCGGTGTTCTTTATCACCAACATATCTAAGAGCTTGAAGTCCTGGGGTGAATTTTTCTATTTCTGATACCCAACCATCTGTCACGCTTAGAGGACACAATACCACTGCAACCGATACAACAAGAATAATATAAGTATAAATATGGAACCAGACATTCAAATAACAAATAAAAGATTTCATAACTCACAAAATGGCCCAGTTGACATCTGATGAGTCTTCAAGTAGCTCAAGAAAGAAATGGCTTGTAAAGTCTTCCCCAGTCCCATCTGTCAATGATTCACATAATCACATATATTCAAAAAGATGCAATCACAAATTTGTAAGCAATACAGCTGGCCTGTTTCTTGATTCTACTCAATAATTTAGCTAACGAAAGATAGATTTTCAAGTATAGGAAAAACCCAATACAAAACGACTGAAAACTAGACAGGTAAAATCCACATATTCGAAGTGTCCAGGCAAGAGTACTCTCGAATAACAGATTAACAAGAAATCAAAATTGTCTTAAAGTACGAGTCAAAACTCGGTAGTTTTTCTAAACATTTCAACTCAGAAAATCAACAAGATAGAATCGCATACCTCGTCCCCTGCACAACACAATCAAGAAAGAAAAAGTAAGACCCACAAAACTTCAAAGCCAACATCGCTGCCCGCCAATATTCAACTCAAAATTCGATTCAAGAACAGAAATAAAAATAAAAAAACCTAACCGAGAATGACATTGACGCCGAGAAGAAACCTCCGTATGAGCCAAGAAACTCCCTCCACTTGGTAAGGTTTCAGCGTGGCGGTGACACCGAAATCGGCGAGGTCCACCACCCGCGCACCAACACCGCGCGCGTCGTCGTCTTCGTAGATAGTCTTCGCGGCTGCTTCTAACCTCTGCTCGTATTTCATGATTTTGAACTTGTGAACCAAGTAACCGCCCTAAATTACATTTATATAATTTCGAGAAAGACAAGAAAATATGACCGTTTTAATTTTTAACAGATTAGCGCCACTTTGAAAAGCAAATGTAGCTTGAATTTTAAGCGCAAATTTCCGGTTTTTTTTTTTTTTTTTTTTTTTTTTTTAATATATGAATTCGGAAATTCCCATTTTTCATTCAAATAAATTTTATTTTTTCAAGACATTATTCATCAAAATAAATGAATAAAGTATAATTCGATTTCTCTGGACCCATAGGCCCATGGACCCAGAAATTACTGTATTTAATTTTAGGTCCTTTTATTTCGAATAAAGAACCGGTATCGGGTCTAAAACTAAATGTCCAAACCGGCCGAAACTCGGTGAAATTTCGGTCTGTGAACAATTTCGCTGTGATAATAGCGAAACCACCAAAAACCTCTCCAATTCAAAACCCTTAATAGAGAGTGCGAAGAGGGAAAGTGAGTGAGTGAGTGAGAGAGAGACAGAGAGAGTCACCAAAATGTCGTTTCCATTCGGATCCAGCACCTCCGCGTCCTCCTCCGGATTCGCCACAAACCTTAGCTCCGGTTCCTCCACATCAGCTTTCGCGTTCCCTTTCAACTCTTCCTCGTCTTCTCCGTCTCCCATCGCGTCCTCCACAAACCCTAGCACCGTCCAGTCCGCTCCGTTCGGGTTCACACCGTCCACCGCCACCACCACTTCTTCGGCTTCTCCTTCACCTTTCGGATTCGGTTCGACTTCCACTCCCACTCCATCCCCGTTCGGAGCGACACCATCCGCCGCTACAGTGTCAGCTTCGCCGTCCATGTTTGGAGCCACTCCATCCGCGGCCAATTCCACCCCGAGTACAACTACGTCCCCATTTGGGACAACTCCATCCGCCGCCGCAGCATCTTCGTCCCTGTTTGGGGCAACTGCTTCTCCTTCGGCCCTGTTTGGAGCCTCTCCATCAGCAGCTAATCCCAATTCCACCCCGAGTACAGCTCCATCCCTATTTGGGACAATTCCATCCGCAGCCGCAGCACCTTCGTCCCTGTTTGGAGCTTCTCCATCCGCAGCTAATCCCAATTCCACCCCGAGTACAACTCCATCCCCGTTTGGGACAACTCCATCCGCGGCCACACCTTCGCCCCTGTTCGGATCATCTTTATCCGCAGCCCCTGGTTCCACTTTGAATACTACTACGTCACCATATTCGACATCCTTTTCTGCATCAACTGCAGCTTCATCTGCAGCAGCAAGTTCTGCACCGTCCTTGTTTGGTGGTTCAGTTGGAGCTGCAGCCTCATCAAGTGCTGCTCCTTCGTTCCCTTCGAATCCGAGCTCAATCAACCCTTCGCCTTTCTCTGTTTCTACTGCATTTTCGCTCCCTAACAACTCATTATTTTTGAAAACCACTCAAACTTCAACGCCTACAACCGTGTCCGCTTCAACTCCTTCACTAACTTCCTCTTCTTCAACTAGCATTAGCTCTTCTAGCTTTTCATTTGGAACACCACAGTCGTCGTCTTTGGGTTCTCAACCATCTTTCGGTTTCACCAATGCTGCTTCTTCAGCTGCCGCCACAGTTTCTACTACACCCACTGCCGCGAAGCCCACTTCGCTTTCTTTTAGCACACCTGCTGCGCCGTTGTTTTCTACAGTCACAACCACCACTGCCGCCACTCCAGCTGCTAGTAATACGAATGCATCTTCTGCTTCAACCACAGCATTGCTCGCTTTTGGTGTGAGTTCTTCTCCGGCTGCAACTGTCGCTTCAACGCCAGCACCTGCTAGTTCTTCTGCTGCCGCCACCAGTTCTTTTACCGGTTTTGGCATGACTAGTACATCTACTTCTTCTGGGACTAGCGGTTCTTTTACGGGGTTCCCGTTGTCCACAAAAACAGCCACGCCTGCTTCGTCTCAAGCGCAATCCACCACTGCTGCACCTGGATTCGGTGAGATGATTATATTTTCTATTTGTTTTCAAATGATATGTACTAAAGCAATTTGAGATGCAGATGATGCATAAAAGTACTAGTTCTTAATATATTTTCCGTTTTCCTTTACAACTAATTCTTCCTTGAAATTCTAATCTGCCTCAGTCTTGTGGTAGTTGTTTTATTTTATTTTTTATTTATTGAAATTCTTATGCTAAATTCATTTTGCAGGTGTCCCTACTTCAACTTCTGCTGCTGCAACAACTTCCAGTTCCAGTACTCCTGCTCAGACACCATTGTCTCTTGTTGGAGCTTCGACTAGTGGGTCTGTATTCCATTTTTTGTCTCTAGCTTTACGTGTTAAAGCTTCCTCATATTATAAAGAGAAAATATATTAAAATCCCATTAGTGATTGTTGCTGATCAGTTGATTTCTTTCTTTCTTGCTGCTTTCTTCTTTCTTCATGGTTTCTTCCTATAAATTTGTGTCAACTGTTAGTACCCAATGTTCTCTCAGTAACATTATGGTTTGCTGTCTGTCTTATCTCACAGGACAAGTTCTGGTGTCAGCACTACAGTATCTACAACGCCAAAATTACCGTCTGAGATTACAGGGAGGACTGTTGAAGAGGTACTTTTATATATTTAAAATTCTATGATTGAGATCATGTTCTCGAATTTTCCTGTCTACAACTCAAAGTTTGATGTAAATAAATTTTTAAGAATTATAAAACTTTCCTTGGACTATAGTGCTTTGCAGAAGAGATGTTGGTAGGTAATATGCTTCTAATGGATTGTAGTTTGCTTAATAGTGTGCGATGCAGTTTCCTATACCTCTCTCTAAAAAAAAAAATCAAAATAAAAAATCAAAACAAAACAAAAAATAGAATGATAAGAATTCATTAAGTAAGTAAGGAATAGAACTGAATTCATTAGTGAAGTTAGACATGACTACATGAACCTTATGTATTAGGTGCTTCTTAATGGCCCAAGTGGAACCATATACTTTTAGGAGTCTGTTGTCTATTTTAAGTGCACCCCTTCCTATCTAGAGAAAAAGATAGAGATAGATTATTAGCTTTTCTTTCTGATAGATTGATTTTCGGCTTTTCTTTGTGCTGTTAGTGCAGATTTTATTTTTTTCATTCTAGATGTTTTACAATTTATTGATTTGAATTGAAGATCATCAAGGAGTGGAATACAGAGCTGCAAGAGCGCACTGGGAAGTTTCGGAAACAAGCTAGTGCCATAGCAGAGTGGGATAAGAGGATCTTGCAAAATCGTGACGTTCTCCTTAGACTTGAGGTAACACATGCTCCATCAAGTATTGTCATTCTTTAGTGCTAGGTTAAATATAATGGAAAGCATGACTTCTCATGTCTCCTTAATTGTATAATTGTATTAATGGCAAAGAAACAGGTTGATCCTATCATTTATCTCTTAGAATTTTTATTAACCCTGTCAAGAAAATGTTTTTGGCTGTACAAATTCATCATTCAAGGAAGGACTTAACTGGCTGAAGTTGTGTAATTTAAATCATCATGGGATGTTTGTTTCACCTAATGTAAATCGTAATGCAGATTGAAGTGGCTAAGGTGGTTGAGACCCAATCTAACCTGGAGCGGCAACTGGAATTAATTGAAACTCATCAACAGGAGGTATTCTAGTGAGGCTTTTTGTTTGAATATTTTGGTTGCTAAATTTTTGTCATAACATTGTTTACTGCTAGGTGAAGTTGTAATAGATATCATTGTGTATTTATTCAAGGAATCTTGGTTTGTATATGATGTGTACGCATTGCCAGAGAGTTCATTTCTTGCTTCTACCATTTTGTATGCATTATCAAAGGTTTTTTTTTTTTTTTTTCTTGTTTCCACCCTTTACTTTATCTCCCACTCTCCTAACCACCGGTAGTGATAACCATTATGATGACTGAACCATCTTGATCACAGATGTCATATCATACAAAGGTTTACACATATATGCTGATATGCTCTCTTCTGAGTTATCTTGATATTGACTAATAACATATGATGATATGAATCTATCTTGCATTTTGATATCATTCAACACATGTTTTCGTATCAACATCAAGCAAGTTTTGTTGTCTTGTAGAATATGATCTCCTTTACAGTCTACTCGTTGGTGTCAGTGTTACTGAGAACAATTTGTCGAGGTTTCTCTTCACCATCAATTGTGGGTTACTGGGTTTGTTAGATGTAAAAATCAGGAAGGAATCTTTTTTCCCAATAAATTTCAGTGGTGTATTTTCATGTGCTTTTAATAATATATACTATACATGTCTCAAATACATTCAATTATATATGACAAGAAAGTAAGAAAGAAACACCATGTTATTTTCTGGCATTCCCCCAGATTATGATTTTGATGACCGATAAAGATACAAAGAGAAGTGACTTCAGCCATCATTGTCTATTTTTGCAGTCTAATGGCTTAAAGTACTTTTTGTACTGTACAATAAAATAAGAACTGTTCTCTTTTGTTACTTTGGTGTGTGTCTTGAACCTTCAGTATTGTTGTATAGATTGTCAGAGTTAGTGTTTCACAACTATATATTGTAATCCTCGTAATTTGTCTCTGACAGTAGTGACCTTTGATAATGGCTTTTTTCACCATGTTTACCTAAAACATTGAAATGTGTATGAGAGGAAATGTCAAGTGCAAATATCGGTGTGAATAATTGTAGTTATTCCTTCTTCTTCTTAGGTTGATAAAGCTTTACAGAGTATGGAAGAAGAAGCTGAGCGTATCTACAAGGAAGAGCGTGATTTGCTTCTTGATGATGAAGCTGCATCAACAAGAGATGCAATGTGAGAATCTAGCTTTTTGGTTGTGTTTCTTTTTTATATGACATAAGTTAATTCAGTTTTTTTACTTAAATTGTATATACCATTCATGCTTCTTCTTTTATAAAACAGAACTTTTATCTGTTACATTAATAATAGAGCCAGCAAAAAAATCGTCAAACTTTAGGCAAATTAGGTGATTGTAGCTTAACTATTAATGGTTGAATGAAAGTAGAAACCCTAGTCTTGTCTACTCATTAGTACATAACTGAACTTAATAAATGTCAATGTTGCCAATAATAGTATTGTATTGGAAAAGTTTCAATAATAGCATGTTGATTTGTTTGGGGCTAGCCAAGGATTACCTGTTTGTACGCGTTGGAATTCAGAATTACAGACTTGGAGAAATTCCCACCCCCGGCACTTTTGAGACTTATTTTCTTTGTTATTAATTCAGGTATGAGCAATCTGAATCTATAGAGGGGGAATTGGAGCATATGACTGAGCAGATAAAATCAATTATTCAGACTGTAAATGCCAACCAGGTAAAGTGCCTTAACTTTAGTCTTTTTATGAAGCTTTTTTAACAGATATTAACCGATGATGTTTACTTTTAATATGTTTAGGGAGGAGAACTTGATACGATGGATGGTATGGCTCCATTAGATGTGGTTGTCAAAATCTTAAACAATCAGCTAGGTTCTTTAATGTGGATAGATGAGAAGGTTCGTATTTCTCATGTTTTCCTCTTTTTCATTTCGAAGTTCATAGACAAGATTGGACAACACAGGCAACATTTTCACCAATACTTAAATTTACATTTTTTTTTTTTATTTGTGGTAAAATTGTTCTGGTTCCTATTACCTATTTTCCACACTGTGATATGGAAGAATATTCCTTTGAAACCTACTGTCTGTTTGCATGAATCACATAGTATTTATTGGAATATTATGTCATACAATGTATTTTCTATAATTCAGAGTTTTTCTTAGAATATTAATAAGCGTTCTTGTTTGGAAGTGATTTCTCTAGTTCTAAAACAGAACCTCACCTCCCCAAGAAAACGAAAAGAGAACCACGAATATTGATTATTATAACATTAATTATTTTAGTTATACTTCAATTCTGAATGTAAGAACATTGATCTCATGACATCTTAACAGGCTGAAGAGTTCTCCTCTCGCATTCAAAAGCTTGCGACCCAAGGTTCAGCTGCAGATCGTGAATTGATGGGTCCAAAATTCTGGATGTCTTGATCCCCCAGATTTGTTCAAATTCACTTTCCACCTTTAGAGTTTGGTGAACGTGAAGGAAAATTTGAGCATTGGAATTCACTTTTTACTGTTTGGGATCTGTAGCATTGGAATCAACCGATGCTGATTATTTGGAGGCATGGAGCAATGTAGATTTTTATTTTACCGGAAATTCTATCACTCTGTAATAGTATTCTCGATTGTTTTGGTTACAGTCAGAGATTACTGAGAAAATGCTTTGAACACTAACATAGATATGATTTATTATTTGTTCATGTTTCTTTTTTCCTTTTTGGTTTTCCTCTGACGCACTAAACAATGACGGTGCACATATAAGTTATAATCTTATATATGCGTAGAGTTCCTAAGTTGACCAAATCAAATAAATACTAAACTTTTACTAATTGGTCAATCAAATTATGATATATTTTTGCATTTTTTTTTTTGAAAGCAAAGTCCATACTTATGTATATCTTTCCATTCATTTTTCATTAAAAAAAAACACACAGGAGTTGCTGTGGTTCAAGGAGCTATGTCCCAAGTTCATGTGTTTCAACAACACTAAAGAAGGAAACAACAACTCCTGTGATGACTCCAAAGAAGGAAGAAAATGTCAAGTCAGAAGTCACCACACACTACAAGGGTTGGCAGTTTGAGGGCCCAAGCCTACATTGGATCCAAGTCCTCAAAAAGCCCTCATAATTTTAAAGGGTTTAAACCCAGTCCATATAAGAATATTATACATGTGGGTAGGGCTAGAGCCCGGACCACCAAAAACAGGGCTTTACCCAAACCCACCATTTTACCCGCATTGTTATCATATTGTGACTTGTGAGTTTGTGACCCAGATCTAGATCCGAATTTTGATCCATATTTTTTAACCCGATTTTTTAACACATTTTGCCTAGATTAGGATCCGAATTTTGACCCAGATTTTTTGACCCAGATTTTTAACACTTTTTTTACAATTTTTTTTTTTACTGGATTCATTAGGTCACAATTTTCACAATTTTTTCTATCATGCGGGCAAGGGCCAGACCCTCTGGACCTAGACCATTTTGCCATCCCTACCACACAGAAACAAGTTGGAGTTATTCACTTATTCCCGTGAAAGTGAATGGGGTTTTAAGGGGGCTTGAATTTATAGTTATGTGGATTTTGGTTTTATTTGTAATTTATTAAGTTGGGTTTGGCTTCTGCACAGTTGTTACTTGTTTCAGTTTCTAAGTCTATTTTGTTGCCTTGGCAGTAGGCACTCTGTTTTTGCTTTGTTTTAAGCTCCTTTTTATAATCTAATGTTATGTTTTAGTTAATTTCTGTTCTCCCATTCTCTCTCTCTCTCTCTCTCTCTCTCTCTCTCTCTCTGGCAAAAAAATATGCATTACCAATACACACCTATTGATATTGAATGGAATTTGATTACTCTTTTCAAGTTTTTGGTCTTCAAATCGAATTGGCTCTATACGCAGTAGCTTTGGAATTAACTGATGCTGATTATTTTGGAGCAATCTATAGATTTTCTAGGAATTCTACTTTGAATTCTAACACTCGTATTTTCGATACTCAACTTATACAAACTGATCAATCAAATTATGAAATACAATTAATAATCAAGCCCCGTGAGCTCGAGTCACGACCACAATCAAGAGTATCACGACCGAGAGAAGCAAAGACGATCTAACTTTATCTTCGATTTCAACTCCAGCTTCTTCTATAGATTTGTCCCCATCAACAGACCCAATACCTCATTCACCAGTATCTGAAATTTTTTATTTTTTGAATTCAATTCTAGTTACATATGTTACTGGAAAGAATGCAATCTAAAAACAGCAGGAAGTATTAATCAAATTCCATTTGGAGATGGAATTAGCATGCAATCATTTGAACCATGCAAAAACAACAACAGCTTAGAAAAATGTTTTCATGTTCATCTGGTAAAGCCAGCAGCAGAGGCTTATAGTTAAGCTGAGGAAAACAACAATTGACAAAAACCATTAATGACACTTGTACATGTATTACCAACTTGCAACCAACTTTGCAAGGTCACCCGTAAATTTGTATTTACGAACTGACACTGACCTTGCAAGTTGGTAGTATCTGATATGCTTTCTATTTTGGCTTGCCAATCCAACTAGACTCTTTTTTTGGGTATAAAAAAGATACATGAGAGAGACAGAGACTATAGTTCGACTTGGGAAGAAGCAAGAAGATGGAAGAGCAGAGGATTGGTGGTCATCGAGTCCGTCGAACTATCACCGTCACACGAAGGCCAAAAAATCACAAGATAACAATCGAGCTGCAGGGCAACAGTGACAGATTCAATATTTATCAACTTTTCTTGTTATACATGATACAAGTTGAGTTCAATTTTCATTGGTTTGTGTTATCTATGACTATGAGAAACGACACTCGTGCTTACATTTTGTTGCTCTGTTTGATTGGTCGGTGCAGGGAACAAAAGTTATTTTCTCATATGCCATACCATGCAGTGTTCGGGTTTCTGATTCCATTGCTTGTTGCTGTCCTCCAACTCAATCAAGGCACAAATAACTACTCATTCCAAACACACCCAGCAAATTTGTGGGTGTTTTTGCTGTCAACATCAGTCTACTGTTTCGCATTTGTAGCTGATATCAAATCCAACCCGAGTTATGCACAACGCTACAGCCTCGTCGCTGTCATCTCCGGATCTTTGTCTTCAGTTTCGCTGATTTCCTTATTCCTCCCAGATTTGCCTGGCCGTTTAATTTTCATTCCATGGGCATTTGCGTCGATTGTTGTCTCCCGCAGCTATATTATAAACCTCTGCTGCTGGCTTTACCAGATGATCATGAAAACATTTTTCCAAGTTGTCGGCATCTGGAATCGGTTCAAAGCAAGTGGCCTGATGCCTCGATTGCCGGTGTAGAGACCAGCTATGTTGTAGTTTTTGCATGGTTCAAATGAAAATATGTATGTTAAATCGTTGAGTATCTTACTTAAAGATCATGGTTCAAATGAATGTTGTAGTTTTTGCATTACCTCTTGCTGTTTTTAGATTACATACTTACCACTTTCCAGTAACATGCAACTAGAATTGAATTCAAAAAAGATTTACTAGTGTTCGTCTATTTCTCAATTTGTGGGCAAAGGTTACTAATATCAGAACATCTCCCACCAATTCTCTATCTCTATCTCTAAAATAGAGTTCAAAAAGAGAATATTTCTCTTAGATATCATCTCTAAAAAAATTTCAGCAGTAACACATCTTACCTAAAATCCCACAATTTTCATCCCAACACACGTGGCAGCTGAGATGTCACTTGGTGAGTGGACAAACATTAATTAGTGAGTGAATACATGTGTAAGAGAGATAAATATCAATTAATATGTGTCCACTCACCAAGTGACACATAAGCTGCCACGTGTGTTGGGATGGAAATTGTGGAATTGTAGGTGGGATGTTTAACATTATTGAATTTTCAATCCCACCACACAATCTATCCTTATCTCTATCTTTATCCCTATTTCTATTTATATCTTTAAATAACTTATATTTTCATTATTATTTTTTAGTTTCTTTAATAAATTATTGTTCAACTAAATTTTAACAAATATTATTTATAATAACATTTCTATTTTTTTTTTTTTTTTTTTTACTTTTTTTAAAAAATATAACCACACTCTTTATCATTATCTCTATCTTTATCCCTATTTCTATTTATATCTTCAAATAACTTATATTTTCGTTATTATTTTTTAGTTTCTTTAATAAATTATTGTTCAACTAAATTTTAACAAATATTATTTATAATAACATTTCTATTTTTTTTAATTACTTTTTTAAAAAATATAATTTTTTATTAGTGCGTGAATTTATAATAACTAATTTTTAGGTTCCAAGTATTAGAGCATCCCCAATAAGCCGGAATCCACAACCTCCTTGAGTATATTTAGGGAGGTTGGACCTTAATTTGCTCCAATAGCCTCCCTATCCCACTCCCTAAATTTTATTCTATCAAAAGGCTAATTCCCAAATGTTTAAGGTGGGAAGGCATCCTCCCTATTAAATTTTTATCACTCCTAAAATGAAATGGGTGATCAAGATAAGTCCACACCATTCATATCCAATGGTTCAAATTCATCCTCTCTATTTCATCTTTTTACCCACATCATTTTTAGGGAGGCTTGTTGGAGTGTTCACTCATTATATGACTCCTTATTTATAAAAAGTACAACTGGCTCCCTAAATATAAGGAAATAAAAAATAGGGAGTCTTGTTGGGGATGCTCTTACAAGCTCAAAATGAGGCAACAAAATTAGAGATTTTACGTGAACGTGAAGCGATTCGACGTGAACATGAAGAGAATAAAATTATAATGATAGATTTGGATTCCATTAAAAATCCCAACGAATGTGAATTTTTTCGAAGGAAAAGGATGGAAATTTTAGAAAAAATACACTCACAATTCCCAAATACAAGGTGGATCATTTTCGGGTGGATACGAAAGTCATTTGGATGGCTTTCCAAAATATTAATGTATCTTGACATTATTATATGTTATGTTGTTATTATTTAAGTTTTTTTTTTCTATCCTTATTTTAATATTTTTATGTTATTGTAATTTTTAATATTATGTTTATTATTTTAATACTACGTTTCGATTTTTATTTTATTACTAACTTATAATTATCAATATGTAATAAGAGGTTGCTCAACTGATAATGTCAAAAAAAAAAATGTAATAAGAGATTTTTTTTATAACATAAAATAATTTTCTTTTAGAGAAAATTATAACAAAATAATAAAATAAAGAACAAATGATAAAGTATGGTAAGTAAAAAAAATATTAATTAATATTTAATATTGGACTCATTTTAAAGATCTAAATGAGACATTTTTAATGGTATAACATAAAAATGTATAAATTAAAATTTATTATTCATTAATTGAATTTAATGAAAAATGTAAAAGGATATAAATGGAATAAAAAATGTTGAAAAGTGAATTTAGAGTATGAGATATGGTTCTCTAAATTTAAAGAATCAACTGTAGAAACTAAAAAAAAAAAATTAAAAAAAAATTGGAGACAACATTTTAGAGTATGGTGGGAGTAACTCATACTCTAAAATTTCTTGGAGATATAATTTTAGAGTATGGGTGGGAGATGCTCTTAAGCGTGAAGGAGGGATAGGGTAAACAAATGTTAAATGGACTAATACCGTGAGCTTTTTTATTGACTTCGGCCGAATATCACACACTTCTCATCGGTGAAATTAAAATGAGGGACTTATTAGAGAACCACTTTATATCTATATCTATAATAATAATTATTATTATATATATATATATATATATATATATATAATCACAAGGACATTCTATTTAAAAAAAAAGGGACATTCACAACATTTTAAAAACAATAATGCTAGAGGATCCAAAAAAGTGACCCAAATTTTGGACCTAAACCTATGTGGCAACATCACATGGGATTTTTGGGAAGAGTAACGTGGGCCCACATTGTGTGTGATGTTACCACATAGGTTTGAGTCCAAAATTTGGGTCACTTTTTTGGGTTCTCTAGTATTATTGTTTAAAAAATGCTACAAAAGTACTTTTACTTGTTATGAAGGATGCCGCACAAAAATGCCGGGCAAAAATTAATGTCAGGCATTTTATAATATATTTATTAAGTTCTCTGTTATAGTAAAATTCTAGTCGTTAACATGTGTCCATAGGTCACAAGTTAACATTAAGATATAAATGCCGCAAGCAATGTTATAAATGAATGCATTTACAAGATCGAAAAAACGCTGTTTAGCACTTAAAAAAAATGCTATACAAGACACTTGCAAATGTTGTAAGTATGGTCTGCGTTTTTTGTCTCTTGAATCTTGAGAAAGTCATTTGTTGTCAGCAATTTAATCACGCAAAAGACAAAATTAAGGATAAAACAGTCTTTTCAATGGGATCATCAACCTTCAGGGGCATTAAAGTCTTTAATACGTCTGACATGACAGACGTCACAGAAAGACTAAATATTACAATTCTAAAAAACCGTGAACTAAACGCAGATCAAAGCAAACTACGGGGACCAAAAGACAATTCCCCCTTTAATTTAAGAAATTTTTGTTTAACCATCGCCTATTGTGGTTTTGTGATAAATATAACACTCATTTTGTTTGACAAGGTACCAAATTCAAATCATTTCATCGCAAGTGATTGTCAACTTTGCTGTCAAGAAATCTCACTTATTTCAAACTCATGCAACCGCAGTAATAATAAATAAATAAATATTTTTTAGTAAAAAAAACCTTGTTTAAGATTTTAAAAACAATAAGATATTCTAGTCAAAAAATAACTTCAAAATTGTTTTAAGATTAAATTCAACTCTTGAATCTTGATTGCCATAATATATTACATGAAAAGATACAATTATATGCCCACTATAGCAGAAAGCTAACTTTTTATGGGTACATAATTGGTTTCGAACAAACTTTGTCTATGCTTCTCGGCATTTTCAAACATCTCCAATGAACCCGCACATTATGTTATTGTATACTATTATATCTTTAATTTAATCCCCAAATAGAATATCTTAGAATTTAATTTTTCTCAAATAGAAAAGAAATGATCATTCTTTATTCGGCATTCCTAGTGTATAATTCTATGCATAGTATGAAACGGTGGGATCGAGTCGTATTCTCTTTTTCAAACTTCAAATTATTATAATATTTTAAATTGTATATACAAAATTTCAGATTTAACGAACTATCGAATTTTCATTTATATAAGGACTAATAAAAAAGTTTCCAAGAGGTAGCAACCTTTTTATTGTTTCGTCCATGTAAACATGATCATTGGAATTATGGAAGATACAGTTGCACATGAAAATAACATAGTGACGTTGACGTGTCAAGATGATAATGGTTGGTCACTGTCCCTACCTTTTTATTTTTGAGAAGGTCACTGTCCCCACCTGAAGATTACATATATAAAATTTTGTAATTGAATTCATTGAATATATCCATATTGTCGTGGCAGACGTTGGTTCATATTTTTCCCTTTGCTATGATTGCCACTAGAAGTTATACCCACGTTCCTTCAAGTCTTCAACTTTCATTTAATTGGTTTATGTTCCTTGAGACGTAGCTTAGTCGGTAGATTAGTTGAATTTCATTAATACCGACACTGATTCTGCTCATTGATATGGTCATATAGCGGAACTAGTTCAGTATGCAAACTCTTTCTTCATTTAAATCACACCAAAATAGATTATATACAGTAGTGTATCCAAAATCGAAAAAATGAAGCCAAAAAAATTTCATTCATTAAATATGACATTGCATTAAATAGATTATAATTCCAATTGAATAACCAAAATCTATAACGACATCAAATTGTTTCAAAGTTAAAAGTCTACGACAAAGCTTCTAAATAGAAATTAAGTATACTACTATATAATTTCTCACCACAAACCATAAAACTAGTATAAATAAAGGGGTTGCCTTTAGTTCACCTATGCCAGTAAAATTTTGTCTTGTTTTAATATAATTGAATCAAACTCGCATGACTTATATATAGTATGTGAGTTGCATATGATCATATCAAAACAAATCAAAATTTTATAGTGCATGGTCTGCATGGATGCATAACTTCACTGTAGAATGTTCCATATATATGTTACTTGTAGGCAAAACAATAAAGCTTTTCAAACGCATAATCAAGATCTTGAAGCTTCAAGGTTGAACGATATTGAGGTTAAAAGACTGCATCATCCATAAAGAAATATCAATACAAATTAGAATAATTAAATTCAAAAATTTATTATACACTATAATACTTATTTCTCTCTGATCTATATAATATAGTAAAATGAAAACTCACATTGACACGTGTTGTCGTGTGGAGGCTTTGCCATTTAATATATAATAACAATTCAATTAGCCTTATTAATTAATTATTGTAAGTAATACCGTGCATACATAGAGAATGGAAAAGGACATTAATTTATTGATCCAAATCATGTATTGAATGCATAGAGAATGGGGAAAGACAATAATTCAACTATTTAAACTCTTGATATCACACATCCGTGGATCACTCAACATAATAACCTGCCCTCACCACTGTCATGGTATTCTTCCCTTTCTTTTCTTCTTCTACATTTGATTTTTGCTTAATAAGTGTTTGATTATTGAATTAATCTGTTCTGTTTTTTTTTTTCTTTTGCATGATATTTTAAATATTTTAGTTTCCCATTATATTAAATCTTTACTTAGAATGTCCTATTAAAATATTAATGTTTTGAAGATTCACACTATTTCCTTTTCTACGGCAGAAGTTGGTAAAGTTGCTTTCTTCATGTCTGTTGTTGAAATTCCTTGATGGTACATAGCAGGTGCTAGGAGTACGTATTACAGACCAGCCAACAAGTTTGAATCATGCCAGTTTATAGAAGACATATTGAAAAGATAATAACAGTGTTTGTAAAAGAACAAGATCCCGATTATCATAGTCACCACAGAAGTTTTGTTAAAGAGAAGATGATCTCTAAGTCTATATGGTTTGTAATATAGTACGTATACCAACAGGAAGGAACCAATGATTTTTTGCTTTTTTAGGAATCATGGAACCCCATTGTTTTACACTTTGTTTTGCCTGGAAAGACATTTTACTAGATTGGAGTCATCAAAGTTCGGAGTGGTCATATACTAACAATCAAATAATTCAAAACATCTAACTTATTTTTGGTTGCTCAGGAATTGATGTTATTCTACTGAAGATAGAGGTTTATGTCAACAACTATACAATTTTTTGAAAACAGATTTTTGTAAATTAATATTTTGCTTTTTTTTTTTTTTTTTTCTATTTTCTTTTTCTCTGTAATCTCTTATAATTTTATGTTGTTTAATTTGTTATATCAGAAAATTTTGTTACATTGCATTGATTCTACTGTGACCATACGAGTTCTCAACTAACAAGATCATTATACATGCATAAAAATGGTTCACTATAAAGAATTTTAATAAGAATAATTAAATTGTTAATTAATTAATATCTTATATATATATATTAAACACTATATATATTATAATATATATTATATATAACTAATTAACCAAGTTCAAACGACATTATTTAATTAATTATTAATTATTAATTATTCTTAATTATTTCATATTATCAAATTAACTGATCTATATCTATATAATATATAATCTATTCAAAAGGTTAATTTCATTCCTACAAACTTTCTCAAACACTTCATCGAAACCTTATATATATATATATATATATATATATATATATATATATATATGTGTGTGTGGTTTTGTGTTTTTAGATATTATTTTATTTGTTTATATATATGTTTAATTTGTTGAATTTTTTTTAATATGTATACATTACATTATTATTTTGTTAAAAGCGTATCATTACATTATTAAGTTAATTAAAAGGGAATTAATTAGTTAATTTGTTATTTGGTAAATTGAATACCTATTAATCAATCAGTGGTAGCTGTACAACTTCAGTTACTTTTCCCCTTTCAACACCATTTCATTAAATATATATATATATATATATATATATATATATATATATATATATATATATATATATATAGATAGATAGATAGATAACAAAGCAATATGAATATAATTGGCCTTATATTCTTATTAATTAGTTATTAATATATATTTTTTATTTTTTTATTTTTGCTATAGAAATAGAGTCATGACTCCTATTATTATTCCAAGCCAAGAGCCAAGCGGGTTTTCATAAATTCAGTTTTAATAAATTCATGCATTTATTAGTCTTTGCAAGATATGAAAAGTTAAAACCTTTTGAATTTATTTTATTACATTTATTATTGCAAACCAAAAGTAAGATGAGTTTTAATAAATTCATTTAATTACAAGTTACATGACACTCAATTATTATTATTATTATTATTTAAAAAAAAAATTTGTTGTTGTTGTGTTTGTGTTTGTGTTTGTGTGTGAATTTTTTATATATAACTATTTATAACACGTAGGATTATCAATAATAATCTCACAAATATACTCAAATCCTGAATATGCTTGAACCGAAGAAAAAGAGTTTTATTATTTAGATTACCGATCAAACATACCCAAATAACGAAATTTATTTATTAATAATACTAAATATATCTATTGATTATATATTAAATAGACTGAGTAAGAGGAATGTCTAAAAAAAAATTAAATGATAAAAGAAAATGAATAGATTAAATAGGAGGAATGCCAAAAGAATATGAAAAAAAATTAATTTAATAAACTTAAATATTTATTAATAATATTAATGCATCTATATATTAATCTACAAGGAATATCAAAAGAATATGAAAAAGTAAATATTTATTAATAATATTAATTAATATTAAAATTTTAATATATCATTGTATTATTTTAATCATTATTGTTTTATTAAAAAACTCATAAATCAATTTATATTTTACAATACCCGCACATCATGCGGGCTGCGTTGATAATTTGGAAGGTAATATGTTTTTATATATATATATTTTTTCAATATATGGAGATTTGATTTTGATTTTCTTCGTTTATTTTTTTAATTTTTGAGTATTGTTTGTTTGATGAGATATGATTGTTTTTATTTTACCTTAGTACATGGTTGTGTGGTTATGGAAATAATTGTCATTTCAATAATCATTCTTATGCATTATAAGTAATTAAGATTTCTTACTTTAAAATAAGAGCAAATAGGCCTTTTTAACCATAAATTAATAGGTTTGATTGTTTTTAGCCCAAATTAGTGTTTTGATTGTATTTGTCAAATAATCCACTTTTTGGACAAAAACACCCTCCAGTAAAAAGGAATTCAAAACGATTAAAAAACAAAAGGGGAGGGAATTCAAAACGATTAAAAAACAAAAGGAGAGAGGAGAGAGAACAGTTGTGTTCAGTTTTGAAACGAAAGAAGAGAGAGAAGAGAGAGGAGTGAAATCTGGGATTTTGAAATCAAAGAAAAGAGAGGAGACCAGCAGCAGAAGAGGAAATCGATGCAGACGGCGAGCAGTTCTGGGGGACCCACGGCGATCGACGAATGAGCGACGGTGGAGAATGACCAAGCGACGGCGACGACGGAGAGAGAACGAGCGACGGCGGAGAATGACCAAGCGACGGCGAGCCTTTCTGGCGGAGAAGAAGTTGCTGGACGAGCGACGGAGGAGAATGACCAAGCGACGGCGAGCCTTTCTGGCGGAGAAGAAGTTGCTGGACAGGTTTTTACTTCTTTTAATTTGTTAATTAATCTCTAATTTTTTGGATTTTTGAATTTGAATTGGGTCTATAATTGTTTTGTTTTTCTGAGGAATGAGCGTATAATACGGCAATTTCGGATAGTAATGTTGCATTTTGTTATTGTCAATTTAGATGTTTTTTTAAAAAATATTTTTGTTGAAAATCAGATTAATTTAGATGTTTTGTGAAGAGAGGTGTGGATTTGGATGGCGAACATGTAGAGTGGAGTGAGTTTTGAGGTTTGGTTTGCTCTACTGGAAGGGCGCTGTCAGGGAAGGAGTCGTTTTTTGGAGTGGTTTGTGTGGGGTGTTGTTGGTGGTTTGTGTTCTGTTTTGCTGTTGCTTGTTGGGTGCTGTGTTGCTGTTGCTTGTTGGGTTGGTGGTGGGTGTGTGTGTTTACATTTATAAGGGTATTTAACTGGATAGTTTGAATAAAACTTGATAGCAGCATTCAAGATTCAAACAACATTCAAATACAGGTGGGTGTCGCCACAAACTATCTTGTAGTCAAGAAAATAGAGTTAAAACAAGTTTGGAATGGGAAAACTGTGCAAAGCAAGGGTGAATTTTTTGAGTTGGGAAGAAACTAGTCGTATATGTTGTTAGTGGCTGTGATTGATCGCATGGTGACACTTGGGTTCTAAAAAAATCATCATGCAGCTGCACATGAGGTGGTAGTATTGGCTGCAGGTTGCAATGGCGCATGTGGCTACGTGCTAGGTTAGGTTAGATTGTAAAAGGTTAGCTACTGTTGATATTTCCACTATATCTAATCAGATTGTGAAAGATGAGTAGCTTAACTTGCTGCGAGTTATATGTGGTCATGAGCTTGTTTGTGAAAATGGGACTATTCTATATATTATTACTAAGTTTAATTGAAGCTATATGTTGTGCCTCTTGGTGCATAAATATAGGGTTGGTGTGTTCTGGTGGTGCTTTCTGGTGTGTTTTGTTGGGTGCTTCTGTGGTTTGCTGTTTGTTTGCTGCGTGCCTTGCCTTGTGGGCGGTTTCTGGCCCTGGGGTTTTTTTCTGATTGTTTCTAGTGTTTTGATGTTGTTTGGGCTTTTGTCCCTTGTTTTTTGCTGTTAAAAAAAATTAAAATTTAGATGTTCTGTAAAAAAATTAAAATTTATATTTTCTATTATTTGGATAACAAGATCTTCCCTTGAATCAAGTGCACCTATTGTAGCATGAATTTAGTAAAATTTATAGCGAATATATTGGTTTTGATGGAAATATTGGTGATTCAAATATGTGGAAGTTTGGATGGAAATATAGGCAATATATTCAAAATATTGCCGTTATCTTTAAAACATTGAAGATATTCAATAATAATTTTTAACGAAACCCTAAATTTTTTATATTTACTTTCTTTTTTGGCATCTATCCTATCTATAAGTGTTATGATTTCTCTTCAAAATTTGGTTATCAGTGTGGGTTCAATTGGTTGTGTTCTGGAAATTGATTGTATTTGCCTGTCTTATTTATATGGCTTGATTCTATATATTGGTTGCATATTGGACTAGTATTTTAGTGTTATGGATTTGAGTGATTTAACATACAAGTTGGGAAGGCATGCTTTCTTTGTTTATGAAAGGGGACGAATTATTTGAACATTTTCTGGCAGGCAGTGTTTGTTAATTGCCTGGTGTGGTTAATCGTTTTTTGCCTGGTGTGTTTAATCGTTTTTTGCCTGGTGTGTTTAATTGTTTAATTGCCTGGTGTGTTTAATTGTGTTTTGCCTGGTGTGTTTAATTGTTTAATTGCCTGGTGTGTTTAATTGTTTTTTGCCTGGTGTGTTTAAATGTTTAATGCGTGGTGTGTTTAATTGTTTAATTGCCTGGTGTGTTTAATTGTTTTTTGCCTGGTGTGTTTAATTGTTGAATAGCAGTGTGGTGTGTTTAATTCTTCGATGTGCCCTGGTGTGTGTAATGTTTTTTTCCGTAGTGTGTTTAATTCTTGAAACATTGTGTTTTTAATTAATTGAACCCAACTTATTTGAATTGTGCAGATGGAAAATATCGACTATGAACAGTTTCTCAAGGTCAAAAGAAATAAATGGAATGAAGAAGCATTAATCAATGTGGGTTGTCGGTTAAAGAACATAGCAACTATAGAGAATATCATACGCAAGGAAGGGAAGCACAAGGAATTCATGTCCAGTTGCTTCAAGCAATTCACCAACTTCCCACAAAACTCGTTGTTCTCAGCTACGGTTGTGCACGGTGTACTATTGAGGGAAATTAGAATAGAAGGTGCGACTGAGAACGAATTGTTTATTTCCTTTGGTGGTAAGAAGGCAAGATTTGGATGTAGGGAATTTTGTTTGGTTACTGGTCTTCGGTTCGGCGAACTCTCAGAGATTATAAACACGCCGTACGTGGCAAATGCAAACGGCATCCATAAGCGGTATTGGCCTGGACAAGAAGGCGAGAATTTGAAAGTGTGTACAGTCTATGAACGGTTTTTAAAGCGCAAATTCAAGGACCCTGATGATTCGCTGAAGATGGGACTGTTTTTGATAGCAAACAATGTTCTAATTGGTCAACCATTAGATAAAAAAGTCACCAATTGGCTTTTTAATTTGGTTGATGATTTGGACGCATTCAACTCTTTTGCATGGGGTCATTATGTTTTTAAGATGACGATGCACTACTTGAGGCACGGATTTCGATCGAGAAACTCCAATAAAGGGCATGGCAAGGTCAGGTACCGGTTATACGGCTTCCCATGGGCTGTTGAGGTTAGTTCTGCTTACTATATTTCTTTACTTAATATTGGCTTATAAATTAGAAGTTATTAAGTTTTATAGTTTTCATAACTTGTCATTTTTAGGTATGGGCGATGGAGGCTGTGGGCACTCTGATAGATGGGTTTGGCATTAGATTGCAGCATACATTGCCTAGGATGAGGTGTTGGACAATGAAAAAGAGGCCTCGAAATGGCGTGCAAATAATTTCAGATATTGAAGCTAATATTCGTGCTGGGAAGGTGGGTTATTTGCATAGATATATATCAATTTATGTTATGAAATTGCTTACAACATTTTACCTACTGTCTTTAATTCATTTACACTGGTGTGTTTAATTCTTTGAGCAACACTGGTGTGTTTAGTCTAATATGCCTAGTGTGTTTAGTCGTTTTTTCGTAGTGTGTTTAATCTGTCTTGGCTGGTGTGTTTAGTACTTTTTGCCTGGTGTGTTTAGTACATTTTGCCTGGTGTGTTTAGTACATCAAACCTAGTGTGTTTAATTCATAATGCCTGGTGTGTTTAGTCATTTTGTCCTAGTGTGTTTAATTCATCATGCCTGGTGTGTTTAGTCCTTTTTGCCTAGTGTGTTTAATTCATCAAGCCTGGTGTGTTTAACTCATTAAGCCTGATGTGTTTAGTCGTTTTTTTCTAGTGTGTTTAGTTTATCATGATGCCTGGTGTGTTTTGTAATTTTTGCTTGGTGTGTTTAATTGCTTTTGACATTATTACAGGTTCAGGTCTTGGAGGAATTGAAGCCAACAGATGACGAGGTTGGAGCAGATTATTGGGTGGGGGTAGACTTCGATATGTCCATGGGTCCACAATTTATACCTCTAGTGGAAATGAAAGAAAAGAATGAGTTGTTGGACGATGGTGACGATGGTGACGATGGTGGTGATGGTGATGGTGGTGAAGTAGGTGAGGGTGGTGATAGAGATGATGTTGGTGATAGAGGTACTCGTGGTCAGAAGAAAAAGCGGAAGGCACCAAAGCAGAAAAAAAAAGGCATCTGCCAAGAAGCAACAGAGGGAAACAGTACCAATCACCAGACTTGGTGAAGAAGATCCACTTCCCTCTCCATATTCACTTGGATATACACGTACTCAACGTGACGATCCACTTTCTGTAGGCTTTACACCAGGATATACACAGACCCTACCCGAAGGCATGGTACACACACCGTATCCACCTCGGTCATCCTTTATGCAACCACCCCCACATATGTCATCCCGACAGGAACCTCGATCTAGGGTAAGTAGAATCAAATGCTATTTTTTATTTATTTATTTCATGTTTTCGTTTAATAATTTTTTAATTTACTAACGTGCATCCTGTATTTTTTAAATGTAAACTTTAGGATGGTGATAGGATAAACGAATTGTTAGAGGCAGTGAAGGCACTTCCAGATTTAATGAAAGACATTGTCAAAGGAGAGGTCTCACAACTTCCGGGTGTGCTTAAAGGCCTCATGCAAGAGAAACAATCGACTCGTGGTCAAAACAACAATGAGGTATTCCATAGTGGTTCTATGTTATAATATGTATTATTTGTGTGAGGAAAAAATGATGAATATTTGTTTCAACGATTCTTGCGTGTTGTAGGCACCTTCGACCGATGTTAGAGATCCGAGTTCGCATATTGAGCAGGCGGTGGATGCGAACGTGTCAATTGAGCAAGAGGTGAGTCCCTCGAGCCGCCAGAAGGAGAGGGACGAGGAGGGGTTGGTTGGTGGGGATCTTACAGTCAGTTACAACTATGCTTTGGAGGAGGATCGATCGCTCCGTCTTAGGCTCCGATCATATTACTGCTCCTCTCCATTTTTTGACCCGACACGGGCCTCAGCGACGAAACGTGCACAAGAGAAGCGCAAATATGAGGAGTTCAAGAAGAAAAAAACCCCACTTCGGTATGTTTTGGTTTTAAATATATCAATTCAGATGCTTTGTTGTTTAATGACCAAAACAATAATGATTTATTTGTTTACATTGAGTTCAGGCGAAACGTGGGAACGGAGGAGTCCGTTGATAAGTCTTTTTTTGTGGAATTGGAAGATCCGAAGACATGGTTGTCTACTGACGTAAGTACACATTTTGTCTTACTTTTTGTTATCTTGATAGGCCTTTTTGTATCCAATATTCGTTATCCATTGTTTTATACAGCACATCGATGCATACATGAGCTTGTTGGCGAAAAGGATGGAATCTGACCCGGATGAGTACAGACATAGCTTTGTTCTACTTTCTTCTGAATTTTATGTAAGTTTGATAATTAGTTGGGAATGAGTATGTGTTTTTGAATAGTACTAAGATGTATTATTTCAACTGTCAATGACTCATAAATCTCATTTGTTGCAGACAAAAGTCAAGGTCGAATGGAATAGGATAATTGAGGCTGATAACGAAGCTGGATCTTCATTCGATGCACTTGAGTACGAATGTTCAGAGGATTGGATTGAATATGGTCGTGGTAACAGACTGGGATGGGGACGACCATGGTGGTTGTATACACAAGTGAGTAACATGAACAATGCAGTTGTTGATTCTTTAATCTCGTTACATAAATTTATCTCTTAATTTTTACATTATAATTATTTGTCATAATCAATGCAGTTGTTGATTCCGTGTTGTGTGGGGGAACCCGACGGTCATTGGATTTTATGCAAAGTGAATCTACTTGACCGTCACATTGGAATATTTGACCCAACTGCAACAAAGAAGAAAAAGAAGAATCCCTTTGAGCGTTTCAGACAAGTAATGCCACTACGGCGATTGCTTCCAAGTATAATGAATAGATGTGGTTTCTATTCGAGTAGGAGTGAAAAACCACGAGGAAGTATGTTCACTGTTGGTGTATCCAGTAATCCAAAGATTCCACAACAAGTCGACGACTGCAGTTGTGGAGTATTTATTGCCAAGTATGCAGAAACAGCCATTGTGAAGAAGGCTGATTGGAACTGGGGCCAAAAGGAAATGGCCGACTACCGAAAAGAACTTGCATTCCAAATATTTATTAACAGTGTTGTATTTAAGTCTCCCATGCAGCAGTAGACTTTGTGTTAACATTGGCAATTCTAATTTTGCTACACTTTGTGTTCCTAACTATATTTTTGATACACTGATATTTATGAATGAATGAAATTAATGTTAGAGTAAATATAAATAAATTAGTGTATAATTATTGAGTAGCAGTGTGGTGTAATTGTTGAATAGCACTGTGTTTATTTGTGTGTTGAACAACGCAGTGTGGTGTGTTTAATTATTAACACTGGTGTGTTTAATGGGTTCAGCAACACTAGTGTGTTTAGTCCATTTGGTCTGGTGTGTTTAGTCCATTTGGCCTAGTGTGTTTAGTCAATTTTGCCTAGTTTGATTAGTCCATTTGGCCTAGTGTGTTTAGTATTTTTTGTTGGTGTGTTTAGTCATTATTGCCTGGTGTGTTTAGTCGTTATTTCCTGGTGTGTTTAATCCATTATACCTAGTGTGTTTAGTCCAATTTGCCTAGTGTGTTTAGTATTTTTTGCATGGTGTGTTTAATTCATTATGCCTAGAGTGTTTAATATTTTCTGCTTGGTGTATTTAGTCATTATTGCCTGGTGTGTTTAGTAGTTTTTGCTTGGTGTGTTTAATTCATTTTTCCTAAGGTGTTTATTCCATTTCTCCTGGTGTGTTTAGTCGTTATTGTCTAGTGTGTTTAATAGTTTTTGCTTGGTGTGTTTAATTCATTTTGCCTAGTGTGTTTAGTCTATTTTGCCTGGTGTGTTTAATCGTTATTGTCTAGTGTGTTTAGTCCATTTAGCCTGGTGTGTTTATTCGTTTTTGCTTGGTGTGTTCAGTTCATTTTACTCGGTGTGTTTAGTAGTTTTTGCTTGCTGGGCAGCAAGATGGAGGAAGTCGATTAAACTCATTTTTATGGATTATGTTGACAACTTATTAGTATGTTAAGTGGGTTTTTTTTTTTTTTTTTTTTTTTCTTTATGATATGTTTTGGAACTCTTTTTTTTTTTTTTTTTTTTTTTATAACTTGTGGTTGCTGTTGCCTTTTTGACTTTCCTAGTGTGTTTAGTCATTTTGCCTTGTGTGTTTTATTACTTTTTTTCTGGTGTGTTTAGTTGTTTTTGCATGGTGTGTTTAATTACTTTTTTCCTGGTGTGTTTAGTGGTTTTTTCTTGGTGTGTTTAGTCCATTTTTCCTGGTGTGTTTAGTATTTTCTGCTTGGTGTGTTTAGTCGTTATTTCCTGGTGTGTTTAGTAGTTTTTGCTTGGTGTGTTTAATTCATTTTGCCTAGTGTGTTTAATATTTTCTGCTTTGTGAGGTTTTGGATAATTTTTGTTTGAGAATGCTAGTAGGTGGTTGCTGTTGCCTTTTTGACTTTCCTAGTGTGTTTAGTCATTTTACCTAGTGTGTTTAATCTGATTTTCCTGGTGTGTTTAATTATTTTTTGCCAGGTGTGTTTAGTCGTTTTTCCTGATGTGTTTAGTCATTTTGCCTAGTGTGTTTAATCTGACTTTCCTGGTGTGTTTAAGTATTTTTTGGCTAGTGTGTTTAATATGACTTGCCTAGTGTGTTTAATTATTTTTTGACAGGTGTGTTTAGTCGTTTTTCCTGGTGTGTTTAGTCATTTTGCCTAGTGTGTTTAGTCATTTTTCCTAGTGTGTTTAATCTGACTTTCCTGATGTCTTTAATTATTTTTTGGCTAGTGTGTTTAATATGACTTGCCTAGTGTGTTTAGTCATTTTACCTAGTGTGTTTAATCTGATTTTCCTGGTGTGTTTAATTATTTTTTGCCTGGTGTGTTTAGTCGTTTTTCCTGGTGTTTTGCCTCTTGAGCAGCAGCAGCAGTGACCTTCGCTGGTGAAGTGGTCGCTACCAGCTAGCCAACATGCCAGCGACCTAGTGTGTTTAGTCATTTTACCTAATGTGTTTAATCTGATTTTCCTAGTGTGTTTAGTTGTTCAGAAGCTGTTAACTGTTTCTTTCTACCAATAACAAATCTGACTTGTTTTCACCATAATGATTCATTTAAACATAACATAAAATCCAGTAAAATTAAAATAAATATCCAATACACACAATACTGAAACAAGAAAATCCGATACAACGAAAATAAAAATCCAATAACGTGTTTCAAGATCCTGCCATTTACTTGAAGCTCTGAGTTGTCCATTCAAGCAGCAGGTCAATGATGTTGGAACAAATATTACCCTGTAAAAATCATTCAAATAAAATAAACATTACGCTAAATATGACCAATGATGCAATTACGTTAATCCTGATAAGTCGTACCTCATTCAACATCATTGTCTGCATCTGTAAGGTTATCAAATGGCCGTGTTGGACACGTCCTTATGTTGTGTCCCTCTTGTTTACATAACTTGCACTTACGACGTTGAGGAGGTTGAGGAGGTGGTGGTGGAACTATTGGTGGGTCGGGAACATTGACTTGCTGATCAGCAGGGGGGTTTGGACAGTTTTGCCTATTGTGGCCAGATTTCTTGCAAATGGGACAGTGCCTAGTCTTACTACCATGTTCGCCTGCTGATGGAATCCTAATCTTCCTCGGCCTACCAGCTTGAGCTCGCCACTCCGGTGGAAGAACAACTTCGAAACGTACTTCAGCAGGAGTATTCCATTCAGTAGGGTGTCCAACGGGAAATATGAGACCAGAATAGCTTTCCAACCAAGTGTTTGTTTTGTAAAAATCAGAACAGAAGTCCACAAATTTCTTTTTACAGAACCTACAAAGACAGGCAAACAAATATCATTATGTTGAATCATTAAAAAATTAAATTCATATAAATATTATGAGAATATATACCTTATAGCAGCTAGCCCATGAGCACAAGGCAATAGGTCATTCTGAAATTCCTTGCAAGTACAAGTCTTCTCAGATAGGTTTACTAACCCATCTTTTTCACCGTCCTTCACATTGAAATTAACATTATCTATTGGGCGCACCGTGTACTTATGTGAATATTCATTTTTTTTGGTTAATTTCTCGGTAGCCCACCGGGACAGTTGTGTTTCATTTTTAGATGCAATTTCACGACGTTCATGAAACCATTTTTGCATCATATCTCTAATGTACTCAACCAACGTTGTTATTGGCAATTGACGAGCATGCCGCAAACAATTGTTCATGCACTCCACGATGTTTGAAGTCATCCCCCGATAACGCCTAACCGGACAGTATGCACGAGACCATCTATGAGGCCCAACTCTCATCAGATAATCATATGCTCGCATGTTTATGCGGCTCAACTCCTGCATCTTCTCCAAGAACTCTGATTCTCGATGTGCCCTTGAAGCTTCATGGAACAAATTGCAAACAACCTGGCTTTTGAATCTATTCTTAAGGTTCATGTTCATATGAAAACCACAAAGGCCATGTGTTATTTCAGGGTACTGTCTAGCCATTGCTACCTTGATTGCAGGACTACGATCGGAGATAATGATACAATTTCCAGGACAACCTATTGCCTTTTTCAACTCTTTTAAAAACCAAGTCCATGAATCCTCGCATTCAACATCACCCCAACCATAAGCTAGAGGGAACACCTGATTGTTTGCATCTTGGCACGCTGCAATAAACATCACACCACCAAACTTACCCTTCAAATGAGTTGCATCAATGCAAATTGCAGGTCGTATACTGGTATGAAACCCATTAAGTGAAGCACTGAGAGCAATAAACAAATATTCGAATTGGTGAGCATCGTTTGTCTTTATTGCTGTTACAGTACCAGGATTCACACGCTTCAATTCGTGGCAGTATGCAGGCAACAACTGATATGACATATCAGGAGGGCCAAAAACGTTATTTTCAGCATGTTCTTTTGCCTTCCATGCCTTGGTATAATTTAAACGAAGGCCACATTCCACTTGCATATCGGTCATGATTTCTTTTGGTTTCAAAGATCGACCATTAACTGCAAGTTTCGGTGAAAGCATTTCACCAATAAGCCATGCACTTGCTTGACGGTAACGGTTGTGCAAACCATCAATTGTACAACTGTGATCTCGCTCAAATATCCGAACGATCCAATAATTTCCACCTTCCATCTTAACCGCACGTAATTGAAATTTGCACCTAGGATCCTTGCAACCAGCTTCGTATCTAGTCGTGCTTGACCTTGTAACACGAATTTCAAAATCCTCCTTCACCGCGTAAAACTGCAACGCTCGCTTCAAACATTTTTTGCTTTCGAACATCCCACCTTTTGATAAGCGGTTACATGAACTAGATTCCTCTGTTCTAGCTAGTTCGAAATAGTGGTTTGAAGCTCCAGGAATAATCCAAGGTCGTGGAAAAGAATTTTCAGACATATTGGCAACATTAATGCCATCATCTTCAAATGTATCTCGACTTGGTCCAGCAAAAACTGGTGGAACAAACCCAGTACAACCACCACCATCTGTTGGATTCGAATCCATTCCATGATGATGTGCAGCCTCATCATTCACACCCTCACGACTTCCACCGTCACCATTGTAATCTTCGTTGAAATCATCTAATCCATACTCACTATGGGGATTGTACTCTGGGATCGATCTGTCATCCTCATTATTAGGTTCTTCCACCATTTCATCAACGGTTTGGTCCTCAACAATTATAGGATTCATGGTCTGGTCAAATGACGGGTTTGTTGTTGGTATAGAACCCCAAACATTATTGCTTCCACCGCCAGATGGAAACTGTGCCGCCAATTGCTGTGAAAAGGTTTGGTAGATAGGCTGGACGGTAGGAACACCCACATGACCACGTTCTGCACTAACTTTCTCAACAGCACTAACATACACCTCCGGAACATGTTGATCATCGCACAACAACATTTCCACATCGCTATCATCTTTAATCTTCGGTCGGGCAGGCCTAAACCTTACACCGGTATCAACCAAAGTTCTTAACTCAATGGTAAACCTTCTTAAATCAACATTCGCAACGCCTTGTACCACCGTCAACAACTCATCATACGACAAATTCCTATGAACTTTGAGAAACTCTGTTTCACCACCCTCGTAAAAGTTCCCCACCCATTTGCCACCATAAGTGATTACCAATTTCGTTGGGTCCTTTCCTGCATTTCATCCAATAAAAATGTCATATTTAGAATTCAATTTGTTAAACCACTCACATTAAACACAGCAGGGGCAAACCAATTAAACACACCATGGCATACCAACTAAACACAGTAGGGCAAAAAAAAATTAAACACACCAGGTAAAAAGAATTAAACACACCAGGCAAAAAAAAAATAAACACACCAGGCAAAAGAACAATTACACACACTAGGTAATTGTTAATTAAACACACCAGACAAAAACAACTAACCACACCATGCATAACGAATTAAACACACCAGGCACAAAGGAATTAAACACACCAGGCACAAACAACTAAACACACCATGCATAACGAATTAAACACACCAGGCACAAAGGAATTAAACACACCAGGCACAATCAACTAAACACACCATGCATAACGAATTAAACACACCAGGCACAAAGGAATTAAACACACCAGAAAAAACAACTAAACACACCAGGCACAAAGGAATTAAACACACCAGAAAAAAAATAACTAAACACACCAGGCACAAAGGAATTAAACACACTAGGCACAAAAGAATTAAACACACCAAGAAAAAACGAATTAAACATACCAGGCAAAAACGACTAAACACACCAGGAATAACGAATTAAACACACCAGGCACAAAGGAATTAAACACACCAGGTACAAACGACTAAACACACCAGGCATAACGAATTAAACACACCAGGCACAAAGGAACTAAACACACCAAGCAAAAGCGACTAAACACACAAGGCAAAAACGACTAAACACACCAGGAAAAAACGACTAAACACACAAGGCAAAAACGACTAAAACACAAGGTAAAAACGACTAAACACACCGGGTATAATGAATTAAACACACCGGGTATAATGAATTAAACACACCAGGCAATCAAAAATTAAACACACCACTGCAACCAATCTTCTTCAACCTAAAACCATGGAACAAATTAAATTAGGGTTTCAAATACATACCACCCAAAGAAGGACCTGGATCATCTCGATTCATCATGAAATACGAAGCCAAATCCGTGAAATACATGTCCAAATCCGTGAAAAACGACGTCGAATCCGCAAAAAACGAAGCCCAAAACGAGAACGAACACAGAAAATTAAAGAGAGAGAGAGAGAGAGAACGAAGACAGGAAATGGTGGAGAGAGTACGAAAACAGGAAATGGTGGAGTCGTGGAGATTGAAGGGAATGAAAGTAACAAAAAAAATTGTGGAGTCGTGGTTTTCACAAAAGGATGAGAGAGTAGAGAGAGAAGACACTGTATTCAGATAAAAAGTAAACCAAAAAAAAATTAATGTAAAATGGAAAAATGAGGGGCAATTTTGGATGTTCAGTGGATTTTTTGACAAATACAATCAAAACACTAATTTGGGCTAAAAACAATAATCCTCCATAATTTATGGCTAGTTTCCATTTTCACCCTTAAAATAATTATGCAGGAAGTAGCATGATATCTGTATACATGTCTTATTAATTGCATAATGATTTCATAATTAGCTAAGTGAGACTTTGAATGGCTCATGACCAACGAAACAGAATAGAAAAGATATAAAAATCTTAGACCAGTCCAGAAAAATAGGTTACTTTGTAAACCTGCCAGCTGAGAATGACAGTCACCACAGTAGATCAATTGCATAACCACTCCAGACAAATTAAAACGGCAACATGAACAACCAATATAATTAAAATATGAAATAACTACAAAATGACAAAGCTAATTAACTATACTACAAAATAACTACATAATAGAAAAAAAGATCGAGAAAAAAACCAAAGAAACCTCTTTAATTTACAATGCCTCTTGTTATCCGAATGACATCGGAAGGTTTAAATGTTGGTGACAAATCTCACAACTTGATTGCAATTGCTTAAAAATTAACTAATTTTGAACACCAATACTGTGAGTAATGCTCTAATTATCAGCTGAAAGCCAGAAACTTGGGCACTACATCAGGTGATGATCAGGATCACCTTAAGGCACTTCAACATCATCCGGTATCCATCTTTCTACTTTCTAACAATCAAATGAAAAAATAAAGTGATCACAAAGTTCAATTCCATTAAAACACTAAACTTATTGATTTAGGATTACATTAAACAGAGAAGAAATCACTAAACATACCTCATACAAAGGAACATCCATATATGATATATCAACAAAAGAATCTGAGTCACCTAGTTAAGCTACAAAAAAATGACTATCGATCAGGCTTATATGTAAATATAAGCAACAAAAAATATCAGATGAAAAAATCGCTACAAAACTTGCATATAATATAAGAACTCATTTTTGTGGTTTTAACAAATTCGGTTTCAAACCGAAACCGTCGAAACTTGGGTTCTCCTAGTTAAGCTACAAAAAATGAGTATCATTCGAAATAAGAACACAAGTTTTATGTAAATATAAGCAACAAAATTGATCAAATGAAAAAATCGCTAAAAAACTTGCATATAATATAATAACTCGTTTTTGTGGTTTCGAGGGATTCGGCTACAAACCGAAACCGTCGAAACTCGAGTTTAGTAAGTATAAATTGGAGTAAGAACACTAATTTAATGTAAATATGAGCAACAAAAATGATCAAACTAAAAAATGAATATAATACTTGAATATAAGAACTCGTTTTGGCAATTTCGACGGATTCGTTTTGACCGAATCCGTTGAAATCGCTGAAACTTAGGTTTTCCTAGTTAAGCTACAAAAAAGGAGTATCAATCGGGCTAAGAACACAAGTTTAATGTAACTATAAGCAACAAAAATGATCAAATGAGAAAATCGCTACAAAACTTACATATAATATAAGAACTCATTTTTTATGGTTTCAGCGGATTCGGTTTCAAATTGAAACCGTGAAAACTTGGGTTCTCCTAGTTAAAGCTACAAAAAATGAGTATCATTCGGGCCAAGAACACAAGTTTAATGTAAATATAAGCAACAAAATCGATCAAATGAAAAAATCACTACAAAACTTGCATATAATATAATAATGGTTTCGATGGATTTGACAAACCGAAATTGTTGAAACTATAGTTTAATGAGTATAAATTGGACTAATAACACGAATTTAATGTAAATATGAGCAACAAAAACTGTCAAACTAAAAAATGGCTACGATACTTGAATATAACAACTCGATTTGGCAATTTCAACAGATTTGGTTTCAAAACCCGTGAGCTCGAGCCACGACCACAATCAAGAGGATCACGATCGAGAGAAGCAGAGATGATGTAACTTTATCTTCGATTTCAACTCCAGCTTCTTCCATGGATTTTTCCCCAACAGACCCAAGTACCTCATTCACGAGTACTTGAAATTTTTCGATGAGTTCCTTTATCTTTGCTTTTGTAGCGTCCAATATCCATCTCAATAATTCTGTTGCCAAGTTTGGTTCTTCTTCAGAGCTCTCATACTTAATTCCCTTTTCACCTGAAAAAGGAATCAATGTGCATAATCATTGTCGTGTAATTGTAAAATCACTTTGCAAGTGAGAATATTTGTATATATGTAATAGACCAGACCTGTATAGAGTGATTCATGGAGCTTCCTGACATATTCATTGTTCATAACAGCATCCCAAATAGCTTTATCTGTTGCCAGTGAAACCACCAATCTCTACAGAGCAATTTCAAAATCATAACTCAAAAGTGGGTACTAATTACTAGAGTTTTTAAACTTGTTTAAGAGTTAATTGGGATTGGATTCTAAACAGTTTTAAAACATAAGAACAAAAACAAAAAGTGTACCTTGACTGATGAATCTGTTTGCAATAATCGAATAGTATCATAAAGTCTTCCATATCTTTGAGGTATTAATGTTCTTAAATCACAAAACTCCAACAGTACTGGCCCATTTGAAGAAATCCAATGCATGAAACTATAATTGACACCTCAATTTTATCAGAAACTTTCAATCAAGACTCAATAACACAACACAAAAAATATCTGCAAAGGAAAAGACATAAACAAAGTCACTTACTTTTGAAGAGCTGTCATTGCATTCTCGACTTCAAATTTCGATGGAACAACCCCAAAAACACTATTATACGAGGACCCAGTTGCTCTTTTTTCTCCTTTTCGATCCACAGATTCTATTTTCTTACAAGTATCATCAGTGTGGTGATTAGTAGAAGAAGAAGCCCAAGACTGTTTGAGAGGTAGAGTATTGAAGTTGGATGCAGAAGCAGAAGCAGAAGCAGAAGAAGAGAAAGATGGAGGGTTTGCAGTGGAAGAACACAATTGACTCACAGGAAAATCCATGTTCTTCTCTGTTTCAAAGCTTAAAATTTTCCAGAGATAAGATTATATGGAGTTATGTTTATGCTCTCTGTTTTAGCCCTGAGCTTTTTGTTTTAGCCCTGAGCTTTATTTATATATTCTCTGTTGGCCAATGATATTGCTGCACGTAATAATAAATTATAAAAAAAAAAATCATTGTCGTTTGACCATTTCAGTTAATAATTGATAATCTATACAAAAAAAGTAACATAAAAAGTGAATTGTATTTGTAAAGTTGCAACTTGCAATAGAACTTGTGGTCGAAGGCGCAGAACTTGTGGATTGCGGTAGAAGGTGATAATATACTTTTGTTTAAATTTGGTGTTTAAATGATGTATCATCATTATAATTCTTTAATTTAAATTGTATTAGATTTGCATGATTTAAATAAACTGATTACAGTGATACCATATCATTTGATGCCAAATTTGGATAAAGTAGCATTAATATTTGAAATTATATGCTTTATAGAATTATATTGGTAGGACTCTATCAATTTCTTGTAAATTGCTTGTGATGAAAAGGTAACATTGAGTGAAAATGATAGAAATAATTCTTCGAGTAACACAATTTTAGCAAAATAGGCGCGTTTGTAGATTGACATTTGCTTACATTCAAGTCCAATCCATCTAATTTTAGCATCTATATAACTTCACCTTTTCAAATGGATGAAATTTATTTTGCAAATTTATGAGCTTGGAAGCTTTAATTTTTGTGGTTTTAGTAAAATCATAATATATCTTAACAATTTAATTTTTATATTACATTTAAAAAAAAAATTGTGTATTTTTTAATACAAGAACAACATAAGAGATTAAAAAAAAAATTACCAACATAAAGAGATAATTTTAATCGTGTTAATAATGTCATCTCAACCGTTATCGACTTGAACTAGTATCAGTATCGAGTTTCAATAATAATAATAAGGGGAATTTACATTTTAGTTTATAATTTTTGACGAAATATTTATTTTCTAAACTTGTTTGCTTTTATAATATCTGTGGTCCATTATTTTTCAGAAATACATCAAATAAGTCCCTCTGTTAGTCAACCGTTAATCCCACTTAACGGTTCCATAGGGATTTTTGTCTTTAAATAATTAACATGCCATGTGTCACCAAAATTGAAAAAAAAAAAAATCAATATTTTATATGTAACAAAATTAAGTAATATATAATTATAAGGGTGAAATCCATTTTAGTCACTCTAGTTTGACCTATTATACAAACTGGTCCCCCGGTTTTCAGCTTTATCTTGACAGGTCCCGCTAGTTTCCAAAAATCTATATTTTAGTCCCTGCCGTCCAATTCCGTTATGATTTGTAAAGATTCCGTCCAAGTGGTGAGGGTAAAATCGTAACTTACGTAACAAATATAAAAATCTGATTAAAAAATAATTATTAATTAATTTAATTAAAAAATAAACATTAAAAATAAAAAATAAAAAAAAATCTTATCACACCTTCTCTCTCTCTCTCTCTCTCTCTTCGCCGCCGGGATTCACACCTAACCCCGAATCAATCCCGTCGCCGTCGTGATTCACACAAGCTCCGAATAAATCCCGCAGCCGCGATGCAAATGATCTCTGTCTTCTTTCTCGATCACTGGCCAGATCGGACGATGGTGATGCTCTGAAGGATGACAGAGCTCTCAGGTGGTTCATCGTACACGACTTTGACGAGGTCTTCAATTATTGAGAGCCAAAACCATCGTCAAATTCTTCAACAACAGCAATTTCTTGAACCTTGGCTTCAATGATGATGGCGAATCGACAGTCAAATTCAAGAAATTGAATTTGGGTGTAGTTCGAGTCTGAACTGATTGGGTGTAGTAAAAATATGGGTTGAAGAATTCCATCTAGGAATGTGTTTGTTGTGTTTGAGATTGTGATTGTGATTGAGATTGAGATTGTGATTTCTTTTTGGAGTGTTTCTTCAAGCGGTCACGATTCTTGACGAAGAGATCGACAAGAGGAGTGGGGAAGCCGGTTTGGACGACAAGTGAGTCACCACGTTTCGGGGACTGAAGATCGGCCACGAAACGCAAAATTCTTGCAACCTTGGTCTTCTTCCACGGCAGAGGCATGTTCTCCTCTCTTGATTCTCCGATTGTCAAAAATATAAAACAAAAAGTGAATGAATTGGGTGTGATTGTTGGTGAGAGAATTGTTTACAATATGTAGTTGATTTACATGTTAAGCTTTACATGAATTGTTTGAGTGTGACGAGGTCTTCAATTATTGGGAGCCACAACCACTTCACTACTTCCTCTACAAATCTGGTTTTCAAACTTGGGAGTACGGGTACTCTCTTCGTTTTAGGATTAGTTTATTCAAGAGTGGTAGTGTTAGTGGGGTTTTAATGGTGGTCTGGTGGCGGTGAAGAAACAAACCCAGAAATCGAACATAATACTGGGTTTGGTTCGAATTGTTTTTTTTTTTTTTTTGGTGTTTGTGATTGAATATGAGATTGGTTGATGATGACGATGATAAATGGGATAGGGTTTTGTTAATATTTTTATTTATTTATCTTATTTTTAAATTGTTAATATGTGATGTTTGTTTAAAATAAAAGTCAGGGGCAGCAGGGTCATTTGACCCTCTGACCTATCAGAAACCACTTTTTTAACGGAATTATTAACGGAAGGACTTGACGGGATAATACTGAAAATCGGGGGACCAGTTTGTGTAATAGGTCAAACTAGAGGGACTAAAATGGATTTCACCCTAATTATAATTATAAATTAATATAAAATAAAAGCAAAATGACTATTTGATGTATTCTAAAAAATATATATATAAGAGACAACTGGTGCTATAAAAACAACCACGTTTAAAAAATAAATATTTCGCCAAAAGGCATGGACTAAAATGTTAATCCCTCTAATAATAATAATAAGGGTTAAATTTATTGTAGTCCCTCTAATTTGACTTAATAGCCAAAGTGGTCCCCCGGTTTTAAGAATTATCTTGATAGGTCCCTCTAGTTTCTAAAAATCTATATTTTGGTCCTTGCCGTCCAATTCTGTTAGGGTTCTGTTAGATCATTAAGGGTATAATGGTAAAAGCAGGGTTAACTGTTTTTTAATTGATAATTTCAATTAAAAAACGATTAAAAACGTGATTTAATAAATAAAAACTAATATTTAAAAAAGGGATTTTAGCAAAATTGCCCTATTTGAGGGCCTAAATTGCAAACATACCCTATCAATTATTTTTATAGCAAAATTGCCCCTAAAAGATGAAACTGCCCTTAATAATAATTGCCCCCAATTCCTCCATCATTTTCCAGGCATGAATTTGTGCTTCGGGTCATGACTGACCCGATATCGGGTCAGGTGTGACCCGAAGCACAAATTCATGGCTTCGGGTTGCCCCCTACCCGAAGCCATAAATTTGTGCTTCGGGTCACACCTGACCCGATATCGGGTCAGTCATGACCCGAAGCACAAGAACAGTTTGAAAAAAAAAAAAAAAAAAAGTTTATGTATTTTTATGTTTCGTATGTACCAGACCATGTTTACTAGTTTATGTAATCATACTATCTATTAAAATTCTTGCCATGCCATACATAAATGTTGTTTTGATTTGATTTGCAACATTGCTGCTAGTTATATACATAAATGTTGTTTTGATTTGTTTATACATTTTCTGGCAACAACACTTCTACTTTTTTTTAATCAAAATGAACTAGATGGTAACTGAATTTATAAAAAATTTGGCATAAGTATTGTTTGTATTTTCAACAAATCCATACCATTCTCTGTACCTGCAAACAAAACACTCCCAATATCCACAACACTTCTCAACTCCCAACATTTCATTTCACACACAATTACTACCACAACGGATACAAATAGAAATCTCATTGATTAAACTAATAATCTGTTAATTACAATCATTTTTAACTAAATTACCTTCGACTATATTATTACATGGCACTTGTTTAGATAACAAAAGTTGGTTTGTGGTATACCCATTCCCTTGATTTGGGTGGTGATTGGTGAATACAAATCCCAAGTAGCACAATTACATTGCAATACATTAAAAAACTTTTCTTCATCAGTTTTTTCTTCCTACTAACATTTTTGTGGTATGTTTTGATGCAGACTGGTTTCAGTTGGTCGAACGGGGTCGTTTTGGCATTCTTGGAGGAGTTTGGATGGCCTCAAGACCTGAAAATTAATTGTCAGTGAGCTATGGAACTCTAATAGATAATTTTGACACACTCCAATGAAAGTAATACATGTTTTGTTATCTCAATAATGTGAGTCTGCCTCGATAGTTGTGGATCCACTTCGAATTTTGCAGCCATCCCCGTCCAAGCAGATAATTGCCTACAAAATGATAAAGTACATAAAACTTTAATACTGAATATACTGTGATATGAAAATTGTTAACAAATAGATACGCCGAATAAAACGGTAAATAATAAGTAGCTTCATTTAATTTCTACATTAACAATAACATTGGACAGTATTCTTTTATTAAAAACATACAAGTTTATTACATCAGTGCAAACCAGCATGGGCAACTTCTCCATTGATATGTATCTTGTGGATCTTAAACAGGGTCTTGCCATGTACTAGAAGATTTTTGACATCTGCTTCTTCCTGAGGTTTAGTTTAAAGTCTACACATAATTTTAACCACCATCTTTTTTATATGGTTGGTTGCTAGAATCACCCAGCTTAAAGCAATTGAGTCTACCAATAACTTAGTGAAGGTTGGAGAGAGATTCAGAAGTCTAAGAGACAAGTTCAGTAATTTTACCAAGAAACTCAAAGGATTATAAAATGAGGATAATTACATTTTCATCAATATAGTATGATGGAAATGACAGATAAGCAATCATCATCTCTGCATAGATGAAACAGATAAGCAAAATAAATCACTGCTGAATAACAAGAAAAAGTGAAAATCTCAATGTTAATTACAAATAATTCTCACAGAATAATTCAAATGTCAATATCATACTGAAAGCATCAACCACTTCTCAAAACCTATGCTGCTATGCATAATGAAAAAAGTCGGTTTGATTACTATTATATTTTTTCAGTTATAAGAAAGAAGAATACCTAGATATTGAATTCTCATCAATGTTGTTGCTCCCAGTTGTATCATATACCTTCATAATCAAACAGAAACTCAGAAGGTTTAGCCACCACTTTGCATGAATTCTCAAACAATATTCCACAAGTTTTACACATGCAATGGCGAAAAGATGTTACAGATGGATGGATAGACAAATAACATTCCACAAGTTTTACACATGCAATGGCAAAAAGATGTTACAGATGTTACAGATGGACGGAAAAGACGAATAATATGTATTGCAGGCATTTACAAGATCCGTCGTGAAGCATGCTCCCAAGATACAAACAAGTACACAGGAGCAAACTGAGACTTCATCAAAGGTAATGCTTATTGATGCATAACCTTGACAGTAATATTCCTCCTTTTGTTTATTGACTTCAAATACTAATTGTGGCTAAAAGGCTAAAAGCCAAATATACAAAGCTGAAGCACAACACCTAAAAAAAAAGGAAAAAACTGCACAAACTCTCACCAAGACAGCAGCCCAAAAAAACGCAGCAAACCAGAATAGAGACAGCAGCAAGACACTAGTGATCAAAGAAAAAGCAAAGCACACACCGAAAACAAAACACCCCAAACATCACACGCAGCCCCACAACAACCTAGATAACACTCGGTTTCAATTTCAATTGCTAAACTATTTCAATTTCGATTTCAATAAAATAAAATGTCACTTCAAAATCAATTTTTTAGAAACATAACTTCGTTTAAATCGTAAAAATCAGAAAGAAATACAAGCTTATCAATGTATGTGAATTCAAACAACATGATTCCCCAATACAGGAAACACATAATGTTATGTAAAACTTGAATGTAACAGCTCTGATAAATACTACAAATTGAAAGAATCGCCAATACAAAGATCCAACTGCCAAATGAAATCTTTTTTCGTTTTGGAGTTGGCAAATCAACAATTAAAACTTCAAAATCAATTAACTAACCTGTTTCCATTCAGAAAAAAAGTTAAAGCAACTAACCTTCTACTCGATATATAGCAGACAAAAGTACGACGAGGAGGATGAAGGAAGCAACGCTCGTCGAGGAAGGTGGCTGCACGGCGACGCGCCGGAAGCGACTCTGACAGACGGTGACACCTCAACGCGGCGGCGCCGATGAAGCTTGACGGCGATGATGAAGATTCAGGTTGAGAGGTAACGGGATGGCTAGGGCATGAGGGAATAGCAACTGATTTGGGGATTTTTCTGATTGCAGTGAATGTAAGGGTAGTTTAGTCTTTTAGGGGCAATTTTGCTATAATTTTTTTTTATAGGGTATGTTTGCAATTTAGCCCCTCAAATAGGGCATTTTTGCTAAAATCCCTTTAAAAAAATCAAAATAAAAAACTCTCTTTCATTCTTTCATACCCCTTCTCTCTTTGTTCGAAACCATCTCCAATTCACCACCACCCATTCATCTCTTCATCACCTCCACCACAGGATCCTCATCTCTCTCTCTCTCTCTCTCTCTCTCTCTCTCTCGATCGACCACCACCACCACCACCAGAAACCATCACCACCACGCCAAACTCGGATCTCATCTCTCTCGCCACCACCATCAAAAACCACTGCCACCACCACCACCACCACCAAACCCATATCTCATTTCTCTCTCTCTCTCTCTCTCTCTCTCTCTCTCTCTCTCTCTCTCTCGATCGACCACCACCACCACCAGAAACCACCGTCAAACCCGGATCTCATCTCTCTCTCGCCACCGCCGCCTCCACCACCAAACCCGATCTCATTTCTCTCTCTCGATCAATCTCATCTCTATCTCTGTCAATAAAATCTTTTCAAGGGTTCAATTGGTTTTTATTTTTATTTTTATTTTTTTCGGTGGCCGATTCAATGGGTTTCTTGGTTTGGAGATGAAGTTAGGTTGAGGTGGGTTGGTGGCTAGGGTCAACAGGGTCATTTGATGAACTGGGTTTAAGTATTGGGAGGTTTATTATGAGGTTTGATGAACTGGGTATGGTTTGGTGGTGGTTTGGGTGGATTTGTGGTGGTTCTAACTAGATCTGGGTTTGGGTATTGGGAGGTTTGATGAACTGGGTGTGGTTTGGTGGTGGTTTGAGTGGATTTGTGGTGGTTCGAACCAGATCTAGGTTTGGGTATTTGGAGGTTTGATGAACTGGGTTGGGATTCTGGGTTTGGGTTTTGGGAGGTTTGATGAACTGGGTTGGGTTTATGAGCTTGGGTGTTTGGAGGTTTGATGAATCTGGTATCTAGGTTTGGGTGTGGATTTGGTGGTGGTTTGAGTGGATTTGTGGTGGTTCGAACCATATCTGGGTTTGGGTTTGGGTATTGGGAGGTTTGATAAACTGGGTGTGGATTTGGTGGTGGTTTGGGTGGATTTGTTGAACCCCAAATCAGGTTTGAAGATGATGATGATGATGTTGAATCAGGTGTAGGTTTTGTTTTTTTTTAAGGTTTAAAGCTTTTTTTTTTTTTAATTAAAAAATATAAAACAAAAATCAGGGGCAGTAGAGTCATTTGACCCTCTAACCCTGTCAGTTTGTACTTTTTTAACGGAAATTTTAACGGAAGGACTTAACGAGATAATTCTCAAAACCTGGGGACCACTTTGGCTATTAGGTCAAACTAGAGGAACTAAATGAATTTAACCCTAATAATAATTCATAAAATTTAACTTCTAAACATCCAAAACGACGTCGAGACAAAGTTAGCCGGTCAAATGTTTTGAGCTCAAAATCGTTATTTACAAGAAACCGGGTTTCAAAATGCCATAAACGACGTTAAACGAAATCGTTGACAGTTGCTCCAAATTCGGTGCGGGTGTGATCTTCTCACAACTTCCTCTCCCAGATTTGAACCAGTAGCAGGTCCACATTTTCTCTCTAGATCTAACTTTCTCCGATCTTCTTGTTACACATTTTATAGTATCTCTGTTGTGCCTGATTTTCATTGTTGGATTACCAGAATCAGATGGCGGACGGACAAGGCCATTCGCAGTACGTCAAGTTAACGAAAGACCAAGGTCCGGTTGATGACATCACTCCTGGAGAACTCAATCAACCGATTCAAGTTCCTCAGGTTACACACATTTTAATCTATTTTACGTTTGTAATTGTAATTCCTTCTTTTGGTGTTTTTTTTTTAAAGTTTTTTCGATTTTTCGTAGTCTGTTTCATATTTTTATTATGATTTTGTCTATTTTCCGAGAAAATGTAGTTCGCAACGAATTCATTATGTTGATTCTTGCAATTCGAATTGATTGATCTATTTAGTGAAGACATGTAATGCATTATTCGTAGAATTTTCAGTTATTTTGACGAATTATTAAGGTGTAAATGGATTTAGAGAAAGAAGTGAAAGCATTGCACATAATGAACAAGGTGTCATTACAACGTGAGATTTGTGTTTGTACTTTTTGTTAAATTTTTCTGTAGTTGATTTTGATTACGGTTGTGCAGTTGAACAGTTGAATTGAACGTTCATGGATGTGTTGAATGCGGTCAAGTACTGCCCGAAAGCTACGAGCCTCCTGCTGATGAAGATTGGGCTACAGGAATTTTTGGATGTTTCGAAGATGCCAAAAGCTGTAAGAATCACGTATGATCTCTACAGTTTACTATGCTGACATTACACCAACTTGTTGCAAGCGTTTTAATTTGGCATCCATGGTGATGATATATAGATTCTTTCATTTACAATTCATTTTTTGATTAGATGAAAAAATTGTAACGGAGAATGTTAACACGGATTGATATGCTTGAAACCGGAAATGTTATAGGGCTGTTTTTACATTTGATGTTGAGTGGTGATATTGAAATCATTGTATTTGTGGTTGCAGGCTACACAGGATTCTTTTGCCCGTGTGTGTTGTTTGGCCGGAATATTGAAACATTAAGAGACGATATCCCTTGGACCAATGTGTGTGTTTGTCATGCAATGTGTATTGAAGGCGGGGTGGCACTTGCAGCAGCGACTGCACTCTTCCATGGAATTGACCCCAGGACTTCGTTTCTCATATGTGAGAGCCTGTTTTTCACTTGGTTAATGTGCGGCATCTACACTGGCCTATTTCGACAGTCATTGTAGAAGAAATACCATCTCAAGGTGCTTTATTTCTTTACGTTTGTTGATACTAGTATGTTTTGCATCCCATATGTTGGGTTCTGTTTGCTGACTCAATTGTGTGGTCTTCTATGCAGAACTCACCATGCGATCCATGCAGAACTCAATTGTATATACCATTCATGCTTCTTTTTTTTATATAACAGAACTTTTATCTGGTACATTAATAATAGAGCCAGCAAAAAAAATCGTCAAACTTTAGGCAAATTAGGTGATTGTAGCTTAACTATTTATGGTTGAATGAAAGTCGAACCCTAGTCTTGTCTACTCATTAGTACGTAACTGAACTTAATAAATGTCAATGTTGCCAATAATAGAATTGTATTGGAAAAGTTTCAATAATAGCATGTTGATTTGTTTGGGGCTAGCCAAGGATTACCTGTTTGTACGAGTTGGAATTTAGAATTACAGACTTGGAGAAATTCCCACCCCCCAGCACTTTTGAGACTTATTTTCTTTGTTATTAATTCAGGTATGAGCAATCTGAATCTATAGAGAGGGAATTGGAGCATATGACTGAGCAGATAAAATCAATTATTCAGACCGTAAATGCCAACCAGGTAAAGTGCCTTAACTTTAGTCCTTTTATGAAGCTTTATTAATAGATATTAACCGATGATGTTTACTTTTAATATGTTTAGGGAGGAGAACTTGATACGATGGATGGTATGGCTCCATTAGATGTGGTTGTCAAAATCTTAAACAATCAGCTAGGTTCTTTAATGTGGATAGATGAGAAGGTTAGTATTTCTCATGTTTTTCTCTTTTTCATTTCAAAGTTCACAGATAAGATTGGACAACACAGGCAACATTTTCACCAATACTTAAATTTACATTTCTTTTCTATTTGTGGTAAAATTGTTCTGGTTTTTCCACACTGTGATATGGAAGAGTATTTGACGTAGGAAGTCTTTAGATTCAAGCCAAATCCGTGGCAACAAGAAGAAGAGAGCTCTGCTCTTCGAATTTCATATCAGAAAATGAACAAATATTCAACTTGTTTTACAATGGCAGTGGACTAGTATATATAGACAACTCTCGAACCCAAACTCAAGCCCAATATAAAGTCTACATAAGCCCAAACCGAAATGAACAATAAATCTCCTACATCAGTCACCCTTTCTTTGAAAAGAACTCGACCTCGAGTTCGGTTGAAGCACGCGGAAATGAACTCGTTGAACGACAATGGAGCGAAATCCCATATTTGGCTTGTGGGAGTGGTAGACCCCAATCAAAAATTCTCTTCGTAGCTCGTCCCAAATCCAAAGTGGCACCAAAACGATCGTCCAACGGAATGCTGAAAATGCCCAAGCTATTTGCCATTGGCGTCGCCTTGCCCCTTTGGTCTTGTCATTCTCGAATCCGTTGCATAATGTACCAACAATTTTGCCAAATGTTTGATCCTCATTTTCCAAGCCAGGGTCAATTGTTGGAGACGAAGTTGAAGCCTTACGAACAACAGAACTTGCATCTCCAGGAGCCTTCAATTTCTTTGCACCGCCTTTCTTTGATGGGCCAAACTTGACATGCCTGGTTATAGCACAAACCTGCTTTCTCTCCACGTGTGGTCCACTTTTTACAATAGCTATATCTTCAATCAACACAAAGAGGCGAGACAAGTATCCTCCCAAGTCCTCCACTTGCTCTTCTTTTTTTCTCACAGGCAAGGCCATACACTTCACCCGATAACCACGCTCCATCAATCTTTTGACTGAATCTGCTTTCATCTGCAGGTCTTTTTTCTCAATTTTCCCCGAGAATCTAACTTCTTTGTAGTCTTTTTTTTTTAAATGAGGTCAGACTTGGCTTCAGCACGATCCTTTTCTTGTAATTCTTTTTTGTACTTTTCTTTATGGGAGTCCATAATTTTACAGACAGCTGGAGTAGCATTTCTTTGCACCTCAACCAAATCAAGTTTGAGTTCACTAGCAAGTTCGAATGCTTCTGCCTCTAGATGGGAAAATTTTCTAGAAATTGAAGACTCATTTTTAACATTCTCTTCCACATTTTTAACAACATTCAAATAATCCACAAGCTTCTCTTGAACCCAATTCCCACAAGTAGCAACTCCGTCTCCTAATTCATCACAAAAAGCATCATCACCAATCTCATTTTTACACAACTCACTCTCAATTCTGTTAATTCTTTCACTCTCAGTACTTTCATCCACCCAAATTTCCTCACATTCACACAACAGACGACCATCTTCTTCATTCTTGTTTGCTTCAATAATCTCATTATCACATTCACTTTTCGAAACAACTACCTCTTCACTTTTAGACACACCCACTTCATATTTGGTCAAATCTTCCTCAATTTTGGCAAAATTTTCACTCTCAGTAATTTCATCCATCAAAATTTCCTCACAATCAAACCAATTAGACACGAAATGCATCATATCAATGAGAGTCGTGGGTCGGTTTCTAGGCAAAGTGGGCCTAGGTTTAGAATCGGAATTGCTTGAAGCCATGTTCTGTGATTGAAAATGAATTTCGGTGGAATGATAATCTGTTTTGGAGAATTGGTTTTCATGGCCTGCTGTCAACGAAATTGTTGTGTTTGTTTTGGTTTGGTGATTCACGAATTGGTGGTTTGGGGGTTTGTATTTGGTGACAGAATTGTGGTGGCTAAAACAGGAATGGGTTTTTGTGGTTTCGAATTGATTTTCATGGGTATTTTCGAATCGATGGAATTGGGGTTTGTGGGTTTCACGTGTATGGTGTTTTTGAGATTGATTTGGTCTGCGTGAATGGGTTGAAGAATTGATTGATGGGGATGAAGGTTGATGATGATAGATATGGATGGGATGCTGTGAAGAAGATGAAGATGGAGATGGAGGTGAGTGATGGCGAAGATACCTGTGAGATGGTGGTGGAGAACGGATTCGTCGATGGGCATTCCACCTTTGATATTCGCGTTCTCCGTCGCTTGGGCCGCTAAACAGCGGTGTCGGAGGAGTACTCCGGCCACCATCAACTGCCGCCGAGGTCTGGACACAACCCCACCCGAAGCACTTTTCACGATTGCCGCTACTTGTCCGATAGCACCCTTGATCTTCGTCAAAGAGTGTTCGCCTTCCTCCGTAGCCGGTGACAGCCATCGGAACGACGTGACTCTGATACCACTTGACGTAGGAAGTCTTTAGATTCAAGCCAAATCCATGGCAACAAGAAGAAGAGAGCTCTGCTCTTCGAATTTCATATCAGAAAATGAACAAATATTCAACTTGTTTTACAATGGCAGTGGACTAGTATATAGACAACTCTCAAACCCAAACTCAAGCCCAATATAAAGTCTACATAAGCCCAAACCCAAACTCTGAATGTAAGAACATTGATCTCATGACATCTTATCAGGCTGAAGAGTTCTCCTCTCGCATTCAAAAGCTTGCGACCCAAGGTTCAACTGCAGATCGTGAATTGATGGGTCCAAAATTCTGGGGGATCATTCTGGATGTCTTGATCCCCCAGATTTGTTCAAATTCACTTTCTACCTTTAGAGTTTGGTGAACGTGAAGGAAAAATTGGGCATTGGAATTCACTTTTTACTGTTTGGGATCTGTAGCATTGGAATCAACCGATGCTGATTATTTGGAGGCATGGAGCAATGTAGATTTTTAGTTTACTGGAAATTCTATCACTCTGTAATAGTATTCTCGATTGTTTTGGTTACGGTCAGAAATTTCTGAGAAAATGCTTTGAACACTAACATAGATATGATTTATTACTTGTTCCTCTTCCTTTTTTCTTTTTTGGTTTTCCTCTGACGCACTAAACAGTGTCGGTGCACTTATATATGCATAGAGTACCTAAGTTGACCAAATCAAATAAATACTAAATTAGTCAATCAAATTATGATATATTTTTACAATGTTCTTTTATTTATTTATTTATTATTTTATTTTTTTTGTAAGCAAAGAAAAGTTCATACTTATGTATCTTTCCATTCATTTTCATAAAAAAATTACACATGAGTTGCTGTGGTTCAAGGAGCTGTGTCCCAAGTTCATGTGTTTCAACAACACCAAAGAAGGGAACAACTCCTGTGATGACTCCAAAGAAGCAAAATGTCAAGTCAGAAGTCACCACACAGAAACAAGTTGGAGTTATTCCTGAATTAAGAAATGGGGTTTTAAGGGGGCTTGAATTTATAGTTATGTGGATTTTGGTTTTATTTGTAATTTATTAAGTTGGGTTTGGCTTCTACACAGTTGTTGTTACTCGTTTCAGTTTCTAAGTCTATTTTGTTGCCTAGGCACTCTGTTTTTTGCTTTGTTTTAAGCTCCTTTATATAATCTAATGTTATGTTTTAGTTAATTTCTGTTCTCTCTCTCTCTCTCTCTGTGGCAAAAAATATGCATTACCAATACACACCTATTGGTATTGAATGGAATTTGATTACTCTTTTCAAGTGTTTTGGTCTTTGAATCGAATTGGCTCTATACGCAGTAGCTGTGGAATTAACAGATGCTGATTATTTTGGAGCAATCTATAGATTTTCTAGGAATTCTACTTTGAATTCTTTGACTCTTGTATTTTCGATACTCAACTTATACAAACTGGTCAAATCAAATTATGAAATACAATTAATAATCAAGCCCGTGAGCTCAAGCCATGACCACAATCAAGAGGATCACAATCGAGAGAAGCAGAGATGATCTAACTTTATCTTCGATTTCAACTCCAGCTTCTTCCATAGATTTTTCCCCATCAACAGACCCAAGTACCTCATTCACCAGTATTTGAAATTTTTTATTTTTTGAATTCAGTTCTAGTCACATATGTTACTGGAAAGTATGTAATCAATAAACAGCGGGAAGTAATAATCAAATAACATTTGGAGATGGAATTAGCATACATTCATTTGAACCAGGGGCAGCCCTGGAGCTAGGGTGGGTTAGGGGGCGCCAGTCCTAGGCCCATCATGTCTAGGGGCTCTAAATATATGACGTGAGTTTTTGTTATGGGTTAAGTTGTAAAAAAAAAAATAAAAAAAAAGCTCAAATAATACCAAAAAAAATTAGAACCTAGCCCAATTCGTTTTATTCCCGTACAAAACCCAATTTTTTAAACTTTTATACTTTCCTATCACCTATACATTCTTCATTTCTTCTCCACCTACCAAAGACCAAAAAAAAAAAAAAAAAAAAAAAAAGGGGGAACCAGACATTAAAATCATGGATTTTTTTAATTTTTATTTTTATTTTGGGATTAAGTGGGAATGATTTTGTTGGTATGGGCCCATTTTTTAGATTTCGCCTAAGGGCCTCGGAATAGTCAGGACCAACATTGATTTGAACCATGCAAAAACTACAACAGAGCTGGTCTCTACACTGGCAATGGAGGCTGCTCCGCCAGGCCACTTGCTTTGAACCGATTCCAGATGCAGACAACTTGGAAAAATGTTTTCATGATCATCTGGTAAAGCCAGCAGCAGAGGCTTATAATTAAGCTGCGGGAGACAACAACCGACACAAATGCCCATGGAATGAAAATTAAACGGCCGGGCAAGTCTGGAAGGAATACGGAAATCAGCGAAACTGAAGACAAAGATCCCGAAATGACAGCGAGGAGGCTGTAGAGTTGTGCATAGCTCGGGTTGTAATATTGGGATTTGATATCAGCTACAAATGCGAAACAGTAAACTAATGTTGCCAGCAAAAATACCCACAAATTTGCTGGGTGTGTTTCGAATGAGTAGTTATTTGTGCCTTGATTATTCACTTGGAGTTGGAGGACAGCAACAAGAATCAGAAACCCGAACACTGCATGGTATGGCATCCGAGAAAATAACTTTTGTTCGCTGCACCGACCAATCAAACAGGGCATGCATGAGTCATCGTTTCTCATAGTCATAGATAATAACACAAACCATTAATGAAACTTGTATCATGTATAACAAGAAAAGTTGTTAAATATTGTAGCGAACCTGTCACTGTTGCCCTGCAGCTCGATTGTCATCTTGTGATTTTGTACCCTTCGTGTGGCGGTGCTAGTTCTACGGACTCGATGACCTGTATTCAAGAAAATTGGAATACATCTTAATTACTTTAATTTTTATGAGGTGTATTCTTGTTTTCAGGGGAGTACTTAGCTCTAACAGGAGAAAAACTCCATGGAGCAGAAATGATAGCTTGTGGGCTAGCTACTGCTACGCACTATACACTTAGTGAAGTTAGTTTCATTAGACCGTTTTTGTACCTTTTCCAATTTACTAACTCTTCCTGGTTGTATAGCAATAATATAATTTGTTTTTCCCAACAGAGGCTTCCGTTAGTTGAAGAACAGCTTGGAAAATTGGTCACTGATGATCCTTCTGTGATTGAAGCTTGTTTACAAAATTATTGTGACCTTGTCTATCCAGATCAGACTAGTGTACTTAACAGGTTTTTCTAATTATATGGAACCTTGGCTTGGAAGTTTCTAGTTTTGATAACTTTACAAGCTACTTGTTTACCACTTATATTCCTTCATCACAAACAAACAGTGGGATTTCTAATCTTTATCATATTGTATGGATTTCCAAAATAAATGTTCCTCTGTATGGTAATTTCAATTTTCTGATCTGATCCTTTGTTGTCTATTTGGTCAGGATTGGAATCGTTGATAAATGTTTTAGCCTCGACTCAGTTGAGGATATTATTGATTCCTTGGTAAGAAGTTTCACATACTTGCCTGTACTTTCTTTAATTAGAACCATAGATCCCCAGCCATGTAATTTCAGTACGCTAAACAGATTTTTATCCTAAATATCATCTATTACTCTAATCTGTATTCCTTAAGCATAAAACTATATTGTACCAACTATAATTCGTGCTAGTTTGCTTCTGCACTCTGCTCTTCGAAGTTTAACTGGAGACTGAAGTATCCTCAGCCTATCCCCAATTGTCCCCACCCAAAAAAAAAAGAATTTTTTTTTTACTGTGTGAGGTAGCTTTTCTATACGTGTATAGGATAATTCATGAAGTTGGGTTCCATACACTAACATGATATTTTTCTCTCAGGAAAATGAGGCAGCTAGAATTAATGATGCATGGTGCGCAGCTACTTTGAGAAGGCTTAAAGAATCCTCGCCATTGAGCTTGAAAGTTTCCTTGAAATCGGTGTGTCCCTCACACTCTTTCCCCCACCCCCCACCCCCTTTTTAACCACATATTTTTAGATGACCCCGGTAAACTTTGCACTGTGATCTTCTGACAAATATTGATCAGTTTAGATACGAGAAGGTAAAGTTGAGACGTTTGATCAGTGCTTAGTTCGTGAGTACCGAATGACATTACATGCGTTATCTAAGCAAGTTTCTGGTGATATTTGTGAGGTATTATCATACATGATTTTCCAAATAATTGAAAAAAATGTTCATGATTTATGTCTTTATACTGTTTCTGTAATTCCTTTCCCAGGGAGTTCGTGCACGAATGGTGGACAGGGACCTAGCACCAAAGGTATTTACATATATAGATCACTTTTCCTTGAGAATTGGAGGGTATTTCCAATATGGCAATATTAATTAGAAATCAAAATTTAAAGCGGAAATGAGTAGAATGTGAAAGTAGTATGTACCGGGAAGATATTTCTAGAAGCATGCAATATGTCTTGGTTTAGAAAGTAGGCTAAACTCTCTCTAGTAGGATTAGATAGGAGGGATATCCAATAGAGAGTGGGTCATGAGATTTGATCACTTTTGAGGGTGTACTCTTTTTTAACTAGTGAAAAATATTTTGCTGGTAGTTGTGGATGTTTCCTCTTCGGAGGTTTACCATGCACGTAAAAAATCATATGTCAAGTTTCTCTATCCTTATCTCTTTGATATTTGTTTATGTGAATCAAATTGATCTTATATAAATTCTTATTGATAATATCTTTGTAAGACAAGATCTTTGTTCAACATTGTTTCCTTTACATGTACTTGACTACATGTGCCATTTATAATAGAATACAAGTACTTGTTGATTTATGATTTTAGTATAAATCTCTTCATGCATATCATAGATGACGACACGTCGTTGCGATGTCGGTCAAAAAATGAACATTTAAGTTCGACCTCGCTAGCGCGCGAGTCATAGGGACTAGCACAGCGGCAAGTGAGGGTATCATTCCGCAGGGAGGTGGGATTCGCCAACCATCACCGGTTCTAGCTATTATTACAACACTCCGAGAGAACTCGTGTGTTGCGTTTTTGCGGAAAAGTAAATAATAATATAAATTAATTAATTAACTAACATAATATATACATGGATAGGATGAAATGGAGAGATAGCATGAAATGTGGTTACACTAGAGCAATGACTCAACCGTAACAATCCTCCTAATTAAGCTCTAGACTCACTTAGTCCGTCAATATGCAAGTATATCATAGGCTCGTGTCCCCTTAATTGATCTCTAATCTCTCTCGAGTCTTAGAAATCACATCCACATATACAAAGTACACATGAATTCATTAAGTGTCGTGGCACACACACAAGAGCCCTGTATGCCAGCCTAGTGTATCTCTCACTGTCTGGTCATATACAGTGGTTATTTCGTTGGGCATGTAATGCGCAACCGCATGGGCCATACTACAGCCAATAATTCATTCACAATGGCTAACCAAATACGGGATGGCAACCAAGTGAAAGCATTAAGAATACGAGATACCAATACAACACGTATGTTATATGCTCGTGTCCCCTTAATTAATCTCTAATCTCTCTCGATGTCTTAGAGATTACATCCATGCATAAATGCTTGGATTCATTAAGGACTGTGGGACACACACACGAGCTCTACACGCCAGCCTAATGTATCTCTCACTGTCTGGTCAAATGTAGAGGATATCACGCTGGACATGTTAATGTGAACCACGCAATATATAACACATAGCCTAAATATCATCCACAAGGTGGCTAACCGAGTGAAAGCATTAAGCAATGAAATACCCATATAACTACACAAGCACAAGAGGAGTTCAGTTTGTCTTTACTCTAGATACGGATTCGGTTTCATCAATCTCCCTAGGATGGCTAGACATGGAAAACAAGTTTACCAAACAAACAAGTGCAATAAGTTGATTGTTATTCATTAGGGACATTCAATCTAGGTTAAGGGTTCATTCTCTTGATTTGAGAATTTTCCCTAAATCAATTTATCATCCAATCCGGCCAAGGATGGATAATTGTGTCTTAAAAAGACTCATTAAACACAAGGATTTGAACCAAGGCCAATTTAGCAACTAACTTGCCTGAACTGAAACATTTTCCACTCTTTGGAGCTAAATCTCTAACACTCCAATTGCTCTAAACATGACATTTTGGTCATCCATCAATCAATCAACAATCATGGGAAGTTAAATTACACTACTCCTACATTAAATTACTCTACTCCTAATCCCAATCATGGACACATATCAATTTAGGACCTCTACACACATGGATATTGCAATTAGAGCTTAAAACATGTAATTAACAAAGAGTAAAACAAAACCCACATGAATTTAAGAACAAACAACATATATAACACAAGTGTAGGGTTTACAATATTCCCTAAATCGGGGTTACACATCAAAGAAGCAATAAATACAAAGAAGTGAGTAAATAAGAGCAAACCCTTGAAGACAAACCCTCCAAAGATGCTCCTAGCTTTCCTAGCTCAGATTTGGTTTGAAAACCACTCCTATTTCCTTGCAAACTGCCCTAAGATAGATGGATGAAGTGTGAAAATGGTGGTGGAGGTGTGTGAAGAAGATGAAGAAAATGGAAGAGAGAGAGAGAGTTGGGCGGAAGAGAGAGAGAGGGATTGAAGGGGGTTCTGTGAAAACTGATGAGAAAAGGGGATATTTATAGTGGGGAGGGTCGTAGGGCAGAAATGATGGTGAAAGGACAAGAATGCCCTTGCATAAGTGGCTGATTTTGGGGGCTTCGCGGATGACTTTCTAGCAGCGCACACCGTTACGGAAATGAGCATAACTTTCTCCACAAACATCAGAATCATGATATTGAAGAACTTTTGGAAAGAAGACTTTTGGGGCTTTCCAACCATATATAGTAAAAAATCTAGTTCGATCGGAGGAGAGAGATATGGCCCCTGCAAGTTGAGTGTTCTGCAGGAAACTTTCGTCAAAAATTCCGCCTTGATTTTGCACCCTATTCTGCGGCCATGGGCCGCAGAATTGGAAAAAATTGACATTCTTGTCCATTTCTTCAGCCTCTAATCGCAGAACAAGGGAGCATAATTTTAATTTTCAAAAATTACACTTTTGCCCCAAAATTCCTACATTTTTGCACTTTAGCCCATGTGATTAAAAATACCCTGAAACACTTATTTAAAATGTTAAATACCCAGTTTTACCCAGAAAACAAGCATAAAAGATTAAAGTAAGGGGCTACACAACGTGTAGAAATAAGAATTATCAATAGACTATGTTTGATCTTACAAATTGAATATGCTTATCAATAGTTTATATGTACTTGTTTGTTGTTATTGAAGTGTGATATAAGCTATCTAGAGGGACAAACTTTTGTTTATTTCAAGGAATTGAAAAAGGCTTAAGGCTTAAACCCACCCCCCCCCCCCCCCCCCCCCCCCCCCAACAAGTTAGCTTTAGGCAATTTAATCGTGATTGTATTTACAATATGTGGATCGGGATTTCCCTCCTCATCATCATCATCCAAGGAGGCAGGTCTAACCCAGTCAAAAACGTGATTCTCATTATCGTCCCCTGCTTCAGCAGCTACTTGAAGTAGATCTATAAAATCAGTTTCATTTACTTTATCTTTTTCATTGGTCATATCCCTAAGTTTCAACTTCGTATTATAATAACAATAAATAAGTTGTTCAAGCTTAGAATAGGCAAGACGGTTCCTTGGTTTTGTGTGGATTAAAGCAAATGTGGACCAATTTCCTTCACAGGCAGAAGATGATGATGTTTGTGATAGTATGCGAATTGTTATTGCACGTAATGATGGAACACAGTTTCCATACATTACCCACCAATTAGTTGCAATAAAAAAAATTATTATTATTTATTATTAATATGTAAATTTTTGTAATAAAAGTTACATACCCAGTTGCATTTTGCTTCTAGCTGCAATGGCTGCTCGTTCACCAAAAAAATTTCTTCCATCCTTAAAGTATATGAGCTACATTCATGAGATCAATATGTAAATAATATATATTGATATGACACAATACTCCATGCAAAGAATTTATAAACGTGAAATTAAAAAATTGGTTATAAATTGTAACTTTTTACCTCATTTCCAAAATTAGCAATTCATACAGCTTAAGGGTCTAATTGCGCATAGACATTATGTACAGCTTTCAGGAGATCTGAATTATCCCCAGTGTTGTCTCTATATTGGTACTTTGGGTTCAAATAGCAAGCTAAAAGAATAAATAAATAAATAAATAATAGTATAAATGCTCTACTAAATTTTAATTATGAATGACAAACAATCCAAAATAAAATATACCTACAACATGTAGTGGGTGATTAAGCATTTTATCCCACTAGTCTTGTATAATGTTTAGAATTCATTTACTCCATCTTTGTTGTTTTACTGTATCTTTCATCACACGTTTACTCTTTGGTTCTTTCTCTAATTTTTCTTCAAGTCTTCAGTAATTCTACTATTGACTATTATGTTGGAAATTTTTATAAATTTGTTAATGCTTCTTCTAAAATGATTTTCAATCTAAATTATTTTAACAATAATTTAATTTTTTAGGATTAAAAAAATTGTTTTAATAATATGCAAAATATCCACGGACTTTCGGGGTGAAATTCACAATATGTCGAGAATATCAGGAAATTTTTATGGATATTTCGAAATCGGCCGGATATTCTGGAGGATATTGGATATTTACTTGTTTCGATATTGATCTCTCCAAAATACGGATATATTGGTGGATATTTCGGTTTATCTTTCAATATTCAGTTCATTGGTTATATATAGGGTGAAAATGGAAACTAGCCAAAAATTAAGGAGGTTTATTGTTTTTAGCCAGAATTAGTATTTTGATTGTTTTTGTCAAAAAATCCACTTTTCGGATAAAAATGCCCTTCATTCAGAAATTTTGCCTGGTGTGTTTAGTCATTTTTGCCTGGTGTGTTTAATTCCTTTTTGTCTGGTGTGTTTAGTCGTTTTGGCTTGGTGTGTTTAGTCGTTTTGGCCTGGTGTGTTTAATTTCTTTTTGTCTGGTGTGTTTAGTCGTTTTTGCCTGGTGTGTTTAATTCCTTTTTGCCTGGTGTGTTTAGTCGTTTTTGCCTGGTGTATTTAATCATTTTTTTCTGGTGTGTTTAGTTGTTTTGGCCTAGTGTGTTTAGTCGTTTTGGCCTGGTATATTTAATCAGTGGCCTAGTGTGTTTAATTAAACAAAATCTGGAAAAAAAAAATTCAAACATGATCTGAAATTTTCAACTTCAACACAAAAATCTGAAAAAAAAAAAAAAAAAAAACAACTCCCACCATTCATAAAAACAACAACCACACTTATAAATTTTGAAAAAAAAAAAAAAAAAAACGAAATATGGAAAAATGCCTTGTGTGTTTAATTCGTTTTGTTTGATTAATTCGTTTTACCCTGGTGTGTTTAATTCATTTTGTCTGATTACAACTGGTGTGTTTAATCGGTCCGCCCTGGTGTGTTTAATTGAACAAAATCTGGAAAAAAAAAAATTTAACAAACATGATCTGAATTTTTAAAAAAAAAATCTGGAATTTTTGAACAAAACAAACCCAGAAAATTTTTTGAACCTGAAATTTCTGGAATTTTTTTTGAACAAAACAAATCTAAAATTTTTTTAAACAAACAGTACTCAAACTTAACCACAACCACAACCACCCTTAAAATCAACAACTAACACTCAAGTCCAAACCTTTTTAAAATCTGGAAACTTATCAACAAAAAAAAAAAAAAAAACTGAATTTTTTTTAAAAAAATCTGGGTTTGGGTCGCCCGATCTGGACCAAATCGTGGTCAAATCGGAAAACCCATCACGCGAAAAACCCATCGGAAATCTGGAAAATTTTCAACAAAAAAAATATATAATAAAACTGAAATTTTTCACAAAAAAAAAAAATACTGAATTTTTTAAAAAAAATCTGGGTTTGGGTCTCCCGATCTGGACCAGATCATGGTCAAATCGGAAAACCCATCGGAAATCTGAAAATTTTTCAACAAAAAAAAAACAGAAATTTTTTTTAAAAATCTGGAAATTTTTCAACAAAAAAAAAAACTGAATTTTTTTTAAAAAATCTGGAAAAAACGAGAAAAAGAAAGAGAAGAGAGGAAAGAAAGAGAAGAAGATGAAGGAGAGAAGGCGTGGATGAGAAAAGGAGAGAAAGAAGAAGAAGAACATGGTGTGAGAGGGGAAAGAGAAGAGAGGAGAGAAAGAAGAAGAAGAAGATCATGGGAGAGAGAGAAAGGAAAAAAAAATAGATTCTGGTGAAAATGAGAGAGAGAAGGAGAGATAAGAGGCTTTGAAAAATAATGAGGGGCATTTAAGTCCGAAAAGTTGATTTTTTTTACAAAAACAATCAAAATACTAATTTCGACTAAAAACAATAAAGTCCCTTAATTTTTGGTTAAAATGAGGTATTTTCTCTATATGATATATATATATGACTCGAAACACGGAAAAACTCATCTTGAAAACGACACCAAATAGGGCCTAAATGATTGAGATTTCCTAATATAATTTTTTTTTAAACTTTTGAAAAGACTTAATACAAATGTAGGTGTAATTAATTATGATCCTATCATATAATAAGAAGAAGCACGCTCGAAAACTGAGCTATAATAATATAAATCCAGTCATCAAAGAAAATAGAAATGGGTTTGGTTTATGCTTAGCTCTTTTGTCGTATGAGGATGTTGAATGGAATCTCATGAGAGAATTAAAAATTTAGGATGAACGAGTGGAAGAGGGTTTTATATTTGATTAAATAATGAAATTTGTAGCCCGTTAAGGGGACCTAATTTAGTTAAGTATTCATTATTTTATGATCCACCATTCCACCTCCCTCACCCTCTAGTGTTTATAAACTTGGAGATCATAATGCTTGCACAAAGCTGAGGGTTTTATATTTGATTAAATAATGAAATTTGTAGCCCGTTAAGGGGACCTAATTTAATTAAGTATTCATTATTTTATGATCCACCTCCCCCACCCTCTAGTGTTTATAAACTTGGAGATCATAATGCTTGCACAAAGCTAAGATTGCAAACAAAAACCCATTTTTGGAAGAGCAGAGGAATACAGGTCATCGAGTCCGTCGAACTAGCACCGCCACACGAAGGGTACAAAATCAAAGATGGATATCGAGCTGCAGGGCAACAGTGACAGGTTCGCTACAATATTTAACAACTTTTCTTGTTATACATGATACAAGTTTCATTAATGGTTTGTGTTATCTATGACTATGAGAAACGATGACTCATGCATGCCCTGTTTGATTGGTCGGTGCAGCGAACAAAAGTTATTTTCTCGGATGCCATACCATGCAGTGTTCGGGTTTCTGATTCCATTGCTTGTTGCTGTCCTCCAACTCCAAGTGAATAATCAAGGCACAAATAACTACTCATTCGAAACACACCCAGCAAATTTGTGGGTGTTTTTGCTGGCAACATTAGTCTACTGTTTCGCATTTGTAGCTGATATCAAATCCCAATATTACAACCCGAGCTATGCACAACTCTACAGCCTCCTCGCTGTCATTTCGGGATCTTTGTCTTCAGTTTCGCTGATTTCCGTATTCCTCCCAGACTTGCCCGGCCGTTTAATTTTCATTCCATGGGCATTTGTGTCGGTTGTTGTCTCCCGCAGCTTAATTATAAGCCTCTGCTGCTGGCTTTACCAGATGATCATGAAAACATTTTTCCAAGTTGTCTGCATCTGGAATCGGTTCAAAGCAAGTGGCCTGACGGAGCAGCCTCCATTGCCAGTGTAGAGACCAGCTCTATTGTAGTTTTTGCATGGTTCAAATCGGTGTCGGTCCTGACTATTCCGAGGCCCCTAGGCGAAATCTAAAAAATGGGCCCCATACCAACAAAATCATCCCCATTTAATCCCAAAATAAAAATTGAAATTAAAAAAAATCCATGATTTTTATGTCTTTGGTTGGCCCCCTTTTTTTTTTAATTTTTAATTTTTTAATGGTCTTTGGTAGGTAGAGAAGAAATGAAGAATATACAGGTGATAGGAAAGTATGAAAGTTTTAAAAAATGGGTTTTGTACGGAAATAAAATGAATTGGGTCAGGTTCTATTTTTTTTTTTTTTTTTTTTTTTTTTTTTACAACTTAACCCATAACAAAAACTCACATCATATATTTGGGGCCCCTAGACATGACGGACCCGGGACAGACGCCCCCCTGACCCACCCGAGCCATAGGGCCGCCCCTGGTTCAAATGAATGTATGCTAATTCCATCTCCAAATGTTCTTTGATTATTACTTCCTACTGTTTTTTGATTACATACTTTCCAGTAACACATGTAACTAGAATTGAATTCAAAAAATTAAAAATTAAAAGTGTTAAATCTATTTCTCAATTTGTGGGTAAAGGTTATTACTTATTAGACTTGTTTATATATTATTTTAGGTAATACCCATCTCTAGATGTGTTTTCAGAATTCAAAAAAATAGAGCATGTTTCAAGATGAATTCAAATCAACTAATCAAGCATAAATTAACCTCAGTATGCATCAAAATTAAGAAACAATTCAAGATCATCCGCTTCAGATTAATCTTGTTATGATATAAATCGTAAGAAGACATTGTTATGGTAGAAGACATGCTATGTTTTTTGTGTTTCTGCAAATGTTTAATTTTTTATTTTATTTTTAATCAATGTTTAAGAAGTTGTTGGAGAAAAAAAAAAAGAGAGGATAAGTGACTTACGTTAGGCGGAGGAGGGATAAAACGGTAAACAAATGTTAAATGGACTAACACCGTTGGCTTTTTATTTACTTGGGCCGAATATCACCACTTCTCATTGGGCCCGATTTGACTCTAGGCGACTACGTCTAGGGATGTCAATGGTATGGGTCGATAACGGGTTTTCCATTACCATCTCCAATACCAATTTGTATGAGAAATACCATCCCCAATGAATACCAACCTTAAAAAAAACGGTGCAGGTACGGGAATTCCCCATTAGGGGATCGGTTTTTTACCCCATACCATCCCCATCCCATTAATGTATTTTTTTTAATGATTTTTTAATAAAGTTCATATAAATATTATTGAATAATATGAAAATAATAGCGTGAGGGGTATATTATATATAATGATCTTGAATGGAGTAGTGTTTCAATGGAATAGTGTTTCGTGGGAGGAAAAATACGAGGGAAAATTATATATATATATATAGCGGGTATGGGGACGGGGCGGAGCGGGGATTTGAAACCCCGTAACCGTACCGAAATTAAATCGAGGATTGAAAAAAATACCGGCCTCATACCATAACTTAAATGGTACGATTAAAACCGCCCATAACAAGGTGGGCCCCCATAGGTCCCTGGACTAATGGGTAATTTTGACATCTCTAAGTCTACGCCCAACTCCATGGGCATCCTTCGAGTCGACTTGGAGTGCCATTGATTTGGACCCTATGAGAAGCGCTAATATTGGCCCAAGTCCATAAAAAAAATAAAAAAATAAAAGCCTATATTCACGTCAAGGGTCAACTTTAGAGTGTCTAATATATATATATATATATATATATATATATATATATATATATATATATTCAAATGATGACGTTCTGATATAACTTCATGGGGATATTGAATGTGAGTCACTAGTTTTACATGTTTTGACTCAAATGTGTATGCACTTGTCAAAACTAGTGACTCACATTCAATATTCTCATGAAGTTATATCAGGACGTCCGCATGAGAACGGAACTATATATATATATACAGATTTTCTATTATCAGTTCGTCCTGACAATAAATATATCAAGACGAAGAATGTGGACCACTAGATTTACATACTTTGACTCAAAGTGTATGCACTTGTCAAAACTTCTCCATAATCTGTGGTTCACATTTTTCGTCCTAATATATTTTATATCAGGACGAACTGACAGTAGAAAAACTGTTATATATATACATACTACAGTCTTTCTATTGTCAGTTCGTCCTAATATATTTTATATCAGGACGAAGAATGTGGACCACAGATTATGGAGAAGTTTTGACAAGTGCATACACTTTGAGTCAAAGTATGTAAATCTAGTAATCCACATTCTTTGTCCTGATATATTTATTGTTAGGACGAACTGACAATAAAAAAATTGTATATATATATATATATAGTCTTTCTACTGTCAGTTAGTCATGATGTAAAATATATCATGACTAAGAATGTGGACCATAGATTATAGAGAAATTTTGACAAGTGCGTACACTTTGAGTCAAAGTATGTAAATCTAATGGTCCATATTTTTCGTCCTAATATATTTTATATCAGGACGAACTGACAATATATAGAAAAATTGTATATATATATATATATATATTTTTTTTTTCGTCCTAATATATTTTATATCAGGACGAACTGACAATATATAGAAAAATTGTATATATATATATATATATATATATATGTTTTCTCTGCTCAAGACCGAACTGAACTTTTAAAATTATGACGAGAATTGTGAGTTATTGATTAAGTTTAAGAAGACTTTGACTAAGCTGAAGTATGTGAATCTAATGATTGATAACTTATAAAATAAAATCAGTTCGTCCTGAGCAGAGAAAGACTGATATATATATATATATATAGTTTTTCTCCCCTCATGACTGAACTGAACTTTTAATATTAGGACAAGACTTGTGAGTCGTTGATTAAAGAGAGTGTATTCAATTAGGATTCTTGAGGACAATTAAATACATTTTTTAAGTGACAGATTTTCATGGATTTCTATGGACTTTTATAAATCCACATGGACTTTCATTGATTTGTTTAGACATCTATCTCAGACTTTTATGGATTTGTTTAGACACTATCTTAGACTTTTATAAATTTGTTTAGACATCTATGGACTTTTATGGATTTGTTATCTCTAACTTCTATTATAGATGGAGAATTATACCACTATATGGCCCAATAACACAATCTATACACTCAACCAATATGATCCATTAATACAATTTGTAGTACTAACAACAATCTTTGCTTTCTTCTTTTTCTCTTCTATTATTTTTCACCTCCTTAATCAATTATTTCCCTTTCCAGTTCTCCATTTGGACTTTGCTTATGGTTTCCTTATAGGTTTTTTTTTTTTTTGGTCATGTATTATGTTTCAATAAAAGAAACGTATCACATTATCTATATAATAATTTAATAACATACGTCTATGCATCCATTTATGAATTTAATTAAAAACCATGTATGGATTTTTGCCTAAATGTTTCATTGAAGGTTATGATTTTATCTACTAATTTTGCTCATGATTTTCATTTTATATATTGACCAGAAAACTTATTATTTTATTTTTAGTACATGTTTTCAAATTTCACTGTAAATTCGTATGAAAGAGAGCTAAAACGAGACATCAATTAGAGATTTTGACGAAGAATAAAACTAGTTCAACACAATATAGAAACTTTTTTTTTTCTTAATTGAATTCCACATATTCTCTTATAGAATCTATACAATTGAATTATCAAAAGTAGTTCATCCAAAACAATGTAAAACGTTGATGACTTGATATCAATATAGAAGCATATTACAAATTAAATGGTGCAGTTGCATCATTGACTTAAGCACTAAGCAAAGTATATCAGATGAAAATCAAAGGAGGTGGCAAGTGGTGTTTAATCCAATATTTTATAACAATATATACAATATATTTTACTATATATATGTATCAAACTCATTATTCATTAGATTGCAGTTGAAAAATCAGCAAGGGAAGATCATCGATCAGGATTATTTAAGCAAAGAAGAAGTGAGAAGAAGCAACACGTTTCTGTTTTGAGAGAAAAAGAGCAAAGTCCACCAAAATCTTTGGAGAACAGGCTGGACATGTTATAGCATTTGATATTTATATTTCTCACCATCAAGTCCACCAAAATCCATGACCTAAGAAAATCCTTTAAAATTTAGTCCTAATTGAATACACCTTGATTCTTGCATGCATTTTTAAAGTCTCAATTCAATACACCCGGATTTGGAAGGATTTTTGAAAAGTCCATAGAAATCTTAATTGAATACCACTGAATTAATATAGACTCTTTTAAAGTCTTTAAATGTCCGAATTGAATACAACAGAATCTAATTGAATACACCCCCCTAAGTTTAAGAAGACTTTGACTAAGCTAGGTATGTGAATCTGATAGTTGACTTTCACAGCATTTTAAAAATGTTGCCTTTACTTGTTACGAAGGATGCCGCACAAGAATGTCAAGCATTTATAAATACCTGACATTCTTGTGCGGCATTTATAAAATGCCTGATGCTGTTTTGGGCAATAAGAAAACATCGTAAATGTTGTAAGTCTAGCCTGAGTTTTTTGTTTCTTGAATCTTGAGAAAGTTATTTGTTGTCATAATTTTTCTAAATTATTTCTTTTTTTAGTTTTTTGAAAAGAAAAAAAAAAGCTCTTTCTTCATATAAATCACACCAAAATAGATTATAAAACCATAAAACTACATAATAGAAAAAAGATCGAGAAAAGACCAAAGAAACCTCTTTAATTTAAGGGTTTTATTGATAACTAACCCTTTGATGAGGCTCCTATTGAAATCTAACCCATTTTTGAAAAAATTGCACAACTAACTCTTTTGGGGTTGTCAAAAGACAATATTGCCCTTGTTAAATTAAAAAACCCCTATCTAATCCTTGTAGCCTTCGACCAAACCTCTATCCACTCTTTGTAAGACCAAGTCTCTTTCAAAGCCAAATCCCTAATTTCCTAATTTCTTTCAAAATGACAAAACCCAATCTGTGATTCTCTCACAAACAACATTCTTCTTCTCTGAATCCCTAATTTCCCTCAAAATGACAAAACCTAATCTTTGAATCTCTCTCAAACGACATTAATTATCTTTCTCTCCCTCTGTCTCCTTCCCTGAAACGACACCCACGCCGACGACGACGACGACGAGACGTACGACGACGACGACGGGACGTACGGTTGCGTCGTCGATAGTTTCTGCATTGCCAAGTTCTTATGGTGATTCTTCAACAACTGGTAATCACAATCTTGTTCATTTTGATTCATGAAATTTCATTGCCAATCTTTTTAGGGATCGACCCAGTTTATATTTTAGCTTAATTTGCTGTTATGTATGGTTTATTGAGTTCTTTAACCCCTAATTTGAGTTAAATCTTGTCTCGGCTCGAGTTGACTCGGTCTAGGTCGATTTCTATGGTCCTTGCGGTACAGAAATGAGGTTAGATTTCATAAGAGTTGTTGGTGGGTGGCCTAGGGTGCAGTGGTTTGTTTTGGTGCGGGGGTTTGTGGGCGTTGTTGTGCCTCTGTTCTGTCGATTTGTCTGTGCCCCTGTTTTCTCTGTGTTTTTTGTTTGGTCGTGGGTTGTTGCATTGGGTGCATTAATGGGTTGCCTGAGGTCTTGGAGATTAATGGCAATTCGGGGTTGCGGATTTTGACTTCGAACCCATTGTATCAGAACAAAAGCAAAGCATATTTGGATGCTGATAACAAGGAAGAGCTTGCTTACATGTTCCCACAATATGCTCCAAAACAAGTGGAAGTGAAGGCTTAAGAGTTTGACCTTCTAAGCTTTCTTGAATCTTGTTTTGTTGTACTATGTCTAATCAATACAAAGATTGCTGAACACATTGTCAGTTTTGAGTTCATGTGTTTTATAGTTCTGGAAGGTTTTCATTGGATTATTACTTTAAGCCCATCTTTTTCCTTTAAAGGAATTCCATAGCATAATGCACAACTGAAATTAACTTATTAAGCACATGTAAGCCAATAGATTATTCTTTATGAATTATTTTGTACCTTCTGCAATTTGACTTATATTGGTGTGTTCTTTCGCACTTGCATTTGAACTACAGTATATGGTTAGTGTGTCCATTGGTCTCTATTTCTGTTTATCTTGACATATCAACTAGAGCAATTCTAATATCTACAGCTATAGAATGTTCCTTGCTTCAAGTTATTCTCATGAGTAATAAGCTATTCTCATTAGAATGTTACAGCTTTGTAATCATGATTTGAAACATTTGTTTTACCTTTTCATTCTATTTTGCTCACTATCCTGATATTACTACACAATTCACATATTTGGTTTAGTAAGGGTGAAGTTTTTCGAGTCTTATGATCTCATGGATTGAAATTTAAAATTTTGCTTGAATGCATCAATGGATAGAATTTTTGCTGCACTTTTATGCAGTTTTTGAAGTCCTTAATCTATCCCTACTAACTCTATATCTTATCAATCTCTTTCTCTCTGTCCTTCATCAGAGTCAGATGTGTGTAGAAAAGCACACCTATATTTTATGAACAACTAGTCTTAATATTATATGCTTACGCAAATCAAACATAGGCTTTAAATAATGGTTGCATGTGCATACGAAGTAATTATATGTGAAATGCTTTTCCTAATGCAGGACTATTTAGCAGAACTTTTGGGTCGCCTCTAAAAATTGATGAGAAGAATTTCCACATTAATGAACCAAGGTTTGTTGCTTGTTCACCCTTTTGCTTGTTATGCTTCAAGTAGTCTTTGTTATGTGTATGTGTGTGTGTGTTGTCAGTTGATTTTTGTTTTCACGGCGTTGCTTTGGATCAATCCGTTAGCTGAAATGTTTGTTAATAAGAACGTTGATAGTAGTAAAGAAGCAAATGCAGCTATTAGTTTGGTTGGGAATGTAGGTTTGTCACCGGAGGATTTTGCCAAGCTGAGACTCTTATTTTGCCAAGCTGAGACTCTGTTTGTTAATAAGAATGTAGGTTTGTCACCGGAGGATTATTTAATTTCAGATTGTGCCATTTTTAATGTGTTTGTTGTTTCATAGTTTGTAACTTGGTTAAATTAGAGTAAATATATGTTGGATGAATATAAGATTTGAATTTATTCTTGTAAAAACTAACCCGATATATTTACTATATATAAGTTTATAACACTGTGGTTGAGTTCCTATATTGCTAGGTTCAATGATGTTTATTTGTTTGGATTAGATTTTGTAGTGGTTGTGTACTCTTCTTAGGTTTGGTATTCTGAGTAGCATTTTGGTTTCCTAACGGGTGTTAGGAAATTCTTAACATATGTTAGGAAATTCTTAACATATGTTAGGAATTCCTAACACCCGTTAGGAATCCCAAACGGGTGTTAGGAAATTCGAAACTGGTGTTAGGAAATTCGAAACGTATGTTAGGAATTTCCTAACATATGTTTGGAATTTCCTAACATCCGTTAGGAATTCCTAACAGTTGATAGGAAATTCAAAACAGATGTTAGGAAATTCAAAACAGATGTTAGGGAATTCCTAATGGATGTTAGGAATTCCCAACACCCGTTAGGAATTCCCAACACCCGTTAGGAATTTCCCAACACCCGTTAGGAATTTCCCAACACCCGTTAGGAATTTCCTAACAGCAGTTAGGAATTTCCTAACACCTGTTTGGAATTTCCTAACACCTGTTTTGAATTCTCAATAGCAGTTTAGAACTCTCAACTGCTACCAATACCGTTTTCAATTCTGAACTACAACAACTAATATCACCTTTAATTGCTTATTTGGTTAAAACATTTGTACTAATTTAAATATTTTATGGTTTTATGTTATATTTCAGGATAATTAAATGGGAGAAAAGATGGAATTGTTAGTAAAGGCTGCAGAACATTTCCCGGCAAAGATAAACAGCACTTCGTCAGTGGCTGCTGTAAAGTGCATTAAGGAAAAGTTGACGGAGGCGCAACTATCCCTCTTCCGCACAACATGCTTTGGGAAACTTCTAGAGATGAATGACCTTAAGTTTTCCGGGCAACTCCATGGGTTGAAACTGATAAAGTAAGTTTTATGTGGTGTGAATTGATTGAATAAATATTTTTTTGATTGCTGAAGAACTGTCTAAGTTGTTGTGATGTTAGTTTGGCTGTTGTGGCAGCTTTGCTTTGTTATGAACAATTGGTTTGTTGTGGCAGCTTTGAACAATGTCTGTACTTTCAAAAGCTATGTTATAATTATTATGCATGTTTCGATGTTATAGGTGTATATCCCTTTGAATTATGAGAGCAACCATTGGATCTTAGCTGAAGTAGACTTCATTGCAAGGAAGATCATTGTGTATGACTCTGAAAAAAACTTCATAGGATCAGGGAAGAAATTCAATAAGTTTATGGAACCGTTATCTACTCTGCTTCCTCTATTGCTTCATGCCATTGAGTTTTTCTCAAAGAGGCCCGAAATTTAGCACAGGGAAGATATGACGCCTTGGTTAGTTGAGCGTTGTGAGAATGTGCCGCAACAGGAAAAGAGTGATTGTGGAGTTTTTGTCATCAAGTTTGCAGAGCATTTGATACATGGCATAGACATAGACATGGTCAAAGCAGAAAAAGCGCAGTATTTCAGACAACAATTGTGTTTAAACCTTTGGCGATCAAGAAAAGCCGTATGAATACTTTGAAATTGTAATATTTGACTGTCTAGTATTGTAGACAGTTGAGTAGTAGTCTTTTGAAGAATTTTTCGACTGTCTTATATTTTTTGAGCAAATGATCGTCTTAAAGTTCAAGGGCTGTTTTTGTAGTCTTTTGATGTAAATGATATTGAAAGTTCTATATCATATAGCCAGCAAGAATCTTGAATTTATGGGCTGTTTTTGTTGTGATATTGTAGGGGCTGTTTTTGTTATAAAAATATATGGGCTGTTTTCATTAAATTTAGGGGCTGTTTTGGTTGTGAAAATGTAGAAATGTCTGCCTTTTATGGATGTGTAAGACATGGTTTGTTTGTTAAAATGCAGGGGCTGTTTTCATTATATTTAGGGACTGTTTTGTGGTGAAAATGCAGAAACTTTTGCCTTTTATGGATGTCTAACGCATGGTTTGTTTGTAAAATTCCAGAGGTTGTTTTTGTTATTATATTACAGTGGCTGTTTTTGTTGTTATATTGCAGTGGCTGTTTTCGTTTTTCAAATGTAGGGGCTGTTTTTGTTCAATTTGTTTTGATTATACAATGTAGGGGCTGTTTATTACACAACACTGTGAAACAATAATATAGCAATTAAATTGAACTTTATAACAACACTGTCAAACTTCATTTAAACCAATTATATCCATAACAACAAGCTTCATACCAACATTATCAAAAAGCATTTAAATCCCATAAAACAAAATATATAAATTCTATCAACAAGCTTCATAGCAATAAAATCCATAACAACAACCAATAAAATTGTGTGAAATGTTTTACACAACACTGTCAAACATTACAATTTTAACGAAGCATAAGAAAAACAATAATAGCCACAACGGCTCCCATAACCAACGTCCCGGGACATCATCATTCAAAACTTCAATTGGTGGTAAAACCTCAGGTGAATTAAAGATGAACTTCATTTTGATGGAAGACTCGCTTGGATTGGCTTCAACAAGACGAGATACCATGTCAAGTAATGACTCATATGATGTTTCCCTTGAAATTGAAATTACTTTATACATTCCATATTGATATTTGAACTTCCCACCACTGTTACTCCATTCACCACCATATAAAACAACAAATCGAACTTTATCCATGCAAGCCACCTTTCAAATGCATAGGAAATTTATAATCAAATTCCTAAAAAAATATTATAAATTCATGGTACATTGAATCTACAAAATATTATGAATCCACACTGTTTGGAATTTCCTAACAGCGTTAGGAATATCCTAACGGCGTTAGGAATTCCCTAACGGGAGTTAGGAATTCCCTAACGCCGTTAAGGAATTCCTAACTCCCGTTAGGGAATTCCTAACGCAGTTAAGAAATTCCTAACAGAGTTAAGAAATTCCTAACAACTGTTAGGAAATTCCTAACATATATTAGGAAATTCCTAACTCCCGTTAGGAAATCCTAACTGGTGTTAGGAATTTCCTAACAGTTGTTAGGAATTCTGTGCTGGACACATTCGAAAAAAATTGTTCAATTCACTAGATTTAATACTATAATGGAAAATCAACCATAACAACATCAAATTCAACCAAGACCCATGCTCTATTACATTCATGTAAGCTATTTGCACAAAAATAAAGAACCCTAATAAACAAATCTATGTAAATAACATATTTTACCAAGAAATAAACTAAAAATTTAGCTTGTAAACTTTAAATTGATTACAATAACATCAAATTCAACCAAGACCCATGCTCTATTACATTCATGTAAGCTATTTGCACAAAAATAAAGAACCCTAATAAACAAATCTATGTAAATAACATATTTTACCAAGAAATAAACTAAAAATTTAGCTTGTGAACTTTGAATTGACCACAATAACATCAAATTCAACCAAGACCCATGATTTATTATGTAAATGTAAACTATTTTCACCAAAATATTACACAAATTCATGAAATTCGGACAGAGTTGAGAAGAAATTCGGACATGGGTATAACACTGTTATAAAAGTTCAAAAAAAATTATAAAAACTCACCTAAAAGCTTCAATGGAAGGAACCCTTGTGGAGTTGTTCAATTGTGGAGTTGCTTAATTTGTATTTGCAAGAGAGAACAAAAGAAAAAAAAAAAATGGAGAAGGAGAGCCTAGAGTTTCGCACGTCTGAATTGTGAGGAGAGGAAGAACTGAAGAAGTGAGGAAAAGAAGGCAAAAAATGTTTATAATGAATAAAAGAGAAAAGTTAGTAAGTGAGGGTAAAATGGTACTTACGCATGAAAAAAGAGTTAGTTGTGCAATTTTTTCAAAAATGGGTTAGATTTCAATAGAAGCCTCATCAAAGGGTTAGTTATCAATAAAACCCTTAATTTAAATGCCTCTTGATATCTAAATGACATCGAAAGGTTTAAATGTTGGTGACAAATCTCACGACTTGATCGCAATTGTTTAAAAATTAACTAATTTTGAACACCAACCGGTGAATAATGCTCTAATTATCAGCTGAAAGCCACAAACTTGCATATAATATAATAACTCGTTTTTGTGATTTCGACGGATTCGGCTTCAAACCAAAACCGTTGAAACTCGAGTTTAGTAAGTATAAATTAGAGTAAGAACACTAATTTAATGTAAATATGAGCAACAAAAATGATCAAACTAAAAAATGACTATAATACTTGAATATAACAACTCGTTTTGGCAATTTTGATGTGTTCAGTTTGACCGAATCCGTTGAAATCGCTAAAACTTGGGTTTTCCTAGTTAAGCTACAAAGAATGAGTATCAATCGGGCTAAGAACACAAATTTAATGTAAATATAAGCAACAAAAATGATCAAATGAGAAAACCATTACAAAACTTGCATATAATATAAGAACTCATTTTTTATGGTTTCAGTGGATTCGGTTTCAAAATGAAACCGTAAAAACTTGGGTTTTCCTAGTTAAGCTACAAAAAATGAGTATCATTCAGGCTAAGAACACAAGTTTAATGTAAATATAAGCAACAAAATCGATTAAATGAAAAATTTGCTACAAAACTTGCATACAATATAATAATGGTTTCAATGGATTTGACAAACCGAAATCATCGAAACTCGAGTTTAATAAGTATAAATTGGACTAATAACACGAACGTAATGTAAATATGAGCAACAAAAACAATCAAACTAAAAAATGGCTACAATACTTGAATATAACAACTCGATTTGGCAATTTCAACGGATTTGGTTTCAAAACCCATGAGCTCGAGCCACAACCACAATCAAGAGGATCACAATCGAGAGAAGCAGAGATGATGTAACTTTATCTTCGACTTCAACTCCAGCTTCTTCCATAGATTTTTCCCCAACAGACCCAAGTACCTCATTCACGAGTACTTGAAATTTTTCGATGAGTTCCTTTATCTTTGCTTTTGTAGCGTCCAATATCCATCTCAATAATTCTGTTGTCAAGTTTGGTTCTTCTTCAGAGCTCTCATACTTAATTCCCTTTTCACCTGAAAAAGGAATCAATGTGCATAATCATTGTCGTGTAATTGTAAAATCACTTTGCAAGTGAGAATATTTGTATATATATGTAATAGACCAGACCTGTATAGAGTGATTCATGGAGCTTCTTGACATATTCATTGTTCATAACAGCATCCCAAATAGCTTTATCTGTTGCCAGTGAAACCACCAATCTCTACAGAGCAATTTCAAAATCAAAACTCAAAAGTGGGTACTAATTACTAGAGTTTTTAAACTTGTTTAAGAGTTAATTGGGATTGGATTCTAAACACAAAAAGGTGTACCTTGACTGATGAATCTGTTTGTAATAATCGAATAGTATCATAAAGTCTTCCATATCTTTGAGGTATTAATGTTCTTAAATCACAAAATTCCAACAGTACCGGTCCATTTGAAGAAATCCAATGCATGAAACTATAATTGACACCTCAATTTTATCAGTAGAAACTTTCAATCAAGACTCAATAACACAAAACAGAAAATATCTGCGAAGGAAAAGACATAAACAAAGTCACTTACTTTTGAAGAGCAGTCATTGCATTCTCGACTTCAAATTTCGATGGAACAATCCCAAAAACACTATTATACGAGGACCCAATTGCTCTTTTATCTTCTTTTCGATCCACAGATTCTATTTTCTTACAAGTATCATCAGTGTGGTGATTTGTAGAAGAAGAAGCCCAAGACTGTTTGAGAGGTAGAGTATTGAAGTTGGATGCAGAAGCAGAAGCAGAAGAAGAGAAAGATGGAGGGTTTGCAGTGGAAGAACACAATTGACTCACAGGACAATCCATGTTCATAATTCCTCCTCCTCTGTTTCGAAGCTTAAAAATTTCCAGAGATAAGATTATATGGAGTTATGTTTCTGCTCTCTGTTTTAGCCCTGAGCTTTTTAGCCCCCAGCTTTATATATTCTCTGTTGGCCAATGATATTGCTGCACATAATAATAAATTTAAAAAAAAATCTATAGAAAAAAAGTAACATAAACAGTTAATTGTATTTATAAAGTTGCAACTTGCAATATAACTTGTGGTCGAAGGAGTAGAACTTTTGGTGGAAGGTGATAATATGCTTTTTAATTTAAAATTCAATAATGTTATTTTATTTAAATTTGGTGTCCAAATGATGTGATGTCACTATAATGAATGGATTACGGTAATATCACATTATTTGGGCATCAGATTTGAACACTAAATTTAAATAGAGTAACATTACTCTTTAAAATTATATGTTTTGTGGAATTGCAGTGGTAAGATTCTATTAATTTCTTGAAAATTGCTTGTGATGAAAAGGTAACATCGAGTGAAAATGATAGACATAATTCTGTGAGTAACACAATTTTAGCAAAATAGGCGTGTTTGTAGATTGACATTTGCTTACATTCAAGTCCAACCCATCTAATTTTGGCATCTATATAACTTCACCTTTTCAAATGGATGAAATTTATTTTGCAAATTTATGAGGTTGGAAGTTGTAATTTTTGTGGTTTTAGTAAAATCATAATATATCTTAACAATTTAATTTTTATATTACATTTTAAAATATTTTTGTGTATTTTTTAATACAAGAACAACAGAAGAAATTAAAAAAAAAATTACCAACATAAAGAGATGATTTTAATCGTGTTAGTCATCTCAAGTGTTCTCGACTTGCACTAGTATTAGTATCAAGCTTCAATAATAATAATAAGGGGAATTTACATTTTAGTTTATAATTTTTGACGAAATATTTATTTTCTAAACTTGTTTGCTTTTATGATATATGTGGTCCATTATTTTTCAAAAATACATCAAATAGGTCCATCTGTTAGTCAACCGTTAATCTCACCTAACAGTTCCATAGGGATTTTTGTCTTTAAATAATTAACATGCCACGTGTCACCAAAATTGAAAAAAAAAATCAATATTTTATATGTAACAAAATAAAGTAATATATAATTATAATTATAAAATAAAATAAAATAAAAGCAAAATGCCTATTTGATGTATTCTAAAAAAATATAAGAGACAACCGGTGCTATAAAAGCAAACACGTTTAAAAAATAAATATTTCGCCCAAAGCCATGGACTAAAATGTAAATCCCCCTAATAATAATAATAATAATAATTCATAAAATTTAACTTCTAAATATCCAAAACGACGACGTTGAGACAAAGTTAGCCGGTTAAATGTTTTGAGCTCAAAGTCGTTATATACAAGAAACCGGGTTTCAAAATGCCATAAACGACGTTAAATGAAAATCGTTGACAGTTGCTCCAAATACGGTGCGGGTGTGATCTTATTCTTCTCACAACTTCCTCTCCCAGATTTGAACCAGTAGCAGGTCCACATTTTCTCTCTAGATCTAACTTTCTCCGATCTTCTTGTTACACATTTTATAGTATCTCTCTTGTGCCTGATTTTCATTGTTCGATTATCAGAATCAGATGGCGGACGGACACGGCCATTCGCGGTACGTCAAGTTAACCAAAGATCAAGGTCCGGTTGATGACATCACTCCTGGAGAACTCAATCAACCAATTCAAGTTCCTCAGGTTACACACATTTTAATCTATTTTACGTTTGTAATTGTAATTCCTTCTTTTGGTGTTTTTTTTTTTATTATTTTAGTTTTTTCGATTTTTCGTAGTCGGTGTTGTTGTTTCATATTTTTATTATGATTTTGTCTATTTTCTGAGAAAATGTAGTTCGCGACGAATTCATTATGTTGATTCTTGCAATTCGAATTGATTGATATTTAGTGAAGACATGTAATGCATTATTCGTAGAATTTTCAGTTATTTTGACGAATTATTAAGGTGTAAATGTTTTTAGAGAAAGAAGTGAAAGAATTCACATAATGAACAAGTTGTCATTACAACATGGGATTTGTGTTTGTACTGTTTTTTTTTTTTTTTTTTGGTTAAATTTTTCTGTAGTTGATTTTGGTTACGGCTTTGCAGTTGAACGTTCATAGATGTGTTGAATGCGGTCAAGTGCTGCCCGAAAGCTACGAGCCTCCTGCTGATGAAGATTGGGCTACAGGAATTTTCGGATGTTTCGAAGATGCCGAAAGTTGTAAGAATCACATATGATCTCTATAGTTTACTATGCTGACAATACATCATTTTGTTGCAAGCATTTTAATTTGGCATCCATGGTGGTGATATATAGATTCTTTCATTTACAATTCATTTTTGATTAGATGAAAAAATTGAAATGGAGAACCGAAAATGTTATAGGGCTGTTTATACATTTGATGTTGAGTGGTGATATTGAAATCATTGTGTTTGTGGTTGCAGGCTACACAGGATTCTTTTGCCCGTGTGTGTTGTTTGGGCGGAATATTGAAACGTTAAGAGACGACATCCCTTGGACCAATGCGTGCGTTTGTCATGCAATGTGTATTGAAGGTGGGATGGCACTTGCAGCAGCGACTGCACTCTTCCATGGAATCGACCCCAGGACTTCGTTTCTCATATGCGAGAGCCTATTTTTCGCTTGGTGGATGTGTGGCATCTACACTGGCCTATTTCGACAGTCATTGCAGAAGAAATACCATCTCAAGGTGCTTTATTTCTTTACGTTTGTTGATACTTGTATGTTTTGCATCCCATATGTTGGGTTCTGTTTGCTCACTCAATTGTGTGGTCTACTATGCAGAACTCACCTTGTGATCCATGCCTGGTGCATTGCTGCTTTCATTGGTGTGCCTTGTGTCAAGAGCACAGGGAGATGAAGAATCATCTATCTGATAACGCTGAAACATCGATGACTGTCATTAGCCCTCCACAGACTCAAGAAATGAACACCGGTGAGAACAGGGAGTCTGCTACTGCACCATCTACTGGAAATGAGGGACACACCAATTTGGAGTTGCAGCCTGTGTAGGATTTTGTGATCAATATATATACAGAAGAAGTCACGAAGAGTTTCTTTTTCACTTCTGAAATTTTTTTGGTTTAAAAGTGGAGCAACATATGCAGGGAAACTGTTGATAGCTGCTAGTAAGGCAAATTTATATAGATAAGGTCCTTAAATCTGCACTTAATCATTAAATGATCAACCATTCAAGCCATACATAGTTTACACAGCCTAAGGCTGCATTGTATTTCTTAGTTTTTGTTTAGATTCCAATCTTTGCAATAAATTATAGACATGAAATACAAGGACTTTTGCTTTTTGAGACAGTTTCTTCACTGAAACATTCTATATCTAAAATTTTCCTGCTAATTACAACGTATATGAATGCATTCAGGTCTGCAGATGTGGGTTGAGCGGATGATTGTTTGTTTTGGAAGGAGTTTCTGCTTCGATGCCTGCATCACCATTTCGACAAAGTTAATCACTCATTAATTACATACTAAACTTCCAAGATGATGTTAAGGACAAACAGGAACACTATAGCTTGAGTCTTGGTTGCAATGTAAATATTCTGGAAAATTAAAATTTGCACAACATTGTAAATGGAAAACAAGAATTAGGGAGACATAGTGACTATTATTAGTCTATAACAATATCAAAGGCCAGCTTGAAACCCAGTTCAACCAAGTAAGTAATAACAAACAAAATTCATCAGAATCCCAGAAAGAGAGGGAAATAAACACAATAACTTTATCAGAAAAAATCTATAAAATAAGACAATGAACGTAAGTTTCTGCTACCAACAAAATTTGAAAACAAGTAATTAAATAAATAAAGCTCACTTGTCTAAAGTGCAAACAACAGTATTAGCTGGGTCAGCAAAATTGTTCAACACATTCTTCAAAAAGCCGTCTTCGTCCTCTTCCACAAACTGAAGATGAACCAATTCAAAAAGCTGTCGGGGTCTACACTATCTGCGCCTTCGAAACCTAATTTTCTGAGCAACTAAACAAAGTCGACTCCTACTTGGATCTTCTTCGTCTCCATTTTCGAATCAATTCTTTTTTTTTTTTAGCGCGGCATTGAAAGGTTGATTGAGTGAGCACGTCAACCGGTTTGGCCGGTCTCAAAAACTAATCCGAACTTACGTGTCCAGTCAAATCGGCTAAATACGGCTAAATGAAATTGGCATGCCTAATCACATGACGTGTCACTCGATTTAGCTAACAAAGCTGGTTATGCCAGCTAATCCAAGAGACATAATTAGCCACGTCGGCTATATCCCTTGACGTGCTCAGTCAACTGAAGTTATGTAACACAGTTCGTTGACTTATGGGAGATATGAAGACTTTCTTATAAAAGCTACGGTGTCGTTTTAATCTTCGAATTGAAGTTCTTCGAAGTACAAATCTTACTGACAAAATCAGTAGACACTTCACAGTTCACACTAGACAGTATTGAAAATCTTTAAACCCTTCGAACCCTGAACCATACCGTTTTGGGTTTTTGGGGGTTTAACACACAAAAATGGCACGATTCCCGCGACCCACCGCACCACGCCTTCTCTACACTCTCTTTTCTTCCAAAACGACGCCGTCCTCCTCTCCGACTACCGCTCTCCTCCTTGGAAACTTTCAGGTACGGCAATTCTCGATCGGAGGGAATCTCGCGCGCGCGAAGGAGGAGAAGGACCCATGGTGGAAGGAATCTATGGAGAAGCTCCGAAATATCGGGATCTCAGCTCACATCGATTCCGGGAAGACCACGCTGACGGAGCGAATCCTCTTCTACACCGGACGGATTCACGAAATTCACGAGGTTCGCGGCCGGGACGGCGTCGGCGCTAAAATGGATTCTATGGATTTGGAGCGCGAAAAAGGTATCACCATCCAGTCTGCTGCCACGTACTGTACTTGGAAGGATTACAAGGTATCTCTTTCTCTATCTCTCTCCTTTATTTGAATCTTTTAACTGTATTTGAAATGCAATTAGACGAGGATTTACTTTATTGGTGACGTTGTAGGTCAATATAATTGATACACCTGGACACGTTGATTTCACTATTGAAGTGGAGAGGGCTTTACGTGTTCTTGATGGTGCCATTCTCGTCCTCTGTAGCGTTGGTGGTGTGCAAAGTCAATCGATCACTGTTGATAGGCAAATGAGGAGGTATGAGGTTCCGAGACTAGCCTTTATCAACAAACTTGATCGAATGGGAGCGGATCCGTGGAAAGTTCTGAGCCAGGTATAATTTTTTATTATTATTGTAGGATGTGAAATTGAACTTAAATTTGATAAATCTTTGATTCATTAGAGCAATAACAGGAATCTTATTGTCTAAAATTAGTACGACCTATTGTAGTCTTTTGGGATTTTGGAATTATTTGAGCTGATTAGATTAGTTTCTCTTGTAGGCAAGGTCTAAGCTCCGACACCACTGCGCTGCTGTGCAAGTTCCAATGGGATTGGAAGAAGATTTTCAGGGTCTTGTTGATCTTGTGCAGTTAAAAGCTTATCATTTTCATGGTTCCAGTGGGTCTGTTCCTAAAGCCTGTTGTTTGCTTGGTTGTGTGCTAGTGTGCATTATCTTTATCATGTAACCTCTTATGCAGTTATGCCTTTTATTTTTTGTCTATTGCAGTGAAAACATTGTCGCTGGAGAAATACCAGCTGACATGGAAGCCTTAGTTGCAGACAAGAGGCGTGAACTAATTGAAACAGTTTCTGAAGTAGATGATAAACTTGCTGATGCATTTCTAAGTGACGAGCCTATATCACCTGGTGATCTTGAGGTGTGTTGAGATTTGAGAACATTACTCTTTCTAGAAAGTAAAAAGGGTTGTGGAAGAAGGATTTATTTTGAATGCCATCGTCTCGCATCAATATTAGACATGTTTCCTCAGAGACTACTTGTATATTTATATAACCTCTTGAATTCCAGGTTCTACATAAGTTTTTAATTCATGGTTATCATGGAATAAATGCCACTCTAAAAATTTCAGTATCATTATTTATATTTTTACAATGCAAGTTTAGATAAAGCTATTTTTATTGTTTCTTTCTTTTCAATAGAAATTTTATTTGTGCGTGCATTTTTTTTTTTTTTTTTTTTTGTATTACTGAAACTTAATTTTGCCTTTTCTTTTGAGTAGGAAGCAATTCGCAGGGCTACTATAGCAAGGAAATTTGTACCTGTATTTATGGGTAGTGCCTTCAAAAATAAGGTACAGTGAAATTTACTTTTTGATGACTATGGGTGATATGCCATTTGTTGTTAGTATCTGAACCCTGCATTGTGAATCTAGGTCACATTTGACTTTGAATTAAGTTAATCATGTAATTACCATTCCTTTTGGCTTAACATAGTGGACGTAGCCATGTAGGATTAGTGAGTTTTTGTCTTTCTTACTGCTGTGCTTCTTGTTGTAACATGTAAAATGTGACACTTGGAATTCTACACTTTTTCTTGTAAAACTCTGCAATATGAGATGTCTGTTGGCGATGTTCTTCATTTTTCCTGTCTGTCTTGCATGACAGGGAGTACAACCACTTCTGGATGGTGTACTTAGTTATTTACCTTGTCCAATTGAAGTTACTAACTATGCTCTTGACCAGACAAAGAACGAAGAGAAGGTATTCATTTGACTGAAAACTTTGTCCTTTTCTTTTGTTGTGTATCTTCTTCTTTTCTTGAAACAAGTGATTGGGGCATTAAGTTTCTTACTCTCCTGTAGGTTATGTTGCCTGGAAATCCTAATGGACCCCTTGTTGCTTTGGCTTTTAAGCTGGAGGAAGGACGCTTTGGTCAGTTGACATACCTAAGGTAGGCAAAAGAAATGGTGCATTTTTATTTAAATACCTCTTTTAAGTAGTCTTAATTTTCACTAGTTATTTCTAGATGAAACAAATCTCATGCTAACAGTACTTCATTCTTGATGGATGAATTGATGGATGAAGAATATACGAGGGTGTGATCCGGAAGGGTGAATTTATAATAAACGTGAACACAGGAAAGAAGATTAAGGTGGGTGAGTTTGAGGCTGGTTATTTTAAAACATTAACTGTTTTATATTCAATTTTAAATTTTATATCTTTGTATTCTACAGGCTAGATGTCTTTGTTTCTAGCTATCAAATCTTTTTGTTTGATTTTTCCCAGTTTAATTTGTTGTGCGCTGCTCGAATCAAACTATCATATTGAACTGCATCTAAATCAAAACATTGTGTAACGGTGTTTATGATCCATCTTAGGGAACACTTAAATGCAAAATTTGATAGCAGTATCAAAATATAACATAGGATATAGTTTATAGTCCACATATATAATGGTTTCAGCATGTCATTTGAGGAAACTGAGCTTTATGAATGGTAGCATTAGAAACATTTTTATTGTAATTGGTTGTTTGCTTGTCGGGTGGTTACATTTTTGGTCCAATTTTGGTCAGAGCATGTGTTATATTTATGTTCAGGCCAGTGTCTATAAGAATATCATCCTTTAACCCTTCCTTAGATGGCTAAATTTTTTACACAATTGGATTTATATATATCTTTCATGCTGACATAGTCTGCCTGACTTCACTGTTCTTTTAATTTTTAAATCAACTCTTTAAACCTCTGGTATTTTGCTGGTACAGATTCCTCGTTTGGTGCGGATGCATTCCGATGAAATGGAGGTTAGTTCTTACTTAACATTTATCCTAGTAGTAATGAAACTATTGTTTTGAATCATCTAAGGTCTTGGGTGTTTTGATTTCTTTCTTAAGTTGATTAGATTTGTTCAATTCGATTAATTTTGCTTTTTATTGGTTTATTCACTGTTTATGTACAGGACATTCAAGAGGCACATGCTGGGCAAATTGTTGCTGTCTTTGGCATAGATTGTGCATCAGGTCCCACAGCTCTCTTTTTCCATAAACTAGCACAAGCCTGCCTTCTCTATGTTTATTTTTGTTATAACATGTGTTGAGGCATTCTAGGAAAGGTTTGAAGTTTTTTTATTCCAGCAAAAGTCTCACTATTTGAAATATTAAAACTCGGAGGTTTTTATGTTGCACATTGTAGTTAGTTGGGATTAGAGCTTATAAGTGATGCTTTTATTCTTTTGTTTTGCTTTGAAAATTTTCCTCACCATATGTTTCTACTTTTGTATCATCAGGTGATACTTTTACTGATGGGTCTGTCAAATATACCATGACTTCTATGAATGTTCCTGAACCAGTAATGTCATTAGCTGTTCAGCCAGTTTCAAAGGATTCTGGAGGACAAGTAAGTTGCTTTGCTGTATATGTTCCTTTGTGTTAAATATCAAATGCTTATCATTTCTCATAAACTTTTTTTTTTTTACTTTCTGTTTTTACTGTAATAGTTCTCAAAAGCATTGAACCGTTTTCAAAGGGAGGATCCTACCTTTCGTGTTGGCTTGGATGCTGAGAGTGGACAGGTTTGATTTGTAACTTAGTTTCTTATTTTGTGCAATTGACAAAAAAAAAAAAGGATTATTTTCACTGAATGACATTTGACAATTCTATGAGCAGACAATTATATCTGGAATGGGCGAGCTGCATTTGGACATATATGTTGAACGTATTCGGAGAGAATATAAGGTGCCCTACCTTTTTATCTCCACTTAAATATGGAAATAAGGGTTTCTGATGCTATTGTTGATTGAAATCCTTTCACCTTGCTTTTGTATTCTCCTTTACTCATCTTTTGTCTTGTAGGTGGATGCAACTGTTGGAAAGCCTCGTGTAAATTTCAGAGAGACTGTTACTCAACGTGCTGAATTTGATTATTTACATAAGAAGCAAAGTGGAGGGCAAGGTCAATATGGACGGGTTATTGGGTAAGTAGAGAAGAGGCACCTTATAGGTATCGATGCTATAATATATATATATATATATATATATATATATATGAAGCTTCTCAGGTGCTAACCCTTGGATATAGTTATATCCGGAATCACCGGTTATCACATGTGATGAGTAGTTTTGTAGCACTACGCATATGTATGTATGTATGTTTATTCTCTACGCTCTTGGTGACTTGATAGTATCGTTGAGGACCATGAGGGTTGGTTAGATACGGGTTCCTTAAGCTGCTCCACTCCATCCCTCTCAGTTAAATATGTCGATATGGAATTTTTCTTAGCGATTTGGATGCAATTTGTGTTAGTGCTATGGTAATCTAGACCTTTGATGTGATTCTGTAGTGTCTTATTGAGATATTGCTTTGGCTAGCTGAACCTTAAAGTCTGTTCTTGTGCAAGGTTGGCTGTTATGTAGTGAAGCATATTGTTAAGTTTCTGCCCAGTGCCCACCTTGTCTGATGATATTTCTCTGTTTTATTTATTTATTTATTTTATTTTATATTGGTAGGTATATTGAACCACTTCCTAAGGATTCACCAGCTAAATTTGAATTCGAAAATATGCTGGTGGGACAAGCTGTACCATCAAGTTTTATCCCAGCAATTGAAAAAGGTTTCAAAGAAGCTGCCAATTCGTGAGTTTAACTTCCTACCCCCTTCTTTCAGTAATTTTAATTAGTGTTAGTGATTAAGTAAGGAATGCTCTTATTTTTGGTTTTCACTTTTGTGGGATATGTTTTTCAATGATGTTAAGATTTGGTTGTATTCTCTAAATTAACCTATTTGGACTTTGCATTACAGGGGTTCATTAATTGGACATCCTGTTGAAAATCTTCGAGTTGTTTTAACAGATGGTTCATCCCATGCTGTGGATTCCAGTGAACTTGCATTTAAGTTAGCTGCAATATATGCTTTTAGACAGGTTCTTTTTCTTCCTTTGTTTTTGCTGAAATTCTTTTTATAGGAGATTCATTGTACCACATCTTTCCTGCCTGTAGGCATTATTCTTTCAATTTATAATGACTAGATTTCTCATTCTTCTTAAATATGAAACAGTGCTATGCAGCTGCAAAACCTGTTATATTGGAACCAGTTATGATGGTTGAGTTGAAAGTACCCACAGAATTTCAGGGCACTGTTGCTGGTGATATCAACAAGTGAGTTTTCTTATCGACTTATTGTTCGAAAATATCATCAGGACATCCTCACAAAACTTTGGATATGAAATATCTGCTTTTGTATCATATTGTAGGAGGAAAGGTGTGATTGTCGGAAATGACCAAGAAGGAGATGACTCTGTAATTACTACCCATGTAAGGATTTCTCTGTTTCTTTGGCATGATAGTAATTTATACAACTTGACTAGTTGCTGTAGTATAATTTGTTTTCATTGGCAACAAACTGCCTACCCAGTCTTACCACTCTTAAGGTAGACTGGGTAAACCCTGGACCGGTTTAACACCCCACCTCAACCAATATGAATTTGATTGTAAACCTTCACTGTTTAATTTGAAATTTAAGAAACCCCTGTATATGTAAGTTGAAATTCCAGACTTCCAGTTTCATTTCATTCAATAGCACACTTGATAACACAACTTTTTCAGTATTTTGTGTTAATTATTCAATATCAACACCATGTTGCCCAAAATGAGATGATACTTGTTCATTAGTGTTTGGATGTGGAGTGTGATCTGTTATACGATAGTGATTTCACAGATATTGTAACTTACAGGAGCTATGTGTTATGTTTGATTTCATTTATGCCAACTTTTTGAGGATTTAATTTATTTTTGAGTTATCAGTTGAAATTAACTTCTTGGTTTTGTCAGGTCCCTCTGAACAATATGTTTGGATACTCAACAGCACTTCGTTCAATGACACAAGTAAGTTGAAAAACTATTTGCAAATGTATGTTCAATCTTCACTTATAATGCATAATTTGTATAACGGTGATTCTCCGTTGTGTGCAGGGCAAAGGTGAATTTACAATGGAATACAAAGAGCATTTGTCGGTTTCTCAGGATGTGCAGATGCAATTGGTGAACACATACAAGGCCAGCAAGGGAGTTGAATAGTTGAGGGGTTTGCCATTAGACACAATAGACATGTTTACATATTCTTTGTGAATTATATATACGATTGTACCATGATTATTTAGGCCATAAATTTGATCGTAATTGTGATCAACAAATTTTGAAAAAAAATGTTTAGGGTTGGTTAATCAGCAGAAATCTACAAGCCTGTTCTATAGTTACATTTTGTAGTCAAATTCGGGTAAATCAACATAAACAGGCATGCTAGCATGTTTGTGGTTTCGTCGTTATTAATTTCTTTAAATTTGTTTCAATACGAATGGATATGCAATCGCATATTTGTATGATCTTGAAATTATTGTAAGAACTTGAATTTCAATTCTCTCACTTGCTTATACTTTTAAATTTGTTTCAATACGAATGGGTATGCAGCCGCACATTTTTATGATCATCATGAAATTATTGTAAGAACTTGAATTTCAATTCTCACTCTTATTTTGGGTCACTGAAGGGTGTGTCAACTTTTTTATTAAATATATTATTTAAAATGTTTTTCTCTTTACTCCCAACCTTTTTAAAGTATTTTAGAGCATCTCCAATGCTATTATGCATTTAGAGAAAATGAAGTGCCACATAGGATAGATATTAAAAAAGTTAGAAAAACTCTCTCCAATGCTATTATCTTAAGTTGAATATGGAGATGATGTGGTCCAAAAAAAGTTAGAGAATATGGAATTGGGTTTCTAATTCTAGAAACTCTCCTAGAAATGCTGACTAGGATTTCTAACTCTTTCTATCAATAAAATGAAAGCTTTCAACTATTTCCACCAATAAGATTAAACCTCATTTAATTGTAAAATAAAAGAGGAGAGAGAGTGTAATAATTGTTTTATTATGATTGGACATAAAATAGATACATATTTGACTTTAGATAATTGCATTGAAGATGTAAATATGCATTTCTCTAATTTTTTTGCAAAAGTGGGTCCATAATAAATAGAAATGCTGATGTAACACTATTTAGAAACTCAAAAATACATATTTACATTGGAGATGCTCTTATAAACTAAATGGTTATCATGTGTTTTAGTGTTGTCGGGTGCATTTTAAGGAATAACTAAAAATGATTTCACTTTACGGAGTAACTCTCATCAACCGGTATGCAAACTTTTAGTAGTAATTCATCGAATTGTGATAATTGATGCATTGGATGCAGTGAAGTTTTTCTTCGAAACTAAATGGAAGCAAAGCAGTACAAATGAGAGGGTATGTTTATCCCCATATATATATAAATCTAATGGTCTACATTCTTTATCCTGATATATTTTATATCAGGAGGACGAACTGACAATAAAAAAATTATATATATATATATATATGGGTTAAGATATATCAACTCAAATTTCTGACTTCAATATCTCAATAATTAGTTTAAAGAGCACATGAACAAATAGGTGGTTAAGATATTGAAGTGAAAAAATTGAATCGAAAATTTGAATTAATATAAACTGACTTGATGTTACCACCTCACGTACCAACACCATTTGAGAAGGAATTTGGGAAAAACAATTAGAGAGCCTACCTTTACTCATATAGTCATATGTAAATGCTTTGAATAGAACTAAGGGTCTTAAAAATGTTGGATGGTGTAATTTTGGGTGCCAAATTATTTTTTAAGAAAAAAAGTATCTACTTGAGATTTTAACTATGAAATGCACAATTTCCAACAGATAAAATTGATAATATAGATTTCAGTATAACAATTGACAATGACTGTTCAATTGAAATTTTTATGATACTGATTAGAATTAAATGTATTTCTAGGAAGAATTTACTATTTTATTGTACATTTACCTACCCTTCAGCTTTTGAAAACATTTTGTCAAACAAAAGGGACTCTTGTCTTGGGCAAACAACTAGTTAAAGGCTTCTCGCAGTTTGGTGGGCAGCTCCAGATCAGAATCGGATTCACTCAGCGGAGAAAAATAGTGATCGACCATGTCTTTCGACACTTGTTCCAAGCTCGGCGGATCCCACTGCAGAGTTTTGGAAACCATGGAAATGTGTCATCAAACACAGTTAATATAAGGCAGCTACAGTGTATGTCTCGCAAGTTGATCATTGATCTTCCAGGTACAACTTTCACATTCTACTCATTTCCGCTTGAAATTTTGATTTCTAATTAATATTGCCATCTTGGAAATACCCTCCAATTCTCAAGGAAAAGTGATATATATATATATGTAAATACCTTTGGTGCTAGATCCCTGTCCACCATTCGTGCACGAACTCCCTGGGAAAGGAATTACAGAAACAGTATAAAGACATAAATCATGAACATTTTTTTCAATTATTTGGAAAATCATGTATGATAATACCTCACAAATATCACCAGAAACTTGCTTAGATAACGCATGTAATGTCATTCGGTACTCACGAACTAAGCACTGATCAAACGTCTCAACTCTACCTTCTCTTATCTAAACCGATCAATATTTGTCAGAAGATCACAGTGCAAAGTTTACCGGGGTCATCTAAAAATATGTGGTTAAAAAGGGGGGGAAATGAGAAAAGAGTGTGAGGGACACACCGATTTCAAGGTAACTTTCAAGCTCAATGGTGAGGATTCTTTAAGCCTTCTCAAAGTAGCTGCACACCATGCATCATTAGTTCTAGCTGCTTCATTTTCCTGAGAGAAAAATATCATGTTAGTGTATGGAACCCAACGTCATGAATTATCCTATACATATATAGAAAAGCCAGCTCACACGTTAAGAAAAAATTTCTTTTTTTTTTGGGTGGGGAAAATTGGGGATAGGCTGAGGATACTTCTGTCTCCAGTTAAACTTTGAAGAGCAGAGTGCAGTAGTAAACTAGCACGAATTATAGTTGGTAGAAAATTGTTTTATGCTTAAAGAATACAGATTAGAGTAATAGAAGATATTTAGGATAAAAATCTGTTTTGCGTACTGAAATTACATGGCTGGGGAACTATGGTTCTAATTAAAGAAAGTACAGGCAAGTATGTGAAACTGCTTACCAAGGAATCAATAATTTCCTCAACTGAGTCGAGGCTAAAACATTTATCGACGATTCCAATCCTGAGCAAATAGACAACAAAGGATCAGATCAGAAAATTGAAATTACCATACAGAGGAACATTTATTTTGGAAATCCATACAATATGATAAAGATTAGAAATCCCACTGTTCGTTTGTGATGAAAGAATATAAGTGGTAAACAAGTTGCTCGTCTCCTATAAAGTTATCAAAACTAGAAACTTCCAAGCCAAGGTTCCATATAATTAGAAAAACCTGTTAAGTACACTCGTCTGGTCTGGATAGACAAGGTCACAATAATTTTGTAAACAAGCTTCAATCACAGAAGGATCATCAGTGACCAATTTTCCAAGCTGTTCTTCAACTAACGGAAGCCTCTGTTGGGAAAAACAAATTATATTATTGCTATACAACCACGAAGTGTTAGTAAATTGGAAAAGGTACAAAAACGGTCTAATGAAACTAACTTCACTAAGTGTATAGTGCGTAGCTAGCCCACAAGCTACCATTTCTGCTCCATTGAGTTTTTCTCCTGTTAGAGCTAAGTACTCCCCTGAAAACAAGAATACACCTCATAAAAATTAAAGTAATTAAGATGTATTCCAATTTTCTTGAATATCATGTATCGCCAAATAGGATTTATTAAGATAATGAGATATGCTGCAAAATTATGTTGCTCATATGCAATTTTAATATGAAACAAGCACACATATTGCAGAGATGTGACCTATACTTCCATCAAAGGGTGTATTGAGCTAATTAACTAATAATATGAAAGTGAATCAAGTAATCTTAAGGAAGACAATATCAAAAGAGTGAATACTGTTGGGAGACATTAGAAATCATTGAACTAGAGAATATTAGAATATATCTTGTACAAATTTTCACTTTCCATTCCTGACTCATTACCCTCCCAACTTCCCACCTCTCAAAAAGAAAAGGAGAGGAAATTTTAGGTACTCTAAATAGGGTCACCATGAATGGGTAACAGCAACCTGTTCTTATCCCAGAGTTATATAACTAGCAGGATTGGAATGACATATAAACTGGACTTTCAATTATATCTTCTAACAAAACAAAATAACTTTTCTTTCATGCAATGATTTGCAGTAAAAATAAAAATAAATAAACAGATAAAAGTATGCACCCACCATACCTAAGTGACCAGGTAGATGCGAGAGGTAAAAGGATGCACCAGCATCGGGGTGAAAACCGATTAGAGTTTCTGGGGTAGCAAAAACCTGCATGTTTTTGAAGAGAAACCACACTGAACATCTCCAAGCATGAAACTAGATATAAACATCGCATTCATCAATACTCGAGGGGAAAATGTAATAGAGATATGCATCCTTGTTACATACAGTTCTACCAGTGGCTATGCGGAATGAACTCGGTATGGAAACTCCTGCCCCACCACCCATAGTAATGCCATTCAAAATGGCTACCTACAAGGAGATTATTGATGCACCAATTCACTAAAACGATTATCAATTATATACATAAATAAGAAAAATTACGCTACTTTTGTTATAATTTCAGCCAAAATTAACGCAGATCAACAAAAACTATTTCCAACCCGTAAATTAATGAAAATCATAGTTCAATGTACCATGGCATTAAACTAGTCATAGATTTAGAAATTTACATGAAGGCAATCATATATCAATAGTTCAGCTATAAAAACATAATGTGTTCAAGTGTAATAAATAAATAAACTCAGACCTCGGTCCTAAGATGAAAAAAAATGCAAGTATTAGAGAGTGGGAGCCAAAGATCAATACACAACACAAGAGAGTCGTTAAATAAAATCATTTTTTTTTCTCCCAAGAAGTGTTCTGTAATACCTTTACATCGTGCTCAATTACAAAACCTGTTGTATAAAAATTGACATAAGAGAGTCATCTACTGTTATGAATGAAGCCTTGCATGCAAACTGGTGTGGACCAGTTTCAGAAAGTGTTCTATAGTACCTTTTGATTGTGTTTATCTACAAAACTTATCTACATATAGATGACATAAGATAGTCATCTACTGCTGAGAAGTCTTACAAGCCAACTGACTTTTATAAATTCAACACCCCAGCATAATAACAGAAATTCCATGGATTTGTGCACCTCAAGGCTCAAGGGCCTAACTATCAACTCTGTACCTTTGTCCAAGATTGGAACTACAAGTGTATAAGGTTAGGCTCTAGCACAATACTACAGAGTTACAACAGAAATGCAACAAAACATCTACATATAAGGATCTTAAGGTGGTTCTGCAGAACAATAATGTCAAAACTATCCTATAGATCATAGATGGTAAAATTGAGTAAACTAACTCGTATCTGGCAACATGTATAACTATTAATGCTTCAAAAGTAAAGAATACTCACATGTGGCTTCAAATATGTACCTAGAAAGTATATGAAACTATAAACTGTCCTAAAAAATTCCTTGCAGCCTTCAAGCATCCCTGCATTGAGTGAACCGAAAGTTGAAAGACTTGACTAGAATTGTGCATAACCCAAACGAATAAGCAAAGACATAATAAGATGAACATATTAATGAGCAAATACAGGCTCTTACCTTGATTCATCATATTATATACTGCAACAATATCTCCACCAGCACAGAACGCCCTACCACTGCCCTTCAACAATTCAAAATGATTTCTAAGTACGAATTTAACCACAGACATCATTAAAACCGAAACAAAAACTTGTAAAAAATAATCCATCCAATAAGTGACAATAGTAACAAAGAATTTACCTTCATAGTCACAAAACCAATATCGGGATTGTCTTCCCAGGATCTATACAACTTATTCAACCTGGCCCCCTGAATACACCAACAAAGACCTCGTCACACTAAAATTCAATATCAGGAACAAAAAAAAACAAAACAAAACAAAAAAAAACAAAAAACAAAAAACAATTACCCAATCTATTGAACCGAGTAAAGATTCCAATTCGCGAAAAAAAGTTGATGCCAAATATTTATAAAAACACCATCACCAAGCAATTCATGTACAAAATCGACGTGAAAACGGAAACGTAAAAAAAAAAAAAAAACGCACCATACTAGTGTTGATAGCATTGAGAGCAGAGGGCCTGTTGAGAATCGCCATTCGAGAACTAGCTTTTCCTTCAACCAATACCTATGATGTGAGCACAATTGAGTTAAAAACAAAACAAATCGAAGAACAAAATAACAATAACAATAATAATAATACAAAGATAAAATTACCTGGTTGTCGAGATAATCGTTGAGGACATTTTGATTTTGCGAAAGAGAAGAAGAGAGTCTCCGGTGGCATAGAGTGAGTGCTTGTAAGTTTTTACGACAACAACGCCTTGTAATCGATGATGCCTTCGAGAAGCTTTGCATTTCTCTGCAATTCTCCTTTTCTCTCTCTCAATTATCGATGGTTTGGTTTCCTAATTCCTAGAATCCCGGTTGGTAGTTTTCAATTTTCAACTTCGAGTCGAGTGTGGTTTATGGCTAAAACTTGGGTGCAGCATGACTCTACCACATCAGCAAAGTTTGCTGCCACATCAGTATCAAGGTGGGAGATGTATGATGCATCGGATGCACCAAGACCCTCTCGTGATTCATTGTATAGGCCTATATGGTAGGCCCCGATAGCGCTTCATTGTTGGGTCAGCGTTATTAGATTTTTATTACAAGATTAATCGTGTACTTTGTTTACATGCTGTGGCAGTTACAGCTGTATGATTGTATCGTCTAATTATAAATAAACTATAAATTATAATTATTTAATGTAAAATCTTTTATTCTTCTAAAAATTTATTTATTACTTGTTTATTAAAATTTAAATCCTTTAAAAAAAATCAAATTTATATCTTTTTTGGCCTAATATATTTCTTATCTCTTACTATTATTAATTCTTAGAATAAAAAAACAAAAAACAAAACGGTTGAAAATATTATTTTAATAACATCCATTGGATTTTCTTTTATCCAATCTAATGGTAATTATTAAATCCAATAACATTATTAGACCAGTAAGATAGTATGACCATACTGTATAATATAATATTGGAGAGAAACTTGAGTACACCAGGTGTACTGCTAAATGGTACACCCGGCCACTCAAAAGTCAAGATAGTACTTGTGGTTGTTATATATACAGATTTTCTATTATCAGTTCGAACTGATAAAAGATATATCAGTTCCTTACATGTGAATCATTGGATTTAAATACTTTGACTTGGTTGCATGCACTTGTCAAAGTATCTTTTAAATCCAATAGCCCACATGCAAGGAACTGATATAAAAAATATCCTTGCTGATTATAGAAAGACTGGTTATATATGCACCACATAATTTCCTTGCCACATGTCTAATATTGAATGGTCGATTGTACCACTCAGCAGTGCATCTAATGCACTTAAGATTTTCACTATAATATTATGAAATGATTGATTTTTTTATTATTTTTTTTAATGATTTTATTATGTTAAACGAGCTATGAAACCTTACGTGAAACTTTTTTTCCCGAATTTGGGATTGTGTAAATTTATATTTTTTTAATCATCTAACTTTATATAATTTGTGCCCTTAAATATACCTTAACAGAAGAACATGGAAAGGAAAAAATACCTTAACAGAATATAAAAAGGACTTTTCAATATATATATATAAAGGAATTATTCTTAGAAAAACGACATTAAAAAATAAATAAATTAAGAATTGAATATAAACGTGCTTACAAATGAACGTATTATTTGACCATACAGTCCTTACAAAAGTGTTCTTTCTTTTAGCTATTACAATTAATTTAAGTTTTGTGAGGATGATACAACTCAGATTCATAATCTTAATGTAGCTATTACAATTTATTCAAGTTTAAAGAAAAGTGACATTATTCGAATACAGAAAAGACACGATTCAAATCCACAATCTCAATGTAACTTTTACAATTTATTCAAGTTTGGAGAAAAGTGATACTATTCAAATCCATAAAAGCAATGATATAGAGATATACCAATAAACCAGAAAAACTACAATGCACCCGGTGCACGGTGCACCTATCACCATTGCTAATTTATATTTATAGTATTTTTATGTTATAAAAATAATAAAAGGAGTTAGTGGAAGGAAAGAGATTTTTTTTAAATAAATAAATAAAACTCGTTTTTGCTCCTCTACAGTTTAAGATTACTTTTTGCTTCTTTTACATAAAAAAAAAATTCAAAATTCCTCGATTTTTTAATCAACCTTTTTTTTTTCTTCGTTTGATATATCAACCACCTTAAATCGGAACATATAAAATCATTGAAGTTTCCGTTAAAAGTACCTTATTAATAAAAATAATAATTTCTTTTTAGATTAAGATCTCACGTGGATCACGTAGTGTGCTGATCCTTTAAAAATCTAGTAACGTAACATATGACAATTACACAAATGAACGGATAAGATTTTAGAATTTCTTTACTTTTCTCTTTTACGTTAAACAATAGCTTTATTTATTTATTTATTTTACGTCAGTCCCTTATTTGTTGAATTTATATCTCATTTGTGCAATTTTTCTTAAGCATCGCCACGGCCACCTCTCCAACAATCTTCAACCAGGCAACATAAATTTCGAAAAACTTGATTCCACCATACCAAGATGCTAATTCTTATCTGGTTACGATATCCATAATTCATTGGTATATATACTTGTATCTTATTATATATATTTTTTAATATCGTAAGAATCATCTAATCTTCTTAAACTTTGTATACGATATCTCTAACAATATGAAAATGTATAAAAATATTTTTAGTTTTAAGATTGTACGTGGTGTACGCTCTAGAAATCATTATAATATTCATTTTCATATACGATTAATAGTTTTATTTATTTATTTAAGTATTACATAAATTCGGAATTTTTTTTTAGAATGATGAGCAGGGGCAAGCCCAGGAAATATTTGATGCAGAGGCTAAAATATATGTATAAATAGTCGGCTCCTTAGCTATCAATAGTTGGATAAATATACTTTTGTTTAGTCAATATATTATAATGTTTAATTAATGGATCACAAACTCTCACGCTAAATTAATTAAATTTGTTGTGTAGTGTGCACTATGGAGGAAACTCTTATGATTTTCCTTCTCAATGCACGTTGATATAAAAAAAATAAGGGCAAACATACGTGTCATTGATTAAAAATAAAAATAAAAAACTTTTTATATGATTCTTGATAAAAGTAGTTTTTTAATAATAAGATAACAATAATTCTATAATGGATTGCTAAAGGATATGAAATATATTGTAAAATTTATACACAAACAATTATCTAAATTTGTAGTTTAAAAAAATTATTTAAACTTACAAATGATTTAATTTCATAATGTTAGAAAGTAAAATATTATCATCGTTTTTATAATTTACTTTTAATAATAAAATATTTATATTTCACTAAATTTAGGTAAAAATATAATATTGTGAAACCTTGGGGTGCAACCGGATGGACTCATTGATCGACACGTGTTATCAATTTAAAGTTAAGGTGACATGTGACACTATTTAAAAATGAGTGTAATTTTGTTCACCCACATTAACTAGAGGTAAGCATTACCTTCCATCTCAGGTGTTGCCATGTGTCCCAAACAGTGAAGGTGACATGTGACACTATTTAAAAATGAGTGTAATTTTGTTCACCCACATTAACTAGAGGTAAGCATTACCTTCCAGCTCAGGTGTTGCCATGTGTCCCAAACAGTGACTGTTTGGGACACATGGCAACACCTGAGCTGGAAGGTAATGCTTACCTCTAGTTAAAGGGCTGAGCAAAGTTGCACTCTTTAAAAATAAATTAAAATTTACACATCTCAATCTGGCTGGAACCGATGGGTTGAAGATGTTTCTCTCTCCATTTCTTTTTCATCATCTCCATTCTCCATGGGTTGTAGACTTGCAGATCTTCCACAGTTCCACTGCAAGGCAAGATCTTCAAATGGATTCTGGATTTGTTTTCCTGTTTTTATTAGTTGTTGGGTTTTGAGTTGATTTAGGTGTGTTAATGGTAGGACTAAGTTGGGAATTTGGTGTTTTGTTCAAAAGCTCTCAACTTTATCGTTTTTGTTGGATCGAAATTTGTTGTTTGGTGTTTTGTGTTCATCTGCTCTGAAAACAAACAAGGAATTAATTGGCGTTTCATGATCTTGTTTGTCCGCGTTTCATGATCTTGTTTGTCTGCATCCATACACATGAAGAGACCTTGTAATAGCTAGCTCAGACTAGCTAGATTTCTTATATGAATTATTATTTCAAGCTATTGAGCTGTTGGGTTTTGAGTTGATTTGGGTGTGTTGATGGTAGGACTCAGTTGGGAATTTGTTGTTTTGTTCAACAGCTCTGAAAACATACAAGGAATGAATTTAGTGTTTCATATGCATCCATTGCTCAGACTTAATAAAATTACACTTAACTTTAGACAGGATAATAGAGGCATTCTGGTGATCATGTGAACCTTTTGTTCCGTTCTGTTTTAGCCATACCAAACGCATAACAGTACAACTAACAGTTCTTTCTCAGATATTCTAAATACAATACGGAACAACTGTCATGTCATGTCCAGTCCTGTCATGTTAATACAAATAATCATCTAAATAAAGTCAAGGAGGAAGAAAATGCTTAATGGATTAGTGACATATGTCGATTAATGAGTGCATCTGATCACGGGCGGAGGTATTTGAAAATCAGCTTGGGCTAGAGCCCCAGGCTGGTTTTTTTGAAAAATGTTGAAAGTTTTACTAAGTACCATGTTTTACATTTATATTTACCAAAATTAGGGTCTATTTGGTATTGCTTTTAAGAATTAAAAATCAGCTTATTTAATATTTTTGGTATAAAATAATGTTTGGTAAAACTTCCAAAATTGATTAATTAATAATCTGGTAAATTTTGACATGATTTTGAGAAGTAGGTGGGGGTTACTTTTTAAAAGTGATTATGAAATAATCTATTTCAGCATTTAATGAATCATTTAAAATATCACTATTATTCTTATGGAATCAAATTAAAATCATTCACATACCTTATTTCATCTAAGAATTAACGATTCTAATTAAATATTGATTTGATTTATAAAATCTCTTTAAAATATTTTTATTGTTCTTATGAAATGTTTTTTCCAATTTAAATATTCTACTTAAATATTGATTTAATATAATATAATTAATGAAATAAATGAAATAAAGTTCTAAAATCATGTCTATTTTAGTCATTGTAACTAATTTCAGCACTTATAAAATAAAATTACCAAACATATGTATACTGCTTTTGAGCTATACAGTAGTTTTAAAAGTTTAATTATCCAAACATCTGCTAATTAACTTCACAGCTGATTATTTCTTCAGCACAGCTGACAGTGATTATTATAAAAGTTACAGCAATACCAAACTTGCTCTTAATCTAATTATAATAAAAAGTTTCAGACACAAAACAAACAAATAAAACACAACTTCCGAACTGTGAATCACCAAGCCACCAACTAAATTTAAACTCTTCATTCTCTCAAAATATGTCTCTCTCATAACATTGATCGTTAACCTAAAAAAATCATAAAAAGTAAATATTTTTTTAAGTAAATAAAATTTATTAACATGCCTAAATAGGTTTTTTTTTTTTTTTTTTTTTTTCATATCTTAACAATCCAATTAATATCATAGGTTGCAATATCAAACAATTATATACAAAAGCCAACAATATGAAATTGGCCTAATGATATATCCCTCACAACTACATTAAGGGGTTGTTGGTTTGAGTCTCTTCTCCTCCCAAAATCCCAAATTATTGTAATATTTAAATATATATATATAGTCTTTCTATTATCAGTTCGAACTGACAATAAATATATCAGGACGAAGAATGTGAACCACAGATTATGGAGAAGTTTTGACAAGTGCATACACTTTGAGTCAAAGTATGTAAATCTAGTGGTTCACATTCTTCCACCTGATATATTTATTGTCAGTTCGAACTGATAATAGAAAATTCGTATATATATATACAAAAGCCAAGAAAAAAATCAATTAATAAAATTTCTTCATATAGTTTAGATTCATTTAAAAAAAAAAAAAAAAAAAAAAAAAAAAAAAAAATTGGTTTAACCCACCCCACTATTACATCTTGGCTTCGCCCATGCATCTGATGCACCATCATTGGATTCTAGTATGATTCACCGGATGTATCCAAGTTTTTCTCTAAAAAAATTTTCCTGGCAACACATTTAATGATCGGAGATAAATTTTTGTACTACTTGCATGCATGCATGCGAAAAAAATAATAAATATTAAACGATAATGTTACACATTCAATCTTTTTGTCTAACCCTTTTGTCCAACCCCTGATGTGTCAGTTGGTGAGTGGATACACATTAATAATGATTTATCCATATATCCACTCACCAACTGACACATCAGGGGTTAGATAAAAAGTTTGACAAAAATGGTTGGATGTCTACCGTTGTTCAATATTAAATGTGTGGACGAAACATCGGGGAAAGTAACCACTCGACGATAGAATCGAGGTTGTATGGTGACGGCGTGATGCACGCATTAAAAATAAAATTAAAAATTAGTCGGACCAGCTCACCAACACCTCATCGCTTGTGATTTGTGATCGTGACGTACGAGTGAATCTTTGGTATAGCATAAGCATGTAGCGTGTGTATCTCGCTACAATTGGATTTGTACACGAGACAAGCCGATGTTTATTTATTGCTCACACCTACACTGTAATTCTATGCATTCGAGTATGTCTATCTATCCAAAAATTCAAAATATTAGAATATTTTAAAAAAGATATTTATAAATAAATAAAATTTAAGAATTTTTCTAACACTATAACTATATATATATATATTTTTTTTTTACTTTTCCTATTTATCTTCCATTTTTTCAATGCCTTTATATTTAACAAAATCGAGATAAATAGTTTTAGTGTTTGAAAAATTCTCAAATTTTATTTATAGGTAGATTTCAGGTAGATTTCAATGAACTTAATGAACTTATCATCCACACAAAAAAATCATATTAAAATTCATACAAATCGATGTGATTTCATCAATGTGTGGACCGAAATTAAAGTAAGGGATCCCTCACTTAAAAGTTACTATATATATATACACACACACACTGAAAACACCACTGTTCAGTGTGTCTGCACTCATTCAGTCTCACAATATCTTAGGTTCGAGTCGTCTTTACCACCACAAGTGATATATCCCGAAAAAAAATTATCTTTCAAACTTTGAATTAATTGTAATTTAACGAGATGATGTTGGTTCGATAGTAAACTCTTCACACTTGCACCACGAGGTTGCGGATTCGAGTCCTCCCCTCTAAAAATAAACCCGAATTTATATAATAGTGTAAGGGTGTGTTTGGTATAGCTTTTAAAGTAGAGCTTATAGAGTATATATTTTACTAATATAGCTTTTATTGAGTAGAGCTTTTAACAAAATGAGCTTTTAGTTGTATAAATTATAAAAAAAAAGTGTTGACAATGTATTATTAGAAATAGTTTTTGGTTGTTTAAATTACAAAAAAAAAAGTGTTGACAATGTATTTATAATAAAAGGGTTGTATGATGGAATATCTAAAATTATAAAAGGTAGTTGAGACAATTTATATGTTTTAAAAAAAACTTTAAAAAAGCCTAAATTTTGGACTTCTTCTAATAGGTATAAAGTAGCTTTTATAAAGGGCATATGAGACGGTTAATATATTAAAAAAGTTGTTTTGAGTTTTTATAAACAACCTAAAAAAACTTCAAAACAACTTCTAGAATTAAAAAAACATTTTTGGCCTTTACAAAAGCTATACCAAACACACGCTAATACTTCAAAATGATATAAAAATGATATCTTATAAGCACACCCCACACCTAGGTTGCACGAACACTCCAAAAAAGACATGGGCCCCGTGTCGGACAAGTATTCATGTCTAACACCGCTAGACACATGTCCGACACTCTAAAACCGTATATGTTGACTTTTTTAAAATTCAACAAAGGGGACACAGCATGGACACGCGAAGGATACGGCATGGATACACTGAGGATACGGCGGGGCAATTTTGCAAAATTTTTAAGGGGGTCAAAATATGAATATAAAAAATTTAGGGATCAAACAAAAATTATTTAAACAATATGGCCAATATGGGTTAGGGTTGCTTGACTTTCTTCATTTCATCATATGATAAATCATTTAAACTCAAATTATTTAAACAATATGATTCCAAAAAAAGTTTATCTTTCAAAAAAAATAAAAAAATGATTCCATGGACATGAAAAATGTCGGGATACTCGAGATTGCAGATATTTCCCTTGATGAAATAGAATTAGAGACCGAATTATTTAGATCTGTTGACAATGTGAATGAAGTTAGTTAATAATATGTTTTATGAGTTTTTTTTCTTAATTATGTTTTATTCGGATTTTGTAATATGATATGACTTGTGTTTATAACTTATGGATTTTATGACTTAAAATTTTAATTATGTATTTGATTAGTTCACAATTTAAAATTTTAATTGGCCCAAATCCATAAATAAACTAGGCTCATTGGAAAGTGGGTCAGATTAGTGTATTGGCCCAGTTGGCCCAAAACATTGTTGAAATTTCGACACGTAAATCCGTCTTGTGCTGACTGAATGCGATGATGCCGGCGAGCGAGAATTATAGCATGGAGAGATCAGATCATATGAATTATGAGAGGAAACCAAACAAATCGAACTCTGTTCTGTTTCCATTTCATGGCTGATACTTCCTTTCAACTGTAAATAAATAAATAAATAAATAAAAAAGGTTGCAGTTGCAGATGCAAATTGAAATCTCATCCTCTCACATCATCATATCATTGCTTGAACTTATCTCTATCCTCGATTTTCTACATTATCAATCCTCTCATCTTATCTCAATCTCTATTTAATAAACAACAAACTTTTTTCTCTTTTTGTCACACCATTTTTTTTTATCCAACAATGGCCAAGAACCCAGTTAGAGTTTTGGTCACTGGTGCTGCTGGTAATCTATCTATATTCTCACTATTCATATTCTATGATTTTATTTTATATTTTGTATTTTGATTGTTACCAACTTTTCTTGGCAAAACTTGTATGGAAAAAAACAAACATGTGCTTTTCTTTGGAGTACAGAGAGATGCTTACATTACACGTTGTAATTTCTTGTGGACTTCATTTTGGTATCTAAATTGTCTTTGTGTGAAAAGGGTGTCTTTATAGATGCTTAGATTTTGTGTCAATGTTGTATCTTTATATATAAATAATTGGAAGACAAGGATATTTGTGTGTTCTTTTTTCCTTGATTTTAACAGCAAGTGTTTGAAATTCTTTCTGTTTCGAGAAAATGGATTACTTCTACATTGTACTCCTTCAAAAAATCTTTGTCGTTTCGTTTTGTTTCATGTTGTCTTGGAAAATCATTAGGCACATGTGGAGTTTCCTTAATGTACCCAAAGATCCCTGTATAGTACTGGTTACTGGCGCTGCAGGCATGCATGCTCTTTTAAATTCCATCTCTGTCTCTACAACATTTGTTATATATATATATATATATATATATATTTTGTTTGTATTCTTGTCTCTTGAATCTTTAAACATTTAGATAAATTTGTGAGCTATTTGTCAAATTTTTTATCCAAAACTAATGCAATATTAATGACATATATTTTTTCATATGTGTATTTTGATGTTTACAGGGCAAATAGGATATGCTCTTGTTCCAATGATTGCTAGGGGGGCAATGCTCGGCCCTGATCAACCTGTGATCCTGCACATGCTCGATATCGAACCTGCAGCTGAGGCTTTGAATGGGGTGAAAATGGAGCTCATAGATGCTGCCTTTCCTCTTCTCAAAGGTTTTTGCTTCTCAAACTGACTACTATATTAAGTTATTTATATAATTGAAAAAAAGTTCTCCTATGGTTACTTAAATTATATAGTGCATGTTGTTGTTCAACAGGTGTTGTTGCTACTACGGATGTCGCTGAAGCTTGTAAGGATGTCAATATCGCTGTCATGGTTGGTGGATTTCCGCGCAAGGAAGGCATGGAGAGGAAGGATGTGATGTCTAAAAATGTATCGATTTACAAGGCTCAAGCTTCAGCCTTGGAGAAGCATGCTGCTCCGGATTGCAAGGTGAAAAAAATGAAACCCTTAAAATTATCTTCTATTCTGCTAGTTAAAATTTTGATTATGATCATGATATTTCTATCATTGAGTTGTTTTTCATTTCTAATATGTTGCATAGGTGTTGGTGGTGGCCAACCCTGCAAACACCAATGCTCTCATTTTGAAGGAATTCGCACCTTCAATCCCGGAAAAAAACATCACATGTCTCACACGACTTGATCATAATAGAGCATTGGGCCAAATCTCTGAAAGGCTAAATGTTCATGTCAGTGATGTGAAAAATGTGATTATATGGGGCAATCACTCTTCCACTCAGTATCCAGATGTCAATCATGCGACTGTCACCACCAGCAGCGGCGAGAAGTCTGTCAGAGAAATCGTCATTGATGATAACTGGTAACTAAATGTGTTCCTAGCTTGTTTAACAGTATTATCAGTCATAAATTGTGGGAATGTTTTCACTTCCTTGTCTTCCAAGTTTCATTAATTTTTTCATATCTTTTACTGTTTTTTCTTAGGCTGAATTCCGAGTTCATCACCACGGTGCAGCAGCGTGGTGCAGCCATTATCAAAGCCAGGAAGCTATCAAGTGCACTGTCTGCTGCAAGTTCTGCTTGTGATCATATCCGCAATTGGGTTCTTGGAACTCCCAAGGTTGAGAACTGTCTCATAATTGATTTCTTGCTTTGTCTATCTATGTATACAACAACTGTTTGTGTTTATTTATTTGTGTTCCCTTTGCATCTTTCATTTAGGGGACATGGGTTTCGATGGGAGTGTATTCTGATGGCTCATATGGAATCCAAGAAGGCCTTATCTACTCTTTTCCAGTTACTTGTGAGAAAGGAGAATGGTCAATCGTTCAAGGTCAGTTTCGATGTTTCATGTCCGTAACACTGTAAATTTACAATCAGAAATAATGATATGTATGTTTAATGTTTGTCAAGATAAAATTCACTCATTCTTTGTTTTCTTTGCAAGCCATTTTTTTTCTCTCTGGTCTGGTGTCAATATTTGAACTTTTAAATTACAATGGCAGGTCTGAAGATCGACGAGTTCTCGCGTGCAAAGATGGATGCAACAGCCAAAGAGCTCGCTGAGGAGAAATCATTGGCCTATTCATGCCTCAATTGACACTTGAAAGAAACTCTGTTTTTAAAGAGTGTCAATTCAATTATTGAAAAAAGAAAAAGAAAAAAAGAGTTAATGTGTTAATAAGCATCCTTCCTTGATCGTAAAGGTAAATGGATGGTCATGATCATTGTTGAAGCTGGAGCTTCTCTAGTGCCCTTAGCAATTGGTATATAGTCTATTGAAATTTATGTTGGCCCAAATTTGTATTATTTTTCTTATAAAATATTTACATAAATTGATGTGATGTTAATATGTATCTATCATGTGAATAAAATTTAATTTGGTCAATTTAAAAAACATTATTACAAGTTTGAGTCAAAAAAGGAAAACCGGACTCAAATTCACAATCTCATTTTTTTTTACAAGGGTATGGACTATGGAGCTTATAATCAGGCTTTTTTCAACTTCCATATTATCTTCAAAAATTGTATTGGCTATATTTTAAAAACAAAATGGGGAAAAAAAAAATTGCTCGGTGTATTTCCTTCACGCTTACATGAGTTACATCATGTGGTTGTGGTTTGAGTATCCGAACCCCAAACTTCTAATTATTTGTAATTGTTAAAAAAAATTATAAAATAAAATAAATGTGAAGATAACATTGGTGGGGTGCTGACAAAATGAGGTTGGTCCGGTGATAAACCACTCACATCTTCACCACGAGATTACGGGTTTGAGTCTTTCCTTTCGTTAAAAAAAAAAATTCATTGGTGGGGTGTAGATAACAAGGTCCGCAAAATTCCAAAAAACTGGTTCTGGCAGTTTCAGCTTTAAGGCCCAACGTATCCAAATATTGGGTTTAAAAATCGACCAAGCCCAAATCTGTATCCATATAATCAACCCAATTCAAAATAAAGCGAGCACGTACACGTCCCACCACTGCTGCAATTTAACGCGGCCGACATCGGCGGAGACTCTGCGACATTGAACGGCGCTGCAATTCTGTCACTTCTTTGTCTTTGTCTCTCTCAATTCTCAAACAGTAAGCAGGCACTTTACTTACCTTTTCTCTTGAATGCGAATTTTCAACAATTTTACACTATTTATTGTTCTTAAGAAGACCAGTTTTATTTTTCTGGTGCTCACAGAATACTCGGTCAGGGTTTTTCAACCGATTCATAACTCAATTCGGCATTTAGATAGCCCTAAAACGATTAGGTTTTCTGCTATAATACATTTACAGTTTGCTTACTCAGTTTATTGTTTGCATTAATGGCTCTCGTGTTGTTCTTCGGTGTTTGATGGAGTTAATTTAAATGAATTTTTGATTGTTAGATTTTGTTTAGATAAAATTTAGCTATCTACTGTAATGCACTATTTGTGCTTGAGAAAACAAATTAATCCTTTTTTTTTTTTAGGTTTTTATAAGGTTATGAAAATATTTTCAAAACCTAATTTGTTTGGAAGTACAGTTTCTATTATAGCTTTCATGACCTTGAAGGTGTTTGAATGATACATTCAGGTGGGAGATTGTATCTAGAATTGAAAAATGGATGAGACGATGAGGCAATTCCAGCAAGGATTGGTCGAGGTTGAAACTGAAGCTGAGCATCTTCTTCTAGCCCGACATCAGGTAATTCAATAAAAAAACTTTCTAGTTTTATAACATTACTAACACATGCATGTTTGAATTTCAATGCTCTATTTGGATACCGGAGATATACGAAAGTCAAATAAAAATTAAGTGTCATACAAGTGGTTTATCTTTTAATGTAGCTATTACAAATTCATTTTTTGCTCTGAAGTTAAAAATTTCAGAGCAAAAAATTTGCCCTTTCGAAAAGCAATGAAAATCGGTTTTATATATGTAGGTCGAAATCAATTTGATTGTGATACAAGTTTTTGGTACTTTGGTAGGACCAAGTTTCTGATTAAATTGAAAATCATAGCAGTATTTATCTTAAGATAAGAGTATATGTTTTCTTTTCTTTTCTTTTTGTTTCGTTTTACTAAGTGACCGATTGAATGTTACTGATTTTTGGTGATGGGATTATAGATAGTGGAAAACGATAAACTGAGGAATGGGAACAGGGAAGCACTTACTGCTCTGAGGAAGAGAGCTCGGACAACAAAAACTAGTGTCTCGACTCCTTTTGAGTCAATAATGAAGGATATGGGGGGGCCTGGATCAATTCCTTTGGTAAAGGAAGTGTGTGCCACTTGTGGCAATCATGACTCAAATGAGCAAACGTGGATGATGTTCCCAGGAACTGATGTCTTTGCTAGAATTCCATTTCATGCTGCTCATACCGTTTTGGAGACAGGTCTTTCTAAAACCTTTTCCTTTAGAACTATGCATTCATAATGATATGATGTCATGTGATGATCTACTAATAGATGCTGAATGCAAGATTTTTTAGTTGTTTGATATGTACTGGAGAGTTTATATGTCAGTGAGGGATTATCTTTCTTCCTGCTTTTGGTGCTTCGTAATTAATGCTAAGCGAATGCTGGGTCATACATGTGTACACAAACACCAAACACATTAATGGATACACACTCACACATGTCTATGCACAAACAAAATAAGAATTATTGTGGGAGTTTTTTTATGTGTGCTCATTTGTGTTTTTCAGTTTGCTAGTTCAAGAAAATGGTCTGCTGTGATAATTTTGAAAATATAATAGCCAAGGCATATAGTTCTAAATGCTTGGAATTTTACTATATAAAAGAGAATCTATCTAGTTGCGAGGATATGCTTGACTGATGATTTTGTAGGGCATGCATAGCTGTAATGACAAGAGTGTGGGCCTGATCTTTACCTATTCTAATAATTACTAAAAACTTATTTGCTAGCAAATTATTGTGAAGACAAATAGTCTTACTTTCCAAGTATGAAAGGTTGCCAGCCATTGCGAGCTGTATGAAATCATGATTTCCTTCTTAGTTTGAATTCTGTGATGGGCTTCCATCAATGCCCACTGCAATTATGTGTTCTAGATATTGGAGAAGGTTTTTGGATTAAACTTTACAGCCGACTGTCCAAACGCCCTAGAAGAAGGAGCATTTTGCAATGAAATTGAATTACCACCCTAGTCCCAAGTATGAGCACCTAATCCCTAACTTCTCCTCAGTGAACTTTAAAGACTTTTTCTCACTGAAATGCTTGCTATGCTGGTGTATAATGTTGGGATATAGGTTATGGAAGGTGGAACCTCGTGTAGAGTCTTTATTGTTCATTATATTATTATTACATCAACCAAGTTAATAACAAATTATTTGATCTCACTGTTGTATCGTTCTTCTATCTTTCTTTTATGGCAGATCAAACTCGACTTGACTATGAATCCAAAACATTACAAAGCTTTGTGAAAGAGAAGTCCTTAATTATATCAGAAAAAGGTGCCCTGGCAGACAAGATAAGTCCGGGTGTGCTCAAATCTCTAGTAACCTTAACTGACAAACCAAAGTAAGTCATGCATGTGGATGTAATAGCCATTTCTCTACATCTTTGTTTGTACCCTGGTCTTATTGTGGATTTACCTTTATTCTCTACCAGGCAGAAAGGACTGAATTAGTCCCCTCATTTTGGGTGACATTCAACATCTGTGTTTACCAACTAGGTATTCAAAACTTTCTGAAACTTCTTCCTCGGTAGATTCAGTCCATTGGCTGTTAATTGCAGCATTTATCATCATATAGTGATTAATGACAGTCCAAGATCTATAAATTGTTGGGTGCATATTTCTACTCGTTACTCATTTTTTATACTTGATAAAATGCTCAACTATACATTTTATGTCTGCTTGTGAAGTTGTGTAGTAGAAATTTGAGCTTGCAGTGTTTTTCGACTCTGGATACATTAAAAAAGATGGTATTCTTAAATTTTCATTAATTACTGTAAAGATATGCATGCTATATGTAGTTGATATTAGGAGTTAGGACACTATTTCCAATACATGGAAGACAACAGTGTTGTCCCTCTGCACATGCGTGCATCCGAAGTACTTCTGAATTGATAGTATGTATTTCATGGGATTCATGTATAGAGCTGTGTTTGTGTATTGAGATATTATGGATAAGTATTCCTACACTGAATATCAGCTTGGTCTTTTTTTTAGAAGAATTTGTTGGTCTTTGATCACAAATAATAGCTTTTGGCTAGTCTGTTTTCATTTTTCCAACATTTTCTTCCTCTTTTACTTCAATGAAGCAACAGACAAGCTTTGTATCCGATTTAGGGACCATTTAATTTTTATATCTTAACTAAAAGTGTGGAAGTTTCTCGGGGACTACTCAAGCTGTGGAAGATACCATGTAACATCATTACCGTTTTGTTTTCATGTGGTCTTCTTTGCTGAATTTCTCCCCATGGTCTAGAGAGCCTTTCTTATTTGTTTCACATGACTCCCCACTCTTTTTATTTCTTTGTTTTCCCCAAAATTTAAAACATTGATAAGGCTTTGAGTTAGCAAGAATAATACATGAACAAGAGTAAGTACCACATCAGGAAAAGAAATAAAAATAAAGGCATTTGGCTCACATCTCTATGTTGCATGCGGAGCTCTTAACGATACCATAGCAAGCTTATACATACCCGGGCCAGTTAGATTTTACATAAATTTGTTAATTTATCATTGGATGATTATTTGAATTGAGGATTTTATTATTCTTTTTGATTGGGGAATTTGATGTCATTTTATCTTTTATCTTTGTATCTTAGTGAGCCAACTTATGCAGACCACATATTGAAGATAGTTTTCGTGCCCAAGTGTTGTAGCCTGTAGGTGATGAAAAGATTTATTTATCATTCATCTTTCATGCTCTGACTGTGTATATTGCTTCTCTTAATTCAGATAACTGGAACTTTCTTGCCATTAAAACTCTGGCCAAAGCAGAGGAGATTTTAATAAGACAAGAGATTCACTTCTTCAGTTGATTTGTTAATCAAATGAAGTTCTTTTTTTACAGCAAATGGGTGAAGTGAAGGTACATGGATAAATAATTAAATATTGCCAAACAGCAACTACCGGAAATTGCTTTAAGAAGTTGGGGATGATCCAACCTAGAATGCAATCTTTTTAAAGAGGATTCAAGTACTTGTTTGTCATTCATTTGAGTTAATTCCGGGTAGTTATTGCTATTTAGACCGAAGAAAGAGTGCCCAAATTTACAATTCACCGTCTTTCGTTAACAATTATGAACTGAAATTTCGATGTATTCGCACAAGTAAAGATCATTTGGCTCACAACATTGTCTGTACGCTCAGCTTCAATTTTTCTCCCTGTATAAGGTTATGAGATATCGATGTTGGGTTGAATCCAAAATGATGCTGATTACAATGTATGTGCATTGATAGATCTAACTCATCAGGACACTTCATTGCACTTTTATCTTTAAATTGCCAAGTTTTGCGATGTTGACAAAACAACCGATTTATGTTTTGGCTCACATCTCTATACCTAAAATAAGTTGGTCCAAAACATTGTAGAAATTTCGTCACGTGATTGACGTAAATCCATCTTGTGCTGACTGATGATGGAGAGATCTGTGTCAAGAGAAAAACGTGTAATTAGATTGTCTTATTCTTACGTGGTGAGACCATCTAATGAAAGGGCACGGATATTGACACCCATAAATATGATAAGCGCACCCATACTTATAAGTACACCTATGTCTAAAATTAAAAATTAAAACATTACTATAAACATCCATCTTAATGTCAATAGTACCCTTATTTAAATGAATGTTTTTATTTCAATACAATTGATTTATAAACCATCATAAGTTATTAACACACCCAATAAGTTATTTGGTTCGTGTGTTTTCTTGCTTTGGCAAGCTCCGTTGGGCTTCTGTTCTTCTCGTTCTTAAAAAAAAAAAATACAATTAACGTTTAATTAGGGTTTAGTTTTTTTTTTTTTTTAATAAAGTGATATAGTTGAAGATATGGGTGTAATTGATTTTAGGGTAATTAGCACAAATACCCCATGAACTCTATGTTCGTTGCTAATTTACCCCTTATACTTTTTTTTTAGGCAGTAAACCCCCGGAACTCACATAAATTGGCAATCATCGACGGAATGGGGACGGAACCCTTATTCCGTCTTCGGACCTAAACACGTGCACCTCACGTGTCAAATGGCTAAGGGCAATTTAGTTATTTAAAGCTAAAAATCTATTTATAAATAAGAACAAAATTCCAAAGAAAAAAAATTAAAAAATTTAAGTTTTGTAATAAATAGAAAAAAAAATTAAAAAGTTTCGGTGGATCTGCATTCTACACCATCCATCATGGTTGAAAATATAATGATTAAAAAAACAAAAACCTTGACAAACAAATAATTAACTTTAAAAGAAGTCCAATTGCTTTTTTCAAGGAAAAAAAAATAATGTTACCAGATAGAGATCTGGTACATCAGAGCTCTCATAGTTCTCCCATGGAGATTTCAACCTAACACCAAAAAAATTCCAATGCCCAACAAAGAAAAAATTAAACAAAAAATCTCCAACCAACCCAAAAAATCGACATCAACCCTCACCACCACCGCTCATCCATCTCCGATCTTCTCCTTCCACACGCCTCCACCAACGAAGACGTCGTCCTCTCCACTCTCTTCGTGAACCCCTCCGTCGATCCCCTCCATCGCCGATCTCCGATCCATATTCTCTCTTCCTTCTTTCTCTTCTATTTCGTCGATTTCGTGTTTGGGTTTTGGTTGTGGTTGATTGGTGTGATTTCTGGGTTATGGTGTTGTGTTCTTGGTGGGTGTTCTTGGCGTTATGGGTGGTGGTTTGAAGACATAAAGACAGGCAGCATATGATTGGTATGCTTGGTGTGTTTGGGCATGGTGGTTTGTTGTGTTCTTGATGGGTGTGGAAAAAAAAAATTCAAAACAGATTTTGAAGGGAATTTTTTTTTTTAGAAACTATGTTTTGATTGTCATGAATATAAAAGAAAATCAAATATGCTTGGTGTGTTTGGGTATGGTGGTTTGTTGTGTTCTTGATGGGTATGGAAAAAAAAAAGAATTGAAACTGATTTTGAAGGAATTTTTTTTTTTTTCAGAAACTGGGTTTGTTGTGTTCTTGATGGGTATGGAAAAAAAATTCGAAACAGATTTTGAAGGGAATTTTTTTTTTTTCAGAAACTGGGTTTTGATTGTAATGAGTAAAAGAAAATCAAAACTGATTTTGATTTATATTTCTTTTTAATTCTGGAAAGTTTTGATTTTGATTTTGATTTCTTTTTAATTATGGAAAGTTTTGATTTTGGTTGGTTTTTGATTTGAATTTTTTTTTTTCATCTGCAACATACCCCCGAAAGATAACCTTTAAATGACTAAACTACCCTTAGTTGTTTGACACGTGAGGCGCACGTTTTTAGGTCAAATGACAGAAGGGTTTCGTCCCTATTCTGTCGATGATTGCCAATTTATGTAAGTTCAGGGGGTTTACTGCCTAAAAAAAAAGTATAGAGGGTAAATTAGCAACGAACATAGAGTTCAGGGGATATTTGTGCTAATTACCCTTGTTTTTAAAAAACCAATCAAGTTGCAAATTTATTTCATCAATTCATGTATCATAATAATACACAATTTCTGTGTATTATCAGCTATATTACAAGGAACCAACCTTCAAAATTGTTGAAAATCTACTGTACAAATGGAAAAAGTTCTCTTGCATTCTCTCATATTGGTTACAATTCTTTCAAAATGCAAAGGAAGCATTGACAAATACTCCATTGGTTGCTATGTGACTGTCCGTGTCATTTACAGTCAGAATATTTTATATCAACTCAATAGGTTAGCACTGATTCCCTAAGCAACAAAATTTAGGGAATTGGAAGCAGTAGCATCAGCATAGAAAATTTATATGGTGTCAGCACAGAATTTGCCAAGGCATGAAATCGCTCTTCTGCTAAGATCCTGTCTATTTAGCAGCATACCAGTTTTGAGCACACTTAGCATCAACGTTTAGATCAACGCTAAGAATATTCTTGCCATTGAAGGGTTTGGACATGCACTCCACAACCATGGCCTTAGGCTTCAGCTGATTCACTTGGACCTTCTAAGATCACTTCATCATGAACCTGTATGGGTGTAATTAATGGGTGTAAATAGTATTTTGTTTATTTTTAATTAAACTAATTTGTCCTTATTGGTAAATTCCTATTGGGATATTTTTGTAATTAATTTTTTTATTAAAATATGGGTGTGCTTATCATATTTATGGGTGTCAATATCGACTCCCCTAATGAAAATGTATCATTTACATTGAAAACATGAAAATATGTTTTCAAAGTTCCATACGGTGCAGTGGCACACTTTCATGGGACCTGTAAGTTTTTCTCCGGTTTCAGAATTCAGATGATATGAAACCAAACGAATTGAACTCGGTTTCCGTATCATGGCTGACACTTCCTTTCAACTGCAGTTGCAGTCTCATCCTCATATCATCATTTCTTGAACTTATCTCTATTCTTGTAAAAAATTATAAGAGTGAAGAATAATTTTATTATTTACAATAGGCATAAGATATTACATTAAATACAAATATAATATAATATGGAAACGATTCAAATTTAATTACCAAAGCTAACCAAATAAAATATTTTATATACGGTAGATAATAATGGGGAGTATCAAATATTCATCAATCCTCATATTATCTGCGTTTTCAATCCTCTCATCTTATCTCAGTCTCTATTTAATAAAAGATCAAACTTTTTTTTGTTTTTTCTCCCTGATACTACTTTTTATCCGACAATGGCCAAGAACCCAGTTAGAGTTTTAGTCACTGGTGCTGCTGGTAATCTATCTATCTCACTATTCAAAATTCTAACATTTTATTTTACATTTTGTATTTTGAATGGAAAAAAAAAAAGTGTTTCTCTGGAGTACAGAGAGATGTTTACACGTTTTGATTTCTTGTGGACTTCATTTTGGTATCTAATTTGCCTTTGTGTGAAAAGGGTGTGTTTATAGTTGCTTAGATTTTGTTAGCTAAATGTTGTATCTTTATATACATAATTGGAAGACAAGGGTACTTGTGTTTTTTCTTGATTTTAACAGCAAGTGTTTGGGATTCGAGAAATGGGTTACTTCTACATTGTACTGCTTCAAAAAATCTTTGTTCTTTTGTTTAGTTTTCGTATTGTCTTGGAAAATCATTAGGCACATGTGGGAGTTTTCTTAATGTACCAAAGGAGCCCTGTATAGTGTTCTGGTTACTGGCGCTGCAGGCATGCTCTTTAAAATTCCATCTCTGTCTCTACAACATTTCCATTTTTATATTCTTGCCTCTTGAATCTTCAACCATTTAGATAAATTTGTGTGCTATTTGTCAAATTTTTTTATCCAAAATTAATGCAATATTGATAATTCAAATGTTAAGAAGTCATGTCTCTCCAAAATTGTGAAATTTTGCTGAACTACAGCTGCAAATTGTGATGTTAATTGGCTGGCAAGGCCAAATATGCCTAATTAGTTTTCGATTTCTCTAGCAAGAATGTTCAGTTGAATTTGTAGAATTTTTCAGTGCTTATCTTAGTATTAATTGTGTGTATATATATATTGATGTTTACAGGGCAAATAGGATATGCTCTTGTTCCAATGATCGCTAGGGGGGCAATGCTTGGCCTGGATCAACCAGTGATTCTGCACATGCTCAATATCGAACTTGCAGCTGAGGCCTTGAATGGGGTGAAAATGGAGCTGATAGATGCTGCCTTTCCTCTTCTCAAAGGTTTTTGCCTCTCAAATTGACTACTAGCTAACTTATATGTATATATATGTACTTTTAAAAAAAAAAATCTCCAATGGTTTCTTAAATTATATGGTGCATGTTGTTGTTCAATAGGTGTAGTTGCTACTACGGATGTCGCTGAAGCTTGTAAGGATGTCAATGTTGCTGTCATGGTTGGTGGATTCCCGTGCAAGGAAGGCATGGAGAGGAAAGATGTGATGCCTAAAAATGTATTGATTTACAAGGCTCAAGCTTCAGCCTTGGAGAAGCATGCTGCTCCGGATTGCAAGGTGAAAAAAATGAAACCCTTCAAATTATAATCTAATCAATTCTTCAGGGCTTATCTTTACGAGTTTAAGAAGACTATTTAGAATATTAGCACTAAAACTACAAATTTACTTGAAATTCTTAATATGATAAGAGAAAAAATCATTGGAAAGTGATTGGCCACAAGTGATTTGTTAAGGCAGTTTGCAAATTAGCAAGTGGATGCAAGGATTTGCTATCGATCCCTAATCTTGTAGTTCGCATCTTTACGAGTGTAGTTGTGCGTATTCTAGTAGTTAAAATTTTGACTATCATATTTCTACCATTAATGAGTTGTTTTTCATGTCTTATATGTTGCATAGGTGTTGGTGGTGGCCAACCCAGCAAACACCAATGCTCTCATTTTGAAGGAATTCGCACCTTCAATCCCGGGGAAAAACATCACATGTCTCACACGACTTGATCATAATAGAGCATTGAACCAAATCTCTGAAAGGCTCGATGTTCATGTCAGCGATGTGAAAAATGTGATTATATGGGGTAATCACTCTTCCACTCAGTATCCAGATGTCAATTGCGCTACTGTCACAACCAGCAGCGGCAAGAAGTTTGTCAGAGAAATTGTCGCTGATGATAAATGGTAACTAAATGTGTTCTTGGCTAGTTTAATAGCCTTATCAGTCATAAATTGTGGGAATGTTGTCACTTCCTTGTATTCCAAGCTTCACTCTTTTTCTTTTTTTTTTCTTTTCTATCTTTTACTGTTTTTCTTAGGCTGAATTCTGAGTTCATCACCACGGTGCAGCAGCGTGGTGATGCCATTATCAAAGCCAGGAAGCTATCAAGTGCACTGTCTGCTGCAAGTTCTGCTTGTGATCATATCCGCGATTGGGTTCTTGGAACTCCCAAGGTTGAGAACTGTCTTGTAATTGATTTCTTTCTTTCTCTATCTATGTATACAACAACTGTTTGTGTTTATTTATTTGTGTTCCCTTTGCATCTTACAATTAGGGGACATGGGTTTCGATGGGAGTGTATTCTGATGGCTCCTATGGAATCCAAGAAGGCCTTATCTACTCTTTTCCGGTTACTTGCGAGAAAGGAGAATGGTCAATCGTTCAAGGTAAGTTTCATCTTCATTCAGACCAATTGTCGTCTTTGTGGTTGAAGTGATCACCAATTGATGTTTCAAATGCTAAAATCACTGTAAATTTAGAATCACAAACAATGATATATGTTTGTCAAGATAAAATTCCTAGCTACAGATGATATAATTATGAAAACCACCTTGAGTTCAAGTTCAAATACAACAACAATTCACCCATTCTTTATCTTCTTTGATGCCATTATATCTCTGCTCTGGTGTCAATATTTGAACTTTTAAATTGCAATGGCAGGGCTGAAGATCGACGAGTTCTCGCGTGCAAAGATGGATGCGACAGCCAAAGAGCTCGCTGAGGAGAAATCGTTGGCCTATTCATGCCTCAATTAACCCTTGAAAGAAATTCTGATTTCAATTATTGAAAATATAAACAGAGTTTTAATCTTTTATTGTAATTAAATGAAGTTAATGAATGTGATAATAATCATCCCCCGTTGGATTCAGATCCTCTCCTTACCTCAAATATCCTCACATTGTCATCACCTTTCTATAATATACTGTCACACGTGCCTTTCAACTTTCAAGGATATCAATAGTTTAGATTTATAGTATGACTTTTATCACTTTCTATACACCGTTGTTTTAATATCAAATCAGATCCTTTCCTCACCTCAAATGTACTCGCATTGTCCTCATCTTTCCATAATCTAGATTTATACTACAACTTTTATTTTCTTCAGACTTACTATGCACTGTCGTTTTGATATTATCAAATTACTCCCAAATTTTATTAACCCCAATTTCAATCCCTTGCAGTCCATCTCCTTTCAATCGGTCTCTAGATAGATTGATTTACATATTATATGAATCTCTTTTTCTTTTTTCTTTTTAATCATAATTTCTGGTGGGCAAAGAAGTGATTCTTGGTGCATTGTTACATGAAGAGGTGAACTGTTTTTTGTTGTTTTCTCAAGGACATCTTCACTTTTGTAATGTATCAGTCGAATGATAAAATATATATATATTTTTTTTTTTCTGAAACATAAAATCGATTTCTTTATGTAATTTCAGAAAAAAAAAAAAAAAAAAAAAAAGAAAGAAAGAAAGAAAGTGATTTTATTTATCACAATCTCATTCTCATTATAATTTATAGATTATAAAAAGAAAAACTCATCAAGAATTCCGGTATTGATTTTATTTAGTAGGGTGCCGATAACATGGGCCGATAAATTCCAAAAGAATGGTTTGGGTACTTTCAGCTTCAAGGCCCAACGTATTCAAATATTGGGCTTAAAGAATGGTTCGTGTGATCTTGGGATTTAAAGCTTATCAACTTACCCAGAATGCAACTCATCTTACATTGTCAAGGCTTGTGATTCTGCATCTACTGATTCTTCTGGGTACCCTCTCTCTTTCTCTCTAGTTTCTGCTTAATGTTTCATGTTTGAATCACTCCTAAGAATAGTGACTTTTTTTGAGGTCAGATTGCTGAATTAGTTGTCAAATATAGTGAATGTGCACTTTTTATTATTTGAGGTTTTTATATATGTTTCTAGATTGCTTGTAATGTAATTGAGTACTGTCAAATTCATGGGCTTTTTTCAATTGTATATACACAAATGCAAGAACATGAACTTGGTTGGAAGAGACTCTGAAATGCTCGAACTGTCTCCTAAAGGTTTCTTTATTTGTCAATGTGATATCATATTAGTGATTTTTTTGGAACTGTAGACCCAATTGCAGATTAAAAATAACTTATCACAGCAGTATGAGAATACTTGATTAGGGTTTTTCAACCGATTCTTGACTTAATTTAGTATTTGGATAAACCCTAAAACAATTAGGTTTATCACTATATTACATTTACGTTTTGCTTCCTCAGTTTATTGTCTGCATTAATGGCTCTCGTGTTGTTCTTTGGTGTTTGATGGAGTTAATTTAAATGCTAGATTTTGTTTAGATAAATTTTAGCTAGCCACTGTAATGCACTATTTCTTCTTGAGAAAACAAATTAATCTTTTATTTTGTTTTTAGGTTCTTAAAAGGTTATGAAAATACTTTCAAAAGCTAATTTGTTTGGCAGTTCAGTTTCTATTGTAGGTTTCATGACTGTGAAGGTGTTTGAATGATACATTCATGTGGGAGATTGTATTGAGAATTGAAAAATGGATGAGACGATGAAGCAATTCCAGCAAGGATTGGTCGAGATTGAAACTGAAGCTGAGCATCTTCTTCTAGCACGACATCAAGTAATTCAATTGAAAAAACTCTCAAGTTTTATAACATTACTAGCACATGTATGTTTGAATTGTAATGCTTTATTTGGATGCCGAAGATATACGAAAGTGAAATGAAAATTGAGTGTGTCATACACTCATACAGGTCGTTATCTTTTACTGTAGCTATTACAAATTCATTTTTTGTCTCTGAAGTTAAAAATTTCCCCTTTTTGAAAAACAATGAAAATCGGTTTTTTATACATGTAGGTCGAAATCAATTTGATTCGTGATACAAATATTTGGTATGACCAAGTTTCTGATTATATTGAAAATCATAGCAGTATTTATCTTTAGATAAGAGTATATGCTTTCTTTTCTTTTCTTTTTGTTTCGTTTTACTAAGCGACCAATTGAATGTCACTGATTTTTTGGTGATGGAATTATAGATAGTGGAAAATGATAAACTAAGGAATGGGAACAGGGAAGCACTTACTGCATTGAGGAAGAGAGCTCAGACAACAAAAACTAGTGTCTCGACTCCTTTTGAATCAATAATGAAGGATATAGTGGGGCCTGGATCAAGTCCTTTGGTAAAGGAAGTGTGTGCAACTTGTGGCAATCATGACTCAAATGAGCAAACGTGGATGATTTTCCCAGGAACTGATGTCTTTGCTAGAATTCCATTTCATGCTGCTCATACCGTTTTGGAGACAGGTCTTTCTGAAACCTTTTTCCCTTAGAACTATGCATTCATAGTGATATGATGTCATGCTATTATCTACTAATAGATGCTGAATGCAAGATTTTTTTAGTTGTCTGATATTACTGGAGAGTTGAGGGATTTTCTGTCTTCCTGGTTTTGGCACTTTGTAATTAATGCTAAGTGAGTGCTCGGTCATGCAAGCATGCTTACATGTGTACACAAACACATTAATGGATACACACACATGTTTGATCTTGATGCACAAACAAAGTAGAAATTATTGTGGGAATCTTTCTTTTTTCTTTTTGAAAAAATTGTGGGAATCTTTTTATGTGTGCTCATTTGTGTTTTTCATTTTGCTAGTTCAAGAAAATGGTTGGCGAATAATTTTGAAAATATAACAGCAAAGGCATAAAGTTCTAAATGCGTGGAAGTGCTTATTTATATAAAAGAGGATCTAACTAGTTGCGAGGATATGTTTGACTAATGATTTTCTATGGCTTGCATAGCTGTAATGACATGAATTTGTTGGAATTTAAGAAAAGTTATTGGCCTGTCTTTCACTGTTCTAATAATGACTAAAAACTTATTTGCTAGCAAATGATTGTGAAGGCAAGTAGACTTAATTTCCAAGTATGAAAGGTTGCCAGCCATATCTGAAGATTATTAGCGAGCAGTGTGAAATCATAATTCACTTGTAAGTTTGAATTCTGTGATGGGCTTCCATCAAGGTCCACTGCAGTATGTGTTCTGGATAATGGAGAAGGTTTTTGGATGAAACTTTACTTCCGACTGTCCAAACTAGATAGGATTCCATTCAGTTTGCAGTTTATTGGTCATCCTAGAGTTCGGCCCTAGAAGAGGGAGCATTTTGCAATGAAATTGGATTACAACCCTAATCCCAAGTACAAGCATCCAATACCTAATTTCTCCTCAACGAACTTTAAAAACATTTTCTCACTGAAACTCTTGCTAGCTGGTGTATAATGTTGGGATTTAGGTTGAACCTCATGTAGAGTCTATATTGTTTATTATATTATTATTACATAAAATAAGTTAATAACAAATTATTTAATCTCACTGTTATATTGTTAATACTTTGATGGTTGTTACTTGACTCCTTTCTTTCTTTTATGGTAGATCAAACTCGACTTGACTATGAATCCAAAACATTGCAAAGCCTTGTGAAAGAGAAGTCCTTCATTATATCAGAAAAAGGTGCCCTGGCAGACAAGATAAGTCCGGGTGTGCTCAGATCTCTTGTAACCCTAACTGACAAAGCAAAGTAAGTCATGCCTGTGGAAGTAATAGTCATTTCTCTACATTTTTGTTTGTTCCCTGATCTTCTTGTGCATTTACCTTTATTCTCTACCAGGCAAAAAGGACTGAATTAATCTCCTGTTCTTGGGTGACTGTGTTTACCAACTAGGTATTCATCTTCATATAGTGATTAATGATGGTCCAAGATCTATAGATTGTTGGGTGTATATTTCTACTTGGTTACTCATTTTTTATACTTGATAAAATTCTCAAATATACATTTTACGTAGAAATGTGAGCTTGCAGTGTGTTTTTTTTTACTCTGGATACATTAAAAAAGTTATTACACTTCAAGTTTTCATTAATTACCGTACGAATTTGCATGCTATAGGTAGTTGATATTACGAGCTAGGACTCCAGTTCCAATACGTGGAAGACAACACTGTTGTTCCTCTGCACGGGTGTGCATCCGAAGTACTTTTGAATTGATAATATGTGTTTCATGGGATACATGTATAGTACTGTGTTTGTGTATTGCTACACCCTGAATATCAGCTCAAATTTGGTTGTCATTGATAACAAATAATAGTTTTTTGCTTGTCTGTTTTCATTTTTCCAACATTTTCTTCCTCTTTTACTTAAATGAAGTGTCAGACAAGCTTGGTGTCAGATTTAGGGACCATTTAATTTTTATATCTTAACTACAAATGTGGAAGTTTCGTGGGGACTGCTCAAAGCTGTGGAAGATAACATGTAACATCATTATCGCTTTGTTTTCATGTGGTCCTCTTTGGCTCTTTGCTGTATTTCTCCATAGGGAGCCTTTCTTATTTATTTCACATGACTCCCCACTCTTTTTCTTTCTTTGTTTCCCCCAAAGTTAAAAACATTGATGAGGCTTTGAGTTAGCAAGAATAATACATGAACAAGAGTAAGTCCATAGAAAAAAAAAAAAAAGTAAAGACATTTGGCTCATGACTCTATTTTTCATGCAGAGCTCTTAACAATACCACAGCATGTTTATACATACACAGGCCAGTTAGATGTTACATAAATTTGTTATTTTATCATCAGATGATTATTTGAAATGGGTATTATTTTTTTTGTTTACACCCTCCGGTTTCCGGGTGGGGCGGATCCACCATACGGTGCAATCAGCCCAGACCACACCCCGACTAATCCGGACTCGCACCGGGTCGGCCCACTAAGGGGTAAAGTGCTCCCAATATGTGTTGAAATGGGTATTTTATTATTCAATGTGATTGGGGAATTTGACGTCGTTATCATTTATCTTTGTATCTTAGTGAGCCAACTTATGCAGACCCCACATATCGATGATAGTTTTCGTGCCCAAGTGTTGTAGGTGATAAAAAAGGGTTATTTATCGTTCATCTTTCATGCTCTGTGTATATTGCTTCTCTTAATTCAGATAAAGGGTTCCACACTTCAACTGAAATTTCTTGCCATTAAAACTCAGGCCAAAGCAGAGGAGATTTTAGTAAGACAAGAGATTCACTTCTTCGGTTGATTTGTTAATCAAATGAAGTTCTTTTTTTATGGCAAATGGGTGAAGTGAAGGTACATGGATAAATATTGCCAAACAGCAACTCCCGGAAATTACTTTTATAAGTTGGGGATGATCCAACCTAGAATGCAATCTTTTTAAAGAGGATTCAAGTACTTGTTTGTCATTCATTTGAGTTAATTCTGGGTAGTTATTGCTATTTAGACCGAAGAAAGAGTGCCCAAATTTACAATTCACCGTCTTTCGTTAACAATTATGAACTGAAATTTCGATGGATTCGCACAAGTAAAGATCAGTTGGCTCACAACTTTGTGTCTGTACGCTCAGCTTCAATATTTCTCCCTGTATAAGGTTATGAGATTATCGATGTTGGGTTGAATCCAGCATGATGCTGATTACAATGTATGTACATTGATAGTTCTAACTCATCAGGACACTTCATTGCTCTTATATCTTTAAATTGCCAAGTATTGCGATGTTGACAAAACAGAAAAAATAAGACAAAACAGAAAAACAAGAGTGGTTGAGTAATTAATTTACAGGACTACCCTTGGCATGTTCTACATTTAGTTCATTTTCAACTCGAAAACCCTTCACTCACTCACTCACTCTCTTTTCTTACGAGTTTTTCTCTGGTAGGTATACAATTGTGAGTATCCTTATAGTACATTTATCTATCTCATCACTTTTTACTAGAAAAGGTTATGCAATTGAGTCAAATAATGCTTACATGGTAAAAAGTGATGAGATGGATAAGTGTGCTATAAGCCTATAAGTATGCTCACATTTGTGTGCTTACCGGAGAAAAACTCCTTATCTTACTAAGTATCAATCAGTCTACGAATTACAATTATATAAAGAAAATAAAAATAAAAATAAAAATAAAAACATTTTTGAAATCCCAATAGGGCTAAAAAGGGAAACAAAATAAAATTGCAAACGTTGAGACTTGAGAGTGTGAAGATGTTTTATAAGTCATGGAAGTACATACAAATATTGAAATTTCCAAGAGGTTCCGTTAAATGGTCTGCTACTTAAAAGTAGAAAACAATAAAAATAAATAATTATATTACTGTTCCCTCTTCTATTTTAATTTCTAAAATATTAGAATACGTCCAAAAGACTTTTCAAATAAGATATTTGTTAAAGTTAAATCAACCACATCAGCATATTTGGCTCCCTCTTCAAAAAAGATTTTGTTTCTCTCTCTTCAATATTGAAAATCAACTTCTCCTTCCTCAATTATTATTATATTATTTTTTAGGATAAGGTTAGTACCCAAGATACTAATCCACCAAAAGAGTGTTGGCATGTGACATTTTTCTTTCATTTTTTATATTTGTCTCCTTGTATTGTTCCAAAATGGGTCACGTGTCAACACCACATTGATGGGGTCAATACCCAAACATTGTCTTATTTTTTATATCACATCATTATTAATATTTGACATCTATATCATTTTTTATAGTTTAAATTAAATTCGATTAATATATAATAAGTTGTAATTTATAAATTTTATTATCATAAAAATTATACTATTAAGAAGGTCTCATCTAGATCTTTAAAATAAGACTAATATTGAATATTTAATAATAACATATTTATAACTTGGAAGGTCATTCAAATGATTTTCTTATCCACCTAAAAATAATACTAGTTTCATATGTATGAAACTAGTGCATTTGAAAAGTTATTATTTCTAACTTGAAAAAAATGGAGGGTAATTAGATTTGTCGGTGAGGATGAGTGAATTTGAGTGCTTTTATTAAAATATTATAAACATATTTCTAATTGAAGAGTCTTTTGGGAGGGTTCTTTTTTTTTTTTTCATTCCTCAAATTGTGACATAGGTAGATAATACCGGTCAGCACTCAAAATACTAATTCAGTGATGTGCCCCAATTGAACTGTAACACGTATCCTTTTTTCTTTCACCTATTTTAAGACTTTTTGTATTTCAAGACTTTAATGCATGAGAACATAAAATCTCAATAAAACTGAACTTCATACAACTACAAAGTTTTGGAATAGGTGAAAGAAAAAAGAATGTGTGTTACGGTTCAATTGGATCACATTACTGAGTCAGTATTTTGGATGCTGACCGGTTATTACTTAGCACTTAGCACCTAAGTATTATCCTTACAATAAATTCTGATAAATAATAAATAAATAAAAGGTCTGACTAAGCAGTAGACATTCCGTACAGAAGAGTCAACGTCCGTGTCAGGCTTTCACCAAATGCCACCAGACTTCTACTGTACTCGCTCTTCCTCACTCACTCAGTTTTGTTTTGGACTATTGACTCCGTCTTTGCAATATCTACACTCCTCCATCCACACGCTCCGATGTACACAATTAATCTTACTCGCTCATTCCAACGTACACGTGTCAACGAGACACGATGGCTTGGTGTGATCCTCGTTTGTGAAGAACTCGTCTCCGTCTTAAACAGACAACAACTTGCAGCACAGAATAATACATCGTACGTTGAAGATCGTCTCTTCCCTTGTCTCCTTCTGAACATTTGCCCTTCCTTTTTGACTTAATTTACAGGAATTGCCCCTCCACCATTTATCCTTTTCTTTTCTCTGGTCCCGACGCCCAAATGTCCGTTTCTGAGTTGTCAGTTGATTAATGCATCTTGATATATCATTTGGGGGTGTTGTTGGGCACACTACACGTGTTTCACTCTCTTAATATATAATTTGTGGATATTTTTGTTCCAAAAAATATTATCATGCTACTTTTAAGTTTAACACACATTTTAAAGAAGATTTATATGATATACTAAAAAAAATAAATTGTTCTTCTTGTATAGATTATCGAGAGATTCTTGCATGTACCCGGTGCATTGCACCCATCCAATGGGTGCATTGCCATTTGGCAAGGACAACCAATCAAACGAATACTATATACCACGTGGCATGCAACCATTGGTTAGGGTATATTGCACCGGATGTATGCAAGATTTTCTCTAGATTATCTCGTAGAGTCGTAGTCACGTAAAACCGCAATAGGTGTGGGGAGACTTCTCCTTATTACTTTGGATTATAGAAATATACTTTTAAACTATACCATAATATTTGATCTCGATATATTTCGATGATTATTATATACAATAATAATATTAATAATATTTTTTACTTGAATATATATCGATATAAATCCTCTTTAAAGGTTATGTTGTCAACTAATTAACAATTAATTATGTAATTATACGAAAACTATATATTAGCTACATATAGTACTGTTTGAATTTCATTTTTGTCGGCAAAACGCTAGCATGCATTGTGTGTGTTAATGTCTAGGACGCACGGATACTTTATTTAGTGGAGGTAACTCGTATCGAACTCGTATCCAGTTCAGATACTTCCCAGATACTCCAGGATACGTATCTGATACGCCAAATGGTGTATCCGTTGACTTTTTCATAAGTTTGACTAGAGGATACTTGGGGGATACTTGGGGGATACTTGGAGGATACTTAGGGGATACTTGGAGGATACGTTTGGGGCAATATTATAATTATTTTAGTATAAAACAAGGTCAAATTATAATTTCAAAATTTTAGGAGTCAAAATGAAATTGTAAGGAAATTTTGGTTTTGATTCCATTGACATGGAGAATACCGGGATACCTGAGATTACAAACATTTCTCTTGATGAACCAGAGTCAGAGGTGAATTATTTATATCCTTTAGCAATATGAATGATGATAATGAAGTTAATTAGGAATTTAAAATATGTTTTATGAATTTTTTTATGTATTATTTGGATTTTGTAATATGTTATGACTTATGTGAGGTGTGTTTTATTTGGATCATGTAATATGTTACATTATTATGACTTATATAGTTATGTGATATGTTTTATTTGGATTCTGAATATGTTTTTATTTTGAATGAATTATCAAATATGTTTTCATATATTATTATTATTTTTTAAATATAAATATATATTATTTTAACTGACGTATCATGCCGTATCATGCCATATCCGTATCTTAGTTTTTGAAGATTTATCGTATTCGTATCCGTGCTACATAGGTTAATTTTGATTTGAAGGAATATTTATATTCTTACGTCTGACTAAATAAATAAATCGTACATAATCTTATATATTAAAAAAAAATATTTAAAAAAAAATCTATTTGAGCCACATGTTAAGAGGACTTTCTTGTTTTAATTATAAATTTGTTTTCAGGCAGGAGGCATTCCTTTCGTCTCTCTCAATTTGAACTGATAAAACATTCACTCTTTAGTTAGAGGAATGAATTTGGAAAGTGATGACTTGTACATTTAAGTGAACGAACCATTTTTTTGGGACCACTTGAAATCATCAAAAATTTCCTCACCCAAATTAACGAGCCCATTCCTCCCCCCCCAAGAGGTAACCATTACCCCCTCTTAAATGGATGACACGTGTCCATGGAGGGGGTAAATTTGTCCAAACACTATACCCCTCCTTGGACACGTATCATCTATTTGGGAGAGGGGTAATGCTCACCCCCCTTCACCCTCCTTGAAGGGGGGTGAGCAAAAGTAAACTCCAAATTAACCGATGAAACTAATATCTCCTTAGTAATTAGTTACAAGTATGTATTAGCTTGTTGTCATATTTCAGTATATATATATATTGTGGTGGGCTAGGAGAGAGAATACACAACCCCTTTAGATTTTCATCTTAGTGGGTGAAAATTTGGTTTGTACATAGTGTTATGTTATAGGGTTTCAGTGAGAAAGACTATATATATATATATATGTGTGTGTGTGTGTGTGTGTGTGCGCGCGCGCACCAATAGAGGTGTAGCTCAACTGGTGGATGGACGAGTTTGGAACTTGGGCAAATGAATCCTATGTCAGCGACTCGAATCCTACCAATGACGAAAACTTTCAAAAGTACTTGATCCCGGATTAATAGATATTGTCCAAAAAAAAAAAATGTATGTGTGTGTGAAATAAAGGTTAATTTCTTAGTTATTCTATTGGGTTTTATTCAGAGATAAAAAATAATAATATTTGAGCCATGGTGATTGGAGGCAAGGGAGTCTTGGTTTATATTAATGTAATTAAACTACTTAAAGTATAAGGACTCAAATTAGTGTTATAATTTATGTCTAACCAATCAAATTGGGACATATCAAATTGGTGTTAGATAGTTGATTTGAGTCCGAAGTATAAACATCTGTTTGACCTATAATTAATGTTATAATATTGACTATTTTATTTTTATTTTTAAAAAAGTTACTATCTTGACTAAATTAGGATATAGAAAATGAAGTTAATATTGTAAGAAAAATACTGTTGAATAGAAAATGATTGACTTGTGCATATAGATAGATTATAGCCAAAGGAATATAGAAGTCTTCTCTTCATTGACTTTGAAAGATAATAGTGAATTTTGTTAAGATTCTCCAGTATTCAATTTACATGAATTTATACCAAGCAATGTCATACGGTAATATTTTGATTTGATCTATTTTAAGTCATGAAAATTCATTCTTACAACAACCACATGCAACCATTCAAAAGTGATACAAAAAAGTCATACATTACAGCTAAAATTGGATTTATTTATTTATTTATTTATTTTTATAGGTGTACCAATAATTTAAATGATTACTATGAGTTCTCTAACTAACTTCAGTCCAACCACAGGTTTATTTCTTTTTAAGTAATATGTAGCTCCTTATTTGATTAGTATTATGTTTCTTTTCGAAGATTTATTTAAATTATATAATATGATAATTAAGTTTTAAAATGGTGCAATTATATATCAATTGCTATGATATATGGATGGAAAATTTGATATAGTTTTATAAAATTGTAGAATATATTAAAATAATATCAAAATATTTAATGTATTAATTCAAGGACAATGTGAACTTTTAAAGTAAAAAAAACATAAGAAAACGTGTGTGAACATTTTAAAAAATCGATTTTTTTTTTTAAATTAAAGTTTTAAGTTTTATATAATATAAATTAAAACAAAATTTTATAGTATTTTAAAAAAAAATAAAAATATGGGATTTTAAGGTAAATAATATAACTTGAATCGACAATTTCAATGTGATGTGAGAGGTTTAACACCGACTAATCTAACCTAGACTTTATCAATTGTGACTTACTGAGTGTGCTTTTAAGACTGTTATTAACATCTCAAAAATTAATTTAGGTAACTTTGAAGCATAGATCATAATAATGTAGATGGATAGCTTCCAATTTATGAATTTTATTTTCACATTTACTATTTTACAAGAGGTAATAAAGAAGTGGTAGCGAAAAATGAAGCAAGGAAACAAATTCATGAACTCATGATGACTCCCTCTGACCAACTGATCAAAATGTAGGAAAGTGGGCCCCGCCGTCTTTAAAAATAAGAACAACGCGTGGCTTTAAACTAGAGGGAAATCAAAACCACACGCATCTAGTTAAGCATTTCTGTTGGCATCCCTTCCTAGCTAATTGGACTATTTAGATGAATCAGAACCCAAATTCATCTATATCTCTAAGATAGCGTATCAAAAGGGAATATTCCATCTATAAAATATAATATTTTATTAGTGTGTATGAGTTTATAATAACCAATTTTTAAGTTTTAACATTTTTCAACTAATTAGAGACGAAGCAACAAAATTAGAGATTTTATGTGAATATAGAGCGATTCGATATGAACGTGAAGAGTATAAAATTATGATGATAGATTTTGATTCCATTAAAAATCTCAATGAATGTGAATTCTTTCGAAGGAAAAAAATGGAAATTTTAGAAAGAAAAAAAAATAATAAAAAAATAAACTCACAATTCTCAAATACAAGGTGGATCATTTTAGATGGGGTACGAAAGTCATTTATATGGTCTTTCAAAACACTAATGTATTTTGACATTATCATATGTTATGCTGTTATTATTTTAAAAAAAAAAAATTCTATCCTTATTTTAATATGTTTATGTTATTGTAATTTTTATTTAGAAGTTTTTTATGCTACTATGTTTCGGTTTTTATTTTATTATTAATTTATAATTATTAATATGTAATAAGAGAATTTTTTTTTTAATTTATTTTTATTTATTTTTAATTACAACTACTAATTAATAACGATAACCATATGTTGAGAATTAGAATTGGATTATTTATGCAAAATCTAAAATAATAAAAAATGAAAATGAGGAAAGCATAATAGAAGACGTGAACATGAGAAAGAAACCAAATAAAAATTTATTAATTGATATTCAACATTTGACTCATTTTGAGGATCTAGATGAAACATATCTAATGGTATAATTTTTATGTTAATAAAATTTAGAAATTAAAGTTTATTATACATTAATTAAATTTAATAAAAAAGGTAAAATGATATAAATGGAATATAAAGTGTTGAAAAGAGATTTGGTACTCCAAATTTAGAGTAATAATATTGAAAACTCTAAAATAAATTCATAGAAACAGAAATTTGGAGGACGGTGGGAGCAACTGATACTCTATTTTAAAGTACAGTGGGAGATGCTCTTATATAGAAGATCAAACACTCTGTTGTTTAATCGAAATATGATTCAAATTTATAATCTTATTAATATAGATGGGAGGTTTATCATCGATTTATCTCTAACTCATCGAATTTATAATCTTATTAATATAAATGGAAGGTTTATTATTGATTTATCTCAACTCATTGGACAACTAGTTTTAACGAATTAGTTGAACTATTTGGATGGAATTAAATAAAAGAAAACTTAATGAAATTTTAGAATATCGGACTCGAATCTATAATCTCAATCCATGTAGGTGAAAATTTACCACTAAATTGTCTTAATTCTTATTGACCGCCCTTAATTAGTTAGACTACTAAGATGGATACTTCTCTTACAATCTCATTGATACGGGAATTTGAAAATTTATCATTACGACACTTAAACTTTTATCGAAAATTATTAATTAATTGGACTACCTACTTTGATGAATTAAACATAAATGATACAGTAATGCTACGCATCCCACCTAAAATCCCACATTTTTTATCCCATTACATGTGGCATGTGAGATGTCAAATTGTGAATGGATACATATGGTAGGTGAGATAAATGTGTATCCACTCACAATTTAACACCTCACATGCTATATGTAGTGGGATGAAAAAGGTGGGATTTTAGGTGGGATGTTTAGCATTATTGTAAATGATAATATTTGAACAATAATGCTAAACATCCCACTACATGTGGCATATGAGGTGTTAAATTGTGAGTGGATACACATTAATGACACCTACCCCATGTATCCACTCACAATTTGACATCTCACATACCACATGTAGTGAGATTTTATGTGGGATGTGTAGCATTACTGATATTTGAAATCTATAATTACATCAATATGAGGATGAATAGTGTACTCTAGATCACCTCAACTTGTTGACTCTATTGACTTTCAGTTTTATATATATATATACATACAGTCTTTCTATTATCAGTTCAAACTGACAAAAGTTATATCAGTTCCTTGTATGTGGGCCACTAGATTTAAATACTTTGACTGATAAGTGCATACAGCTAAGTCAAAGTATTTAAATCCAGTGACCCACATGTAAGGAACTGATATAACTTTTGTCAGTTCGAACTGATAATTGAATTTATGTATATATATATATATAATATTACACAGAATTTCATAAAAAAGAAACTAATTTTAAGTTAAGTAAATTTTAACCAAAAATATGTAAACATTGGATGGGTAAAACAGTAATTTCAGAGTTTTACTTGAAGCAAACACCTGTAAGGGGGAGTAAGCTCTATGTACAAGCCGCCTCATAACCCAGTCTCTCTCTCAAAGTCACAGACCCACCTAGAGAGAGGCAGAGAGAAGAGAAGGAGAAGGAGAAGAGAAGAGAGAGAGAGAGCTACGATCTATAAAGGCTATAAAAAAGAAAGGATGGGTTAAAGAGAGTGAGCTTTTAAAGATAAACAGACAAAGAGAGAGGGGTTGATGTACACGGCAACAACACAGTGGAGAAAGCAACAGTTAGTTTCTTCTGCAAATGGCAAGTTATTAGCTAGGGTTTCGAAATTCGCATCTCACCCACGAAACCGAATCACAACACACATATCTTTCACTGAGTTCCATATATACAGCTTCCATAGGTGAGTTTAACTGCTTATTTATCCCAAACAACCAACATGTCTCACAAAAGCCACTCATATACCCATACACACAGAAATAAAAGAAAAGCAACAATGAGAAACCCCCCCATACACAGCTTTTTTTTTTCTTTTTTTTTTTTTCTTCCCTCAATAATCTCTCGTGAAAGCTGACACATTCCCCATAATAATCTCTCTATAACAGTCTTTCTCTCTCTCTCTGTATCTTTTTTTTTTTTTTTAACTCTTATTGTTGTTGTTGTGGTTGTGACAGCTAGAGAGGACCCATCGCCAGCTGCGAACAAAAACGACATAGTTTTTGTTTCTCGCCGGAAAAAATGTTGGACTACGAGTGGGCGAACCCATCAACTATAATGTTAACTGGAGACGAGACCACTCAAGAACAGAACCAGACCCGTCAGATTTTCGACCATTACACCACCCACCACCACCACCACCACCAATCCTTCGATGACCACCACCAGAACAACACCAACACCACCCACCACCAACACCACAACATCAACAACTTTCTTCATAACTCAACCGCCAACACAACCTTGTACCACCAAAATCAACAGCAACAGCAGCAGACTCATCATAATAATGTTCACAATTCCCTCTTCGATCCACGCGCATACAGCGCCGCGTCAGCCTACGCTCCTCAAACCCACCACCACCACCACTCCTCCATGCTCCCAACCGTCGACACCGTCTCTGTTGGTGGAGGAGGAGGCGGTTATTTTATGGTACCCAAAAGCGAAGAAGTTTCTAGACCCATCGATTTCGCTTCTAGACTCGGTCTAAATTTGGGTGGGAGGACTTATTTCTCATCAGCCGACGACGATTTCGTGAACCGGCTCTACCGGCGCACCAGACCGGGTGAACCCGGTTCAACAAACTCACCGAGATGTCAAGCCGAGGGCTGCAATGCCGATCTGACTCACGCCAAGCATTACCACCGCCGTCACAAGGTCTGCGAATTTCACTCCAAAGCCTCCACAGTCATTGCAGCCGGGTTGACTCAGCGATTCTGCCAACAGTGTAGCAGGTTCTTCAATTTGACACAAATACCCTCACCTTCCATTCACTTTTTCATTACTAGTCCCTCTTCTCAATACTCATTTCCTTAAAAAAAAATTAAACCAGTGCAAATTATCAAGAGTCTCACTGTGTTGGTTTTTATATCGGAATGACGAAACTGCCCCTGTTAAATTATTCCGTTTTAGGAAACTAAAAACAGCTAATGATTGATTTCCCAGTACATGGGGTTGATCCCGAGGGCATTTGAGTCCGTAAAATTTTTCCAGTAGTCGTTTCCGTTTTACGTACTTTGGCAACTATTATTGAACTGGTTTAACTGATTATTAGAAATTTAAATTACAAAAACACCCCACACATGCATTCTTATTTGCTTCTTTTGTTCTTCTTCATAAATCATAACAGTCGTTGTCTTTTATTCTTTCACCGGTGAAGATAGATTGAGTAAATAAATAAATAAAATATGACAGAAATGCCCATGGAATTATGTTAGCGGAAGACTAATGATTGGCTATCCGTACATGTGGAAATCCCGAGGGCATTCTCGTCTCTGTGAATTAACATGATCTTTGTCTCTATATTGCTTTCCATTTTACGTACAACAATTTTGTTGAAGAAGTTTTGATTTCTGTATAATGAAAAAAAAAAAAAAAAAAAAAAAACAGATTCCATCTCCTGTCGGAATTCGACAACGGAAAACGGAGTTGCCGGAAGCGATTGGCCGATCACAACCGTCGACGACGGAAGTCTCAGCAGCAACCACAAAATCAAGAAAACCAAAAATCCCAGCTTGAAAATGACCGCAATTCACCGTCCGAGAATCTCGCAAGTATGCGCCAGTCATTATATTAAACTCAGTTATTTTAATTTTTGAAATTGACACGATCATTTTAATTATTAGCGTTTTTGTTTTAGTTTTTTTTTTTTTTTTTTAATGTGGGATTTTATTTGTAGAATCACCGCCGGATTCAGGAACACATTCGTCGTCATCGGTGACAATTGCTGTATCGCCGCCGCGAATGTCTTTGGATTGTTTCAGACAAAGACCTTATAATAATCAAGCAACTGCTTCGTCTTCAGCATCATCAAGCTCACTTTTTTTCTCTTCCGGGTAATTAATCAATATATTATTAATGTTCACTAAAAATGTTAGAGAGGTGATTAGCTTTCATTAATAAAATAGTGAACTCTCTGTTTATCTTTTATCTTTTATCTTTTTTATTTATGAAATTTGGATGTTTTTACTCGTAATTTGCTACTCTGTTATTAACATAAAAATTCACTAATATATTTTTATTATAAATATATATTAATGTTGACTGTGATATATATGGAATATTTGTGAGTTCTGGAACGTGTAAACTTGGTGGAGAATTGGGATTTTCCAATGGAAGGAGTCTGTTTGGTTACAGAGATAGTGTTGATTTGGCACGTGTGGTGCAGGTTTTACTGTACCTTTTCGGCATTGCATTATTGAACTTTTGTCTTGTGCTGGAATTTACCGGGAAAATGCGGTAAAATAAGTAGTAAAAAAAAGTCGTTCAATAAAATAAAAAGTAGTAAAAAAAAGATAAAAACGACACCGTTTATATATATAGTACGAAAAATTAAATGAGGGAAAATGGAAGTGAAAAGGGAAATTGAAGCATTCATGCAGGGTTGTCTCCTATATGGAGGCTGTACTAAGCAAAGTCATTATTGAGAGAATCAATAAGATGGCCCAAAATCTCTTCTCTTTTTTTCCACCATCGTATACGTATCTATTTCAATTTTTTTTTTTTTTTTTTTTTTTTCCTTTTTAGTTTTGAGTGGTGAGGATGTCCAATATGGCCCATAATTTAGGTTCTATATATAAAAAACAAGGTATCAATTAACTTGGTGGATATATATTATTATTTTCAAAATAAAAAAATAAATAAATCTAGGTGTTCGTTGGTAGAGAATAGAGATCTTGTAAGTAGATTTAATTAAGATTTCGTGTGTTTAGGTACTTTATTCTATCTTCTTCTGCTTTGTTGGAATCAACTATAGAACAAAGGTTCAAGTATCTTCTGCTTTATTCTATATTCTCTCTAATAAGTGATTACAAAAAAAAATTACTTGAATTCCATGCACGAGCACGATGGCATATTCTTAATAAAAGCAAAAAAAAAAAAAATCTTCATAAATTTAGAATTCTCCATTGTTTTAGTGCAAAACGAGATACATATGTATCAAATGAACGAGCATCTACTTTTGATAACGGCACCTACTTATGGAGTTATATAGGCTTTGTTTGTTAAGAGAGAGAGATGGAGGGAGGGAGTCAGGGAGAGGGTTGGAGGGAGAGGGGTGGGAGGAGAGCTCCAATCCCTTGTTTGGTTGAAGAGACAAGTGAGAGGAGAGAAGAAGATGATGGATCTCTCCTCCTTCCAGGCCCACCAAAAGCAATCCTCTCATCATTTGACGGATGAGAAAGGAGGGGTATAATGGGATGGAAATGATAATAATACCCTCCAATTTATACAAGGGTAATACAGTAAATTTATAAATTATATACCAATTAATCAATTCAACTCTCTTTTCAATACCAAACAACATGAATGATAGATGTTATCCTCTCCATCCCTCATACTCTTTCTCCTTCCCTCCTACCAAACGTAGCGTTAAAGTCATATATATATATATATATGCAGATTTTCTATTATTAGTTCGTCCTGACAATAAATATATCAGGTCGAAAAATGTGGACCACTGGATTTACATATTTTGACTCAAAGTGTATGCATTTGTCAAAACTTTTTCATTTTTTGTGGTTCACATTCTTCGTATTGATATATTTATTGTCATGACGAATTGATAATAAAATGACTGTATGTATATATATATATAAATTTAAACCTAGAAAAACAAAGGAATTTATTTTATTTTATTTTTCCTGTAAGTTGTGGAAGATGTGAGAGAGCAGAAGATCACTGAAATCCAAAAGTCATGTCAAAATCCTAAGATAATAATTCTTCTACATTGAAAATCATGTGTGTTTTGTGATATTCGTGATCTAGGTTACTTTTTTTTTTTTTTTTTGAAGTTTTCGATGATTAGGAAAACCTCTTTGCACCTTCCAGGAAATTGTATTGTGGGTCCTTAATTTGCTCTTTAGTTTCTGTTTTTCTACTTTTTAGTTAATTCTCAATCAGTCATCAGTCATCAGTCATCAGTGCTTGTGGTTGTGGTCTCAAGCCAAAACGCATTTTCCACTTTTTGCTTATCATCCTCAACAGTCAACAGTCAACACAGAAAAAATAAAATAAAATAAATGTGATGGAAGGAAAAGTGATTTTTCACATATTTTTTGTCCTGACTCTTGAACGTGATTGATTTTGAGAAGCTGACTCACAATTCACGCAAACATGTCCGATGATTGATGTTTGTGCTTCGAATGCAATTGTGATGCTAAAGCCTTAATGTCCACAAAATTTAGTTTAATAACAAAATGAGGAGGATCCAAATATATATATATATATATAGATATAAAAGAGTACCAAATCTCGCGGTTTTAGGTTGTCTTGTCAATAATTGTTATCAAGACTTCCTCCACACACAAAAAAAAAAACTGATCGTTACAGGTTAAGCAATCTTTGCCTCCTGTAATTTTCCAGTGAATATCATAACTCATATCATTAATGTTTGTTTTTTTAGTTTTTTGACGAGATAAGCTTGGTCTAATGGTAAATCCATTACACCTACACTATAAAGTTGGGGTTCGAGTCCTCCCACATCCTAAAAAAAAAAACCTGAATTTATATAATAGTGTAATATTTAAAAAAATATATATTTGTTTATTTTTAGGGATTTTTAATTTGGCTATCTAAATTTGACCTACATCAGTACACATCACGTAACTCACAAAAGAAAGACCGAAATCATCTTTGAATATAACATGTACGATAGTAAAAGGTGCTCATTCAATTTAGTAATAACTCAAATTCGAGTCGTTAATTAACCTTTAGTTCTCGCACTAGACACATCAATCAACCTTTTACACGTGTGTATTAAATGGCCGATAAACATAAATTACAAAGAGATGTCTAAGATTTTTCACATGAAATAGGTTCATGACGGGAAAAAAACTGGAACATGGTAGGATACACCATGCATTCCCGTTGCGATTTTGCCACATACTGGTTGCACACAAGATATTCTCATGAGGATACACGACCGACCTAATTAACGGGCTGAAAATTTAGCTGAAGAGGTTGACACATGTGATGATTACATTTTCTTCCATGTATGTGTATAACTTCTGGGAACAGCTTCCTCTAATTAAGGAAGTTGTTCATATATGGCCCATCACTATTGTGTGTAAAATCAATTTAAATTTGTATATTAATCTGAGCAATATTTGAGTTGTGTAAATATTATAATGTGATCTCTTTCTGGCTGCCCTTCAAATTCACACAAAATTATCTTAGAAAAAGGAAGGTTATATATATATCAGTCATAACTGCGGTTGGAGAAAAGTCTTTTTCTTGTCTTTTTGCCCTCAAAATTTTCTGTCTCCTTGTGCTGTGCATGAAAAGGAAGAACATGTTATTGCCGCAATTGTCAGACCCCACCAAGTGATTATTAAATATATATATATATAGGTGATGTTATAGAATTTAAGGTTTAATGGTTAATTAATAAGATTGGAACAAGATTCCAATGAAATCTTTCGATATCAAACACTATTAACACGGTTCCAATAGCAGATGGTTAAGCCACAGCTTGGAGACCTATACCTATATATCTGGTTTTTATACAAAATATAGTTCAATTTTTACCTCAAACCTTTTGTTATCTACATTTATTTTTAAAAAATTCTGCCAATAACAAATTCCTTAGGGGTAAATGTTTCCATAAACCCGGTTAATTTATGAATAAAGTGTTGGAACAGTACTCACGAATAAATAAGTAAAAAAAGTGCAGTCCCAATACCTACTTCCTTTTGCAAACAATTTAATACCAATTGTTATTTGAGGTTGATCTACTTGCAGTTACCTAGTTATATGTGTTAGCTTTTTATTTTTTATTTTTTATTTTTTTTAGGAAAGCATAAAACAAAGCAGAGCAACATTAACCAGGCAAATCCTTCTCCACAGAAGGAGGAATTTGAGGAAAGGTTTCAAGGAGAAACCGATCTTCCGAAAAGAAAGAAAGTTTAGCCAAACTATGTGTGATCTTATTCGCAGACCTAGGAGCAAAAAAAACAACAATGTCATGACACCCGACTATATTAATAATATCCGAAATAACAATGCCAATGTCAGCAAGGGGAGGTGTTAGCTTGAATTCTTTATAAGTGAAGCAATTAGATAAGCCAACAAAAAAATAAATCAAATGGAAGCAAGTTATATATATATATATATATACGGTCCCGTCATATCAGTGCGTACTGATGTAAATATATAAGAACATTGAATGTGAATCACTCATTTTTCCTATTTTGACTTAATGTGAGCCATTCATTTTTTATGTTTTGACTTTGTGCGTGTATATATATATATATATTGTGAAACTAGTGGGAAGAGGCATGAAATCAACGTTTAATATTAAAAACATCCCCTTACTTTTAAACTATTATTGAATGTCTAGATAAAAACACTTTTATTTTAGAAACATACATTGTAGACTAACAAACAAGGCTTTTATTTGGTAAAAGTCAGAGGGTATAATGTTCGATTTATAAAATTAAAGCTTAAATATGGATATTTAGATTTTTTAACATCAAAACTCAATCATTTGAACCATTGTCTGTTAGTTTACAGGGGATATTTATGAAATAAAAATATTATTATCAAGACATCTAATAATGGTTTAAAGGTGAGGGAATGTCTTTGATATTAACCCTGAAATCAAATGTACAAATTGCCTGATCGACCTGAAGCAGAAGCAGCAGCAGCAGCAGCAATAACCAGAATTATTGTGGGGTCCAATCAACAGTATATTTATATATTATTATTATTATTATTTTCCTTGTCATTCATTACTGCTATAGGACATAGCTCTATCTAACCCTGATCAGAATCATCATACAATATGGTGATGAAAAAAAAGATGTGGGCCAGAAGGGCCCACCAATCTTTAAATGCAACTACTAACTCATTAACTCAACAGGGTACTGTTCATAGAGAATACTTTTCAAAGATGGCACGTGGACAGTGTTAATAGGATCCAGTTATTAAGTGGGTCCCGTATACGATATGGTGTTGATACGGGGTTGCAGGTTCACGGGCAACCAACAAGCAAACAACAACGTGATCATCAATTCATCAGATAGTAGTAGTGAGTGAGTGAGTGAGTGATGATCATTGTCCTTTGTGGGGACTTAATATGACTTATCCCAACAATTTTTATGAGAAACGTACCAGAGATTTCTCCTTTTTTATCCCTCATCATTTTTAGACGAATATTGTCTTTAAATGTTTGTATATATATACCAAATATACACCTTTAATTGATTTTTTTTTAATTAATTAATACCCATATATATTGGAATCCTGAAAAGAAAAAAAAAAAATGCAAAGGTTCAAATAAATGAATGAAATTTAAAAATAAAAAATTGAAAATTTAATGTCTCTCTTATAAGTTATAACTAATATATAGTTACATATATATACACTAGCTAAATCCTCTCTCTCTCTCTCTCTCTATATATATATATATATATTACGGAAATAGCGTATATCTTTTAACAAAGTGAAACTCGAAACTTCTTGATTATCAAGAGAGAGATATACAGCGGAAGGTAGATTATGTTTGAAAATTAAAACTTTACTTAGATCGGATTGTATTGGATTAAATTAATTAGACTATAATCCAAAACCGTAAGTGTCTTGATAAGATGAGGTTGGTCTAATAGTTTGCTCCTTACACATAAATCATGAGGTTGTGGGTTCGACTTCGTCTCCTCTCTCAAAATCCTAAATTATTGTAATATTTCAAACAAAAAAAACGATTTACTTAAAAAAAAAATAAAAAAAATGGACACTATAAACCATCTCCATTTTCATTTAATTGCATTTAGTATAACTGAATCTAAACCAAAAATTTAATACACTTAACGTTCCCTGAAAACGAAACTTCTGATTCTATATTGAGTGTAAAGGTACACGAAAACAACTATTTAATTAATTTGTTTATATGTTTATATGTTTTTTTTTTATTTTTTCATCTTTGCTAGTTACCTGTCGGTTAATTAAGTAAACTGGTAAAGTTAGTTGAGGCAGTAAATATTCTAAGACCGTACAAACAAAATGGTCTATGAGAATTATAATGCATGTGATGAATATGATAAGCAGTCAGCACAAACTTATTGTCTTAAATGACATCAAATTAAAGGTTTTCATGCCTTAGAAAACCACATTGAATTATCAAGTTACGTAGTAGTTACACAACATTATAACTTTTTATTTGTCTTAATTAGATAAAAATTATAATGATTTAATAATAAGCTTTTTTATACTCACATATATGAGACTGTGGTTTTGAATCATATTTCAGTTTTGTAAAAAAAAAAAAAAGATTTATAAAAATTATTAAAATTAAAAGTAGTCATCATCATAAAATAATAATTATTTTATTATTATTAAAATGAGTGATCACATATATTTGGATAATTTATTGGGACCATATATTCATTATCGGTGAATATTTACAATCTATAGTATGAAATGTAGTTTTCAGTATGTCGTAGTTATTTGTTAATATTTAAGTTTGCCCGATGCTCACGCTATGCATCTGTACGTAATTTGAGAAACTTTCCAAAAAGACTATGTAAGAAGCTTTTCAAATTAACATGAAAATGTGTAATCATGTATTCATGTTCAAAGGGACAGCTTACTATTTTCAGTTTAAAAGCTTTCGTCTCATATCTGCTACTTAATTTATTATATGATTTTTTTGGGACCCTGCATATTTGTTTGCTGGTATGGAGAGCATTAACATGATACTGCTGTGAGTCTGTGACTGTGGTCTCCGAAGCACAACAAAGGGTTAATTTCGTCTTGCCGTTAATTTTTTGAATCATTAGAGCATCTTTAATGCTGTGCCAAATATCCGTGCCAATGCTAAAATTTAGCACAAGGTGTAAAAATCATCCTCCAATACAATGCCAAATGATGTGCCAAATTTGGTATATGCTATATTGTGTGCCAAATTTGGCACATCAATAAATGCTCGTTTTTTAATTACAAAAATACCATTATATATATATTTTAAATTAAATAATGAATGCATTAATGAAACTTTACATTGGAACATTAAAAGAAATAATGAATGCATTAATGGTAAGTGTATACTTTTATAATTTTAATTAATAAAATAATAAAAATAACATTTTAAATAGGATTGTGCATTGGAACACAACGCTAAATTGATGTGCCAAATATAACACTTTACTCCTTTTTGTACCAAATTTGGCATTGGCATTGGCATATGCATTGGATTTGGTCTTACAAGTATTTAGATTGGAGGAAGGAGATCTATATATGACTTATTGACTCGGATTATAGAGAGATCTGTGCCGAATCCACGATTTCATTGATATAACTATAACCAGTTTACTACTAAACCACCTTAATTAACTCTGGTTAAAAATATGCGAACTTATAAGTAGGCTTTGCGTTTTGAGTTAATTTAATTATCTTGCAAAATCATTTTCTGCTTCTTAATTTGTATTGTACATCTTGTAGCACTCTTTAATTTCATCAGCCTCATGTATTGTGTTTTTAAAGAAAATAAATTAACTCATCTAAGAAAATTAAGGCTAGGGAATCTTATAAGTTTACAGTGACTTAGATGAAACATATTTCAGTGTACTTAAATTCAAAGAAAACAGAAAAAACATAGAAATTAAAAAGGAATATTGGAAATCTAAACACACCAAGATGATCATAAAATTAATCCTCGAATAAATTTCAATTCAGATTATCCATTCCATATATACAACTTAATTCAGTTACTCAAACTCATTGATTGAATGACAAAAATAAAAAATAAAAAATTCCTGAATTAAAAATGATGAAATAACTAATATACAAGCTGACAATAGATGATCATGATCCTAGAAAAATAAGCAATCAATGAGTTTAATTATATAATCATCCACAGATGGAATACACAGATCACCCTGAGAATTTAGATCACTACAATTAATAGAAACGATTGAATTTTAATTTCAATCAAACTACACGGTCCGATCCTCAAAGGAGTTCCACAACTCAGAACACTCTTCTTCCTCTTCTTGCTTTGCTTTCCCTTTCAAAGACAACAACTCAAATTGTCCACTTGGAGCTTGCATGAGGTCCAATGTCACGTGTGTATTGTTACAGCTAGTTTCTTGCAACCGAGCCCAGCAATGTGGCTCGGTCATCAGCTGCATCTGGGTCTGGTGGTGATGAGATATCAATGAATTCGAGCCATGACCAGTTTGATCATCAGTCTGCTCATGGCACTGATCTCCAGCGTGGTCCATTACATAGTGTGAAGAATGCCAGTAGTGATCTGCCTGTTGATCAACTACTAAGTGGCGAGCCAGAATGGTGGCTGTACGATTCTCCACGATGAGCTCGCGTAGAGCATCACTGCATCTTGAAGAGAGATCGGATGCAGAAACCCAAGAGTCAGCTGCGGTGCCAGCGCCTGAGGTCTTTGATGACAGAAGAGAGAGAGCACGTCCTGTCGGCGATGCTATGTATGGAAATCTCCCTGTCATCAACTCATTAACTGTTAGAGGAAGAAGAAATCAGTTTCTTCTTCAGCTTTGATTCTTGGCTTCACAATGTTTCCATCAAGTTTAAATTTCTAGGTCTAGGGTTTGTCTAATATATGATTCAGAACTAGTTTTACTACGGGTATGATTGGTGTTGCATACTTGCACGTGAGGGTATATTAGAGTGCTTAAATACTATTATTTATTTATGCCGTTATCTAACTAGCTAGAAGATTAAGTTTTTAGATCTACCGGTTATCTAATAATTCAGAAATCAAATTTATCGAAGGCTATGAAGCTTGCAAAAACTCAACTTACTGCTATATGTATGTGAACTGAAGTAGATCAAAATTATCGTAGTAACTTTTGTGTAATCAGTGAGCTGTAAGGCATACATCAAACAGAATCACCAAGAAACACCAAATCAAGAAAGGAAGAAAGAAAAAAAAAATCGATGAACAAAAGAATGTTTATATAATACAGACAAAATATACACTACGGTTCATTTAATTTTCTTACATAAAATTACTTTAATTTTTGCTTGAGAGGAAGAAATCATTGGTTGCATATATAGATATTCAAAAAACAAGGATCATTCAATATATTCAATATAATTCAGCATCAATTTTTTTATTTGATTTTAACTAATTCATTTCCTATCAAAGGTTTTGTAAATCAATTCAATTGAAAACCCTAAGATTTTATGTTCTTACATATTTCTTGTTTAAAAAAAAAATTATTCAATGGAAGATTTTTTTTTTCTAACTCAGTAATTGGAAGGATATACATTATGTAAAAATTTTGATTTTGATTGTTTTAAAATATAACTAAGTTCAAGGGAATATTGCTTGATTTTTGCTTTAACCCAATCAAAGTAGTACTACTATAAAATTTACGAGGGAAATATTGAGCAGCAGTGGCTTTAGGAAAGACACAGTTTGTTAGATACTTTTCAATTTTGAGAGCAGTGATTGACAATATGAGGAAATACACTTAAATACAGAAGTAATTTAATCCGTATATTGAGTTTGAGATGCAATCTAATTCAACATTACTGATCAGACAAGACAAACCTCAAATCAGGCGATTTCAATTTTTACAAAATTAGCCAAGTCATTATAATGCCAACTGATCTTTCTAATTCAGATTAATCCAAATTGTTTGTGTAGTAAAAAAATCAATCAATCAATCAAACAGTAGATCCATAGTACTTCAAGTTTTGGTAAACAAGTTAAAAAAAAAGGAATAAATCTTTCTATTTAGACACTAAAAATACCAGTTTTTCACACAAATATGAGCATACTTATAACACAAGTGTCACCTCATCACTTTTTACCATGTACATACAATTAGATGTGGTTGATAATTTAAAAAGTGATGATGTAGCACTTATGCTATAAGTATGCTCATATTTATGTGCCCACCAGAAAAAATTAGCTAAAAATATTGTGTTTGAGAGTGTATACGCAACCCTAGGCCTAAGATCACTATCATCCACTACAAAATTTCAATGCGAGACATGTACATAATCAAAGAAGGCCTTATATTCTGCCAGCACTCCCTCGAGCATGAAGTTATATGACATGAGTTTTTTCAAAAAAGTACAAATACGAATTGTTTAGAGTAAATATTCCGACATGATCACCTATACCTTTCCTGATCAATAGCTACTGAAATTTCAATTAAATTTTTGGAACAATAACTTAAAAGAGTACTATCTCTGGTTTAATTTTAATTATGACAAAAATTTTTAGGGTAATTTTTGTGATGTTTTAATTCAATTAATAGATTTACATCATGCAGTCAAACTGTACAAACTTTTCCTAATCACATAGCATCAAATGTGCTAATACTTGATGTATGAGCACAATCTGATCGCTTAAAATTGAAACTAAAACAAAAGCTAAGTCCTTTTTGACCCATTTTATCATCCGTAACTATTAAACAATGTTTGGTTTAGGATTGTTGAGTGAAACTCAAGAACCAATGTACAACAACACATCTTACAAGGAAGATTTAGAACGTTCAATTTTTACATAAGATTAATCATAATTAATCAAGTTTGCTTTGCAGCTATCACCGTTCAATGCGGTCTAGGTAAAGGAATCACATTCAGCCGGTGAATGTGGTTGCTAGGTTGTTGAAAACCTCACCAGCTGATGAGATTGGACTTATTGCTTAATTAGAACATAATCAATCCTAAGTAAAACGCCCGGAGAAAAAAAAAAAAAAAAAAATCAAAAATCAAAAATCGACCATGATACATGGAAGCTTATAATTAATTTATAAGTCAGGAGCCAGGAGGGAATAAACACAATTTAATTATTGATCCGAAGAAATAAATAAAAGCCAAATTGCAACCTTGGAAAAGCATTATTATTATTATTATTCCTCGATACAAATTAAACCATTTTAATTGTAATTATAATAATGATTTTAAAGTGTCACATGGGAATTATGCAAAGCAAAATAATAATAATTAATCATATAAAAAACCAGACACGAAAAAACCTGTTCAAAAGTGATTCAAACAAAGCACAAGTACACACAACAAGTCAACAAAACACAAACAAGTGAATTAAAAAATGAGAATTGAGAGATGGTGATCAAGTTTAATTACCTTGAGAAGAGTTCCTGGACACAGAATCGTGAGAGCTCTTTCTTCTACGCTCATTGTGGCCTGCCAATCTCCTCCTGCAACTCCGCTTCGAGTCGTCAAACTCTGACACTACATGAAACCTGTAATTAAACCCCCCATCACAATTCATCAATTAATCAGCCTAGCTCTTTTGTTCTTGTAGACATTCTTTTATTATTATTATAATCAATTGAGAGAAAAGCTATATTTGAAAACGTAAAAAGAAAAATCGAATATTTCAATTTTCTTGGTTTTTTTTTAGGTGACAAAAATGTTTGAAGCGTCGCTGTTACCTGCTACACTGTTGACAGAATCGTTGTTCTAACCCTAGAACCACCACCTTTGGAGCTTTTGAGTGCATCTCACAAACTTTGTGCCTCCTATGATAGTCCTTAGCGTTTATGAGCGCCACGTGGCAACCCTCCACTTGACACCTGGGAACAGAGGCCGGAGTACCCAACGCGGAGGGAGACGACGACGACGACGACGGCGAGGGAGCGACACCCACACCTACACCGCCACCGTCAGTGGAAGCACCACCGCAACTATAGTAGGGTTTGCCTCTTTTGACCAGAGAGAAGCTACCCGCGTGGCGGTCACTGATTGGAGCAGAACAGTCCTCGAAATAGTGCCTCTTCCCAAGCTTCAAGCACATGAGGTGTGGATCCGGGTGCAAGTTGGACCCGTCACCGCCGTAGAGCGACTGCTGATGGTGGTGGAGATGATGGTGATTCAAACTGTGAGGAAACATCATAAGTGCGTGGTGAGCTGCACTGGCTTCTGAGTGAGCGTTGGTGGCAGAATTAGTATCCGCCGTCGTGGTGGTGGTGGCGGCGGCGGCGTCGTATAAACTGCTAGTACTACTGTTACCCCAGTCAAATCTTGAATGATTAATCGTCCACATGTTATCAAAAGAAAGATTGTTACCGTTATTACCATTCTCCATCTCTCTCTCTCTCTTGATGATCCAGCAAGATTCGTACTTTGTAGTTACTCACTCTCTCTCTCTAGCTTAAAAGTATTTAACGGTATTCTTAGCTAGCTAGCTTTGCTGGTTTTATGTATACATCTTGATAAAGGAAACCTGCAACTATTTGCAATTTTTCTGCTATCTATTGTTTTAACTAAAGAAGAAAATACACAGTAAAAAGTGAGTAAATGAGAGAGAGAGAGAGAGAGAGAGAGAGACTCAGGTTCTTCGTTGTTGTAGTACTTCAATAGGGATAAGAGCTTGAGAGAGAGAAAAAAGGCTGCAATTTAGACAGAGAGAGAGAGAAGTTGGCACGTGAGAGTCGTATGATGACACGTGTGAAAAATTGAAAGTGGGGTTTTGCTAATGTAGCTGATTAGAAGAAGAATCAGCTTTGAGAGGCTGTGTGATGCAATAAGTAAGAGAGAGAGTGTGTGAAAATTGTGATATGACCATTGAAGGTCAGAGAGAGAGAGACATTAAAATTTTTAAAAATTAAAAAAAAAATTCGATCAAAGGTTGTGTGATGAAGAGTGATATATAGAGTACACGCAGTTAACCTGTCGTGTACAACACTGTCCCATCACTGTTTGTAATTTGCATGCAATTTCGCACGTAAAATTCCGGTGAATGTTGGAGTTTCAACTGTTACGTACTAGTTATGTTGCATGAGTCGTGCGTGTTAGTCACTCACTTCATTAGGCTGTGGGAGGTCAGAGACTGTAAGTACATGGTTCTTCAAAAGCTTGAAATCTGTATAGAATCGTTTGGACAGACAATTGAGTTTCTTATTAATATATATATTTCAGGTTTATTTATCTTTTCTAAATTAAGATAATGATGATGATTAGATGAGCTCCATTTCATTAACTTTATGCACTTATTGAATGTCTTATGGGGACCCATATGGCCATATTTATTTCAGTCTGATAAAATCACAGTCACTGAATTATTTAACATTTTATGATTAATATGCCTAAAAGTAATTAAAACGTGGGTACTAACTAGTAAAGTGTATCATTGATTCATTGTTGAACAATAGCTTCTTTTTTTTTTTCTTTTCTTTTTTTCCTTCAAAAAAAAAAAAACAATAGCTTTTTTATTTTAATTTTTTAATTCTAATATAATTGATATATTTTAGCCAATTTTTTATTAAGTTAATTAATCTTTAAAAAAAACTTATTTTCAAGAGACCTTGTTCATGAAATAATACTATTGGAAATTTAAGGCTTTGTCAGGAAATAATCAATTTAAAATAAGATAAATTCTACATTCAGAAAGAGAGTTTGTCGATCAAATATGACCCATTATCAATTGGTTAATGATATACGAATCCTTTTTATTATGATGCTAGACAACACTGCCGTATTCATTAGTTCATTTTTGGGTTGCTTTCCTCTACTAATATTCCAAAACAAATGCCTTCTATATTTGGAGAGTTGGAGCTAGAGTACCTCAATTTCAAATTATTAATTAGCTTCTTTGTCTACTAGGCTTTTCTTCTTGTACTTCTTTTCTAGTTTTCTCTATATTAACCATATATATCACAAACATATATATAACTTTCTTAGAGGTTTGATTAATATCAAATATATAAATAAATAAGTAAAAATAAAAATCTATATTTTTCAAATAAATAAAAAAAATCCAGAAGAAAATTGTGATTTCCATTTTACTTTTGATTTCTTTTGACAATAAGTCCCTTGGTCATATATATTTAAGGGTAAATTACACTCACACCCTTAAGGTTTGAGGCAAAGACACTTAGATGGAAAAGTTTAGTTATTCTACACTAACACCCCTATTTGACCATTGTAAAGTCCAAAATACCCTTGGGTGTAAGTGTAAAAAAACTTTTATTTTTTATTATTATACAAGGGCATTTTTGACAATACAGGGGTGTTAGTGTAGAATAACTTAACTTTTCTATCTAAGTGTCTTTGTCTCAAACCTTAAGGGTGTGAGTGTAATTTACCCTATATTTAATGCAACACAGACTGTAAAGTATTGATACAGTCTCCAATTAGGGGGAAGCCACACACGTGTCTCGAAATGGGCACCACCCAAAGATCTTCCTCTAAATACAGCAAAGATTGACCTGATTGGTTTGATTGTGACCACTCTTTGTCAATTTCCCTTTCGATAGAAAAAAAAACAATTGAAGGGAAGGAAGGAAGGAAGGAAACCACGGTGTGGCATTCCTGTAAATAAATCCCCACATGGAGACCTCTTTTGTAATTTTGCTAGACTGCAAAACTAGCAACAGCTGCCTTCACCAGTTTTACTTTCCTTTTTGCTTGTAGTAAAATGGTAAAATCAGGTTACAGGATCGGATAAAAATCAGTGCCCATCCCAGCCAACCAATCCACGCGCCCCTTTCTGTCATCATGGCGCGTGCCATTTGTGCTTTATAAACTATAGACTTAATAGCATTATACCCCTCTAAAGTGTACGCGAATTTATAAATTATCCCTTAAATGTTTTTTTTTTTACTGTAAACCCCTCGAACTCTCCTTTTCTTTGCACTACCTTTATGGATATGCCCCCTCCTCAGGGGGCAATAAAACAAGTAGGTGCAAAGAAAATGAGAGTTCGAGGGGTTTACTGTCGAAAAAAAATATTTAGAGGGTAATTAACAAATTCACATACACTTCAGGGGGTCCAGTGCTATTAAGTCTAAACTATATTCTAAATTAAAACCTATTATTTAAGGAAAGGAAACTGAGGGCTTTTTGGCAGTTTTCATTGTTGTATTTAAAAATAGCTAAACATTTTCAGTTGCCTGACACTGTGATCATCTGATGGGTAAATACTAAATAGTATCAAAATCAAAGACTTTTCTTCGTAGTCAATAAAAAATGGAATAACTTATAAATTAAATTTGAAAAAAAAAAATATTAACTTGTGCATAGATTTTAAAGTTTAGGCTATATTTACCATGAAATTATAAAAGTGGAGATTCCTCTCTTTAAATGACAGTTTTATTCTTAATCGTCTTTTCAAAAGTCGATCTAAATATTCACTTATTTGATGGGATCTTAAATCCCACATTTACGGTGAAATTGTATAAAGCAGAGATTCCTCCTTTTAGGGTGAGTCGTAAAAGTTGATATCATAAGTCCATACAAACCCTTAATTTAATTTGTATAAATAATTTTAAAAAAAAAAATGTGTTAAGTAGTTTTATTTTTCTAATATTTGTGCAAGTATTTTAAATGTCAAGATGAGCCATTAAATTAAAATAAATTAATGTTAATCATGGTAACCATGGTCTTTGATCTATTTTTAGGGTTTTGTGATTCCAAATGTTAGATAAAGCCTGCAAATTTTGTCATTGCTGACCATCTGGTTTGTCATAAAGATGTATCATTAAAAGACTGAGGAGGTCGATCGTGTTTTGTCATTAGGTATCCAAAGTGTGTAGGACCCTATTATTGAATTAAAAGTCTGCCACGTGTACGGTCATTATAATCCAGCTTGGTGTAGTTGTAGAGGCCTAGAGCTAGGGACATATTTTGGGTGAGTAGTTGGTACAGGACCAGAAACTTTTATTGAATAGAATAATAATATTAATAAATAAAATATATTTTTAGAATATAAAAAAAAAAAAGAATTGAGTTCCTAAAAAGCAGGGACAGAGAGAGATGGATAAAGAGAGAAAGATAATATATATATATATATATATATATATAAAAAGAAGAAAACTCTCACTTTGTACTTGTTAAGTGGGTGTTTGACACGTGTACGTCAGCAAACTTAGGTGCAAAAAAAAATTCTCTCTTTCCCGTACTCATCAAACAGAGTTAGAGCAACTGTGAGACATAGGGAAATCTGAAACTTCATTGTTTCTTTTAATGAAACACCCAATTTTAGGTTACAAAAGAGATGGAGAAAATGGATACCAAAGGAGGGGACCATTTTGAGTTTCTTTTTTTTTTTCTTTTTTTTTTTTTAAGGGGGGACCATTTAAGTGTAATCTAAAATCTTAGAAAAATTTGGCCTTAATATATTCTAATTTACTTTTTTATTGAAAAAATAATAACAAAATCAGATCCCTAGTGATCGATTTACTTACATCACCCATGCATTATCAAAATTGAGTTATTAAGAGCAACAACTATTATTTCTATGAAAGTATTATTATTATTTATTTAATTAAAGATTTTATATATATAATATTATAATGACCGTACGAATTCACTTTGAACGAAGAGAGGAAGCAAGCAAAAGTGGACTTGGAAAAACGACTGAACGAGAGATGTCTTTAGTTGTTGTTGTATTGTTTAAGAGAATACATGAATCAAAAAAAGAAGTGAAGAGAAAGAGGATATTTGCAAATAGAAGATGACAGATCACAGCCACTCAATTATATATATATATAGTTATCTACAGACTTCCCATCAAAGCTGAGTCAAGTTGGGTCCACATTTGACATTTCATTGCACGTTTTTTCAGTCTCTGTAAATTCATCATATATATATATATATATATAAAAAAGAAACTTTGTCCAGATGTATGTTATCTGAACAACTGGATTTTTAAGCGATTCTGGCCTTCTGGGCCCTGTAAGTTAAATTGTGAAAAAATATGACTCAATAATTCACCAAACAGTCAGACATTTTTTGTTAAGATGCATTATCCTTGCCTCAGTTTTTTGATTCCTTACACACATACACACAGTAAGGGGCTGTTTAAAATATATAAATATTTGACTTTTATCTTATTGAAAAAGTAATACAGTATAGTTTTTTTTTTAGTAAATTTCTATAAATGTCCTATAACAATTCATACATTTATAATTTTATCCGCACATAATAAAATCCTAAAAATCAATTTTCCAAAAATTCCCAATTTTAAAAAAACCATAACACAACCTAATCAATTTTATATTTGTAATAAGTCATCTAAAATGAAAAAACAAACATATTATAGTATCTTAATTTATAAGACTTATCCATATGTCTAACATATTAAGGTCTTATAAGACTTTAGATAAAAAAACAAGCAGCTCCTAAGTCAAAATATCACTAAAAAAACAAAATCTTTGTTGAGGCTTTTCAAATAATGCAAGAGTTTGAAGATCAGCTGTTGGATTGGACGGTGAAGATTGATTATATCAAATTATATATAAGAAATATTGCCAACTAAATAACTATATATATATATATTCCATCATGTGTATTTAAGAAATCATATTAGTTATTCTAATGACTGTTATTAAATAACTAGCTCTATTTGTGTTTCCATATAAAACTAAATTAAATATGAGTATATGACTAAAGAATATTATGAACAAATAGGAAGAAAAAACAAAAATGAAAATACTAATTAAAACTTAAAACAAAAAATGGGCACCTTAAAAATTGGCTGCCTTCTTTTAGCTTTACAACATTTGGGCCGGAAACGTTGGGCTTAAAAGCTAAAATCGATTTATATGAGTTTATCAGAGCATGGTTAGTTAAAGGGAAATTTGGCCCAAAGTCTTTTTGGTCGAAATTGTTTTTATTTTATTTTTTTGAAAAAGTTTGGTCGACAATTATTCACCTGCAATTTTTTAATCGGAAATTTGTGTAATATTATCTTTATGCAATTATCGTTACTAATTATGAACTTAAATGTGCCTAGCTATAATACATAGAGAAATGCTATATAACGTAAAAACATTAACCCAAAATTTAACCAAAATAATATGGTAAATGAGTTGTCATCACTATACAAATTATGAGGTGATGTGGTAAATAATATGATAAGGACGAATCATTTACCACATCATTTTGGTTGGTTTTGGGGTTAAATTTTTGGATTAATTAGTGTCAGTGTAATTCGTATGTTAGTAGCACCGTTTTATTAATGATGAGTGGTTGAAAAAATATTTACATTATTTTGTGGAACTCCTCACTCTGATCCAACGTCTCAACATGAACATTACATGTATGAATCGTATGATGTGGACTGGGCTGACCCATAATGTGTTTAATTTTGACTAATCAATTTTATGAATTATATAGTTTTTGATCAATGGGGTAATGTTATTTTTATAAATATATAAAAAATAAATTAACGCCAAAACAAATCCCACCTTTGTATTCCCCTAATGTCACGCCCAAATAATTAAGTTTCTCAATAAGTTATTCCTAGCTTATTAAAGGCTATATAGAGTACATTTTAAATTATCGACCTTTTACTCCCAGGTCAACGGTTTAAATACTATCAATGACGAAAGTTTTTAAATAAATATCTAGTTCCATATTAATAGATATTGTAAAAAAAAAAATTAATAATAATAATAATTATCGACCTTTTTAATTTGCGAGATAACAATTGAAAGAGTTGCGTTTAAAAAAGGAAAAATATCCCAATCAAGCTACCAAAAGAAAGAGATAAGGCCAAAGAAAAAGGTGTGATGAAAAACTATGCAAATAATATCGTGGAAAAAAAAGACACAAATTTCCAATTTAATTATTATTACTTTTGAAACTTGTCACATAATTAGCCATCTCCTTCCTCAATTGGAAACTATAAATGTCAAAGTTTTCTGCTTGCTTTTGACTTCCTTCGTACTTTTATACTTGGTTTGCATTTTTACAACAAAATATTTATAAAAATGACATCATGGTTGATGATTTATGGAAAGATAGAAACAATAATTTTTATTTTTCTGAAAAATAAAATAAATTGGCAAATGGATTTCAAATCATTTAGGGCCCGTCCTGTAACGTTTTTCAAAGGTGTTTTTGTTTTTGGATTTCGAAAATAAAAATGAGAATGAAAACAGTGTTTTTGGTTTCAGTTTCAAAATCCAAATACGCGTCTAGTAGCAAATCCTGGAAGTTGTATTCCGAATATGAAAACGTAAAAAACGCGTTCGGTAGGTTATCCAAAATATATCAAAAATTATAAAAAATTGATTTTATTTAAATTTTTTTTTTCGGGTCAGTATTTGCAACTGACTGAACCAGGTCCACGCCACCGCAGCTCGGCCAAGTCGATGGTGCCGGTGAGGTCGCCGGGATGTGCGACGGCTTGGGCTGGTGGCTGAAAGGGCCGGCGGTTGGTGGATCAGTGGAAGGAAGAAGAAACAGCCATCGGGGAGGAAGAAGAAGATGGTGGCTCGGTCGGCGCGTGCGGCACGTGCGGCTGATTCCGGCGTCGTTCGGCGGCGACGCCACCTGGGTTTTGTAGATCGGCCTCTGAGGATCCAATCTATGGTGGTTTCAGCCTCTGAACAAGAAGAAGAAGAAGATTTCGGCCAGTAGAAGAAGATGAGGTTGTCGAGCAAGAAGAAAAGAAGAAGAAGAAGAAGACGAGGCGTCGAGCAAGAAGAAGAAGAAGATTCCGGCGAGGAGAAGAAGAAGAAGCTCTCTGTCGAGCAAGAAGGAAGAAGGAAGGAAGAAGAAAAAAAAATTAGTTTTTTATTTAGATTGAAAAACAAAACGAAAAACAAAATGAAAAACATCAAAAAGTTGTTTTGGAAAATTTTCAATTTTAACACTGATGTTGTTTTTGTTTTTGTTTTTGTTTTGCAAATAAAATGAAAAATAAAATGGAAAACGATAACGAACGCGTATTCGAAATTGGATTTGGAAAATGAAAATGAAAATGGGGCTTGGGAAACAATACCGGACAGCCCCTTAGTATTTTTTCTTTTCAGAGAAAACGTTTTCCACTTCACAATGGTCCTTCATTTAGGCTACCGGTAGCTAGCTATCAAATTCAATTGGGTCATTTTCTGTTTTGATAACAAAAAAACGATAGTCCTACAAAAATGGTTCGAAATACAACTTTAACTCCAGACATGAGAGGTATCCCCACACTTTACAATTTAATATGTGAAAGTGGTAGTAGATTTACAATATTAAGGTTTGAACACTCTAGTGATACTAGAGTTTCAATTTGAAGTTTCCAACCACCAAATCAACGGGCCCTTGGTGTGTATATATGTATAGATGGTTATTTTGGGTAATCTTGAATTGATTTTAGCAATAAAACTATACATATACATTATTGTGGCCTACGAATAGGTGTTAGGTTTTGACTTGTATTCCTAAGTGAGCCAAATGTGAACCAAACAAGACTCAATTGATGTGGAGCTTCCTGGAGACGTGGGATACGTTTGGAAGATGGAATGGTGTAGTTTGATGGAGGTTTGAAAACCATTAAGAACTAAAGAAGTAGTTTGTTTTAGCGTATGGATCGCGGTTTTATAAGCGATGTAATTTAAGGTGACTTGTAACGGTTTAGGAAGCGGGTGTGCAACCGTGACCCGAATCGTAGTCAATCATAAGCATGTATGGAACGGGAAATCTTCAACGGAAAAGGAAAGTGTTCTTTTGGGAAGTTCTTGTGATTGAAGGAAAATGAATACTCTTTACAAGAAGACTTATCATAAAAGGAAATATTATATATGTGAAACAAATAAGTCTTATACGTTTAGGAGTAGGATTTTATTTTATCTTAAACTCCTTGTAACTAGTATAAATAGACCTAATATCTATGTTATTAGATTTAAGGCTGTGGAGCAAAAAGAACACCATATAACATCAGAGAGAGTGTGGGTGAGATCCGGGGAGATCCAATGAGAATATCCAATGGGAGATCCAAAGGAATATCGGTAGATCAAGTTAGAGATCCATGGGTTATATTCAGGGGAGACCTAGGGGATATTGGGGGGTTCTTGGTGAGAATCTTGTGAGTGGGGTTTGGGGCTGAGGTGAGAGAGTTAATCCTAGAGTATATGGTTGTAACAGTTTATCATATAGTGGAACTTTCTCTGTCGTAGCCCGTGGTTTTTTACCCCGATTTGGGTTTTCCACGTATATCTTATGTTGTGATTATTTATTCTCTCTCATCTATTTTTCTGCTTATTGACGTTATTGATTGCTATGAGTTATGGACATATATTAGGCATGACGTTTCCGCGTTCATCGGTTCGGAATTATCCCCAACAATAGGAACAATATTGTATTGATATAAATAAATAAATAATAAATAAATTGGAACAATATTGAGTCTATAACACTCCAATTGACTGGATCGAACACAATTCAATCCTAACAATTACATGACTTTGGCACTTTGCAGAGAGAGTGGACACATTGAGTCATCCACACGTCAAAATATTTCTCACAAGACTATGCATGAGAGAGAGCGACTGGTAACCACAGCAACCCATCATAAATTCTAACTACCTGCTTGCTTCACACAGTTACCCTTTCCTTTCCTCTTCTTCAAGATATATAAATAAATAAGAGGGAAAAAAAAAAATTGAGTTTGTTAGATTGAAAATCCTTTGTCACCTTCACCAACCTGTGTGATGTGTCACCAGACTAGGCAACAACTTGAATTTGCTACACACCTTGCATGGCCTATCAATCATGATCATCCACGAAAATCAATCGAAATGATCACTTTATTTGTTTGACTCACGTTAATTATTGAGCGAATTGATATATTATGCCCAAATGGAGAGGATTCTAATTATCTTAACTTAACTATTTATTTTAGTGTTTAAAGATCTAGTTAAAGATGGAAAATCTATCCGGAAAATAAATCAAAAACTTATGTAAATTCATGCTTTAATATGAATATTTATATGGATATGATAAAAATCTTTCACTTTCTTTCTTTTTGTTTTAGTAATTAATTAACTTTAAAAAGTTATATTAGCAAACATTATTAATCCATGATGAAGTGGCTTAATTAGTAAACAACATATAAATGATAAACGCTTCAACCACCATCAAAGATTCGAGCCCTGCCCTTCAAAGTTGATAGAATTTGAATCTACTAATGAAAATACATGTCACACCATTTGGGTTCCCAAATGTTACTTTCTTCTATGCAAAAATTTTCAAAGCTCCAAATGATTATCCATATCAACTTCTAAACTATAATGTACAAAATTCTAAGCAATTGACTCTTTCCTTTATAACAAAGCTTCCCTCCACTCCAATCCTTCCATCAATCCAAAAATTCTTACCATTACTATCATCATATCATGCTTCTTCTATCCACAAAACATCTCTCGCTTCTCATCATCACAACATTAGCCCTCTTATCGCAATCACCATGCCTCGCTGCCCGATCAACCCCAGATTATACGTCAAATCAAACACAAATACAAACACACAACATATCAGAGATCAAGAAGTACTTTCGTCGTTTCGGGTATCTACCATTACAAGATCATCATAATGTATCCGGTGATACAACATTCGATGAACCATTATTATTCAAGTCAGCAATTCTCCGTTATCAGTCAAACCTCGGTCTTCCTATTACCGGTAAGCTTGATATCGAAACTGTCTCGATGATTATGGCTCCAAGATGCGGCGTCCCTGACTCGGACGCGTCTCATCAGTCCATGCATGCAAGAGAAAACTACGTGTTTTTCCCCGGAAAGCCTCGGTGGAGTCGTGACGTGCCCATGAAGCTCACGTACGCCTTCTCGAAGGAAAATTTGATCGACTACGTGAACATTTCAGACATCAGAGCCGTGTTCAAACGCGCTTTCACGAAATGGGGTTCGGTGATTCCGGTGAGTTTCGTCGAGACCGATGACTACGGTTTCGCTGACATCAAAATCGGGTTCTACAGAGGTGATCACGGCGACGGAGAGCCGTTTGATGGGGTGTTGGGTGTGTTGGCACATTCGTTTACACCTGAGAGTGGTAGGTTTCACTTGGATGCTGCGGAGAGGTGGGCCGTTGATTTCAAGACGGAGAAATCAGAGGTAGCCGTTGATTTGGAATCGGTTGCTATACACGAGATCGGACACTTGTTAGGGTTGTCTCACAGCTCCGTTAAAGACGCCGTTATGTATCCTACATTGAAACCCAGAGACAAAAAATTGGATTTGAGTCTTGATGATGTAAACGGAGTTCAGGCACTCTATGGATCAAACCCTAATTTCACGCTCAGTTCTTTGTTGGAGTCTGATATTTCCGCAAATCAAGCCGTTGATTTGACAGGATCAATCAGATCATCGTCAATTTTGTGGGCCACGTTGATTCTGGATGTTCTCTTTATTTTTTGCATGTGATCATTTTCGCATGAATATAGTTTTTGGATAGGATAAATATAGTAGCATACGAAAAATCTCTAACCAATCATGTGATGTAATTGTTCATGTGTTGTGATTGTATACTGGTGGTCTTTGTGATTGTGAGATCATTGAATTCTTATTTGTTCGTTTTCATTGTTCATTTTTTTTTTTGAATTCTTTAGAGATTAATTTTGTAATTGTTTGTAGTGGTTGTTGAATTAAAAGAAGTTTGTAGCTTTTGAGTTAAAGTTCTTGAAGCCACTCATGAGTCGGTCAATTTTAACCGTCTAATGTTCAATGTGACTCAATAAAAATAACGTTTATTCATTTTTACGTTTTCTGATAACATGTTAATAATAATAACAACTAATTTTATGAACCTAAAAACTATATATTTAATCAAATATGAAAGTACGCTACGATGTTCAGATCAAATCGTTGTGATGATGATTTATTGGACTATCAATTTTATTTTGTTCACTTATATATGATATCAATATACGCTCACACTTTATAATTCCCTTCAACAACTACCGTAACTAATTCTAATTAATAGCTTGTGTGAGAAAATACATTTATCGACAATGACTTTTAAGTTTTTAATTAGTTTTATTATTTTGAAAGAAAAAAAACAAAACAAAACCCAATGTATAAAATGTAATCAAAAGAAATGTCTTTTTCTTTTAATTTTAATTTTTATTATTCCCCAAAATGCAATAATTTTAATTTATAGATGTCACGTGAATCATATGATATATACTACATAGTTTATAGTATATATAGTACGTGTTGGAAAATAAAAACTCCACAACTTATGTATTGAATCCAGCATTTTTAGACTCTTTAAATTTTCCAGTGAAAGCCATGGAAATGCAAACACCACAGTGAAAGGCTCTGTATTGTACAGGTCTCTGTATTGGGGACCGTGAAAGGGACCACTCTCTCCTTCTCTCTCTGTCTCTGCACCGAGAGTAGAAAACAAATAATAGTTAAAAACTTCCTTGAATAACGTACATTAATTAATTAATTAATTAATTATTATCTTTATATTGGAAAAACAGTCATAGTCTCATAGATAATATAATTCAGCAATAAAAGTTAAAATTGACCAAAATACGTTAATTAATTATTAATAGTTGTTGATATCATCTTCAAAAGAAAACAGAACCAAAATAATTACTTAAATAAGCGCATGTTTAATATTATTATGGTTTGTGTTGTGATCATCTTCGTCATCATTGAGTAGATCACTACAGATTATGGTGGCTATTAGAGTTGACATTTTCAAAGTTAATGAAATCCACGTGTTGGAAGGAGAAAATAATGTTTTCGATGAATAAATCAAATTCATTTAAAATAAAAAATATATACAAAGGTACTGAAAGTCTGAAATCTACCGAAATCAAATATTACAAGACGTTTACTTTCACAAGTGGATAGAATTTGCACCTAATACTTAAAAAGTCTACACACACATGACACAACAAACTTGTTTTGTGCAAATTAAATTGTGTCTCATGCTATGATCATCAATTTGATGTGAAAATCATAAAACAACAGACTTGTTTTTGGCAAATTATACTAAACAGTCCAACTAATAAGTGCCACATACTATAATGTCTACTTAAAACAACCTAGAAGTCGACGAACTAGGTTCTTATTTTAAAAAAAATAAAAAGAAATATTAGCTACTTCAAGTGTAATGAATTGGGTTGTCGTAAATAAATAATATATTTTAAGATTGATAATTTAAACTTTTCTATTCGAAGACAAATGCAAGAAGATGAAAGTGAAATTAAACATTCATTCCAAAGCTCCATCTACAGTATTTAGTTCAAACTTCAAAGACATTGGAAGTATATATTAATATATATACATAAATGTTCAAATCATTACGCATTGATATAACTTCATCAATGCGTTAGATGTGAACCATTAGATTTACATACTTTGACTCAAAGTGTATGCATCTGTCAAAAATTCTCCATAATCAGTGGTCCACATCCATTGGTATTGATGTAGTTATATCAGAGCGCACTGACCAGAACAGAAATATATATATATATATTCAAGTCAGTGTGCATTGATATAACTTCATCAGTGCGTTGGATGTGGACTATTAAATTTACATAATTTGATTCAAAGTGTATGCACTTGTCAAGGCTTCTCCATAATCAGTGGTCCACATGCATATATATGTTGATGTTTTTCCATGATGCATTAGTCCTTTTATTTATTTATTTGAATTATCATTTTAAATCTCAACATTGTATTCCACAACTGTTATAGAAATGTTTCAATTCCTTTATAACAAATACTTTATGCAAAGAATAAATAATATCTGTATTAAAAAAAAAATGGGCACAAAAAAATTATTATTATTATTATTATTATTATATAATAAGTTTCAAATACGAAATTTCTCACATTAATTTACAGGAGATTTCATATTCTTTTCATATTGAATAATCACTGGGTCATATATGCGACAATTTAAGAATTTTCATAAAAATAAAAACATATTAAATCTGTCACTTGATAATTATATATATGTATAATCCTGAAATCTGCAAAATGCAGCAAGCTGATCATTACTGGTTTAATCAAAAGGAATTTATTGAAAATACTGGTCACCTGCCCCATGTAAAACTATGCATTTCTGTCCTAGAAGAATGTGGAAGTCTCTCGAAGTATGTACAAGTACTACAACATATATATTATATATATATATATATATATTATTCTCAGATGAATAAGAAAAGAGTTCATGAGCTTACTCCACAAAATCACCATCACATATCATACTACGGTTTAATATTTAACTAAATTTACTCAAAAGACTTATGGAATTTTTAAATCTTTATAGTCATATGAGATCATATACAAATCTTAATGTCTTATCATGACATCCTACACGTATGCAACTACGTTTGAAAATGCCAACTTATTATTATTTTATATAACATCTAGAGTGCGGCAATTTGAACTTGAAATATTAACGATCTAAATGAGTATCTTTCACGTACCATCAAATCAAATTGGACAGTGATAATGTTACTAATGACGACGGCTCGAACCTAAAACATTATCGGACTAAATGAATGTTATTTACTACCAAACCATATTACACAACTTATCATTAACTATATTATTCCTACTTGTATATTCCGGTAAATTATATTAGGTACATGCATGCGCGTATAAATTATTCAGGTTTACAGATTGGCCTTATTATAAAACAAAGATCCGTAACTTATTTGTTTATCAATAAAAATCCACCAAGTTTGAAATAACGAAAATGACTTTAAAAATTCATGCTGGTATATATTGAAGAGAAAACTAATATATAAAGGAAAGAAATAGAGAGAATACGTGAGTGATGGAGAATTGCATGTTAATATGTGTCAGATCTCCTAGTATATTAACAAGTGTTTGTTTGCTTGTAAAATGGAGAAGGAAAGGTGAAGAGAATGTGAGAAGTAGCAACCATCCATGTTACTCTAATTGAAGATAGTTTGGAGAAAAAGAAAAGGTTGTGGACAGACTATCATCGAAAACGATTATTGCAATATCATTATAAGTTTATTTATAGCATGTTTCCTTCATCTTCAAATTAGCTTCACATGGATGTCTGACAAGCTTATGGTGAAGGAGAAAGTACTAGAAGAAGAAGACAACAGAGAAATTGAAGATAACAATTAGGATTCTACATGTTTTCGTGTAAAGTGCTAACTATTGACATTCTATAACATTACAAAATCGAATTTTGTACGGAAAAAACATGTGAATCGAAACCGTCCACTTGAAACCTACTATGATATATATATATATGTATAAAGATGAAAAACATAAGAAACAAAAGGAAGATTGATTTTGGAATATAGATAAAAGCCATCCCGACTAATAAGACTATATGTAAACATTTTGTAACGTTACAAAATTGGATTTCACACGCTTGTCGTATCTCTCACTTGAAACCTACTTTGTTACATAATGATGTAAAACAAAATAAACAAAAGGAAAACTGATTTTGGTTTAGATAAAGCTCATACCCCGACTATATATGTACGTAACACTAAATCCCGCATCTAAAACCTATTATGTTATATAAAGATCTTGAAATAACAAAAGAAACGAAAGCAAAATTGGTTTTGGTTTAGATAGAAGAAGCTCGTGAATATTGTCACTTCAAAGAACCTCAAACCTCAATAAGAGAAGGAGTAGTTTTGTTGGTTTCTCATAAATGGTCAAAACAGATACAGTGCAAGAGAACTTATCAGTTAGTGTACTTTGGAGATATATGTACACAACTACAGGTCAACACAGTACTACACCACCATGTGAGAAATATCAGCTCATCTTTACTTACAATTAAACCATGGCCTAGAAACCACAAACACTTTTACTTAATAGAGCAATTTTATTTTATTTTTTTCTAATTTATAATACAAAATTATTAATAAAGTGTTTTTTTGGGCAAAAAAAAAAAAACTTTTAAACCCACCATGTGTTTCCAGTAATATTTCGGTTTGTTTTTGTCTTGATCTAAAACAATAATAGAGGGCCTAGCTTATTTAAGGCCTTCAATGAATCTGTAAAAGTATGTATGCAGCTTTAGGTACTATGAATTTCTTTGGCAAAAAGGCATCCAAGTGCATTCAATTCCCTTTCAGATACTTAAGAAAGCAATTTGGTGCAACTCATCCCAAGAATCCTGCTGTGACAGAGACAAACCCTACTCCATAACTCTCTTTAAAGGTCGATTAAGTCTAAGTTAGATGAATCTAATGGTTGACAGTTGAAAAACTGAATTTATTATATATATATTAGTGTACAACAAATGATATTGAAATACTGAAATTATCGGTCCGCATCGAGAAGAAAATAACTTTTATACGGAAAAAAACTTGCTTCTACTGTTAAATGTAATCAAGATATATAGTAATTATTTGATAGTACTCATTTTACACTTGAATGCATTCGAAGATATGATCGAAATTTTGTAATTCAATTATTTTGTTAAACGTTTGCGTTTAAACATTTTCATGCATGAAATCTACATCATGTATTATGTATCATGCATCAATAATTTTTATTTTTTTTTTCCACTAATATTTGTTTGTGCTAAAAAAAAATATAGTAGGTACTTGAAGAATTGAAGTTAAAAAAAAAAAAAAAAAAAAAAAAAAAAAAGCCCTTGAAACTTTGTGCAAGCAATCCGATTGATAAAAGAAATTACATTATTTTATTAACAACTTACTGAAAAGCACAGTACAAAATTAAACAAAACGAACAACTCAAAAAAAAAAAAAAAAAAACTTATGATTATATTAAACATTTTCTACTACTATAAACACAAGATTAAGTATTTGATAGGATTTTTTTTTTTTTTTGGATTTTCTGTTACTTCTTTAACACATCACATCCTTGAGAAGCTTGTACCTGCGCGTGGTCGTCCTCGGAGACGGTGCGCCGCCCGGATTCTTTCCCTTGTCGGCGACGGCGACGACGACGCCGCTTTCTTCACGATCTTGTTGCTTGATTTTGTCACCCGAATACTCGGATCGGTTTGTGATTCCACTTCCATATCCAGACGAAGATTTCTTGGAGGAGCTTCCATGTCTCGAGCTTCTTTCTTCACTTTGGCACCAATCACACATCTCAATTGGTTCTGCGAATTCGCTGTAATAGTTGCTGCAATACCTGCGTTTAATTACAATCAATAACAAACGTTTGAGCAAGTTTTTTGATCATGAAATATTAAAAAAAAAAATCATGGGAAAATTATGCAAAGAATTCCTAAAAACTCAAGAGAGGAATCGAGACGGGTCTGTTATTTTATAAGAGGTTTTGTGGAAAGGATGTTCCTTAGTATTATATATTATGGTTTTTTTTATGTTTTTTTTTTTATGATGGTGGTTGTGTTGGCATATGATGATCATCATCATGATCATGATGTTATGATGATGATGATGATGAAGAATAGAGAAATATTCAGTTGTGGGTAGCTATCAAAGATGGGTGATGATGATCATCGTGATATTAATGATAATATATATATGTGTGTGTATATGGATAGATAGATAGATATGCACACACATGTGTATGTGTGGTGATCAATAAATGATGGTGAAATACATACGAGTGTTGAATGCGGTTGCGGCATTTGTTGCAGCGAAAGAGCTTGTCAGGAAAACCAACGTCGCCGCACATGCAACAAACAGCTTGAAGATCCACCATTGTTGAAGGAGTAGCCTTTGAATACGAGGATGAAGAGAAACCCAAGAAGAAGAAGAAGAAGAAGATAGAGAGATAAATAACAACGAGAGAGAGAAATACTGAGAGAGTGAGAGACACGAACACACACATACGTATATAAAGGGAAAATATATATATATAATAATAATGAGTGAGTGATGGTTTATTTTGTTGAGTCGGTGTATAAATCGGTCATTAAATATTATTGTGAGAAAAGGAAAAATATGTACACACAGCGACACAGGTAGACCACAGGTTGCTTGCAGTCGTTTTCAGTTAGAGAAGAGAGATGTGAACCTTAAAAAAAATATATTTAGATGCATCGGAATGACAGTTATATCCTCAACTGATGAGTTTAGGCGTTTAGCTATGCTTGATTTCATTTTCTACCTATTTACCTTTTTAACCTTTTGTCCTCTTTTGGCTCTTCTATTTGCCATGTATATAATTGGCATGTCTCAAACTCTCAAGTGATATTTCCCACCCTCCACAATGTAGCGTGACTTGCACTTTCTAAAATATTCATTTTTCGCTTTAAAAGTTTCAATCGATCCATTGTGGGAGTTGTTATCCAAAACGTGTTTCCGGTGCTTGATCTCAAACAACTCCGTTTGTGTTAATAAATGTAAAGGAAAATCAAAGGTTTTCGAAATATATATATTCATTTCCTCTCGTATTAAATAAAAATTTTAATGCACCATATAATGATATGTTATGTAATATTTATAACCAATGATGCATTTTCATATAGATAGCATGATTTTAGTATGGATAATACTTGAGTGTTGATTGGTCAGTACCCAAAATACTGATATAGTGATATGGCTCAATTGAATTGTAACACATGTCATTTTTTCTTTTACCTATTCTAAGACTTTATAGTTGTATGAAGTTCGGTTTTGTTGAAATTTTATGTGCTCATGCATTAGAAGTCTTGAACTACAAAAAATATTGGAATGGGTAAAAGAAAAAAGAACATATGTTACAGTTCAATTGGGTCATATCACTAGGTTAGTATTCTAGGTGCTGGTCAACACCCAAGTATTATCCTTTTAGTATTTGGATGATATCATCTTGTTCAATATTTGTTTTAAAATTGTCAAAGGCTCATTGCTTTAGTGACCGTAGAATTATGCTATTCATCAATCCACCAAAACTCAAATTTTGATAAATTGTATATAATATCTTGTTATTTATAGACTATAAAACCACAATAAGGGTGAAGAGATATCTCTTAATATTGGGAGTCAACTTCTTCCTACTATAGAAATATACATTGGGATCATGCTTTTAATGTTTGATTTCATAGATCCTAAAATCAAAATTTTAAATCATAAATTTAAGTTGTTTTAACCTAAGCTTCTTAAAAATGTGTATCTAACATTCATCTTGGTTAAAGTAATTTGAAAGGGATAAGGACTTTCACGCTCACGCGTATCTTAAAAGAGTAAGGATCGGTCGGTTGATTTACGGTTGTAAAAGTGTAAAAAAGTAAAAGCCAAGTGGTGGAAGATTCGGATATGGTACGCGCACATACAGAGAGTGGTTGGCGTTTCTTGGAATTTGCAGAGCGGTAAAACAGTAACACTGTAACAGTGAAAACTGTAAAGTATTTAGAAAATAGAAAGCAGAGATTTTTTTTTTTTTAGTAAACGTCGTACCTGTTGCGTTTTTTGTCGTATCAATGGTAGGACGTATATGTCATTACATTAATTGTTGTGGTGGATTAAAGGAATGTTATAGAATTTCAAAGTACAGTACTGTTTTATAGAGTTACCTTTTAAACAAAGTCCACAACAGCATAATTAAAACAAGAAAGCAACCCTACTGGGAATATCAGACGGTGATCCTAAGCTGTACAACTAAAAAATAATAATAAAATCAACGGTCAGGACTCAGGATCGATACCCAACGTATGTTGCCTAAAATATACTAAAGTATTGTTAAATAGTATGGTCAATGACGAGATCAAAAAATACCATGTCCATCGGACGGTGGAGATTAAAGAGGATATGGAATTCGAGTGTGAGTGATAATACCATAAGAAATGAAGCTGATAAGCATCATGTGGGCCAGGCTTCTTTTCATGTGCTTTTAGTTTATAAGAATTCACTTAGGAGAAGAGTAGCGATATTTACATCCCGAAAAATTATTTGTGCACCCATTTTTGTATGTAAACCTCAATAAAAATTTTAAAATATAAATTTTTGTAAGCACAACCCATACCTTACCAAATATGCTCTTTCTTTTAATTTTTAAAAATATTAAAAATAAATTATAAAATATTTAATATATATATAATTAAAATCATAGCATTACGAAACCAACTAATACATAAACAAATGAGATTTTACACAATTTTTACACAAACAAAGTCACTAAAATTATTATTAGATATAAGAATTTCTTCTTCTTATTCTTATTTCTTTTAAAGAAAATTTCTTTTTGTGACAGCCACGGTTCCATTTTTCCAGGCCGCCACTACCTTCTCCATTTTTCCATATATTTTTTTCCATTTATAACGGAGGGACAACAATTTCAGGAAGATTTTTTTGTTTTTCATTACTAATTTTATTTTATAGCTTCCTTTTTTTAATTTGGTTTAGTTAGTCATCTATTCAAAATAGTAAAATAGTTATAAAAATTAATATTTACTTAATTAAAATATTAATAATTTAATTTAAAGGTCATATTGAAATTTTAAAAATATATAAATTTGGGGTGTATATACAGTTTTAGAGGGGTGTAAATATCGCCACTCTAGGAGAAAGCGAGAGGATCTGTTGGGCACTTGGGCCTCCATTTCCTTATAACAAAGTCTTAGAATTTACTTTTTTTTTTTTTTTAAAGAAATATTAAAATTAGTTCTAGTGGAACCCATTTAATTACAAATTATTTATTTATTGATTAGAATAAGTGTGGGGTGGTGAGTAAAATATAAGATTTCCAGAAAATACGTTAGTCAACTCCATTAAAGAAAAATTCATTTAAAACAAAGGTCCATTAAAAAATAATTAATTAATAACTTCTTTTTTTTTCAAAAGAAATAAATAATAAGAACTTGTTAAAACTTCGCCACCCAAATGCATATAAAAATATTCCTCAATAAACAAAATGCATATAAGAATATTATTAGTTGTGGTTTGTGGACCTATGCATGTATTTTGGGTTTAGCTACTATACTTTATATATATAGGGTTCAAAAACTTTTTGTCACTATTTCAACCTGTTTTTGTAAGAATATCACTGGTTTACTAATTTAAGTTTAAAAGGCACATATTTAGGTGATCAGACAAAAATACTCTCATTTTGTCTGTTTGTGTCTTTTCAAACGTAGAGAGAAAAAAGTTGAGAGAGAGAGAACAGTGGAGAGAGAAAGCATCGTTGCAAGAAATCCAACTGTAAATCTCACGGCGAACTCATCGTTGCAAGAAGATCTGGGTTTTCGAGTCTTTTGAAACGTTGTTCGAGCTTAGGTTTGATTTGATTTGTGGTTGATTATGTTTGTATGATAAGGTTAGGTTAGGGTTTTATTTTCTGAAAAAAGTTGTTTTGAAGACAATGAAGTTCTGGGTTTTCATGAGTTTTTAAACTTTTCCCGTGACTTTTACTACTGTTCCTGTGAGTTTTGAAACCCTTCCCGTGACTTTTACTATTGTTCCCGTGACTTTTACCACTGTTCCCGTGACTTTTGAAACCCTTCCCGTGACTTTTACTACTGTTCTCGTGACTTTTAATACACTTCCCGTGACTTTTACTACTATTCCCGTGACTTTTGAAACCCTTCCCATGACTTTTGAAACCCTTCCCGTGACTTTTACTACACTTTCCGTGACTTTTAATATACTTCCCGTGACTTTTACTACTGTTCCCGTGACTTTTGAAACCCTCCCCATGACTTTTGAAACCCTTCCCGTGACTTTTACTACTGTTCCCATGACTTTTGAAACCCTTCCCGTGACTTTTACTATACCTCCCGTGACTTTTCATACACCTCCCGTGACTTTTCATTCACTGGTCAAGCCTTTTTGTTCAAGCCTTTTCTCCAAGCCTTTTCAATTAGATTCAAAATTCACACAACCAGCTTAAGGTTTATGAAAGACTCTGAGAACAAATGAAAAGGAACCCAGCTTAAGGTTTTAAACTGAAAAAAAAGCTCGACCGCCGAATGCGTCTGCGTAGCGCCACTAAACTAATTATCTAATGAAGTTGTATTAATAATGTTATGGTGTTCAATTCCCATTGGAAGTATGTTATAAAGGAATGTGAAAGAATAAAATATCAGAAAACTTTAAAGTAAGAAAGATAATGTGTAAAGTAAGGGCAATTTTGATAGTTCACCATAATAGGTGTCTTTTAAACTTAACTTATTAAAGCAGTGACTTTGTCACAAAATCAGTTCAAAAAGGTGACATTTTCCACCATTTCCACTATATATATATATATATATTCTATATTATTATAGAGTTAGTTGTTGGTCATTAAATTTCAATTCAAAGATCAATAAAAATCGAAATTAAAAAATGAACTAAAAAGTTTATAATTATCCGGTAACTTTACGGCTCAGTTAAATTTGATTTTGTAATCTAACAATTTGTTTTAGATTCAACTAATTTTTATAGTTTAGACAACGTACTGAATTGCTAATACAATATAATTCGAATAGACACAAAAATAAAGTGTGGAGGTCGACATATAGAGTAGGCCAAGCATCAATTTAGTCTTCGTGGGTCATTGTCCTTTGTGTAAAATTTAAAGCATTTCTTCAACATGTTCAATTTATTTTTTTCCTTTTTTCTGCTGTCACAAATTAAGCTTCTATAAATTACAATTTGTTTGTTTCTTCTTTTTTCTTTTTTCTTTGTACTTTTCTCTAAATATTTGGAAACATATAGCACGTGGTTGACAATTGCATGTTTATGCGAAATGTTTATGATCTTATAAGGAACATTTTGATAATGAATATGTGTTGGAATTTATTTATTTTTTCTAATAAAAAAGGTTTTCATTTGAAGTTTGAAGATCTATACTATAGATAAAATGAAGCCAACTCAGTAGAATATGCCCATAAGACCATAACACTTGTATAATTAACGTTGTTGGTTGAGTCGTATCTCTATCTTCTAAACCCAAAATAATGGTGATAGTTCAAAAATATTAATATAGTATAATATCTTGTTTAACCGACAATTTAGGGGGGTGTATTGGATTGAGATTTTAATAGACAATTTTGGGGGTACAAGGATTTTATGGATTTACAAGACTATTAGGATTATACTTTTAGGATTATTATGATTATATGGACTAGACATTTAGGATTCTGAAAGAGTCTTTGGACGTTATTTATAGATTATTATAATTATCTAGACTTTATTTCAAGACTTTTTGGACTTTTATAAATATGGATTTTTAAGAGTCGATTGTAGTATTCAATTTTCTCCTCAAGTTCTGGTGTTCTATATTCTTGTTGAGGGCAGTCACTGAACAACCAAAATTGAATGAGAAACATGTATAAGCTATGAAGAGAAGTAATAAAATTTTAAATACCACCAACAAACACATAACCTTCAGCTGGTTCAGTAACCATTTGTGCAAAAACAAGCCGAAGCAGCCATATAAGAAGCAAATAGATGCTTAAGAACTCCATTACTGTGAAGTAGCAAAACACAAACACAAGACAGACATACATATAGATATATAGATATAGAGAGTGAGAGAGAGGGAAGCACAAGGCTGGCAACAAATTTAAACAAGACAAAACTCAAAGACGCAGAAAGCGAATTCAAGGTGAGGGATTCATGAAAGATTCTTAGACCGGGAAAGAAACAACAACATAGCAAAGCCACTAGACCAAATTTTCTTCCATAAAATATCTTTCTCTGGGTAGTCATCCTTGACTATCTTGTTATTCAAAATACAACTAAAAAAAAATGTAAAGTGTTGATTACAACCCAAACCCATTACCACCAAAATACCTAGGATTGAGATTGAAGTTGTTGTGATCATTTGCAATGGATGGAGGCACAAATTCCTCAGCCATAGGATTCAACTTTGACAACATCTTAACCAAAATTTTGACAACAACCCAGAAACCAGAAAAGAGCGAAGCAAATTTGTGATAAAGATTTGATAGGATAGGAAGTTGAGGAAGCTGAAGATAATTTTGAGTGAGAGAGAAAAGTTAGGAAAGTATTGAGGGAGATGGTAAGATAATTTTGGGTTCAAGCTATTTATACATATCACTAAAAAGTTTGACAAATCCATTTTGTCATGAAATCCTAAAAATCTTGATCTCAATCCAATACCACCAGACAGTTTGCTGCCTCTTGAAATTCTAGATCCAGTACCATAAGACAATATGGATTTTATTTTAAAATCTTAAAAGTCTAGATCCAATACCATAAGACAATATGAATTTTTTTTAAAAATCTTAAAACTCTTGATCGAATACCACCGGGCTTATCTAACTTGTTAAAAAGTCTCAATCCAATACCACTAAACTTTTAATTTTTCAAGTTGTCTAATAAAATCTTGAACCAATACACACCCTTAACGAAAAAGAGAATCGTTATAATAAAATGAAATCTTTGCGTAATGGATGGGATTTGACATGGAATTATTTTATATTTTTATGTGTCAAACTCAAAATCTCACGTTAATGTATAAAGTCAAGGTGATCTCAACCAGACCCAAAATTATAGGATAATTTTCGACGAAGTTGTTTGAAATCCTGAACCATCACCACCTGCCATGCACGTACAAAATGGTCATCGTGGTATTAGTCTTGATCGACTGAGCTTTTTTTTTTTTTTTTTTCCTGTAAAATACATAATTTCGAGTTGATCTCTTGTATTTAATTATTGTTGTTCAGATTTTCTTGGTCTTAATTTTGCATTGTAGATTTTGTTCTATTAGATTCAGCAGCTCGGTTTTATGATTAGTTGAGGGTTTAAAAGATGAAGAACAAATTTATTATTATTTTTTTGTTGATAAATTAACTTTGGTGTGAAATTTTCATTTTATTTGCTGGGAGCAACTATTTCCTCATTTGTAGGAGCTGATTCATCGTTGTAAGGCTTTATTTTGACCATTTTTGAAAAAAATAAAAAAATAAAAAAATTTAGTAGCTAGAATGAGATTTATTATAAATAATAATAATAATAATAATAAGAGTAATGCTACTTTGCCCAAATTTGGTGCCCAAATCTGGTGCCCAAATGACGTGGCAACACTCTCATCCATTCATTTAAATCAAGCAAATCCAATACAATCTAAATGAATGGATGAGAGTGTTGCCACGTCATTTGGGCACTAGATTTGGACAAAGTAGCATTACTCTAATAATAATAATAATAAGAATGTTGATAGGAGGGAAACGATTTGAGATGACAAAATTACCCATAGGAACCCGTATTTTTGAAATGGGGATAGAGCAGAAATGGGAATAGATAGTATAACCTGCAATTGGTATGGGGCGGGGATGGGTTTTATATTCCCACCCTGCCCCGTTTAAAATAAAACTTAGTTAAATTATGTAGTTTCTGTTGGGGATAATCCTCTAGAACGATGAACGCGGAAACGCCGTGCCTAATATACGCCCATAACTCATAGCAAATAATAACGTCAATAAGCAGAAAAATAGATGAGAGAGAATAAAACAATCACAGCACAAGATATACGTGGAAAACCCAAAACGGGTAAAAAACCACGGGCCGTCAGGACGACAGAGAAAGTTCCACTATATGATAAATTGTTACAACCATATACTCCAGGATTCTCTCTCACACCTAACCCCAAACCACACTCATAAGATCCTCACCAAGAACCCCACAATATCCCCTAGGTCTCCCATAAATATCACCCACGGATCTCTAACTTGATCTACCGATATTCCCTTGGATCCCTCCTCGGATATTCCCATTGGGTCTCCCTGGATCTCACTCACACTCTCTGATGTTTACATGGTGTTCTTTTTTGCTCCACACAAAATAACCTAAATACAAGGTCTATTTATACTAGTTACAGGGAGTATAATATAAAAGGAAATCCTACTCCTAAACGTACAAGACTTACTTGTTCCACATAAATACTATTTCCTTTTATGACAAGTCTTCTTGTAAGGAGTAAATCCTTTTCCTTCAAGCACAAGAACTTCCAGAAACAAACTACTTCCTTTTCCATTGAAGATTTCCCGTTTCACGTATGCTTATTATTGACTACGATTCAGGTCACGGTTGTACACCCGCTTCCTAAACCGTTACAAGTCACCTTAAATTATATCGCTCAGAAAACCGTGATCCATACGATGAAACGAACCACTTCTTCAGTTCTTCATGATCTTCAAACCTCCCTAAAACACCGCCTTCAACTTCCAAACGTTATCCCACGTATTCTAGGAAGTACCACATCAGTTGAGTCTTGTTTGGTTCACATCGGGTTCGCTTAGGAATACAAGTCAAAACCTAACAGTTTCAAATAAAATAAATATATCTAAATAATATATTAACCTTAACTTTATATCTCTTCACCATTATTTAACATAAAATGACAAAACAGAATACTATTAAAAAAAACTCTAGCCGTTAACTGCAACTCTAATCCGCAGATAATTCAACATTCATCGTTCATTGCTTCAACCTCTGCTACAAAAGGACAAACAACAAGTTTCCTTTTCTAGTAACTTATAAAATTTAAAGTTCGGTAACAACACTTTTTTTTTCAAGTTTATTACTTTAATAATCTCAAAGTTCATGAGAAGATTTTTAATAGTTTATTGGAATTACTTATTACTTTATATATTATATAATATTCAATGGTTATATATTTGTTATTTTAATAAATAACTTTGATAAATGGGAAGAATTGGTAAGGATGGGAAAGCATTCCCCGTTCTACCCCGCCCCTCCCCAACCTGCTCCATATCTATGGTGGGGTTTTATGAGGGGATGGGTTTTCAAAAAATAAATCGGGTGGGGTGCGGGAAAGGCCACCCTGTCCTGAACCAACCACATTTCCATCCCTAGAAACAATGAGACAACCCTAGAAGGGAATGGAGGTAAAAAAAAAAAAAAAAAAAAAAAGATTGAAAAGGTATTTTCAAATATCATTGAAATATAATTTTTAGGACCAAAATGTGTTATGAAGACATATTTCTTTAGAGCTTTTGATTTATATATATATATATATAAATTTAAGCATTTATTCAAAACCACTTTTTTTTTTTTTTTTTTTAAAAAGCATTCTTTAAATCAGTTTTATCTACGTATAAAAATAAAATTCTGAAAAAGAAAAAAAAAAGTGAAATAATCATTGGAGCTTTTTACAAAAGAAAAGACAAGAAGTTGATTAATTGCTAATAATCCAGTTCTTGGCCTACTAATTACAAAATGCATAGGGACATAATAGGTTTTTAAGTAACTAAAGTGCGATTTGACAAAACAAAACAAAAAAAGGATTTGAGCTCAATCAGTTATATATACATATATGATTGGTGTTAACTGTTAAGTTGTGAAAATTAATCAAGATGTAACATATATTCTATTCTATTCTATTAATTAATATAAAATAATAATAATAAAAAAAATCCATTGATTGAATAAAAAGAGGAAGTATAGGATGATTGTGATGGTAATGGTGTTTGATTTTGATGGATCTGGTGGAGGCCCAGTTAGCTACCATTAGGTTTTTGGGATATTAGGCCATGATTAATTAACTGAATTCCATCTACGATTACAATTATTGCACAAACTAACTACACACCTTTTTTTTGACTAACTCGATTTTCATATCTTCAAGATGTAACTCACCTTCATCGTTTTTCAACTCAATTTCTCATTATTATTTTTATTTATATTTTTTAATTAATATATTCTTCTAATGTGATTATTCATTAAAGTTTGAAAATGAAACTCACCTAGTTGATTTTAGTACTGCTACTGACTTGCAAATTGCAATCCAACAGTAAAAATAAAAATGAAAGATTTGAATAGCTATCATTTTTATTAATCGTGGAATTTATAAAGAAAGGAGACGGTGAAATTTAAGGACCAGTTTCTGTATCTCTTCATATATAATCTTTTTTTTTTTCAACCATCGTAAGCAAATAATGTTTCAATATCACTGTCACTCTGTCATTACAACATCGAATAGATTCGAATTTATCAACAATTTTATTGATTTATATAGCAACTTGGGTTTGTGAGGATTTGATTTGAAAGCTTAATTTTTAGGTTTTCAAAGCTTTCAATATCAAAAGTTTGATTAATTAGGGAAGTGGGCGGCTTAATATATGCATGTACTATATATATATATATATATATCAACAAGCATACATGTTACTTAAAAAAAAAAAAGCATACATGTTTATGAAGAGTTTTTTTTTTTTTTTTTTTTTTTTTCTATTCATTAGGGACCAGGTTTTTTTTTTAAAGCTTTCGTTATTAGTAGAATTCGAGCCGTTGATCTGGGAGTCATTTACCCAAATCCCAAACTCGTCCATCTACTAGTTGAGTTACGTCCCTGTTGACAAATTTCAACAATTGATAATTGTGTTCACATATAGAGCCACCAAACAAAGGCAAGAAAACGATTGAAATAACCCGGCCTTTATCGAGCCATCCATGTCCCATTAAGTTGTATAGGACCCCCAATGCCTCGCCTTATAATCCATGATGATGATTTAAGAGCACACGTATGTATCATGTGTGTATGTATATTGATCTTTACAAAAATCAAAATGAATAATAAAAAGATTGACGTCGACAAAGAAGTATATATAATCAAACAACCAAAAGTAAATTTACGAATATAATGTTTTTTATACTTTATTAGATGTAATATGTGATTATTTACCACAAATCTTATCCACTTGGGTTGTTAGCTCATCTATTAAAAGAGTAATAAGTAAATAAAAACAATGTTATTCTGTTAATTAGTAATTATTAGCTCTATCGATATTTAATAAAAAAAAAATAGTAATTAGTTTTAATTACCCCAATCAATAAGATTAGGTGGTAAAAATGTAAAATATGTTTATTGGGTCATGAAATATATCAGGTTTGAGTCGTTGCACAACATGTAGTATATATATATATATATATATATATATAAATTCTATTATCAGTTTGAACTGACAAAAGTTATATCAGTTCCTTGTATGTAGGCCACTGGATTTAAATACTTTGACTTGGCTGTATGCACTTGTCAGTCCAAGTATTTAAATCCAGTGACCCACATACAAGGAATTGATATAACTTTTACCAGTTCGAACTGATAATAGAAAGACCGTATATATATATAAAAAAATAAATTTAATTCGTTTTAATTAATTTCAACATCATAATGAAACATTGAAACTGAGGAGGTGGATAATAGTCATATGGGTTAAAAATAAAGATGCATGTTGTACAAAGATGGAGAGGACAGGGCAACTTTCGTGTACGTTAACCACACGCAAGTGTTTCCCAATAAATAAACACTTCTTTTATAATTTATTATTATTTATTTGCACTAGACATTATTAGACAATGGATCATTTAGGACCACCTAAGATTTGCAACAGAATTCCATAAATGGGATTGTCTACGGTCTGATCCACTCAGATGACTTTCAGTGCCTGACAAGGTCCTCAACCGTCCACGTGGCAGAGAGCCAAAGACAGTCCATTGTACCTAGATAGAAACTGTTCTGTCCCGTCGCTTTGAATGTGAACAGCCGGAAAAAAAAATAAACACATGTGGATGTTGATAACTCCAACGTCACTTGTATAGTTGTATGAGCCTAAATATGGCTCTTGAAAGCTCTTTCAAAATAGAAGGGAAGTCATTTTCTCCTTTCATGAAATAATTTTATCCTTTATTTTTTATTTTATTTATAAAAAAAAAAACATTACATTAATATTTTGTGATCAGGAATGTGACATGAGTACATAACTCAAACCCATAACCTTTTGGATTTTAGGATTTTTATAACGGAAAAAATTCAAAGACTCCCTAAGGTGAGGCTTTTGACTATAATCTGAAATTGATAATTAGATAAAATAAATAAATAAATAAAATCTTCACCTAGTTTTACTAAAGTTTCCAAAGAATAAGTTTGTTTTGGATTTTGATCAATCTATAAAAGTTTTTTTATTTATTTTTTAATTCTCTCTTTTTTATATAATTCAATTAATTGGAGAAAGAAAAGTAATGAATTTGTGGTTAAAATATTGCCCTAACAGGACGATAGTTGATGATGATGCCTTTCATTTTCAACTTGCATGTTGTATAATTTTTAAAGATATAGATATGAAAAGGCCATATTGATGTTTATGAATAATAATAGGTTAAGAGTTAAAGAGTTCCAACAAGTACAAAGCTGCATGCCCGAAAACTAAAAATAAAATAAAATAAAAAATACTACAATCGAACCTCTAAGCACACTCCATTTTACTTTCAAAAAATAATTTTAATCAAATCTTTACCATTAAATATGATAGCTTCCCTTTTCTTAAGACCTAATATTTTATAATTTATTGTTTATTTTTGTTATCAACTTGCGAGTTAGGTGAGAGACATATTTCTTGAATATAAATTTTTATTGACGTAAAAGTGAGAAGTATACCATCTCCGGTTAATTTCCATCTTTCATATACCTTTCTTTTAATGTTTTTTTTAGTGTAACCTAAATATAAACCAAACCATTTATATATTGTGGGATTATAATTTGTTTTCAAGTACTTTTTATATACACAAAAAAGATTTCACCCAAGTTAGCAAAAGGTTTGTTTGATATTGGTGTCTATTATATGCCTTTCACCCAACTTAACAATAATATTTAAATGAAAAGGATAGGATTAATATTTTTTTGAAGCTTCGTGCACGGGGCTGATTTTCGCTATAAAGAAACGAAAAGTAACTCAACTTGTGGCATCCACGACTTATAAATTTATTTCCATCACCAACCCCCCAAAAGAAAAAAAAAAATTCCTATGTTAAAGCCATGAAAGCTCAAAAAGGCACCAAATTTGTTCCAAAAGAAAAAGGAAATTAAAGAAAGAATAGTTACTATTCAACGTTTCATAATGTTGTGGATACATTCCACAAGTCCACAAGTCCACAACGTTGTGTGGCCGAATTTCATCAGAAAAAATTACGTGGAATTCTCGTACCTAATCATTTTTATATGTACATTTCATAAAAGATTATATGTTTAACAAGGGTCTTAGTTTTTTATTTTTTTGTTTAACTATCGAAATATAAAAGAAACGAGACATGATTTTAATCAATAATCTTAATATGGATTCACAGAGTTTATTATTGAATCATCTAAATTTTCATTGAGGAATTTAATTTTTAAACCGTTCGAAACAATTATAAGAGCATCTCCGATGTAAATGTGTTGCTGACTCAGCATATATTTAAAATCCAAAAAAAATAAAAATTCATATGTAAATTTTATTGAATCATTAAAAAAAACAATTAATAAGCAGGTGTCTTAATAGTGAAGCATTTGAGACCAATTTTTTAGTTAGCTCTGTCAAGTATATTTTTATGACACAGAAAGTAATTGCTTTGGCATTGTTGTCATGTCAACAATTTTTACTAGACAATCAACACTTGCATTAGAGATGCTCTAAGGTGAAACGAGAGAAGTAAATAATACATGTAGACGACAAAATGAAGTTGGTCCGGTGGTAAAACTTCTCACAAGGTTGCGGGTTCAAGTCATTCCCCTTCTTAAAAACCCTAAATTTATGTAATAGTGTAATACTTAAAAGGAAGAAAAAAAAAAGTGTAAATAATACATGTACATGATAAGAGCATATCCAATGGTATAAGCAAGCTTGGATCCTCAAAAGTTGTCACCTTAGCATTTGATGATTGTTTTTAGAGCATCTCCAATGGTATCCTTAAAAGTAGGAAAGTAATCAAAATTTGATTATTTATTCAAAAAAACACTGTCCAACAAAGTCACTAAAATTTAGCAATAACAGTTATCAATAATCAAATTGCCTTTTCAATAATTAAATTTGAAGATTGACTTTCAATCATCAAATACAAAATTAAACCAAAATATCTGTTGTAATTTTATTCTCTCTCTCTCTTTTGTGGTTTTTTTTTTTCTCTGATCACCTATGTATCTCATCATTGTTTCGACCCCAAAAATTTCAATCAGGTAAAATTCATATTTTCATTACAAATGGATCAATACTCATATTATATACCTTTTCTTGTCTTTTATAATTATTTTTTTTTAGCAAAAAATAATAATAATAATAATTTACCATTACCATTACCATTACCAGTATATCATTGTGGACTATACAATTATCAAATTTAGCAATCCCCGAAAACAATCCTCAAATGCTGAGGTGACAACTTTTGAAGATCCAAATTTGCTTATATCATTGGAGATGCTAAGAGATTGCTAAATTTGATGATTGCATAATCAATAATGGTACACATGTAATGGTACATTATTATTATTTATTTATTTTGCTAAAGAATAAAAAAAAATTATAAAAGACAAGAAAAGATATGTAATATATGTATTGATCCATTCGTAATGAAGAAACGAATTTTACCCGATTGAAATTTTTGGGGTCGAAACAATGATGAGATATATAAGTGATCAGAGAAAAAAAAGAGAAATAATAAAATTACAACCGTTATTCAGTGACTATGTTGGACTGTGTTTTTTGGATAAATAATTAAATTTTGATTACTCTCTAACTTTTTTTAAAGTTACTATCGGAGATGATTTAACAATATTGAAAATAATACATATAGAACGAAACAGCATGTCTGAATTCGAACCAGTCCACGTTTCATGATATAATGAAAGCACCATATGTCTGAATCTGATTCTGAACTTATCGACACATAAATAATCATAATAGATTACGTAACTTGACAGCAAATTCTTAAAAAAAAAAAAAAAAAAAATTTAAAAATATGGAAAAAAGTGGTGGATTTGCATCACTGTCAGGCTCCAACATGTCATCATCACCTATCCAACCATCCATCTGATCCATCCGTCCATCCATAAGATCTGATCCTGATCTTGATCTATTCCAACTAACAACATGAGGCTGAGACCAAAAGAGGCCCCACAAACAAAATCCCAAAAAGACATTTCAGGTCACAAAGACCCCACAATTCACCCACCAGTGTTATTATTACTTTATTATTATTATCACTTTCTTTCTTCTTCATCACATACCATGATGTGCCCACAAGCCCCAACACCCCAAGCTTTTTGCCTAAGCATTTTCAGGGATTTTACCGTACACCTAAAACCCTCCTTTTGGACTGCAGCCCAAAGCCAACCCCCATTATATATATATGAAAACCCAAATGTACAAAATCTATAATAAAAGCTTTTTTTGATTCTTTGATTTTGGGCCCCATTCCACCCAACATCCAAAATTGACCCAAAACATTGCTTTTTTGTACTACTTACCGGGCCCCATTGCCCCGCATTACATGTGAATCATACACACTTGGTGGGTCTCACTGGATTTGGCTCTGTTAAACCTGGGGTCCTGTCTAGATTCTACGTACAATGTTAGCTGTACGTATAATATACCCTTCACATATAAAGCCATATTACAAAATTTGTACCACAAATTTCCGGCTCAAATAAGTGAATAACTAATTCGCTGTATGGTAAACTCCTCTCACACACACGTTAATGAACTATGGTTTCGAGTTATGTCCTCGTTTCGACTTATTAAATTGTAACGTAAACTTTACGAAGACATGCATACACCCCCTTGATACTGGATATTTTATGCTAGTTATCAGGAATCTGGTTCTTGCTAATGTAGGTTTTGCTGGAAAGTAGACAGTTGCCAATCACAAAAGCTGGCCAATATGAGTGGGAAACACCCATGGAGCCAAGTACTGATAGTCTAATGGCTTTCATGTAAACAAGTTGATATGAATAATGATTCATTGGGACAGGTACACCGTACACGACAACGTCATATATACGTTCTTTATTAATACACTTTTCGATTATGAATGATAGCGATTTAAATTGTAAACCGTACATGACAAGATTTTATCAAATATACATTTTAATAATGCTTGCGCTCGTGTTATCACTTATAAAACTATTCCATACCTCTTTTTGTAAAGTAGATAATAACTTTTTTCTTTTCCAGATTTCCTGAATTAAAAGTGTAGTTAAGTCAAAGGTTGTAATAAAATAAATAAACCATTCACAACAATAAGGGTCCCAAGCTAACAAATAATAATATATGAAAAAGAGGCTTGATAGCTTTATCAAATCAATGAAAATCAGACAACCGGAATTTCAGATATAAAGTTTAGCACGCTCACAGCCACACGTGATGATCCAAAGCCACTGGAAGCAAGATTTGACATTTAATTATAGAGCCCTACACCACTAATGACATAATCCTCCCACTCTAATTCCTACTTAATGTTAAAGGAATTCTCGGAAAGACATCTACAAAAGTTTCATATGGGGCTCCACAAAGAAACAATCCAATTGATCAAGATACACGATGAGGATCATATCCATATAATTTTGCACTTCTCGACAAATCTAATCTGTTTCGTTATTCTAAGTGCTTATTCTATTCTGGGTAATGAAGAATTTGTTTTTCTTAATTCTTGGGTTCAAGTTATCTTAGTTCCAATTCAACAAGTTTATTGCAGCTATCTGTTAACATTTAACAATGCCAAACAAAGGCTTTTCTTTACTTAAAATCAGCACAGAAGGTTAAAATGCAAAAAAGATATCTATATCAAGCTAATCTGCACTTTCAAGGAGTTTTTGACTAAACTAAACTAAATTTGTGATTATGCAGCAATATTATTTAGTTGGGTGAACGTTGTTTTCGGCAGCAAGACCGTCCAAAACAGTAGATTCAGGTTTCAGTGAATCACTATTCATTAGATGGAAAACCTTGGCGTAGATCTCAGGGGATCAATAATCATATATCCAGATGGAATAGGAAAATACTTACATGATCATATAATCCAGAGATGCCTGGATGAAATCTGAATACGACTCTCTGGGAAAAATGAGAGACAGATCATAAGTGTAAAAAGACAATTAAGTACTTTAGAAAAGAAAAATAAAATGCAAACAAACTGAATTTAGGCATGCAAATACAAAGGTAATAGCAATATTCCAGTTCTATTGATCCAACAACATATAACATCTAGTATCTGAACATGCATACTGGAGTTTATATATTCACGAAAGAGATTAATCGATGCCAATTAGACAAGAATTGCATACTTACATTTCAGAATTCAGATGTAAGCACCATCTAAATTTAAAAAAAAAATTCATTGTAAAAGACCACAAAGGTTTGCATTTGCAACATGTTTACAAGACAGCTACCTTTAAAGAAGGCACAAATAGCAATTGTAGCTTAGCTCCAACAAGCAAACAGTATGTACAATCGAATCAAGTTTAATTAAATATACAAAATAAAAGGGCTGGAAAAAAATTAATCAAATAACTATACAGTTTATAGAACAATTATGCTTATCGAAGAGTAATGCTTTCCAAGGAGTTTCCAAAACTGATCCAAGGAGACGCTGCACCCCTAGACAAAAGCCCAATAGAGAAAAAAACCTTGGATGCAAAAAGTATGATCAAGAAACAAATTTGAGGCTGCATAACAAATTTATTAGATAAATTTGAGAAATTAAAGGATGGCATTATAGCATTTAAAATACGAAGAGGAATACACATTTATCACAGTATCACACCTCACTCTTTCCAATGATAAGGTGAGCGATTGACAACTAGATAATCTCCACGAATATCTTTTGCAATTCGAATGTCATCATCTAGGTATACAGATTCAAACCTGCAAATAATTTAGTTAACAACTCAGACCAATGAAATAAAAACAAATTAAAAAAACGCATCATAACACTAAAAAAAAAAATTGCAGGCCAACCCCCCTAAAGAAGGGTCTACAGTCTACTAACTCATTACAACATGCGGGAATACAGCAATTTAGCAATCGAATAAACAGAATTGAGACAGACGAGAAGGAAAACATAGCACCTAAAAATGGCTATCAGAATTTAATTTAACAGGAGGTGAACAAGTAATACCAACTTGTTTAGTCTATGGAAAAACAGAGATTGAAAAACAGGAGACAAACAATAGAGAATTACTTTAGTTTGAACTTAATGACATCAGAAAGGACAGGTAAGTGGACTAACTATCAGCACACTGGGATCAGAAAGATAACAAGTAACATAAAGGGTGGAGTCAGATTCCCTTGATTTGGATTTTTTTTTTGGGCATTAGATTCCCTTGGTTTGAGGTTATCAAATTAACCAAATGGATGATTGAAGCATTTAAGGGATTTCCTCTAACTTGAAAGGAAACCTTAGAAGTGCTTCTATAAAATTCTTAATTCCTTAATCCTGAAGTCCTAGATAGGATATTGGAAACTGAAAACTTTGATAGGTTAATCGAGGAGATTAAAAAAAAAAAAAAAAAAAAAAAAAAAAAGGTAAAAAGTTGATCGTATATATTTATTACCATAAAACATTGTTCAAACTTCAGAATACCCTGATGTCATTCCTAGCTTGAACTCTCCTAATATCTAACAAATTTCAGCTCTGTGAAGCAAAAATAGGTCAAGAGCACATGACAAAAGCAAATTTCAGCTACAAGAACATTAATTTTTCTCTTCTATCACACAAGATGTTGAAGGTATGAATTTACTTCTCATATAAGTTATGTAGGATTAAAGTCCTAAGGATCCACTTATCTAAAAAGAAAACATCAGACACTGATTCATAACAAAAGGGAATGACTAGCTTCTGCAGGTCTAAAAATGGAAAGACGGCTGAGAAGTGGGGAAGAGAATGTGTCAAACTATGTATAAGGTAAGCCTGTGCAATTATTAAGTAGAATGGGAGAAATATTATTTTAATCCAAGGTTATCCAATTATTTTTCGATTCACTCACCAATTTGCAGCCTATCTTCCAAAAACTAGTGAACATTCAAGTTGTACACTGTTTTCCTCGTGTTCTTTTTTGGTTCCATTAATCTTTCACAATTTAAAAATCATCTTTGATGCACTTGTGGTCACAATTAACAGAAAGGAAGCATCTAAATATGCCTTTCATTGTTTTAGCACATATGAATTACAGCCCAATTCTGTTATTCATATCTCCAGCAAAGTGATGATTACTTGTTTGACAATTTTTCTTGATTATCTTCACTTTGATCATCAAGTTATGCAACCATTAGCATAGACTGGCAACTAAAAGGATCCTTCACATTCAGGGTCTAAACATTGGGGAGTGTAAACCTGGAAAACAAAAGGCAAAAAAAAATAAAAAATTGTGTTTCTGTGAATTATGAATCTGATCCTACTTTTTGGTCTGTGTTGCCTTATTTCTCTTTTTTTTTTTTTTTTGACAAAGATGTTGCCTTGTTTCTCATGCTTACCCTAGCATACAGTGAAAGCTAGTACAGCTTGGAACCACCCATTAAGTATTATAAAAGGAATAAAGCTATTGGACCCAAAAAACCAACCCAAATTTCCAACCCAAACCCATGTGGCAATCACATGGGATCTTGGAAAGAGTGACGTGGGCCCATGTTGTGTGTGATGTTGCCACATGGCATTTGGGTTGGAATTTGGGTTGGTTTTTTGGGTCCAATAGCATTACTCATTATAAAAGTGATGGTAGATTGGTTGATGAAGGCACTGTTAAAAAAGAACAAGTGAATCACCGATCACAATAAACCCATACAAAATGCGCATTTACCATCTTCATCTTAACCCAAAAGAAAGCCCATATCAAAGTTCTACACTGAGCCCTCATCTTTGCCTTTGGATCTCAGATAAACTCAAAAGTATTTTATGAAGAGTAAACATGGTCTACATTATTTGCTAACAACGCAGCTAAGTCCACATAACAATATTGTGTACAGACATGGCAAGAAGTTTGCAAGTGTTAGGCTAAAACATACTATATGTAGTTACTCTCTATAAGTGGGAGAATGAATATATTAAAATAATTGAAAGACCATGAAATTAAAGTTGGATGGATGAGGTAATAAGAGCTCTAAAATTCTTCTATGATTGTTGGATATTAACAGAATTTCTAACATACCAAGGATACTAACTATATCTTGTAATACAAACTGTTTGGAAGTTACAAAACAACGTGAAGATGAAATTAGTGGAATCACAAGATGCATGCATGGCAGCAGCCAAAATATGAAAAAAAGAAAAGGATATCTGTGGGAACCAAAAGGTAGCATCAAGTGAGGACAACTGCACAAGGAAAGTTGACAATGGCATGAGCCGAGACAGCAGAAGCATTATACAAACCAGTGCATAGGTGTGAGTCATTATGATGATAAACAACAAAAACTAAAATAAAAAAAAATACCACAATTACAGGAAAATTACAATAGGATGTTCATTTAGCCAACTCCAAGTAGAAGAAAAATAAGACCTTACAAAATTAAGGTGGCTTTGAGTTGTATAAGGCAATGATAAAACCTCATGAGAAAGAAGCAGGAAGTATTGTTGTCACCTCTAGAAACAGTTAAGAACTCAAGTTTAAGTTACTTTAGTGAATAAAAGAAAACAGACTGGTGACCTCCAATATTTCCTCAGATATCAGTATCCAGAGGTATGCAAATAAGTATGCACTTGTGAACCAAGGTACTACATGGTTATATAATCTAAGACACAAGAACCTTAAAAAAAAAACAAATTGAATCAAGATTATGCATTAAAATTAAACAATTATTCCCCCTACCCCCCCAAAAAAAAAAACAATTTGAGAATTGGTTAATTAAAAGGTGAACTCACATTCAATTATGGCAATAGCAAAGCAGAGGACATGTTTTGCCCTTCATTCCTTCCAAGAATAAGGAGCACGATCAACAACTAAATAGTCTCCCCTAATATCTTTCACAACTCGAATCTCATCATCAATGTACACGGACTCAAACCTATACAGACACAACATCATCTCCTTGATAGTTGATACTACAGCAATATATAAGATTAAAAAAAATCCAAAAGAGAGAAAAAAAGAGAAGGACCAATGTGACAAGCGAAATGGACAAACACACACACACAATTTTCATATATAAACATATATGAACAAGTTTTAATCTACTCTAAGTTAGAGATCATTAGTGACCATTGATAATATAAAACAAATAAATGAACTCACCAGCCTTGCCCGAACGGTGGCAATGGAATTTCCCAGTTTTTCCCACGTAGAACCGCACTTGTAAATCTAACACAAACCATGAGAAATTAAGCATTCTTATTCTATGCAATTAAAGAGAAAAAACAAAAAACAAAATTCAATTTATGATTGTATCAACAGAATTTTCTTTCTATTATGATAATTAAACATCAAACTACCTGAAATTCACTCTTTGCGACGAAGCAATCTCGATATTGGACCGCACAAAGAATACCCCATCCGGAGGAAAAGTGATCACATTATTGAGAACCTTCTTGTCAACATCAATCACTTGCAAAACGTCACCGGTTTGGGTACCGAACAAGTATGCCTTCTCGATGATGAATAGCTGTTCCTTCTCAGTTGTCCAAAGCAAGCGCCACGTGGAGGAGAGCGAATCGGCGGTGGTGGTGACCGTATCTCTGCCCAGAACAGCCAAGGCGTCGATGGCTTCGATGATCGATGATCTCTTGGTGGGGTCCTTCTGGGTTTTGAGTCCACGGTCTTGGTCTGCGATGAGGCTGAGGAGGTCTTGCTTGGCTAATTGTGCTTGTGTTGTGGTGGACGAGCAGGTAAATTTGGCGGTGCGTGAGTGGGAATTTTTGCGAAAAGTAGGGTTAGGGTTAGGGTTAGAGAGATTCAATGAAACGGGAATGAAAAAACATGTACTTGTACAAGTAGCCATTACTAGCTGTGAATCTGTGATACAACAAGATGATGAAAACCGACCGTTGGGTGAAAATTGGCGGTCGAAATAACAGTTGTAGATATAGCTTGTAATTCACGCTTTTTTTTATTTTCTTTAATTAAAAATAAATAAATTGAAAACCCCACTAATTACTAAAATACCCTCTTTTACATTCTTTTAATTTATTTTTTGGGGTTAACTCTTGTGAGTTCTTAAAAAAAAAAAAAAAAAAAAAAAAAAATTCTTTTGTGACTTGTGATCATAACTAAATTATTATTTTTCTTCTTTGTATTCATGAAAAAAAAAAAAAAATCGTCATACCCACCTTAAAAATTAAAATTATTGTAGTTTATAATTATGCATCCCCTAAAATGCCAAAACTAAACTTAAATATAAATAAATATTTTATCTCTCTAAACTAATTTGATTATAAATAAATCAAAATAATTATTCATTGATTTCATTCTAATTGTGTGGTTTTCGCATGTTCCACGTGAAAACTAAGTTCAAGTTTTATCCAAAAACAAAAATGATTTAAAGTTTAACTTGTGAAATTGAAATTGGTTCATCTTATTAGTTGTGAAAACAATGTTTACTAAATCCTATATTAATAAGTGAAGAAGCACAATGTGATAAGCAATTACTTCATGAACGACATGAGTGGCTTCAATTGTTATAATTGATAAAACTATTTTGATAAATCATGATAATGATGATAGATTGTATTCAATTGGGTTAGATATAAAAGATATATCAATATTCCAGTGTGAATAAAAACATAAAAAATATATAATTTTTGTTATTGAAAAGGGATTTTTAAACTTAAAAAAATGTTAAAACCACAATGGGTTGAAGATGACACTTATCTAGTCATCGTTGTCAAATGTCTCATTGCATTTGAATGACATAACAGATCGATACTGTTTATCCATTAAAGACATTCTCAGTATATTTGAGATAAGTAGTTCATCCATGGGGGATTTTGCATACTATTGCCTAATATCATGAGACGGGCCAATATGTACACCACCAACATTTAAGCAAATGTAATTTATTTAACTTTGTGTTCCTATTAATGTAATTATGTTCTTTTAAACTAATATTTTTAAAAAAATATATGTTCTTAACAAAAAAAAAAAAAAAAACCTAATTTTTTTTTCCTAAAATACGGGTGCGGACAGATTTTTTGTTGGGTCTCAATAGAGCCACCCCATACCATACCATACCCGGGTTGGCAAAATGGACCAGTTCCAGTGGGCCGGGACCATACCCGCACCCGCTGATCATTCAAAGGGTCTGCTGCGGTTTCAGTTCCGGTTCAGGTCTGAACCCGGATTTTGCTAACCCTGCTATTATACGATGTCGTTTTTTTCATTTCGAAGAAACCATTCTTACACAGTAGAGGTAGCACACTGTGTCTCAAGTCTCTCAACTCTCAACTAAAAACTCCTTAAGCGGCCAAGCTCTTCTTCGAAAATTCGAGAGAGAGAGAGAGAGAGAGAGAGACGGTTTCTGATTTTTATAGCTTGACACTTCAAGTTTTAGACTATCTTAGTTACAGATCCGATCTAGGGTTTTATCTTCAGTGAATTAAGAAATGTCTGTCTCAGCACAAACTCCAGATATTCTTGGCGAGCGCCAGTCCGGCCAAGACGTTCGCACACAAAACGGTAACTTTCGTGCACTCTATCTGTTGTTTCTTTTTGGAAAAAAATAATGTTCTTATTTTGTTCGCGTTGTTGTGTGGATTCGACTGAAGTTTGTTTGTTCTTTTTGTTTGTCTGCAGTAATGGCGTGTCAAGCGGTTGCAAACATCGTTAAATCCTCACTTGGTCCAGTTGGACTTGACAAGGTATCTCCGCTTACTTGATAGTTTGTGGAAGCACGAAACTGTTAATAGCATAGTTTCTTTTAACTTAGTGGCAGATAATTAGCTTTGAAGCCTGTTATGGTTTTCCTTTGTTTTTTTAATTGGCAGCTAAAAATGTCCAATTTAACAGTTAACTCTACGATAGGTGTATATGTGCACGATAAGTTGCTCTTTGCTTCTGCTAGGTTTTTACATCATTGACTCACTGATTAATTGCAGATGCTTGTTGATGATATTGGTGATGTAACAATTACCAACGATGGTGCTACAATCCTCAAGATGTTAGAAGTTGAGCACCCAGCAGCCAAGGTTGATATAGTCACATTTTGTTCGATTTCTTTTAATATCTTTTTCCATCTGAGATGTTTAATTTCTCATTTGTGAGGTGCAGGTACTTGTGGAGTTGGCTGAGCTTCAAGACCGAGAAGTTGGAGATGGAACGACATCAGTAGTTATTGTGGCAGCAGAGTTGCTGAAGGTAACTACAGCTAGTCTATTTCTTGCATCTGATATATTATGCCTTAAGTTATCTGCTTTAAACTCGCATGGTTTGTTTGAAAACCCACTGATGTGGTGGGATGGAGTATTGGTAGTGCATGATTTGGTTCTCATTTATGCAGAGGGCAAATGATCTGGTGAGGAATAAGATTCATCCAACGTCTATTATCAGTGGATACAGGGTTAGTAACTGTTATTTTGTTTATGTATAAACTGTGTGTGTTTCTCAATGATATTGTTTAAGTTTTCCCTTGTGAGTTGATCCTATGCATATCTGCACATCTTATACACAGCTTGCAATGAGAGAAGCTTGCAAATATGTTGATGAAAAATTGGCAGTGAAGGTAAGATTCAGCCAGTAATTTTTTATTTTATTTTAATATTGATTTGTTCATTTGATATTATGTATGTGGTCTCAGTTTCATAAACTGTGTTATGAAACCATAAATGGAAATTTGGTACTGGTTGTCCACGGCGTACGCAACAATTTGGTGATGTAATGCCTGAGCAAGACCTAATTCTGAGTTTGAATAGTTGCTAATTTACACCATGAATGCCATGCATGTGTTGCTGTGGGGGATGAAGATGCATTGGTTATGTTGTTCTTTTGACATTTTGTTTTTCTTGATTTTGGTTTTCTAGGTTGAAAAGCTTGGAAAAGATTCTTTAGTTAATTGTGCCAAGACATGTATGTCCTCAAAGTTGATTGGTGGTGACAGTGACTTCTTTGCAAATTTGGTACGTTTTCCCTGCAAAAATTTAGATGTTTGTGGACCTTGCTTTGTACTCCTGTTTTTCACATCTGTTAGTAAACTTGCTCTCCAGCACCATGCTCAACGAAACACTGAATTTCATTATTTGAATCATTAATCTTTATTTTCTAGTATTTGTATGGTAGCCTCGTTTCTAGTGAAATATTTTTGCTATAAACAATTTTTTTTTTCCTTTTCTTTCCATGAACAAGGTAATGCCCCTGAACCATGACTGTGCTTGACTGATTTATCTTAATTTATCTTTATAGGTTGTAGATGCTGTGCAATCGGTAAAGATGACCAATGCTCGAGGGGAAATTAAATACCCAATCAAGGTTGGTATTTGCTCATTTTGCAATATAAAAGCCATGAAAGGTTATTGTATGTGGTTGTGTATTTGTATTTGGAGTCCTCTTCCCATGTTTAAACTAATAACTTAATAAGGTTATTTACTTTATATGTTCTGTTCTGCTTTGCTTGGCAAAAGTAATACTGATGTAGTTTCTCTTCCCATATTCTAGGGGATCAATATTTTGAAAGCTCATGGCAAGAGTGCAAGAGATAGCTACTTGTTGAATGGATATGCTCTTAATACTCCCCGTGCTGCCCAAGGAATGCCTCTTAAAGTTGCACCTGCAAGAATAGCCTGTCTTGACTTTAATCTTCAGAAGACAAAGATGCAGCTGGGTGTTCAAGTCTTAGTCTCTGATCCCAGGGAGCTTGAGAAAATTCGTCAAAGGTGATCAGATTAAATGAACCTTAATTTACTACCTTGTTTTAAGTTTTTAAAATTCTGAAACATGCTACTCCAATTTACAGCCACTTCCCATGGTTGTGCTTACATAATTGTGGTGATTCAAAATTTTATTACCTGCTGCTACCTTGCATGGTCAAGGTGTGAAACTATTGATATACTCTTATATCTGGATGGTTGGCTATTCTGCGGTTATGAAACTTGTCTGAGGCCTCTTAGACTAATTTTGTTTGTCAGAACATCTGAATATTGTATTATTAAATTAACAAGAAACAATCACGAACTTTCTTATAACTAGAATACATACGTCATATTAAATTCCAAAAGAACCATGTGTTCACTAACTGCAAATATTTTGGATTTTCGAGAGTTGCTGTCTTGTCCAAAGCAGTTGGGTTACAACAAAGGTTGATTTGGTCCATTGCCTCCCTTTAACGGGCATTAAATATTTTTTCATTTTTTATGCTTGTGCTTTTGAGGGGTTAGTTTTAATGACCTTTCTGATACATATGCATTGGAAAAATACCCTATAATAGTATAATGTATGCAATTCTTTGCATTAATCTGCCACTGATGATTCTAGTACCTTCACAGGGAAGCTGATATGACAAAAGAGCGCATTGAGAAACTTCTGAAAGCTGGAGCCAATGTTGTTCTGACTACGAAAGGAATTGATGACATGGCTCTGAAGGTATTTTTCTCTTTCCAACTTATTTCAGCTATTCCATGATAGGCAGTGGACTATTTTGCTAGATTACATTACAAGTTTGTATGTGAATAGGAGAAAGCATTTGCACATATGATACCTGTACTTTCATTGTTTTTCCAACTTCTTTTAGCTATGCCTGCAGGTGCTTTTGATGTTTTGAGGTTTCCATGGTTAATTGATCTTTATACCTATTGTAGTCTGTGCTAGCATCTCATGAATTGTACTACTTCTAGTAAATTTTTATCCAGTGACTAATGATAGGGAGTTACCCCAAGGACTTGAGAACTTACGTTAGGCGTGAGTACAGGAGAGGGAAATAGTTATCTGGATATTATTATTTGTTTTATTTTGTTTTATCTTCAGAATAATTGTCTCTTTTAAGAGATCAGTTAGACACTTAGACTAGCTTTGTTTATCTCTTTGTGTTTGACCACTATAAAAGGCCCCTTTAGAGTCTTTTGTATGGCAGACTTGAATGAATAAAGAATGATAATATTCCCAGCCTCCTTTTCTATTTCTTCTATAGTTTCCCCACTTTCTTCTAATTTTCTATCTACCCAAATCCTAATTCTGTATAGTCTCTCTTTCTTTTGTTGGTATCTAAGTTTGATGGTGTCATTTTCCTAAGAACTTCTGTTTCTTTGTTTGCTTGATGAATTTTTGGGAAATAAAATGTCTATATGAATTTTTTCACTGTACTTTTGGTGTATGCAGGTAACTTGTGTCCTTTAATTTATTACTTACCCTGTAAGACATTTGAAAGGAAGCCTGGTTTTACTATAAAATAATATTTCTCTTTTACTGGATTTTTTTTGTTAATTCAGTACTTTGTGGGGGCTGGAGCTATTGCTGTGAGACGTGTTCGGAAGGAGGATATGCGCCACATTGCCAAGGCAACTGGTGCAACCATGGTATATTCCTACTCTGCTTCAGTCATATCATTAATTGTCAGGATTCACCTGCTTTCAAAAATCATTAATTCTTGTGCTATCATGGATGAACTTTGGTTATAGTCGATGAAACATAGTGTATATGTTGTTACTTGTTAATTCTAGATAGATTTTCTGCCTAGTTCATAAAATTTGGTGAAGAAAGGATGAAAAGGACCAAAACTTTAAAGTTGTTCACTGTGTACCAACTAATGTGGACAAGGATAAAAGTAGTCATTTTGGTAATGAAGACACGCCCTATCTAAAACATATCAGACTCAGACTGTATCGTGTCTGCCTGTAGCCTGTTTTTAATTTATATTCTATGAATGTCCCAAAATCATTGCATTGCAGTTATTTTTATGGTTAATCACTTAATTGTCCTTTTGAAATTAGTAACTTTGTATTTCTTTTTTTCATTTTGCTTATGTGAATTTTTCTTCATTTATTCTGCTTCCTTCCATTATGGTGGATCCATCACAAATTAGTTGTATATAATTTATCTGTCTACTCATTGCTTCTAGAGTTCTAGTTAATTTCAAATAGATTCAGCTGGCTGCCAGATTATGCCGTTGATCATCTTCTTTCAAACTTATTGCCAGGTTTCAACATTTGCTGACATGGAAGGAGAGGAAACATTTGATTCATCATTTCTTGGATCTGCTGATGAAGTGGTGGAGGAGCGTGTTGCTGATGATGATGTGATTATGATAAAGGGCACCAAAACTTCAAGCGCTGTGCGTTATTTTCTTCAATTGAACTTTAAATATTTTAACACTGCTTGACTCCAATACCTAATTTGCCTGTTCATTCTCTTTTTCATTCTCATACTTTTGGGGTTAGAGAGTTGAATCCGAGGCTGAGGCTTACCGTTTACTCTGTTACCACTCAATAATTTACCAATGGATTTACAGCACATTTCCTGTGTTTTTGACTGAATCAATGCATAATTTACTTCAAAATTTACCAAATCTGCATATATTGTTATTGCTTCCGTCGAATACTTATTGATGGGTAATACCTTATGATGCTTTCTGATTTTCCTAGTCTTGTTGTTCTCTAGGTTTCCTTGATACTTAGAGGAGCCAATGACTATATGCTTGATGAGATGGAGAGAGCTCTTCACGATGCTTTATCAATTGTCAAGAGGACCCTTGAGTCAAACACGGTAAACTTGAGCATTTGCTGATTATTTTCACCTTAATCTATATTTATAAGTTTCACATTGATCTGTTAATTTGTACCTCTGATAATGTTCATTACTAGATCGGTAGTTATAGTAGTTAATGTCATATCACTCTTTGATGTTTATTGTTGTACTGGCAATTCAGGTGGTAGCAGGTGGAGGTGCAGTTGAGTCTGCCCTGTCTGTGTATTTGGAGTACCTTGCTACGACTCTAGGATCCCGGGAGCAGCTGGCAATTGCTGAGTTTGCCGAATCCTTATTAATTATCCCGAAGGTGTGATTTAGTTTTGGATGCTTGATGTATTAGCTTTTTAATTTCATTGCGACTTAGTTTGGAAGCGTGTATGATGTGTAGGTGCTCGCTGTAAATGCTGCTAAGGATGCAACTGAGTTGGTTGCGAAACTACGAGCCTACCACCACACTGCTCAAACCAAGGCCGATAAAAAACATTTATCAAGGTATTGATTATGGTTCGTTATCATTTATCAACCAATTGCATTGGAACTATGATACAAACTAGAGATGCATTCATAGAAAATTGATGAATTTTGTCACTGACTATGTCTCTCTTTTCTACAATGTAATTTGGTTTGTCTTCGTCAAATTGGTGCAGCATGGGACTAGACCTTGTAAAGGGGACTGTTCGTAACAACTTGGAAGCAGGAGTTATTGAGCCTGCAATGAGCAAAGTGAAGATTATTCAGGTAAAAGTCTTGAATAATACAAAACTCATGACCAATTTATGGTAAATTTTAGTTTCACGAATCCATAACATTGTTTCCAAATATCTTCTGAATGCAGTTCGCAACTGAAGCAGCCATAACGATTCTTCGAATTGATGATATGATCAAGCTTTTCAAAGATGAAAGTCAGAACGGTCAAGATTAGGTTATGTTGGTTTGAATTTTTGATGCCAGTCCTTTTTGGGTTTTCGGAAGAGGAAAGGGCGGTGGATATGCAATTGTTCCTTTTTGTAATGTTTGTTTTCTTCACGGATTGAATTTTGTTCTCTTTTTTGTGTGGTGGTTGGTGGTGGTTGTAGCTCTCATAACATTATAGGAATATTTCAGTAAAAGAGGGAAAATGTATTAAAAAGGTTATGAAGTAGATGAAAACAACGAGCTCAAATCTCTTAACAGTCTTAAGTTCTTGATGGTGGTGATTGATGCGTTTTGAGGAACGAAAAAAGAATTTTAACCAACTGTTTATATTATAGCAAACAAATAACCTATTGAGTTAAAGAAGAATTCAGGGATTTGTCACGATAGATAGCATGATCATCAACTCCTTTTTCACATGTTTTCCAGCCGTTGGTTGAGAATCATTATGCATTTCTACTCTACAATACTGGTGTTGATTGAGACAAGCTGAAGTGAGTATCGAGTCATAGAGACAAGACAATTATCGGGCGAGACAAGTATCGAGTCAATTATAGATACGAGTAATAGCCATTATATGATTAACCCAAATGCAGTTATTTGGATGCCAAATCAGTTTGAAGTCTGCAGGCTTATCAGTAGAAGAGTTGGATAAATTCCTGATGAAGTATGTGTACACCCATCTTGCTATTCGGTTTCTGATAGTGTGTGTGTGAGTGTAGAGTACTGCAGACGCGAAGGAACTACACATACATAGCCATTGATTGATGACTCCTAAATAGATAGAATATGTTTCTCGCGAAAGTGTGTCGCTAAGGAATCACACATACATAGCCATTGATGACTTCTGAATAGATAGAATATGTAATGAAACTACGAAATCTACAAATCCAAAACCCAACACGAGGACAAAAAAAATGTGAAACTGAGGTCTCTGTAAAACAGTATTATAATAAATGTTGAATGTTCTCTTGAAAAGTTCAACAATCCGTTGTAGTCTAGTTGGTTAGGATACTCGGCTCTCACCCGAGAGACCCGGGTTCAAGTCCCGGCAACGGAATTTCTTTTTCCTAACTTTTGGTTCACTTTGTTGAAGATACACGTTCTTTTTTGTATCCAATAAAACCACGACACGTAGACGATGTAGTAACTTCTTTTGCTTGCATGCATGCACGAGCCACGAGTACGTTTGCTGTCTTCCTTCTTCTTTCTTCCATACTTTGACGCTATCCATGTGCTGATGTATGCTCACGGAAGCTGGGCCCCACAACCCATGTCCACCGACAAGGCCCATTAAATGCTGTACATGTGGACTGTGTTTTGACTTCCACTCATTCACCAACTATATTCACTATTAAAACTCTTCCTTTTTCCTTAACACAAAATTGTTTATTTAAGTAATTAATATAATAGACCCAAATTCTCCGATTATCTTGACAAGCACATTTTTATTGAGATCAAATGTATATTATATACCATTGAGATTGTATCAAACGTATCTGAAAAATGATTTCATTGCACAAAAAGACTTGCAAAGCTACTGGGATATCGTTCGTTCAGAATAAATATTTGAATAAAATGATGGATCTCCTTTAACCAAACTAATTAATGAATAATGATAAAAATAAACTGAACTAAAGTATGAGTCATTTGATTAGTCTCTTGATAGACAAAATGGATTTTTTTGAACAAAATAATTGAATATAATTCATTACGGAACTGAAATGAAATTAAAAGGATACGCATCTAGTGATTGAGATTGTATCAAATGTACATACTAACCAATTACAAACTTTAACATTGATTTGTATAAACAAGAACCATAAATACTAACTCAGTCTTAAAATAACTCAGTCCATAAACAAGAACCTTTTTTTTTTTTTTTTTGTATTTTGTATTTTAGTATAGGGTTTCCCATCAAAACGAATTTAGTATTGTGAGTTTACTTTCTTGTGATCAAGATTTTATAATACGCCATTATTGATAAGCACATGACAAACCACGTGCCCTCTAGTTACTTTGGGATCATCATATCCTGCCATCTCACGTGATACGAGATCACTCCCACCGATGCATAAGCCTCTTTGTTTTTCCACTTCATCTTTAATCTATTATTTGTACTTATTTATCATTGACAAAATTTAACATTCTTTAATTATCTAGTAATTAAAATAATAGAGTCACATGATATTGCTTTTTTATTTTTTTGCATTTATCCATCGAATGAAATCCAAACTATAAATATATAATCGAAGGATTTTGATCCTCTTTTTACCTCAATTTTTTTTTCTGACTTCACTTAATCTTATGACACAAGCATTGTAATGAATGTGTGATCAAAATATGATTAGTTTTCACAACTATTTTATCAATAACCAATCACATAATTTTTAAAAAAAATTAAAAGAAGAATAAAATAAAGAGAGGATCCAAATCCATAATTGAAATATTTAATTGAGGAATTTCTCAAATTCATATAGAAAAATTCATTTAGATCCAAAAATTTATGCATGTTTTCTTTTTTGTGTGGGATATCCATTCAATATTATTAAGTTGGGAAAGGACGAGGCTTGCATAGCCATGCCCCCTTCTCCATATCGGACAACACTTGGGTGCTGACCGGTCAGTATTCAAGGTACTGACCAACCCAATGGTTGGTTGCCACGTAAGTCAAAACAAGGAGAAAAATGTAAAAAGTGAAAGAGTTTTTACCACGTGGCAACACCCCATATATATACCTTACAAATTTTGTAAACTTTATATTTTGGTCCTTCCAATTTTTTTTGTGAAAATGTATAAGCCTTTAAAAAAAATAAAAATATCTAAAAAAATAGATTTTGCCCATGCTAATATTACGAACCCAATATACATATAACATATGCATGTGAATGGTGAAGGTGATTGTATTTCCTAAAAATTATAGTATATAGTACAATAGGTTTTGTTTTTTTTACGGTATTTATCTATTTATATATTTAGATCGGATATTATTTTTAAATTTTTTTTACCATTAATAGAATTCGAACCGTTAACTTAAGAGTCATTTGTCTAAACCCCAAATTCATCTATATACCAGATGAGCTACGCCCCTAGAAGCTACCGTCCAATAGGTTTGACGGTAAATAAACATTTATTTAGTTTTACTTATATTATCTTATGTTTGAGTCGTGCGGTGCCGGTGCATATGTAATATATACGTTATAGTTAATTATTGATATCGTTATAAACGATCAAGCTATGTTAATTCAAATCGAAACCGATCATTTGACAGGACCATTAACATTTTGAGAACAATGAAAGAGGAGGAGAGAGTGACGTGGATGGAAGATCCAGGCTGGAAGCAGCATGATCTCAATTTAGCACGTCAAATCAATTTCCAAAACAGAGACGATCAATCAATCAATCACCAATTTGACGTACCGTACCTCTATTTAGAGAATGCGCACCGTACAATTAGTACTTATTTTTTCCACCGCCAACCTGTACCCGACCGCCCTCTGCTTCCAACACGTGCCCTCCTTTATTTTTTTAAGATAGTTTTTCAATTTTCACCTTCAACTTTTATATATCTCTAAAACTAACTTCTCTAGTTTCAAGTGAAACCTTCAAATTAACTCTAACCGGATAGAGGTATTTGATTAATTAAATATGTATTTTTAAATTTTTTTAAATGAAATTTTTATAAATCCTCAGAAAGTTTGATTAATCATCAAAAACAATGTTTTAGTTTTGCATTTAGATGAAAATAATTGGTCCTACAATTGTACCCTTTTTTATTTCACATTAGCAGGTTTTTTTTCTTTTTTCTTTTTTAAGTATTGAATTTACATGAAATCCCAATTTTTGTACATGAAAGGAGTTTAAATTCCATATTTATTCATTAATTAAATCGTGAAATATAGAAAAACCTTCCCATGTAGTGGGGAGCGGCATTTTGAAAAGTTACTTCTAGCATAATTGATCTCGTTAAGTCTCAAATCTTATATTTGTCCATTAAATCATGAAATTTAAAAAGACTCAACCCTATAGTGGGGAGTTGCATTCTGAAAGCTATTTATTGCATGGTTCATAATGCCAAGTCTTGGTATCAAATTGGTTTTTTTTTTTTTTTTTGAACACTTTATACTTTAAAAATGGTGAAATTCATTTTCATCCCTATAATTTGACCTAATAGCAAAACTAGTCCCTTGATTTTCAGTATTGTGTTGACAGGTCCTTCTAGTCACCCAAAAATTGTATTTTGGTCCCTACCGTCCAATTATGTTAGGATTTTCAATGATTCCGTCAAAGTTAAGTGGGTGAAAGTGTAAACTTACACTGATTGCTTCTATAAACATTTTGATGAAGGGCAATACCGTAAATTAACTTATTAATTAAAGATTAATTAAAAAGTAAATTAACTATTCATAAAATAAACTAATTAATTAATTAACTATGTCTCTCTCACACATTACCAAAACCTAACATCATCATCTTCTTCTTCTATTCATCTTCAACATCAAACACCATTACCAAACCATAACCACAATTATCTATGTGAGATTCACTCTAACAAATATTACAATTAAAGATTCAGATTTAATAATAAAAATAAAATGGCTCTAACTCAACTTCCAAGACTTAACTTTTCAATCTTCACAAAACCACCAATCTCTATCCTCCATAGTCACTTCACTATCCTGCCAAAGCACAGGTTTCCATTCTCGCCCAAATTGACACTCCGTCACGGATCCCATACCAATCTCTCATGTCTCAGAATAAGAAGAAGAACAAGACGCTCTGGCCTCTGTCTCTCGAAAAGCTCTTCATCCCTTTAGAGACCCAAGTCTCCGTCGACGACCCTTCGTTGAGTATGAGGATTTTGAAGGGCTTGAACATAGTCCTGAACAAGTACGCGAGGGACGCTCAAGTGGTTCAAGCTGAGTTTGTGAAGAGTAGTGTTAAAACCGAGGACTGTCCCTCTGATGGGTTGCCTGAATTCGCGCTTGTTGGTAAATCAAATGTTGGAAAATCTTCGCTACTTAATTCGCTTGTTCGAAGGAAAATATGGTTGTGGTAGATGAGTTTGGTTGGATTTGAATGACGGGGTTATGTGATTGACTCAAATTTATGGGTTTAGAGAGAAAAGATTCACTTTGGGTTGAGTGAGAGAGATCAAAACCGAATATGGAGATTTTTTTTGTGTTTCTTCAATTTTTGTTTTTAAAATGTTTGTGGGGAGATGAATCAAGTGATTTTTTATTTATTTATTTTTTTTGTGTTTTTCCATAATTTTTCTGTATGTAATAAATCTAATGATGTTCTGTTACTTTTTCACCGGATAATTGTTTTTTCAAACTTTTGATTCACATTTGAATATGGTTGGATTTGTTGAATTTTTTCAAAAAAAATTATGGTGTTTTTATTTTTTATTTTTAACTTGGATTATTTTCTTAACAAGAAAATAAAAGCACTTAAAAAAAACAAAAAAACAAAAATAGGGGTAAAACATTTTAAAAAAATAACTTGGATTATTATTATTTTAATTAAAAAGAGAGATGGAGGGTAAATTTTTTATGCCTATCAGATTTCATTTTTTCAACGGAAATCGTAACAGAATGACTAAACGAGACAATTTTAAAAATCAGATGACCAGTTTGGCTATTAGATCAAACTAGAGGGATGAAAATGAATTTTACCATTTTAAAAATTCAATAACTGTGTACCGAAAATTAGATGGTTGTTTCTTAAATTCAAAACTATAAGTAAACCGTAAAAGATTTAAAAATGGTCAAATCATTGAGAGGTTTTTGAATTTCTTCATTTAATTATTAAATTTTGTTTCTTCAATTGCTGGTTTAACAGCACTGTTGATTTAAATTTTTTAGAGGGAAGTAGCAAATAAACAAAAAGAGAGACAGCTAGTGCCAGTTGTCGGTAGCAAGATAATATCTCTTGTGTGTTCAATGAATAACGTGGTGGGGTGGGACTTGGGAGGTTGGCGTCAGTCATAATAAAAACTCAGCCCAACGCAACGGAACCATCCGTTTTTTGTTTTTTGTTTTTTTGTTGTTTATATATATAATTTTATTTTTGAAATATTATAATAATTCAGGGTTTTATACTTTTATTGGGATTAGGGATGGCAAAATTCCCAGTGGGGACCCGCACTTTTGGGGTGGGAATGGGGATAGATAGTTTAACCCGCAATGGGTATGGGGCGGGGATGAGTTTTATACTCCCCGCCCCGCCCCGCCCCGCCCCGCCCCGCTTAAAATAATACTTAGTTAAACTACGTAGTTTCAAAGAAAATGAATATATATATATATACACGTTAACCCTAACTTTACATCACTTCACCATTATTTAACATAAAGTGACAAAACAAAATACTATTAAAAAAACCCAAATGGAGTTGATCATATGAAGAAAGAACTAGAGAAATAAATGCAACTACTAGATGATCAGCGTTATGATTTTCGAACATTTTGACTTCATACTTTATGTTTATGTTTGAAAATGATTGAATTTACTTGTGAGAATTATGTTTATGAGATGGTTTTTAATAGTTTCTTGGAATTATTTACTACTTTATATATTATATCATATTCAATGGTTATATATTTATTATTTAAATAAAAAATTAAATATATAAATGGGGTAAATGGGCGGGGATGGGGAAAGCACTCCCTGTTGTATCCCGCCCTGCCCCAACCCGCTCCATCTATGGTGGGGTTTTATGAGGGGATGAGTTTTCAAAAAATAAATGGGGTGGGGTGGGGTGGGGTGCGGTGCGGGGAAGGCCACCCCGCCTCGAATCCGCCCCATTGCCATCCCTAATTGGGATAGGAATGACTCGAACCCATGATTTCTGGTTTACCATCAAACCAACCTCATTTTGTCGTATTGACGTTACAAGTTTTTTGTTTTTTTTTTTGTTTTTTTTTTGTTTACACCATCCGGTTTTCGGGTGGGGCGGATCCACCATACGGTGCAATCAGCCCAGACCACACTCCGACTAATCCGGACTCGCACCGGGTCGGCCCACTAAGGGGTAAAGTGCTCCTAATATGTGTAGCTCCGTTCACAAGGGGAGTTGAACCCACGATTTTGCTTAAGGGATGAGAGCGCCGAACCACTCACACCAACACATGATTGGTTTTTTAACAAGTTTTGTTTATATATATATAAGTTTTTTGAGTTATGTTAGTACATAAATTCTATTATCAGTTCGAACTGACAAAAGTTATATTAGTTCCTTGCATGTGGGCCATTGGATTTAAATACTTTGACTTGGATGTATACACTTGTTAGTCAAAGTATTTAAATAAAGTGGCCCACATACAAGGAACTGATATAACTTTTGTCAGTTTGAACTGATAATAGAAAGACTGTATGTTAGTATACTATAACTATACTCGAGTATTTCAAAGTCAATAAATTGAAATTGAAATTGAAATTTTAATTTAAATAAATAAGAAGTTTTTAAAATATATAAACTACAAAATATTGACAATGGATAAAATCTCCCCTATAACAACCCTGTATAATTACTGATCCAGTATTCTAGTTAAACCCGTGCATTTTATCTAGTAAGGATAACCAACCAAATGAATTTTAATTAACACAGCGTATGCACCTATTGATTATAATGTATACTAATTTTTCTAGTCCTCCGGGACACGTGTTTAAAAAATTTATATAGATACTAAATTTACTAAAAATTTAAATTTAAATTTATTTAAAATATATAAATTTGTGTAATTCTGTTTTTTTTTTTTTTTTTTTACACAAATATATCGATAAAAATTTGCTTTAAAGCGTGTCTTAATATTTTTAGGATAATTTAATTTAAGGCTTTCAAAGCCGGATAAATATGAAAATTCTAAATTATCTTTGAAATTTTAGTATATCTTTTAAAGCATCTCTAATGGTATTCTCAACAGTTTAAGAGTGCTCAAAATTTGAATATTTATCTTAAATACACTGTCCAACGGAGTTACTAAAATTTAGCAATAACTTTAATCAATAATTAAATTACTTTTTTAATAATTAAATTTGAAGATTGACTTTCAATCATCAAATATAAACTTAACCCAAAATAACTACAGTTGTAATTTTATTATTTCTCTCTCATTTGTGGTTTTTTTTTTTTTTTTTTCTATTCACCTATGTATCTCATTATTGTTTTGACCCAAAAAATTCAATCAGATAAAATCCGTCTCTTCATTACGAATAGATCAATACTCATATCATATACATTTTTCTTGTCTTTTATAGTTTTTTTTTACCCTGTTTGTCTAATAATAAACTGAAGGAAAATTTTATTATGATTCTGTACCATTGTGGACTACACAATCATCAATTTTAGCGATCCCTAAAATTAGGCATGGTAAGTTCTCATAGATATTTTAGTATCAAATTATATATATATATAATTCGGGTTTTTTAAGGAGAAGAGATGACTCGAACCCACAACCTTATGGTGGAGATGTGAGGGGTTTATCATCGAATTAATCTCATCTCGTCCGATGACCGATACCAAGGTGTGAGAGATTTATCATCGGACCAACCTTATCTCGTCCGATACCAAACTATATTCAAATAACATTTTAATATATTTATAAAAAAAAAAAAAAAAATCCGACAACTTTTGAATTTTGATAGACACATTAAATCTTATCCAATGGTATAATAATAGATACTGAAAATAAAGTAATAAAGTAATATCTAATAAATTAACTCAAATTATGTGATAAATTAGTTCTCATCCACATATAAGGTGATAAATGATATAAATAAAACAACTTATCATATTTTAATTTTTAAATTATGTAAAATTACTGCTGAAAACAATGCAATGGTTTGACCGCTTGAGCGAGACAAGGAGTGTTATTTCACGTGAAAAAAAGAAGAAGTAAAGAGCCTTTTTCAATTTGCTACTCATTTTTATTTTTATTTCACCTAAGCAATTTGTGTCCATCTTATAAAGTCAAAAGTATACTATATACACCGACTGTGCCGACATGGATGAAATTGAATTGCTCTAAATTATAGTACTAAATATACATTTTTACCAAATAATTTAGTAATTATCACATATCTACACTAAATACAACAATTTTACCATTTTAAGGGCCTATCCTGTAACGTTTTTCAAAGGTGTTTTTGTTTTTGGATTTCGAAAATAAAAATGAGAATGAAAACAGTGTTTTTGGTTTCAGTTTCGAAATCCAAATACACATCTGGTAACATATCCTGAAAGTTGGATTCCGAATATGAAAACATAAAAAACACGTCTGGTATCATTTTCCTTGCCAAAATTAATGAGTTGAATTTTTATTTATTTATTTATTTGTTCAGATATGGGCAACGCCCAAAACACGAAGAGATTGAACTGGATCTAACGACGGCACGAAGAGAGGAGGAGGATCAGACGACGGCGGCGTGAGAGAACTGGATCTGCGACGGTAAGAAGAGATGGAATTGGATCTGACGACGGCGGCAGCGCGAGAGGAGGAGAATCTGACGACGGCGGTGCGAGAGAACTGGATCTGACGACGGCACAAAGAGATGGAAGAACGAGATCTGACGACGGCACGAAGAGATGGAATGAGATCTGACGACGGCGGAGTGAGAGAACTGGAGGAGGAGGAGGAGGAGGAGGAGAAGAAGAAGAAGAAGAAGAAGAAGAAGAAGGGACAGCGGCAGACGGACGGCGACGTGAGAGAAGAAGAAATAGAAGAAGAAGAAGAAGAAGAAGAAGGGACGGTGACGCGCGAGAGAAGAAGAAGGGACGGCGGCGGAGATGTCAGATCGGTCTGGTCTGGTTTGGTCTGGAAGAATAACAGTGATGGAGATCGGTCTGGACTGTGGAAGAAAGAAGAAGAAAAAAATATTAAAAAAAAAAAATGAAAAACAAAACGAAAAACAAAATGAAAAACATCCGAAAGTTGTTTTGGAAAATTTTCACTTTTAACACTGATGTTATTTTTGTTTTTGTTTTTGTTTTGCAAATAAAATGAAAAACAATAACGAATGCGTATTCGAAATTGGATTTGAAAAATGAAAATGAAAATGGGGGCTGCAAAACAATACCAGACAGCCCCCTAAGCTTCTTATAAATCATAATACACATTATCACGTATAAAATTATGGGTTCGGATTATATTAAACTTTAAACTTAAAATGACACAAGTGAGTGTGCATGAATCATGAATGCATGAATGCATGAAACCATCCAATAATATTTATATTCAATTGAGGTTATGATGAAATATATTAAAAAAAAAGAAAAAAAAAAAAAAAGAAAAACAGGCCTCACCTCTCACAAGTGCATGTCACTCCTTGCACGTTACTCTGCCCCCCTCTCCCATCAATATATCAATCCCCACCTTAATCATTCTCTCTCCCCCTCTCTCTCTCTCTCTCTAAATTTGGAGAGCTGTGATTCTGTGAATGTGATGAGCTGCTGAGAGTGAAGTCTTTTTTTTCTTCTATATTTCTTATTATCAAGCCAAACAAAACAACAACACAGAAGAACTGTCTACTCTGTTGTTGTAGAGTTTTAAAGAACCAAAATCGATCAAAAGAAAAAAAAGCAAAAATGGACATGTTTCGAATTGACGACCTTTTTGATTTCTCCAACGACGAGCTCTTCTCTTCATCTTCCTCTTCCACCACCGGCGCCGGCGCCGGCGCTTCTACCACTACCACTACCACCGACACCAACCAACTACTCTCACAGCCTCAAAACCTCCCTACTCTTCACTCCTTAAATTCCTCACTCATCTCCACTGACTTCACCGACGACCTCTGCGTTCCTGTGAGTTTTATTTATTTTTAATTAAATTTAAATTTAAAATCCGCTCTCTGTCTCTTTTGAATTTGTAGACCACATTTTGATTTTAAATGTTTTTTTGTTTGATTGATTGTTAATTTGTGTAGAGTGATGACGTGGCGGAGCTGGAATGGTTGTCACGATTCGTCGACGATTCCTTCTCTGACGTCCCGAAGGACTCAATCGCCGGAACCCTAACCGTCCGGTCAGACGCATCGTTGTTGTCTGGAAGAGGACGCGGCAAGCGCTCGAAAGCACCAAATTCGAACGCTACAACTAACAGTACTAGTACTACTACGTGGACCTGGACCTCGTCGGAGACCGGAAATTCGAGACAGAAGAGGGAGGCTCAGCAGCGGCAGCCGTCGTCGCCGACGACGCCGGAGGGAGGCGTGCGGAGATGCACGCACTGCGCATCTGAGAAGACCCCGCAGTGGCGGACAGGACCGCTGGGCCCCAAGACACTCTGCAACGCGTGTGGCGTGCGGTTCAAGTCGGGTCGGCTCGTGCCCGAGTACCGACCCGCATCAAGCCCGACGTTCGTGCTGACTCAGCACTCGAACTCGCATCGCAAGGTCTTGGAGCTCAGGAGGCAAAAGGAGATGTTGAGGCAGCAGCAGCAGCAGCAGCATCATCAACAGCAACAAGAGCAAATCTATCATCACCACCACCGAAATTTCGAAGTATGCTGACGTGTCATTTTCTCTTTGAAGCGTTCTTTTTCTTTCGACGATTGATTTGATTTGATGATGTCAATGGGGAACAGTACTCTCTGTTAGGTCATGTTATCAAAGTCTATTAAAATTTTCAAATTTTCCAGAGCTTAATTTTTTTTTTTTTGGTTCCTTTTCTTTTAATTTTGTCTCTATCGACTTATCGAGAAAAGGTTTCGGTTTTAAAAGTTCCAACCACCAAGTTGCGTCCTTTTTTTTTTTAACACTCGTTGAAAGTAAGAGAAGAGTAAATGACGTTAGTGTGATAAAGGAGAAAAAGTTGTGTGGGACGATCTTACTCACTGGAGACCAATTCAATGAAATTGAGCAATATATGAAAATGTTTATGATTCTAATACAAAGAATGTTAACGTGGTTCAATTTCATTAGACGCTTTCACCGCCATCCGTCCCACACAAGTTTTTCTCGTGATAAAGAGGGAGTGACCTTCCACGTGATGAGGCAGAGGCTGAGAAAATATTCTCTTATATAGACGGTTACTAATCTGTTATTCACATGAAAGCCAAGGGGGAGAAAAAGCTAATAGTAATTTTCGGTTTCAATGAAGATAACAGAAATATAGTTAGAATTTTGATATTTCGTCTTTGTGGTTTATTGGGATATTATCGATATTTAATTTGTTGTTCAAATCTGAAGTAACTTAAAGTAACATTTATATAGGAATTAGAGTGATATTAACATCACTAAATGGGGGAGAGATTCTCGCATTCGTCTGATGCAATACATCCACCCAATGGGTACATGCCGTTTGACACGGAAATAATCTTGCATTCACCTAATAGATGTACTGATGTACACCGTGTGAGTGTGTGACAAATAAAAACTCATTTACACACATGGTCCCTTGCCAATGTGGTGGGCCTTTCTCTAGGGAACCTTACCACTAAGGTTTAAAGCCTAGTGTATGCATGGATATATGTAAATTTTCCCACTACTAGTGTGGGTGCTCTCTCCCCTCTTGTGGGAGTTGTAGTCCGGGCTGAGTTTGTAGAGCTCATTCTCGCTGGTCCCGGCAGTTGTTGTATAATAAAAAAAATAAAAATAAAAACAAAAACTCATTTAATCTCGTATACATTTGATGCAATTCATACTCTATAGATGCATACCGTGTGACAAATAAAATTCTTTACCACATGACATGTGTCCATTGATCGGGAAATATTGCATTTTGTCAAGAGTGGATTCAGTGGTAGGATCTGGTCAGATCAGATGGTGGTTAGGACCCATTAACTATAAGTAGTACCTTGTAGGGTCCAATTGAAGACTGCATGCTAATCATCTGACGAGTATAATGCAGCAGCAACCTGTACTTTTTTTCTTTTTGTGTGATGGGAGTAAAAAGAGCAGAAAAAGAGAGTTCAAGTAGATATTAACTTTATAAGAATTGAGTGAGTGATCAGTTAGTTGATCACGTGATCGAGGTGATTAGATTTTCAGGTATTATTGTTTAAAAGATTAGGCATGTGATTTAGATTGATACCCTTTCACATTAAGATTCCTGTCGAAGGGCCAGAAATTTGATATCAAAATATGCATGTATTACTCTGAATATATGCTGGCCATGGATATTATAATATCTAGAGTTATCAAAGAACTCCAAAACAAAAACTGGGTGTCTATCTGTTCACATACAATCCAGGCCGTTCGATTTTGATACTATCGGCAAGATCCAAATCGTGAGACTGCCTTTGTAATCTTAAACTATGACTGCTTTCTACACCACACATAAGTTTGTTGTTCTATTTCCCTATAATAGATACATGCGTACAGTGTAAAATTGGCGCCATCAAAGATGTTTCAGTGCAACTAAATGGAAACCCCAAAAGAGTTCGCAAGTTGCCAAACTCGCTGCTAGTGTGTTTAAATGTTTTAAACACACAAATATATTTCAAACAAAAGTTCTCTCTCAATACATGGAAAATTTTGGACTCGTTAAATTGTTTAAAATATCTCTCAGGACATGAACAGTTCATATAAACCGTCATTTATCACCATTCCCAATTCTAAGAGGAGCAAGGTCGGATTTCTTCCCACCGAAGATAACATCGGGGTCAGTGTCCTCGATTGGGAGCCAAATTACAGTAATTTATATAGTAAGGAAAAAAAAAATGTCTCTCTACACATTAGAGATGGTATACGTGACCTTAATACTACATTGGTCATGCAACAATTAAGTATATGGATGAGAGCAATCTCAGACAGAAATTCCATAATTACTTATTTTTGAAACCTCCTTGGTTAAAGCGTTTCTTTCTCGCTTTGCCTCGGAAGCAAGATTGGACACCTGCCAAGCAAAAAATATGCAGAAATAAGCGATGTGCTTGCCAATATATAGAAAATTATGAAGAAAAGATTCGTATCCATGTTAACATTTCAGCATGCAAAGGCAATTCATCAGCAAAGATGCATATATTGTGGTTAATTACTATTTACTATAAGGAAGGCGATTATTTAACCATTGACGTCACAACTATAAAATGTACCGAGACTCCAGGTACTTAGATTAATTATCAAACAACCAGCACACATGACACACCCAAGTATTATCTATAGGGTATGAAGTACACATCTGCTAATCTTTCCTATCTGAAATATGAAAACTAGATAGATATATATATTCTTAAAAGAATGACACAAACAGAAAGTTGATGGAAATTAATTCTACATGCTAACGCTGGAAAACTTACTTGTGAACGAAACTGAGATGCTTCTCGTCTAGGAAGTTCTCCAAGGATATCTTTCAAGCCTGATACAACCAAATTTTTTTTTAGGACAACATGAATAACATTTCTTATTCAAATAGCTTTTAAAAGAATAAACATACCTGCTGCTTGTCTTTCAATCTTATAAGCTGAGCGAACCACACCTTGAATCTGCTTGCCTGCTTGTCTGAGCAAGATAGAATACATTTAGATAGGGAAAGTCGGTGACCAGAAAGATGTGAATATAAGTATATAATACTGTTGTTCATCAAAATATCACAAACCTGAGTTTCGTCCTTCCACGAATCAACTCATCTTCCGCTACTGAAGCCACCCTCTGAAACATCATGAATTGCAATACATGAAATGCTTGGTCAGAACCAATTAGTTGATGTAATAACAGAGCTAACTTTTATTGTTTAAGTATAGTTTACTAACGTCTGTCGTCTGCAAGGAAAATTAAAACTTTTAAGAGTTCAATTCCCTTCCAAAAAGGCATTAAAATTTCCAGATATCCTTATTGCTTATTTGGATTAGTTTGCTTCTTTATCATATATTTCTTCTCAAATAGGATGCTATAAAATCAGTTTGGTATATTTGACTATCAATACTTGTCTGATGGAAGAGAATGTGGATCACCTATCCCATTTTTGCCCCCCTTAGTTCCTGACATTTAACCTTCAAGGTTTTGCTAGACCATATTACCTAGTACGCTATAGCCAAAAGGACTAGAGACACAAGTAATATGTTTTATTGTTTGTTTTAAAAATAACAAATTATGTCAATCATCATTCAAAATGAAAAAAAGGGGAAAGGTTACCTCCAACTTCTCACTTTCAGCCTTCAGGCGGTCAATTGATTGACGCAATTCCTTTACTCTAGTATCAGCTCTAGAAAGCAATGTCTACAACCAGAAACATTTCAAAGCAGATTTTAACGTTTCATATAGTAAAATTGCTTTATATACCAACTACAATATGTTAGATTAGAAGCTTCTTGGTTTCATCAATTCATAGACACCAAGATCCTGTAAAAACATGCAATCACTGCATCACAACTGTATATAATTCACTGGATCAAGAAATCCTCATATGCATATGAAAGCAAAAATACAGAAAAAAAAAAAAAAACTTTGATGCACTGAAAGAATATTGCTCAAGTTTGCAGTAATATGCATTTCATACGGGCAGTCTTCAACCAGAAAATATAAAGAGCAGTCTTTCAACTTTGATTAGAGGAAAAGATGAACCTGGTTTTGTTGTCACACCTATCAATCTATTATCAAAACGGGGCATGTTATGAAAAGTTACAGGAAGTAAATGAAAGAGGGCGATTCCAGCTTAAAGCTCAAGACCTCCCATTTACACACTTGAATACAGGACATAACTGTAAATTCCACCAAATTATTTTCTTCTGGAGGAAAAGTTAACAACAGTTAGGTTCAAAGGTTGTGACCCTAGCTACTAATGTTAAATTGTTGCTCATAGTGCTCAAGGCCTATAGTGCATAAAATTTGCATTAAAGCGCAACAGTTTGGGTTTTCATCTTTTCAATTTATATTCTGCAAGGCAACAGAGCTAGATATGCAGTTGTTGACATATAGATCCACTTTGATTGTTTCTCAAAAAGAAAAAAGAAAAAAACAAGATCCACTTTGATTATGAACAATCACAACTGAAACTGAACGATTGGATTTGAAACTGGCTGACGGAAATCCATGAAGCACGCAAAGTTACTTATAATCATCAGAGTGCGGGAAAGAGAAAAATATATCCTATAAGCCTAATGGCATTCCTCCCCTCATAAGAATGGGACCAGAAGTGAGGTCCAGGTAATCCTGTTTGGTTGCATGAACATTATTTGCTAAGCATTGAAAGAAAGGCAACATTATATGGCTCACCTCTTCACTCACAAAAAGGCGCAATGTGTTGTAATACAAGAAACGCCTTGGCCCTGCAATTTAAAGTTGAATTAAGATTAAATTCATTTGTTAAAGTTTCATAAATTCAGATGAAAACAATAATGTATAGAGAACTGCTTATATGAATTTATTTTCTTAAACATATGCAACTGTACACACTTGACTGAGAAATTGCAAATGTGCAAGCACTACATGCAATCATATAAACATAGCTTTAGACAAAATCAAGAATCACGCAGAAGATTGGGATCAATGTCTTCAATGTAACACCTTTCGAACACTATAAAAATCTTAGTTCAAGAGTATCTAAAGGAGATGACTTTAAACACATATATAAACCAAATATATAACAAGTATTATAAATATGCTGGGACCATACTTTTCAAAACCAGACATCCCAAACCAACGGAAACTCCACCGGTAATCAAAGGATGTGAAGCTGCAATATCAATGCCCTCTGTGAAAAAAATAAAATAAATCAAAAGCAACATATTATCATTTCTCCTCAAATAAAAAATTAAAGTAAGAGAAACGAGCACTCCCGAACAAAACAGGTGAAAAACACGAACCTTTAACCTTTCCAAAGAGTTTATCTTCATAAACAGCATATTCGGATTTAACATCTTCCAAAGAGGCCTACAATCAAGTATAAAATCCAAATTATGGTACACAGAGATCGGAGCTATTCAGTCCTATGCAACAGTGAACTAGAGAGTTTCAGCTTTTGAAGATTAGATTTTAAATCAATTTGGACCGAAGAAAACGAAATCCTCCACCAAATTAAACCTCGTCCATCTCAATAATTTACAATGATTATCTGATTCCTTAAGATGAATCCACACTAAACATAAAACGAAAAGTTCAATTTCATGGCAATCTCTGGGCAATCATCTACAATGAGCAATGCTTTATTTGGCAGCTATAAATGACAGTTATTTAACTAACTTTTCTATCCTAAAACATTCTAACACCTTAAAAACTATCCAAAAAAACTGATTACATGAACATGAAATTTCGAAGCATTGTCTGTTTCAACTAAAAAGAAACAAAAAGCACAATTCGTCTAATCTAAAAATAATCAAATTTAACAATTCTGCGTATAATTTCTCAACATGAAATTAAAATCTCTCATATTTGCTCGCTTGTTTAAAATTCGAAGAGCCAAACAATGTAATAAAATTGCAAAAGCGAGAGAGGTTATAGAAGTTTTACGATGGTTTGGTGAAAGTGAGCGGAGGCGGTGAGTCCAATTTCAGTGAGGCGAGATCTTGAGGCTTCAATGGTGGAGTCAATCGTCTCCTGAACGATCTTCTGGTAGAGCGTGGCTTGTTGCACTGCGTACTCGATCCATGGAGTCGCCTCTTCGAGAACTATCGATTTCGAAAAGATATCGCTGTGTGTCGCCACGTTTGGCTTCTCTTCTTCTGCAGAAGATTCTGCGACCGTCGCCATTTCAACGTGGTTTCGTAGTTTCGTTTCGGTGATGGTTTGATTCCGTTCTATCTCAAGAACTCATTTCTCTGTTGATCATCTAGGCTTCGATAGATGAGTCCGACCCGGTTTTATTATCGGATTGTAAAGGATCCAATGTTGCTGTGGTCTGACCCATCGGCTGGAGTCCGGCCCATATGATATACTCTAAATTAAACGTATGATTATTCTAAGAGGAATGTTGTACGACCCAAATAATTAACCCAAATTTTAATCCAAATGATTTAACAAGTGAGTTATCATCACTACATACAACATGATGATGTGGTTAATGAAAAAATCACTTACCACATTATTTGGGTTGAAATTTATTGAAATTTTTGAGTGGTCCGGCATTAGTGTTATTCTAATGCAACGAATGAACTTCACAATCATTAGTAGATTAATTTTTAAAGTTTTTTTTTTTTAAGAGACTTTTAAAGTTTTCAAACAGGTTGTTTAAGTGGTAATAAGCCTCTCACAAACAATAATAATGGTAAAAGGTGCTCACTTTTCCTGTCAATGTCTCGAGTTTGAGTAAATTTTATGGTTCACATATCAGGGGTTGGACAAAAATGGTTGGATGTCTACCATTGTCCTTATTGTAAATAATTTATCACGGTTATTTGAAATAAAAATCATTATTTTATTGTAAGTAATTTTTAATTCATTTGTAAAGAGGAAATACCAAATTTAGATAAATTCGAAAATAATTAATTTTCTTTTGAATTTTATTTTTTAATAATCTCTAACGAATTTACCTTACTTTATCAATCAATATGAAAAAAAATTGATTTATTTTAATTTTGATATTTTTAATCCATTAAAAACTAAATTCAAGCGATTGAATCATATAAAATACTAAAACAAATTGAGTTAATTTTAAATTAGAACCGATATACTGTAATTTGTTTTTTTAAATCCATTAAAAATTTAGCTAAAAAATTCCATTAAATCATTATAATTTGAATTAATATATATTTTCTAAAACAATAATGCTACATTGTCCAAATTTGATGTCCAAATGATGTGGCAACACTCTGGACCATTAATTTAAAATATACAATTTAAAGAAATGGTCCACGGTGTTGCCACATCATTTAGACACCAGATTTGGGCAAGGTAGCATTACTCTTTCTAAAATAAGTATAACATAATTTTGAACCTAAAAAATTAACTAATTATAGATTAACTTCATTAATATCATATCTGGAAGAATATATCATATTTTTAACTGCATTTATTTACAATAGCTTGCACAAAACGCAAAAAATCGGAAAATAAAATACTATAACGGTACTATTAATTAGCTGGCGTGGCCTCCCCCTAAGATGACACCACTATATAAAAGCCGACCCGCCCGTCATTTTAACCACGTTTACACAACACAGCACTTGCGCCACTTCAGGATAACAAAGCAATTTCTCTCAGAAGTAAAAAAAATAATATATACTCTCGACGATTCTCTCAGACTTGGCAAATCTCCAAAACCCCCTCTCTCGACAACCATTCGCAAACCGAAGCATTGAATTGAATTGGAATCGAATCCACCGTCGGTTACACCATGCTCAGGCTTTCTTCAGCGATTCCTAGTCAGATTCGGTTCTTGCTCCAGAACTTCAACGAAGCTAATGCCGACTCTGTTTTTGAGGAGCTTTGTCAGGTACTCGATTGACATCTTCTCATGTTTATAAGTTACATAACTGTTCGTGATCATCAATCTCGACTGTCGTCATCTTTTATCAATTCAAAAACCCTAATCGTGTCTCGAGATCCGTTCTTTTTTGTTTTAAATTTCAAATTTGTATATGGATGACGTCTCTTAGTTCGTTTTGAAAACCCTAATTTTTTCAAGATTCGTTTCCTTGTTTCAAATTTGCTTTTGGATTCTGTAATTTAGCTTTCTTTCGAAACCCTAATCATTCAAGAGTTGTCGTGAGTTTAGTTTCATTCGTTTTCTGCTCTTCTTAACTTTTGTGTTAGTTTTAGGCAGCAAGCGATTTTAATGTTGTGTCAGCGGTAATGTGATGAGTAGGTGAGGAGGAAACTGAACAAGATTATAGTTCATTTTATTTTATTTGTTTTGTAAACTTAAATTTGGTTTTATGCGTGGACTTTTTAGTAGAGAGATACTTTGAATAATTTATAAAGTGTACATGAGTCGAAAATGCAGTATACTGTTGTGGTTTTGGACTGAACATGATTGTGTAAATTGTCCAGATGCTGAGTTGAATGTCACTAATAATATTGGATACCAAACTAATTCTATACTTTGAAGTTCTGCTTTCATGGTACTTGTGAATCAACTTCAAACTGTCTACATATGAAAGTTTGTTCTGAGATGAAAATAACATTTGTTAGAACTAAAAATTACATACCTACTGATTGGTCTAGGAATAATCTCAAACTGATTGCCATCATCTGTTTGTTGACAATAATTTTTAAGGGAGAGTCACATTCATGCAGTCAGCCGAGAAAGATTGGAATGATCCCATACTTTTTTTTTATCTAATTAATGTTGATATGGTTTTTATTCTTCTTGGCAGTTTATTGAATATGGAACCGAGGGAAGCATTTTGGTGCTTCAAACTTGCTTGGGTCACTTGAATCTTCATGGGACTGACTTGAAGAATCCACAGCTTGAATCAGTCATAGCATCGGTTTTCAAATATATTATGGATAAACCCAATTTCAGTACTGTGTTTAGTCATTCACTAAGAAGTACTGAGATCAGTGAAAAACTCCTGGAGTATTTATCGAATGTGTTACAATTATCTGTGCCTGAAAGAATTGGCATTGGTCTTGCTTTGTCAGATTCAGATAATCTTGAAACAGTTATGTGTGGTAAGTTGGGAGGATTTATGTGGTATTGGTTGTTGAATAGATGTACTCCCTAGCTTGTTTAGTTTGCTCGCTACTGTCAGTTTTTTTTTTTTGTGTTCAATATTATAAAAATTACCCTTTTTTTTTGGCTTCCCAGGGAAGAATTTTTGTATGGCTCAGATTGAAGAATTTTGTGCCAATCCTGTTCCTGTGAATTCTGTTGAGCAAATTCAGAATATTGTTATGTTCCTCCAGCGGTCGAATGACCTCTCCAAACATGTAGATTCCTTTATGCAGTTAATATCTTTAACGGATTCAAAAGACCTCACCCAGTTTGTCTTAACTCCAGTGCTTCCAGATGAATTGCGCGAGACTAACTATTTAAGGTGCTAATTTTTTTTAGTTGTCTTTCAACTTCAAATGGTTTTTCAATTGGTAATGTCCTCTTATGCAAGTTGTTTTGTCATGTTGGAATTAATCTTCTTAATTTTGTTTTTAAATTTGCCGCAGGGATATGGATTTTTTTCATGAATGCAGAGAGAATGATTTTGATGATATTTTAGTGGAAATGGAGAAGGAAATGAGCATGGGAGATGTAATGAAGGAACTAGGTTATGGATGCACAGTTGATGCTTTGCATTGCAAAGAGATTCTCTCTCTTTTCTTACCGTTGACTGAGATCACTCTCTCTAGGATTCTTGGCACAATTGCCTGCACTTATGTCGGGCTTGAGGACCACCAGAACACATTTTCAACCTTTGGCTTGGCCCTTGGTTGCAGCACTCTTTCCGATTCACAGTCATTGAGCTCCTGGAATGTTGATGTCCTCGTAAAAACAATCAAGCAACTTGTGAGTTCTACTTTTGCTCTTCTGGCTGTTCTCCTTGAATATGAAAGTTTCTATCCTTTGTTTTACGGATTTAAACTTGTGCAGGCTCCTAACACCAACTGGATACGAGTTATTGAGAACTTGGATTATGAGGGTTTCTACTTTCCCAATGAGGAGGCATTCTCTTTTTTCATGTCTCTTTACAGATATGCATGCCAGGTATATTTTTTGCAACATATACAAAGATGTATGGATGTCACTAAGGTTAATAATTATATGTGAATTTAAAGAGCATCTCCCATGGTGATTCTGAAAATGTGAAAGTAAATGCAGGATTCATTCCCTCTGCATGCCATTTGTGGGTCTGTTTGGAAGAATACCGAGGGTCAGCTATCTTTTCTTAAATATGCTGTAGCAGCACCGCCGGAAGTATTTACCTTTGCTCATTCTGCAAGACAGCTGGTATGATGCTATACGTATCCTTCTGTTACTTTTTTCCTTGTCTGATCCGTGTCTAATTGTCTTTGATAACAAATTATTCTTGCAGCCCTATGTTGATGCGGTGCATGGCCATAAGCTTCAACTTGGACATGCAAATCATGCATGGTTAAGTCTCGATCTCTTAGATGTGCTGTGTCAACTAGCTGAAAGGGGTCATGCTAGCTCTGTCCAGTCACTGCTTGATTACCCTCTTAAACACTGCCCTGAAGTTTTGCTTCTAGGGATGGCCCATATTAATGTATGTTTTTCGTGTTTCGTTTTTGTGGTTACATATTATATAATGTTCTTGCTTTTATTTTCTTGGTTGATAAACTTTTCATCTGTCATTGCAGACTGCTTATAACCTCATCCAGTACGAAGTATTGTTTACTGTTTTCCCAATGATAATTAAAGATACCGCGGGTAGTAGTATGATTCTTCATCTCTGGCATGTAAATCCCAATCTTGTTTTGCGGGGATTTGTAGATGCTCACAACTTGGAGCCTGAAAGCATGGTTAGAATATTGGACATTTGTCAGGAGCTAAAGGTAAGATTAGGGTGAACTTTAGAACTTGGTGTTGACTAAGAACCCGGTTGTGTTTTGTATTTCTTGCTGTATCAAATCAAAGGCTTATATGCCTGGTTCATTTGACTTGCAATTATCTCTTTCCAGTTGTGGAGATTTTTTTGTCGCAATTATCCATCGTTAAAAACAGTTGGCCTGGTTTTCCAGTTTCATATCTATTTTATTGTTAAATACTTCTGTAAACCTTATCACATTTTGCAGATCCTATCTTCAGTTCTAGAGATGATTCCTTCTCCTTCGGCTATCAGATTGGCAGTACTTGCTTCACGAAAAGAACTTGTAGATCTTGAGAAGTGGTTGGGTAATAATTTGACTACATACAAGGATTTTTTCTTTGAGGTAATTTCAGTTTCTTCCCACCATGTATCATATTTTTGTAATCTTTCCTGGAAATGGTAAGAAAACAGGCTAACATGCCGTGTTAATCTTTCAGGAGTGCCTCAAGTTCTTAAAGGAGATCCAGTTTGGTAGATCGCAGGATTTTTCTGCCAAACCTTTCCATCATTCCAGTGCTCTCTTGAATCTCTATATGGAGAAAATTTCTACAATTTTGAAGGTTTGGCTTGTATAATTTGGCATCGTATTCTTTCTGTGATATTTACCTTGTTATCGACTTATTGTGTTATCTATGTATGTTCATTTTGCAGGTTTTGAAAGCACATACTGGCTTGATTACATCAACCAAGCTTTTTGAGGAAATGGAAAAGCTGCATGCAATAATCATGGATTCTAATCCAAAGTTACAGAATGGCGAGGCTACAGAGTCATCGACATCTGATGGATATGCAGATGACATTGAGACAGAAGCAAATTCTTACTTCCATCAAATGTTTTCGGGTCAGTTGACCATTGAAGCAATGGTACAAATGCTTGCACAATTCAAGGAATCTTCTGTGAAAAGGTATAATTTTAAACCTTTCTCATTCTGTATATTTTGTTCTATTCTTTCATTGTTTCAAAACCTTTTTGTTTTACCTAAAAAAAAGTACCGTGTGGTGTGAAATAGAGATAGCTGATTCATGTAGCGGACAACAACTAATTTCCTTGTGCATTAGTTGAGTTGACTTTTTGTCTTTTAAACCTTCTACATCTTCATGACATCTCTCCTAAGTCACAAAATGATGTCCTAGAAATCCTTATATGGTAAAATTCTCAAGCACATTATGCATGGGAAGATATATGTAGAACTAAATTTTGTGTAAATCAAATTCCACATGTTGGTGTTTAATGTTATTTTTATCATTGTACAGTCCTTCTTAATGAGTGATGGTAGTTTTGCTGTTCTCTTTTCTTTTTGGTCTGTACAACTGACCTATTATTTTAAATTGAGTGGAGAAAAATTGTTTCCTTTTGTTGAACATTTTTATGCATGTATTCTCGTGATTACTTCTGACATCATCATCTAAAACTGAAGTGTTAAGATGTCCTTATTGAAGAAAATGAATAACAATATTTCTTGTTCAAAAGTTCCTCTAAGCTGAATTGTTGTTTCAATACAATATTCACTTAATATATGGAAATCAATAATGGGAACTTTAGATTGAATTTTGCTGATGTTTTATATTGAGTTTTAATATTCTTGGTGTATCCAGCTTCTTTGATATATGTCATGATTTTTAACAACTGCTGTGTGAATGAACAGGGAACACTCTATTTTTGAATGCATGATTGGGAATCTGTTTGAGGAATACAGGTTCTTCCCTAAGTATCCTGAAAGGCAGCTCAGAATTGCTGCTGTTCTGTTTGGTGAGCTTCATTTTGCAACGCTTTTTACTATTTTGACTCATATTTCCAGCCTTTTGATCTGATGCTATCAGCTATCAACTAATCTTATACCTAAGTGTTGAATTCTTATAGTCGTAGGATAGGACTTAGGAGCTTTAATTTCTATGATAAGTATACAATTTTTGAACCGTCTTCATCTTCTACTTTGCCTGGGGTATGTTGAACCTAGAGACTATATTGTCCTGAGCTTAATCTTACTGGGAAAAGGGTCCTTACTGACATGAAGAGGACACAACAAGGATTGTTGAAGGAAATCACATGCATGTGTGTGCTAATTTGATCCACAACCTAATAGCTAGCTTTTGTGTTTGGTGATGTGTGTTAGACGACAATCCAAGCCAGAATTATAAAATTTTAATATATGCAAAGGCATAAATTTTAAGAAACATCAAGATAGTGAAGAATCTATGTTTTTGGGAATAACTCTTTCTGCCACTCTGGTGAATATAGAGATGTTATTAACTGCAAAACAGATCTTATACCATGGTTATTGGTGTCTGTTTTGGGAGAGGCTTAAGAGTGAGATTGAATTTTTTCCATTTACTAATTGAAAAGTTGTGTTGTCAATTTGAACGTTAAATCTTGTGTGCTTAGATGAGACACTTTTGTTGGTTTTTTTTTTTTTTTTTGGTGAGAAGGAGGGCTAAATCCCCAGAAACTACAAAAAGAAACTAAACACTTACGGTGGATTTACAAGATGTCTCATTCTATGCATATATAGTGCCCGCTTGTCATGTGTGATTATGCAGATTGTGGAATGATATAAAAAATGGAATTTGTGGAGTGATAATTTACATCAATGTAGCCTGTTTCAACCTATTACATACCTCTTAAGGATATGTTCTCACGTATTTAGATCCATTATGTATTTTGAAGTTGATATTTACTTTCACCTTTTCATTTTATGGCATGGTTCTGAATCAATTTCAGGTTCCATCATCAAGCACCAGCTTGTAACTCATCTTACACTCGGGATTGCCTTGCGTGGTGTTCTAGACGCATTGCGCAAACCTGCCGATTCAAAAGTTTGTATCATCTTCTATTTATTTATTTTGTTAATTCTCCATATGTAGTACTGGTGATGACTGATGACCTCTATGCCTGCAGATGTTTGTGTTTGGTACAAAGGCATTAGAGCAGTTTGTGGATCGTCTGATTGAGTGGCCACAGTATTGCAACCATATCTTACAAATATCTCATCTCCGTACGACTCATTCGGAGCTTGTTGCTTTCATCGAACGGGCCCTTGCCAGGATTTCATCAGGCCATTTGGAATCCGATGGAGCCAATATTGCTTCTGCCATTCATCAGCAAGGTCCCACTCAGGCAACCTCAGGAAATGGGGAGGTAAATTGTTATAATTATGTGTAATTGTTATTAGTAAGTTGAAAGAATTGTATCCTTCTGATTTATTGTTATTTATCTTGTTCAAAGTAACTTCTATCTAAGGTCTTTTAGATTTTTCCAGACCTGTATGAATTTCATTATGGGATGCTCTTAGATCTTAAATTTGTGGTCAGTCGAAAATGTGCCAACATTATTATATAATCATTATGTCTCAGACTTCACCTGCATCACCCACAGCAACAAGAAATAGCTTTACTTTTGGCACCATCACCAAGGCTATTTTATATTATTCACCCATCATACTTCTATCACCCTAACCACAAATATAGCAGAGCTTGTAGTGTGCTACTATCAGTTTTTTAAACCACCACTTTACTGTATCTCACTGGTTCGAGATCCCCTTTCCTGTCCTATGTTATCGTGATGTTGTAACTTAGTTAGCTTTGAATCTTGTAGAACCACTCATTCTTAAAGCTTCTCTAGATTGTATCATAAGCTTCATAAATGATATTACAGAGGAGTTCAAAATGTGTTAGTATAACCATATTGTAATCTGCTTCTTCAATATTAGGATTGTGATTCTAGACTTGGTTTTATAAGACTAGACTGACAGTTTTCAAATCATGAGATAAGCGTTATTATTGTATGTTTGTTGTCAAACAAATTAAGCTTTTTCAATATCAACATTTGCCATTTTTGCTGTTTATTTTTGTAGGTTATTGGTTCTGGCATTGCACAACCTGGGCTGCAACCATCTTCTCAGATCCAGCTTCAACAGAGAAATGAAAGTTTTGTTACTTCATCTAGTGACACCAAACCACTTCAATCTTCTATTGGGCAGCCTTCAGTTGTAGGTGATGCTTCTAGTATTCAGAAGGTATACTTTTGTCGTCAGCATTCTTCTTTCGCATTTGGAATTCCTTTTTAATGGCTCTAATTAAAGAAAATTCTGAAAATGAAGTTGCAGAATACGGTTAGTGCTCCAGCAATGCTGTCGGTCTCCTCTGGTTTTATTCGTCCATCCCGAGTAGTTACATCTACCAGTAATTTTCTTTAACTTGTACATCTTGTATATCTTTTTCTTTGTTCAAATATTTATTCTCTTTCTGATAAAGAGAAGTAATTTTCTCCTTGTAATTATAGTTATACCAAATAAGATGCCACGTGTATTGCATTGACACGTGGATACACATGTCAGTGTAATACAATATTCTCAGTTGGGATATGTAATAGTAATACAATTAATTATTTTCGTTTGACTGATGCTTCCACAACATCTTCTTTTGTTCTTTTCACAGAGCTGTAAATCTTCATTTTTTGTATTTAACAAGTAATTACTCTCTCTGTGCTAATATTGTGCTCTGTTACAGAATTCGGTTCTGCATTGAACATTGAAACACTAGTTGCAGCTGCAGAGAGAAGAGAGACTCCCATAGAGGTAATTCAATATATTTTACCTGGTCTTTCATAAATATTGGATCGGGCATTTGGTGGAAGCATGATAAGTTTGTGATGAAAATTACTTTTTAAATGTTTAAGCACTTCTGAAGGTACAGTGGCAAATTAAGTCAATTATTGGTTTTGCAACCATCATCTTATTTTGTGATCAGCTCAAGTAAATTTTCTATAAATATCATTTCACCAGTATTTGAGTGATTTGTTTGCATATATTTTTAGATGAAGATGTTCTTCAACTTCTGCCATTATAATGCTATATGATTTTATCTGTTGTAATGTAATACTCTCATACATCTACTTATTGTCTGTAGGCTCCAGCATCGGAGATTCAGGACAAGATATCTTTTATAATCAATAATATATCAGCTCTGAATATTGAAGCCAAAGCTAAAGAACTCACTGAAATATTCAAAGAGCAGTACTATCCCTGGTTTGCTCAGTACATGGTTATGAAAAGGTCAGGAACTCCAATCTACCCATTTATCTTTCTTATGTGTGTGTGCATATGTGTGTAACACATGTATCATGTATGTATATGTGCAAGTAAATAGTATTACTGCTGCCTTTACGTTATCATATTTTCACAAGTTCTATGTCACATCCTACTGAATGTCTTAACAGAGCAAGCATTGAGCCGAATTTTCACGACTTGTACTTGAAATTTCTGGATAAAGTTAACTCAAAGCCTTTGAATAAGGAGATTGTCCAGGCCACGTATGAGAACTGCAAGGTTTATGTCCATCACTACTTATCATTAAAAATAAATTCTTACCACTACCTTATTTATGGTTACTGAATAAGGAAACAATTTTGGCATTTATATTTCTCATAGGTTCTATTAGCATCAGAACTTATAAAATCAAGTTCAGAAGAGCGTTCATTGCTTAAGAATTTGGGTAGCTGGCTTGGAAAGTTAACAATCGGAAGAAATCAAGTATTACGAGCTCGTGAAATAGATCCCAAATTGTTGATTATAGAGGTAATTGTTTCACCAATTTTGTCTTTTTTAACTTTGATTTTTAATCATTAGAGTTTCTATATTTGGTCATCATTATGATGCGTTTTGAGAAGTATCTGTTTCATTTTTTGGTTGATCACATAGTTTCTTCCTTCTTTTGTTGGCAGGCATATGAGAAGGGATTGATGATTGCAGTCATTCCATTTACCTCCAAGGTTATAGTCATAGATATGATTGCTTTTTCCTACTTTGGCCTTATGCTAGTGTTCTTTACATTTTATTATATGTTGCAGATTCTTGAGCCTTGCCAAAGCAGTCTAGCATATCAGCCTCCAAATCCTTGGACAATGGGCATTCTTGGTTTACTTGCTGAGATCTATTCAATGCCAAACCTGAAAATGAACCTGAAATTTGACATTGAGGTATATATTAATATTATTTGTCCATACACACACCAAAAATTACCATTAGTTATGGATTTACAATGTTCTTCTGATATTTTGATTTCAGGTTCTTTTCAAGAACCTTAGCGTGGATTTAAAAGAGATGACACCCACTTCTCTTCTCAAGGACCGGAAAAGAGAAATTGAAGGGAATCCAGATTTTTCAAATAAAGATATTGGAGCATCCCAACCTCAGATGGTTCCTGAAGTTAAATCAGGAATCATATCTCCATTAAATCATGCTGAAATGCCACTTGAGGCTCCCAGCCCACCAAATTCTGGTGTCCCTACACATTTATTGGCTCAGGTTTATATCGGTTTGGTGTTTTGTCGTTGGGTATTAGCTTTAATGTTAATTCATATTGATTTTTGAATTTTTTTCCCTGTTGTTTTAGTATGGTGCCCCTCTTCGTCTCCCTCCTGGGACGTTGATGGAGGATGAAAAACTAGCAGCTCTAGGCTTGTCTGATCAACTTCCTCCGGCACAAGGACTGTTTCAAACTACTCAATCCCAGTCTCCTTACTCTGTTAGTCAGGTATGAATTTCTTTCTTTCTTGCTTTGGTGTTGTAAGAATTCATTACTTTTATGTTTACTGGTTTGATGGTTCTTTTATTGCAGAATTCCACACAAATACCTAATTTTGGAGCTCATGTTATTATCAACCAGAAGCTCGGTGCCTTAGGCTTGCACTTACACTTTCAGAGGTTTGAAACTGTCGCTACTTTTAACTTATCCTGCTTGTTGAGTACATATTGGCTTCAGTTTCTATAATTATCTTCCTCCTATTCGCCTATTGCAGAGTGGTTCCACTTGCGATGGACAGAGCTATCAAAGAAATAGTGACTGGCATTGTTCAGCGCAGTGTTTCTATAGCAACTCAAACTACGAAAGAGCTTGTTTTAAAGGTTTGCAATTCAATAAAACATTATATACCAACTATTTCATGTTGTTACATAAATTCTTTTGTGGCTTATCTTTGACAGTGGCATTTCAAATTCTCATATTAGTAGTTCAATGTTTTTGTTGGTGAATATTAAGTTGAATCAAATCCTCTTTGGCATGTTTTTTTTAGTGCTCTTACCTCACTGTCATCATTGCAATTGCATTCATGTCTGAGGTCATTTATCTTGGTTTAATTTTTGAGCACTTACTTTCCTTAGAGGTAACTAACTCCAGATTTAGGCTGTAGCGAACTAAATTCAATTTTTTCCTACAATCATAAGATGGTCACGTCACCTTTATGCATGCTTGAAACCTCTTATTCTCCAAGACCACTACAGTATCAATCCAGGATCCATCCATCTGACTTATAAGCAAAAGTATTTGTTTCTAGTGGTGATAGCTTACCATAGCCTCCCTTTCTGCAAATAGTTTGAGTAATTTATGTACAGCAGGCCCTATCTCTACCTCCCAGATCCAGCTGAAAGCATAACGCCCTTTTTGTATTACTCACATTTAATTTCACTTTCACAATGTAATGTAGGATTATGCCATGGAATCGGAGGAGACACGCATATACAATGCAGCACACTTGATGGTTGCGAGTTTGGCTGAAAGCTTAGCTCATGTGACATGCAAGGTTCTTACTCCGATATAAAGCTTGTCAGAATTTCTGTCCTCTCTGTCCTCATGATTTTGAACTTATTCACAGCATCTGTTTTCTGTTTGTGTTTGTGGTTTGCTAGGAACCTTTGCGAGGTTCTATATCAAGTCAACTGAGGAATTCATTTCAAGGTTTAAATATTGCAAGTGATCTCCTAGAACAAGCTGTACAGCTCGTTACCAATGACAACCTCGATCTTGGTTGTGCAGTCATTGAGCAAGCTGCTACAGATAAGGTTAGACTTTTGGTTATGATGTATAAAAATATTTTAAAGTTGTGTTTAGTTGTTAAATGGACTTTGTCTGTGTGCACTCATACACACTTTCTTGCCTCCTTTTGTTATTAAAGATCATTGCTTTATAATTGGTCCAATGTTCCCTTCATACAATTCTCTTAGCACCATATATATATTGAGGTGTTTTTAGCATCCCTAACTCTTGTTATAAAATATTTTCTATTCAGTTACTTGACTGTATCTCTTTGTTCCCTTTTTTTGTGGGTACCAACAATATGTTCATTTTTAGAACTCCCTAGACTCATAATCTCTCTCTTTTTCTGTTAAAAACAAACAGAATTTATTGATTATATAAAAAAAAAAGAGTATAGAAAGGTGGACTAAAAATATGGCCATTAATTTCTTGGAAGTGCTATCAATTTTATTTGGAGCTTTAGAATTTTCTTGGCCATTATGGTGTGCATTTGTCTGGGGTTATGGTATGTTTAATTACTCATTACACCTCAAATGTTCTTTGATATTCTATGCGCTTGACTGACTGGATGCTGCTTCTGAGGAGTTGCTTCTCCATTTATGGTGCTCAGTTTATCATGGACAAGCAAAAATGATAAATCTTCAAGTGTTTCTTCCTTATGGGATTGAAATCATGTGGGGTTCTAAAGAGTTTCAGGAATAGTTTTGATTTTTATATGGATATGGGTTTCTCACTGCATTTTGCTTGATGTAGGCGGTTCAAACCATTGATGGAGAAATAGCTCAACAACTTTCTTTGAGAAGAAAGCATAGAGAAAGCTCCTTTTTTGATCCCAACATGTTTGCCCAAGGTTCTATGGGTGTCGTACCTGAGGCCCTACGCCCTAAACCTGGTCACTTGTCTGTTTCTCAACAGCGTGTTTATGAGGTAAACACCCACTGACATTTTTATGAAGCGTGGTTTGATATTGACAAGAAATTCACTAAAAAAATTTTTCCCCTGAATCCATCCTTTTCAGGATTTTGTTAGACTTCCTTTGCAAAATCAATCTAGTCAAAGCTCACATGCAATGGCTGCCGGTTCTTTGACTTCGTCTAGTGATACTGGTTTGTCTGGTTCATACGGTTTAGCGGCAGGACAAGTTAATCCAGGTTACACATCAGGGGCAGGAAATACAGGGTTCGAAGCAGTCTCTCGCCCATTGGATGTTGCCACTGGGGCGATCGAATCTGGCTCTGCTGCACTTCTAAGGTGTTATTTTTTTGTAGTACTTTATTTTTTGAATTTCTGTAATGTTATTGCATGTATATTTAATTTTTTTTATGTTGTTTCAGTGCATCATCTGCTCAGATTGGGGCATCTGATGGTGTTATTCAGCATACTTCTGAAAGTGATTCTATTGGTGCGTCATTTCCTTCAACTGTCCCATCCCCTGAAGTACATCCAGTGACTTCAAATGAGTCCGCAAAAGTGAGAAATCTTGCATACAATAGTATACATGCTGCTAAGGACTTAACCTTTCATTGCTGATAATTGCTTTTAATTTGTTGTCAGGTATCAGGAGCTTCTTCACAGTCATTACCATCAGCTGCTGCGCCTGAGCGCCTTGGAAGTAGCGTCTTAGAGCCTCCATTGCACACAAGGGATGCATTGGATAAATACCATATTGTTTCGCAGAAGGTCGCAAATAACCCTCTATCATCCTTTTCCATTTATTCCTTTGTCTTTGGTTGTTGTTACTGTTGTAATGATACCGACTCAAGCCACAAGGCTACTCGTTTTGTTTCTTATCTTCTTCGTTTGAGTTTAATTGTCATGCATTCAATATTATCCAATTGTTTCACTGACATCCATTGAAATGTTCAGTTGGAAGCTTTGATAGCCAGTGATGCTAGAGAAGCTGAAGTTCAGGTAAAGTTTCTTATTTTCCTCTTGGAAAATGCATCTTTGCAAAATATGTATCTATCTCACTGCTTTATGGTTAAACATGGATGTACTTTGATTCAAGATATAGCTTGGTAATTATATTTAAATGAAGTTTTATGCTAATGGGAATGTATCTTTTTTTTTTTTTTTTTTTTGCTTAGGGAGTAATTGCTGAGGTTCCTGAGATAATACTCAGATGCAGCAGCAGCAGTCGAGATGAGGCTGCCTTGGCTGTGGCACAAAAGGTTTATTGTCTTTTATAGAGCTATATTTTTGTTGTCATCTGTACTTTCTAAATGGATTACGGTTGGGGTTCCTTTATTGCGTCCACTATTTTTATGTTTATGTTCAGTCAATTATTTTGAATTCCTATGGAAGGATTCAGATAACTTAAGCACGGTGTTGAATTTATTCTACATTTTCTTATAGGTTTTCAGGGGGTTATATGAGAATGCATCAAACAGTCTTCATGTTAGTGCTCATCTTGCAATTTTGGCTGCCATTCGTGATGTTTGCAAGCTTGTTTTTAAGGAGCTCACTAGCTGGGTACGCTCTCTTACTTTTTCTGTGTTGTGGGCCAGATGTTATGGTTCTTTGATATGCAATCATATATTCATATCTTGGATTGCCTCTTTTCTAGGGTCTGCCTTACATTTGTTATATTAATACTGACATGCCTGTCGCATTTTATGATATAAGTCTTGAATTCATTAATTCAATTCTCGTCATGTAGTATATTTTTAGGTTTCCTGTCAGTTTTGTTTTGGAAATTTATATTGGTTGGCTGTCCGTCTGTCTAAAAGATCATGTTTGGCTATGGTTCGTAGTTGCTTAGTTATGGTCGGTTTTGACTTTTGATGATGAGTTCTCATCTCTCCTATCTATTTTGTATATCTTATAAGGGAAACAGTTAATGTATGATTCTTATGTAAGCTTAATCACAATGCTTTTAAGATCTTCAAAGAAAATTAATTTTGAAGAGTTTACCAAGTTAATTATTGTAATACACAATACTTAGCCAATAATATTCTGTCATCCATATTTCTATTAAGGATTAGCATCTGGTGGTTGGTAGGATCATCCATTTCTAGGTTGGTAATCTGAATTTGCCAAGAGAGGAAAGAATGTCTTTGAAAATGGCTTGTCTATTTTTCTATTATTTGATGTTCGCTTTAATCAGCTAATTCTGTTGGTATAACAGTTCTGAATTTTCTGTTTCGTTACTGTTTCTTATAGGTGACTTACTCAGAAGAGGAGAGGAAGTTCAACAAAGATATTACTGTTGGTCTTATCAGCAGTGAATTACTCAACCTTGCTGAGTACAATGTTCATATGGCAAAACTTATAGATGGGGGAAGGAACAGTATGTATTAGGAATACCCCTTTTACTTGTTAAATATACTGCTGATGAGGCAATTGACTTAATGTGTAAATGTGCAGAAGCTGCAACAGAGTTTGCCATTTCCCTTCTTCAAACATTGGTCACTGATGAATCGAGAGTCATTCCAGAACTCCACAATCTTGTTGATGCATTAACAAAGGTTACATTCATTCTTGTGACTGAATAAGTGCATTATTCTATGCCAACTTTTTTGTGCGGTTTCTAACTGTTCTAGACTTGCAGCTTGCTTCAAAACCTGGATCTCCTGAATCATTACAGCAACTGGTTGAGATTGTTAGGAATCCTGTTGCTAATATAAATACTCTATCTAATGCTACTATGGGAAAGGAGGATAAGGCTAAGCAATCCAAAGATAAAAAGGTTAGTGGAGATATTATGTTCTAGCACTTACCCCTCCACATATTAATACTCTCTTATGGTCTTAAACTTTATTGAAACAGTCTCCTAGTCAGTCTGCAGCAAACAGGGAAGACTATAATAACACGGAATCTATGGAACCAGATCCTGCTGGTCTTCGTGAGCAGGTATCCTGACCTTGAAATTCACATTTCTGTTCGGACAATAAATATGCCAAAAAAGTCATTTAAGAATATAATTGATGGAACTACCAGTGAATTTTTCACCTAAGCCAGTAGACTGCATTAGATGATTGATCTACCAAAAGATTCTCCCTGTAGAAATTCACCTATATAAATTGCTGAATCAATGATCTTGTAATGTGTAATAAATCCAACTGCCTCGGTTTCCACTTTAATCAAAGAATTTAATTACGATTTTGTTTGTCTACTACTGGATAAGAGAGCAACCTTGGCAATCATTGCCCACTGATTATGAGGAGTGGTGTCAACATTTTTATCTCTCCTAGATCTTTAAGCATGCTATTAATAGCATTTCTTTTCTTTTCTTTTTTTCCGGTTGCCCTTCTTAAGTACAGTTTTTAACACTTTGGCATAGATTTTGCCGGTGGTTGTTTGGATGTGTTTTTTAAAAACAGCCTTTTGCTTTCTAAAACAAAACACAATTTATTGTTTTTCACCATGTCACAAAACAAATCATTAACTTTTCCCTCAAAACAATTGCTTTGCTCACCTTTTAAAAACAATACCAAATTTGTTCTCAGTTTTGGATAATTATTTTTAACAAACACTGCCAAATGTGAGAACTGCTCTATACTCCTCCATGCAAACACATCCAAGTGTTTACTCACTGTCTCACTTCTTCCTCCTATCGGTAGGATTGGCAAATTTTATATTGGTGTATGAAATCCTTTGTAGGTCTCCATGCTTTTTGCTGACTGGTACCAGATATGCGAACTTCCTGGCACAAATGATGCAGCTTGTAATCATTACATCATACAATTATATCAAAATGGACTGCTGAAAGGGGATGATATGACAGATAGATTTTTCCGCATTCTCATGGTGATTCTACTTTCATGATGGACTTCAGAATAATGCTCAACAATGACACTTTTTTGATTCCATGTTTTCTCCCATTTTTTTTTATAGGAAATCTCTGTTTCACATTGCTTATCGTCTGAGGTGATTAATCCTAGTTCACTGCAATCAGCTCAACAAGTGCAGAGTCTATCCTTTCTTGCCATTGATATTTATGCAAAACTTGTGGTATCCATCCTGAAGGTAGGGCTTATATTCTACTGAATTTTGTCAATATGGTCATATTACCATATTTTATAAAATCCTATTGATATTGCTGCAACTTCTTTGATAAAATTTATACAGTTTTGCCCCGTGGAGCAGGGATCGAATAAAATTTTTCTTTTGTCAAAGGTGACTCTTAAATCTATTCCTGAAGTTTTCTTCTTTTTTCCCTTTTAACAGTAATTTGTTTGACAATTTTTGTATATTTGACAGATTTTAACCGTGACTGTAAGATTTATTCAAAAAGACGCGGAAGATAAGAAAGTATCTTTTAATCCAAGACCATATTTTAGATTGTTTATAAATTGGCTGCTAGACCTTGGTTTGCTGGACCCTGTTGTTGATGGTTCAAACTTTCAGGTAGGGCTCATTTAAGTTTTACTTTTTTGGATTAACCTTGATTGATTGGCTGATGTTAACTGTCGATTTTTCAGATCTTGACGGCGTTTGCAAATGCATTCCATGCTTTGCAACCCCTTAAAGTTCCTGCCTTCAGGTTAGCATGATGAATTTGTATACTCTTTGCTTTAGCATCACAAATCTCATTCTCAGGAGATTGCATATGTAGAGAAAGTGAAATGATTGCTTCTTAGAGAACGCTATCCGAAATAAACTGTTGATGGTTATCATTGTTTCGGCATACACATTTTTAGATCTGGGAGATTTATGTATACATTACACTTGTGGTTTTCTTTTTACTTCATGCATGGCTAACTTGGTTGAAATGCTTGTCCAGCTTTGCATGGCTTGAGTTGGTGAGTCACAGGAGTTTCATGCCCAAGTTGCTCATAGGAAATGCCCAGAAGGGCTGGCCTTATATACAACGATTGCTGGTAGATTTGCTCCAATTCCTGGAGCCATTTTTGAGGAATGCTGAACTTGGAGTGCCGGTTAGCCTCTTCAATCACCAAGTCTTTCTTTTGCATCCCATTGTAACTACATTATTAATAGTGCCTCATTCTTATTGGGTTGTGTGTAGGTCCGCTTTCTCTATAAAGGCACACTTAGAGTGCTTCTAGTGCTCCTTCACGATTTCCCCGAGTTCCTATGTGATTATCATTTTACCTTCTGTGATGTGATTCCTCCAAGCTGCATACAGATGCGCAATATTATCCTCAGTGCTTTTCCCCGCAATATGAGGCTGCCAGATCCATCGACTCCCAACTTAAAGGTACATTCTGATCATAATTAATGAATTGGAACTATTGTAAATTTAAACATGAACACTGATATGATCACATTCTTTTCAGATTGATTTGCTTCCGGAAATCAGAGATTCGCCTCGTATTCTGTCTGAGGTAGATGCAGCTCTTAGAGCAAAGCAGATGAAGGCTGATGTAGATGAGTATCTCAAGGTACTTGATTTAATGTTATTTTGCTGTTTTTACTTAAAAAGAAGTATCTCATAGAATTTATTGGCCCTAATTACCTGATCAGTGTGATGAATTGGATTGTTTACAATTATTTGAAAAATCCATCAACTCCTTTTTGCCCTGCTTTGTATCGTATTTACCTTTTTAATCTGGGCATTTATTTCTTCTAGAAATACTCCATTTACTCATTTATTTCTTTTTATTAAATACTCCATTTACTATGGCTACAATTCATCTGTCTCTTCTATGGAGTTGCTTGTTTCTAATTTATTATGTCATCCTTTATATTGGTAAAATTTTTGCAGACGGGTCAACTAGGTTCCTCATTTCTGACTGAACTGAAGCATAAGTTACTCCTTCCATCTAGTGAAGCTGCCTCAGCTGGTACCCGTTACAATGTACCATTGATCAACTCTCTTGTGCTTTATGTTGGCATGCAGGTAACTATTCGTTTTTCATCAAACGATCAGGCATTCTATTTTTTTTTTTTGAAAGAAAAGATCAGGCATTCTAAGTTCTTTTAAGTTTGGAATTGGACTCTGCTTTTCTTTCCATACACGTTCTTGGATCTTCTTAAATCTTAATTTAGAGAATGATGCCTTGTGGAGGGTTCAAAATACATTTAAAGGTTGATTCAGAAACTAAAATTAACCGGAAATCGTCAATTGCTTTCTTGCTTCATTCTAAAATCTCTACAAACCTTGAATTTGTTGTTATTGAATTGGGAAAGGAGAGTAGAGGAGGAATCAAGGATTTTTTTATTTTTATTTTGAAAAAAAAAATGAAATTAGAGAAACTTGAAATTTAAGATTATGTTTGTTAATGCTTTGCTTTTGGAATTTAATCTCCAGGCCGTCCACCAACTACAGTCGAGAACCCCTCATGCACAGCCAACAGGGAACAATAGTTCGCTGACTGTATTCTTGGTCAGTGCTGCATTGGACATCTTCCAAACATTGATACAGGATCTAGATACTGAAGGGCGCTATCTCTTTCTGAACGCGGCTGCTAACCAACTTCGATATCCAAACAACCATACTCATTATTTTTCCTTTGTGCTACTTTATCTATATGCCGAAGCAAACCAGGTAAGATCCTTCTTTCTGTTATTCACAATATCACTTTAGGATATAATTGAGATTCTTTTAGCATTTGTATCAAAATTACACTAAAGATCTCAAAGGTTTTATAACTTTGGTTTCAAGTTTTTTGAAAAGTTCTTATTGTCATTGTGTATAAATTTAAATTGTTTATTGCAGTTGATGTTACATTTTTGCCTTAATGCAGGAAATTATCCAGGAGCAAATTACAAGAGTACTGTTTGAACGTCTTATTGTTAACCGACCTCATCCATGGGGTCTTCTTATTACTTTTATCGAGCTCATCAAGGTTCGTATATTTTTCCTCACTCTTGAATGTTAAACTCTGAAATATTCACGGACTCTCCTGTAAATCGGTGTGTTCTATATTGCAGAATCCCAGATACAACTTTTGGAACCAATCTTTCATAAGGTGTGCGCCAGAGATTGAGAAACTCTTTGAATCAGTTGCTAGATCATGTGGAGGCCTTAAGCCAATGGATGAAAGTATGGTGTCAGGTTGGGTATCAGACAACACGCATTGAAATCATTAGTGTTATTTATAGGCTTAGAATAATGCTAGACTGTCCATTGAAATATTTATTGTTAATTAAAATCTTTCCCTTGTAAATTTTTGTATTTCTTATGTTGTATTTTGTAAAAAAAAGAAACACTTCTTTGCCATGTATATATTCAACGAATGTAAGATTAAAACCAGTCTTGGTTACACGCCTGTAAAACTATAACGTAACTTATTTTCGAGTGTAATTGGTGCTTGAAATTAAAACTGATCTTTCTTGCACCTTGTTAATGTAATTGGAATATATTCTGCAGATTTATTCTTTATTAAACTAACATGACTACCATCATCTCTTAGTAGAGATGGTTGTGCACCTCCCTTCCACACCTACTGGTCTGGGGTTTGAGTCCCACTATATGTATTTTATAAGTATGTGTGGAAAGTTTTCTCCCGGTTTGTGGTGGCAGCCTTCTTTTTGGTTGGGAGAGTTGTAGTCCATTTCTTCTCAATAGTGGGAGTAGTATTCCAGACCGTGCTTATAGAGTCTAATTAATCTCACTGGGTCCTTTACGGTGGTTAGTAACATAATTTTAGGTAAAAATTACCATGCTCGTATTTTGATACATAATGTAATTTTATAGAAAAATCTTTTGTTCGGGAATTTTATTGTTTTTCTCATCATCAAAATATCTTTCAAATCCAAAACATCGGTTGAGAATGGAGTCTCCATCCCGCCAATGCCAATTTATAATTCAAAAGATGTTTCTTTATATTTTCTTTTCTGGATTGGAAACTTACAAAATTTCTTGTAGCTAGACTATCACACTCATTTTTATTTTGAAAATAATTCCAAGTTATCCAAAAATTTGCCTTGAATATTTTCCTCAAAAAATGTGGCAAGCAAAGTGATTTTGTGGCAATCACATTGATGATGTTGCAAGATACGAATTAGTAGACAAATTTATTTCGGAGTGCAGTGTTACTCTCTATTTTCCAAGCAGATTACCAAGTTCCATGTCAACATTTATCTCCTTTCTTGACACGAATTCGATAAATGTAAAAGACCCCAGTTAATCCACAAGCAATGCATCTTATAGATCTGGTTTCGTATAAAGAATTTAAAACCAGGCATAAAAAATAACCAGCCTGAAACCTGTAACCAAGCTACATCAAGCGCAGCCTATATATAGCTTTGCAAAGGTTAAATTTTGCCAAACCATATCAGTGATCGTACCAATTAGTGACACCATCCAATCTGATTCCAATAGTAAACATTCTCATTGGAAAAAAAAACTAATATTCAAACTTGATTAATGAATGAAAGACGTTAGAAGAGTAACATTTTAGACTTACAACATCATGCAAATCAACCATTGTGCATTTTCGATTTGCTGCAATTTATAACCTAATCATCCTCTAGTGAACCAAAATAGACCAGCAGCAATTGTACATTTTCTAGCCTCTCTACTCTTTACGAACAAAGTAAAGCTTACCCATGACGTGAAGTATAGCAACAAAGGCTATGAATCCAATGCTCATTACAAGTACCACATTCGGGGAAATCTTGAGACCCGGAGCATCATCAGTGTAAAACTGGAGCATTGTACCGGCTGCCCCTCCCGAGGCCCCGCCACCACCACTCGTCGTCCTCCTCCTACGCATGCTTGCAGCAGCTGCTGCACTTCCTCTAGCGGGAGCTGCTCCGTTCAACACCATTTCTGTGAATATCAACGAGAAAACAATATTAAGAATTTTCACAATTCAATAATAAATTCATAAACATTGCTTCCACATAATCGATTTAACCCAAAACAATTTTTATAAGAATTTTCAATGTATAACAATTTTTAGGAGAACTCGTCAATTTCATTGTCTCTCTCTCTTTCTTGCCCGATCGCTAGCTAATATCTAATTAACAACCTAGAAGGTGAAAATGCAACAACGACGACAACAAACTTGCAGTTAAATAGACAGATTTACATAAAACTCAAACAGTGAACAGTCGATGAGAAAATGAATTGAAATACAAAACAATCATGTAACTCCGGGATTCAATCGATAACAGAACAAGCATCTACACTAAACCCTGAGAGAGACACTGCTAAATAGATGCATCAATATGTCGCAAAAAGCAAATCGTAGAATCTAAGAGATCTCTGATTTATCTACGATTAAACAGCAATCAAATCGTTAATGATCCAGCGAAACCTAGATCTACAAAAAAGAAAGAGATTGAGAACTCACTGAGTCAATTAGAGAGATTGAGTCGATTGAAGATTCAGAATTTTGGATCGTGTCGCCAACCGTTGAAGACTCGATTACTCGCCTTTGACACTAATTACGGCTTCCAGACTTTATATATAGATTGGATTTTTTTAACGCTTTAGTTCTTTGACCAGCTGGAAGTTGCTTACGCTTCCACGCCTTGTGATCCAATCATCTCTAGCCACGTCATGTTAATATCTCACGTGTGATACTACTAATTTGTATGACATACGTACCCGACTGCGACACGAACATTGGTTATTACCCGACCCTATAAGACCCGTTTACTTTTTGTTTTGATCGTCTTCATCTTCTTTCGGACGTCAAAATAGAAAAAAAAAAGATAGTGACCAAATCTCCTAACACTTTCTTGTTTATATGTATGAAACGACCAAATCTCCTAACACACTCGAACATAGATATTATCGGATTGAATAAACAAGCTACATTACTAACAAAAAAAAAAAAAAACATTGGACGGTGGTACAAGCACATTTTTTTTGTTCAAATTCTATACAATTATGGACAGAAGTTAATTGTAAAAGTGCACGTCTATTTATCACGAATATGAAAATGTACACACCTACTTAATGAAAAGTTGATATGCAAATTCATCAACGGTAGGAACAATATATGATTATTCTCTTTCATTTTGTATTAATTGTCAACCACAAGCTTTAAAAATATCAAGGCGAGAATCTTTGTCGGAATATGTCTTGGTAAAGAAACACATAAATTGAGATTCTCATCCGTATAGTATTGTACAATCATTGTGTCACAAATCGAACGTAAAATTACCTATTTGATGATAGATAGACATGAAGGGAGTGGGCACGGTATATAAAAGAAACAAATACAATCGGACCAGTCAAATTAAAATTCAAACATGAAATGGTCTTGACTGTAAAAGAAACAAATTACAATCGAATCAGTCAAATTAAAATTCAAACATGAAATGGTCTTGATTGAGATTTTTCCAAACCCTCTTCATGCCTCAGCTTCCTGCAGCGTTTCACAGTGCTCAAAAGTCTCTACACTCCCTTCAGTGATTAGCAAACAGGAATCAGATTTCAGACGTCTAATCTTTCACTAGTTGTAACATGTAAAACCAATACAAATTTGAAATAAAGCTATAAAAGGAAACTGTGTGGTGAACATCCGAGTAGGTAACTAACACGAAGTCATTATCGTACAAGAAGATTCAACATAGTAATAAAGATTATGAAATGTCACAGAGACTTACAAGTCATCGGTGCTTGACATGCACTAGGAAATCATCTCGGCCAACTAAAGTGTCTAACCTCAATAGCATTGCCTCAACTTCCCAAAAATGCACAAAATTCTAATTATTAAATCTTACTATGCTTCCTTAAATGTATCCATCCTAATATTCTCATTTAACCAGCCACAATTCCAGTAAATTGTCCTCACCACAACAAATCTGTTTCATTCTTTATAGCAAAATCCTCTTCAAACCCCTTTTGGCAGACGATGAAAGACCGACCTGATATAAGGACATCTGACATCTCTCAGCTATATATTCAGAATTTCCTCCAACTCACTCTCTTTATTGCATGAAATACCATTTTTTATATATACTAAGTCTGCTAATCCAAACACTTCTGTTTTTAATTTTAAGTTCTATAATAGTATTTACTATTTACACTTACTGTGTTTTATCAATTAAAACCATGCACCAAAGAAAGATATCTACTAAAGAAAAAATATATATATTATTAATTAAAACAGTCCTGGAGAGGTTCAACTAAAACAAGCTAAAAAAGATGTTAACCACCTGCTCTGAACATCCCAAAATCATTCTTAATTCCGAGTGATTGCTCCTATGAGGTCAGCCCTTTGCTGCAAGATAAGAAATTCAAACAACAAAATCAGTAATCAATGTCTTCCCAAGTTTTCTTTACCACCAATACCATCGAAGGAAAAGGGAAAAAAGGATTGGATAAAACCTTGGCATAGAGAAATCAGAATCTTCTTACTTGCAAACATAATTCCATAGCCAAATAATTTGCAACTATATCATATCACCATTTTTCCACTGGCAGAAGAGGTATGACTTGTAAGTCAGCACAGTACTTTGGAGAATTTATAGATACAATAAAGTACTATATAAACCAAACTACCAATTGCTGCAGTAACAAATTGCATAGAGGTACCACAATTTTGTGGATCCAAACGATGAAGACAATGTGACAGTACCCAAGGAAAAATGAACTTTACTGATTTTGTGCTTCCACTAATGCTTAACAAGTCACTACTATCCAATTAAGAAAATTAAAATAACTAACCCTGTTGAATGTTAGTAAAGACAGTACTAACACTAAAATACAATAACAAAGTCATTCTAGCTTGTAAATGAAATATGGACATACAAGTTACCCCGCATATGATAATTGGGGGTGAAGACAAAGTAGAATACTTCATCTGGAAAATGGGGTAAGAGCTAGAAAGAAGTAACCGCTCTTATCGCCATGCTAAGCATCTAAATTAAAAGGCCTAACGATGATCAATGTATTCCTACAAAGAGTGTATCTGCTAAAATTTATTGCAGCTGCAGCATAAACTTGGAAACCCTGATCCTGAGCATCACAATTGGCATGCTTAAACCTTTAAACCCTTGAAAAGCCAACCACCTTTCCTTCCCACTCCAGTCCCCTCAAGAACAGATGCTAATAAAGATCTTGAGTCCGGCCGCCATTTCAACTCTTTAAGAACACAAAATAAAGATGCCAGTGCAGAAGAGACCTCAACATCTTTTATTTTGTTACAAGACACTACTCTTAGTCTTTGAAGCTCGTTCCAAGAAAGAATTACCGACTCCAAACCTCCTGTTGTTAGCAATGAACATCCCTCCAATGAGAGGCACTTCACCCTCCTACGCAAGAATAAATAAAGAAATAAATAGACGTTCACTCGTAAACCTTGGGCTCAATCAATTGGCACTCAAAAATAACAAACGCACAAGGAATTTAATTCATTTGAATACCAAATTCCCATAACGATGAATTTTCATTAGCCCATAATACAAGCTTTTTAGGTAATCTTGTCAAATCTACGGTAATTTCTTAAATTTTCAACTTGTTTAACTACACTGAAGCTGCCAAATCAATTTTTAGTTAACTGTTCTAAAATTGTAGTTTGCAATGAAAGTTACTTGACTTCTTCACATTAAGTACAACCATATTACCATAATAGATCACACAGTACATATACATAAGTTTGATATAAGAACCAGACAGTATATTCAACGAATACTGATAGTACCTACAAATACTGGCAAGCCCGAAAACCTCATCCTCTAATCTCCAACAATTCTGCAGGACAATCTCTCTAACGTTCTCGCAAACGAAAAACAAAGCTTCAACACCCTCTTTATCCTTCATATGACACCGCTGCAAATGCAACTCTTCAATAGCAAGACAAGACCCCAAATGCTCACGCGGTCCAGGACTCAAATCAATACCCTTACAGGACTGAAGCTTCAATGTCTTCAAATTCCCACAAAAAGATAAAGCGGCCAACCACCCACCATCCATTCTATGATCACGAAGAGTCAACTCCTCCAGCATTTGACAACACTGACCAATCGCTTTGATTCCATCATAACTTCCTTCACATCCACATAACTCTAGCTTCACTAATCTTCTACAACCCTGAGCTAGTATCGTCAATCCAATATCAGAAATCACCGAATTGTAAAACCCATCAACGCAACCAATCAATTTCACTACTTGTAGATTCTGACACCTAGAAATTCCCTTCAACGAAAAGTCCCCACAACAATGCAGCTCCAATTCTTGCAAGGTCCGACACTCATCAGCGACGCTCAACAGCCCATGTTCGCTCACACCAATCACGGCGATTCTCCGAAGATTTGGGTAATTCTTCGCCAGCAATTCCAGTCCGCTATCAACCGAACCATAAGGCAATACGTCGTCGTTCTGGTCTATAAACAACCCGTTCGCTAGCGAAAGCCTAGTATCATCAACGTGGACCGATAACGATTTGTTGTCCGTCACCACAATTCCGGAGTTCCGCGGCGCGCGAATGCACGCGCGGAGCAAGTCAATGTCGTTGAGATTCGGAAACCGGATAAAAACCCGACCCGACTCGACGAAGGACCAGTCAACGACCTTGAGGGATTGTACCAATCGGCCGTGAAGGTACAACCATCGCTTGCACACCAGCGAATTTGGCACGTGCTGAGAAATCGGGAGCTTGGAGAAGACACGAAGCAGGAGCTCGTTGGAAATGAGGGAAGTGTAATCGGGTGCGGGAGGGCCCACCGTAAGAGATTGAAGACTTATCTTTTTGTTACGTTCGCATGGAGAATCGGACGGCGATGTAGAGGCGGAGGCGGTGGCAGAGAGAGATTTGAGTTGCATCTTGAAGATAACATGCTTTAGATCTTGGTCTTTGAACCATACATCTGGTAGACTTAATGGCCTGGGCCTGTTGTTGTTGTTCTTGTTAGATGGCGGTGGTGAATGTGACATTTAATTAGGGTTAGGGTTAGGGTTTTCTAAATCTCGATTAATCTTTAAAAAAAAAAAAATTAAATAAATCAGTAGCTGTCTGTTTGTTAGCTGCGTCTGTCTTGTAGTTAGTTTTCCAATTTCTTGACACCGGAGAAGAAACAAAAACAGAGTTTTTTTCCAACGGATTAGATTCGTGGGGTGCACAATTTTTCTCTCTCATTTGTTAATGATTCGGTGGTAGAGGAATAATCCGCTGCGGAGGATTCTAGGAGTTTATAATAAAGGAGCCACTCACCTCTCACCGGTTGGAATTTTATATGAGTACGTGGCGGAATGCTATAGGATATTATAATGGAAATCGCAGTGGGCTCTCTCTTGTTACTTCAAAATGATTAGTGACTGATTTTTACGAATTCTAGATTTGTCTTTTGTGATTGGCTGACGAAATCATTCTGCTTATTAACTTAAAAAGTTTTTTATTTTTCACCCAAAAAAAAAAAAAAGCTTTTTATTGCCTTATGTAATTAATAATTTTCATGGGCTTCCGTACATTGCTTTTTACTTCAAAATATACTAAAGCTTTGTGTTGAATTACTGTACAATTTATAAAGCCACTTTTTAGATAATCTGTTTGTAGTTAGTAGTTTAAGCATCGAAAAAAAACTTATTATAATTGATGAGTAATTTATTACTACTACACTACACCGTCCATCGAACCATTAAAAATCATGTCACGTTGAATAAAAAAATTACGGTGAATGACAGTCCTTGTGAGCATGAGCAAATAAAGACCATTGTGAAGGCACGACTGGTGAAAAAACAAGTAAGCCCTTTTAAAAGTCACTGCCAACTTTGTTTGCATTAATGTTTGTCGGTCCACAAAGACTAATCCTCTTGATCGGGCCCGAAGGTTTTAACTAGGGAAATGACCCAAATCCACTCGTGCTTCTTATAGTCTTATTACGGCATTACCAAATTACGAAATGGACATCAAACAACACTACAGTGCGGTCAGGATGTGTATTTTTTTTTTTGGTTTTTGGTTTACACCATCCGGTTTCCGGGTGGGACGGATCCACCATACGGTGCAATCAGTCCAGACCACACCCCGACTAATCCGGACTCGCACCGGGTCGGTACACTAAGGGGTAAAGTGCTCTCAATATGTGTAGCTCCGTTTACAAGGAGAGTTGAACCCACGACCTTGCTTAAGGGATGAGAGCGCCGAACCACTCACACCAACACATGATTGGTCAGGATGTGTATTTTCATAGTGGGAAGAAGTCTCCTCACACCACCGTCTAATATGGTTCAATTGTAAGAGCATTAATGCAGTTTGATAATGTCTCATGTTTGAATAGCCGCAATTATAAGTGGTATATCAAAATAATAATTATATATAATTAAAAAAAAGTCTCTCCACACCTATTCTGGTCAATGATTGAGTTATCAGAGATTGTGAAGACTCCGGCCACTTCTTCCCAACATAATATGTGAATTATTTTATTTTGTTTTGTTTTGAAAGGAATAATATATGAATTATTACCCAAAATACACACTAATCATTCTTGAGTGTGGCGTTACGGCAGTGCTGTAAGTCTAGGACTCTAGGGATATCGCCGACAAACATTAATTGTTTCATCGCCGGTGGTTCCTTCACCTTCATTAGGAACCCCACCTTGTCTAGCACTCAATAGCGACATTACAACTTACCCTAAAGAGCTAATTTTGACCAAAAGTTTATTTATTGATGGATTGTTTTGTGTTTTGGGTACCTACAATAAAATTTAGAATACATTCGTTACGTTTTTTTAATTTTCATTCAATTTTTACTGATGTGAATAAATATGATTGATTATTTAAATTACATGACTGTAAATTAAATGTATTTTATTAAAAAAAAAATTAATAGAATTAATTAATACTTATTATTTAAAGATACCAAATTAGTAGGTCCGTACATGTAGGGTGCGTTTGGCACGGACATGGAACAGGACAAGGTGGGACGGGACGGGACAGGACGGGACAGGACATGTTGTTCTATATTGTGTTTGGAAGGCCTGGGACAGAACTGTGGACTGTACTATTATGCGTTTGGTTTGGCTGGGACAGGATAAGACAAGAGGTTCAAATGACCAGAGTACCCCTCTTATATATAAAACAACATATATTATAATATTACAATTTAATATATAATAATATCAAATAATAATATATATATATATATTATTATTTGATATTATTATATATTAATATAGAATATTACATGTATTATATATATAGTAATATAATATAAGATATATATATATATATATATATATATATATATTACATTATAAGTATATATATATATATAATATTAAATATTATTACATGTGTATATATATATATATATATATTATTGTATGGGTAATAATATTATTATATACGTAATAATATTTAATATATTATATATTATTATATATAATAATAAAATAAAATATATATATTTTATATTTATTTTATATAATATATATATTATAATATATACTCATTATTATTATAATATATATATATATGTATGTATGTATATATAATAATAATAATAATAATAATAATAATAATAATAATAATAATAATAATAATGTTTAATATATCATATATATATATATATATATATATATATTATATATTATTATATTTAATAATATATAATATATTAAAGATTATAATATATATATATATATATATATATATATTATTGTATGGGTAATAATATTATTATATACGTTATAATATTTAATATATTATATATTATTATATATAATAATAAAATAAAATATATATATTTTATATTTATTTTATATAATATATATATTATAATATATACTCATTATTATTATAATATATATATATATATATATATATATATATGTATGTATATATAATAATAATAATAATAATAATAATAATAATAATAATAATAATAATGTTTAATATATCACATATATATATATATATATATATATTATATTTAATAATATATAATATATTAAAGATTATAATATATATATATGATATATTGAATATTATTATATATTATATATAATAATATGTTTTTATATATTATATATTATTTTATATTATTATATAATATATATAATATATATAATATTATATATGTAATTATTATATAGGTGATATTTTTGTAATATTTTAAAATGGTGAGGGTAAAATTGTCTTTTCCAGACTTGTCCCATGCATGGGACAAGTCTGGCCTAGGGTCTGAGGTGGGACAATTTTTGGTGAATTTTGTCCCACCTTGTCCCGTCCCGTCCCGTCCCAAGCTATTGGCGCGCCAAACGCGGGACAAGAGAAAATAGTCCCGTCCTGTCCCGCGTACCAAACGCACCCGTAAAGAACGGCAATATTATTTTTATAGAAATTTGAAAGTTTTAATGCATATCTCAAAATACATGAGCTGCATTAGATTAAAAAGTAATTTGAAAAATTACATATTTGAAACAGAGAGCTTCTCCTTGCAATCCACAAATTATTTATTCACACTCCAATTTTTTTTTTTTTAAATTAATGACAATTTTAACCTAAATTAAAATTACTAAACAAGACAAAAAAAAATAAATTAAAAACACTCCAAACTAATTAAATTATTACAAAAAAAAAAATCTCTCTTCTAAGTTATTAGATAAAATATTGAGTGATGTTATTGGCACACCTCCTATTGATCTATTTATGCCCCATTTTTTTAATTATTTAATTTATTTTTTTCTGTTATCAAAATTACTAAAAGAGACATACAATTTAAGAAAAAAAAATTCTATAAATTAAATATAATAAAACCTCACATTCCTTACAAAAAAACAAAAAACAAAAAAAAAAAACAAAAAAAAAAAACATTTTTATAATACTTTTCTTGATTTTTTTTTTCATAACTTTTAAACCCTAAAAATGCTTGTACCAAATCTTATTTGAACAATAAATCAAACACTTTGGTGCATTAGACAAATGAGATATTGATTATTATTTAATCTCATTACTCTTTTAGAATTGAAAGTGAAATGATGATAATAAAAACAAATACTTGCTCTTTGCTTCTTGTTTCGTTTTGTTTGTGGGTTGTTTCGCTTTTTTCTGTCTATGTGTTTTGTCTTAGGTTGCTCTATTATTTGCTCTTTTTTGGGGGCTGTTTGCTTGTTATTTGTCTTATGACTTCTTGGGCTTTTCTATAAAGCTTGATGTTAAAAAAAAAACACTAAATAAGAAATAAGAAGAAGAAAAAATTCGTTCATGGGAGGTGAGAGAAAGACGAGACCGAAGATAAAGAGATCTAAGATAGATTGAGATATTAGAGATGAGTTTATTAAGTTTGAAAAATAAGTAAAAGGGTAGTTTTGGAAATAAATAAAATAAATTAATAAAAATATTTAACTTTATTTAATTAAATCAAAATTTAAACAAGTGGGCATAAACAGATCAGTATGGGGTGTGCCAATAGCACCACTCTTAAATATTATGTATTAACCTCTCTTTCCTAAATCTGTTATTACCATATTAAACACCATCTCCTAAATAATATCTCTCTATTTAAAAAAATAAATAAATCATATTTTACTAACAGTAATATATATATATATGTGTGTGTGTGTATTAAAAAGTCAATTTTTAAAAAATAAAATAAAATAGATATATGAAAGTTTGAATTGTTTCAACTAGATTCGATTAAATATAGAATTTCTAAGACTAATTAAAAAATTAAAGTTCTCTAAGCAATCACATACCTACAAGAGTAACAAAAAACATTTTCATATTTCGAATTTTTTTATTTTTTTTAGTATATACAGACATATGGTTCATAATAATCAAGCTTATTAGTAAGTTTTTGTTTTCTTAACTGTTAATCTTACTTGGGAAATATTGGAAATATAAAATTAGAGATATGTATTGGAGGGGAGAGAGTTTAATATGGTAATTAAAAATATAGGAGAGAGTATTTAATATGTAATAATTAATCTAATGATTTAGGAGAGATCATTTCTTTTTTTAATAATTTAATTCAAAAAAGATAAAAAAGATAATATTGTAACAAAATGAAGTGTCTTTAAAAAATTTTAAAATTTAAATTTTGAGAATAAAGTGTTTTTAGAAAAGAAGTGTAAAAATAAAGAATTATCAAAAGAAGCTCTCTTTGAAACACACCATGCAATAAAAAAGTGAAGTGCATATAAGTTAAAAGTTTGCACCTAGTTAACACAATCTGTTTAACAAATAATTATATAATTTTTCACATTTTAGTTTTGAAAAATTCACATTTTTAAATTGACATAAGAATAATAAATAAATTTAGATTTTTGTATTGGGGGGGTGTGTTGAATTGAATGCTTTTGGTTCAGCTAAAAAGGGCTCCAAATATATATTTTTTAAAGCCCAAACTTTTAAAAAAACAATAATAAGAACAAATGGCCCAATTATCTAGGATCAAGATCCCTTACCCAGGTAATCAAAGCTTTTTTTTTTTTTTAATCGATTTCGAAATTTCTTTTTAATCATATATTGTGTATCGTGTATGTTCAGTCGCTCACAAAGGGTCTATTTTTTAGATTTTGCCCAAGGGCCTTCGAAAAGTCAGGACTGGCTCTATATATAATTACAAAGAATAATACTACACAGTGAAAAAATTGGTCAAAAAAATTAACAAATAATTTGTGTTGATTTTTGCATTGTGTGGGAGCTAATATGTTTTAAATTCATGAATGCAAAAGCTAGATATTTTGAATGGACAGTGTTAATTTGTGCCTGGTTGAAAACATAAAACTTTTTTTTATAGAAAACTCAATTACTGTATTTATTGAAACTAGACAATAAATGATATGGTTGGCTGTCTTTTTAGAGTAGGTTTTATCCTTTTTAACTTTAGCTTTGTACTTGTAAGAAGAAAATCTTGCATGAAACCGTCCAATGAAATTATGCTATTTATTTTGAGAACATAAAAATATATTATAAAACTCTAATTTGATGTAATTTCATTGGATGGTCTCACCCAGGGCTTTGAGACCGGTGAGATCGTCCCACGCAAGACCTTCTCCTTTGTAAAAACAAACGTACTACGCAGTGTGGTTTAGGAGATGATTCGTGGCAGTTGACGTGTGGTAAAGCTAACACCAGCGTGTCTCGAGTTGGATCGTCATTGGTTAACGAGCTAACACGTGCGAACTATCCACGTCACCAAAACAGTCCAACGTTTCACCACCCCACGCGTGACTTTACCCCCACCCCTAAGGTTTTCTTCGACTCTTCGAGCCCGTACAAACAAATGCAATTAAACAACACTTCACTCGTGTCAAGGACTGGAGGGTCCACGTAATTATTAGCTTTCTCTCTCTGCCTTCTCATACCAGTATACCAACAGTTCACATGATATTATTGGGACTGAGACTCCTAAATTGATAATTAATTAATTATTATTTACCGCCACACCTTTTCCATCAATTTCGATATCTTTCCACCTATTAAGTTTCTCTATTTGTACATTGGCACCAAAAAACTTGTTGTTTTTCATATTTGCCCTCGTAAATTGAAGAAAAGACAAATATGATACAACTTTTCAAAACAACCGCTCTAGGTTACATCAAATTTTAACATTTTTCTGTATTGGGCTCGGATATTTGGTTATTTTATTTTCATGCTTTTATGGATCTCATCATTGATCCATTTATTTTTTCATGGACACAAACCGGCTATAGTGCCCTATCATTTAACACCCCCACTGTTGTCTTTATTTCTAATTCTACTTGCATATATATATATATATATATGGACCAGAATCTCCTTCACTATATCTCTCTCCAACTTGTTTATTATCTCCATCACAAAAAAGACTTGAAGCCATTTTTCGTTTTGACTTCATTTAGCTAAAATCGACCCAATACCTCTTGAGCAAAAAGCATGAAAATGGTTTCAAGAGTGTAGTAACAAAATTTATCTTCATCATCGGCACGATTTTCTTACCCACTAGAAAAATTGTTAACAAGGGAAATAATTCTACATCGATCGATCGTTTGTTTGATCAAATATCATGAGCCAGTGTGTTCCAAGTTGGGATCTCGACAACAATCACAACAACAACAATCGATTATCTCATCGATCTCGATCCAATTTAACGTCTCCTGATGTTCCTATGTATGTATTATATTATTATATTATCTCAATTATTAGTTTATGTGGTATAAATATGATATTTTTTGTATGTGTTTGATGTACTGATGTTAAATGGAGCAGGTTAGACTATCATGAAGTGGCAGAGTTGACGTGGGAAAACGGCCATATAGCCATGCACTCCCTAGCGGGTTCACCGCGCGTGCCTGCCAAAACGGCGGTGGCGGCGGCGGTGGCTACGAATTCTGCTACCAAGTATACTTGGGAGAAGCCACGAGCCAGTGGGACCCTGGAGTCAATAGTCAACCAAGCCACTAGCTTACCCAACTGCAACCCGACACTTGATGGCGGCTGCGGCGGAGGGTCCGGGGGCGGAGGAGGTAACGAGCTCGCTCCTTGGTTCCACCAACAACGTGCCGCGGCAGCAGCAGCAGCCGCCGCCACTGCTACGGTCACCATGGCTATGGACGCTTTGGTGCCTTGTTCGAACCGGACTTCGAAGGACACGCCGGCGCACGTGATTGAAACGGTGATGGGCCGGGGGATAGGTGGCGGTGGCGGTGGCGACGGAAGAACGTGCGTGGTGGACTGCTCCACTCTCGTGGGGTCATGCAGCGGGCCGCCAGCTGCCACCAAGGAGGTGAACGTGATTAGAAAACGCGCGAGGGCGGCGCGTGTCACAGTTGCGCCGGAGTGTAGCGGAGGCGGCGGAGACCAAAGCGCGAGCGGTAGCGGTAGCGCCACGTGTGAGAGGACTCATGACACGTATAATAATGACATGGCGGACTTGGTTGGTGTGGGTTTCACTTCAACTTCAATGGGCTCGCCGGAAAACACCAGCTCCGCCAAACCTTGCACCAAAGCCACCACCACCGCCGACGATCATGACTCCGTTAGTCACTGTAAACCACAGGCAAAAGCTCTACTGCACAATATTCTAATATTTTATGCATCTATAATTATTCCCAACTCCTTTGAGGCTTTGACCACCTTAGATTTTTTCTTTAAAAAAATAATTATTTCAGTTTTTGTCCTTTTTCAGATATTGATTAATTTGTGATTATGTTTTGTTTATTTAAAGAGAGAGGCAGGTGACGAAGCAGACAAGAAGAAAGGAACTGGAAAATCATCAGTTTCAACCAAAAGGAGTAGAGCTGCTGCTATTCATAACCAGTCAGAACGGGTACTTTTGTTAATTAAATATCATGATTGAGTTTATTAGAGAAAGAATTAAATTCAAACAAGTAACGATCTAATGATTGAAATGGATTAGTATGGCTTCTTTCCAAAGTAGTAGTTTCTAATTGAAGACCGACAAATAATAATAAAATACTAATACATAACTTCTTCTGGAGATTTTATTATATATATATATATATATACACACACGTGTGTAATTACATTCACCATTATTGAATTATTCGCACTTTGCATTAATTTTTTCAGAAAAGAAGAGATAAGATCAACCAAAGGATGAAGACACTGCAAAAATTGGTCCCTAATTCTAGCAAGGTACGAAGTTCCAGTTTCAGTGGCTTGCTTTTCTTTTTCTGTGACATATTCCAATTTTGAGAACCAGTGTCATGTTCCATCTATCACTACCTCTCACTCTTTAATTATTGCACCCTGCACAGTCTGCACATCAGTATAATTTTTATTTATTTTTTAAATATTACAATAACTCGAGACCAGGAACAGACTCGAATCTACGATCTCATAGCATGGGAACGATGGGATTAACCATTTGTATATATATTAATAATTTCTCAATGAATTTCCAAAAACAAAATTGGTCAGAAAGGACCCACTAAACTGACAAAATTATAATGATGAAACTTGAAATAAAAAGAACCAAAAAGCTACGAATAACTTATTATCAAAAAGCTTTGGCTTCCTTCACTATCTTTCTTATGAGAGAGTGAGAGGGCTGAGGAATATTTCATTTTTCGCCTTATATATCCTTTTCTCTATACACTTTCTTAGCTACCCTTCTTTTTTTGACCCAAGTCCCAAGATCCTCTTATTTTTGCATCTTTCCACTACATTATAATTTTCTAAGAACATTAATTTTTCCAAGGTATCAACTTGTTACATTCAGGTTCTCCTAGAATAAAAATCCGTAAAATTTTATTATAATTTTCACAATTTTAAAACTAATAGAGATATGTATGTATGTATTCAATAAGATATGTTGCTAATTAGGCTAATAGTGAAATAAATAATTATCCGAATCAGAAACTTTATTAAAACAGCTTTTACATTTAAGTTTCCCTAGAATAGAACCCATAAGTGGACAGCGAATAGACAAGATTGGTTTTAAATGTGGTCCAAAATCTATTGGCTTTCAAATGACTGTAGGGGTCATTTTGGAACTGATGATAATCCTAGTCCACATAAACAGATTTCTCACTAGGACAGCTTGGACAGAAAGTTGTTAGGTCCTGGGACAAACCACCTGCTACCACTTAAATTCCCGGCCAGCCAATGGTAGGCCATGTTGTTTCTCACGTTTGTCGATATAACCATATGTTATTCCATGTGTTACACTTTTCATTAGATCTTCAAAATCATTAATGGATAACTTATGAATCCAAAATCATTACCCTAATTAGAAGATTAAATATTGATGGTTGAAGTAGGTAGATATCAATTGGTTAATTAGTATATATTTCTTTAATTGATTTTTCACTTGAATATATAATTTGTGATTATTACAGACGGATAAAGCTTCAATGCTTGATGAAGTGATAGAATATCTGAAACAATTGCAAGCACAAATTCAGATGATGAGTAGAATGAACATGCCACAGATGATGTTGCCAATGACTATGCAACAACAACTTCAAATGTCTATGATGACACCAATGGGGATGGGGATGGGGATGGGGATGGGTGTAATGGACATGATGAACGCCATCGCTCGCCCTAACATCCCTGCCGTTTCTCCTGTTATTACTCCTCCTTTCATGCCCTTGGTGGCTTCCTGGGACGGTTCCGGCGGTGACCGCTTACAAGCTCCTCCTGCAACAGTCTTGGCTGACCCTTTATCCTTCCTAGCTTGCCAATCTCAGGTACTCTAATCAAACAACACTACTTTTTTTTTTACGGACAAGGGTTATGGGCCACGGTCCAATACTTTACAATGCCCTTTCTAACATTTTTTTTTTTTTTATAAAACAAATCTTATTTTTTGTAATGTAAAAAAAAAAAAACAAATCACATTTTTTTAAAAAAAAATTATTTAAATTTTACCCTAACTATTTTTGTTATTTACATTTTTCTATTAAAGTTCTAATAATTTTTCAATTTGGCCTCTCCAATTTTCTTGAACTGGCTTCGCCTCTTATCATCCTGAAAAAGAATCAATAAATTTTATTAAAATAATTAGAATGTTTTGAGGATGATACAAATGTTAATTATTTAAGTTATATAATTGATGCAGCCGATGACCATGGATGCATATAGTAGAATGGCTTCATTGTATCAGCAGCTGCAGCAGCCACCTCCAGCTTCGAGTTCTAAGAGTTGATCTTGCTACTTGTCACTGTTTTTTTGTTTTTGTTTTTGTTTTTTTAGAAATCAAGGCCGACAGGAAACAGATTCGAAATTTGCGGTGGATCAATCGGTTAATATAGCTCTTGGTTGTGAGTGTGTAGAGAAAAATATGTAAAATTTGAAGTATTACCTTTCTTTAAATTAATTAATTGTATCTACAATAAGCCAGGAGCTCAAGTAGGTGCCTTTGTGGGCTAATGTATTTATATATATATACATACAATCTCTCTCTCTCTCTCTCTCTCTCACTCTCTACAATAAGCCAGGAGCTCAAGTAGGTGCCTTTGTGGGCTAATGTATTTATATATATATACATACAATCTCTCTCTCTCTCTCTCTCTCTCTCTCTCTCTCTCTCTCTCTCTCTCTCTCTCTATATATATATATATATATATATAATTTTTCGTATGGGATCACCCCACACAAAAAATTTAAGCAAGATTATATATATAATTAATTCACAACTTCTTAATGACTATCATCTTTCACTATTATAATTACAAGTATCGTAAATGAGAATCACACTCACCAATTCCTACTCACTCCCAATTTTATTTTACTTTTTCTAAGCAAAGGCTTAAAAAATAAAATTTAATTTTTTGAGAAAAAATATAAAATAAAATAAAAATTAATGATGAGGAAAAAAAAAATAAACACTTGCAATGAAAAAAAAAAAAAAAAACGAAACTCTACCAAAAATCGAGTAACTAAAATTTTCTTATATACAATTTTGAAAGTCTAATTTGCTCTACGTACGTTATAATTTGTACCGAAAATTGACTTGAAAACTTGTACAATTTTATCATATTTGAATTTTCTGGGCCAAAAATTATTCTCTCCAAGGACATGAGAATGATGAACCTTCAATTATTTAACAATCGAGTAAGATATATCATATATGTAGTCGGGGACGAAGTTATTGGAAGTGGGTTCCATGCATGGAAACATGTAACATGCAAATGTTTGCTAGATAATGAACATGTAAATGATTGGATGCTCATTTGTCAACTTGGATCAATAGGCGTCACCACATGTTTCACCAAACAGCTGCCATGCAATACATAATTATCATATATACGTGGTGCATGATATCATGCATTATTATTATTGTTATTATTATTATTATTTATTTTTATTTTTTTTCTATCTGTAATAAATTCATACGATAAGTGGTAAGAGTATTAAATCAAATTGATAATATCCTAGATTTCAGTCACCACCAATGATATACATAAAAATAAAAAAAATCATGGTGAAATTAATTCGATTCAATAGATAAAAAAGGTATTTTTTTTTCCTAATGTTTTTATCATATAGTTTTCCAATAATTTTCAGTTTTGTTTGTCCTTGATTGGACTAGTTCGCTGGCAGCTTAGTATTTATTAAAGATACGGGGATAAGTTTACTAAAAATAAAAAGTTAAAAATCACTTGAATTTTTTTTTTTTTATAAAAAAAATCCCAGATTTTTTTATAATTGTCTTTAAATTTAGAGTAATTGGCACAAATCCCCCCAGGCTATACCAGCTTTTGCATGTTGCCCCCTAAACTATTTTATTAGGCACTAAACCCCCTGAACTATCACTTATCGGCAATTATTTGGGTTTTTTCCCCCCTGAGGAGGCATCTTTAGTCTTGTTCTGCCAATAAGTGATAGTTCAGGGGGTTTAGTGTCTAATAAAATAGTTTAGGGGGCAACAGGTAAAAGCTGGTATAGTCTGGGGGGATTTGTGCCAATTACTCTTAAATTTATTACATGTAAGATCTATGTGTCCTCGTATTAATTTATCTTTCTAAATTTTTTTTTATAAAAACAAATAAAATAAAAGAATTTTTTTATCAAAACTATATCAACAACGGTAAAAAATTTAAAATAAAAAAAAAAGGTTAGGAAAATATCAGAAACTGAGAAATCTTCCTCTGTGTTGTTTGTAACTCTAAAGAAGCAACAAAATCTACTTTTATAGTCCAACATAAATCTACCTTTAAACGCACAAAATTTGAAAGATAAATGAATTTTACTATATTTTTATATGCAGTTTGAGTTTCTTCATTACAAAGTATATTTAGTCACTGTGAATTTATTGCTATCAAGATTTTATAAGAAGAATATGGATGATTATCAACTAGTATACTTCGTAGTCAAGAAACTCAAAGTGTATCTACTTATATAGTAAAATTCATTTATCTTTTAAATTTGAAAGATAAATGAATTTTAATACAGGTCGAGCTTTTTCACTGCGAAGTATACTAATCAGTATAAGAAGGATATGGATGAATACGTGGTAGTCCCAAAGTATACGTGGACAGCAAATTAGTTGAATTTTGCCACATAAAAAATTCAAGATAGCCGACACAAAGTATATGTGGTAGTCTCAATGTCAAAGCGTTTGCTTTCAGCTCCTATCTTTTATGGATATACAAATTTATCACAAAAACTTGTAGAGATATGATCACTGCCACGTATACTCTGTTTTTATGTGGAAAAATTCAATCTCAACACCTGGAAAAAAAATATATCAAGTCAGACTTATGTTATCATAATTAACTGGCATTTGTTATGCAGCAGAGATGATGAAAATCTAGTCTCAATAATTAAAAAAATAAAAATCAAGTTAGACATATGTTATCATTATTAACTGACCTTTGTTATAGAGAATAGATGATGAAAATCCAGTCTCAACACCTGAAGAAAAAAAAAAAAAAAAATCAAGTCAGACTTATGTTATCATAATTAACAGACCTTTGTTACGGATGAGAGATGATGAAAATCCAGTCTCAACAACTGAAAAAAAATATGAAGTCAGATATATGTTTATCATAATTAATTGACCTTTGTTATGGGGGAGTGATGGAAATTTAGTCTCAAACAATTGGAAAAAAGAAAAAAAGGGAATTCAAGTCATACCTATGTTATCATAATTAACAGACCTTTGTTATTGATGAGAAATGATGAAAATCCAGTCTCCTCTCAGAGTTTTTTTTTTTTTTTTTTTTTTTTTTTTTTTTTTTTTTTTTTTTTTTTTCCTTCTAGCTCCTGCAATTTTCTGACTTTATTTTTTTAGTTACTGCTACTTGAGAGTTACAAAGACCGGTTCCTCATACTTTTATAATATTGTTTTTCTTTTTATTTTCCTTACTTCTATAAAAATAGAAAGAAAAAAAAAATGATAAGCCTTTAATAACAATCATTGACTTTATCCCAAAAATTTCATTAAAAAGTGCCGATCATAATACAATAAGGGGTTGAAACAAATATATATATATATATATATATATATATATATATATATATATATATATATCATTGACTTTATCCCAAAAATTTCATTAAAAAGTGCCGATCATAATTCAATAAGGGGTTGAAACAAATATATATATATATATATATATGTATATATATAGGAGAATGATTGGGTACTGACTGATCAGTACCCAAGATACTAACCCACTAATGGGGGGTGTTGCCACGTGGTATTTTTCTTTCATTTTTTACATTTATCTCCTCTTATTCTTTTAAAGTGGATCACGTGCCAACGCCTCATTGGTGGGGTCTGTACACAAGCATTGTCCACATATATATATATACTCTCTATTATCTACTTTTAAACGTATAAAATTTGAAAGATAAATGAATTTTACTATTAAAATATATAGTTTGAGTTTCTTCACTCCGAAGTATACTAGTCATCGTGAATTTATTACTATCAAGACTTTATAAGAAGGATATAGTATACTTCGTAGTCAATAAACTCAAAATGTAATTTTATATAGTAAAATTCATTTATCTTTCAAATTTGAAAAATATATGAATTTTAATACGGTTTGAGTTTCTTCATTGCGAAGTATACTAGTCAGTATAAGAAGGATATGGATGGCTACGTGGTAGTCCCAATGTCCAATTGTTTGCATTCCACTCTAATATTTTATGGATATAAAAATTTATCACAAAAACTTATAAAGATAAAATCACGTTCACCTCTGAAATACACATGTATATGGCACAGTATGAAGAGTTCCTTTACAATTCTACCTTTGTTTTGGTTTTATATACGAAACGTAAAACTAAAACAAGATAGATTACAAACGAAATGTTCCTGATGTGTCATATACATATGTATTTTAGGGCTAAAATTTGGGTGCAACATGATGCACCCAAGAACCTCTTGTATTTTAGATGTTAATGTGATCATATCTTCACAAGATTTTATGATAAATCTGTATATCTATCCAAATAAAACAAAAACGCAAAACTAGAACAAGATAGATTTCAAAGTAACTGTTTTTATGTAGTATACATATACATTTCAGATGTGAGCAGTGAGCGTGATCATATCATTGTAAGATTACTACAGATTTTTGTAATAAATTTGTATATACATTAAAGATAGGAGTGGAAAGCAAACACTTGACGTGAGACTACACGTATATTTTGTGTCGGATATGTTGAATTTTTTATGAGGCTAAATTTGTCCGTTTGTTAGCTACTCCACTAGAGCATTTAATACTAGTATAAAACTTTGGAATTTGGATGGGACAATTTAACTACTAAGATATCCCAAATTCTGGATTTCAACAACACCGGTCACCGATTATCTTCAAAGGACTCTTGCCCAGTTGCCCCTTGGTAGTTGGTCACCTCTTCGCACTTCCATCGAGGTCACGTTCAATAAATTGTCCTATCTTTTCACATATAATCACAATAAATGGGAGAAAATCTTCCATGCACCCGGTGCAATACACCTTAGCCAATGGATGCATGCCACGTGGCACACTAACCAATGGCATGCAACCATTGGCTAGGGTGCATACAAGATTTTTTCAATAATAAATGGGGCTGGCTACTATACCGTAAGGGCCCGTTTGGTAGTTGGGAATCGGATAGGATATGATTATTTTTAATCCGATTCCTATATTTGGCTACACAAATAGGATGGGATAAATTAATACCAACAGTGAAATGAATCCCACGTTGGTGGGATAAACGAATCCCACAAAAATAGATGGGATTCATTTGAATCCCATCTCTTCCTTCTTCAATAACCCAAAATGAATGTCATCTCTTCCTTCTTCAACAGCCCAAGCTTCCCAAGCCATCTTCACCGCCGCTGCTTCTTCGTCACCGATCCTTTCTCGCCACCCGTCGCTGCTTCTTCGCCGCCATTACTTCCTCGCCATCGATCCTTCCTCGTCGCCCGCCGCCGCTACTTCCTCGCCACTAATCCTTCCTCGCCGATGCTTCTTTCTTCATCTTCCATTTCTTCTTTCTTCTTTCTTTATCTTCGTCTTCTAACATCTCTTCCAAAATCAATTCGAGTTCCATTGATTTTCGAATTGGAACTCGAATTGATTTTGTGGGTTGAATTCTAATTGGAACTCCATCTCGATTTTGGGTGTGGTGGTGGTCAACTGTGCTTTTGTGGGTTGTTGTGTGTTGTAAGTTGCCTGGCTTGGTGCATTTTTTATTTAATCTGATTGCCTTTTTTTTTTTTTTTTTTAAATCTGGGTTTGTAATGGTGGTGGTCGACGGTGGGTTGGTGAGCTTGGGGGTGGGTTTGTAATTATTAAAAAATATAATTTCCCTAATTTTAATCCTATCATGTGTTGCACCAAACACAAGATTATATATTTTTAATCATATCATATGTTGCACCAAACATAGGACATCACTAAATTTTATCCAATCCTATCACATCCAATCCTATCCCATGAAAATTATCCTATCTTATCCTATCCCGTGCACCAAACGGGGCCTAAGGGTATGGTAGCAAAATATGAGAACCATTAATAATTAAATTTGTAAACTATTTACGTTAAAATCAATCAAAAAAATGGTTTCTAATTTTTAATGCCACCATATTCATATGAAAAAATGACTCCAAGAAATATTGAGAGCTGACTTCTACGGATTATGAAAGTAAACATTTGAACCAGTTCTAGTAGCCTCGTACTAGTTGGTGTCATATTTCAAAGAAACAAAAAAATATATATATCTAAAGAATTTAAGTTTTATTAATATTTTAGAAATATGATGATGTTTGAAACGGATTGATTAGAAATCTTAAACAAGCAAGCATATTTTATAGATATATTTATAATTACACTGATGTTACGCCAATATATCTCATTCTTTATGCGACAATTATTTGATGTATAATTATTTTACATCTTCACTTTCAACGGCAACTTTTTGTTGAGTTCCCTCGAACTTTCATGTGTGGCAATAACATGACCTTGAGCTTGACCTTTTCTTCTTTTACGTTGAAAAAGAAAATGTCGGTTGTATGTCCATAGAAAACACTATTATGTCAACCTCATATGGTATGTCTATCACACCTATAACATGAAATTGTGGGTTAGAGAATTATTATAATATTTAAAAAAAAAAAAAAAACACTATTATGTAAACAATATGAGGTTGGATGGTATGTCTACCACACCCATAACATGAAATTGTGGGTTCAAGAATTATTGTAATAAATAAAAAAAATAAAAAATAACTATTATGTCAACAATATGAGGTTGGATTGTATGCCTATCACACCTATAACATGAAATTGTGGGTTCAAGAATTATTGTAATATTTAAATATGAAAAAAAAAATTAAAAAAAAAAAAAAAAAAACCTGCTATGTCAGCATATAAAACGAAATTTCCATGTAATTGTGAGTGCACTTAAAAGGCGGTTCGGGTGTATTTAGTAGCTTTCATTGTCCTACAATGGGCTGTTGTTTTAAATTCTAAAAATGGGCCTCTCGGCCCAAAACAGAAGGGCCCAATGGGTCTTCATCTTGGCATGACCTTCTTGGTTTTTATTTTTTCCAAATGCTATCAAAGCAAAAATGTAGGAGTTAAATAAATGAAATAACTTGGAAAAACTAAAAATAATTAGCCATAATCGTCCAAGACTTTTTCATTGGTCCTAAAAGGTGTTAAATGTAACTATTCGAACCGCAAGTGTGTCACCAGATGTTGATAGGTGTGTCAAATAGTAGTCACAATTAAAATATATATATTAACAAATTGTTTTGGCAAATATTTAAGTGTTGTCATTCGATGCTAGTAGTAGTAGTAGTATGGCCTTCTAAGTTGACTAATAAAAAAGGGGGACCGCAACATTCATCATATGTATGTGTGATTCGTTTTCAAAAATACTTTTATTGAGCTTGAAGATTTCCCACTGTGGTCCATTAAGTGACAATGTTTATGCAATCTATTACCTCACAAGTAGTACCTGTTACCTTTTGGACAATATGAGGTTAGTCCGGTAGTAAAACCCCTCACATCCACACCACGAGACTATAGGTTCGATTATCTCCCCCCTCCCATAAAACCCCGAATCAGTGCGTTTGATATGGACCATTAGATTTATATATTTTGACTCAAAATGTATGCACTAGTCAAAACTTCTCCATAATCAGTGGTCCACATGTATTGATACTGATATAGTTACATCAGTGCGCATTGATATGAACAGGACCGTGTGTATATATATATATATATATATATATATATAAGCATGGTTGGGCCTCTATTAGACCGTATGGTTTTCTCAACTTTCTTGAGTCATTTTGTTATAACAAGCTGGGCTTGTAAGCGTATAATATATAAGAGTGGCGATATTTGCACCCCTTTAAAATCATATGTACACCCCAAATTTATATATTTTTAGAATTTTAACATTACCCTTAAATTAAATTATTAATATTTTAATTCAAAAATATAATAAATTCTTATCATTATTTACTTTTTCAAAATTTTAACTAATTAAATCAAACTTAAAAAAAAAAAAAAAAACACACACACACACAGATATATCAAAAGTGAAAAAACTCAGTATCATTCTCTTAAGAAATATGGAGGAGGCTGCTACTTCCTTTTTCATCCTAGATTAAAAAATTCGATTACAACCTCTTCCAAAGTTAGGGAAGAGTACTGCGGCTCCTCCAATATATGTATATTAGGCCTATTTTAATTTTGTATTTTACATTAAAAAAAAAAAAAAAAAAAAAAAAACAGGGAGAATGATGTAGACGAAGTAGATGTCTGTAAAAAAAATAAAAAAAATTGTTGTTGTTTATGCGTTTTTCATTTTATTTCATTTTATTGTTATTTTGAAACTAATTTTTCCTTTTTTATTTTGTTTTAGGTAAAATAAAGAATAAAATGTGTTGATTTTATAATTTTATAATTTTTTTATAAAAATGACATATTTGGTAATGTGTGAGGTGTATTTACAAGATTTTATCTTTAAATTTTTTTTAAAGGTGTGTACATACAAATTGGGGTGCATATACAGTTTTTCAAGGGTGCAAATATCGCCACTCAATATATAAATGGGTTTGAAGATTCCATTAGGCCCATTTAAATTGTTACAGTTCAATTTATATATGTAACATATATTAAAAATAATAATAATCAAATTTTAAGACCTTATATTCGAGTCATATGACCGGAGGTGGTATATCAAATAAAATAAATAAATTTCCGTCATTAGTGGTCACAGGTATAATCCAGTGGTAATCACATTCTATCTCAACCATTGTTGAAGTCCGAAGTTTAAATCTGCCTTCCCCAAATAAAATAAAAATTCCCCATCATCAGATGTACCTAACAGAATTTGGTTCCTCTTTATCTTATCTATAATATGTATCCGCCAACAACTGATATTCGAAGTTCTGACTTACGGTAAAATTTCGACATATTGAAAAGGAAAAAAAAATATCATAATGGTAACAAATATTTGCATGCCATCAGATTGAAGAAAATGCACTTATGTATCGTTCCTTGTCAAAATAAGATCTTTGGGTTGCATTTTGTAAGCAACAAAAGCTTCTTATTACAGTAGAACCCCTCTAAATTAATATTTTTGGGACCCGTCCTTGAGTATTAATTTAGAGAGGTTATTAATTTGAAGAGTTTTACCTTATAAAGTATTATTTTGTCTTATAAAACATATGAAAGTCGATTTCTTATTTAGGGAAGGTTCATTTTCGGGATTTCTTGTTTAGTCGGTTTTCTTCTATGGGGAAGGTTCCTTTTTTTTTTTTTTTTTTAATTTTTTTAATTTTTTAATTTTATTTATTTATTTATTTTAAGGATTCTTTATCACAATTGCACTGCCCATGGCAATTGAAAGGTTTTGCTTTTCCTCGCTCTTTTCAGGATTTCTTATTTAGTCGGTTTTCTTCTATAGGGAAAGTTCCTTTTTTTTTTTTTTAGATTCCTTATCACAATTGCACTGCCCATGGCAATTGAAAGGTTTTCAGGAACACTACAGTGCACTATTGACCATTAAATTTGAAGAAGTGTGTTACACTTCAACTGAAGTGGATATTATCAATGATATCATAAGACAAAATAATGATAGTGTGGTTGAGATAGATGATGACGACGACAATAGTCATGAGGTATCTAAAATCTCTACAAGTAAGGCTATTCAAATGTTAAATTTAATTGAAACCTTTTGGCTACAACAAGACGTGATCACAATAACTTATTAAGAACAATTTAAAAGATGAATGATAAAGTCAAAAATATCAAACACGGTAGCCTAGTGCAAACTATTGGCTTGAAATACTTTCTTAGTTCTTGAATAATTTGTAATATATATTTTACTTTTATAAAATTATTAATTTATACGATAATCGGGATCGAAATTTTACACTAGGTTTCAAAAAAAATATATTAATTATTATAATAGAGGGGTTTATTAATTTTTTACATTTGCCCGAGTCGGAACCATAATTTTTTATTAATTTAGAGAGGAGATTAATTTACAGGGGTTCTACTGTAATTAGATTGATTTGAATTACGATGATATGCTATTTAACACATAGAATCGGATCCTATATTATGTGAGAGTGAATGACAATGTCTTAGGTTCAAATCTTCAAATATCATCAGATATGTTGAGAACATGCAGATCTCAACAAAAATCTCAATTCCTGAAGAAGTAGAAATCACATATGTTTTGGGCCTAGGGCTAAGAATCCGGTGGACCTAACCATGTTCAAACAAAAGTGTCGGTTGCCAATAATATACAGTACAGAACTACTGATACATTAAAAATCACAATACAATAAAAAATGTTATGACTTATGAGTACTTGGCTGGCTGTAATTATAGAAGAAATTCTTTATTGCAGCAGAATTATTTCTTCAAAAATAATTTTCAATATATATATTTGTTTTCTGAGTGTGGACCAAGAACTTTCAATTAGAATACTTAAAATAAATAAAAAATAAAAAAACCCTTCAATTAGTGTACTTCATTTGAGTGAATGGAGATCGATGTTGCACACTTGCACTTGCTCTCTCCTAGATAACAGTAACCAGTACAAAGTGGGTACACACATATTGTACACAACACAACATGCTCTTTCTTCCTTTGGTTGGTCCACTACTCTCTGCCCATCTTTAAATATTTTAACATAACTAACAACACGAAAGCAGTCGTGATCAAAAGATCTCTCACTAGATTTTGATATCTTGTTAAAATTGCTGGTGCAATTTTCTAATGTTAATAAGGATCATGGGTATATTGAAACTTACGAGATCAATGACTATAAGTAGGAAAATTTGGAAAACAACTTCATCTAAGAGAAATAATATATTTTGTAATTTTATAGATAAAGACAGGGCTCGAGCACATGTTTTGAATCTGAAAGGAAAGGTGTGTATTGCCTCGAGCTATGAATGAATGCATATTTTCCATTTTAACATTATACTACTCTATTTATTGTTCTTTTTTTTTTTTTTATTGATTCATAACTTTCAATTGCAAAAATATTCTACATTAACTATATAGATTAATGTGTTATTTTGATATATAAAATCACACATTAAAATTTCATAAATGTGGACACCGTTACCTATCAATGATAGATAGCAATTAGCAAACCACATGATGAGTAATTGAGTATGCATCGACATGGATTTTTATACAATCCAAAAATTATCATAAGTGATACTATAAATGATTTAATTACATTATATTTTTCATAATAACATTTAATGAATTATGTAATAATGATAAATTATTTGATATTATTCAAAATAATTTTTGGATCATTTTCTTAATATATATATATATGCATCAAACATGTTATTTTGTTGTGTGTGGACTGTGGAGTCTCGATCAACCGGCAAAAAATATAGAAGAAAGATCTCACGACTAAGAGTTGAAGATCATACAAAATCTTCTATCGGGTAAGGGGAGGGACCGATCGTCTGATCGGAAAATAATTGCTTTGATCGCTCTCGTCCAAATAAGTAACTAATAACTACACATGACGACACAAGTTGCAAAAACCAAGATTTGATGAGTTTGAAGACAAGTCAACCCATCGCACGTGTGATTAGTAACTACGTTCACTTTGGTATTCACTTGACACGAATCTCAATAAAACAAGTACATGTCTATAAACGCCGGTCTACTTTTGTGGGTCCAAACACCAACCTTAGACCCCACCCTATTTTCTATATCTCAATTTTATTTCATGCCCATTCTTGTCCTTCTACACACTGTCGGCGACCTAATTTTTTAGGTTTTTTTTTTTTTTTTTTGGATGTGATGAACAGTTAGTTAATTATCACATTATTGAATTTAATTGGTAAATTATAAAAAAAATAATAGAAAAAGCTTAGCTGGTTTATCTGTACTTTGGCTTTACAAGGAGGAAGCACTCAAATCTTATTCCTTGATATCATCTTCGCTTCCACTCACCTTCCATTTGGCCCAAACCAATGTCGTTTCTCTATTTCTTTATTCATTATCACAGCTAAGTATCTCAACCAAGTCTTTCTAAGTAAACATTAACTAAAAAAAATCAATTTTAGTTGATTGGTTGTGTATCTCCTCCTTCCTAATAAACATTAGGGTTTGATAATTCGAATCTCATTTTATTCATAAAAACGTAGGTATATTATGAATTCTTTCTTATTTTATGTGTTAGATTAACTGTTCGGACTAAATTAACCGTGCTTGATCTATACAGATTACAGGTCTTAATAAATCCTTGATTCGGTTTCGAAATTATTTTATATATATATATAATTAAAATTAGATGTACTCTCTAGAGTACCTACTCAATTCTCCCTATGCCCTAGTATATAAATACTTATAAAACACCTAACCTTTCCATAACAATAACCCGCAACTTTAGTGTCCCTTTTCTTCTCAATTTACTATTAACATCAAAAATTCTAAACCCATACTTGTTTTGTATAAATCCTATTCAAAACCTTCATATTTTCCTTCACACAAAGCTCACTAAAATTTTACTCTCACAAGTCACTCACTCTTCACAAAATGGGTTCTTCTTCTCTAGCGATCTCTCCAAGGAAGCTCAGGTCAGATGTATACTCTTACTCATACGAAAATGACTCAAACACCCCTCTAGTGATTTCAGTCCTCGCTTCTCTCATTGAGCGAACAATGACCAGAAATGAGAGAATCACCAAAAACAGTACATGGGCAGTTCTGTCAACAAAAGATGCTAAGACCCGAGTTTTCGATTGCCACGAAATACCGGACATGACAATCCAGTCCTATCTCGAGAGAATTTTCCGGTACACCCGAGCCGGACCGTCGGTCTACGTCGTTGCATATGTTTACATCGACCGGTTTTGTCAGGCCAATCCGGGTTTCCGGATCAATGCAAGAAATGTACATAGACTTCTCATCACAACAATCATGGTCGCTTCCAAATATGTTGAAGACATGTAAGTCCAATTCTCTTAATTTTTTTTTTCTCTTGTTAGATTGAATAAGTGATTTTTGAAAACAGAAAACTGTTTTTGATACGGGTTTATTTATTTATTTATTATTTTTTTAAACAGGAATTATAGAAATTCGTACTTCGCAAGAGTTGGAGGATTGGGGACGAAAGAGTTAAACAAATTGGAGATGGATTTTCTGTTCTTGATGGGTTTCAAATTGCATGTAAACGTCAGCGTTTTTGAGAGTTACTGTTGTCATCTGGAAAGAGAAGTGAGTATTGGAGGAGGTTACCATATAGAGAAAACATTAAGATGTGCTGAGGTAATCAAATCAAGACAATGTGGAGAACGAAGATTCAATCAAATTGCTCGTATTATGATGTAAAACCAAAATTAACCAAAGTGATCAGAAAGTTATTAATTTTTTTCTTATAGGCAAATTTTGCCATCTATATGGTGTATGCTAGATTTAAAAAGAATTGATTTCTGTACAGATTTGATTTGATGTATAAGTGTAAGTGAGTGAGAGATTTTGATATTTGGAATCTTAACTAGGGATTCACCAGTGCCAATACAGAGTGTGAGAATGAGAGTGATTGTATAATATTGTCTTTAATTTTATAATTTTTTTTTTGGGACCAAATTTGTTCCTAGTTTAGTGATCATAATACATAATTATTTGCATGTTATAGTTGCCTGTAATGTGTCAAAATATGAAAAGATTGGTTTGTATTTGAATTTTTTACATAGTTAAAAAATGAAATATTTTTCACTCCTTGAATGATTAATGGGTTCGAAATTTAAATTTTAGTGTATCCATTGTATATAGAGCGATACTAAATTAAAGACTGGTTTATGTGAGTAGAGCATAGAATCGGCCCAATCGGGAATCCTTCGATTTTATGGGATATTTAATGACTAATTCAATTCAAAATTTAATTTGAAGTTTATGGAGATAAAATTGAACGTAAATTTTGATTAATTACAATATTGTCACAATTATTTTGTTGTTGTTGTTACATGGTCTAGAAAATTAACTTTTCCTACCAGGAATTTGGTGGTTTAAAAATTTTCTCAATATTTAGTACAAAAACCGCTTTGGCAATAACTAAAGGTTTCTAATAATCAATCATTCATGTTTCTTTCACTAAAGTGTATATTCATATAAAACATTAAATAAAAATTCATCATTACATTTAGGTTTCATTAATTTATATATACCATATGATGGTTTAAAATCGTTAGATTTTGTGAAAAGAATTGTATCAAACAATCATGTAATCAACCAAATTCATCGCCTCTTAGTTCAAGTAGTGTGCACCCCTTTTGAGAAGCATATGTGGATAGTTTTTTCCACAATATTATTGTGAGAATAGATATACAGGTTTTGATCTCGACATGTCATTGCAAGCCTCTAACCTGTTCTGTGTCAGATTTCAAAAAAAGACGAAAAAAAAAATAGTTTAAATGTTTAATCCCATATAATTGCTTTACAAATCTACTAAATTAACGAGTAAAAACCTAATTAGTTTATTATTATTTTTTAATAGAATAATTGGGGTAAACCTTGATATCATCGACCATGATTGTTTGAACAGGGAATAGCCTGCACCACAATGATTCACGTCCTCAAAAAACTACTAGATTTAAGATGGCCACTTGTGCAAACAACACAATTTAAACATATATAATTTGACCTTAAATAATTTCACGTCTTTACTCTTGTTCTATTGGATAGTATACACATTAGAAAACAAATTAATATATAAACCCATTTCGTTGAAAAGAAATTAGATAAGAATGTGTTCCCAAATTCTAACAGAAGACAGCTTCTAGCAGAGGAAAGAAGAAAGAAGTAACCTAATTACAAATGATTAGGGACAAGTATTGATATAACAAGTAGTTGATCTGTTGCTTCGAAGAGAAAGATAAATTAATTAATTAATTAAAATTATGAATAATTAATAAATTCGTATAAAATCAATTTATATCCTAATCAAACTTTTATTGTTTTCAACATGACTACATTGGTCAACAAGCACCTAATTGTTGAAGTTTAATAGTATATAAAAGTAGCCACGTCACCTCAAGGACAAATTTTGTCTATACAATGAATGTAGTTAGCCAACTCCAATTATATTGTTGTGCATGCAAATATTTATTGATTTATTTTTATATTATATATCCTGATAAATCTTAGCAAGTCTAGTTTTTAATTCAATACAGTACACAATTAATCTAAAAATATTATTTATGTATACCAAAAGCTTTATATTCTATAAATAATTAAGTTCATGTTATAAAATATATAAATTAAGAGATATTAATTAAATGGTTCGAAAATTTAAAAGCACTCTTTAAAGAATGAATTTTAAGACTATCACCAATTTAATAACTTAATTTTAATAGCACCTAAAGTAGGGATTTTTGATAAAAATACTCTTAAAACACACTCACAAAAATAGGTATCACGCTTAACTCTTTGTGTTTCCAAGACGTATTTTTGTGTTTCCAAGACTTATTTTCTAATTTATGAGACTTATTTTGTTGTTTCCGAGACTTATTAGGAATATTTATGATTTTCAAGATTTATCGGGTAAAAATGAAATTTTTCATTATTTTTTTTAGGTCCATTTTCTTCATCAAGACCTCCAACATAAGCCAATTTCAACCTCCAATGGAGGTCTTTCATCTCCATTGATTGAGAACCTCCATAGGTCCTCCATCAATAGAGGTTTTTGAACAAAAAAAAACCTAAAAAAGGCACAAACATAATAAAAGAAGGAGATAAGGGTATTTTAGTCTATTGGTACCGTTTAAACTTAACTTATTAAACTAATGATACTCTCAAAATTCAACATAAAAAGAGTATTATTTCTCACCATTTTCACTTAATTAAATCGTCTTTATCTAATCAAAATAATGGCAAAGGAGGGAGGGCCAAATTAAGAATCCCCCACTCATTTCCAAAATTCTTAATTTTAAAAATATTTATAAAATTGCCAATTTTCACTTTAAGTCTCTGAGACTAGTACTTTTGACTCCGTCTCTGAAAGTGATTGAGTCTCTTAATATCAATTATTGTGTTGGTAAATTTTTCTAAGAGCGTCGGAGTCTCTTAATATTAATTATTGTGTTGGTATCGAAATTTACTTCCCCACATCATGACAGTAAGAAACTAAAGATTTCTGAGTAAATTATCTTGAAAATCAAATCAAAAGGATTTTGGTTTAGCTGTGCATTATGCATTTATAGTTGTGTCTAATCATATTATATGAAAAAAGTGGGCTCTATAATTCTATCTAAATCCTGTGCTTAATCTAATCATACCAATCACTTTTTGCTCATCAAGATACAATTACATATCTATTTCTTTTGAGTGATAAACGGAGCCACTTTTGGATTAACAATAATCAAGAGATGTTGCGGTTGGTGCATGAGAAGCTTTAAATCATGATGCTGATGTACGGACTCCCTAAATAATTCACAACAGATCAGATTTTTTCGTTGGGCTTCACATAATAAGTGAGAGAATCTGTGCCGTCCATTTCATTGATCGTGAATGAAATCAAACAAACAGAAGCCGTCCATCATAAACTTGTTCTCTTGCAAGTTGCAACCTATATATATATATATATATATATATATATATATTAAATGTAACCCAAAAGAAGCCAAAAGTTCACAAATCCAATAAGCATCGAATTGGATGAAATAAAATAGCAGGAAATGAATGGGCAGAAGCAGAATTTATATAATTAAAAATGGTGGAAGAAAGGAGCGAGAAGTTGGTTGGTGTTGCAAGTCTTAGAGACCACTTTCTAGAGGCCAATTCAAGAACATTTTCAAAACTATTAATTTTTGTTACTTTATATTATATATCACAACTCAGCTTGTCCCCTATCAAGTCTCACTTTACATAAAATAATGCCCTAGTGACTAGTAATAATTAATATTAAGCAATTCCATCTTTTTACCCCCAAATTTCTGTCACTTTATCTACTATTGTCTACACTTTTTAATAATTTATCAATAACTAACTCTATCTTATAATTATTCGGTAGTTAAGGGACCTTCTTCTACCCATGTAAATAATATTGTGAAATCAAAATTTATTTTTTCCCATCCTAATTTCGAAATATTGTAATTTTTTATTTTGTGAATTCAAAATCTATTCACCCCTCCCTCCCCGATTCTTAATTGAATTTGTAGTATTAAAAATCAAAGAACAAAAAAAGTTGTTCATCATATCTATAACCTATAATTTAACGTGTGCATGATCGAACTTTACATTACCTTTTATTTTCTTACAAATCAGTATTGAATAATTGCATGTTGAAAATTTCCAATGCACCAATACGTAAAAGCAAAGTAAACTTCATCGAATTTGGATGGTATGAGTCTATGATATATTCTTTAAAAAAAAAAACATTTGGATCTGAAGGGGTTGTTTGTGATGTATATACCCTATTTAATTATCATATCATGTCAATATATCATATACGATAATAATAATTAACAAATCACATGTATTTTTTATTAACTCGGTACATCAAAGATTTTCTCTCTTTTATTCACAAAATTCTGTCGCATTATCAACTTTTGTTTGCATAATCTTAATTACACGATTGAATAATTTAATCCAACTCATAACCTGAAATAATTGACCATGTAAGCTCTTTTCGAGGAACTTACATTGCTAATATATTTTTATTCGTGCAAGATTAATAGTACTATATTTTTCTTGTCTTATATGAACGAAGATTCATGAGGAAATTAAGTATCAGAAAGCTAATTATCTTACTCATACAAATTGTAATTAGTTAACAGAACACCAATGTCTACAAGACTACAACTGTTGCCATGTCCATGAGCACTCACCTAACTTACGAATCTAAACATTTTCAGACCATCAAATATTTTTTTTTAATATAATAATAAAATTAGACAGCATAATACAGATGCAGATTTATGTCCAATGACAAAATCATTTGTAATTAGTTGCAAACTGTATCTTCTCATACATATTAAAAGTAGTACTTCTAATAAAATTTTAAAAATGGCTTTATTATTGAGAGAATATTTGGCTACATGCTAGTAATTTAAGATCTGAAATTCGATCCCCAAGCCTATATATATAGTCTTTTTATTATCAGTTCGAACTGACAATAAATATATCAGGACGAAGAATGTGGACCACAGATTATGGTGAAGTTTTGACAAGTGCATACACTTTGAGTAAAAGTATGTAAATCTAGTGGTCCACATTCTTCGTCCTGATATATTTATTGTCAGTTCGAACTGATAATAGAAAATCTGTATATATATATATATATATATATATTTCAGTTAGTTTTTGTGCATCCAGTGGAAAATATAGCAGAATCATTGATTACGTATATATGATGGATTAGGATCCTCTCCTCACCAGATCCATATATGATATACAGATTTTTGAGAAATTTTATAATTGTATTTTTACTATTGTTTGGGAGAGCATGGAATGATGTAGGATTTAAAAATATTTTCATTGGACAGGTCCCTAGCTTAAGTGGAGTTGTACTGGGCTATGCTTAAGTGGAGTTTCACTGCCAGAACAAATTTCATAGAAATACTGGTTTTTAATGGGCTCAAGCCTGATATGTTTTTACTCTTTGGGCCATACGAAAAAACCTAATAAATTATAGGTTCAAACCCAGATCTTTTTTATTTTTTTTCTGTTCGTGCTATTTTTTTTTAATAGTAGTATGATTAACTATGATACTGATCTGGTCAGGGGTTTGGCTGTCGAGATTAAATATTGCATGTGTAACTCTTATATCTTCTCTTACAATATCTATGAGAAAACTTTTCACATATGCTTGTAAAATATATATGATGAGACTCGAATCCCCCACCATTAACGTTGAAAAGGAGGTTCACTACCACCTGTGTTAAGAGATGACCTGTTAGATCATGTTATCAACACATCCCACAAATCATTCTTCATATTTTTACAAAAAATTCAAATAAATGGGGACAAATAACATGGACTTTTTTTCCCTGGTCTTTTTGGAGGCACATCCATGTGTTTTCTGGACTAAAATGAGCAAAGCAATACGTTTATATGATGAAATTGATAGGGGACTTGGTCATACAACTACAAAATATATTGAATTTTGAGTTTTTGAAATAACCCTTTGGAAATTTTGGGTATTTTTGTTGAATTGTGGGTGGCTAGACATTTTTCCATATAAATCCAATTTTTCTAATCTCGATGTCTAATCTATATTACATCAACTTTACTTTATAAATCGTCTGATTTTCTGACTTTCCTATTTCCATGCATATATATAAATATAAGAACGAATTACACCCACCTCCCTTGAGGTTTGCTAAATTACAGATGAAAACGATTTTATCATTAATTAACACTCACCTCCCCTCCCGTCAGTCAACGTCCGTTACATTTAGCCATAGACTATATCTGGAAGGGTAATATCGTCTTTCAACGTATATTGAACTGTATACATCTTGTCAAACCCACTAAAAGACAAAAAAAAAATCATTTAAGAACAAATTATTTTTTCAAAGAAATATAATTAAAAAATTTTAATTGTTTTCAATAAATAGAATTTTAAGAAAAGATTTGTCTCCACCGTCCATCATGGTGATGGACGGTGGAGATCAAATTTAAAAAAAAAATGAAATTTTAAAAATTTTAAAAATTTAAAAAAAATCCTTTTGTAATCTGGAAAAAAATATATTCTAATATCTTCATCTTCATTCTTACAACCCAGATTTTGATAAGAACAGTTAATTTTAATATCTTCATCTTCATTCTAATAACTAAAGAACAACTCCAAGAACAACCCAGATTTTGAAAAAAATATTCTAAAATCTTCATATTCATTCTTATAACGAAAGAACAACTCCAAAATCAGTTAAATGTTTACAACAAAAAAAAATCCAAAATTATATCCATTTAAAAAAAATTCAGAATTATATAATTTATAACATACAAACTTCTTCTATCAATCATATTCGTCAAAATCAAAGTGGCATACACAACAAACAACAAAACAAACATCTCACAATCAGATTCGAAAAAAAATCTCAAAAATCATATAGTAATTCGCAAACCAACACAAATCACAGAGATCAAGTTTCTTCTATCAATAATATGAAATCTGGGTAACTTTACCCATTTCAAAAAAAAAAAAATTTGAATCAACAAAGGCAGTAGAGAAAGAGAGAGAGAAGCTGGAGGTGGAGCGGAGATTCGGGGACTCGGTAAGGCGGTGGAGGTGGTGGCGGATGCGCAACGACGACGGCGACGCGAAGCCGGCTTCGTTGGGGGATTCGTCAAGGCGGTGGTGGAGGAGCTGGAGGTGTGGTGGCAAGGCGGTAGAGGTGGTGGCGGATGCGCAGCGACGACGGCAACGCGAAGCCGGCTTCGTTGGGGGACTCGTCGAGGCGGCGGCAGCGGAGGAGCTGGAGCCTGGAGGGTGTGTGGTGGTGAGAGTGAAGGGTGAGAAGAGAGTTTTTTATGTGGGATGATGATGATGATGATGATGATTTAGGGTTTGTGAGGAGAGATGTTTTTATGTGGGATGATGATGATTTAGGGTTTGTGAGAAGAGAGTTTTTTATTTTAATTTTAATTTGTTTAGGTGAATAAGAAGAAGAAGGTGATTGGGTGGTGGTGATTGGAGATGAGATTTAGGAGATAAGATAAGAATTTTAATATTATTATTTTTTAATTAGTTTTTTATATATTTTAATTTTAAATTTAATTGTAATTTGATTTTTTAGTTTTTGTCTTTTTCTGGGGTTATAAAAGTAAATAGATATACTTAGGGGTATTTTAGACTTTTACATGGTCTGACAAGGTCAACGGTTAAATGTAACGGACGTTAACTGATGGGAGGGGAGGTGAGTGTTAGTTAATGATAAAATCGTTTTCATCTGTAATTTAGCAAACCTCAGGGGAGGTGGGTGTAATTCGTTCTACATATAATGCAGACAAATTCCAGATAAAAAAACATGCTTTAGAATACTCTGCAATTTATCTTTTTCTGATTTCGGTGGATAAAATCAAAGATATTAAATAATTACTAAAAATTTCAAAAACAATGTTTTCATTATGAGAGTTATTTCTCCATGCATTGCGCTTTCTGTCTCACTTGTCAAAAAACTTGTCTATCAGGGAACAAACTGATCACAAATATATGGTACTGTTAATAATGGATCAAGACCTTTTCTTTTTCTTTTTTGAATAATTATTTTTTCGTTTCGTTTTCAATTGCCAGAAATTGGTTTAATAGACGAATTTTGTATCCACTAAAAACGACTTCATGATCCTTTGAAAGTGATAGCCATGTGAGGGTCTGTCTCTAACTCTCTATAATCTCATCTACCGTTGAAAGTGATCATATTACATAACCATGTGTGATTATGCATGAATTTGGTAAATTAAAAAAACCTCAATCGAATTGTGAAATTAATTAGGGCCCGTCCTGCAAGCTGTTTTTTGTTTTTGTTTTTCGAAAAGAAAAATGAAAATGAAAACAGTGTTTTTGGTTTCGTTTTTGGATTCCGAATACGCGTCTGGTAGCATTTACTGGAATCCGTATTTTGAAAATAAAAAGGGAAAGAACGCGTCCGGTAGGATAAATCGAAAACTTTCGAAAATCGAAATTAATATAAACAAATTAATTAAAATAATTAACCATTTTTTAAATATAATTAAATTAACACAAAACCCTTATCAGTGGAAGAGGATCAAGAAGAAGAAGAAGAAGAAGAGGAGGAGGAGGAGGAGGAAGAGGAAGAGGAAGAGGAGGAGGAGGAGGAAGAAGACCAGATCGGCGACGGCAAGAGGGATCGGCGGCAATCGGCGATCGGCGAGAGGCGAAGGAGGAAGAGGAAGAAGAAGAAGAGATCGGTCGCCGATCGCAAGCGGAGGAGGAAGAGGAAGAAGAAGGCAGCGATCGGCGGAGGAGATCTCGTCGGCCGGAAGAAGATCGGCGGGAAGAGGCAGCTCGTCGGCGGGAAGAGGAAGAAGAGGGAGAAGAAGAAGAAGAAGAAGAAGAAGAAGAAGAAGAAGAAGAAGAAGGGAAGAAGAGGAAGAAGAGATCTCGGCCGGAGATCGGGAAGGGAAGCTCGTCGGCGGCGGGAAGGAAGAAGAGGGAGAAGAAGAAGAGGGAAGAAGAAGAAGAAGAAGGAAGAAACGAAATCAGTAAAAAAAAAAAAAATTATTAAAATAAAATATATATTAATATATGGGACCCACAGCATTTGGAAACCAAAAACAAAAACAAAAACAAAAACAGTTTTTTTTTGTATTTCAAAATTTCCACTTTTAACACTTGACTTTGTTTTTGTTTTGTTTTTGATTTCTGAAAATAAAATGAAAAACAGTTTACAGGACACGAATTCGAAATCATTTTTGGAAAACAAAAACAAAAACAAAAACAGCTGAAAACAGCCTGCAGGACGGGGGCTTAGTCTCTGTTTAATGATCAATATAATCCATGAATTAAGACTGATTATAACAGTCCAGAACCCTGTGTTAGGGGACTTAAATTGTTGTATTGATCCATCAGATTTCAACCTAGTAACATGATCGAATTTGTGCAAATCATTTCTTCGTGCATGAGATGGTAGTGTATCTCATTCCACATTAGTGATAGAGGATTATTGAGTCTCACCCACTCTACGGATTTATAAGTATATATAAAGAGTTTTCTCCCCAGTATTATGAGTGTACATATGTATTGGAAGACCCCTAATCAGATCATTATATGTCAAAATCTATCGTCATCAATTCATCATTCATTACCGTGAAAATAAAAAAAAATGTTTGCGTAATGAAAATAAATTTAATTGCAGAAATGAACCCTAATTCCAGGCAACTATTACGTGCCGTAGTTTTTGAATGATGTTGACACTCACGTGGATTTATTTTCTCCTCAACCGTGAAGAAAGAGATATCAAATCAACGGTCATTAACCACCATTAACGGCAACATTAGCGAACGATTGATTAATACGTATCCTATCCCATTAAAAAGTGTCAAGGGTCACTCTCGTTGTATATTAATATATTATATAGAGATAATAAAAATACAATTGGACCAACGGTTGATGGTTGAGTCCACTGTTAACCGCCGAACTGGGCCAGAGCCAACAACTTTCCAGAGATATTGTTGAAGTATTATTTCTTGCATGTGCCAAAATAAGAAAACTTTGCACGTCTTAATTAAAGGGTCCTGCACTCCTGACTCCTGAGTCGTCAGTTAACAAGGTTATCGGAATCCGGTGGTAAACCTATCACACATTGACGTCAATAAGTCCGTAGATTCACTTTTCTAACCTTAAACTCTAACCAGTATTCGAATTTATGATGTGTTAACTCATTGATAAAGAGTACTAATGTTACTTTGTACGGTTTGGTCTTTAAATGATGTGGTATATTAGATTTCTTTATATTAGAATTGTATTATTGAAATGCTTGGATTTTATAGATACCATGTCATTTGAACTTTAAATTTGGACACCAAATTTGAACAAAGTAACACTACTTATCGATAAAAGGGGTACAAATTAATGATAATTTATTTCATTATTGCATCTAATGTGCATTAAATTGTCACATCAAAAATTGAAATATAAATTAAGATAAAAGTTGTAATATCTAGCTAGTATTACTTAAAGAAAAATTATGTGAGATAAGAAAAGGCGTCCACACATGTGATGTAGTTTCAATCATGTTCTCGTCCATACCTTCAAAATATAACACTGAAAAATTAGGAATTTGTTACGGGTACCATATATAACAACATACATCATCATAAAACGACTCACAATAAAATAACTTTTCATGCAAAATATTTGAAACGTAAAAAAAGGTGCTTGGCATGGGTATTGGGTATTTCTAATTTTTATTAAAAATAAATAAATTGAATCACTTGATACAATTGCACATTTTTTATCTTTAAGAAAAAAAAAAGAAAAAAAAAAACTAATAATAAAAGTAAATAAATTTTGTTTAGTTTAGAAGGATGGAAGTATTCAAAGCTCACAATCTTGTCTATTATTAACATTACATTTTTTTTTTAATATTACAATAATTCGGAGTTTGGGGAGAGAATATGATTGAAACTCACAACTTTATAATATATGTACCACTGGACCAACCTCGTATCGTCTATGATTAACATTACATTTCACTTTTTTTTTTTTTTATATATATTTTTTTATAGGAATATATTTAGGTTTATGCACAAAAAGTCCAAAAATTCTGCTCTTATCAAGGATATACAATGTAAAAAAGAATTTTACGTTTCGTATTACAAAATCTTACCGTGTGGTTTGTTCCTCGAGAAAATAATAATAACTTAGATCCCCTGATCAGTCTGATGATGACACGTGGCCATCAAATAATGCATGTAGTAGACTAGCACGATCACCAATCCTCTCTATAAATACTAGCAGTAACTAATAGCTCAAACCCACCACCATAATTTGCAGAGAAAACTGCAAGTCGCAACAATTCAAAGTAGCTAATTTGATCACAGTGAAAATGGCTTTTATTCCTCTCTTCACCCTTTTAGTTATATTCTCTCTTTCAAATAATAACTTCTGTTTCTGCTTCAATCCCAAACTCTTTTATAACATCTCGAAGGCGCAATCGGAGACTGACTGGTCACCTGCCGGAGCTACGTGGTACGGACCTGCCAATGGTGCAGGAAGTGATGGTAATATCAAACGCCAAAGAGACGCACATAGTTGTTAATTGTGACGTTATATCTATTAAATTGTTAATCGGACGTTTAATCAGAAATATAGCCATTAAGTACTTTTCGTTCATCAAAATGAAATAACATGTGTCGCATTGGATAATTTTATATTATTTATGTAGCAAGACTTTGAAGCTTAATTAGAAATTTTGTGTTATGTGTGTAGGTGGAGCTTGTGGGTATAAAGATGCTGTGGAGCGAGCCCCATTCTCTTCAATGGTTTCTGCGGGAGGCCCTTCTTTATTCAAATCCGGCAAAGGATGTGGAGCCTGTTATGAGGTCCTGCACATTTCTTGTATTATATATATATTGCATTGTTAAATATTGTATTTATATATTATTTTCTACTATCTCAACTTTGGTTACTTACCCTAATTATACTCTTAATTTTCAGGTAAAATGCACGAAGAATGTGAATGCTAAATGTTCAGAAAATCCTGTGACTGTTGTTATTACTGATGAATGCCCTGGAGGACCCTGTGCTTCGGATTCGGTTCATTTCGATTTAAGTGGTGCTGCTTTTGGAGCCATGGCAACTTCTGGCCAGTCTGATCAACTACGTAATGCTGGAGTTTTGCAGATTCAATATAGAAGGTGATTATTCTTTAATTATGATATCGATATATATGAATTCACTAAGAAATAAAATTATTTAGTCCAATAACTATACGGATTATGTATAATAACTAAATAGTTTATTTTCATATTTGTTTGGCGCGCAGAGTTGAGTGCAACTATCCTGGCATGAAGGTGGTCTTTAGTGTCGATTCCGGCTCAAACCCGAACTATTTTGCAGTCCTGATCGAATTCGAAGACGGAGACGGTGACCTTTCTGCCGTCGATCTTCAACAGGCACCACAGTCCAACACTTGGCTTCCAATGCGACAATCATGGGGTGCTGTTTGGAAACTTGATGCGGGGTCCACTTTGACCGCTCCGTTTTCTCTCCGTCTAAAGGCAGCAGAATCCGGAAAAACCATAATAGCAAACAATGTCATTCCGGCTGGTTGGCAAGCTGGTCAAAACTATCGATCACTCATCAATTTTGATGTTTAATTTGATATGTTTATGTTATGTATTTGGTTTGATGGAGACGAAGACGAAGACGTTCGTCAGTTTGTATGTCAACTTTATAACATTTGACTAGACAAACTATATATTTCCTTTTATGGAAAATTAAAAGTTCACCTTTGTCGACTTATTTCAATGTCCTGAGCTAGCTCGAGACGGGCCATCCTTGCATTTTTCATTTTTACTACACAACTTTTATTTTATTTTTAATGGTTAATTAGCTAAATCACAGGCACTTATCCATTAAAAACAAGTATAGTTTTTTTAGATCAAAAAGTCTAACAGATGAATCTAAGCATAAGAAGTAGAACCCCAAGCCTCTAACAAGTAAGCAGATATATATTTCAGTTACTTCTTGTAAATCCACTAGCAAATATAGCAGAATCATTGATTACATTATTTTCATGTGATCTGAAGATTTGTGACTTGTGAGAAATTTTAAGAACTTTAGAATTGTTTGGGGAGAGCACGGAATGTTGTAGGATTTGAAAATATTTTCATTGAACAGGTCCCTGGCCGATCTTGTACTGGGCAAGAACCAAATTCAATGAAATACTGGTTTGGGATGGGCTCAGGCCCGATTTGTTCTTACTTTTTGGGCCAGACCTAAAAACCTAATTATATCTAGGCTTAAGCCCAGAAGTTTTTACATAAGTTTAGGGTTTTTGGGAGGACTCGAACCCACTACCTCACGGAATAGGTGTGATGGGTTTATCAATTGACCAATCTCATCTCGTCTTTCCGGTACTTGTTATTTACATCCCCACATAGTATTCTTCATATTTTTATAGTAAAACTCAATAATTGATGAACAAAAATTTTCAAATAAAATGGGTACTAAAAAAATAGACTTTTTTTTTGGAGGCCTATTGATTTGTTATCTGAATTAAAATGAGCAAAGCAATACGTTTATATGATGTTTTTTTTTTTAGAAGAAAGTTTATATGATGAAATTGAGAGGGGGCTTATCATACAAATTAAGAAATACTGTATACTGAATTTTGACCCAAATGAAATAGCCATTTGGAAATTTTGCTGAATTTTGGGTGGCCAGACATTTTCTATAGAAATCCAAATTTTCTAATCGCGATGTCTAATCTATATTACATCAACTTTAATTTATAAATCGTCTGACTTTTGTACATGTATATAAATATATATAATGCAGACAAATTCCAAATAAAAAACATGCTTTAGAATACTCTGCAAGTAATCTTTTCTGATTTTGGTGGATAAAAGATCATAAATAATATCTAAAAATGTCAAAAACGATGTTCTCATGAGAGTAATTTGTCCATGCATTGCGCTTTCTGTCTGATCACTTGACAAAAACTTGTCAATCAGGGAACAAACTGATCAGAAATGGTACTGTTAATCAATGGATCAATAATCCTTTTTTTTAATAATTATTTTTTCGTTTCGTTTCGTTTTCAATTGCCAAGAATATTTGGTTTAATAGATGAATTTTGTTCCACTAAAACAGACTTGATATCCTTTGAAAGTGATAGCCATGTGAGGGGATTAATGTTAATTACCCTTGTTGAGAAATCATGGACTCTGACTATAATTCTCAACTGATCTCTCGTTGAAAGTGATCATATTACATAACCAATTAAGTGTGATTCTATATGTTGGTAAAAGAAACCTCAGTCTAATCGTGAAATTAATTAGTATCTTTTTAATCAATATAATACATGAATTTAGGCTGATAATAGATTTATGACACTGTTAACCTGTAAGGCGACTAATTTGCTGGGATTAACTATAATATTATAATATAGTAACCGTACAGTTGTTAAGCAGTTGTAAAAGAAATTTTTTTTTTTTTAGCAAGTCATTGTAGTAGTCAAAAACAGGCATTAAGCCCAACCTTTGATCCTACAACAGGCCTGTCATTTAATATTGGTCAAGCCCATGTGCTATGGGTCGACCCATGAACCTGTCAAACTGAGATATGACTGCTTTGATTAAGAGGGTGTATTCAATTAGGATTTTAAAAGACTTTTAATAATTTTTATGGAATTAAAAAGTTTAGATGTATTCAATATAGACTTTTAATGACTTTATAAAAGTTATGTGGTATTCAATACAGACTTTTATAGACTTTTTAAAAAAAATTTAATAGTCATGTGGTATTCAATCAAGACTTTTTAACGGTAAGTTAGGAGGTATTCAAAATCTCAATGACTTTTAATGACTTTAGAATATTAATGACTTTTAATGACTTTTAATGACTTTTAGTTATAACAAATCTCACAATTTGTCTTATATTCCTACCAAAAACTTTGAATGACTTAAAAAATAAAATAAAAAATAGAAAGAATTTCACTTTAAAAAGAAAAACATAAAACTCTTTGAAAAACATCAACCACCAAACATATGCTCGATTTTCAAATAAAAGCACACTCATTCTTAACAAATTTCATAAATAAAATAAAACGAATAACTTTTAAAATGAATAAACATTATTAAAAATTAAAAAAAAAACATACAAACATTAACGATTTATAACAAAAAAAAAAAAAAAAAAAAAAAAAAACATTAACTAAAAAATAATATAAAACAACTTTTCATTAGCTATGCAATTAGAGATGAGAGATTTCATTTTTTTTTGTTAACCTATATTTTCAAAGCAACTAAACAACACCTAAACAAATCAAATGAACTTCATTTATATAAAATAAAAATAATAAAAGATAAAAACCACTACTTAACCATGCCAATGTGCCATAATCAAAGTCGTGTATGAGCGTAACTCCATGTAATTATGATCAATATCAAACTACCCACTTTTAGGCATGGGTCTTATTCAACAACTATGTGCGGTTTTTATGTTTTATCTTTAGTAAATTGAATGAATTTTTGGTAGATTTTTTACACTCATTGTCATACTTTCGTAGAGACATTTAAACGTTAATATTATTGTCGATTTGTTACATTTATTATAAAAGAAAATTTATAATATTTTGACTAATTATAAAAAACAAATAAAATTTTGCCTAATTATTAAAAAAAAAGGAGTATAATGTCTTTATAATGCAAAATATAATTAAAATAAAAATAAAAATTTTAAAATCACATATATAGACATTAATGCTTTTATCAAGTTTAATTAATGATGTTTTTTTTTATTCATTTGAAAAACATATTTTTAATGACATGATAAACACATAATTTTGCTAAAACAAAGTATACATTATATTTAAAAGTCAATGAAAGTCTATAAATGTCTATAAAAGTCTTTTAAAATGAAAGTCAACGAAAATATTTTAAAATGAAAGTCTATGAATTTTTTTTAAATAAAAGTTTATGAAAGTTTTTCATAATCCTATAAAGTCTATAAAAGTCCATAAAATCTGTAAAAAAAAGTCTTTAATAATCTTTTGAAATCCTAATTAAATACCCCCCCCCCCCCCTTAGCTTCAGTTGCTTTCGGATAACAATAGAAGCAGAAGTTGGATTGAGATTCAAACTACCGGAAATTTGGAGAAAAACGGGAAGATTCGATCCTCCACGAAACCTCCTTTGAGAAGCCTATAAATACAACCACCCTCTCACGGAGAGGGATTCTGATTTCTCTTGATTGAAAAAAAGCTCACCTGCATGCCAAAACGTTGTCAAAATATTTTTTTATCATTGGAAATCCATCACTTAACTCATAAAGCTCAATCATCCACAAATCATTTACATTCTCGAAGTCCTTTTATTTATAATCCTTACTCATGCTCAACCCAAGCAAAATAAGGCCAAAAAAATAGCACCAACCAGAGTTCGACCTGCCTCATTTACGGTTCATAGATTTTTATTCACGTTTTTTCTATCTTTTTCAGGTTTACAAAGCAATTGACAATTTCGATTCGAAAAGGCTCTAATAACAAGTCGCTAACAAGTCGCAAGAACCCAGTCTACTACAACTGTAGAGCGACCCCCTAACGCTATAACAATACCAATTGTATTATCCATATTATTTCAACCTAGCAATATAGATCTGTGCAAATAATTTTTTAGCACAAGTGGCAGTGCACCTCTCATTCCAAGTTAATAATGGAGGATTGTGTCCCAATATGCATATTTTATAAGTACGTATAGAGAGTTTTATTTCCGATGTTATGGGGTAGATATTTATCATTATTGGAGTACATATCCGGAAGACATATGTACTGACGAACCTCTAATCAAACCATTTTGAGTCAAAATTTATCATAATAGCATCGTCGTCAATTCATCATTCGTCACTATAAAAAAAAATAAAAAAAAGTAAAAATGTTTGCTAAATGAAAAGAAATTTAATTGCAGAAAACCCTAATTCCAGGCAAGTATGGGATTTATTTTCTCCCGAACGGTGAAGATAAACGTGAAATAGATATAATCAAATCAACGGTCATTAACTACCATTAACGGCAACATTAGCGAACACATTTCGCTCTCAAAAAGAATAAAATCTTAAATTGATAAATAGTTAAATACGTATCCTATATTCCTATCCCATTAAAAAGTGAGTCAATAGTCACTCTCGTTGTATACTACGTAGAATATTATTGAGAGAGAGAGAGAATAAAAGATAATTAGACCAACGATTGATGTGAGTCCACTGTTAACCACCGATGTGGGCAAGAGCAACCACTATAGTTCGTCTGAGTTCGATTAATAAGGTTATCGGAATCCAGTGGTGAACCTATGCACATAGGGATGGCAAAAAGGGCTGGGTCAAAGGGTTTGGCACCTTACCCGCATGATGCGGTCCGGGTTTAAACAGTCTGGACCAGATATAATTTAGTTTAAAAGGCCCAAATTTGTGACCAGGCTTTTAAAAAACCCTCATCAATTGCGGGCCGGTTGAGGGTTTAGACCAGGGCTTGAAATAAGCCCGCAAATGACCCACATATAAAATAAAATAAAAATTAGGTTTTTTTTTTCAAAACCTTATCAGCCTGACAACCTATCTTCTCAGCCTCTCTCATCTATGCTCAGTGCTTTTCACCAGCCACCGTGACTTTTCATATCTCTCGTCGCCGTCAAATGGTTTTCGTGACTTTTCATTACGTCGCCGTCGACATGGCACGTCTTCCGCCGTCGTCGACCACGGCATGTCTTTCGTCGCCGTTCTTCCGCCGCTTTTAGCGAATCACGTTTTCCTGTCATCACCGAATCGATCTCTCTCGTGACTTTAAAACGTTTTCCTTGAATCTTTTCATCTCTCGAGATCTCACGCCGGCCGCCGCGAAACCAGGATTCGTGTAAATAGTGGTTTCCGATTTAACACTGCTCCGTGACTTTGTAGAAGAGGTTTTTGGATTGGGCTTTGGTGTAAATGGGAGGGGGTTTCTGGGTGGGTTTCGCAGTGGGTGGTGATTGGGGGTGTTCGAGCCTTCAACGGCGGGGTGGTGGTCTTGGGTGTTGGCATCGGCGGCGGCGACGAGGGTTGTTGGCATCAGGCGGCGTGGTGCCATCTCACGCCGGCGACGGCTTTATGTTAATATTAATTAATTTAACCATACTCACATCGAAAAATTTAAATTTTTATTTTTTATCAATCCATTTTGTTAATATGAAGAAAATGAAAGAATAAAGTTTCAGAAAATTTCAAAGTAAGAGAATGTGTAAAGTAATGGCATTTTGGACCTGAATCCAGATTCACCATAGATAGGTGAAACTTTCAGACAGTTTTAAATGGGCCTAAATAGGGGTTTGGGTAAAACCAACTAAAAAGGTGACTTTTGCGGGCCGGGCCTCAACCATTTACCCACATACATAAATTTTTAACGTATGGGCAGGGCTTAGGCCCTTTGAAGATTAAGCTGAGGGTTATTATATCTTTTTGAGGGTTTGGGTCTAGTGCGGGCTTGGGCCCTTAAATTTTGCCAACCCTAGGTGAATAATGATAGACATCCTAACTTTATATTATAATCTGAATCGTAATTTATGAGATAATAATTGATAATAGGGTAATAATTTATCTCATTTGCTGCATTTAATGTGCATTAAATTGTGATCACATTAAAAATTGAAATATAAATTAAGATAAAAGTTGTATATTACCTGAAGAAAAATTACGTGGGGTAAGAAAAAAGGTCCTCACACATGAGATGTAGTTTCGAGTGATGTTCTAGTCCATACCTCCAAAATATAATATTGAAAAATTAGGAATCTGTTACGGATACCATAACAACATACATCATCAAAATTTAAGACAACTCACAATAAAACAACTTTTTTTCATACAAAATATTTTGAGTAATGCTAGACGTTTCAATTTTTTTTTCCTAAATGATGTGGCACATAAGATGTCAATGTTGACACTTTATGGCAATATCATTTTTAGAAAAAAAAATTGGAACGTATAGTATTAATTACTCAAATAATTTTATTATATACGGAAAAGGAGCATAAAAAAAGAAAATAAAAAAAAGCTGATAATACATAATTGGCTGGGTATTTCTATTGAATCTTTTTTGAATCTCTTAATACAATTGCACATTTTTTTCAAAGTATTCAAAGCTCACAATCTTGTATATTATAATTAACATATATTACATTTGACTTTATTTATTTTATTTTTTTAATAGCTAGCTAGGACTAGGAATGTATTTAGGTTTATGCACTAGAGGTCCAAAATTTCTGCTCATATAAAGGATATCTAATAGGACAACACTTGGGTGCTGACCGGTCAGTACCCAAGGTGCTGACCAACCCAATGGTTGGTTACCACGTAACCCAAAACAAGGAGAAAAATGTAAAAAGTGAAAGAGTTTTGGCCACGTGGCAACACCCTATTGGGTGGTCAGTATACTTGGGTACTGACTAATCAGTACCCAAGCATTTCCTATCTGATAATCTATGTAATCCTCTGATCAGTCTGATAATGACACGTGGCCATCAAGTAGACGAGCACGATCACCTATAGCTTGGGCCTCAAAACCACAACCATAAACTTGTAGACAAAACTGCAAGTCGCAACAATTCAAAGTAGCTAATTTGATCACAGTGATAATGGCTCTTGTTTATCTCTTCACCCTTATAGTTATATTCTCTCGTTCAAATAATATCTGTTTCTGCTTCAATCCCAAGCTCCTTAATGTCTCGAAGGCGCAATCGGAGACTTACTGGTCTGCCGTGGCTACGTGGTACGGACCTCTCAATGGTGCAGGAAGCAACGGTAATGTCAAACGACAAAGAGAAAAATAGTTTTGTTAATTGTGTTATATATCCTTTAAATTGTTAATTGGACGTTTAATACAAAATAACCATAAAATATTTTTCGTTCATCAAAATGAAATAACATATGTCGCATCAAATAATTTTATATTATTTATATAGCTAGACTTTGAAGCTTAGAAATTTTGTTATGTACATGTGTAGGTGGAGCTTGTGGGTATAAAGATGATGTGGAGCAAGCCCCATTCTCTTCAATGGTTTCTGCGGGAGGCCCTTCTTTATTTTATTCTGGCAAAGGATGTGGAGCCTGTTATCAGGTCCTGCGCATTTCTTGTATTATATTTATATATTGCTTTGTTAATTGTATATATATGCTATTTTCTACTATTTCAACTTTGGTTACTTACCTTAATTATACTCGTAATTTTCAGGTAAAATGCACGAAGAATGTGAATGCTGTATGTTCAGAAAATCCTGTGAGTGTTGTTATTACTGATGAATGCCCTGGAGGACCCTTATTTGCTTCGGATTCGGTTCATTTCGATTTAAGCGGTACTGCTTTTGGAGCCATGGCAACTTCTGGCCAGTCTTATCCACTACGTAATGCTGGAGTCTTGCAGATTCAATATACAAGGTGAATAGGTGATTCTTTTGCATGTGAGTGTATATGAGAGGGATTTGGATTCTCTCCGTACCTCATCTTTTTTTTTGAGTCCTTGTCTGGCTGAGACTCTGGTTTTTGATTCCTTTGCTGTTTTGTTGTTTGTCTTCTTCGGTGGCTTTGTATGTTTGTTGTCTTGGCTGTGAGGTTTCCCTTACATGCTCTTTTAATAAATTTGGTGTTAAAAAAATAAAATAAAACCAATACTACTAATAAATCTTATTTTAACTAATTTTAAGTTAAAAAAAAAAAAAATTCATTTTAATGATCACTATAAGATTTAATATCCAAATGATGTAAAAAAAGTGTAAAATTATGCGAATTATCTGATCGTGAGAAAAATAATAAAAAGTGAACAAAAAATACACGGTGCATTAAATATTATATATAGTCTATATACTTTCTCGTGAATGTATGCAATAATTGTACTTTAAAATCTCGTGTTGTTTTCATATTCGTTTGGCAGAGTTGAGTGTAACCATCGTGACACGAATGTGGTCTTCAGTATCGATGCCGGCTTAAACCCTTACTATTTTGCAGTCCTGATCAAATACGTAAACGGAGATGGTAACCTTGCCTTTGTCGACCTTCAACAGACATCACAGTCCAACACTTGGCTTCCAATGCAACAATCATGGGGTGCTATTTGGAAACTTGACGCGGGATCTGCCATGACTGCTCCGTTTTCTCTCCGTCTAACGTCAGCCGAATCCAAAAAAACTATAGTAGCAAACAATGTCATTCCGGTTGGTTGGCAAGCTGGACAAACTTATCAATCTAACGTCAATTTTAATGTTTAATTTGATATGTTTATGTTATGAATTTGGTTTGATGGAGACGATGACGATTGTTAGTTTGTATGTTAACTTTATAACATTTGACTAGACGAACTATATATATATATATATTTCCTTTTATGGAAAATAATAAAAGTTTACCTTTCTCGACTTATTTCAATGTGAGTCTCGCATTTACTTCAGAGCTTTTATTTTTCTAATGGATAATTGACTAAATCACATATCCTTTTTATTTATTTATTTATTATTTATTTTTTTTAAAGACAAAACTAAACAAACAAAGCAAACTAGCCTTGAAAATATCCTTGGACCCGAATCGGGTCTAATATTCTGGACCCAAACCTGACCCGTGACCCGAATGTGAGGACTCAGACCCGACTCACATGGGTCGGGTCTTCTAGGTCCGGGTCTAATTGCCAACCCTATTCAGAAGTCAAAATTTAAGTAGAATCTTATATCTACATTGCATGCATATTTCCTTTTTATTTTATTTTATTTATTTATTTATTTTTTTAGAATATGTATTTGGGGGTAAGACTCATTATGTCCCATAACTAAATATACTTTTTTATTTTAACTAGTACAAATTCTTTCATACCGTTGAGATTCGCTATCAAAATGATTTTTTTTTATTATATACTATAATTTGTTATCTACATGAAATTGTCCACGGTCTACCTAGAAAAAAATTTCTGGTTTCGCCCCTACACAGAGGGTAATCCTCAAGCCAGAACAAATTTTCTTCAGCACCTAAGGCCATCTTTGAGAAGGTATGAGCCACGGAATTAGCTTCTCTTAGAACAACAACCACAGAGCCCCAAGGGTTACCGTGAAGACGGTCAACAATATCTTCAATAACCAGCCCTATATCCGAAGCAATAGGGGACCATGATTTCACCAAGTTGACAACTCCCAATGCATCCGTCTCAACAACAAACGAAGCCAAGCCTGTTTCAAAACCAAAATTTACACCTCGTAACACAGCCATCGCCTCCGCAACCATAGGCCAAAACCTGCCTTAATGCGCTGAATGCTAAGCTAGAAGCCATGACCTGGCCCTGACCGTCACGAATCATCAGGCCCATCCCAACCTATTCATTATCCACATTCAGGCCCGCATCACAGTTTATTTTGTAAAACCCCGACGCCGGAGGTTTCCACCTGGAAATTCGATTGGCTGGCACCACAACACGCTTGTCACCAACATCGTTAGCGTCCTAGAAACATTTCAAAAAATCCACTGACCAGGCCACCACTCCTCCAACACCTTGACTTGCAGAGCCACAAACATCCATGCTAACTGAACCATGAGCTTTACAATTCCTAAGAAACCAAATGCGCCAGAAAATAACACACGAGAGCTCCACCTCTTTACGACTAAGGCGATTGAAACAGGCATATATAGAAGAAGTTTTGGAAACTAACCCTGTCGTCACGTACAGTGCAAACCATCCATAAAATCACAATCCTTTCGAACCTTCTTCAAATGCGGGCAGCCCCAAAGGGCATGACATGTAGTCTCAGCGAACCTATTGCATGCCTGGCACAAACCATTGGTTGCAATTCTTCTTTTCTCCATTAAAAACATGAGAAGCATAGTTTTTTTAGTGGCAATATTTACACACCTACGAATCATATGTACACCCTGTTTTTATATATATCATTAAAACAATTTATATATTATAATTTTTAAGTACAACAATCCACGTAATTAAATTGTCTCTTCTTTAAGCTTTTGGTTAAATATTGTACATTAATAAATAATAAAATAATTTTTAAAAAAGTATAAAGGAGGTGCGATTCTTCTCTATACATTTAATTTTTATTTTAACTGATTAAATTAAGTAATTATGTATATTTAAAAAAACATTTATAATATTTTAAATTTAAATATTCACTATTTAAGTTATTTATTTATTTATTTATTTTTAATAGCCAATAGGGGTGTAGCTTAGTTGGTAGATGAATGAGCTTGGGGTTTAGGCAAATGACTCCCAGGTCAGCGGCTCGAATCCTACCAATAACGAAAGCTTTCAAAAAAATACCTGGTCCCGAATTAATAGATTTTATCTAAAAAAAAAAAGTTTTTTTTATTTAATAAATAATTAATATTTCCATCAGAAGAAATTATACTAAAAAATATGGATTTGGATCCTCTACTTCATAAAGTGGTTGTGAAAACCAATCACTTCTTAACCACCCATTCATTGTAATACTTATGTGTCATGAGATTAGATGAGGGCAGGAAAAATATCAGATTGAGGATCCAAATTTAAAAAATATATCATATTAATACAATCAAATGTAGACAAGATGAAGTTAGCTTAGTGGTAAAACCTCTCACACCTATAACATGAGGTTGTGGGTTCGAGTCTCCCCCTCTCCCACATAAAACCTCGAATTATTATAATATTAAAAAAAAAAAAAAAAAAAACAATCAAATGGAAAGGTCATCTTCAAATGGAGACCGTGATAGGCTCAGCAACTTGCCCGACCTTATAATTCATCATATTCTATCTCTAAAAGATATGAAATACGCTGTTCAAACCTCCGTTTTGTCTATAATGTAGAGGCATAAGTGGAAATATGTCGACGGTCTCAATTTGTACCGGTGGAGCTTCAGCAGTTGTCATGTTTTGAAATTTTTTTACCTTCAATTTCTCAATTGCTGCTTCTGTGAAGGGTTTCGTACCATCAAGTTTTATCTAAGAAGCAGCCAGAATGACAACCGGGATTTTGTGGAAAACTTTTTTAATAGGGCCAGTTTTCACCTTGAAGAGCTTGAATGTGACCCGTTTATATATGTCCCGGCTAGCTTCGGCAATTGTACAAAACTCCAGACACTAAAATTTCAGGTACTGATTTTAATATTACAGTTTCACCAACATTGATCTCTAGTTTGAGTCAATTTGGATCATTGACAACTTTGCTACTCTCACCTGTCATATTAAAGGCTTCTCCAGATAAAAATTATGATCTTTTCTCATATTTATCGAATTTGGAGAACTTATTGTTGATTGACTTTGCTATGCCGCCTGGAGACATATTTAAAATATCTACACCTCAGCTGGTTAGTATACCATAAAAAATTTCAATTGTAGATTTTCACAAATGGTGGTTTGTGTATTTGCATGTTCAAAGACTCAAATTCTTGAATATTCATAATATGTCTCCTTTGAATTTGAGAATACATCAATGTCCAACCTTTGAGAAGATGAATGTTAGAGCATCTACAGCTGTGACTTGGCTAGAGGAAGTTGATTGCAGGACATGTTACGTCTTCCATCTCATTGGAGATTCGAAACAGGTCTCTTGTGCGATCACCATATCATTCGATTTTTCTGAGGTAATAGCTAGATTCTGCTTTTGGACGGATAATTAATTGGTTGGGAGATTCGTTGATTGATCTAGTTGAGGATAGGTCTTCGTTACAACCCCCTCTAGATTCTGTTGTGGGTGATATTTACTCAGATGCTACATGTTGAGATATTCCTGCTTCTTTTCACACTTCTCACCTGGATGTTGCTTCTGAGATTGAGAAGGTGGTGGTAAGCACTGACCCAGACTCGTTAGTTTGGACTTGTTCTCTGGATGGTGTTGTTTCTTGTAAATCTGCTTATGATTCTCTTTTTGAGGTTAGGAGTTTTGTTTTTTTGGGTAAGCAGATTTGAGTGTCTTTTATTCCTCATTCTCGCTCTGTCCACATTTGGCGCTTGTTTCATGGTAAGATTCATACGGACATTGAATTGCATGTCAAAGGTTATATTTCCTCATCTCGTTGTCGGTTTTGTTATGCTACAGAGGAAGACTTAAGACATTTGTTTCTTGACTGTCCTTTTGTTCGTGGGTTGTGGGATGATGTTTCCTCTACATTTGGTCATAAGCTTAAGTTGGATGGTACTTGTTTGGACCTTTGGCAGGAGGCGATGAGGGTTGTCTTTAGCACTCAACTGAAAGCTCTATGGGGGCTTCTATCATCATGGTTTTCTGAGTGGTGTGGTTCCTCCGGAATCAAGCTACCTTTGAGGGTGGCAAGCCTGTTTTAACCGATGCTCTTTCCTTGATTTGGCGTTCCGTTCGTGAGGCAGACTCCCTTCAGTTTGGCACTATGAAGAATTCAGTGAATGAACTTCAGATTATTCTATGGCTTCATGTCTCTAGTTATCCTTCTAAGGCTCATTGCATTTTAGAGGTTAATTGACGCCCTCCCTTACCGAGTTGTCTTAAAGTTAACATGGACGGGGCTGCTTTTGGTAGTCCTAGTCTTGCTGGTTGTGCAGTGGTTTTTCACACATGCAAGAGTTTCGTTAAAGGTTGCTTTGCTATTCCTCTTGGTGTCTGCTTTGCTTTTGAGGCTGAATTGGCTGCTACCGTCCATACTGTTGATTATGCTTGGACTTTTGGTTGGCATTGGTTATGGTTGGAGAGCGATTCAACTTTTGTAGTGGATATCCTTCATTCTAGGTCTCGTAAGGTTCCTTGGCGTTGACGCCCCGCTTGGGATAGGTATTTGAGCTTAATCTCTCAAATGGACTTTGATGTCTCTCATATTTATCTGAAAGGTAACCAAGTTGCAGATAGTTTAGCATCCATGAGCCCCAGTATTGTCTCTCCTACATGGTGGTGGACCGCTTCGAATTTTTACAATTCCTTTATTTTAATGATTTTTGTAGCAAACATTCTTTTATGTTCTATTGATTTTTTTCTTCTTTTGTTTTCTTTTCTCTATTGTTCTTTTTTTTTTTTTAATTTAATAAAATGTTGGGGTGGGGTTGATTCCGATCCCTAACAACCTTATATATATAATAGTATTTGGTTTTTTTTTTTTTTTTTTTATGTTATTTAATCAATTTTATTATTATTTAATTTTTTATTATCTTTAATTATATCATCGTTCTTTCTCTCCCCTTACTTCTTCTCTCTTTTATGTTTTCTTTCCACAAAATTAGAATCCAATTTCTTTCTCCTTTTTTTTTTTCTCTTCTCATGTTAAGCAGTTCCCTCTATTTCTTTTTGATTGTTTTCTATCCATAAATCACCCCGATTTGAGATTTTTTCCAGTTGGAGATCCATTTTCTATTTGAGAAATTGAATTGTAGAGATGCAAGATTTGTGTCATGTCTCAATTGATTTGGAAGTAGAAAACTATTTGATGAAATTGAAGAAGAACTAATATTGATAACAAAAAAAAAAAAAAAAAAAAATCTAAAACGAGTTTGAACGAAATAAAAAAAATACAATTTTTTTTTTTGGTTTAAAAAAACAGATATTATAAGGAAAAAAAATGCATAATTATTTTGTTCTTCTAATAAAATTAATAAAATTAATTTTTTTAGAGAAAAAAAATAATTAAATTAAATTAAAACTTATTTTTTCACAACCAACTTTGGATATTTGATTCATTCCCCATAATTAGCAACCAATTTATATTTCCTTAAAAGAAATATAAAAATATATTTCAAATTAGTATTTAAAAGAGAATGTAGGGTTTAAGAAAATGGAAATAGTTTTTAATGATATATGTTCATATCAAATCATCAATAGGAAACTAATTAATAAGTATTAATGGTGTACTTACAAACTATTTAGTCTTTTTGATAATTTTACTTTAAGGTACACATATAGTTTTTAAAAGAGATGCAAATACTGCCCCTCACATTCTATTGTTTTACTGCTGTACATATATTAATACTCTAGTCGACCCTGATTATAGCATCTCCAATGCAAAAGTGGCTTGCATACTAATAATTATTGACATGGTAACAATGTCAAGAAACTTACTTCCTATGCAGGGGCGGATTTATAGAAGGGCCGACAGAGGCCATGGCCCCCCCAAGAAATTTCAAAAAATAAAAAATTGCAGAATAAGAACTTTTGAGTAGAGGTTAGAGATGAGAGGTTAGAATATTAGAGGCGGGTGAAAGAAATAGAGAGAGAACTTGTGAGTTGTGAGAGAGAGGAGAAAGATAATATTGGGAAGTGTGTCTCTGACTTATATTTTTAAAATAAAACTTGACCTTATTTTTATTTTATTTTTTTTAAATTAAACTTGACTTCGTTTTGGCGATCAGATTATAACCCATTATTAGAAAGAATAATGTTTGGGTATTGATCGTTTAGTACCCAAAAATACCGACCCCACCAATGGGAGCATAGCACATTGCCCAATTTGTGAGATAAATGTAAAAAGTAAAAGAAAAAAAGGCAACATGCTACATTCCCATTGATGGGGTCAGTATTTTGGGTACTGACCGGTCAATACCCAAACATTATTTATTGGAAATACACTTAAAATGCAAGATCCCTTATTAGTTTTTATTTAAATTTATTTAAAATTAATTTGATTTGAGATGAATATTATAAAATTAAATTACAAATATTTAAATATATTAATAATACAGTGGTATTTTAATATGTTATGATGATTATATTTGTTTTATGTCTCTTGTCATTTAAATTATTGAATATTTATTGTCAGTCTTTTTTAATGTTTTAAAAAAGCTATTAAAATTTATATTTTATTAGTTGGAATTATTAAGAAAAGAAAAAAAAAAAAAACATTCTCAACTATGTAAAGATTAGACATTGGTTTTGTAAAAAGAAGAAGCTAAATCATTATGTAATTGAAATGAAAATCGAACTGAAAATTTAATAGATTTAGTTATAAATGATTTTTGAGATATAAAACAACGACCGATTACAATTTGTCTTGCGTAACATTGAATATTAGTTTTTGTATTGACCCCCCCAAAGTTAAAATTCTGGCTTCGCCCCTGTTCCTATGTGGCATATAAATAGACTTGATAGACAATCAACTCAAAATTTGGTTTCTAATGCTTCCATTTAAAACATAATTTTTTTTTTTTTTAATGACGTGCCCATCTTTTTTTCCTATTTTATTTTATATTTTATTTCCTTACCAAAAATATATGAAAAATTAATGTCAGTTTTACATATTTGCTGAATCAACCTAAAAAATAGATGTCCAACAGATCGTCTACTTTTAGACGGTTATATTGATAATGTCTGATATTTTTTTTGCCACGTCAGCTTGAAGTTGAATATACACAGCTGCATTGGAGACACAATTATTAACATAATATCTTACGTAGCATCTTTTTTTTTTTCACAAGCTACGCTTACATTAGAAATGTTTTTATTGTCCAAACTACTTTGTTAGCCATAATTGGGCCCAATAACAGAGCTTCTCTCTAATAAACACGATTCTCTTCACTAAGCCTAATAAAGAGTTTTGTTCTTTTCACTTCCGAATTCTGATGGATGGGAAGTCAACTAGGGCATACGTACACTTCAGAGACATGTAAACGGCATTTGTCATGTAAAACAAACCATTAGATCACGATCATATAGCATCATCATCTTGAAAATAAGTAAAAAAAAAAAAAAAAATAGAAGTAAATTCCAAAAAAACCCCAAATTTTAGGCTAATATCACGTGCCGTAGTTTTTGAATGATGTTGACTCTTGCGTGGATTTATTTTCTTCCTCACCGTAACGATAGACTTGGAGGAGAGAGATAATCAAACGTCTCAAACGTCATTAATCACCATTACCGGCAACATTAGCGACTGCATTTCGCCCCTCTAAAGAATAAATAAATAAATAACTAAATATAAATATATTTAAAATATTATTTATTGTCTTAACAGGTCTTGACAGTCCTATTGTAATAATCATAAATATAATACTTTAAAAAAATATATTATTTATTACAAGCATTGGTATGTCGACAGAAAGATATTACTTCACTCTTCATCCTTCATTCTTTTATGGTTGAGATTACTTCTGAATTCGTAATACATGTTCAGATTTCTCTATGTTGTAAGAGTAGCTATTCAAACCATGTTGTAAGAATAGCTAATCAAAGTATCAAACCATGTTTGCAATGCTTTATATCCGTAAATTCCATTAAAAATACCTAAGATATATGGGAAATATAGTGAATCGACAAAAGTGAACAATTGTGCCTTTCTAGTTGGAGTAAGTTTCCCATGCAAAAAGTGCCAAAGTAAAAAAGATGTTATAGCTAGGGTTTTATTTAAGTGGCCTCATCATAATTAGAAAACTAAAATTTCTGGTGTACGTATGACTAAATCAATAGTTAAATTAATAATAAAACATGTCTTGCCAATAACTGACGACGATGAAACCAATGCCCAATATGATTTGGTGGAAAGAATGTTCATTCAGCTTAGCAATATCTTGATAGAAAAACACGGAAAAGAAAAAGAAAAACAAAAAACTGAAATTTTTTGGACCAGGTACCATCACAAGATGCCCCATCATAAAAAGACTCGCAAGAAAAAAAATCCCATGCAAAAAATTTAGTATATACGAGAGGAAAAAAGGGTGATTGGCGTGTTTTTTTAATTTTTAATTTTTTTTAATCCCTTTGAAAATAAAATTTTATATTGAAAGATTGAAATATTCAATGCTCACAATCTTTTAATTAAGTTTTTATCTTGTACGCATTCGGTTTGACTTTATTTTATTTTCATAGACTCATATATGATCATAGATTGGCCCAAAGAGGTCCATTTTTTTCTATTTTTTGGCTGATGTAAAGAAGATTTATGTAAATTAAGAGTGTTAATTCATATTTTATTTTATTTTTTTATTTTTTTTGAAGGGAGTGTTAATTCATCTTTCGATCGTATCTACAAAATCTTTCTATTTGGCTTGTTCTTTAAGAAAAGGAGACTCAGAACCTTTGATGTTGACACGTGGCCACTGAAATGTATGCACGAGAACACAAGATAGGATGCTCACCAATTTTCTCTCTATAAATACCGGTAATTAACGGTTCCAACCCACAAACACAACTTATAGCCAAAACTACAAGTGTAAACAATTCCACAAGAAAATAGTTTGATCACAGTGATAATGGCTCTTGTTCTTCGTTATCCAATCTGTCTCTTCACTCTTATAGTTATATTTTCTCTTTCAAACGATAACTTATGTTTCTCAAAGGCGCAATCGAACTGGTCACCTGCCGGAGCTACGTGGTATGGACCCCCCACTGGTGCAGGAAGCGATGGTAATGTAGAAAAACAGGGAGATGAACATAGTAGTTTGTGTTGAATCCTTCAAATTGTTCAGTATATACTATTCAATAACTCTACTCTATAACCTAAAATAATACTTCAAAATTCGACAATAATGATGTAGCAAAATGATTTATCTTTCACGTACATGTCATTTACCAAGTCACTATATGAATTATATGATAAATTTGTCACATAATTTGAGTCGATTATTTTGAACTAATATTTTGAATCGTATATATAACATAATTATTTATATATAGTACGTAATACTAAGGGTGTGTATGCATGCATTTCATGCAAATTAAATCAACAATTTTGAGTCTATATGAAAAATAATAATCTAATATTATTTATACCTAGATCGACGCTGAAATTAGAAATTTTGTTACGTGTGTAGGTGGAGCTTGTGGGTATCAAGATGCTGTGGAGCAAGCTCCGTTCTCCTCATTGGTCTCTGCGGGAGGCCCTTCTTTATTTAACTCTGGCAATGGATGTGGAGCCTGTTATCAGGTCCTTCACTGCACATATCTTGTATAGCTGTGTGTATATATATATATATATATATATACATTATTGCGCATTATATGCAAATTGCTTATCTCGTTTTCTCCTATATTTCAACATTAATTCGTTACTTTTCCTAATTATATATGCTCATTTTTCAGGTAAAATGCATGAAGAATGTGAATGGTGCATGTTCAGAAAATCCTGTGAGAGTAGTTATTACCGATGAATGCCCTGGCTGCGTTTCAGAATCAGTTCATTTCGATTTAAGTGGTACTGCTTTTGGAGCCATGGCAGCTTCTGGCCAGGCTAATCAACTACGTAATGCTGGGGTCTTGCAAATTCAATACAGAAGGTGATTCTTTTGTGTGTGAGTTTGTAAAATATAATAGAGAAAACATGCAACTTGAATATGAGACATTCACATGCTAAATTAGCAATTTTTACCACCAAACCACAACGGCTGTGGTAAAAATTTTAAAAATAATAAAATCCACTCTTAGTCACTTCTCCGGTATACATTGATTGAAAATTGTCACGTAATTGATATCTTTAGATACTAATATTAGTTATGAATTTTTTTAAAATGAATTCATCAGAAGATAAAATAACAGTAACAATTTAATCCGATGCAATTGCTCTGGGCGCTCTTGAATAAACCTCGGCTGTTCAAAAAAATAAAATCCGATGCAACATATTATTTATGTCACACGTACGTCGGTACGTGACACTTTCTTCCCAATGTTTTGGGATCTCAATATGTTTAATTTTCATCTTCCATTGGCAGAGTTGAGTGTGACTATTCTGGTACGAACGTGGTTTTTGTCATCTTCAATATGTTTAATTTTGATCTTCCATTGGCAGAGTTGAGTGTGACTATTCTGGTACGAACGTGGTTTTTGTCGTCGATTCTGGCTCGAACCCGTACTATTTTGCAGTCCTGATCAAATTCGTAGAGGGGGACGGTAACCTTGCAGCCGTGGACCTTCAACAGACATCACAATCCAACACTTGGCTTCCCATGCAACATTCATGGGGTGCTGTTTGGAAACTAAACTCAGGATCCGCTTTGGCTGCTCCGTTTTCTCTCCGTCTAACCGCGGCCGTGTCTGGAGAAACCATAGTAGCAAACAATGTTATTCCGGCTGGTTGGCAAGCTGGTCAAACTTATCCTTCTCTCGTCAACTTTTAATGTTTAATTTGATATATTTATGTATTTGGTTTATTGGAGGAGATTGTTTTTACTTATTAGTTGCATCTTGTGTTGTATGTCAAACTTTATAGGTTTTGACTAAATAAACTATATATGAATAAAAAGTTGACTTTCTTTCTTCTCATCTTTGCTGTTCATGCAATCTTTAGCAACTTATAATTAGCCAGTTTAAGTGCACTAAGTAATGGTTCTTTATAAAATCATTGCCACCTTCCAATTTAACACAGAGTCAATTTTTTTTTAAAATGTTCTAATCTTTTGTAGTTCGGTTAAAATGTAATGACTATCAGCAAATCCAGCAACGTACTATCATAACGTAGTAACTAAATTCCGATAAATCATGCCAGATTTGAACTTATTTTATTTTATTTTAATTATTATACTATTACATAAATTGAGGGTTTTTTTGGGGAGGGAGAGGACTCGAACCCGCAACCTCATGGTGCAGGTGTGAGGGGTTTTACTACTAAACCAACCTCATCTCATCAGATTTGAACACATTTTAATAGGGGACATTCTAGCAATTCATAGTTTTGGCTAACTCGAAATGGGCCAAATCTCGCATTTATTAACGAATTTGCTTTTGAGATGGGTTGAAACCCATTTATTTTTAATAACAACAATGCTATACATCCCACCTAAAATCCCAATTTTTTTATCTCAACCCATATGGCAGCTGATGTATCAAATGGTGAATAGATACTCATTAATGATGATTTATCTCACTTACCATATGTATCTATTCATTAATTGACACCTCACGAGTTGGGATGGAAGTTAGGATATGATTTGAAAAATCTAGCATGAGAAAATCTTGCATATAGCCGATCCGCCCAATTGGTGCATGCCATGTGGCAAGGAAAACTAATCAAATGAGTTTTCTATCCCACATGTCATGCATCCATTGATTAGGATGCATTGCATCTGGCGCATGCAAGTTTTTCTCTATCCAGCATTAATCTTTCAATAATTGATAAAAAATTAATCATCTTCATATATATTTAAAAAGAGTAATGCTACATTGCCTAGATTTTTAAAGCCCCCCGCTGGATATTTGGTTGATTTTTCAGGACAACTGGAAAGGGTGTGCCTCTTCTAGATCCTGTCCTTTCTCCTCTCCTTTCTAGTTCGTTTCTTGGGCTGATTGCCCTCCTTTGTACCCAAAAAAAAAAAAAAAAAAAAAAAAGTAATGCTACATTGCCTAAATTTGGTGTCCAAATCTGGTGCACAAATGATGTGGCAACACGGTATACCATTAATTTAAATCATGCAAATCTAATACAATTTAAATAATTAATGTTTTTAATGTTTTAACATTACAATAATGTTACTTTATCCAAATTTGGTGTCCAAATGATATGGCAACACTGTAAACCATTCATTTAAATTGTATTAGATTTACATTATTTAAATGAATGGATTACATTGTTGCCACATCATTTGGGCACCAGATTTGAGCACCAAATTTGGACAAAGTATCATTACTCTTACCATTAATATTCTATTAAAAACTTTAATACTTACTAAAAATAACCAAAAAGAAAAAAGAACAAAAGGTTACAAATAAGAAAAGAAAAGAAAAAAAGTTAATTTAAAATCCTCCATTAATAACTCCTTTATATAAATACCAGTAAATGATAGCCTAAACTACAAGTTGTTACTTGTTTTGAGATCATACCACAGTCACAAATCACAATGGCTCCATTCTCTCTATCATTGTTTCAATCTTCGGAACCTTAACGTCTCTGTCCTGAAATGGGAGTCCAATAATTGGTCACCAGCCAGAGCAACATGGTACGGAACCCCCACCGGTGCAGGAAGCGAAGGTAATGAAAAGATAGACATATAGACTATAGTTATGTTCATAATTGAGACACGCCTACACGCCCTAAGGTGCATGGATGGCGCCTTTAGTAGATCAGGCGCGCACCTTACCTTGAAACTATTGTTATGTTTATTGATTATATATTATTTACATACTGCTGGAGTGCTAGTTAAGGTTTTGAAGTTTTGGAAAAAAAAAATTGTTAATGTATAGGAGGAGCTTGTGGGTATGGCGATGCCGTGAGTCAAACGCCATTCAGTTCAGTGGTTTCTGCGGAGGCCAATATTTTTACCAATCCGGAAAAGGATGTGGAGAGTGTTATCAGGTCCTGCACATATCTTATAGTACTTTTTAATTGCATGATTCTACATGCCGCGCACACACTTGCACACGCACTTACTTCATTTTTAATTTCTAATATATGATCAGATCGATCTCTACCTTCAGTGCTATAGCTTTCTGATATTAGATTCAATGTCAGGTAAAATGTACGGAAAATGAAGCATGTTCAGGAAAGCCAGTGACTGTAGTTTTCACCGATGAGTGCCCTGGCTGCGATTCAGTTCATTTTGATTTGAGCGGCACTGCTTTTGGAGCCATGGCAGCTCCTGGCAAGGCTGATCAACTACATAATGCTGGAACCTAGCTTGCAGATTCAATATACAAGGTACGTAATTAATTCAATTCAATTTAGTCAAAGAGATAAAAACGACACAAAGTACGTTCTTATTAGAGTGCTTAAGCTTTTGGTTTGATGGTTACTAATATGATATTGGAATTTTGGTTTGAGTAGTCATGGGTTGGAATTCCTCACATGTGCATTAGTTGCTTATAGACATATAGTATTATTGGACTTGAGTTCTCTCATATACTATTGTTAAATTATCATGTGTTATATACTTTTATATATATATATATATATATCCTATTGTTATTGGCAGAGTTAAGTGCAACTATCCAGGCATGGCCGTGGCGTTTCACGTCGATTCTGGATCGAACCCCTACTATTTTGCAACGGTGGTTGAATTCGATGACGGAGAAGGTGATCTCGCGACAGTTGAGCTTCAACAGAACAGACAAGACAACTGGCTTACCATGCAACGATTATGGGGTGCTAATTGGAAACTTAACTCGGGATCGCCTTTGGCTGCTCCGTTTTCTCTACGTCTAACGTCGGGCGAGTCGTATTAGCAAGTAAGGTCATTCCGGCTGGTTGGCAACCTGGAAAAACTTATCGATCGCACGTTAATTTTCACTCTTAAATTAATTAGACATATTTGATGTTGGTTTTTTTTTTTCATGGAGAAGATTGTCAGTCATGATCAGTCAATTTTACAGGATTTGACTAAATAAATTACAGTTTTTTTTTTTTTTTTTTTTTTTTTTGACTCAAATCAGCTGTCCAAAATGGTGTCCCAATTTGTGTATAACCAATCAAATTGAGATATGTGTCTACATTTATAAAAGAAGTTGAAAAAAAATAATTAAATGTAGATACATGTCCCAATTTGATTGGTTAAACACAAATTGAGACATTATTTTTGTACAGCTGATTTGAGTCTTTTTTTTTTTTCTTTTTTAATGAAAAAATATGTGTACTTTTCTCCTTGTTTTCTAACCCTTTTTAGCGTATGCTTGGCACTTATAATTGGACAATTATATGGACTGTATCAAGAGGAAGTAATGGGCTATCTGGGCCGGGCTGGACCAAAGAAATTAAAGTGGTTAAAACTCCAATGAGTTAACACATGTATTATTATTTTTATTTTTTTTAAACACGGGTAATTTTTGTAATGCATAACAATATTTTAAAATCTGAGAAAGGGTAGAACTCGAATCCACCGCTTCTTAAATGTATGTACACCACTTCTTAAATGTATGTATAGCACTTCATTGTTCAAAACGAGCAGAGAAGTGAAGGTAACTCTAAGCCAGAAAATGAGTGCTAAAAAATGAATTAATTAAAACCTCATTATTACAATTTCTTTTTCATCCTCGATAATGATTAGTTCTTTAAATTGTAATTAAGCAACTATAATCACAATGCTGCTTCTAAATCATAAGAATGTAACATTCCACCTCGAAATCTTGCTAGATTTTATTTGTGATCTAAATATAATTAATTTTAAGGAAGTGATATAATCTCTTTTTTTTTTTAAATACTAATTTTGTTTAGATGTGTTATGATTTTTTAGTTTTTTATTTTTTTATTTTAAACAATCAAGCTTCAAAGACCCCAAAAATTGATTAGCTAATTTCAAAGCTCTAATTAATGAACTGGTAGGTGCACTGATCTTTAAAAATTGTAAATAAAGTGAACAGTCCCAATCGCACGTCTACTATGTTATCACTTTTGCAAGTCATCAGATAGAGTTAGAGTATAAACTATACACACTGGAGTGCTTCTACTGTTAGTGAAATATTTATAAGTATGATTTTGTATTAATCTCACTATCACTAGCTGCCACTTAAGTGATCGAGCTAGCTCTCTGACCAATCAATTGCTTTGTATCAAAGCGATAGAAAGAATGATAATTGACTGATTATAGACTAAACCCACTTCACTGATGGAAACAATAAACTTGCTTGGTCAGTAGTCCACCCATTCATTGAAACACCGAATCCAGCTTATATGTTTCCCTAATATTTCTTCAATATAAGCACTAATATATATATTTGTTAAAAAAGAGTAGTAAGAATTATTTAATTGGTCGAAATGGCCCATTATCAAGTACCCATAGAATTACCATCGCTAATATGACTTGATGGTAATAGGGTGTTTATTCAGTCCGAAAATATCTAAATTCGAGTCGATACACCAGACCAAATGATATATCAAAACAACAACAAAAAAAAACAGTAGCCATAGAGGTATTGGACATAGATATTGCAAAATCATCCATTAAGATCTCTATGTTTTTAGTAATAACATATCTATATATTAAAAAAAAAAAAATACTGACATCTCTTCTTTTTTTATTAATATAAGAGAAAATGATTAATAAAAATTAGATATTCGATATTTGTTTCTTTTCTTTTTTTTTTTTTCTTTTTTGAAATAGAATTAGATGTATTCAACATTGAAAGCACATTTTTTTTTTTCAAAAAAGAAACATTAAAAACACACCAAAAAAATGGGATAAAGATAATAATAGATTTGTGTAATTAATTTACAAGGTAATTAAATAAATTAAAAAGGGAAAAAAAAAATGTGTGGAAAAGCAGCATGAACCAACCGACAGAGAAGGAGAAGCATTGGGTTAGTTTTCTTGGCTTGGAATTGAAGGGATATGAATAGGTATGGCAGTTAGAACCACTCCCTTCTCTATTATTTTTTTTTTGTTTTCACTCACTCAATCACTCTCTCTCCTCTCACTCACACACCACTCACTGTTTGTATGGACAGCCGTTAATTCTCATTTGACCGGCGGCGCCACCGCACCACATACAACAATATTAAAACAAAGTAACGTCGTAGAAAAAGTCGCCCTCCTACCACTTGTCACCAGTAACCACACTCTTCTATTATTCTCATCTAAACACAAACACACAATTACTAGAGTCTCTCTTTCTTTCACAAAAACCAACCATTGCTTTTACTAAAAACCAGGACTAACTTCCCTTCCTCTTCCACCATACAACCTGACAACAACTTTCACTACAAGAACAAACTAATTTCTCTTCCATTCCAATTCACCCACTTCGTTTTTTTTTTCTTTTCTACTTTTTTTTTTTAAAATTATTTTTTATGGCTTTGATTGTGGATCAACAACAATCAAACTTCAAGCATTTTTGTAAAATTTGCAAGAAGGGATTTGGTTGTGGAAGAGCCCTAGGTGGGCACATGAGGGCACATGGAATTGGTGACGAGAGCGGTCACATTGACGATGAAGACCAAGCTAGCGATTGGGAGGACAGGCTTGGAAACAATAATGTCCCACCTAGTAACAAACGCATGTACGCTTTGAGAGCCAATCCAAACCGGTTAAAAAGCTGTCGTGTTTGTGAAAATTGTGGCAAAGAGTTCTTGTCTTGGAAATCTTTTCTTGAACATGGAAAATGTAGCTCTGATGACGCTGAGTCTCTTGTCTCTTCACCGGGATCGGACGGTGAGGATGGCACCGCAAGAAGAGGTTGTGGTTGGTCTAAAAGGAAGAGATCATTTAGAACTAAAGTGGGTAACTTCAATAACTCATCAAATTGTCCATCAAGCGAAGAAGAAGATCTTGCAAATTGTCTAATGATGTTATCTAATGCGACCGTTGATCCTTCATTGGCCGAGCCAGAAGAGTCTTGTGCTTCAGCTAGTAAAGAAGAAGAGCGAAGAAATAGTACTATGAATTTTGTACCTCCGATTTCATATAGAGTGCCTACGGACAAAGCCAAAGGCGTTTCAAAAGGGTTGTTTGAGTGTAAAGCTTGCAAGAAAGTTTTCAATTCTCATCAAGCATTGGGTGGTCATAGAGCTAGTCACAAGAAAGTTAAAGGGTGCTTCGCGGCTAGACTCGATCACATGGACGTCGATAGTCTAGTTGATGATCAAGATCATGATGTTATCACACATGAAGAGTTTTTTCCAACGAAATCAACAACGTCAACAATGCAATTCGATCATGGCACGAGTACTACTACTAATAATACTCCATTGGCTTCAACGTCGTCGAAAAGGAAATCAAAAGTGCACGAGTGTTCGATTTGTCATCGTGTTTTCTCGTCCGGACAAGCCTTAGGTGGTCACAAAAGGTGTCATTGGATCACTTCAAATTCACCAGACACTTCTTCTCTAGCTAAGTTTCAACAATTTCAACACCATGATAATCATCACATGGAACAAGTTCAACAAAGACCGAAATTCATCGACAATTCTGATCCGCTTGATCTCAAACTCGATCTCAATCTCCCCGCTCCAGATGACGGAGTCCGAAGAGAAATCGTGATCCCGACGACAATTGAAGTTTCGACAGAGATTTATTTACAGCCTTGGATAGGCAATGTTAATGACACCAAAGAGAAGGAAAATAAACACCAACACCAGCAACAAGTCAATAGTGAAAATACAAAAAACAATATTAACAACAATAATTGTAACATTTCAATGCAGAATAATAACAATATCAAAGTGGACGATGAAGCAGACAGTAAGGTGAAGTTAGCAAAGTTAAGTGAACTAAAAGACATGAACGTGTGTGGAAGTTCATCTCCATGGTTGCAAGTTGGGATTGGTTCAACTACTGAGGTTGTGGGAGCTGACCCATAAATATATAGATTATATATTCTATATTATTTTTGTAGTCATGTCACGAACCACGATCGTGATTTTCTGTATTTCTTAAAATGATTTGGGCCATTTGGCCCTTTTTTTTTCTTTTTCTTTTTTTATATTAAAAAGTGTAAAATTAATTACAAAAGTCAACAAATATATATCCATAATCAATATGGGTGAACATTAGGTTAAGTGAAAAATTAAATGTACTCTTTACGAAGTCAATTTTTTTGGGCATGGATTTTTATCAAACCAAGCCCCATGAGATATTTATTTATCTGTAATATGTAGCAATTATAAATGTACTTTATATAATCTCTTGCAGATGAATTATTTGAATTATTATTATTTTATTTTTTTGTGCTAGCTTTATCATCAACATTCTAATATTTGATCTCAGTTTTTATTTTTATTTTTTGGACAGTATTGTTTTAATGCTGCAGCGAACCAGCGGTTGAGGAACTTGTGATTGTTGATGATCATCAGAAAATGGAGAGTTGGAGACGGCCGTGAGCTTGTAATTGTCTCTAACCTTGTTCTTCATCTTCTTCTAGAAATCTAAGTGATCAACTCGGAGCTTTGTTATGATCATAATTAACATTAATACTAATTAATCTAAAAATTTAGTCCAAAAACCAATCCAAATGATGTGTGTCATTGTCATATCATTCACCACATCATCTTATGATTTGGGTGGTGATGACAACTCATTTACAACATCATTTGGATTATATAGTATTACTCATTAATTAAAGCGCACAACAAATTAATTCTTGGATGGGATATACATTATTTGATCTGAGCTTTTATTTGAATACATCTAAAATTTCTGATTAGTTGTTAATAAAAGAAATAAACCTTAAATTACTAATCATTAAAAATTCAACACATATATCTCAATCGGTACAAAATCCAAGTTCTCTCAATCAGCTCAACATATATACATGATTAATTATCGTGGTAGAGAGTGTGAGAATTCAATGGATTTTGGTGCGGTAGTGCCTTTTCCTTCTTTAAAGATAAATATATATATATATATATATATATGCAAGGAAATTAAGGATCTTTAGTCGTCTTCTTCAAGTCGAATCATTCTCCAAAACTGCCTGCCATTACAAGTTTGACTTGCCACAAGTTGCCCACTTCATGATCAGCAATCAACAGTAATACTATACTTTAATAATCTATTTATAGCCTTTACTTTGAAAATTAGAAACCCATCGAGAAAGTATTTTCTATTTTTTTTAGAGAAAAATACAAATTTGAAATCTCAACTTAATTCGTTGAAAGGTGTGATTACCATCGGACTATATCTACAACTATTATCGAGACAAATTAATACTTGATTAGTTATATATATTAAAACAATTAATGATAAATTTTATGTTACAATCGGCTTATTTTGGCCCCGAGTATTGACCTCCTCGATCAGCTTGTGCATGTATTAAACAACCACTACTTTGTTATCAAATACAATCTTTCTTTTTCCTCCTTTTCACGTTTCTTTTCTTTTACAATAGGACGCTTTATTCTGCATAAGAATTGTTTGTTTATTATGTTTATGGTCTGTTGATTTCCAGAAGTTAGGTTGGTAATGATAGACTCCATTAGTAATTAACATGATCACAATATTTGACCCAACTATTCTCACGATCAAGCCGGCTTGATGATCGGGCCAACTATAGCTAAATCGCGGGCTAAAAGTATCAATAGTACTATTTTTATATTACATTGTTCGTAAATTCATAATTTATACATGAGAACATTTTATTGAAGTATGCTCTATTTTTAAAGCTTTTCTTTTTAGCTCGAAAATTATAGAATTGGAGAGAACTCCATTGATTTGCCATGAACTTTTTGAGCTTTTTTATAAAAGATACATAGTCTCAATCTCAACTACCTTACATGAACTTTATATAATTCATCATTTACCATTTTTGTACTTTTTAAAAACAAAAACTCTTTTAGATATATTTTACCAAATAATCTACTTACATGAGCTTTTTTAGTGTACGTTTGGGAGAGCTTCTCAAGTAGATCTTTTTGCAGTAGATCTTTTAGAAGTAGAGCTTTTAGGTTGTCAATTAAAAAATAAAATTTTTAATTATAGAATTACCAAAATACTCTAACAAATATTAAATTATAGGGTTATATTGGAGATTTTAGTGTTATTAAAAAAACTCCAAAAGATTTACTTGGAAAAACTTTAAATTTGAGCTTCTTTAAATAGACGTAAAATAATTTTTTTAATCATCAAAAAGCTCTATTGAGTGACAACCAAACAATACAAAAAAATTTGAAAAGAGTTTTTTTAATTAAAAAAGCTCTTTTAGCCGGTAGACAAGCCCTTCCAAACGGACACTAACTTAACTCTACTTGTAAAAGATATATTACAGAAGCTCTATTTAAAAAGTCATCTCAAACACAGTCTTATTAAAAGGTAAATAGTAAACAATGGTCGGCCCTGTTTGACTGTTCATCATTTCATCCAACTTCATCGTGATATGATGTACGGCCCAGATCAATGTTGTACTTTAATTGCCACTAGACATGCAATCAGATGAACCCGATTTCACGCGAGCTTCAGTGCTTGTCAGCATCTGTATATTCTAGATCAATTATTTTTATTTTTATTTTTTATTTTTCCTTTATTGACAATTTGATATCTTATTTTCTTCAATATAACAAAACAGTTTTTTGGTTTTGGCCCGGAATTTTTGTTCTATTCTAGATCAATTAAACAGAGTTTTTGACCTTTTGTCCGCAAATTTCAAGTTGTCCTTTTGTCTAAACCAAAAACTATTTGACTGAAGAACTTTTCAAATTTTGATTAACTTAATTAATTAAAGATTAATTTAACTTTTTTTCTTACAAATATAATTGAAAGTTTTATTAGAAGCTCATGATCCACCACTAGACCTATATATTTAGGGAAATTGCTTGGGGACTAACTGGGTACTGACCCCACCAATGGGGTATTGTCACATAGGTTTTTTCTTTTTAACTTTTTATATTTATCTCCTTATATTTTTCACAAATAGACCACGTGACAAAACCCCATTTGTTGGTCAATACCTTGAGTACCGACATCGTCTTATATTTAGGGCCATGGTCTAAAAATGTTGAACATGTGCAATGATTGAATTAATCAAAAACTTTTTTACATATTGGAGCATTTAATATCGCGACATTAGCACCATGCCAACATTGAAAAACTCACAAAAAAATAAATTAAATTATCAACATGTAAATCCGTAGCTAACCTGCTTCGTTTTTATTGTATATTTATGTATCAAAAGTGTAAAGCGTTTTTAGTATACTATTGTATGGGAATAAATCGGTCTAGTATCATAATCTGATTTTAATTTTACCTAACTATTTATTGAGTTTTGCGTGCACTTAGCTAAAGCTAGTGAAATCAATTAGATTGTAGATGTTCAAATCATTTAATCAAAAAACTTTCTTAGATTTAAAGTATAGTAGAAATTTAAACATGTGATTTCAAATTGCAACGATATCTTATTTTTATTGAGTAAACATCTATTAACTACCCATTCATTTAACATTCTCAACTCTCAAATTGTTAATAAATGGACATTTAAAAAAAAAATTAAGTAATAAGCATAACCTCACTCCAATACTAATGAATGAAAAGTCATATACATTTATGGGTGGTATAACATAAATTTGATAATTCTTTTTTTTTTTTCTTTCTAAATACTATTATATAAATTCGGAGTTTTTCAAGAGAGTGAGATTACTTGAACCTGCAATCTCGTGGTGCAGGTGTGAAAAGTTTACCCTTTGACCAACCTCATTTCGTCATAAATTTGATAAGTTAATGCTATAATAAAAGTAATGAAATTGTTGAATTTCAAACAAATATATAAACTGCATGGTCAATTAAACAAACATAAGTGATGACCCAATGATATTTAGAAAAAATAAATTAGATGTTGAGAATAACATTTGGACAAGTCAAAAGTCTCCCAAAAGGTGAGCCCTATGAACACCAAAATACAAGGCATAAATTGATGTGTGAATATAACAACTCAAATGTAAAAAAATTCCAAAAAAAAAAAAAAATGTATAAATGTGTGAATATCGAGTTTACATATCCACGTGGAGTGCCACGATTGGACGGAGCGAATCCGAATAGGGAGTGGCACGAGGATTACTAGACTGAGAGGACTGGGTCATCTACTAACCCCTAATACAACGGCATACAACAACACTCTTTCCATGTAAAACTCCATTCAAAATTGAAGGTCGGTTATTTTCCTACCCATTTCTCACCCTTCATTTTACATCAAGACATTTCAACAAAAGATCCAAATTTACAGGAATGTAACCAAAACAAAGAAAAAAAAATGTTTTGTTACATTTAATTAATTAATTAATTTATTAAAAAATATATTTTATTAAAAATGTATTAATAAGAAAGAAAAAAAGAAAAGCGTTGTACTTGTAGCCGGTCCAGCCGGCATGATAAAGCTAACAACAGTCATTGTTACAGCCGAAAAAGTAACAGAATCTGAAAATAAATAAACTGATTCCGTTTTTTTTTTTTTTTTTTTTTTTTGAGATAAAAATTATAAATTTATAGTAGCTATAATAAAAACTATTTGTTTAGATGGGAAGGTGTTATGTTTCGTTTGTTGGTGGACCATAGGCTTTGATGTTGACACGTGGACGGTTACATCTACATTTTTTTTTCTTTAATTTTGCTTCGTCGTTACAATTTACAACAACCCAGCAATTTTCTTGACTTGTACATGTAAAGGACACCGGTTCATTCTGGTAACACCCATTTGAATGCCTAAAATGCCCTTTGATAGTTCTTACAAAACTTAGAATATCTAGCCTGCAACGAAATAAAAAACTTTATAATAAATCATTAAATCCACTTTTCTAAGATTGGCAGGAAAGGGTAATTTGGGAAAGCTAAAAATGTGAGACAGGGAAAGGAAATAGGGAATAAATACAGAAACGGGCAAGACTCGCATGTTACATGTTCTTTCTCTCTTCCTTCATGCATACGCTTTAATTAAATTTTTTTTTTATAATTTTTTGCCGTTTTTGAAGAAAATAAATTAAACTAAAATCGAAAATTCTTTTTTGATTTTTAATCCGATTTTTGTTTTTTTCAAAAAAAATAAAAAAAATAAATTTGGTATCTTTGTATATATCTCTTGGTGGAGGAATGCTTGTTACCTACTCCTTTTTTTAGCTTCCAATTCTCTCACAACCTTTTTAGAGAGAGAGGACTCTGTTTTGGTTTTTTAGTTTTCTAGTTTTTACTCTGTTTTTTTTTTTTTGTTGTTGCAATGGAGAAGCATAGGTGCAAGCTTTGCTTCAAGAATTTTTCTAATGGAAGAGCTTTGGGTGGTCACATGAGGTCTCATATGTTGAATCTTCCAATTCCACCAAGACATGAAGAAGAAGAAGAAGAAAGACCAACAGAACCCAATCAACTCAGTGATGGTGACACCGAGTCAGGTTCTTTGTCGTCGTCGTCGTCTGATGAAGAAGGAGAAGGAGGAGGAGGAGAAAAGGGTAATTTGTGTTATGGTTTGAGAGAGAATCCAAAGAGAAGCTTTCGCTTGGTAGATCCTGAGTTCTCTTTTGCTGCTGCTGCTGCTGCTGCTGCTGTTGATGCAGGGTCTGTTGTTCTTCAAGATAGAGAAAGCGAGACTGAGTCGTCTAAGAACCCAACTCGGAGACGATCCAAACGGACTCGGAAACTCGACCATCATCATCATCAGTTTGATCATCATCACCAGTTTGATCATCATCACCAGTACCATCAACAACAACAACAACAACAAGAGAATGGCACAAAGAAGCTTAAATTTCACAAACTCAGTAAAACGACCGAGTCATCGTCGTGGGCTCATGAGCCTGAACCGGTGAGTTCGATCTCTGACACGACAACAGAGGAAGATGTCGCTTTCTGTCTCATGATGCTTTCGAGAGACAAATGGAAGAGAAAAGAACAACAACTGCAACAGAAACAACAACAGCGACGAAGACAAGTCTTCGTCGTTGATCAAGAGAAAGAAGAAGAAGAAGCAGAAGCAGAAGCAGAGAAGTCAATGGAAGAAACAGACGAATCAGACGAGTTTATCAAATCTTGCAAAAATCGAAGTCGAGTAGGCAAGTACAAGTGTGATACATGCAAGAAAGTGTTCAAATCTTATCAAGCCTTAGGTGGGCATCGAGCCAGTCACAAAAAGATTAAATTTTACAACACAACAACAGCAACACAAACCACTAAACAAACAGAGTCAGAACAACAAGAAAATGCAGGTACTTCAATTGCTACTCCAATGTTGGAAAAAACCAACAAAGTCCATGAATGTCCTGTCTGTTTTAGAGTCTTTTCTTCAGGACAAGCTCTCGGTGGACACAAGAGAACTCATGTAACAGGTCTAGTAGCAGCAACAACTACTTCTACTACTCCGGCAAGAACTCAACATCATCAACGTCATGTAACTTCAAGTTCCACGAAATTTGGAGACAACTTGATAGATCTCAATCTTCCAGCTCCGGTTGATGACGATGATATTAGTCAAATTGAGCTGTCTGCGGTTTCTGATGCTGAATTCGTGAACCACATCAAGCGATGAAACGATGCTCGGATTTTTATTTTTCTCTTTTTTGGGGACTTTACAACTGGGTTTTTTGATCCAAAAGGTAAAATGAATTTTGTCTACTTTTTGTGTTGTTTTTTTGGATCTAAAATTATGCCATTAGTTGCGGTCAACTTGGTTTTTTGTTTTTTTTTTTTTGGGTTTCTTTTTTATTTTTAGACTGTTCTGTAATTCTCAGCTCCTTAAATTCTTTCCCATGCCATGTCTCTGTAACAACTGATTTAGAACACTTATTAATGAAAAAAAGGAACCACAAATATTTAATTTTTATTTAAATCCAAATTCAGTGTTTAGTGTACTAAGCATTAATGTAGTTAATGGGTTCAATTTCCAGCTTTTTTTAGCTAATTGTTTCACCAGTTTTTTTTTTTTAATCCTATTTTTTTCTATAATTAAAAAATAGGTCCATCTCAAAAGAAGTTGATGATAAAAAAAATATATATATATATATATATATAAAATAGCATAATTTGATTTATTAATAGAAAAGTACCTTCCACCTATCAAGACTGGCATTGTCACAGCCTCACAGGCACAGTTCATGAAGAAGAAGCTCATTTTTCTCTGCTCCATATCTTTGATTATTTATTTTTTCAACACTTTTTCTGCTGATTCTCTCTCTGTCTCTATCTGAAAACTGTTTCATACTTTACTTACAGATCTGCTAAACCCAATAGAAAGATTAATGAGAGAGAAAGTCAATTAAAGCATTTAATTACTGTTATAGCCTTTGAAGTTAAAAATCTGTTTTTTTTTTTTTTTTTTTTTTTTTTTAACCTTTAATAATAAATGTTTTTCCATAGAAGAATTGATTAAAAAAAATAATTAATTAAAAAAATTAGTGAGCTGCATAATAACTTGATTGGTTTGTTTTGGCGTGAGGAAAGTGGAAGCTTTCAGTCACATTCATTAACTTTGTAATAAATGAAAAATTAATGGGTCACTATTTTTTTTTTTTTTTTTTTATTGGAATTAATGGGTCACTATTACACTATATACTTGCTTTTCTTTTTATCATCTTTTGCCAGTTCTTAATTTTTATAGTAAATTTTTTGTCATTCTGTTTTAAAATTACTTAAAATAGCTAAAAAATTGGATTTATTAGAAAAAGTTTCGTCTGAAACTGTTTATACTCAAACATGAGATATTATCCACCGTCTAGGGTTACGCCGTGAGATTTGACGACAGACTTAAAAAGCCACCAATAGATGATTTCAATCGATTATTCCGAATAACGTTTACATCCTTAGTATTACCGAGGCTATTGGCACTGACTTAGCCGATGCCTAGCTTATCCCCTAGATATTGTCATTGCTTTTTCTCCGGGAAAAGCAATTCACGACTTGTGAGCCTTCTACCTCCACGCGGCATTGCTCTGTAGGCCCTTTGCCCGTTGAGGAAAATTCCCCACCAAATGAGCAGTGGGAGGGTGGTTTTCGTGTGAGACTTTTAAATTTAACACTTTCTTTTGATCCTATTTAGTCTTCTTCTTTCTTTTCTTTTTTTCTTGATTGCCGCCGTCCATTGTAGTTTGATAAAAAAGCTTGCTCATTCAATTTGTCAATGTGGCATATCGGAGTGTTCAATACTTATTGATTTGAAATTTTCTCCTATAAAATACCTAAATTGGCAAACAAGTAAACAGCAAAGTAAGTGCTTTTTAAGAAGATAGTGTAACAGGTGGGTTGTACAGTTAAATCAGAGTCATAACTCATGAGTAATGTCAGGAAGCATGTATCCTACTTGCCTGCCAGTGTTCAGTTCTCGCATAGAAAATGTATGTCTTTGCTGTTTCTCATTTGCAGATTCCATTTTTTTTTAACTCTTATTTTATTCTGGTCTTCACATATCAATATTTTACCAGTCATTTTTCTCCTTTTAGCTATTTCAATTCACTTTTTTTATTATATTAATTGGGACGCATTTTTAGATTCAAAATTTTCTTAATTACTTAGAAAAAATTCAACGTGCGTGACGCATCACTCATATATTATTTATACATATTTAATAAAATATTATTATGTTTTTTTTTTTTTTCAAACTTAATTTATGATAAAACTTAATTTCATAAGTAGATGTATAGATGATGACTTACTCGAAGGAATTTTAATTTATAATTTGTAACTCTATCTGTGATTCTAATCATAATTATATTTCAACCAAACTCACAATAACTTTTAGAAATTGATCAAGTGATTGCATGCAAGAATCATACCGCTGGACCTAGACCTGGACCATCCATGTTACAAAGTATCTTTTATAAAGAAGCCAAGAGGTAGCCATTGATTTTCATTTTTCACTGCTAAAGGGTTCAACTACCGTATATAGTTGCTGGGTTAATTTATAGTTATTAAACTTCAATTCAATGGTCTATAAAAATCAAAAGTATAAAAATTAATTAAAATTAAACTAAAAAAAAAAACTTACTCTTTTTCATATAACTATCCAACAACTATACCGTCCATGTATAGTAGCTAAAATCCATCTTTTTAATTAATGAAAATGAAATTAATAGACACATATATATATATATATATATATATTCAAGTAAGTGCATCCTGATATAATTTCATGATGATATTGAATGCGAGCCACTAGTTTTATATGCTTTGACTCAAGTGTGTATGCACTTGTCAAAACTTCTCCATAATAAGTGGCTTACATTCAATATCCTCATAAAGTTATATCAGGACGTTCTGACCATATCAGAACTATATATATATATATATATTTATACTGTGCGGAGGCTGAGAGGACCGATTGAATTAATAGTTGATTAACGGTCCAGTTAGAATAGTAAATGTGTATAAAAGAAATGTACAAATTGGCCACATGGTCAAATTGAGCAAGTGTAGACAGTAGTTATTTAGCTATGGTTTTTTTTTTCTTTCCTTTTTTCTTTTTTCTTTTTTCTTTTAAACAGACTTTACCTGCTGTGCATCACTTTTTACATTTTTTTTTTCTCTTTTTTTTTAGGGCAAATTGCACAAACTTACCCTGACGTTTCCCATTATGGCATAATATTCAACTAATGCCTTTAATTGCACAAACAACCCCTCCTTTTAGTCAACTTCAGTTAAAAATAGCCATTGACCATGATTTTTTTTTGAAAGCCCAAAATTGCCCTTGCACTTTGTTACAAAAAAATCTTAATTGCCTTTTATTTAAAACATTATCTACTTTAAATTATTAGAATATAAAAAATAAATACTAAACATAATCCTTTTTAAATAAAAAAAAATTCAAAAATAATATATTAAAAACAAAACAATTTAAGAAAACGTTATTTTGAGAAAATATAATTTAAAATTATGCAAGTCCAATATGAATAGTGGTAATGTGCTACATAATTTTAAAATTTAAAACATTTTTTTTTATTTAAAAAGGATTATGTTTAGTATATTTTTTTTTTAAATTTTTGAACCAAAATATAATGCGTAATTTATATTGAGTCAAATTATTTTGTCTTATAGAGATGAACATTGAACAAATTTTCGGTGCTACTGTATTTTATTATGACAAATGATTATATTTTTATTTCAAACTCTTGATGATTTTATTTATATTTGTGTTTAGAATACTAAACACAATCCTTTTTAAATAAAAAAAATTCAAAAATAATATAATAAAAAAAAAATTCAAAAATATGTAACACATTACCACTATTCATATTGGACTTGCATAATTTTAAATTATATTTTCTCAAAATAACGTTTTTTTGTTTTGTTTTTAATATATTATTAAATTGTATTTTCTCAAAATAACGTTTTCTTAAATTGTTTTGTTTTTTATATAATAATAATTTAAAGTAGATAATGTTTTAAATAAATGGCAATTAAGATTTTTTTGTAATAAAGTGCAGTGGCAATTTTGGGTTTTCAAAAAAAAATCATGGTCAATGGCTTTTTTTAACCAAAGTTGACTAATATGAGGGGTTGTTTGTGCAATTAAAGGCATTAGTTGAATATTATGCCATAATGGGAAACGTTAGGGTAAGTTTGTGCAATTTTTCCTTTTTTTTAACACTAATAGGTAGTTTGTTTTATCCGAGGAATGAACAATTTTAAATTTTATTAATAACTAAGGGGGTGTATTCAATTAGGATTGTTAAGGACATTTAAAGACATTATAAATCCTGGTGTATTCAATTCGAACATTTAAAAACTTTAAAAGAGTCTATATTAATCCAGTGGTATTCAATTCAGATTTCTATGAACTTTTAAAGAATCCTTCCAAATCCGGGTGTATTGAATTGAGACTTTAAAAATGTCTACAAGAATCAAGGTGTATTCAATTATGACTAGATTTTAAAATATTTTCTTATGTCATGGATTTTGGTGGATTTTTGTGGACTTGATGGTGAGAGATATAAATATCAAATGCCATAATATGTCCAACCTTGTCCCCAAAGATTTTGGTGGACTTTGCTCTCTCTCTCAAAACAGAAACATATATACAATTCGCTGTCGTAACTTATTTTACTTTTATTAAGCTGAAAAAAATAAAAAATAGAAAATAGAAAATAATATATATATATTTTTTAAATCTGACATGAATTTTTTTTTTTTTTTGGTGTGTTTTTTTAACGGACATGCAAAATCAATTCGTCAACAAGTAATGTAATTATTTATATAATTTATTTTTGACTTGAAGACGGTTTCTGCAACTAATAATATATTTTGTATGCCCCATTAATATGTATTTTTAGGAATAAATTATACACATCAAATATATATAAAAAAGATATAAAAGATATTTAAAAAAAAAAAAAAAAAAAAAAAAGAGGAAATTAGTTATGTATCTGAAAGCAAAAAATAAAAATATGAACACTGTGAAAAAACGAATAGCCAAATTGATATTCATTCTCTTTTCATTTCACTTTTATTTTGACCATTTGAAAAGTAACTTCAATGGTACATTGGTACACGATGGTTGTGTATCATTCGATGGTACACAATGGTTCTTAAGATTATTCTTCAAGACGATTGTCCCTCCGTAGATACCGGTGTGATTGAATAAAATCTCTATTCATGATATATTTATTAAACTGTGGTAATAAATGTTTACCTTTAAAATTTTATTTATATTGAACTTTATATCATTTAGAAATACACCTCAAATATTTATTTAATATTCATGTTTTTATTTTTGTAAAATTATATCATAATCATCGAAAATAAAAAAGACTAAATTTAAATTACAAAGGCAAACAACAAAATTATTTAAATATTTTATTAATTATGAAATAGAAGGGCAAGTACAATAGACTAGAAGGATACGTGTTTGCAACAACAAATGAATTTATCAGTGCAAAAGCCAACAATAGTTGGACCGTGATCTTTGATGCAAAGTTGAGTACATAAAAATAAAGAAGAGGGATGAGGAAGAGTGAGAGAGAGACGAGAGAAAGAGAGAACAGCTTCTGTATTGATATCAAGTCATCAACGTTTTACAAAGAAATGGTCACATATATATAGGCTTCAAACACTATAGCCACTTGCATCAATACATCATCAGTTGCATCATTGGCTATATATCAGTTGCCTCATTGACAATCACCTGACATTATTACATATACTAATTATATTGAACGAGTATATTGATGACATGATACATGTTAAGCTCATCCTATATATTCAAACATTTAAAAAAAAAAATGCCTAATAATCAATCAACATTTATTTGATACGTTTGTTTTATTAAAACATAATACATGAAAAAAAAAAAAAAAAAAAAAAAAAAAAAAAAAAAAACTATAATGAAGCTATAAGCAAAGTCCAAATGGAGAACTGGAAAGAGAAATAGCTGATTAAGAAGGTGAAAAGTAATAGAAGAGAAAATGAAGAAAGTAGATATTTTTGTTATTACTGCAAATTGTATTAATGGATCATATTGCTTGAGTGTATAAATTGTGTTATTGGGCCATATAGTGGTATAATTCTCCATCTATAATAGAAGTCAAAGATAACAAATCCAAAAGTCGATGGATGTCTAAACAAATCAAGATAGATGTCAAAACAAATCCATAAAAGTCTGAGATAGATGTCTAAACAAATCCATAAAAATTCATGTGGATTTATAAAAGTCCGTAGAAATCCATGAAAATCTGTTACTTAAAAAATGTCATTAAATGTCCACAAGAATCCTAATTGAATACACCCCCCTAAATAGAGATAAAAATCTGAAACTAAGTAACATATTTTTTTTATCACATATAAATATAGTGTTAATTTTTTTTTAAATAAAATCGTTAAAAATAATTAATTTGATATTTATATCATATTTACTATTAATTGTTATATATTTTCATGATATTCTTGAAAACATGTTATGTTATTCTAAGAATGAAATAATGAAAATTAAGATTTTTGATGATTTTAGGTTGTTTTTAAGTATTTTTAAGTTGTTTAGTCACTAAAAAACATCTTGATAGGTACAATTAAGAGTCGTTAAGTGCTAAGTGGTAAAAACAAACGAATCCTAAATATTCTTTATCTTGACTTAACTTAGCATTAATTGCTTAAATAATACTATTATTCTAGCATATGATAGTAAAATAGTAAATCATGGAAAGTAATTCCATTATCAATTTATCATTCTAGCAAATATAGAGTATGCATATCTTATTCTACTATATTTTAGCGGTGAATTAATTCTATGTTAAGTCAAAATTATCATCCTTATAATATTCTTCGGCTGATGCCAAATTATATATATTCCATCAAAGATATGTCAATTTAAACCCATGAGATATTCAAGAGTATAGAATTTTGTTATTTCAAAATTCCAAAAAGATTTATGATCACCAAACTCAAATGAATTAACGACCTAACTTTTACCGAAAGAAATACAACATTTGTGATTCCATATATCAAAGTAGAACTTTGTTGTCGTTAGATTCAATGAATTACTAATGTAAATTTTATTAATACATGCAGTATATATATTACTTACTTGTCATCGGGACGAAGAATGTGGATTACTAGATTTACATACTTTGACTCAAAGTGTATGCACTTGTCAAAACTTCTCCATAATCTATGGTTCACATTCTTCGTCCTGATATATTTATTGTCAGGACGAACCGACAATAGAAAGATTATATATATATATATTACTTACTTGTCAAGTAGACTTGATCCAAAGTATTACAACTACCATTGGTTTTTTTTTTTTTTCTTTTTCCATTGAAAAAGGGAAAAGCACACTTCAAGAGGAGCTTTTTTCATGGGAACTTTAAACCTTTTTATGGCAAAATGTAGCGTATACAAGGACTTGTGAATTGTGATTCCTTCACTATTAGAAGATGCTTGTCTTTTTAATAGCTGACCCTAATCACCCAAATCATCAAAATAAAAACAGCTTAATCTGTGCCTTTTTGTAGTCGGGGAAATTGAGGAGGACCCATAAAACATGAGTCGGCGTGTCGGTCTACAAATCAAAATTTAAGAAAAAAACAACTGGGCAGCTCAAGGAAATTGATATGAGTCGTAATTCTCCAAGACCGATCCTGAAATTTTATTTCAAAATCAAAATTATATAAAGTTGTGAAATTATTTTTTAAGATAGACTTGACTAAAGTATTATTAAATACATGAGAGTGAGTGCCACTTCATAATCTAAGTCTTACTGGGTGGGGTTTTATGGAGAAGTACATGTTTGAATGAAAAAAAAAAAAGAAAAAAAAAAAAGTAAGAGAAAACAAACAAACAAACAAAAGCACTTCTTAATTTGCCGACTTGTGTTGTGTGTTGTGACTTCAAAAAAGGGCCCCCAGAAAAAGAATTTGAGTCAACAATGCGGTCTTTTTTTTCAACTTCCCTCTTTTTTTTTTCTTTTTTTTTTTCTCTTCAATGTTCTAACAAACACTTCATCATCAATCATCATCATTGGAAAAAAGCACTTTTCCACCAGAAGTTCATCAAGAGCAAGTGATTCACATTTTTTTTTTTTCTTTTTTAATCTTTTTTTGAAGTAACTACTTGGTAGTTTATGGAATAGCTATCATTTCACTGCAATAATAAAAAATAAAAAAAATCGTAAACTCCTTATATAATAATTGCATGTGAACCTTTGAGTCCAACAGCATATATCCATATATATATATATATATACACTAGCATTTAATTTGGCGTGATTTCCGCAATGATGTACTTACATTGATTGTTGGTATTGTTGTTCAAGTCTTTGGCTGCTCATAGCCAGATTATTCCAATAAGACAGTAACTTGATGTACTTAGGGCTTGTTTTGCATGGCTTTGTGAATCCAGTTTTTGGTGCTTTGAATCCAAAAGTGACTATTGGAAGCATTTGTTGAACTTTGAAAAGGACTTTTAGTTCTTAGAAGCTCTATCAAGATAAGTTAAGACATTTAAAAAATAGAAAGAAAGAAAAAAAAAAACAATATATTATCTTTAATTATTTGAGATTAGGGCAATAGAGCTTTCGAGAAAATAACACTGGTCATCTTTCCTCTCCTTGATGAAACTTTAATTAGTATTTACTTTTTTTGTTATAGTATTAATGAATAGAAAAACAAAATGTGTACGCATGCGTATCCTTTTTATCAAAAAAAAAAAAAAAAAGTTATCTCAAATAAGTTCTTTACTATAAAAAGTTAAATACTTGTACAAAAAGGCTTTTACAATAAACAATATGTTGAGTAAAAGAGCTTCCTACATAAGTAATGTCGTAATCACTTTTGAAATCTATTAGATTTAGTATTATTGGATATCCTCATTAAAATTATTAGTTCTAATAATTCAATATATATCAGACGAAATATAATTATTCTCTGTTGTTGAGCTTATCTTTCTAGTGAACTAAACAAATCTAGTGATATTAGTAATCAATACATGATGAAATTATTATTATTTTTTTCTGTCACTTTTATTAATTTCAGTTTTTTATCTTTAACTATTTAATGTTAGTAAATAATCAACCCAACAAAGAAACTGAATCCCAACCTATCAAACTTTCCTTTTTCTTTTTTCCTTTTTTGTTGTTGCTGAAAATATCTAACTTTCTATAAGATAATGTATAATTGATCCTTTACATTCAACTAGTTACATAACTCGCATTGATTAGTGTACAATATCGTCCGAATTAGAAATAACAAATGGACCACATTCATTATAGTATTATTAAAACCTAACAATACCAATTAATCACCATTCCCCACTAACCTATCCCTAATTGGCTAATATTTTTCCAAATTGATTGTGGAGGGTCTCCATTGACCTAATTGTAATTTTGGGAAAATGAAGTCAATCAAACACCTAATTCGATGAACAATTATTTTACATATATTAATCATTAATAGAAATTAAACCCTATGATGATCATATGATAACTCAACTGAATATATACACTTACGGAGTTTTTAAAGATCTTGTAATAATACATTACTATTATAAACAACATTATTCTCTTTAATTATTTTTTTTACTATAAAAGCCAATCAATCTTTAAAATCACATATCCAAATTTGTTTCAAAGTGCATGTATTATATAATGACTTTTAGTACTGAAATAAGCTCCGATTAATTATCTACTATTTACGGATTATAACTCATGTAGTAATATTCATCCGAGCTTTTGAAGATTTTGTAACACGTCAGTATTATTAAAAAATGATATTTTTTACTGTAAAAAAAGCAATTACACTTAATCTTTAAATTTACGTTAAGAAAAAGCTCAAACCAGCCAAGTATCCAACTCGGTTTCTTGCAAATTATATAATGACTTTGCCGCGTGAAGATATTTTCTGTGTACTAATCTGTCGGTGGAAGATATACAAAACGAGCAAATTAAGGCATGAAATGGATTGGTTAATTAAGTTCCTGGGTCAGGCTCTAGCTGCAGGCATGTGAACGGTTTTTAATTTGTGTTTGTATTGTGAACGCAACAGATTAATGGAAGAATTTACAAATATAGCAATAGCTTTGTGAAACAAAAGAATAAATGTACGTTGAACAATAATTATTAACATTTGGCTCATAAGCTAGTGCCAAATCCTGTACGTTGGATCACGTTGTCTTGTTTTTAGCCACTAAAATTAAGCATCTATCGTGCGTGACAAATCCAAAGAAAAAGAAAGTCAAACAATCAATTTCAATCGGCAATTCTGGTGGTTTACATATTCACAATATCGCAAATCAAATCTTGATTAATTATTATAGCCTTACCTTCCACTAAAAAGATATTTTAATTTCTATATATCGTACGTATACCTCTTAAAATTGATCTCAAAATAATAAGACAACTGATTCATAACATATATATATATATATCTTGTAAAACATATAATATATATAATGAATAACGTAGGTGACAGATTGACTGTTATTTAAAATTATGATCGATTGATATTTCATATGAAAAATCTCCTATATCATTTAGTGAATGATGTAACAATTAATAACAATTACAAACCAAATGATTCATTATTTAAGATGAATTTATATTTAATTTGGATGTACATTATAACTATGTTTATTTCATTTTCTTACATTTCTTTGATAAATAAACAAAGAACCAGAATATAAAATTTGGGTTAATTGTGATTTCAATGTTTGAATGAATTTCTACAATTTTGGACAATTCTTATTGCACTCTATGTATTGAGTACATAACACAATATGTCAAATTAAGCTTGGATTATTCAATATTGATTTTAATGTTCTTAATTTCTCACCAATTTGTGGACTGAGAAGAGATACCTTTATCTCACAACATTTTTTTTTTTCTTACGCGTATATGTGCGTTTACTTCTTTTGGGTTGTATTTGTAGACTATTTCAATTCTTATAATAACTATCTTTTTTTTTTCTATGCGATTTATGGAATTTAATTACTTTTGGGTCACGCTACAAAAAACAACATGATAACATGCCCCTCTTTGTAAGTCGCAAAACACACTCAAAAGCCAGTCACACAGTCACACACACTATACTAGCTACAAGTTGTATGTGTTTTATATCTCGCATGTGATCTCAACGACAAAGAAACATCAACAACCCATTAGAGAATATTCTAGAGAGAGAGAGAGAGTGATCATGCTTTAGTTTGATTTGAACTCTCTTCTTGTGATCTTAAAAAGACCCCATGATTTATCCAGATCAAATGGCCCCATGAAATCTTTTGTACGCGATGAACTCTGTAGATATTGAGTTGAGCCACATACAAGGCACGTGCCGGGCTGTACGGCACGTGATATGGGAAAGTTGACAGAATTGTAACTTTGTTTTTTTTTTTGTTTTTTTTTTTTCTCATGTTGTTGTTGTTGTAGTTGATGATAAAGTGCAGAGAGACTTGGTAAAAGCCTTGGAATTGGGATCTGAATATCTGATTTCTGCATTTGTAAGCTTGTCTAAATAATTAATTTACGATAGTGTTAACGTATACCCTATGCACTGTTTTGTTTTCTTTTATAGTAACTATTATGTTTTTAACACGTATCATAAGGATACGGGGTTAACACTATCCTTAATAAATAGTATATTTTCATGAAAATTTCACTTTGTATTTGGTAGAAGTCGGAGAAATCTTTTGCAATAGGTCATCATTCTTTGTTCAATGCATCATTGAAACTAATTAAACTAACCAATTTCGTTAGAACCAATGTTAGGGCAACTTGCACCACCATTTTCAATATGGGTGGCAATAACGCCGCCCATAGAATTTGCTTATACACCCTTTTTTTTTTTTTTTATAGTAAAATTCTATATTATAAAAATAACCTTAAGGACAAGAAAAATTAATTAATGTATAAAAAATTAAATTTACACTCCGTTTATTTCTACTTGATGTCAAACCCTAATATATTTTCATCAAAAGTACATACACGATTGTTTACATAGTAAAACGATAAAGAAATCAAAATCATTACTTTGAGAAGATTGTAGTTATTATTTTATTTTTATTTTTGAAAAGTTTCGTAGTTGTTATCTATTGTTTTTATTTAAATATTAACTTCAATTCTTCAACGGTTGAAAAATTGAAGTTAATATTTATCCAATAAGGGTGCAAGTTGAAACTTATATATCTATTGTTTTTACAATAAGGGCAAAACTATAGATATTTAAGTTTCAACTGTATATAAGACGTAATTGTTATCATAGGAACCGTCCAACCGTCTCTAGCTGCCAAGATAAGATGTAGTCATTATCGTTATTGACATGGGTTTTGAATTCAAAACCTAGAAACCACTTTCTATTAATTAAACAGTTATTGACGATATGAGATTGGTCCGGTGGTAAACTTCTCATACCTGCACCATGAAGTTGCCGATTCGAGTCCTCTCTCTTCTCAAAAAACCATGAATTAATGTAATATATAGTTCAGAAGGAAAAAAAAATAGTTATAGAGAAAAAAATGAATCGTTTATCCATTCTTGTGACAAACTCAGTAATTTGTACGGGATACATTGTTGTCCCAAACAAAATTTTTCTGACTCTACCCTAATGAGGTTGTGTTAGCAGGGGCGGACCACAATGCGGGTTAGGGGGGCTAACCATGGTCCAATGAAAAAAAAAATAGCTAAAAAGTTTATAATTGTTTTTAAAAAATATGTATTTTACATTTTATACTATAAATTTTAAGTAATTTTCATTTGGCCCCCAAACTCCAAACTCCTGGTTCCGCCCGTGTGTTAAGAGTATAAATTCTATTTTGCTGGGCTATTAATTATTAACAGTTTCAACTTTTGAGTCCAGCGACTTTTATACAAGAAAAATCAAAATTTGTTATAATCATCTTTAACATATATGGTTTCAATAATGCTAGAGGACCCAAAAAAGTTATTCAAATTTTGGACATAAACTTATGTGGCAACATCTCACACAACATGGGCCCACGTCACTCTTTCCAAAGATTTTACGTGATGTTGCCACATAGGTTTGAGTCACTTTTTTGGGTCTTTTAGCATTATTGATATGGTTTTTTATCTTATCATTAATCTTTGACTAATTTTTTTCAACTTCAGCGTTGGCTTTTATTGTTTAGGTTAGCAGCGGCCATCGCTTTCCTTGAAAGCCATAAATGAAAATGAAAATGTATACCAGTCAAAGCTATTGGGACGAGCAGCAATATAAAGGAGACAAAATATTTAAACCTAATTAAGTTGAATAAAAACCAAGTAAAAATTCATTTATTAGAATCTGGTGGAAACTGAGATGGTGTTCAATGAGAGTTGAGAGATGACTGGTCAACTCAAGGTTGGTTCAATCGCAACAGAGGAATATGCCAGTCCAATTGATCACTAACCATGCCCTGACTTTTACGTAGCTAATGGTTGCATAAAAGATGTATTTAATACGAATTCACTTACTGAAATTTTATCGTTTAATGAATTTATAGCACCTAAATTTTGAAACAAGGTAAGGTTGGTTCATTAGTTTGTCTCCCATATCTACACCATAAGGTTGTGGTTTGAGTCTGTTCCTCTCTTTAAGAATCCCGGATAATTGTAATATTTAAAATAAATATAAAACACATAAATTTGTTTTTTCAAGATTTTTTTTATGTCGATATCCGTACTATAGAATATTTTATACTTACATCTAAAAATTATCATATTCTATAATGTCAAAATCAAAATTAAAATTTATTGCTTTTAATTTATATATTCTCACCGGCAATTTAATGTTTGGTGTTTAGAGAGCAAATTGTCAAGGTAGAAATTGGCCGAAGACTTGTAATTTTGTCTGTAGAAATTGATGAACCTGGAAAGGATGGACATTGACTTGGAAATTGGAAGGGCCAATGAGCCATTTTCTTGTGTGTGGACTGGTTCTAAAGAGTCAAATACGGTTGCGAGTCACTTTGTTGTCAATTATACATAGAATGGTCAACGCAAAAATTCATTACTTCTATAAAATAAATTTCTGGGAGGGAAGGGAATCTACAAAATGTGAAAATAAAATAGCACACGAAATAAATCATTTTGAACATTAAAGTTTTTGAGGCCTTTTGGGTTTTTTTGTACGTATCAATCATGATATGTTTTTGTTTATAAGCCCAATTAAAAAAACATAGCCCAAAATCGGTAGAATCTGTGGAGTAAAGTAGACCAATAATAATTAATGAGCCCACTTGAAAATTAACTTTGGACCCATTTTGTGATATACGAACCAGATAAACAGAATGAATAATATAATCCAAAGATCAAAGAAGTAAATACGGATAATACAGTATTCTCAATACTTTCCGTATTATAAGAGTATTGATATATAAAGGGAAAATTGCACAAACTTACCCTAACGTTTTCCATTATGGTATAATATTCAACTAATGCTTTTAATTGTACAAACAACCCCTCATGTTAGTCAACTTTGGTTAAAAATAGCCATTGACCATGATTTATTTTTTGAAAACCTAAAATTGCCCCTACACTTTATTACAAAAAAATCTTAATTGCCATTTATTTAAAACATTATCTACTTTAAATTATTATAATATAAAAAATAAATACTAAACATAATCCTTTTTAAATAAAAAAAATTCAAAAATAATATATTAAAAACAATACAATTTAAGAAAATGTTATTTTGAGAAAATACAATTTAATAATATATTAAAAACAAAACAAAAAAAAAACGTTATTTTGAGAAAATATAATTTAAAATTATGCAAGTCCAATATGAATAGTGGTAATATGCTACATATTTTTATCGTTTATTTCTTTGTTATCTTTATTTCAAGGGCAAATTGCACAAACTTACCTTAACGTTTCCCATTATGGCATAATATTCAACTAATACCTTTAATTGCACAAACAACCCCTCATGTTAGTCAACTTTGGTTAAAAATAGGCATTGACCATGAATTTTTTTTTAAAGCCCAAAATTGCCCTTGCACTTTATTACAAAAAAATCTTAATTACCCTTTATTTAAAACATTATCTACTTTAAATTATTAGAATATAAAAAATAAATACTAAACATAATCCTTTTTAAATAAAAAAAAATTCAAAAATAATATATTAAAAACAAAACAATTTAAGAAAATGTTATTTTGAGAAAATACAATTTAATAATATATTAAAAAAAAAAACAAAAAAAAACGTTATTTTGAGAAAATATAATTTAAAATTATGCAAGTCCAATATGAATAGTGGTAATGTGCTACATATTTTTAAAATTTAAAACATATTTTTTTTATTTAAAAAGGATTATGTTTAGTATATATATTTTTTTAAATTTTTGAACCAAAATATAATGCGTAATTTATATTGAGTCAAACTATTTTGTCTTATAGAGATGAACATTGAACAAATTTTCGGTGCTACTGTATTTTATTATGATAAATTATTATATTTTTATTTCAAACTCTTGATGATTTTATTTATATTTGTGTTTAGAATACTAAACATAATCCTTTTTAAATAAAAAAAATTCAAAAATAATATAATAAAAACAAAAAACAATTTAAAAATATGTAACACATTACCACTATTCATATTGGACTTGCATAATTTTAAATTATATTTTCTCAAAATAACGTTTTTTTGTTTTGTTTTTAATATATTATTAAATTGTATTTTCTCAAAATAACGTTTTTTTAAATTGTTTTGTTTTTTATATTATAATAATTTAAAGTAGATAATGTTTTAAATAAATGGCAATTAAGATTTTTTTGTAATAAAGTGTAGGGGCAATTTTAGGTTTTCAAAAAAAAAATCATGGTCAATGGCTATTTTTAACCAAAGTTGACTAACATGAGGGGTTGTTTGTGTAATTAAAAGCATTAGTTGAATATTATACCATAATGGGAAACGTTAGGGTAAGTTTGTGCAATTTTCCCTAAAAATAAAAAGAAGTAAAACCATGTTGACCGTCTGTTTGTTGTTAATCATTATTACGTAAGTACAACTGTTATGATTTCTGTTGTGGTAAATATAGTCTCATCTTTAATTATTAAATCATAAATTGAGAATGTAATCAGAGTTGTATTATGAATCGGGCCCGTAAAACCTAATCTCATTGGATACCGATAGTCTCGATCGATATCTAAAAAATGAATACTGTCTTTTATTTTATTTTATTTTATTTTATTTTTTTTTACCAATTATGGTTTTCAAATATCAACAAATACTATACATATACGTATTCAGTAGAAAACCCGTTAAATCAATTATTTACTTAATTACTTAAAGAATTAAGATAATCTGCCAAATTAAGTCAACCATATTCTTTTTTTAATCTTTTCAATCCATTACCCGCTTTATTATCTTTCCTCAATAGTCCAATACCAGTCAAGTCACGTGCCTATCAAAATGTCTCACAAACGGACAAAGTCAACATAGCATATAAAAGCAACCATATATAAAACACGCAATTTTTTCTTTCTTTCAATGTGCGGTGATCTGTCTCCTCTTGCGCCAAATCTTTTTTTTGTCTTAACGCAAACACACACTACTCTCTCTCCGATTCAATTTTCTGGTAAGTGGAATTCACCTATCAATTTAATTTCGTTTTTCTTTTTGGGTAGTTTGATTGCTTCAAAATTTAAATCAAAGTTTCAACTACTTTTGTCGAATTGAATTAGTTTAGCTTCAATGAAGACTTTTAATATGCTGTATTTTGTTTGTGTTTGTACTTCAAATTCATGTGATTCTCTCTGATGAAACCCTAATTTTAGTTTCTAAGTTGTTTACTTGTTTGTTTATATGTTTGGTGTAGCTTTGACTTTGTGATGTTAATGCATTGGACTGTGTAACTGTAGGAAGTGTTGAAACTGAGTTTGATTTTAATGTGATGTTGATAGGGAAGCTAGGTTTTATTGTGGATGATGGCATCTTCTCCGTTTGAGCTGGACGATCAGACGGACGAGGATTTTTTTGATAGATTAGTCAATGATGATGATGATGATGAGATTAATGTTAGTGGATCTGGGGTTAGTCTTGTTAAAGCTGATGTTACGGATGAGGCTAGAGCATTTTCGAATCTGAGTATCAGTGAAGTGGGTCTCTCAAGGGTAGTTTCTGATGTTGATTTTGATTTTAGCGTGGAAGACTCTAACGATGGTGTCATTTTGGCATCAGTAAATGCTAAGGAGGACACTGTGGTTGTTGAAGAGAGCAATGCAGTAATAGCCAGTAGTGTAAATGAGTCTAGTGAAGTGGGGTTAGCAAGTGAGGAATGTAAATTAGATGATGGTGTAATGGATGGGAGTGATGTTTGTACAGGAACAGGTTTGAAAGAGGTTCAGTGGAGTTCATTTGACTCCATTTCGAAAGTTGATGGAGGTAGTGAATTGAGATCAGACTTGGACTTTTTTGGTGAATTTGGGGATAACAATTCTGGAGACCCATTTGCGAATCTGGATAACACAGATAACTTGGGAGCCAAATGTGATAGTAAGAGTGGTGTTTTAGGAAATACAGTTGCCAATTTGGGTTCCTCTGATTATGGGAAAAATCAAGACGCTCAAAATCACGGGCAAAGTTCAGAACATAATGTAGATGGGCAGGATTTGAGTAGTAGCCAGTACTGGGAAAATCTTTATCCAGGGTGGAGGTATGACCCTAACACCGGGGAATGGCATCAGTTGGATGGATATGTTGCTGATTCGAGTGCAACTGTGAATGCCAGTGCTATGGAGAGTGTTGTTGCAGACGCCCAATCTGGTCATGTTTTGGAACAAGGATCGGATGTGTATAATCTGCAGCAAACTGCTCTATCTGAATTCACAGTGGGACGTACTGTTGTGGGAGCTACAGATTTTAGTGTATCCAACTGGAATCAGACTGCAATGGGGACTGCTGACTACCCAGCGCACATGGTGTTTGATCCCCAGTACCCTGGGTGGTACTATGATACAATCACTCAAGATTGGAGATCATTGGAATCATACACTCAAGCTATAAATAAGTCAACCGCCTCAGACTCGAGTCAGCAATTTGAAAATAATAACGTTGAGAATTATGGATCACAAAACCTTGGTGGTCAATATCATGTTAAGAACTGGGGTGGATCTGCGAGCAACTACAATGAGAAAATTACAGATATGTGGCAGACCCAGCCGGTTGACGAAAGTGAAACTACTGGTTTTACTGAAAACAAGCAACTAGAAAACCCACGTGGTTCAACTGCTCATGTAAACTCTTTTGTAGAACAACAAACAGGGTTCATGACCTCTGGAACAGTTGCTTCACATGAGCTAGCAAGTTGGGGTGTTTCTGTGTCTCAAAGCTTTTCCACCCAACAATTTTCTCCGCAGCATAATCAGAGCAAGATGGAAGCAAGCCAACAGATTCTTTTTAACCCTTCTTACGTTAATAATCAAAAACCAGTAAATTTCCAACCACAGCAGATCCATAGTAGGAATCAGTTTCCTTATGCTCCTAGTGAGAGTAGGTCATCTGCAGGGCGCCCACCACATGCTCTAGTGACTTTTGGATTTGGCGGAAAACTTGTAGTCTTGAAAAACAACCGTTCTTTTGACACAAACTCTACATATGGAAGCAAGGTTATTCCTTATTCTCATTCATTGAGATTGAGTTTCCATATTGTATATGTTTTCCCTTTGGTATATAACCTTCTTTTTTGTTGTCACTAAGGCTAAAGTTTGTTTGATATGAAGGATTCATTAGGAGGTGTGATCAATGTTCTCAACTTAATGGATGTTGTGATGGAAAAGACTGCTGCTTCAGGCTTTGGATTGGGAACTTGTGACTACTTACACACATTGTGTCAGCAATCTTTTCCTGGGCCATTGGTTGGTGGGAATTTTGGAAATAAAGAGTTGAACAGGTGGATTGATGAGAGGATTGCAAACTGTGAATCTCCAAATGACTATGAAAATGGGGAAGTCATGAGTTTGCTCTTCTCTTTGTTAAAAATAGCTTATCAGTATTATGGAAAACTTCGATCTCCTTTTGGCACTGACCCAGTATTGAAGGTCAGTTACTCCCCAATCTTTGTAGTAATTCCTTTTGCAATAATTGCTTCGTCCTCCTCTTAAAAATATTCTGAAGCTGTTCATAATGAGATTAATGTGAAAGACATCAGTCATGAACTTGGTTTGCTTTCGTTATTGCTTTTTACACATTAAAATTGTCTTCCATATACAATTATTGTGCTCTCCATTAGTCTTCTGCTTTAATGTCATGCCTTAATATTGTTTTATATGCCATCCAATGTAGACCATGATAATCTTTGACAATTCAGTAATCTTGTTTGCTGATTTATGTCTACCATATCTTGTAAAGAAACGGCTTTTACTTTAGCCTCAATGCTTTGGTGATTAATATGCATACAACGTAAGTTCGGATCTCATTGTTCTCACTGCTTGTCTGCTACTCTTATATAGCAGCTTTCACATGGATGCATTAGTGAGTTTTGACCTTTTACATTTTCATCTCTCTCCTTCTACTACCTTTTGAAATCAGGAAAGTGATTGTGCTGAGTCCGCTGTTGCCAAGCTATTTGGGTCTGCAAAGAGAAATGATTTCCAAATGAGCTATTATGGTCCTCAGACATATTGCTTGCAGAACTTGCCCGCTGAAGCACAGATTCAGGTATGCACATTTTGTCACTCTGGTTTCTTACAACAATTTGATATGCTGTACTTTCCTTTTGATTCAATTTCACAAGTACTTTCTTTAATAGACAGTTATCATTTGTTCAGGCAACTACTCTTGAGGTACAAAAGCTTCTCGTCTCTGGTAGAAAAAAGGAAGCTTTAGAATGTGCACGAGAAGGTCAATTGTGGGGACCAGCACTTGTTCTTGCATCCCAGTTTGGTGATCAGGTGCTTGCTGTTACATTTTACATTTCCTTAGCAACACACGCTTGGATTGTTTTATGGTTGATCCTTATAATATTATAATGGCATTTGTTTGGAATGATGTACGACCTGATTTCTGCTTGTGCTGATATCTCTATCTCTTTTATGAGTACATACAGCTTTATGGTGATACCTTGAAGCAAATGGCAATTAAGCAGTTAGTAGCAGGGTCACCATTGCGGACACTGTGCCTGCTAATTGCAGGGCAACCTGCAGATGTATTTTCTAATGATGCAGCTTATAGCATTATCCCGGCTTCTGTAAATACATTTCAACAGCCTGTACAGGTACATTAATTTGAGTACTTCTGTTAGAAAGTATCACTTTATGTTTGCTGTACGCCTGTACTGGTTTTTCTTTTTATCCTATGCTGCATCAAATAAATATTGAGCATGTATCATTTCTAAAACCTTATGTTATTTAGTGCTTTAAGTTTTGAATACTCCTGAATTTTGGGGTGAGGAAGAGAACAATGCTTTGCATATTTCTACTTTCAATTCGAATGTTACACGATGTCCTTGAAATATTTTTTCCAAGCTCCTTCTGTAATGTAACTTTTTAAAATTTTGGACTACAGAGTGGGGCAAATTTTATGCTAGATAACTGGGAAGAGAACTTGGCCATCATAACTGCAAACAGAACAAAAGGTGATGAGCTTGTTGTTGTTCATCTTGGAGATTGCTTATGGAAGGAGAGGGGTGAGGTAGGTTGTATGTACTTTCTTCCTTTTCACCTGTGTTTTTATTTATTTATTTATTTTTTCTTGGCATTTTCCTTACCAGAAAGAATTTTCACAGGTTGCTGCTGCACATGCGTGTTATTTAGTTGCTGATTCCAACTTTGAGCCTTATTCAGACAGTGCAAGACTATGTCTTATTGGTGCAGATCATTGGAAATTCCCACGAACATATGCTAGTCCCCAGGCCATTCAGGTGTTAACACTTCCCTTTTGTCTCATGTTAATTTTAAAATGGGAACCTCTAAATTGCAGTTATGAAAAATCTGATCTTTATATTGAAAATTTGATCTCATGGGGTATAGTTAGTAAAATCATATTTCTAAAAATCATGTTACTTCAAACCAACATCATCTTGAGTCAGTTGTGGACTCGTTCATATAACCATCACTTTTTAGTTTAGAATAAATATTGTCCTACATTTGAAGAATTGTAACTGAAGCAGCCCTTCTGAATATCTGGCAGAGGACTGAGTTATATGAATACGCAAAGGTGCTTGGAAATCCTCAATTTCTCCTCCTACCTTTTCAGCCGTACAAGCTTATTTATGCTCACATGCTGGCTGAAGTTGGAAAAGTAGCTGATTCTTTGAAGTAAGCATGATGCAATGTCATTTATGTGATGGTTTATGCCAATTTACCATTGGCTTTTTATAATGATATATGTCGGAACAGGTACTGTCAAGCAATTATGAAGTCTCTCAAAACTGGCCGATCACCAGAAGTGGACACATGGAAACAATTAGTTATGTCTCTTGAGGAGCGGTTAAGGACCCACCAGCAGGTATTATTTTTTTTACATTTGATAGTTTTATTCTAGCTATATATATTTTTTTCCCTTATGAAGACAATGTTATGTACAGAGTGGTTACACCTCAAATTTTCCTCGAACCAATCTGTTTGGTAAATTCATCACCTTTGTCGATAACACTGCTAATCGTGTTGTTGGAAGCGTACCTCCACCTGTTCCTTCACAATCACACAGCAATTTTGTACACAATGAATTTGCTCACCAACCAGGAGGCCTGCAAGTATCTAGTAGTCAGTCAACAATGGTCATGCCTCCTCTGATGCCTCATGCATCTGTGGAACACACAAGTGGGTGGACTGATGAGACCAATCGACTGAATGTGCCAGACAAGAGTATGTCGGAGCCTGACTTTGACAAAAAGGTGAACATATATATATTTTGGCTAATTAAGCTAAGATGTCTTTGAAACTATTTTAATGTTTAACTGCTATGGTCCATTTGACCCTGTTTGAATGCAGTCTCAGTTTAGAATCGTAAGTCCACCCTGAAAAGTTTGTTCGGCTTGGGGCAGGACAAGTCAAATAAATTTAAGATTGGCTGTAGGACAAACAAAATATAGTTGTGTGCACATTTATACATAGGATGTGCAATAAGAGGAGAATCCAAGCTACATAGAAGAGTTCAAGGCTCTCAAGGCTATCTTATATTTAGCTTTTGTATTTGTTTGCTTTAAACCATAGTTAAGACTTAAGAATGATAGTGGACTCTACTCTCTTAGATCATATATCTAATTCTTCGTATTCAATCAGGTTGATTCTTCCAACAAAACCATTGTATCTAAGAAACAAGAAAAAGCATCAGCATCTGGTGGGTCATCTCGTTTTGGTCGTTTTGGCTCACAGCTATTACGGAACACTGTGGGCTTAGTCTTAAAAGCTCGACCACATAGAGAGGTATTCTCTAGAGTTCAATTACATTTGCAAAGACACTTTCCCCATGTAGATTATCTTTGTAGCTCTGCTTGACTATTTACCACTTACTATGTTCCTTAAGGCTAAATTGGGAGAGAAGAATACATTTTATTACGATGAAAAGCTTAAGCGATGGGTTGAGGAAGGAGCTGAAACTCCTGCCGAGGAAGAAGCAGCTTTGGCACCTCCACCAACTTTCTCTGTATTTCAGAATGGAAACAATGTAAACGCTGCACCTAAAATTGAAAGCTTTCAAACTATTAGCGGGACAGACAAGCATAGCCCTATTACCTCAGATCAGAGTCCAGGAATACCACCCATTCCACCCAGTTCAAATCAGTTTTCTTCTCGTGGAAAGATGGGTGTTCGCACAAGGTATAGAATCATTCTCATGATGCAGCTGCATAAAACTGCAGTTTAGAGTTCATTTATCTTTAGATGTAAATATATTTGTATGTAATAGAAATTATTTACGTTACATGCTCCGTATATCTGATAATGTAAAGTTTACTGAATCTTTTTCAGGTACGTTGACACTTTCAATAAAGGTGGTGGAACCCCGGCTAATTTATTCCAATCTCCTGCTATTTCATCTTCTAAACCTGGGGCTGGTTCCAATCCGAAGTTTTTCATTCCCACTCCAGTGTCCACTGGCAAAGAGACAGTTCAAACAACTGGAGAAAGCATTCATGAAGCTGCTGTGGTTAACGAAAATCCCCCAACATCATTAGAGTCATTTGCACCGCCACCAACAACAGTATCATCATCAGCAGCAATGACCATGCAAAGGTCTTCTGTGGTCAACAAAAATTTACCAACACCATTAGAGTCATTTTCACCTCCACCAACAATAGTATCATCATCAGCAGCAGCAGCAATGACCATGCAACGGTTTCCTAGCGTGGATAATATTATACACAAGAAAACAGGAGTGATGGCTGATGACCGTAACTTGTTTCCCTCTAACTCCCGAAGAGCAGCATCATGGAGTGGAAGCCTTAGTGATGCTGGTGGTCCTGTGATACAGGGAGTACAATTTCCAGGAGAAACTTTAGCTCCAACTGCATCGTTTTATGCTGATCCTCTATCAAACCAACTCTCAGAGGGTGGTAATTCCAGTGATGGTCTTCATCAAATCGAACTCTGAGGATTCTCTGAACAATCGTAAATGGATAATTTTGCTCTAGACGATACGATACTATACGAGATACTATACCAGTTGGCGTTTTTGTCTCCTTATGTGACTGCAAGGTGGAGGAGATAGGAGATGTCGCTAATGGGAGTTTACAGTTTTTGGTGAAACCCCCTTCAAATATGTTGAGATTTATAAATAAGCGTCGGACCCAGAATTGGTTTGACTGCAGCTGGTTCTGCCATCCCCGGATATTCGAAAAACTTGCAGTCCATGAAATGAAATGGGCATGCCAAAACATAGTTGATGTAAAGTTATGAGTTAGACTATAGAGGTCCATTCTTTCTTCTATTACTTAAAAGTGGTACATACCATTTTGCTCATTTATAGGTTCACAATTTGACAAATAAAGAAGACCTACAATATGTGGTTAATGCTCCATATAAAGGGTACTGACTAGTGCGCACCAACAAATTTATACAAAATTTGTGATTTACAAAAATTAATTAGCAACGAATAATATTGGAACGGAGGGAGATTTTGCGTGGAATTAAACATGTGAATGAAATTAAATTTAAGAAACCCCCTGTTCATGTATTTAAGAAACCCGTCTACGGTGCAGTCACTCGAACAATATTAACATGTTAAATCTCTCAGAATATACTTATGACGCATGGTGGGATTTAACCCCTATAAATTTATTGATTTTAATAACATTTTTAATATAGTTGTTTCATGTATAATTTTTTAAAATTATTAATTTCTATATAATATAATTTTATAAAAATAAAGATATAGTAGAACCAAACAAACACTCGATTACAAAAGGAATTAAACCAAAAACGAAAAAACCAACCTTCATCGTTTCGTCTGTTTCCAGTTTTCCTCCTCGCTTAAAACATATGATCAAGTGAAGAAAGAAAAAGAAAAGCAGCGATGGATTACTCAGCAGCGGAACAGCAGCAGTACCAACAACAACAACAACAACAACAACAATACCAGCACCAGCAATATCAACCAGAGCAACCTCAATCTCAATCTTATGACCCATCTCAATATCAAGCCTATTACGCTTCCTATAACAATCAACAACAATACCAATACTACCCTTCTTATGATTATGCGACCGCCGCTGCTTCTTCTTCTTCTTATCATCCTCACCAATATCACCCGGAATCCGCCTCGATTCACCCGCCCGGCGTCCCCGTCACGCCCGACCCGACCCAATCGCAGAATTACGAGAATGCGTCCTATTATCCGCAACACCACCAATCGAGTCTCTCACAGTTTCCGGGGAGTTTCGATGCGGCACAGACGAGCGTGCACCCTCCGGTAATTTTAAATTTTTGCAAGAGTTTGCTCTCGGTTTTTGATATCTTGATTGATTGTATTGGACTTTTGTAGATAGCATGTTACAGAACAATTTGGGGATCAAAATTCGTTTTTATTTTTTTTTTAATTTTTTTTTTTATTGGGTGGATTTGAATTGTTGAGAGTTTATTTAATTTATTAATCGAGTAGAGAGTTAATTTTGATTTATTTATCAAATTATAGTTTGTATTTTGTTTTCTTATATTATAATTATTTTTTTGGAGAAAAGAATCGTAGATCAGAGAATAAGTTCTGTTCTCCGGTTATATGATGGTATTATAAAGCTTGACACAAAATCAACTCATTTTATATATCAAAATTTTGTTCTTGCAATCTCAAGAGGGCTCATGTTATGATTACAATTGGTTTTTTGGAGAAAATGTTGGGTGAATCAAAACTTGTGATGTATATTAGGACTATTGTGTTGTGTATTTTACAAGGTTTTATAATTTTAATATAGATGCTTGCAATATTTAGATTACTTGTGTCACCTTATGTCATATTTCATGTTTCCACAACATTGCAGTCTGAGCTTGCTTAATTTATTTATTTTAAGTATTTCAATTTTCGTATACGTGTCTGTGTCAACTATACCTGGACTTTTCTTGATCTATATCATTTTTTACTGATGCATAGTATGATCATATAATGGCCATAAAAGGAGATGCTTCATTTGAATTTGTAAAGGGAGTTTCTCATTTTAAGGCCTTATTGGAGGAAAGAGTAGGACTTGTTATAAGAGGAGCTGAGCTTAGCTGAGCCCAGTTGAGTTAGCCAAAAAAAAAAAAGGACACCTTTGAGATTGGCTCGAACTCAAATCAATCCCGAGTATTTTAGTAATTGAAACAAGGAGAGCTTAGAGATTGCTACTTGGCTTGGCTCAGCTTAGCTTGTGTGCTACTTGTCTTAAGATGTTTGTTTGTTTCTTGGTTACAAACTTTGTGCTGGGTTGAAGAATTTGTAACTGTTTGGCTTGATCTTGACATTTAATATTATGTTGGAGTAGATATCTTGCTGTGCTCCCTCAGGCGTATATGGGAATATCATCGAGACACCAGAGCTGATAGGTATTGAATTCCTACAACTTGTAACTTGTAAAAGATAAGAAGAGATCTCTGCTGACTTGGCCACAAACCCCTAGAGCGACCAGATGTAGTTTAGGCAGCAATTGTGGCTACATGTTTTTGGTCCACATTATAGTTGTATAGTGTTGGATCTCTGCTGGTTACTTTAGAGCTCATGTGGGCATGTTGGCATCCTTTGAACATATTCATCTCCAGTCAAGTGACTATGGTTGCTAACGTGGCCACAAACCCTAGAGTGACCAGATTTAGTTCATGCAGCAATTGTGGCTTTAAATTTCGGTGCACGTTACAGATGCATAGTAATGGATTGTTTCTGGTTGCTTTAGAGCTCCTGTGGGCATGTTGGCGTCCTTTCTAGATTGATCTTTCAGATATTCATCAACTGATTGCTTTCATTCCTAATTCTAATTTTTGACAGTTTTGTGGGCTAAAGCTCTTTGGGTATGATGTAACAATATGGTTTAATTAGCCACTTGCTGTTATAGCCATGTTGAGCCAACTTTGCACTTTTTTAACAAGATTTTTGTTATTTATATTGTACATAGCTGACCTCTGAGCCTTCTGTCCAGGGCCTTAAATTTTGAGTTTTGTGGGTTTGTAGATCACTTGTATGTTTAGAATTTGGTCGGAGAATCTCTGGTGGCTTGTTCTATTCAAGGAACTCTGATTTTTTTAAACGGTTGACCTTGGGGCCAGGGATTGTATCTCAAGTTTAATGAGTGAGTTCCACTTTGTCACCCACATAGCTTTGTCATTGCTGAAGTCCTATATTTTGTAGATTATTGTTAGTTGCTCCTTATATCTTGTGAAAGAAGGATGTAACGTCAAAGCATCAATTGTGTATGGGAAAGGTCAGGACTCTGAGGGACACCAGAGAAACCAGTGATTGCAATTTGCAACACATCATTATTTTTAGGAAATCTTAGTAAGCTGCCTTGAGAAAGCAGCACCAGATTGCAACACATCATTGACTTTTTCTTTTCCTTGCAGGATAAGCCCACAACCATATTTGTTTGAATGCATATTTTCTAATACTCACGTCATTAGCTTTTACTTCCTGTTTTTTTTTTTTTTGTTAGATTGAGCAACCTCAGTATGTGTACATTGAGTTAGTTTCTATAATGCAACTATTATCTTAGTGCATTTGTATTTTGTGCATCATCTTGTTTCGGATACATTTCATCTATTTGTCTTTCTTTTTACTTGATCTTGTCAGAATTTACAGTTATATTATTACATGGTGCACTTTATCTTTGAATGCTCCTTTTCAGATTGGCCAATCTGCACATAGGGGTGGAGGTAGAAAAGGTGGCAGACCATTCCGAGGAGGTGGTCGGGGCCACAGCAGGGGACGTGGCCGGGGTGGTGGTAGGTATGGACCACCACATGGTGGAGTGCCAAATTCTGCCCCTTTAGCATCAGTTCCTGGGCAAGCAACATTAACTGAGCCAGCTCAAGTGCCTGCTGCTCCACGTATGGCGTGGTGCAAAATTTGCAGGGTTGACTGCAACACACCAGAAATCCTGGAGCAGCATAAGAATGGAAAGCGCCATAAAAAAAATTTGCAAACACATGCAGAGTTGCAGAACCTCAATAAAGTTATTACTGGACAGCAGAATGTTCAATTGCCCAATCCTGAAGTCCAAACTGAAGTTATTCAGCCTGAGAAAGTTGAGGGATCTGGTGAAAAAGAACTCACACAGGAGAGTGTACCATCTCAAGCTCCCACCGATAATGATAGAAATGAGACAGAGCTGCCGAATAATTCAGTGGACAAGGTTGAAGTGAATACAGTAGATTCAGCAGAAGATCCTCAAAGGAAGACAAGGGATCAATTTGTTGCTCGGGGGCGTGGCTTGAAGCGTAAGATGAGAGGGGGCCGAGGAGGCAAGTATATGAGAACTAGTGAAGGGTCCAGAAGACCAGTTGAGCCTCCCAAACCCAAAGAGGTGATTCCTTTCATATGTGAGTTGTGCAATGTCAAGTGTGAGTCACAGGTTGTTTTTAACAGTCATTTGGTCGGTAAAAAGCACATTGCGAACGTTAAGCGGTTTCATGGCCACCGAGCTTTATATGGAGAAGCAGGGCTTCAAGCACTTTACCCACCTAACTTGAACGCTTCCTCATCTTCTGTCACTCCTCAAGTCCAGCAAGGTGTCAATGACCCTCAGGTTCTTTTGGCTCAGCTGCTGACATACGTGCTCGCTCAAGCCCAAACACCCGGACTATTAGCTGCTCAGGTTCCAGGACTAGCAGCTGCTGTGGCACCAGTGCTAGCTTCAAGTCAGGAAACCCAGTACCAATTTAACACCCAGACTCAAGGACCCCTTGTCATATCTGAAGCAGAGAACAAAATTGTTACGCTTGAAGCTGAAGGTCAACCAGAATCTATCACAAGCGAGCCTGAAGTCACTGCATCCGTAAGTATTGACACAAGTGCAAGTCTTCCTCAGGATAATCTGGTCATAGCATCATTGGAGAAACCAGATGACCACGCTGAGCAAGATCTTTCCGCAGCAATAACTTTAAACTTGTCAAATCAAGGTAACAATCCAGACAATGCAGCGTTGGAGAATAAAGAGCAAGATCCAGGATCGGAGCCTGAAGTGGACCCAGATGAGGATTCAGAGTTAGAACATTAGAGTACCACAGCCGCAGAGAAGGAGCTAATCAACTAAGCTAATGTTGTGCTCTGTTACATGGGATTCTCTTGTTATTTTGGATGTCATCTCCTAATGTTCTGTTAATAATTTCCCATGGACATTTTTCAACTTTGATATATATCATTCTGTTTTTACATCTCCAAAGTCCAAACGATCAAATTCTTCCTCCTAATGTTCAAGGCCTGAGAGCTAATATGAATGCAATTGAATGATTCAACACAAAACAACTCTAGAAACGACTTGTTTTGAGACCGTCACATTTAAGATTGTGTTTTGAGACCGTCACATTTAAAATTTTATTGAACCTTGCAATAATTAGTAACATTTTGATTACATTGAGAGTTCATTTTAATTTATATATATGAATATTTTATAAGATGGACAGATGGTTCTTCAAAAACATTCAATAAGTATTTCTAATTTTTTTTAATTGCAATAAAGTACTTAAGGGCACTATATTATAATTTTGGAAACAATACGATATGGTTGCACTTTCACCAAATAACAGGGTACTTTATTGCAATTTTCCCTAGTTTTTATATGTAATTGTGTAGACTCTCCCTCTCTCTTTCTCTGTAGACTTGTCGATCAAATGTGTTCACTGCAAACACATCCTTCTCTTAACTTGCTGGTTCCCTCTCCGATAACCTTTTCCAATTCAAAGTTCAAAAATGCCACTACTTCTCTGCGCCTGTCCTTGACCGGAAACCGCCGTTACGGACCAATAACAAAGGCATTATCATCTAAAGAAGAAATTCCCCCAAATGCCCTTCGTCGGAAGAGAGACTCGCATTGGAGAGGCGGCTTCAGTCTAGGGGTAGACTTGGGATTGTCCCGCACCGGCCTTGCTCTTAGCAAGGGCTTTTCCGTCCGTCCATTAACGGTAATTAAACTTATCACTAACACGAAAAAAAAAATCTATATGCTTTGATTTGAATTGTATTGCACTTGTTCTAGGTGTTAAAATTGAGAGGACAAAAGCTCGAGTTGCGGCTTCTTGAGATTGCACAAAAAGAGGTAAAATCAGTTTGTTTATTTATTTATTTATTTTTGTCTACTTTTCAATATAATTATGAAGAAATTGCAGGAGGTTGATGAATTTATAATTGGGCTTCCAAAATCTAGCGATGGGGAGGAGACTCCTCAGTCCAACAAAGTTCGTAGTGTTGCTGGAAGACTTGCTGTTCGAGCTGCTGAGAGGTACAAATTATTATGCATTTTCAAATGCTGCCTTTTGGTTTCTGATTCTTATTAGATTAATTTATGAAGTTTAATTCGATTGCGAATTGTATGCATTGTGTTGCTTGGTAGTATTGTGAATGTGAAGAGTAGTACTGTCTTGAAAATGTGAATTTGCTTTTTGATTTTCCTCTTATGCTTATTTCGTATTTTTTATCATTTAAAGGATCCGCTGCTTTCTTCGTTTGGTAGAGCTCTTGCTTATTGCATATAGATATGGATTGTGATGTCAAATTTTCAATTTTAGGGGTTGGAGAGTATACCTTCAGGACGAACATGGTACATCAGCAGAAGCTGTCGACCGTATGATTTGCTTGTAAGTTTTAATAAATGACTTGATAGATAATGGCTGTGGTGAATGGAGGAATGATCATCGTTTCCTGTAGGAGATAATAAGTTGGGCCGATACTATAAATCAAGATATATTAATTCACTTGATGTTTCTTTCAGGGGCCTCAGCAAGTCTGCTCGGCAAACAAGAACCGATGCATATGCTGCTGTGGTAAGCAATGAATTTTATTGTGTTTGGGTGTAATTAGAGTGCTGATTTCTAGCAATTCCATATTTGAAGTAAGGGTCTTCTCTTCCCCTTGTATTTTTTTTTTATTTTTTTATTTTCTGATTGCAGATAGTACTGGAGAGATATTTTTCCATGTCAGGCCAGGGAACCGAAATCGTGCTGCCCAAGCAGATGGATCTGCAAGAAAAACTTAGAAAGGGTGGGGCAAGGGACATTGATTTTTTCCCAGAAGAACTCGAGGAGTGACAATTTACAGAGATCTCTAACAATATGTCGGTCTACATCCTTGCCTAAGTGGTGAAGATGATTCAGAGCTAGCATTGGTGACACTAGCAGCAGGAAATGGTCCATTTTTTACCTCACAAACAACTTTGGTAGCAAAAAAAAAATGTAAACAAAGAAGAGTCGTGGTAGTGCAATGGCAGTTTGATAGTCCATAAGTGACGGAATACGCAAAGTTGAAGGCATTGGAGGTATTCTGCAAACAATGCTAGTATTCAAATGTCTACATTTTCTTATAAGGTTTATGATAGTATTTAATTTTCAAGGTTCAGGTTCCTTTTTACAGTGGTGCCTTTTTCGAGTTTGAGGAGTATGGCTTTTTGTGAGATTATTCCCATTTTTTCGATATAGTAAGATTGAAAAATTTCTCTGTTTCTGGACAGCTAGCAATGCCTGTTTGAATGAGTAATTGTTTTATTTACTACATAGAACAGAAGTTAGAGGCAACACGTGAATATAAAACACCTGAATACTAGAACTAGATATTTATACACCATCCTTCAAATATTTACATTTTTTGATCTTCAAAAAGAGAAGAAAAAAAATTAAATGTGAGGGAATGAGTTGGTTAAGAATGGATTGGTAGCAGCAAATGGTCTGTGTTTGTTTAATGATGATATGGAAAAGAAAGAAAAGTTAGCATTGAAATGTTTTTGATCTTCAAGGAGTGAAATGAAAGAGAGGTCCTCAAGGAATTTGACAAATCAATATCTGGTTAATATTTAAAATAAAATAAAAAAGACAGATCAAAATCTGGCAAGGAAGAGGAACAGACATATCTATTTTCCGGGAAAAGAAAAGAGAAAAATGGGAAGAAAAAAATTGTGAACCAATTGTTTCAATATGTGCCACGTGGTATTATGTAATTGTTGGGTTGGGAGTTTAGGACGGATCCATGGAGAATAAAAAGAAATGAAAATAACATCCAACGGGGGTGTTGTGGAATTTTATAAGTGAAAAAAAACCAAAATCTTTTTAAAATCATAGAGAGGGAATTGGAGCATATGACCGAGCAAGATAAAATCAATTATTCAGACTGTAAATGCCAATCAGGAAGAGTGCATTAAATTTAGTCCTTTTATGAAGCTTTTTTATCAGATATTAACCGATGGTGTTTACATTTTAATATGTTTAGGGAGAACTCGATACGATGGATGGTATGGCTCCATTAGACGTGGTTGTCAAAATCTTAAACAATCAGTTCGGTTCTCTAATGTGGATAGATGAGAAGGTTCGTATTTCTCATGTTTTTCTCCTTTTCATTTCACGGTTGACTTGGTGAGTGCCTATTGATTAGGGCTCCAATACGAATTAAATATGTCGCATTGGAATTAACTGATGTTGATTATTTGAGCATCTATAGATTTTTAGTCCAAAGCGATAAGAAATCAAGTAGTAGGATCTTTGTTGGTTTACTTGGAATTCTATCATTCTGTTGTATTATCGATTGTTTTGGTTACAGTCAGAAATTAGTCAATTACAGAGAGAATGTTTTGACAACAATCAAAAAGACCACGACAAAAATGATCTAACTTTATCTTCAAATTCAATTTCAGCTTTCCCCTTTCACCTGAAGGAATCAATGAGCATAATCCATTAATCGTTGTCGTGTAATTGTATAATCACTTGGCAACTGAGAGATTATATTATTCAGCCATAAGAAATGCTATTAGTTTCAAAAAATATCAGAACAGTTCGTATTTTTTTTTTCTTGCAGATCGTTTGCACTAGAGAATTTGGATGTAATAGACCAGACCTGCATAGAGCAACTCATTGTTCATAGCAGCATCCCAAAAAGATACTGTTAAAATTCATAAAGGAACTAGCCTATATATACATTTAGTGAGTAACTCAAATCTGAAGAGGATCCATGTATTGGGCTAGATAAAAAATCTTGAAACTGTTATCCATGAACATCTAACAGATCATCACAATTATTTAACTTGTATGGTTTAAACATCCTTGTCACATCTAGTAAATAAAAATAAAAATAAATCATAATCAGCATGGTTGAAATTCGGAAGATTCTCGAAATCAAAATCAGCCAAATCATCAAGATTGCAGAACTCTATCAGTTGGGTTGATCTCCGGATGATTCTGGTTGCTAAGTTGTAAGTTTATGAGGAATTCCAATAAAAGTTGATCAGAAATAAAGCATGATGAGCTTCGTGAGGCTTCTTCTTACCTTCCAGAAATTTGGAAACATATTCATAAGCATAGTCAGGATGCTCACTAGTAAGGTGAATTGGCTCCAAATTCCGTGATTTAATCGTGACAAATTACCCATCTTGATCCATGTTCAATATATATATATACACATAAACATAAGTAAAAGTTACAAAACTTACTAGGATGGATTGTATTTAACCTTTCCATTGCAGTATCCGAGAATAAATCTGACACTTTCACGCGGTAGAGATCCAGTTGTTGTGATAGAGCTTCCTGTTCTTCATGCGGCTGAAGTGTTTGGAAATTCAAGCAGGCCCAAACTCTGCTACACTTCTCAACAAGTCGACCAAATATGGCATTTTGGCAAAATCAGGTGTAATGTGGTTTGAAATGATAAACTTGGCAACCATTTTATCCACTACAGTGTTGTCCTTCTTACATTCCCCTGTAATAGTAGGTTGATGCAATCTCTTAGCTTTCTTAATGGGAGCTGAAGCTGAAAGGACTTGAGTCTCCCCATCATTATTCAAAGATCTCAAATTCCCAGCTTCCTCATTAGGAGCACTAATTGCTTGATATGCCGCTAATTGCACATCTTCAGGCACCTCTGAACAAATATCAATGCCACGGCCTCTAACTCCAGACAAATGTTATTTAATTAATACTTGTACTGCCCCCAGAAAAAAATGAGATCACAAAAAAGCACCATCGAAGTCCTCTACATATTCCCAAACCCTGTCTCTCTTCCTGCCCATAATTGCTCTTTAGCCTATTTAGGATCACCAAAAAGGAGTAAATTAATGAGAATCCGATTAAAACCAATTCGAACATACAAAGACACACACATGAAGTCAAATCAAACAAAAACTAACCTAACATTGCAAGATACCATGAGGTCAAAAAAAATTGATAGTTCTTCTCAAAGGTGAAAGTTCTCACATGCTGACAACAGAACTCCTATGCATGAATAGAGAGAATACAAGTAAATGATGAAGAAAACTGAAATCAGACCAGTCCACACAAATTAATTAAGTAGTGAATAGTGATCATAACATCTCTGAGAAATCTCACAAGAGTAGTTCTCTCAATATCTCACAACACAAGCAAATTACCCATCTTGATCCATGTTCAATACATATATATATACACAATTTGACAGATTATATGAAACAGCTAAAACATAAACATTTGACAGAAGATGAGAGATATCGAGGCTTCTTCACCCGCAAACAAGGAAACGCAGAGAAAATGAAAGTTTTCTTATCCAAATCCAATACAGAAACAATCGAAGCAGAGAAACAAGCGTAATAAATTCAATTAAGTTCAAAAATACTTACAGTAAGTTATCATACAGAGGCTTATTTGCAATATCCTCTTAAGTCAACGAAGACATTGCTCAGATCATGCCGATTCTTGTTGTGTCAGCTACCAATTACATTGACTTGTATGCAGTTTCCTTAAAGACTCAGCTCAAAGAAGATTTCATTCTACTTTTATATATATGTAAAAAAAAAATGTTTTTCTACACAAGTCTTTGAACCTTTTATAATTAATTCTTAGAATACATGTCTAGTTTGGCTAAATCAGCAACTTGACAATTAACCTAATCAGAGCAATCTCATCATGTCTTTGACAGTGTACACTTACAAGTTTACATTACACCATCCTTCAAATATTTACATTATATATATATCAATTCACCATCAGAATTTATTGAATTAATTCTTTGCGTCCAACGTATCCAACACCACTTCCAAGCTGAGATGGCGATGATGTGGCGAGTGTACCAACCCAACATCAGAGACCCTAACCGGGTTTTCCATTGAGTCAGGGTCTCGTGTCTCTCGACCCGGTCCATGCCTTGGCAGGCCACAATGTTGAAAATTTGCTTCCCCAGGTAAATCTCTGACATGGCCTTGGCTTCACTACTCACGGCTCCCTCCAACGAGTCAAACACGGTCGAGTAGTAATGTAATGACTCGGTGTGTACTCGAACTCGAACTTGACTCGAAAGGTTGCCGCAAATTCAGCCAACTTCGATCCTGTGGAAGCATTAGTGCCATCAATCCACTGCGTCCCCTGATTCATGGATAAATCTATCACATGAACTCCTGAGGGTGGAGTTCATGAATTCGAAGACTATCCATGGAATGGCAGATGGATCTGCGGAGTGGAGATGGAGCTTTGAGGGTAGAGTTCGTGAATTCGACTAGAGAGTGCTTGGGCGAAGAAGGTGGCGACTTTGCCCATGACGCCCACTTGAGAGATGGACAGCTCATCGGACATGCAAGCCGAGGTTGTTTTGTTGAACAACTGATGAGCATTTTTAACAGGTGTTTGAGATGGACAACTGATAATTGTGGTTGGAAAGATAGAAGATAAAGAGCTTTTCTCTGTAGATGAATCCGATAATAAGATTGAAGAAGATAGAAGATGTTTGATATGAATCAAACAGGTGTTTGTTAAAAGTTCTTAGTGAAAAACTAAGTTGGAGAGAACTCCATTAACGAAGAGAAAAGCTCTGAGAATTTCTATTGATTGAATTGAATGATTTTAGAATACAGGACCTGATATATATATATCAGTGAATCACACACAAAATGTGTGACTTTTAGATTCTAATTGATATTTAATAAACTCTGACATCAGCCATTCTGTTACTCTACTATGGTTAGTTAACTAACCAAGGTTGTTGTTATTTACCAACCTATAGTTAAGAGTCGCCCAATATCTTTCCAACCACAATTATCAGAGACTGAATACAATCGTGGTTCACACCCTTTAGTAGAAGTAGTGTGATACTCTGTATCTGATTTCACAGCAACTTTGTTTGTGTGATTCCCAGATTGGTTTGGCTTATCATCCGAAGTTGAAAGGAAGATAAATAATGGTTGGTGGTAGAGTGGTAGGTCGGCACACAGAGAGAGAAAGAGGAGAGGACTGATGGCATATATGATGTTAATGCATTTAATTAAAAGGTTATCGATTCTGATAAAAGGGCATCTTTCCATTTTGAGCAAGCTGCCAAAAGCCATGGGCTTTAATATCGGTTTCCATTATATTATTTAATTCAATTGTAATGATATCCGGTTATCACACTACACCGTAATCTCAAACTAAATTATATTTCATTTAAGTAAAACTCAAAGGAATCAAATCAATTGTCAAATTTTGGTGTCCTAATTTATGTCCGATCAATTAAATTGGGATATGTGTGCACATTTAATGTACACATATGTCCCAATTTGGTTAGTTTGATATAAATTAGGACACCAAAATTTGCCAACTAATTTGAATCCAAACTAAAAACAGAGGAAGTTGGTTGGTGACCACATTAATCGAGTCCTAATAAATTAAAGAATTTAATTATATGCATACTAAATATAATCGAGTCTGCATGTACAATGATGGATGAAAAATAGAAATGAACGAGTCACATGCACATTTCTCCATCTCCCATAACCATTATTTATTTATCTTACAAATCTCTCTCTCTCTCTATATATATATATATCTATCAAAAATTGTGGGCACCACTCATAAACTTCTTTAATTTTACACCATACAACATCTTTCTTCTTTTTGTAGATTCAAATTGACAAGTTCATTATTATTTTTTTAAGAAATCTCCTATTTGTACTAACTAAAAAATAAAAATTGTAGGTCCAAACGTTTGGTGGGTGTGGATGAATAGTACTAATATTATGTCTATTTTTTTTTTTTTTTCATCATCATCTCTATGACTTTAGATCATCATCTGGTCCGATATTTTTCCTGACCTCACATAATCTCATAAGTCAAAACATATAAGTAGTGTAAGTGAGCAATTGATGGATGGTTAAGATGTGATTAGTTTTCACTAAAGGTTAGAACAAATATCAGATTAGCAGAGATCCAAATCTCATCTTTATACACTAGCTAGTACTAATATTGTTTACCTAAATTTTAGATCGTATAATTTTTATCTAACTTTCTCTGGCACCTAATATTTTTTTACCTCGAATTTAGACTTTATAATTTTGATCTAACTTTCTCCTGCACCAAATATTTGTTACCTAAAATTAATATATATATATATTTTTGGATTGATTCCTAAAATTAATATTAGGCTCTGTAGATTCCCTCTTAACTTTATTGTGATCATCAGATAATCACGTATTCACATGCAAAGTATATAAACAGCCTGATCTCTAATCTCTCTTCTGCACAAAATAATAAGACAATAAAAGTGAAGTTTTAATAGTTTGGTCCATTATTTTCACACCCGCACTAAGATGTTGTGGGATCGACTCTCTCTCACCCTAAACTTCAAATTATTGTAATATTAAAAATATATATATATATTAATATTTATATAAAAATTAACATGTATAAAAAATTAATAATGTTAACAGTAAAAATGATCCTCCGAGATATTCGCTGGGTTGAAACGTATTCGATAGATTATCGTTTAGGTTTACTATAATATATATAACAGGAGATTTACAAGGTGGAGATTAAGTTCTCTCAATGCGGTTCGGGTTCGTCTTATTCATTTATCTAGGGGATTCACTTTCTATCCTGCTCTTGAAAGGTTCTTTTTACTCATCCCTTTCAAATGGTAAAAAATGGAGTATATATAGGTTATTCTTCTGACAGGATGGATGCCGTGTCGCTTATTGATTGGCCCGAGGTCGACACGTCTTCCTGCTCTTAATGGCGGTTGACCGACTGATCGCCGGGGAGTTTCGATGTCATCATCGGTGGGTAGCGGACTCCGAGAGGGAACATGGTACGGAAACAGCCCTGCCGAGGGTCGTTTCGGAGGGATCCATCACCACCGAAAGGAGGAGGAGGATGATACCAGCATATAATTTCGGAGTAGTAATTCTGCTATCAACAAATAATAACAACATTTCAATATGCCACATATCAAAATTTAATTGTAAAACAAAGTTGTGAACTAATATATTCGAATACATTACTCAGCGTATTGTTGTAGTTTTTCTTCTTCTTCATTTTTCATGGGTTCCGGTGGGCACATCCACCGGTCTAAAACAGATGAGAACATTTGATGATATAAAATTAGTTTTTCTCTTTTTTTTTTCACGGGTTTTCACTCACTTTTACTGCATTTTGTCGATTTCTTAAAAAATAAAAAAAAATCTTGCAGTGTAATTAATTTTGATCTCTCAAGCAATCATGGCTTGTGAGTTGTGGTCCCAAATTTGTAGAAAAAAGAATAAAAATGTTTTAGGGTTATATTGTTTAGACCCTTAATTTCTTTGGTTTATATTATTCTTTAATGACAACCAGAGCTCAAATAACTCGAAAGAATTAATTTACTTTAACATGATATGAATTATTTTTATTAGCCTCCAAAATCACAAGATTAAAAACCTAACAAAAGAATCAATTGCTTTTTTTTATTTTGTTTTATTGTGTTGACCAGCCATCATTTTCCCTAAATCTGATAATGGAAGAGGACCTGAATTTGGCGATGTAGTCATAAAGAATCAAGATATTGATTAATCTGACTACCGATGAAAAGATGTAGTCATCAACATATTTTGAGACTAATAAATATTTAATGTAGAGACTATACTTTAGACAAGTAAATGGGTCCTACCCTACCTGCTAATGTTATAAAAACAATTAATTTGTTGTCCTTTTTTTTTTTTTTTTTTTTTTTTTTGGGACAGAATTCGGATAATTTTCCAAAAAAAGAAAAGAAAAGAATTCGTTATAATTTAAAGTGGTTGGCATTTAATTAAAAGGGTATCTTTCCATTTTGAGCAAGCTGCCAAAAGCCATGGCTCCACTATCGGTTTCCATTATATTATTTAATTCAATTGTAATTAAACTAAATTATATTTCATTAGGTAAAACTCAAAATAGAGGAAGTTGGTTGGTGACCACATTAATTGATCACGTCCGTCCATCAACTGCCCCACCAACGTTATCTCACTGAATTTAATATCAAGAGGAGCTTTATGCTGTAGGTCATTAATTGGTTGATTAATTTAATTTAATGAGTTTTGGAGATTGTCAAAGAAAAGTCAGAGAAAAGACAACCACAATGTGGATGTACTTACGTTTGGTCAACAACAAGCTTAGAGAGAAATTAAAGTGATGACAAGTTGACAACTACACTCCCACTAACATACAGATCAGTAAATCTTCACTTAGATTTATGATTTAAATTTTGGATTAATATAGCGTAATATTTTATTTCTTTCAAATAAATGTAAAAATTAAAAAAAGCTTTTTAGTTGATACAAAATCTTAAGATTTTTACCAAAATATAAATAAATCAGTATATTTTTATAAAATAATTGTCCTTTTGTACGGATTTATTAGGATTCAAAAGATCTTGATATCATATTCTTTTTTTATACAAAAGATCCTGATCTGGAATCCAATTTATATTAGGATTTAAAAATAAATAAAAATAAAGATATTTTAGCTTGAAGAAGATGTTGAAAGTGCATATCTAGATATATATATATATATATATATATATAATGCTACACGTCCCAATTTTTCTTTCCCAAATTTTGTCCCAAATTATATGACACGTGAGATGTCAGCATCTTATAAATCATGATATTTCGTGGTGACTGATATGATGCTGACACCTCACGTGCCACATCATTTGAGACGGAATTTGGGAAAAAAATTGAGGATGTATAGGATTGCTCATATATAAATATATATATATACAGAAATTATATTATCAGTTCGAACTGATAACGAACTGATAAAAGTTATATCAGTTTTTTGCATGTGAGCCATTAGATTTAAATACTTTGACTTGGCTGTATGCACTTGTCAGTCAAAAGTATTTAAATCCAGTGTTCCACATACAAGGAACTGATATAACTTTTGTCAGTTCGAACTGATAATAGAAAGACTATATATATATATATATATAGTTGAATGGCATGTGATATTGTACTATGTATTGCTATTTGCTAGTAAGTGTTAGTGTCAAGTCTTAATAATTGAATTTCCAAGGTTAGAGAAAGGCATTATCATAATAGAGCCTTAATATCCAAACCATAGTAGTAACCCTTGATCGTGACATATGGTTAAATTAAATACTGGTTAGACATGTACATTGTACAGTACCGAAAAAAAAAAAAAAAGGGTAATCCAGTCGCAGTTGTTTTATAAATGTATTCTTGTTTGCGGAGGAGCTTGGCAATTTCATAGAGATTAGAGAATGGATAATGTTACACATCCAACCTTTTTGTCCAACCTCTGATGTGTCAGTTGGTGAGTGGATGCACATTAATAATGATTTATCCATATATCTACTCACTAACTGACACATCAGGGGTTGGATAAAAAGTTGGACAAAAATAGTTGGATGTCTACTATTGTCCTTAGAGAATAGAGACCCACCAAAAGATTCTCATCAATAATTTAATCCATACAAACCTTTAAATGAAAAACTAGCAACACTTACCGAACTCAATAATTGTCTTTAAATTGCCCAGAATAAATCCATCCTTTTCATGGGGTATCATACATTAATCTTTTTCACGGGGTCATCTACTGTATAATGTCCTATAATTTATTATTTTAATTTTTTTATATCCATTAGATCATGTATCTCAACTTTATAATTCTACCTGTATCCTAACATATGACAATCATTACTTATCTCACTTATTATAAAACAATAATCGTTTTGTAATTATATCAGTAGAAAAGGACTAATTACACAAAATATTATAATTATGTAAATGAATTTACATTTTCACTAATGTTTTTGTCCTTAAAATATACTCAGTAATTATCAGAACTCAAAAGTGAAGAATAAAAATCCCAAAAGGACCATTTTTACTTTGGTAGTATTAGAGGACCCTTTTATGTGACAATGTTTTTTTTTTACACCAAAATAGTAATAGTAGTAAGTCCTAATAAATTAAAGAATTTAATTATATCTCATCTAATCTCATGAGTCATGACATATAAGCAATGTAAATATACAATGGATGGATGGTTAAGATGTGATTGATTTTCACTAAAGGTCAGGACAAATATCAGATCAGCAAAGATCCAAATCATCTTTATACACTAGCTAGCTAGTACTAATATAGCTTCAAATGAGAGGTAGTGGAGAGAATTTGATTTTTTAGCTTCATTAACAACAAGAGAAATACAATATATATATATAGTCTTTTTATTGTCAGTTCGTCCTAATAAGAAGAATGTGGACCACATATTATGAAGAAGTTTTAACAAGTATATACACTTTGAGTCAAAGTATGTAAATCTAGCTGTCCACATTTTTTATCCTGATATATTTATTGTCAAGACGAACTGATAATAGAATATATATATATAATTATTATAGTTGAAAGTGAGGTGATGAATAGTTAGAAAGTGTGTCAGTCACGTATGAATGGTTTTAATTTGCTAGTATTATAATTAAAATCATTTTAAATGGCTTAACAAGATGGACGTTGGTCAAGTGGTAAACTCTTCGCACCTACATCAAGTCCCACCTCCAAAACTAAAAAAACTAAAAAAAAATTCAATGGCTTGGCCCTATGTAAAGAAGATTGCAAATTCATTTAATCATTTGCATGGACCACATTATTAAACATTTCTGATAAAACTCAGACTCAAGCACAAGTGACAAGTTAATTAGCTGTCAATGATGTTGATGTGGCATCAGAATTCAACCTCAAACACTTGGCCAACTTTTACTTGCTTTTTTGTTTTTTCGATTTCCAAACACCATCCAATGTAGCTCGGTGGTAAGAGCTCTCATTCAACCTAACAATATTTTAGGTTGGAGTGGCCGTCTTACATATATATAACAAGCTAATTACACTAAATTCTCCCGAGATTTGCTCTTTTACGCCCTAAAACAATTTTATCAGTAATTGATATTCACCTCATCTACTGTTAGTCAAAATTAGTCAAACTTATCCGGTAATTATAAGGTTAATGTTACAATGAATAAAGTTAAATGTTAAATCCATGCGACAAAACCAATTATCCAAATCTGTGAACAATTATGGACTTTATGGTTGATGGGAATGGTTTTTTTTTTTCTCTTATAGAATATACCTTTTACTATATTGGAAAAAGTGGCGATAATGATACCCTTTAAAAACGGTATGTACACCCATTATTTTTTAATTTTTTTTTATTTTTTTTAATTTATAGTTTGTATATAAACCCCACTTAATACAAAAAATATATTTTCTTTTTAAATTATAATGTATTATATTTTTGTAAGTACACACCATTTACACATATTATTATGTTATTTAATCAACTTTATTATTATTTAAAATTTTATTATTATCTTTAATTCTATCAAGGGTATTATTGGATTTTCAAAACATACTAATTTGAGGTGTACATGGAGTTTTTGAGAGGTGCAAATATCACCATTCGATAGAGTTTTATTAAGTTTTTACATAATTGTATGATCAGCCCAAAATTAATAAGAAATGAACGAAAAAAAAAAAAAAAAAAAAAAAAAGAGCCCAAATCTGTTAAGGTTTATTTGAATTGGGCCAAACCTGTTTCAATCCCAACTGATCCCCAACGGTGCCGTTTTACTGGGGATTCCCAAATCATTATAGAAAAGTAGAAAACACAATGTGCCTGGGCACGCCATCAAGCCAACGAGGATGTGTGCGAACACATCGGCAAAAGTATATGACGTGCCCAGTCACGTAATAAAAATGTGCTGATGTATCTGTCACGTCAGCAACTCAGCGAGGTTATGGGTGAACACGTCCGCAAAGTTCGATGACGTGCTCAGACACGTCATCAATATTTGTTGACATCTTCGGTCTCGCTCGCCATCGTGTTTTTGTCAGCAGGACGAGGGAGAACGTGAGCAATTTCCATTGTGGAGTCCAGTTTCACGAATTACAACCACAGTCACCGACATTGAGACTGATAGGAGGATTGGGTCTGCACTAGATCTCGTGTAAGTATGCGTAATCTATTCTCAATTGTATTCAATACTTCGGTGGCCTCCCTGCAAATTCTCATGTTCTTTTTGATAGTCTGTTGATTGATTGATTGAATTGCTAATCTTGTATTTGGAGGTCATTACAAGCAATCTGGTTAAATGGAAGCATGAATTCTTGTTGGTTGATTTGTATTTAAGCAACCGTACTACTACTAACCACGGATTCAAGTGTTTCTAGGTCATTATTAATTCAAGCTACAGTGTATTATTTTCGGGTGAATTGGGGAGTTGGGCAGTAGCCGTTGAAATGGGAACTTTATTGTTTTCAAAAAGGCAATACGCCATCGTTTAATTGAGTCAAGCGGCCGTTAGTCCTTGTTAGTCAAAGTGTCAAACTAGCTTAGTTAGTCTACTGAGTCAATTTGTCTGTTGTTTCCAGAAGAAGCCTGACGTAAGCCAACAAACAATTAATGTGAAAGATATTAGTCATGAACTTGGTTTGCTTTCGTTGTTGCTTATTACACATTAAAATTATCTGCCATGTACAATAGATGTGTTCTCTATTAGTCTTCCGCATTACTAACATTTTTGTCATTTGGATTGGATTCTTGACTCAAAATCAACTCATTTTAAATATAAAATTTTGTTCTTGCAATCTTCAAGAGAAGAGAGAAGAGACTCATGTTATGATTTAAATTGTTTTTTTTTTTTTTTTTTTTTTTTTTGGAGAAAATGTTGAGTGAATCACAACTTGTGATGTATATTAGGACTAGTATGTTGTGTATTTTACAAGGTTTTATAATTTTAATATATGCTTAAAATATTTAGATTACTTGTGTCATCTTTTGTGATATTTCATGTTTTCACAAACAATGATTGCAGTCTGAGCTTGTTTTATCCATTCATTTTAAGTATTTCAATTTTTGCATACGAGTTTGTGTCAACTATACCTGGACTTTTCTTGATCTATATCATTTTATACTGATGCATATTATGATTCATATGATGGCCATAAAAGGGGAAGCTTCATTTGAATGTGTAAAGGGAGTTTCTCATTTTAAGGCCTTATTGGAGGAAAGAGTAGGACTTGTTATAAGAGGAGCTGAGCTGAGCTGAGTCCAGTTGAGTTAGCCAAAAACAAAACTAGAAAAGGACACCTTTGAGATTGGCTCCAGCCCTAGCCAATACTGAATACTTTAGTAATTGAAACAAGAAGAGCTTAGAGATTGCTACTTGGCTTGGCTCAGCTTAGCTTGTGTGCTACCTGTCTTAAGATGTTAGTTTGTTTCTTGGTCACAAACTTTGTGCTGGGTTGAAGAATTTGTAACTGTTTGATATGATATTGACATTTAATATTATGTTGGAGTAGATATCTTGATGTGCTCCCTCAGGCGTATATGAAAATATCATCTGGACACCAGAGCTGATAGATATTGAATTCCTACAACTTGTAACTTGTAAAAGATAAGAAGAGAGCTCTACTGACTTGGCCACAAACCCCTAGAGTGGCCAGATGTAGTTTAGGCAGCAATTGTGGCTACATGTTTTTGGTCCACATTATAGATGTATAGTGTTAGATCTCTGCTGGTTACTTTAGAGCTCATGTGGGCATGTTGGCATCCTTTGAACATGTTCATCCCCAGATGGTTGCTAACTTGGCCACAAACCCTAGAGTGACCAGATTTAGTTTACGCAGCAATTGTGGCTATAAAGTTACAGATGCATAGCAATGGATTGTTTCTGGTTGCTTTAGAGCTCCTGTGGGCATGTTGGTGTCCTTTCTAGATATGATCTTAATTGATTGCTTTCATTCCTAATTCTAATTTTTGACAGTTTTGTTGGCTAAAGCTTTTTGGGTATGATGTAACTATATGGTATTATGGTTTAATTAGCCACTTGCTATTATAGCCATGTTGAGCCAACTTTGCACTTTTTCTGATATTCTTGTAGTTAATTTTGTGTTGACCCTAGTTCTGTCTTGAACCAGATTTTTGTTATTTATAGTGTACATAGTTGACCACTGAGCCTTTTGTTCAGGGCCTTAAGTTGTGAGTTTTGTGGGTTAGTAGATCACTTGTATGTTTAGAATATGGTTGGGGAGTCTCTGGTGGGTTGTTTTATTCTCAAGGAACTCTGATTTTTTTAACAGATGACCTTTGGGCCAGGGATTATATCTCAGGTTTAATGAGTGAGTTCCACTTCTGTCATCCACATAGCTTTTTGTCAATGCTCAGTCCTACATTTTGTAGATTAATGTTAGTTTTCTGCACCTTATATCTTGTGAAAGAAGGATGTCATGTCAAAACATTAATTGTATATGGGAAAGTTTAGAACTCTAAGGACACCAGAGAAACCGGTGATTGCAATGCATCATTATTTTTAGGAAAAATTATTGAGCTGTCTTGAGAAAGCAGCTCCAGATTGCAACACATTATTGAGTTTTTCTTTTCCTTGCAGGATAAGCCCACAACCATATTTGTTTGCATGCATAATGACATAATAGGCAGGGCTTTTTTTTAAAAAAAAAAATTCAGATCTATATATCTTTAAGGTTATGAATAAGTTGAAAATTTGATCTGATGTTCCTGGTTGGATCATACCCTTTGTTCCAATTCACCCTTTGTTCCAATTCACCATTTTCTGGTTAGCATCATTGTAACAAATTTTCAACTTATTTATACTAAGCTATTCTATATAGTAATTTCATATTTATTTAGTTGTACATGATTTGATGAAATTTGCATCTTGAATTTACATGCTTTGATTTCACATTGTTGATTTGTTTTTACTTTTTAGAAAATAGGATATATATTTCTTTTATCAGTTTGTAAGCTTTTGTGTATCTCACAATCTATCACTCAAGTCATTTACTTCTTATTTTTTTGTTAGATTGAGCAACCTCAGTATGTGTACATTGAGTTAGTTTCTATAATGCAACTATTATCTTAGTGCATTTGTATTTTGTGCAGCATCTTGTTTCAGTTACATTTCAGCCATTCGTCTCTCTCTCTCTCTCTTTCCTTGATCTTGTCAGAATTTGCAGTTATATAATAACATGGTGCACTTTATCTTTGAATGATCCTTTTCAGATTGGCCAATATAACATGGTGCACTTTATCTTTGAATTTCAGATTGGCCAATCTGCACATAGGGGTGGAGGTAGAAAGGGTGGCAGACCGTTTCGAGGTGGTTGGGGCTACGGCAGGGGACATGGCCGGAGTGGTGGTAGGTATGGACCACCAATCATAGTGGAGTGCCAAATTCTGCCCCTTCAGCATCAGTTCCTGGGCAAGCAACATTAACCGTGCCAGCTCAAGCGCCTGCTGCTCCAGTCTGGCCGCCACCACTTACGGCATGGTGCGAAATTTGCAGGGTTGACTGCAACACACTAGAATTCCCGGAGCAGCATATAGGAATGGAAAGCGACATAAAAATAAATTTGCAAACACATGCAGAGTTGCAGAATCTCAGTAAAGTTATTACTGGACAGCAGAATGTTCAAATGCCCACTTCTGAAGTCCAAACTGAAGTTTTTCAGCCTGAGAAAGTTGACGGATCTGGGGAACAAGTCACACAGGAGAGTGTACCTTCTCAAGCTCCCCACCGATAATGATAGAAATGAGACAGTGCTGCCGAATAATACAGTGGACAAGCCTGAAGTGAATACATTAGATTCAGCAGGAGAGCCTCAAAGGAAGACGGGGTCAATTTTTTGCTCGGGGACGTGGCTTGAAGCGTAAGATGAGAGGGGGTCGGGGAGGCAAGTATACAAAAACTAGTCAAGGGTCCAGAAGAGCGGTTGAGCCTCCCAAACCCAAAGAGGTGATTCCTTTCATATGTGAGTTGTGCAATGTCAAGTGTGAATCACAGGTTGTTTTTAACATTCATTTGGTTGGTAAAAAACACCTTGCTAACGTTAAGTGGTTTCATGGCCACCGCCCACCGGGCTTTATATGGAGAGGCAGGGCTTCAAGCACTTTACTACCCGCCTAACTTGAATGCTTCCTCGTCTTCTGTCACTCAAATCCAGCAAGGTGCCAATGAACCTCAGGTTTCTTTTGGCTCAGCTGCTGACTTATGTTCTCGCTCAAGCCAAAGCACCCGGACTACTGGCTGCTCAGGTTTTAGGACTAGCAGCTGCAGTGGCCGCTTCAAGTCAGGAAACTCAGTATCAATTTAACTCCCAGAGTCAAGGACCACTTGCCATATCTGAAGCAGAGAACAAAAATGTTATGCTGGAAGCTGTAGGTCAGCCAGAATCTATCACAAGCAAGCCTGAAGTTACTGCAAGTCTGCAACAGTAAGTATTGACACAAAAAGCTGGGAATGTGTCTTCAACTTCTGAAGAGAAGGATGCAAGTCTTCCTCGGGATAATCCGATCCTAGCATCATTGGAGAAACCAGATGACCGCACTGGGCAAGATCTTTCCGCAGCAATAACGTCAGATAAACCGACCACCCTATGTTGAAATGTGGAGTTAACATGTCCAGTCAAGGCCAACAATCCAGCAGAGTTGGAGAATAAAGAGCAAAGATCCAGGATTGGAGCCTGAAGTGGACCCAGATGAGGATTCAGAGTTGGAACATGAAGAGTATTCACAGCCGCAAAGAACGATCAAGTTAAACAACTAACCTAATGTTTGTTACAGTTCTATATTGTGCCCTGTTACATGGAATTCTCTTGATATTTTGGATGTCATCTCTTAATGTTCTGTTAATAATTTCCCGTGGACAATTATAGATTCTTCAACTTTGATATGATTATTCTGTTTTTACATCTCCGAAGTCCAATCCATAAAAGTCTTCCTTCCAAGCTCTAAATCCTTCTGTTTTGTTGGATATGAAGATTGATTATTGGGATTATATTTCGTCTTGTAACAGCTTGAATTAATGAATTGTTTAGGGGTATTTCAGCAGGACATGGTACTTTAGTCATTCGTGAACACACATATTCATTGTTATGATATGGAGGCATCACCGATTATCATGGTCTGTAACGTATATTATCATGGTCTGTAATGTGTAGTTAGATATTGAACTTTAATAAATCACTTGATAGATAAGAGCTGTGGAGAATGGAGGAATGATAATAAGTTGGGCCGATACTATAAATCAAGATATATTAATTCACTTGATATTTCTTTCAGGGGCCTCAGCAAGTCTGCTCGGCATACAAGAACTGATGCATATGCTGTTGTGGTATGCAATGAATTTTATTGTGTTTGGTTGTAATTAGAGTGCTGATTTGTAGCAATTCCATATTTGAAGGAAGGGTCTTCTCTTCCCCTTGTATTTTTTTTTTCTTTTCTGATTGCAGATAGTACTGGAGAGATATTTTTCCATGTCAGGCCAGGGAACCGAAATTGTACTGCCCAAGCAGATGGATCTGCAATAAAAACTTAGAGAGGGTGGGATAAGGGACATCGACTTTTTCCCAGAAGAACTCGAGGAGTGACAATTTACAGAATTCTCTAACAATATGTCGGTCTACGTCCATGACTAAGTGGTAAGGATGATTCAAAGCTAGCATTGGTGACACTAGCTGCAGGAAAGGGTCCAGTTTTTACCTCAGAAACAATTTTGGGAGAAAAAAAAAAAATGTAAAGAAAGAAGAGTCGTGGTAGTGCAATGGCAGTTTGATAGTCCATAAGTGACGGAATACGCAAAGTTGAAGGCATTGGAGGTATTCTGCAAACAATGCTAGTATTCAAATGTCTACATTTTCTTATAAGGTTTATGAGAGTGTTCAATTTCCAAGGTTTTCAGATTCCTTCTTGTAGTGGTGCCTTTTTCGAGTTTGAGGAGTATGGCTTTTTTGTGAGATTATTGCTTTTTCGAGTTTCAAATTTCTGTGTTTCTGGACAGCCACAATTCTTTAAAGAGTTCAAGCATAGCAATGCCTGTTTGAATGAGTACTTCATAGAACAGAAGTAGAGGCAACACGTGAATATAAAACACTTGAATAATGAATACTAGATAGATAAGTTATAGATATATTTTGGATGCTAGAACTCAATGTTATTTCCTTTGTATTTGTAGCTGATTCATTTTAACAGCAGTGTTCATAAGTGAGACTTATAGATTTTTCTTATGCATTCCTGTGACATAATAAAAGGAGGATTCTGTAATCAAACTACACTTTGAATTCCTCTGTTACTAACTTTTGATCAAGTTCTTCTCAATCTACCAAGTTCGCACCTTACACAATTAAAGCATGGCGTGTCATCACGTCAATATATATATCAGAGACAAAATTCATCACGTACACCATCCTTCAAATATTCAGCCAACTTCGAGCCAGTGCATGCATTAGTGCCATCAATCCACTGCGTCCCCTGATTCGTCGGGTGAATTATGCACCCAACGATATATGTAAAAAGCTATAAACTGAGCGAGCGAGCTTTCGGATTGGACAACCTCTTACTTTATCCACGGCTTTCAAAGATGCAATTGGATTGCGGCGATACCATGGGCTACGTATTGACAGCGCCGTCTGGACAGATGTATTTGAGCTTGTGGGAGAGGTATTTCTTGAACGGGATCGAGAATTTGACTCTCGATGAGCTTCAATATTGGCCGCCACAAGACAGGGATGTTAACCGGAGGAGCCTGTCGCTCCCTGCGGTTGCGTTGCTTCAACAATGTCCTGCTTTGAGGAAGCTGTTCATCCATGGGACGGCTCATGAACATTTCATGATGTTTCTTCCGAATATTCCTAATCTGAGGGATGTTCAGCTCAGATATCATTATTATCCGGCACCGGATCATGATATGAGTACAGAGACTCGACTCGACTCTTGCAGTCGTTTTGAAGAGGCTCTAAATATGAAACGTGTTGATGACTAAATTTTAACTATCGACAAACAAAAATAATGATCAAATCCTTCGAGTTGCAAATCCGCTGGATTGTAATGGACGGTTTCGGATACGTCTTCCAATTGATCGTCCATCACTTCTTCCTCCTTCAGAGGTTGGATGGATTTGGACTTTGGAGGTGTTCTCACAACTGGATTTTAGATCTTGTTTGGTTTGAGATTTTTTCTGGAAAAACAGATGGGAAAATGAGAGAAAATAGGGAAGAAAGTGGATTTGGTGGTGTGGAAGCTGAAAGGAGGGATTTATAAATAGGGAAGAAAGTGTTTGTGGGAACTGGGAAAGTAGATGAAGTTGAAAGTGTTAAACTGATAAAAGTTGTAAGAGAAGAAGAAACACTGAAACTTAGCGAATCACCATTGATACAGAGAAGAGAGCTCTGTTTTTTATTGTTATTTCATGATTACAAGCTTCTTGTATTTATACAGAGAATGGTTGAAAGGAAGATAAATAATGGTTGGTGGTAGAGTGGTAGGTTGTCACACACAGAGAGAAAGAGGAGTCAGAGACTGATGGCATATATGATGTTAATGCATTTAATTAAAAGGAGATTCTGATTAAGGGCATCTTTCCATTTTGAGCAAGCTCAGTTTCCATTATATTATTTAATTCAATTGTAATTACGTATTATTCATTCTGATTTTGTTGTATACCCCAATAATGTAGTATTTTTTGTAACAACATAAATATAAAATGAGGCTTCCATGCAAATCAAATATTATAATAGAAATTATAAATGGAAAAAGCTTTAAAAAAGCTTTGAAAATCAAATATGCCATTTTAGTTAGTAGTCAGATAGTAGAGACTAAAGAGGTGAAATGTTAATTAAATTACATATTGTGGACCCTCCCTGCACCATCTATTACATGCAATTAAAGAAAGTAATAATATAATGCCATGCACAACTATGAATCACACTATACTATATATATCTCGAGAGGTAATGTGAAGACTGATCAATCACATGCATGAAATTGAAAAAAAAAAGTCATTAATTCATAATTGAAAAAATAAATGACGGTTAAAACTTAAAAAGAAATTAAAAGTTTTATCATCATATTTTTATATACGCGAAAAAAGCAAAGCTCGCTGCTTCATACAATACTTGAGATTGTGATATACCAATCACTCTCTTTAATAAATTAAATGGTAGATTTCCGGTTGTTGTTAATTTTGTGAATAGTTTATTACTAAAAATTGGGTGTAATTAACATTAAATCGATGTAAAATCTTCACTTATTTTGTTACTGGTCGGTGGTGGGTCATTTACTCAGGACTCGTGAGCTGATGCAATAACTCTTGCTTTTGACTACAAAAGTCATGATCTCATCAAAAGTTTCACTGGTGGCCAATGGAGTTATGGAGCCCACACCACATGTGAATCAAAAAGTAATTGAGAGATATAAAAGGTAGATGAAGATCACTTTGTCACGTACTCACGTCTGTGTCTACTCCTCTACGCATAATTTTGATTGTATTTTTCCAACCTTTGTTTTGAAAAAATAATTAAGTATATTCCAAGTCATAATTAAGAGAGTAGACTGAACTTCGTTGGACTTAATTTTTTATGGACGAAATGTCAATTCAACTATTGTTATTATTTCAAATAATAATGATAATATTATTATTATTATTATTATTTTCTTCCGACCAACATTTAATAGGTAATAATAGGCAAGGTTTGAATGGGAGAAAATCGTAGAAAATGGTAAAAAAGGAAAGTTGATGGATGAAATATCAATTCAATTTCTGTATATACATGATAAATAATGACATGAAACCTATAACTTAAAAGATATTAAAAAGAAAAGATAGAAAAGATAATCCGTGACTCTCTGTTGAAAAAATTGCACCGAACTTCACAATTCAATTGCTGAAAAAGAAGATGAAAAACTAATTCAAATTAAACTAAGAAGTTACATCTAAAATTAACACTCCAAAATTCCAAAATTTTATTTATAGACTAAGATACCAGTAATCTATCTCTATACTGAAAATCAGAATTTTGTCCATCTCCGTTTTAGAATTAAAATTCCTACGACACCAAGAGATCATGACTAATCAGCCTAACTGTTATGGCTTAAACATCAAATATACTCACCGAATTATAATAATTACAGATCACTAAAATTCACGAAATTTCATATTCTGGTTCAATTATGTCTCTACAACCATAGTATCAAAAATCTGACCTAAATACATCCCTAATATCAATTTAAAATTACGCTAATACCACAAGGTTAGTTTGACAATTCAGCAAATCTGCATAAGAAACCGATTTAGAAATAAAATCTTCCTAAGATAATCACCATCAAAAACTCCGAAAATTATAATACAAGTTGATATATAAGTCTATTATTCTCATACTAAAATTTACCATCAACTGCAACCTACAAATTTAATTAAAATAATCAACACTAAGTTGCTTCACCAATATTAAAATAACTCAAAGTTGCAAGTGTATTATATAAAGTTAAATTTCACTATTATCCTTTTTAACTTGGGAGAGAATTTGAATTTTGGACCTCAATATTTATCATCAAACTATATATATATATATATATATATATACCATTTGCGGGTATGGCTACTCGAACCTAAGACATTGTCCATCAAAATATGTATTTTTCAGTGGCGGAGTTAGAGAATTCATTCACCGGGTGCTTGGTATAATACACTAATAAAATGTAAACAATTAATAATAATATATGTATAAAAATGATGATAGTTATTTTATTTATTTATTTTTTGACTCAGGGGAGATGAGATTATGACTATGCTCCTTTAAAATAAAATATTATAACTATGCAAATGAATTTACATGTACGTTAATGTGTTTGTCCTTAATATATACTTAGCATAACTCAAAAGTGAAGAATAAAAATCCTAAAAGGACCATTTTTACTTTGGTAGTATTAGAGATTTAGAGGACCCTTTATGTGACATTATAGTTTTTTTTTTACACCAAATATAGTAGTAAGTCCTAATAAATTAAAGAATTTAATTATATGCATGATACATATAATCGAGTCTGCAGGTACAATGATGTATGAAAAATGGAAATGACCGAGTCACATGCACATTTCTCCATCTTCCATAGTTCCATAACCATTATTTCTTTACCTTGTAAATAACTCTCTCTCTCTCTCTATCTATGTACATAAAAAATCGTGGGCACCACTCACAAACTTCTTTAATTTTACACCATACAACATCTTTCTTCTTTTGTAAATTCAAATTGACAAGTTCATTTTTGTTTTTAAAAGAAATCTCCTATTTGTATTAACAAAAAAAGAAATCTCCTATCTGTTCAAATTGACAAGTATGAATGGTTTTAATCTGCTAGTATTAAAATTAAAGTCATTTTAAATGGCTTGACAAAATAAGATTGGTCAAGTGGTAAACCACTCGTACCTACGTCACGAGATTGTGAATTCGAGTACCCCGTCCCAAAAAAAACCGAATTTATATAATTTTTTTTTTTTTTAAAAGGCTTAGCCCCATGTAAAGAAGTTTACCAAATTCATTTGCCATGGACCACATCGTAAGAGTCGAGAATTAAACATTTCTGAAGCAACTCAGACTCAAACACTTGTGACGAGTTAATTGGCTGTTAATGATGCTGATGTGGCATCAGAATTCAGCCTCCCAAAATTTACAGGATGTATAGCTAATTATGTAAAGAAATCTCAGCTCTATAGAGCTTGTTATCAAAGTTCATTGAAGATTTCCTCAAACACTTGGCCAAGTTTTACTTTCTTTTTTATTTTTCCGATTTCCAAGCACCATCCAATGTAGCTCGGTGATAAGAGCTCTCATTCAGCTTAACAATATTTTAGATTGGAGTGGCCGTTATATATATATATATATATATATATATTATACCAAATTCTCCTAAGGTTTGCTCTTTTACGCCCTAAAATAATTTTATCAATAATTGACATTCATCTCCCCTACCGTTAGTCAAAATTGGTCAAACTTAACCGGTAATTATGAGGTTAATGTTACAATGAATAAAGTTAAACGTTAAATCCATATGGCAAAACCAATTATCCAAATATGTGAACAATTATGGATTTTATGGGTGATAGGAATGGCTTTTTTTTTTTTTCTCTTATAGAATAGACCTTGTATGATTAGCCCAAAATTTATAAGAAATGAAAAAAGAAAAAAAGAAGCCTAAATCTGTTAAGGTTTATTTGAATTGGGCCGAACCTGTTTTTATCTGAAAACCCGGTTGAAGGGAAGAAACTACTTACTACCCCTAACGGTGCCGTTTTATCATTAGAAAACACAACGTGCTTGGGGATGCCATCAAGCTAACGAGGATGTGTGCGAACACATCGACAAAAGCACATGATGTGGCATGCCACATAATAAAAATGTGACGATGTGTCTGTCACGCCTGCAAGCCAGCGAGGTCATAGGTGAACACGTCTGCAAAATTCCATTGTGGAGTCTCAGTTTCACGACTCACGACCACAGTCACCGACATTGAGACTAGAGAGGAGGATTGGGTCTACACTATATCTCATGTAAGTGTACGTAATCTATTCTCAGTTGTATTCAATACTTTGGTGGCCTTCGTCAGAGGCGGCTCAACATATTTTGAGGCCCTAAGGGAGAGAAAAAAAAATAGACCCTATATATATATATATATATTAAAAATAAAAGTAATTTTAAAAAAATAACTTTTCATGCTTTTTGAGATGTAAAATTTTTAATTGAACTTTTGTTTTCAAGATGATCTAAAAACTCATTTTCAATTGATAAAAGAGCTAATCCATTTACGATCTTAAATAAATTTTTATTAATTTTAATTTTGAAAAACTTCTTTCAATTGAAGCAACTATTATAGGTATTTTTAATAATATTCTATAAGCTATACATTTATTTGGAAAATAATCAAAATAAAATAAAATGTTTCAACTGCAGTTTGTATTTAATTTCTATTACGATTTTTAACTCAAAATAAATCAATACCATCTATATCAAAACAACTATCACGTTTTAAAACAAATTCAAGATTAATACAATACTTTTTAAAATTATCATTATCTAATTATTTTAATTTTTTAATATCAACTAAAAAAAATATCAAAAATCTCTCTAAAGTGTTGAAATTGCTCAAATCTATATTGACTATAGCTAGTCAAACAACAACAATTAGTGTAGTAGATCGGATCTACAATTAATCCTGATCGTCGAGGTAAGCACTGACAATCTGTAAAACAGCGAATAAAAAGAGCGGTGGCGAGCCACATGAGGGGGGTTCCCTTTGGAGGACTCTCCGATGCTCAAATCAGAAATTTATTCGATACTAATAAAATAAGGGATGTAGAATAGCAAACTGTATTTGTTCGATAAAGTTGAATCGAGCAATTGGTCGATCGAAGATTTGGTCGATGTTGATAGTCGAGCAAATTGGTAGTTTGAAAGATCTGGTGAATCACTTTGTTCGACTATTATCAATGAAAGGTCGAGGTTGTCTTTGTTCGACGTTGGTGATCTCGAATCGACCAAGTGATGTACCAGCAATTAATGCCGGAGGAACACCACCGCAATAAATGCAAGAAGTGAGTTTTGAAGAGAATTGAGAGGTTTTCAGAGTTTTCATGTAGTGGCGAGAATTTCAGGACCCTTTCCTTTGAGAAATGGCGCGTTATTTATAGTGAAGACCAGGGGTCCTCAACGTCTCTCCTATTTAAGTGAGCGTGGATCAAGGGGATGTTATTTGCCCGTTTTGGTTCGTTTGAACCTGACAATAAATTCAAGCGTTTGGGATGTGTGAAACGTCCCATCTGATTTATGACTCGATTTGACCACGTGTTTTGACTTGGTCCGATGGCTTGTGAGCCAATTTTTGGGCTTTGTGGGCCCATTTCCGATGGATCCTTTGAAACATCCCACCTTTTGACAGTGGGCTCATTTAATTGGGCCAGAGACCCAATTTTGAGCATTACAATTAGTAAGTAGTAACCATATCAAAATTAACCATATCAAAATTAACCACTTGATTTATAAAACAATTATAATTTTATTTTCTTTAAAAAAAAAAAACTAAATTCTTAAATTTGAATTTACATACCTCAATCTCTTCTTAAGGAATAGAAATAATAAATTTAAAGAAGACTGTAGACTGCGGAGATATAACTTATAAGTTTTATGAACAAAAAATTATAACAAAAGAGAGTTGTAGATTTGTACTGTTTTAGATAAAAAAGAAAATAATTTTTTGTTATATAGATAATCTTTAACCGGTAAAATAGAAGTAGAAGTTTAAGAGTTTTTTTTAATGATAATGATACTTAAAAAGTGGATACTTTTTTTTTTAAACCTATAAGTGGATAGTCAATAATTATTTAATATTATTAATATAATCCTCTTTTCAAGGTATGAGGCCCTTTAATTAAGTAACAAAAAAAAAACCCTTTGTTATATTTTTATCATTAAGACAATAATTTTTTTAATAATATTTTTAAAGTTTATAAATAAATGAGGCCTCTATTTTATTGCCATTTTTTAAGGCCCTAAACGTATGCTTTATTTGCTTTATCCTATAGCCGACATTGGCCTCCATGCAAATCCTTTTGTTCTTCATCATCATTTTGATTGATTGATTGTATGAATGGCTAATCTTGTATTTGGACGTCATTACAAGCAATTTGGTTAAATGGAAGCATGAATTCTTGTTTGTTGATTTGTATTTAAGCAACGATACTACTATTAACCATGGATTCAAGTGTTCTTAGTTCACTATTAATTCAAGCTATAATGTATTGTTTTCGGCTGAATTAGATGTTGTTCAAATTGGGGATTTGGGCAGTAGTCCTTGAAATGAGAATTTTATTGTTTTCAAAAAGATAATATACCATCATTTACTTGAGTCGATCGGCTGTTAGTCCTTGTTAGTCAAACTAGCTTAGTTAGTCAATTGAGTCAATTAGTCCTTGTCACTCTCTCTCTTTCTTCCTTTTAATCTTTCTCAATTGATCTCCAAATCTCTCAATATCTCCAAAAAAATAAAATAAAATTTGAGGGATCACACTCGGATAACCTTGATTGTTAGAGGCAGTGGCGGACCCATGAATTTTAACCAGGTAGGGCACTTGAATATATATATATAAAAAAATATTGAAAAATCAAAAGCATAGTAAAATGAGTTTTTTTTTACGCGCTTCTTCCATATGAAAGCTACAGTGAGAAGAGCTCGTAACAGAATCAAATGCCTTGTTGGGAGTGACAAAATTTGGCACGATTCTTTTAGAGGAATTGAAACTATAGTCCTGGATCATTTTGATGGCCTTTTTCATACTAGCTCTCCTTCTCAAAATGTTATAGGTGAGGTCCTAGCCAGTGTTAATCCTAAACTCTCTTCTCCTATTGCGTCTGAATCTTGTGAAAGTCCAAGCAGAGAAGAAGATGTTGCTGAGATTGATGAAGCTATTCATTCTACGGAATTTTGGACTAGATGTAAAAAGGTAGTGCAAGTTTTACGGTCACTATTTCGATATCTTGAATTCATAGATGACTATGGTCAGTGGCGGACCCATGAATTTTAACCAGGTAGGGCACTTGAATATATATATAAAAAAATATATTGAAAAATCAAAATCATAGTAAAATGAGTTTTTTTTTACACGCTTCTTCCATATGAAAGCTACAGTGAGAAGAGCTCGTAACAGAATCAAATACCTTGTTGGGAGTGACAAAAATTGGCACGATTCTTTTAGAGGAATTGAAACTATAGTCCTGGATCATTTTGATGGCCTTTTTCATACTAGCTCTCTTTCTCAAAATGTTATAGGTGAGGTCCTAGCCAGTGTTAATCCTAAACTCTCTTCTCCTATTGCGTCTGAATCTTGTGAAAGTCCAAGCAGAGAAGAAGATGTTGCTGAGATTGATGAAGTTATTCATTCTACAGAATTTTGGACTAGATGTAAAAAGGTAGTGCAAGTTTTACGGTCACTATTTCGATATCTTGAATTCATAGATGACTATGGTCAGCGGCGGACCCATGAATTTTAACCAGGTAGGGCACTTGAATATATATAAAAAAAAAAAAAAATTGAAAAATCAAAAGCATAGTAAAATGAGTTTTTTATTTATTTATTTTATTTATTTTTATTTTTATATTTTATCAAAAAGGAGTTTTTTAAGATAAAATAAAATAAATAGAACACTTACTCATATGAATTAAATAATCTTACATTCAAAAAGAAATAAAAACAAGAAAAAATGTTAAAAAATAAATAATAACAAGAAAAACAACATAAATAATGAAAAAAATTAAAAGAATAAATTACAATCTAATTTTATAATAAGAATTTTTTTTTTTTTTTTTTTTTTGCATTTATAATGAATTCAATTTAAATTTATACAAAAATATTTATTAATAAATATTACTAGATATGTTTTCAAATTTTTTGTTCTTCAAATTATATATTGGTAAATTATTGATTCTAAATAAATTAAAACTATAAAATAAAGAAAACACTAAGGAAAAAAGAAGATGAATCATAATAATAGATTGACTATTTTAATCCAATAAAGTAGAATTTGAGTTTTTATGATTTATTGATTAGACGTGTTAGGTATGTTAAACTAAAACTATTAAAAAAAATAAAAATTCAAAATAATAATACATAATGTAATATAAAATAAGGAAATGAATTGTTTTGTTTTAGAAGAAATGAAAACTTGAGAAAAGAATTGGAAAAGATAGTAAAATAAATAAGAAGTAAAAAATTATAAGATAAAATTGAATTAAAAAAAAATGCATTTGCTAGAGATGAGACTTGAACCAAGAACTTTAAGGGGTAAAAACAAAAACCAATACCAGTTGTGCTAAGGGAAATATGATGTAACTACTATTAATGGATATTTTAAAAAAAATATTGAGGTAGGGCACGGGCCCCACCTGGTCTCCACGTGGGTCCGCCCCTGGTTAGAGGGTAGGAATTGCATCCCACTTCAGGTTCCTTCTTGCAGTGCCGCATTGGTGCCTTTTTCGAGTTTGATGGGTATGACTTTTTGTGAGATTATTCCCATTTTTTCAATGTAGTAGTATTGATTTTTTTTTTTTCTGTTTATGGACAGCTACAATTCTTTAAAGAGTTCAAGCATAGTATTGAAAAGTTATATTTTGGATGCTGAAACTCAGGGTCTGTTTGTTTTTATGTCTTACATCTGAACTGATCTAAAATGGACACATTAAGATATTGTGTTTGTTTTTTTAAGTCAATTTAGATCTGAAATGTGGCAAAAAAAGAACTGAAAATTTTAAGCCAGAAAACTTGACTTTTATCTGAAGAATGGGAATCTTAACAACTATTTAATATTTATCCCCTCACTCCAATAATGCCCTTATAAAATATAGGAAAAATCGTATTTTAGTCCCTGTAGTTTGCCTTAATCTGCGTTTAGTTCACGGTTTTTTGGTATTGTAACCTTCAGTCCATCATTATTCTGACAATATGAATTCCAGTCCCTACCGTCCAATTCTGTTAGGGTTTCGTCAAGTCAACAAGGGTCAACGAGGGTAAAAAGGTAAAATAACATTAGATGTTCTAGAACCTTATATAAGAAAAGGGTATAATAGTAATTTACAAATTAATTTAAAAAAAACAATAAATATTATTAAATTAATTTTAAGAAAACAAACAAATATTATTAAATTAATTTTAAGAAAACAAACAAATATTATTAAAAACAAATAATAAAAACAAAATTAAAATCTAATTTCTCTCTCTCTCTCTCACCATCACCCACTGATCACCATCTTCGTTCTCTCTCTGTAACTTCATTCTCTCTCTCTCAAAAAACTCATTCTTTCTCTGTAAATCTCTCTCCCACTTCTGTCATCATCAACAACACCACCAAGCTCTCCCTCTCAGACTTGTCTCTCTTCTGAAGCTCACAGCCGCTGCAAATAGGGGCCACAGCTCTCTCTCTAACATCACAGATCTTGTTCGATCGGCGACGAGCAACTCCTCCGGGCGACGAGCAGTTCGATCGGCTCCTCTGTCCCTCATGCAAATCGACCAGCTCCTCCGTCCCACGCGCAGATCAATTGGTTTCTCCCTCTCGCATATCGATCTACTCCTCCGCGCAAGGAGCTGGCGTGGCAAACTGGGCCACCATCGATCGGCTTCTTCAACTGGTTGTTTTGGGAATTTTTTTAATTTTTTTTTAATGATTTAGGTTATTTTTATTGATTTAGGTTATTGATTGGATGGTGATCTGGGTTTTCCAAACAAAAAAAAAGTTCTCAAGTTGAAAAAAAATTGAAGAAGACGATTTGGGTTGTTTTTAATGGTGATCTGGGCAATAATGTAATCTGGGCTTTTTATTATTTAGGTTATTTTTTGTTTTTGTTTTTGTTTTTGTTTTTGATGATGATGATGATGATGATGATGATTGGGAAAGAAAAAAAAATTCTTGAGTTGAAGAAAATTGAAGAAGATGATCTGGGTTTTTTTAATGGTGATCTAGGTTTTTTTTTTTTATTATTTAGATTATTTTTTGTTTTTGTTTTTGATGATGATAATGATTGGGAAAGAAGAAAAAAAGGTTGGGAAGAAAATTGAAGAAGAAGATGCACAGATCTGTAATTTTTTTTTTTTTTTTTAATTTTTAAAAATTTATATTGATGGACTCTTTATAACTAGTTTTATTATTATTTTTTAAGTTTTATATATTTTTTAATTTTAAATTTAATTAGTTTTTAAAAAGGAGATCTCCACCGTCTATCTTTGAGATGGACAATGGAGACAATTCCTTTTTTTAATTATTAATATTTATTTAATAAGGGTAAAACGGTCTTTTCCATGTCATCAGCACACATGAGGGGTATTAACGTCTTTTAGTCCGACTGACATGGCAGAATCTGTCTTTTGACGGATTCTGTCACAGAAGGACTAAAAGTTAAAAAAAAAATAACCGTGGACTAAATCCAGAATAAGGCAAACTACAGGGACTAAAATGCAATTCCCCCTAAAATATATTAGAAAAAATTGTTTGAAAATTAAGATTCGCTGGCGGTTTGATGTTAGAGGAGTTCAATGGCTGCCAGCCTTCACCAAGGAGGCCGATGGCCTCCACTCAAATATTGGACGAGGTTGTCGGGCCCCTCGAACGGTAAAGAGGAAATTAGCAACCTCCTTCGTACCATCGAAGGAGGGCGATGGTATCCTCCTTACCGTTGAAGGAGACAAACCAGTGACCACTTTGTGTATGACAGTGAAGAAGACTCTTCTCCAGTTTACTATTTTTTATTTATTTTTTATTTCTACAATATCCTTTATTCATTTTAAAATCTATTTATATTAAAAAATAATTATGTATTTATTTTGTTAATACAAATGAATGATTTTTATTGTTAAAATAATCATTAAAAATGAATTAAATTCTAGATTGAATTTAGACGAAACCATATAATATTAATATAATTAATTTAAACTGTAAATATTACAATTACATAAACAATAGAATTATATTAAATATAATTACGTAATAGTTATAAGGGTATAATTGTCTTGTTACTAGATTTCAGATATTGATATTCAGACATCAAAAATAAAAAGCAAACATATCATCTAGATTTCAGATTTCAATCACTGTTCATACTTTAGTTGACTTCAGACCTATTCAGATTTCAGACCAAAAAACAAACACTACCTCAATGTTAGTTTCTTTGTATTTGTGGTTGATTCATTTTAACAGCATTTTTTTGTTCTACCTATGTTGATTTATTTTTTTTTCTATAGAATAATAATACACATCACCATATTTTTGCCACGTAAACAAACATAACTTCGATCATAATAATATACATAATAAAAGTGTGATGATGTGTATTATATATTAGTATGCTCTAGATGAGAGATGCTTCAATACCTTTGACTTAAAGGGTGAGTTGGCACGCAAAACCAATATATTTTGACCACATCATCAAATTTTACAAATTCATTAATTATTATTGCCATGTAAACAAATTTTTTTGCCAAGTCATGAATTCCGATATCTCTTCCTCTAATTATCATCTCTCACTACATTTTAAAAAAATAAATAAAAAACATATCGTCTCTCACCATCATCATCTTCTCAATATCTCCATCTCTAATTTTTTATTTTTTTTTAAAGCTCCATCTCTGAATTTTTAAAACCCACCAACTAAAATTTTCATATATTTGGTTAAAGAACTTGAACTAAAATTAACTATAACTTTTTTTTTTTTGGGATAGATTAACTACAACTTAAAACATCAAATTTTATAAATCTGAAACAATAAAAAACTTTTATTCTGATTCAATGATTTAATCTCTTTTTTTTTTCAAAAATAAAAAACATTGAATGTGTAATGATTTAACTTTAAAAATGAAAATAAATAAATTTGGTTATTACAACTAAAGAAATAAAGAAATAGAAAAACCAATGAAGGTCACCATTGAAGGTGGCTTTCATTGGAGAAAGTGCAACTCAACGCTTCATCCAGATCCGAGGAAGCCAACAACTCCTTTGTGGATATGGAGGAAAGCAACATAGGGTAATGTGGAGAATTTTTGATTTATTATATTTGTGAAGTTGTGTGGGAAAGGACGAGCCATGGAACTGTATACAGAGTAGCCATAAAAAGAAAAAAAAAAAAAGAGTTGGGGAGGAGAGCAGTCGTGAAAAAAGCGGAGAGAAGAAAGGGATAATTTCCTTGACCTGGCACTTATTTTTTTATGTGGAAATACTGATATTAGATTTGTAAAATATAATGACGTGACCAAAATCTATTGGCTGAATGTGCCAACTCACCCCTTGAACCAGAGGTATTGAAGCATCTATCGTTATAGATATACCCATAATGTGTCCTATGAGAGAAAAATTAAGGGGGGTGTATTCAATTAGGATTAATTAGGATTCTTGAAGACATTTAAAGACATTTTTTAAGTGACAGATTTTCATGGATTTCTACAGACTTTTATAAATCCACATGGACTTTCATTGATTTGTTTAGACATCCATCTAAGACTTTTATGGATTTGTTTAGACATCTATCTCAGACTTTTATGGATTTGTTTAGACATCCAAGGATTTTCATGGATTTGTTATCTCTAACTTATAAATCAATAGTAAGCTAATTATAGCTAATTATAAAAAAAAAAACCTTTGAAGTTGGAATGAGCAAAATTTGATACACCAGTCAATCTATATTTGCGTATATATATATTTTGAGGTTGTTGCTGATGAAAACAAAGCGATTGAATTGAATCCAAAATTGGCTAAGGCTTTCATGAATTTGTTATCTCTGACTTATCAATAGTAAGCTAATTATAGCTAATTATCAAAAAAACCTTTGAAGTTAGAATGAGCAAAATTTGATACACTAGTCAATCTATATTTGTGTATATATATAGTCTGAGGTTGTTGCTGATGTAAACAAAGCGATTGAATTGAACCCAAAATTGGCTAAGGCTTATCTACGTAAAGGCACTGCTTGCATGAAGTGTAGATGAATTATTTTTCTTTAAAATAAAATGCTAATAAAGAGTTTTTCAAAAAAAAAAAAAAAGAGTTAATAAAGAGTGAACATTTTTGGTGTTTGATTGAAGGCTCTACAGATTAATTTGGTGTTGTTTTGTGCAATTCTGGCACGTAATGAGTTTTGTACTTGTTATACTGTATATAATTATGTGACTGCAACATATTCTCACATATATAATTATGTGCAGTTTTTTTTTTTTTTTTTTTAATTCACAGAACATACTGGGGATGGAAGCTTATTATTCTCACATGCATCGGTTTTTTTAATTTTTACATATTAGTGCTTTTCGTTTCTGATTTGAGAGAGAGAGAGAAAGCAAAATCCACCAAAATCTTTGGGGAGAAGGCTGGACATGTTATGACATTTGATATTTATATCTTTCACCATCAAATCCACCAAAATCCATCAAAATCCATGACTTAAGAAAATCCTTTAAAATCCAGTCCTAATTGAATACACCTTGATTCTTGTAGACATTTTTAAAGTCCCAATTCAATACACCTGGATTTGGAAGGATTCTTTAAAAGTCCATATAAATCCTAATTGAATACCACTGGATTCATATGGACTCTTTTAAAGTCTTTAAATGTCCAAATTGAATACACCAGGATTTATAATGTCTTTAAATGTCCTCAAGAATCCTAATTGAATACACCCCCTAGCATTGAAATAGTGTAAACCGAAGAAAATAGAAGCCGTCTTGGATTAGATTTTTTTTGGAAATCATAAGTAACCGTTACATTGAATTCATTTACGATGTCAAGAAAAAGTAAATCTTGCAAGGCGGCGGTAAAATATATGGTAAAAACCGCGGGTCCAATTTGAGTTCTTTCTTGGGATTGACGTGTGATCACTCTATTGGTCAGTTGTCACTCACCAAAGAAACCGCAACGAATTCACCGGAGAGAAAAACAGCCTCCAAGACACTACCGGCAATTCCCTCTCTCAGACAAATTTTTCCGACCATCTCTCCTACACTTGTCGAATCAAATGTTTTCTTGATTCTCTCTCTCGTTTGTATTCTCGTGAAAGAGCAAAACAATTCAAAATCATGTCCAAACAAAACCCTAATTTGTCTCATAAATCTCTCAGTAGCTCTCTCATGATGTCTGCTCAGAACCAACTCGTCGACTCTCTCACCGCGCACATCTCTCTCTATCACTCCCATTCGCTCTCTCCAAACCCTAACTCTAATTCGAACCCGAGATCCTTGATCTTGAAATGGTTTTCATCTCTCACCGTCCATCAACGCCGAGCTCACCTGACGATCGTCGATTTGAAATTCGCTCAGATTCTCGTCCAGATGTTCGCGAAACTCCGTACCAACGGCCATGGATTATTCATCATCCTCCCTGACATGCCTTCTCTTGATCCGCCATATCTCCCGAGTTTGTGTTACAAGAAGTCGCGCGGCCTTTTGTCGAGAGTTGCCGAGTCTAACGAGTCGGAGAGGCGCGTATTCGAGTCCACTCGGTTGTTTAACTCGCGAGAAGGTGAGAAAATCGAAGAGTGTTCTTGTTCTGTAAATTCTCTCGATTCGGTTACAACGAGTGAAGTGTTTGTCGAGAATGTGGATCGGTTTGTTGAGACGATGGATAGAGTATCGAACGGAGGGTTCTTGAGAGGCGAAGAGAGCGAATTGGGAGGTGATTGTATAGAGCTGGATTGGTTGAAAGCGAAGGGGTATTATAGTGTTGAAGCTTTTGTGGTGAACAGGTTGGAGGTGGCTCTGAGACTCGCTTGGTTGAATTGTAATAATGGGAAGAAGCGAGGGGTGAAGTTGAAAGAGAAAGTGAATGCGGCAGGGGTGGCGGCGAATGTGTTTTGGAGGAAGAAAGGTTGTGTGGACTGGTGGGGGAATTTGGATGTTGCAATGAGAAGGAAAGTCTTTACGGTGACTATGGGTAAAGCTGCGAAATCTCTGGTGCTTTCTCGAAACCTGTCTATTTCAATACGAATTTACTTTTTTCGTTGTAGTACTTTATAGCATATTTCTGTATAGAACTAGTTACTTGTGAATCATGAATATGATTTTTAATTCTATGCATTTACATATATTGATTTTGGAAATTGTGAAAATGTAATTCATTTTTTATGATTTAACGAAAGTTGGTTTTGGAAATTGTGAAAATGCAGTTCATTTTTGATGATTTAATGAATGTTGCGGTTTAGTTAGTTTTAGGTCATTTGAACCTTTCGATAAATATGTGGTCTGACTTTTGGTCATATAAGTTTTCAGGCTCATGAGGTTCTGAAGGAGGCAAGTAGTGCTTCGGAGGATGGGATGTGGCTCTTCAATGCAGGAGTGGAACGATCATCGAGGTTCAACCATTCTAGATCATCGCAAAGGCCTGTGACGATGCTCTCAGCTGATGCAGAATGTGGTTTGGCCATTGCATCAGCTTCTCTTTCTGGGAAACCTATTCCTTTAAATAATGCCTTTAATATTTTGTTTGTTCTTCTGGATATTATTACTGTGATATTATCTAGCCAGCACAATGAACATGACATAGAGAAGATATTTTTTAGCACACTGGGTTCTATTAATACCATTTCTGATTGTATACTAAGAAAAATGCGAGGTCTTCTTATGGTTATATCACTTGATTGCACAAAAATTGAACTTTTTGGAGAAGGAAACTTCAAATCATCACCTAATAAACCCAAGGAAAAGTCAAGTGCAAGTGGTCGTAAAAAAAAGGGTAGGACCCGTAGTATGAAAAAGCTTAATCCCTTGCCAAAGTCGGGTGTGGATGAGCTTGCATTTGACAAACCTTCTAAGGTAATGTTTCTTTATTGAAGGCAATCTACTTTCTAAAAGCACTTTTACTTGAAATTTGTACTTTGGTAACATTTAAAACTTTCTAACTGTTTGAAATTGTATCTCAGGATCTTGAAGATGCCTTGATTCATACTGAGAAGGCAGATTTAACGGTTTCCAATAAGGTGCTTGACATATCTCCTGGGAAGGAGAAGACATCATCCTTACCAATGGAAACAGTAATCTGTCATCAGCAACATGTCCAAGGACTGGTCGCTGGAAAAGGACGAACTACCGCAAGGAAGGGAAGGAAAGAAAAAAATAAGAATAAAAAGTCTAGTTCTAACAATCTGGTTGGAAGCAAGGATTCTAAAATATCAGTCACGGAAACATCATCCACTAATATTTTTCCAGATGAGGCAGCAAAGTGTGAGATATCCGATAATCTGTCAATCCAGAATGTTGTCTCTGATAATTTAACTTGTGGTCACATCATTGCATTGAATTCAAGTCCTTGTAGTTCTGCTAATGCACCTGCTAGAGAGTGCGTTGCTGCTGAAAGTATTCAAGAAAATCATGTCGTTGTTTCTACAGGTCCAGAGTTTCACCAGTTGGCAAATGATAGGATAGAAATTCAAACTAAACCTTCCATACAAGAAACCACAAACTATAGGGTAGAATGTAATGTAATGCCACCTGTTATGCTTGCGCCGGACCTTGATAATGATTTTAGCAATGAACGCTTCAACTTTCAGGACTCTTTTCATGAAAGTAAAATAGGGGTAAAATCATCTTTTTCTGACAAGGCAATTAGGGGTCTTGAATTGAAAGAGGAATGTGCCCTGATTCAGGAACAAGGAAATGAAATTTTTTTTGGTAATGCACCAAAAGGCTCTTTAGAATATCTTTCTTATGAGTGGCCTAGTGTAGCACCTGTTTATTTTCCCCCCATTAGTTCACACCTCCCACCTGCCACTGATAGGTTGCATCTAGACGTTGGCCACAATTGGCATAATCACATCCGCCAACCTTTTGTACCTCCAGTGCATCGGGCCAGAAATCCTCCTATCGATGGGGGATGCAACCAAATTCTGTCACAACCATTGACAATGAGTTTAGATTGGCCCCCAACGGTTCGAAGTGTTTGTGGGATGGCACAGCCTGTGACCTACAATTACGATTCTGGATTTATTTCAACAAGGCAGTCTGGTTTTCAGCAGAGTTTTGCTAGTAAGAGTGTGCAGTTTAATGGAAAGATCCCTGATGATGACAGAAAGTATTCAGGGGATTCTGTGGACTTCCCTGAACTGACAACTACACAGGTACCAACAGATGATTATGACAGCCACTGGATATCTGAAGAAGACTTTGAGGTACATGCAGTCTCTGGGATAGACTACAATCAATACTTTGGTGGTGGTGTGATGTACTGGAATAGTTCTGATCATCCAGGGACAGGTTTCTCTAGGCCTCCTTCGCTTAGTTCTGATGATAGCTCATGGGCTTGGCATGAAGCAGACATTAAAAGTGCTGTTGACGACATGGTTGCATTCTCGTCTTCATATAGTACAAATGGTTTGACTTCACCAACAGCCGCTTCATTTTGTTCTGCTTTTGATCCTTTGGGCCCTGGACACCAGGCATTTGGTTATGTTGTCCCAGGAAATGAAGTTTCTGGCAAGGTGCTGCATTCATCATCGACAACTGCAGATGCGGCGACAGAGGAGGAAGTCACTGGATCCTTAGCCACATTTTCTGGTGATGTTGATGGGAAGACCGGAGATTCACTTACTTGCTCTATGCTGCGGCCTATCATCATTCCAAATATATCAAGGGAAAGATCGAGATCAGAATTTAAGCGCAATCATGACCATAAAAGCCCATGCGTTCCACCTACTAGGCGGGAGCAGCCTCGCATAAAGCGGCCACCATCACCTGTAGTGCTTTGTGTTCCTCGGGCTCCACGTCCACCTCCACCGTCTCCTGTGAGTGACTCCAGGAAAAACAGGGGTTTTCCTACTGTTAGATCTGGTAGCTCTAGCCCGAGACAATGGGGTGTAAGAGGCTGGTATCATGATGGAATTACCTTGGAGGAAGCCTGTGTACGTGTGGATGGTTCTGAAGTTGTTTGGCCTTCATGGAGAAAGAAAAATCTTTCACCCCATCCAATGATTCAGCCACTGCCTGGTGCTTTGTTGCAAGATCATTTGATTGCAATTTCTCAGCTAGCTCGTGATCAAGAACATGTAAGTGCTGTATTTGTTGTGTATATCGTTCTAAACTAGTTATCAGGTTCCATGTTGCAATTATTGATTTATGATATCATTACACAGCCAGATGTGGCATTTCCATTGCATCCACAAGAGTCACAGAATTGTCCTACTAGAAAAGGATCACTTTCTTTAATGCACAGCTTACTTCATGATGAAATCGACACTTTCTGCAAACAGGTATGAGCTTGTTGGATCTTTTCTTCAAGTTTTCAGTTTCTAGGGACCTTCAATTAAAATTGACTACAGAGTTATGTTGCTTTGAGCGTTTAATATGTTTTACTTATTTATGGCCATCTACAATATCATTGATTGTTTGATGTGATGGTATCCAAGGTTGCTGCAGAGAATACAACTCGAAAGCCTTATATTAATTGGGCTGTCAAGCGGGTTACACGGTCTCTGCAAGTCTTGTGGCCTAGGTCTAGGACAAACATATTTGGTTCAAATGCAACCGGTTTATCACTTCCTACTAGTGATGTGGACCTTGTGGTTTCTCTCCCACCAGTGAGGAACCTGGTAGGTGCTTTCTTTTTGGATTTACGTTTTGATTGCCTTTACTTTATGTGCTAGTACTTTTATGGGAAGAAACTCATCTGCTGGCATTTTCTGTAGGAACCTATCAAAGAAGCTGGTATCTTGGAGGGTCGTAATGGTATTAAAGAAACCTGCCTTCAGGTATTGCTGTTCATTGATTGGTATAGCAGTTGTGTTATGACTATTGTTGATTTTGTTACTGTGTTCTAGATTTGTTGGTTTCTTCCGATTGAAACTGTATGGAGTTTCCAATAGATCATTAGCATTGTGTACTTTACAATAAAGCTTGAAGTGTTTCTAAAACTACCCGGTGGATGCATGGATTTACCTATTTGACTCTTTTTTGAGAAAATCATCAAACTATTAAATTCTTTTTATTTTATTTTATTTTTTTTATATTTTTAAATATGCTCTTCCATGTACATTCATTGTAATCAAGAGCCTTGTAATGCCAGGCTAAGCTTAAATTAACTGTTAGGAAATTGTCAATGTTCAATATGTGAACTTCACAGACTATTGAAAGAGGCTGCTTGAGCTTACTTACTAGATCATGCTGATCAAACTTTGCAATTGTAATATGCTTATTCTTTTTCTTCTATTAATAGAATGACGAGACTGGTGGTTTTTATTTGCTTATACGCATACTTTTCGTGCTGTTATAGTAACCTTCAAGTGTTTCATATTTCAATATGGTAGTCATCTTATGGGTGCTGCTGTATCCTTCTGGATTGAATCTCCTATCGTTGTATTGGATTTTCTCCAAAAATCTGATCTCTGAATTTTGTTGTTCCATTGGAAATTCAGCTGAAAATATGTTTTTGTTGTTCTTTCATTGAATTTTGGGAAAGCATTTCTTCTTGTAGCTTTAGGGAAGATTGACACTCCTACTTTTCTCTTCCAGCATGCAGCCAGGTATCTTGCTAATCAGGAGTGGGTAAAAAATGATTCTCTGAAGACTGTGGAAAATACAGCTGTAATGTCTAATTATTTTAGTTTTCATTCTACACTGTTGTAGCCTCTTTGTGTTTATATTCCCTCTCATACTGTTATTTCTTCTCTCCCCTTAGATACCTATTATTATGCTTGTGGTGGAAGTTCCTCATGATCTGATTTCTTCTGCCGCTTCTACTCTACATTCACCTAAAGAGGATCCAGCTCCTACAATAGGGGAGCCCGTCAACAATGTTCATTCTGATATTGTTGGTTTAGAAGACTCTGCCTCGCCAAAGTGCTCACATTTAAATCATGATAACCTAAGAGTTGTGACATCAGTTCGTCTTGACATTAGTTTCAAGTCTCCATCGCATACTGGACTTCAAACTACAGAACTGGTAAACTTTTGTCTTGAATTTTGCTATTAAATTAAACAAATTTAAGATGGTTCTAGAATATTTGATTAGGATGTACTGTATACCCTTATCTATTATGTTTTTATGTTTTAGAGTAGTTACTTGAAAGTTGAAATCCATGCTAAGAAAATGTTTCCATAGATAAAATTATGGATCCTAGTATCCGTGGCAGAATGCTTAAATCTTAATGAAGCATGATTTAATCATTTTTGTTACCAGATGATTTTTCTGGAGAGGTGAGTGTCATGATGCCTCTGCATGGTTCAATTACATCTGATTTGACTGCATTTTTCAGTGGGTATTTTGATTAGCATTTGATAGCACTGATTTATTAAAGTTATAAGTATCATTCATACTATCATTTTATGTTCCATTTAGTATCTTATATTTCAAGTTGTTTCTTGCAGGTCAAAGAGCTGACAGAGCAATTTCCAGCTTCAACCCCCCTCGCTTTGGTATTAAAACAGTTCTTGGCAGATCGTAGCCTGGACCAATCCTACTCTGGTGGTTTAAGTTCCTATTGTCTGGTGAGTTGTCCTGTAGTACACATTTCCATCCATAAGTCAAAATTTTGAACATATAGTTTTGATGCTATGATCCGTATACTTTGTTTTAATACAAGTAGAGACTAGACTGCAAAACTTGCATGTATGTAGGCTGTACAAAAACAACTAAACTAGTTTTTCTGTTTGATAAAATTGAGTACTGTTGGAATATTAGATGATGAGTGAATATTATTGTTTATATTATTTATGTTGTAGTGGGAGAGAGCTGTAGTGATGGGTATTTAATGTAGTTAGTTAGATGATGTGGGTTTAATGTATTAAATGTAGTTAGGTAGATGATGGGGGTTTAATGTTGTTTATTGTATATTAGGGTTTATGTAGTCTATAAAGGTGCTGTAAAAACTTTTTCAGGATAATACAATCAGTTTTTCATCCTCCTAAAATCCACATGGTATCAGAGCTTTAGGCTCTTTCCTGAATTTTTTTTTTTTTTTTGGCCTTCATTGCTAATTTTTCAAATCATCCTTCATAGCTTATCCTTCTAAGTTCTCAAATCAGCCTTCATTGCTGATTATCTTTTTCTTTCTGATCACCTATAGCCTTCATTGCTAGTCCACTTAAAACCTTCATTGTTCCCAGCCTTTATTGCCGGAATATTTTGTTTTTCCTGAGCCTTTATCGCCGGAGAACAAAATCCAACTTCTGATCATGGCATCTGAATCTGCCTCAAATCAGTCCAACTCAGGACATGGAAAACAGCAGACTGGTTATGCACATATGACTATTGGTTCATTGGTCCATTCAAGTATGCTCTCTGGTTCTCATGGTTTTACTGTCTCGGATAAAGGTGGAATGAATACTTGGATTGTTGATTCTGGAGCCACAGACCATATGACTCATTCCTCCCATATGTTTAACACATACACTGTGTCCTAGTAATAGGAAGGTTGCTGTAGCTAATGGCTCCCTTACAACAGTTGCTGGTGTAGGGGACATCCATATTAGTCCCTCATTTTGCCTTAAAAATGTCCTCCATGTTCCTAGACTATCTACAAATCTGGTATCTATTCAAAAACTTACTCAAGATATGAATTGCAGCGTAACTTTCTACCCTTCATATTGTATGTTTCAAGACCAGAATTCGGGGAAGAAAATTGGACTTGCTAAGGAAAAGGATGGACTGTATCACCTTGAGGCACCAAGTAATCCGGATGGCATCAAGAACAACGTATCCCAATCTCTCCTCACTGAAAATCCTTCCAATAAAGACAGAATTTGGCTTCACCATCTTAGGTTTGGACATCCTTCTTTTGGAACCTTAAAAATTATGTTCCCTTCTTTGTTTAGTGGTTTAAATTTGAATAGTTTCCATTGTGAAACTTGTGAACTTGCAAAGCATAGACGTGTCTCCTTTCAAATTAGCAATAGAAGAACCTCAGTTCCTTTCTCTTTGGTTCATAGTGATGTGTGGGGGCCCTCTAAAATTTCTACTCTTACTGGTGCACATTGGTTTGTCACTTTTATAGATGATTGCACTAGGGTCACTCGGATATTTTTGCTTAAGTCTAAGTCTGATGTGGGCAGCGTTTTTGTCACTTTCCATAACATGATTCAAAATCAGTTTGGAGTAAAAATTAAGAGATTTAGGTCTGATAATGCGAAAGATTACTTCAATCAGAATTTGTCACCTTACTTTCAAAAAGAGGGAATAATACACGAGTCCTCTTGTGTTTATACTCCACAACAAAATGGAGTGGCCGAGAGAAAAAATGGGCACTTAGTAGCTACAACTCGTGCCCTTCTTTTCCAGAACAATGTCCCCAAAGCTTACTGGGGGGAAGCCATTTTGACTGCCACTCACATGATAAACAGGCTTCCTTCATGAGTTCTAGATTTTAAGACACCTATGTCTTTGCTTTCACAATTCTATCCAAATTTTAATACCTCTAATAATCTCACACCAAGAATATTTGGTTGCACTTCATTTGTTAACATTCACAACCATAATAGAGGAAAATTGGATCCTAGGGCAGTTAAATGTGTTTTTGTTGGCTACTCCTCCACACAAAAAGGGTATAGGTGTTATCAACCTACTTCCAAGAAGTTTTTTGTGTCAGTAGATGTTACCTTTAATGAGAGTTCCTCATTTTTCCCTAGGCCTTATCTTCAGGGGGAGAACTCATTGGAAGATAAGGAAGAGTTGGAGGATAATTTCTTTCAGCTTGACTTATCATCCTCCACATCTCACCCAGTTTCCTCCAATTCTGGAATGAATGAGCCAAACACTGATCTGTCTCCACTTACAGAACGTGGCTCAAGCACTAATAACCCAAGTATCCCACTTATCGACTCATCACCTGTGTTACCTACTCCTATTAGTAGTAATGAACCTATGGCTACAATTGATGGGGGTGATGGTGTTCTTGGATCCATGAGGCAGTTACAGGTGTACTCAAGGAGGGAAGCTCCAACTCCAAAACCAGTGCTTGTTCAAGATTCTGACCAGGCTTTTGGTGCTGAGGTATCAATTCCTACAACTGTCTCTCTTGATCTCCCTATTGCAATTAGAAAAGGAACTAGAGAATGCACTAACCGTCTGTTATATTCTCTCTCCCATTTTGTGTCATTTGAAAATTTTTCTCCAACCTATAAGAACTTCCTTGTAAGCCTACACACTGTCACTATCCCAAACACATTATCTGAGGCATTAACCAATGAGGAGTGGAGGTAGGCCATGAATGTAGAAATGGATGCTTTGGAGAAAAATGAGACATGGGAATGAGTTGAATTACCTAGAGGAAAGAAACCGGTTGGGTGCAAATGGGTCTTTACTGTGAAATACAAGGCTGATGGTACTCTTGAGAGGTATAAGGCTAGGTTGGTAGCTAAGGGCTATACTCAAACATATGGGGTAGATTATCAGGAGACTTTTGCTCCGGTTGCTAAGATGAACACAGTGAGGGTGTTGTTATCATTGGCTGCAAACTATAACTAGCCTCTTCAACAGTTTGATGTGAATAATGCTTTTCTTCATGGGGAGTTAGAAGAAGAGATATACATGGAGGTTCCACCTAGGTATAGGAACAGTCTAGAAGGGAATAAAGTGTGCCGGCTGAAAAAGGCCTTGTATGGTCTTAAACAGTCCCCTAGAGCCTGGTTTGGGAGGTTTGCAAAGGTATTGTTGGCTAATGGGTATAGGCAAAGTCAAGGGGATCACACCTTGTTTATTAAACACACTAATTCAAGGGGAGTCACAGCACTTCTGGTATATGTTGATGACATAATTGTCACTGGTAATGATGAAAAAGAGAGAGAGGCCTTGAAACAGTGCTTAGTCAGAGAGTTTGAAATAAAAAAACTTGGGAGACTAAAGTATTTCCTAGGGATTGAAGTGGCTCATTCAGAACAAGGAATATTAATTTCACAAAATAAGTATGTGATTGACTTATTAAAAGAAACAGGGAAGCTAGCATGTAAACCTGCAAACACCCCTATAGATCTTAATCATAAACTTGGAGAGGCAAGTGAAGATGTGGCTATGAACAGGGAAACCTATCAGAGGTTGGTTGGCAAATTGATTTATCTATCACACACGACCGGACATTGCATATGCGGTTAGTGTGGTAAGTCAGTTCATGCACAATCCTAAAGAGGTACATTTGCAAGCTGTCCACCGTGTGTTACACTATCTCAAGGCTAATCCTGGTAAAGGAATTTTGTTCAAAAGAAACACAGGGCTGGTGCTAGAAGCTTATACAGATGCTGACTATGCAGGATCTGTGGTGGATAGAAGATCTACATCTGGTTATTGCACTTTCCTTGGTGGCAACCTTGTAACGTGGAGGAGTAAGAAACAGAATGTGGTGGCAAGGTCAAGTGCTGAAGCAGAGTTCAGAGCAATGGCACAAGGGGTCTGTGAGTTACTTTGGTTGAAAATCATCCTAGAAGATCTAAAAGTCAAATGGGAAGGACCAATGAAACTCTATTGTGACAATAAATCAGCAATCAACATTGCACACAACCCAGTACAACATGACAGGACAAAGCACATAGAGGTGGATAGACATTTCATAAAAGAAAAGTTGGACAGTGGGCTGATATGCACACCATATGTTCCGATTAAGGGTCAATTAGCTGATGTGTTGACTAAAGGCCTTAACAGTGGAGCATTTCAGGATATTATTTCCAAGCTGGGAATGGCAAATGCCTATTCACCAGCTTGAGGGGGAGTGTTGGAATATTAGATGATGGGTGAATATTATTGTTTATATTATTTATGTTGTAGTGGGAGAGAGCTGTAGTGATGGGTATTTAATGTAGTTAGTTAGATGATGTGGGTTTAATGTATTTAATGTAGTTAGGTAGATGATGGGGGTTTAATGTTGTTTATTGTATATTAGGGTTTATGTAGTCTATAAAGGTGCTGTAAAAACTTTTTCAGGATAATACAATCAGTTTTTCATCCTCCTAAAATCCACAAGTACCAACTAACGTTTTTAATAACCATACTAAAATAAATGGAAGAGAACAGGATATGTTAGTGTGTGTGTGAGCTGCATCAGTTTGTTGGAAATAATTGCATACCGACTAATATGTAGTAGGTAAGAACACATGAATCTAGTGTGGATTTGATAAGTACCTATGACACTTGAGATATAATCTGGTGTGGATTTGTTAAGTGCCCATGACACTTGAGACATAATCGGTCAAACTTCTTTGGAAGGTGAGAGTAAAATGATAGAGGAATTTAACATGTGTATCAATCATATGGATTCCACACATCCAGTTTTAAACTGAATCTGAAACTTCTTATCTTGAATCTCATAATGAGTCCAACTCAATACAGCTGAAAATTCTTGATTTGAGCCAATTTGGGTCCTCTAGATATTTACTTTACCCCATTCATTCCTGTCGAGGCCATACCTTCAAACACTTTGACCGGCAAGCTTTAGAAAATTATTTACTACAGAATAGCGATTGATGTTTAGGGAGAGATGGTGTACAAAATTTAGAAACTAGTAACTCTTTTAATTGTTTTTTTTAGTTGTTTTTTTTTACCTGGTCAAAGCATAATTGAATGAATTACCTTGATTTGGATCTGTTAGCCTTGTTATCTTCTTGCAGGTGTTATTGATTACACGTTTTCTACAGCATGAGCATCATCTTGGCAGGCCCATTAACCAGGTTTTCTTTTTATTTCAACATTATGTGAATTATTTTATTGATGTAAATGATACAAGTATATACTGTATATCTATAATATTTGTTTATTTATCTCTCCTAGTGTCTTTTTTTCTTATTGTACTATTATAGTATTATATTGAAATGTAATCTATTTTATTATTAGATGGTGCCTTCTTTCCATTATGCTTAAGTGTAAACATTTGGTTTTGTCAGTGAAGAATGATTTGGATGATAATACCGATATATATGTTGTGATCTGATGGCGAAGCTTCAAGCTAGGATGTAGCATCTTATTAGTGGACGATTGATCCTTTAAGATTGTCTTGTTAGGCAATTTCCAATTAGATGCTCTTGAGGGATTGGATTTGACTCTATACTAATAACTAATCCATGCTATTTCTAGATTTTGTATCTAGCCCTTACTATAGCTACAATAAGGTTCGGATAATTTTCCTGATAATAAGAATGCACAAGTATTTCAACCTTTAAGGAAGTTAGCATATGCGTTACCAAAGATAATACATGTCTATCTATCAGGCATATTGCACTAAACAACATAGTCGAACCTTTGCAAGTTTGACGCTATCCATAATTTGTGCTGGGATTTCTTGTCTTTGATGGTATTTTTCATGGGTTCCCGAACTCATAAATGCAAACATTTTTCCTTTACAAAAAGGCAGAGCTCCTTAGAGGGTCCCCAAGTTGTGGGATAATTCTAGATAATTGTGCATACAAACAATAAAAGGTGTTTTTGAGAACAATGTGCGTCATAATTGCTGACAAAACTTTTGAAAAGACAAAAAAGCATTAAGCCGATATTATGAGCATTTGTTGATCATGATTCAAAATAGTAGGAAGGTTCTGCCATTTAGAGAGGTTGGTGGGAGAATTTATAAAACCAATATGTTGCTCACACCAGCCATAACAATTGTTAGTGAATTGAAGTATGTTTATATCATGGACAGATATTTTGCCTTACTATACAACCTAAATGTTCTTGCAGAACTATGGAAGCCTTCTGATGGATTTTCTTTACTTCTTTGGGTGAGTCAAAAGCTGTTGGTATAATTTTCTTGTTCTTTTCTGTTTTTTTTTTTTTCTTGATGGTTGAAAGCCCTCCTAATTTCCAACTGTGCTTATAAAATAATTGATTTCATTAACCGATGATTCTCTTGTTACTTTAATGTTTAATTACACAGGAATGTCTTTGATCCTCGCCAAATGCGTATTTCAGTGCAGGGAAGTGGATTGTATATGAAAAGGGAAAGAGGTCATAGGTAAAGTGTTATGTTTCCTTGAACTGCATGGTTTGCCCTTAAATAATTACCTCCTCATCATATACTGATATACTGATGATCGACAAATTGTTGCAGCATCGATCCAATACACATTGATGATCCTCTTTTTCCAATAAATAATGTGGGGAGAAATTGCTTCCGGATACATCAGTGTATTAAGGTCAGCTTATGATCCTCATTTCATTTATTGTCATTGGAAAGAAAACTTCCCTAGCTAGGACAGTTCTTGACTGAGAATTTCTAACTTGTGGGGATTCTTATAAATGTTGAAGCAAGTATTTTATCTCTAAAAAATGAACGATGCTTTTACTGTTTGTCCTATCGTTCTCTTATATATATATATAACTATCTTGTGATGCAGGCATTTGCAGAAGCTTATTCCATCTTGGAGAATGAGCTTACATGCCTTCCCTTGAATGGTGATTCTTGTTTAAGGCCACCATACAAATTGCTTCCAAAGATCATCCCTAGTGTCAATCTTTCATAAGGATTTTTGAAGAATCTGTCTGAAGGTATTCTATAGGCCATTTATACTATCATGGGAATTTTTGAAGATTATTTGTCTACGGTATAATATTTCCATGATGAACGCATTTTCTCATTTAAGCCATGAGATTCTCTCTCTCTATTCTTACTTTTTAAACTTCATTTTCCTCCATGGCTCATTTTTTTTTTTTTTGGGCAATTCTAATGGAAGGTAGGCTAGTACAGGTTCACTTGTAAAGTAAGAAAAACCCATGCTTTGACTTTGATAGATGGTCGTAATTTTGGGATAGAGACCAAAAAAATGGGCAGTCCCTCCTGGTGGGACATAGAGGCTATATTGTAACATGTATAACATGTAAATGTAGTGTTATTGCATATTCTTTTGATCTCACTTTTTGCTGTGCTATTATCTTGACTGCAAATACAAATTGCATTCAATTTTCTTGCCGTGGTGTGGTTTGACATAAATCAGACACCATGAAGTGGGGTTTTTTCTCTAAATGTGGACTATTTCAATTACTGTTGGACATATGTCTGCAGGTTTGTGAGTTGGGTGATGCCTAGTTCAGTGTTGGAGTTGGTAAACAGTTGGATATAGGAGGGAGTATGAAAACTGAGCTGCTTGGAGCAGAATGCCTGCATGTTTAATGTGGACACTTCGGCATTAGGATGGAGAGGAATAGCAGAGGTTTTGAGGGCATAGAGACGCTTCATATGAACTGAAGAAAATGTTCATTTAGAATGTAAGTTATTCTCCTGGATTTTTACTTTGTCTTTTAGCAGCCTCAGCTCATTCTTATAGTCAGTGATGCTTCTAGTCTTTGTCTATCAATTGTTTTGTTGTTCATTGCTAGTTTGGGATCACACACCACACATGTACATTAGAAAAAGATTATGACTTTCCTTATTTATTTGCTTATCTATCTGGTTTTTCCTTACATGCTGGTGTTTTATTGCTGTTACAGTCATACTTACAACATCTCAATGTCTCTTTGTTCAGGGGTTGTTCCATTTATGAGGTTGTTAGTTGAGTAAAAATGAAGATTTTTTCGGCGAAAAAACAATGCTTCTAGGGCAGGCTTCATCTTTTGGAAGGTGATCCATGTTATCTCTGTCCATATGTGGATTTTTTTTAATATCTATTTTCTATTTGTATATACGTTTTGGACATATTTAGATCTTTCTTATGGAATTTTGAAGTTTATAACTTGTTATTCTTGCTTTGCATATTGTTTGTCATACTTACCTGATGAGTGAAACTTTAAAATGATTGATGCTATACACATCAATGATCAAAACACTCTCGTATGTTGCTCAATTCTTGCGGTATTGTTGGTTACCAGACTGTGGGGAGTTTACCAGCTAGTGGATCTATCCCTTGCCAGCCCAAGGCGTGCGCAACAAATCGTGGAAAAGGTGCGAAACTGACTAAGCAGTGGATAACTGCATCACTTTTCTCCCCGTCATTCAAAATTTCCTTAAGAATTCTTTATACTTATGTGTTAAGATATGTAACTTGGTTTGCGACTTTGAGTATCACTTTCCATTTGAACCATTGTTGAAGCAATTAACTTGTTTTATCATGACTCTTGATTCTATGTTTTTCGTAGCACTCGGTACTATACAATTCATGTCCATATATATATGTTCCAACATACTTTTGCCAATCTTTTCGTTTAATATGATTCATGTTCGTTCAGAATTGACTAGCTTATGTTCTAACTGTCGTATTATGTAGCAGAGTTGCCTTATGCTGAGCTCTGCCACGGTTAGCAACAAATGACAGAAATACAAGTTTCTTGGTGCATCTTACACTGTTCTGATGAAGGTATCGTGTTGCATACTGTCATTAAAATTTAACTTATTATCCTTCATATGTTCTTGCCTCGCTCTTTGTTTGGGACTACAGGTTAAGATGCTGTTTTCCAGGATGGATTCCAGTGAATATTTAGTGGACCAAAGACAGAAGAACTGGATGGACGAACTTAAAAATGAAAATGAATTTTGGATTGGTGACTGTTCTGGCTATGTGACCCGACGAATGGAATGCACATGGCGGGGGACATTATGTTTCCCTTAAAATCATTATATGAATGTTCGTTGAAAAGAAATTATCAACACATTTTAATGTATTTTTAATTTAACTTATGAACTTCCAGCGCCCAATGTGACATCGTTATATTATTGCAGCTGTTGCTTAACAGTAAAAAAGATTTTACATTTTAATCACTTGTAATCTCTTAAGTGAGGAATTCCCAGATGTTACTCTACATGGGAAACTGATTTTGCTGCTCAAACAAGCGACCCTTTATAAGTAATTTCAACAAGTCCAATACCTGAAGAGTTGCTTTGTAAAACAATTGGCAGAAATCTTTGTATGAGTCGTGTGCCACCTTTATAAAACAAACCACCCACATGACCAAGCTGAACCACCCAAAAGGTGGAACGAGGATCAATTGAAGCAAAATTGATGCTAGAGCTCCAGAGAAGATACTGATTTTGCTCATAACCATTGCATGGCAGCTAGATATGTGAGCTTGTAATTTAATTTCCACCACCAATACAACAGCATGTACATGAACCACAACAAAAAATGTCAGCATGACCCTGTAATGTGTGTCGAATGGGGACACATTTTGTGTCTGGTACTTGACTTGGAGGAGGGTGCATGAAGTATTGATCAGATAGACCAGAATGGCGTAGAATTGAATGGAGAAATTCAAGCGATGCCCGGTCTCACTATTGCCACAAGAAGTAAAAATTTCGTTAGAGTTGTTGCATTCTTAGTAACTCAAATCAAAATTGGAAGTCTTGGTAGCTAACACAAAAGGAAAAGAAACTTGCACTAACCTTTGAACCCCAAAATCATTCGTCTGGTTGTTAGGCATCTTCTTCCTCTGCCTGTTTTGTTGATTTGTAAATTGTGTCGTCTCTATGAGTGCGCAGAAATCATTCGCTTTGCCTTGGTTGTTCTGGCTCGAGTGGTTTGTGGCTTTTATAGGGACACCGCTTCAACAAATGTCTTGTTTTTCTATTTATTTATTTTTGTTTCTTTTTGTTTGGCAAATATGATATCTAGTTATCTACATATAATGTATTTTATTTCTCTCTCACTCTCTTTCTATATACTTTCCATCATTAATCTTTAGACAATTCAAACGAGTTTTTTTTCTAGTAGACATATAATTGTGAGCATGGTTATAGTACACTTATCCACCTCATCACTTTTTGCTAGAAAAATCAATGTAATTGAATCAAATAATGTTTACATGACAAAAAATAATGAGGTGGGTAAATGTGTTATAAGTATATTCACAGTTATAAGTCTACCAGAAAAAAAACAGATCAACAAAGTGTTTAGATGACATTGTGTTAATAAACGAATTGTTCAACCTTTCTGATATGACGTGTGATTAGATTTCTTTCAATGCTCCATGACTATATTGTATAATATTTTAATCTCGATGATTCAAACCAAATTAATTAAACGATTAATAATATATGAATTTAATTATTTTTAGGAAGGGGACATGGCCCACATGGTTGGTGACTTAACAGTACTAAAAACTGCCGTACTATTCGTTTATAGTAAAATAATAGATATTCGGGATATATAAAACGGGTATACAAACTCTCAAATCTTAGCTGACGCATTAAGAATACTTCCTTCAAGTCTTCAACTACCGAACTAAAATAACACAATTAATTATATTTATATTCATTGTCAGATTATGATTAAAATATTGGGATAATTTTATAGACTCTCTTTGAGGTTCGATGAAATTGCAGTCGTTGACTTAATTAAGAGACATCTGTATTTGCCTCACCAAGAACAGACTCTCAGTTCAATCCTTCAGGGGTAAGAGTTTATGTTTCACAATCTTGAATCTTTAGCTTTTTCAGCTTTATTTTTTGTGACATTTTACTGTAAGTTTATATACCGTTCAACTTGGATAATTTGAATGTGCTTATTTGATCTATTATGGTTATTTTTAATAAGATGTACTATAGGAAATTTGAACTTCTCTGCATTTGATTTGAGGTTGAAGTATCTTCAATGTCTCTCTTTTATGGGAATTTTTAAAGCTTTAAATTATCTGCCAAATTATTATCAACATGGATTCTAGATGGGTAATATGGCCCGGTTGATTACTTCTTGTGAGCTGCTCTAATTTCAGTTTTTATTTTTATTTTTTATTTATCATTTAATTTCTGCTTTCCCAATTTATAGCATAAAATACATGTTGCTAATTAATTAACCTCATATCATGCAAGCTTTAAAATGATAAATTTTGTTAATTTTCTTTGGAGAATTAATTTATAGTTCATGATAGAACATTCCATATTAGAGTACTTAATTACTCTTTGAGTTTTGGGGTGTTACAACTTGATTTAGAATTCAGTCAATCACTATATAATAAAAATTGTTGTTGATTGGATTCTCATTTGATTTCTTCGCCCCTCGTAGGATAACAATCAATTTATGGGTAGAGAGAAACAGAAATTTTGGGAATATGTCGAGGACTTAAATGGTCGTTTTTTGTGCAAGTTTTGTGAACACCGTTTCTCTGGTGGCATTACAAGGATTAAATCACATTTGTCAGGACTTAAAGGCCGTGACATTGAAATTTGTATGAAAGTGCCTGAAGATGTGCAATTAGCAGCACTTCAAGCAATTGGTGCTGATCCCAACAAGAGAGCTTTGAAAAATGTTGTAGAAACTGAGAGTTTCCATCAACCTACTGTTATGGGGGTATGTAATAAAGATAAGAGTGTAATCTTGGATAAAATACTTGCAAAGTTTGCTATTTCATACCAAATTTCATTTGAACTCTCAGCTACACCATATTTGGTTGACTTGCTCAAAAGCATAGCAGAATTCGGGCCATCTTATGAATTACCAAGTTATTCAGCTCTTGGATCAGAATTGATCCCAGATATCTACAAAGAAGCTGAGGAATATGTTCGAAGTGTCCATGAACTTCTTATTACAACAGGTTGTACACTTGTGATGTATAATGTCGTAAAAGATTCGAGACTTGTGTGTATCAACACTTTCGCTTACACCCCTGGTGGAGTGGTGTATTTAAAGAAAATTGTAGTTCCTGATGAAGGGTTGTCGTTTCGTGATTTTATAGATAGCATATATTGTATAATCGAGTCTTTGGGGCCTGGGAATGTTGTTCAGTGTATTATTAATGATATTGAAGATCATATAATGGACATCATTACCGATTTAATAGATCAAAACTTTTTTATGTCAGTTCAGGCCATGATTCATAGGAAATACCCTTGGATATACCTGGCTCGATGTGCTAGTCATGAATTTAGGCTACTTTTGAAATTAACATACATTGCAGTTCCTTGGATTCACAAGACTACTCAATTGGCAAAAGTGATTTTCAGATATTTATACGAGCATGAAATCAGTATGCTCCCAAGACAGGAGCATGCAAGAAATAAGGAATATAATTGGGGTCTGAAAAAGTTTGCCATTGAGTTTTTTGCTCTTAATTCAATTTTGGAAGTCGAGAACGAATTACAGGCCTTGCAGCTACCAACTAGTGAAGATGATGTTGCTGAGATTGTGGAAAGAACTATTAATTCTACAGAATTTTGGAATAGAGCGAAGAAGGTGGTGCGAATTTTGCAGCCTTTATTTCAAGTTCTTGATTTCATAGATGGCGATGGGTCAACTGCAGGATATTTGTATGAAGCAATGAAGAGGGCAGAAGATGCTATTGAACAGCACTGTGATGGGGATGATCGAGTCCATTATGAGACAATAAGTAAGGTGTTTAAAAACTGGTGAAGTCGTGTAGTCCATCCAATACATGCAGCTGCAGCATTTCTAAACCCTGCATACTTTTGTAGTGAGAATTTCACTGAAGACAATGCAATGCAAAACGGTTTGCACATTCTCACGTTACTGCTCCCTGTCGAAGAACAGGAAGCTTTCTCAAAACAATTGCAACTCTACCGAATGAAAATGCCAGATTTGTTTACAGATACAGCTATGAAAATGCTCAAGACAATCCATCCTCGTAAGTTTTTGTGACTTCTGCTTATGTTTAGTCGTTTTCTTATTTTGATGACTGCTTATCTATTGTTTACTACTGCTGTGCAATGTGTAGGAAAATGGTGGGAATGTTTCGGTGATCATTATCCTATGCTACAGAAGTATGCTATCCGTATTCTGAGCCAAACTTGCGCTACTCCTTCATGCGTCTAGTTTACTTTTCAGCCCGATGATTCGATTGATGAAATGAGGATGAAGGTGATTATGATGGAAAATTCTAGCATACTCAAGTCACAGAATTTGGAGCTGATTGATCTTGATAGAAATAGTGGACTTCCTGAATACGCTCCTGAATATGTTGTTGATAAATATTCAGAGAAAGTGGAATGGCCAAACGGCGTAGATTATCATGATTTGCTGATGATCAACAACCCAGATGCTCGGCTTCTTTCACAATCAGTTTCAAATGCTGATGATACTATGTTAAAATTTAGCAACCAGAACGGTTGGATGTTTGCCGCGGCAGAGTCGGTCAATCTTGCTGAATTGTTTGATATAATCAACCAGAATCATTGGGTGTTTAAACCATTATAAAGATTTTTTTTTTTTAATTAAACCATTATAAAGTTGAATGGTTGTAAATTGTAATGATTTATTAAATGATCATCGGATCATGATGACATTTCAGATATTTTCTGTACATGATGTGTTGAAGTAAGTCATCTAACATCTTGTTTGTGCAAATCTGCATATCTTCCTTCAATTTGAGTAGGCTAGTGTATATTTAGCCTGTGTATAACACGCATTTTTTTTTTTTTAATTAAACCATTATAAAGTTGAATGGTTGTAAATTGTAATGATTTATTAAATGATCATCGGATCATGATGACATTTCAGATATTTTCTGTACATGATGTGTTGAAGTAAGTCATCTAACATCTTGTTTGTGCAAATCTGCATATCTTCCTTCAATTTGAGTAGGCTAGTGTATATTTAGCCTGTGTATAACACGCCCCCCCCCCCCCCCCCCCCCCACTAACTGGACTCTCTTAAGAACGGTTATCTTCCCCCCTACTAACTGGACTCTCTTAAGAACGGTTATCTTCCGATAGATACTATTTTATTAACATAAAGTTATGACCTCGATAAAATCGCCCCCCCCCCTACTAACTGGACTCTCTTAAGAACGGTTATCTTCCGATAGATACTATTTTATTAACATAAAGTTATGACCTCGATAAAATTAATCGATTTTATTAAATTTTGATTTGATTTTTATTTTATTTTTGACACAGCGGGGTATGGCGGAAATAAGAATGATCACTTTGTCAAATCCTGAGGTACACTCGGATGAACTTTGATTCAACGACCGGTAGTTACCTAAGCATGGATCGCCATGCAGGGGCCATCATTCCCTAATCCATTAGAAAATGGCGCTCTCGAATCCTCAAAGAGCATGTCGAATCCACGACAGATAAGTGTTCCAAAGAACGATTTTATTGATTATGAAAAAAGTTACAATAATTGGAAATAATAAGACTATTTATAATAAATTAATCATAATACGACTCGAATACGACATTCCTAAAAAGACTAAAATAGGAAAAGATCATAACTAATCATAATCTTCTAAGATTCATGATTTCTAATTTGTAGAAATTCTATTATCAGTTCGAACTGACAAAAGTTATATTAGTTCCTTGCATGTGGGCCACTGGATTTAAATACTTTGACTTGGCTGTATGCACTTGTCAGTCAAAGTATTTAAATCTAGTGGCCCACATACAAGGAACTGATATAACTTTTGTCAGTTCGAACTGATAATAGAAAGACTGTTCTAACTTGACTGAAAAACAAAGATCAAATCTGACCCAAAAGGTAAGTTTGATTTATTTCCAAAACCTAAATTTAATTCCTAATCAAACTAAAGTAAATAAACTTGCTAATCAAGAAATAAAGACCCAAATTAATAAAATAAGAATACACCCAAAACCGTCCTACATCAGTCACCCCTTCTTAAAAGAAGAACTCAACCTTGAGTTCGGTTAAAGTACGAGGATTGACAAGTAAACAAAGAAAACCCCTATTTGTCTTGTGGGAGTGGTAGACCCCAACCGAAAAATCTCTCTGTAGTCCATCCCAGATCCACAATGGCACCACAGTAATCCTCCAACGAAATGTAGAAGATGCCATAGCTATTTGCCATTGGCAATTCCTATCGGTTGCGACTTGGGCCGCTGGACACCTGTGGAGGTTTGGACGGCATCGAATCCTCGTTACTAGCTTTTCCCATCCCACATTGTATTCTCCTCCTCTTAAAAAAAAAACTCGTTGTCAAGTTTGGCAAGGTTTTGTTTAGGTGGATAATATTTGAGATGTACCACCTTGTCAATTACCGGCGAACTTTCTTCAGATGGTAGGAACAATGTTGGATCTTCAAAATCCGAATGAAGAGAAGCAATCTTCAAATTACCCCTGAAAAAATTGTGTGGATTTTCAAATAAGTTGTCACCTTCGGAAACTTTTTCAATGGAAATTGATTTAGCTTCCAGTTGTGCTTCAACTACGGTTAGATCACAGTCTTCAACTTCTAAGATCAGTTGATCGTCTTCAATTCCTTCAACAGTTTCCACTTCGTAAGAAATATCACAGTCTTCAACTTCTAAGATCATTTGATCGTCTTCAATTTCTTCGACAGTTTCCACTTCATAAGAAATATCTTCAACTATATTTTTTGCATAACAAAAATCTTCAAAATAATCATCTGGAAGATATTCCTCCTGCATTACTTGTTTCATAACAGGCCATGATTGGATCCTATCCATTCCAAATCTTTTTCGATCTTTTCGAAAGTCTTCCCACCAAATTAATGTATCGTTTTTCAAACAATCTTCTACACATAAAACTTTCAAACTTTCTGTGATTCTACGATAGTCAAAATATTCTTCAACTTCTTCCAACCAATTAATAAATTCTTCAGTTTTCATATGTCCAGAAAAAAATTGAAGTCTTGGTTGATAATCATTATAGCTCGAAAAATAATTATTGTAACCAAGTGAACCTTTGAAACCCATTGAGAATTGAAATCAGAGTTCGAAAAAAAAAAACGTACCAAAAATTGAACCTTGAGAACTGCTTACGAAAAATAAATTCACTCGCGGCTTTAGGTGCGTGCGACTTTGATGGGTGAGAATGCACGGCTGTCTTTGGGGCTGATTGTGAATTCTTTGAACTATCACACACCTTTTTCTTTTCTTTTCTTTTCTTTTTTCGATTTTGGGGCTGATTGTGAATTCTTTGAACTATCACACACCTTTTTCTTTTCTTTTCTTTTTTCGATTTCTTCTTCTTCTTCTTCTTCTTTTTTTTTTATTTTTTTTTTATTTTAATGGGGAAATATGGAAGGTGAATATGGTGTTTAGGAAGGTAGTTGGTTGTGATACGTGGACGTTGAGCCTAGCACAGAGGTAGACTCGGTAGCTCTGATACCAATTGACGCAGCGGGGTATGGTGGAAATAAGAATGATCACTTTGTCGAACCTTGAGACACACTCAGACGAACCTTGATGCAGCGACCGGTAGTTACCCAAGCATGGATCGCCATGTAGGGGCCATCATTCCCTAATCTATGTTAGAAAATAGAGCTCTCAAATCCTCAAAGAGCATGTCGAATCCACGATAAATAAGTGTTCCAATGAACGATTTTATTGATTATGAAAAAAGTTACAAAAATTGGAAATAATAAGACTATTTATAATAAATTAATCATAATACGACTCGAATACGATATTCCTAAAAAGACTAAAATAGGAAAAGATCAAAACTAATTATAATCTTCTAAGATTCATGATTCCTAACTTGACTGAAAAACAAAGATCAAATCTTACCCAAAAGGTAAGTTTGATATATTTCTAAAACCTAAATTTAATTCATAATCAAACTAAAGTAAATAAATTTGCTAAACAATAAACAAATACCCAAATTAATAAAATAAGAAAACACCCAAAACCGTCCTACATCAATTTTATTTTATTTTTTTATGATAAGTTTAATGAAATCTATTTCTTCATAAAATTTGAATATATATATTTTTTTGAAGTATTACGTTGTTATATAAATTCGAGGTTTTTTGAGAAGGAGAGGACGCAAACTTGTAACCTCATGGTGCAGATGTAAAGGGTTTTACCACCGGACTAACCTTATATTGTCAAAATTTTGAATATATATTTTAAAACAAAATCTGAATTTTTTTTATGATGATAAATACTTAATTTGAAACAATGTTAGAATGAATAATCACCATCAAGCCACCATGCGCAATGTTAGTATAAATAAGTGTTTTGAATGAGAACTATTGTATATTTGTATTGAAATATTACAGGTAAATAACGACATTTAATTTTTTTTAATAAGAAAGGTAGAACTCCTGTTATTTTAAACCCTCTAGCTACTTTTTTTATAATAAAAAAAGAGGACAATGATATGCCAACCAACATCAATGAAGCAAATTAGGGGCTTTAGTTGAATTTTTTTTTTTTAAGTAATGGTAGGGTTTCTAAATTTTTTTCCAATTTTTATTTTTTTTCAAATAGTGTTGGTATGTGAGGTGTTAACTTGATGTGACATGCTAACACCATTTGAAAGCAAGGGCTATGTTTGGGATTGCTTAAACTTAAGAAATAATTACTTATTTCATAATTTAAGACTCATGAGGTGTTTGGTAAACACTCCATAATCAACTTATTTCATAATTTGCTCATCCAATGATGGGTTAATTACACTAACATACCTCAACTTTATCGAATCTAGTAAAATTTCAAACAAATGCATGAAACTAACACAAACACCCCTTTCCGTTAGTTAACACCGTTAAAGTTAACCATTGACTTTCAAAAAGATAAAATTGACCTTACTATTGAGAAGTCGAAATTACAACTGCCCAACAAACTTTGAAAAATTAATAAAAAAAATATTGCCACGTAAGCTCTTATTTTTTTTTTTATCAATTTAAATAAAAAAAAACAAAACAATTTGGTTTCTAAAAAAACATATCAATTTTAAAATAAAATAAAATAATTTGAGAGCTTTTTATTTGAGAGTTTTTTTTTTTTTTTTTTTTTTTTTAATTGATATGTTTTTTTAGAAACCAAATTGTTTTGTTTTTTTTTATTTAAATTGATAAAAAAAAAAAATTAGAGCTTACATGGCAATATGTTTTTATTAATTTTTCAAAGTTTGTTGGGCAGTTATAATTTCGACTTCTCAATAGTAAGGTCAATTTTGTCTTCTTGAAAGTTAATGGTTAACTCTAACGGTGTTGACTAACAACAAGGGGTGTTTATGTTAGTTTCATACATTTGTTTGAAATTTTGCTAGATTCGATAAAGTCAAGGTATGTTAGTGCAATTAACCCTCCAATGATCAACTTTTAAGCAGGGTACTTAAAATCGATAGATATACCGAAATATCCACCGATATATCCGTATTTTGGAGGGACCGATATCGAAACAGGCAAATATCCAATATCCTGCAGAATATCCGGCCGATTTCGAAATATCCGTAAAAATCCACCGATATTCCCGAAATATCCCGAAATTTCCGAAATTTCATGAATTTCACCCCGAAAGTCTATGGATATTTTGCATATTATTAAAATAATTTTTTTAATCCTAAACAATTAAATTATTGTTAAAATAATTTAGCTTGAAAATTATTTTAGAAGAAGCATTAACAAATTTATAAAAATTTCCATCATAATAGTAAATAGTAAAATTATTGAATACTTGAAGTAAAATTGGATAAAAAACCAAAGAGTGGACGTGTAAAATATGTAAAATTTTGTGAAAGCAATCTGAAAAAAAAAAAATTGTTTGTGACTCAAATGTGTAAAACTAATTCCAAATAGTATTAAATATGTACCAATCAATTTATAAATATGTAGAATTGATTTTTTTGTAACTTTGTGCCGACATTCCAAATAAAAGAATCTTAAAATATATGAGCCACTGTACCAAGTTCTGAGATTGGTTGATACAAAAGTTGTACCCACCATGCCTATCATGTATGAGTTAATGCGTGTAATGAAAGATACAGTAAAACAACAGAGAGGGAGTAAATGGGTTCTAAACATTATACAAGACCGATGGGATAAAATGCTCAATCATCCACTACATGCTGCAGGTAAATTTTATTTTAGATTGTTTGTTATTCATAATTAAAATTTAGTATAGTATTTATACTAAAATTATTCTTTTTTTTTTTTTCTAACTTACTATTTGAACCCAAAGTACCAATATAGAGACAATATTGAGGATAATTCGGATCTTCTGAAAGCCGTACATAATGTCTATATGCAATTAGACACTGAAGCTGTAGGAATTGCTAATTTTGGAAATGAGGCAAAAAGTTACAATTTACAACCAATTTTATAATTCCAATATTATAATTTCTTTGCATCTGAGTATTGTGTCATAGTAATATATATTATATACATATTGATCTCATGAATGTAGCTCACATACTTTAAGGATGGAAAAAAAAGTTTTGGTGAACGAGCAGTCATTGCAACTAGAAGCAAAATGTAACCAGAAGCAAAATGCAACCAGAAGCAAAATGCAACCAGGTATATAACTTTTATTACAAAAATTTACATATTAATAATAAATAATAATATCATTGAAATAATATTCATACTTATAATACTTAATAATTTTTATTACAGCTGATTGGTGGGTAATGTATGGAAATTGTGCTCCATCATTAAGTGCAATAGCAATTCGCATACTATCATAAACATCATCATCTTCTGCATGTGAAAGAAATTGGTCCACATTTACTTTAATCCACACAAAACAAAGGAACTGTCTTGCCTATTTTAAGCTTGAACAACTTGTTTGTTGTTATTATAATATGAAGTTGAAACTTAGGGATATGGCAGCTGAAAAAGATAAAGTAAATGAAACTGATTTTATGGATCTACTTCAAGTAGCTACTGAAGCAGGAGACGATAATGAGAATCCTATTTTCAATTGGGTTAAACTTGCCTCCTTGGATAATGATGAAGGAAATCCTAATTCACATATTGCTTCTCATGCTCAAGACATGAGAATAAATGTTGAACAAGTGATTAGAGAAGAAGTTGGTGTAGATCTTGGAGTTATTGTTACCAGCTCTTCCGATGATCAACATACCTCTGATGTAAATAGTGGAGGAAAATATGATGGAGATGATGGAGATGATGGGGATGAGGCAAGAGGTTGGGATTCTGGTGCAGGAGGTTTGAATGTTGGTGCAACAAGTTGGGATGTTCGTGCTGGAGGTTGGGATGCTGGTGCAACAAGTTGAAATGCTAGTGTGGCGGGTTGGGATGCTCATGCAGGTAATTTTGATCAAAATCGTGGTAGACAACATGGAGGAACAAGTCAAAATGTTGAAGATTCTTTGAATATGACTCTACTCAATGAGTATAGACACAGAAAACAGTTTTTTAGGTGATTCGCAGACAATGTCAGATTCTCATGTACCAAATTATGGTAGTTATGGTGGCTGCAATATATTTAATTATCCTTCTCCACAATGTTATATGCAATACCTATGCATGCAGATTAACAATATCCACCAAGTTGGGTAAATCCAAACTACCCAATTCATGGATCAGTTGGAAGAGATCAAGCAACATACGTGTGGCATATTAATAACTACATTGAAAACTATGCAAGCACGTTTTATTGGGAAAATTATTGTTCGAATCAAGATAGAAATGTATCTTATGTATTTGAACAAGCAAGGAATTCATTTTGGTTTTAAATTTCAGATTATTATGTATGAATTATGATTTATGATAGAATCTTGGAAGTGTGGAACTATTACTATATATATTTTAATGATAATTTTGTTTATTAAATATTTAATATCTTTATATTTTATATAATATTGTAAAAGTGAAACAAAATATTATTCTATTAAATACTCAATTTTAAAAATTATATACAGACTCTATCTATGTTATAATTTATAATAAACTCATAATTATGATAATTTATCATTGAAATATGATTCATTTGATGTATAATTACTTGTTTAAGCTTGTCCTAAAATTTCACAAAAAAAATCTAACTTTAGATATAAATATCCATCATTTTTTAATTTTTGACGGAATATCCATAGATATCGATAATATCCCCGATATATCCGTAAATTTAGAAGTCCGATATTGATACCGATATCGATATTACGTTCCTTGCTTTTAAGAAGTTTGTTGAGGGTAGTTTTTGTAAACTGATTTTTGGAGAAGTTGGCTTCTTATCATTGTAATGTCTATAATACCCTTACTATTTTAATATAAAGACAATAATACCTTTTATTTAACATTGATATAATTTTGAATTAATAATATATTAAAAAAACTAAAAAAATAAAAATAAAGTTTGTTAAGAATGTACAGTGGTGGCCATTGCTCGCTGGTGGTGGACGCCACTGACGATGGAGGCCGGAGGCCGGAGGACGGACGGCTACCTCCGGCGACGTTGAAGTCATCGGAGGAAGTCGAAGTCGTTAAAGTTGTTGAAGTCGACGGCCAGTTGCATCCTCTGTTTCGCGATTGAAATCGCGAATCAGTCGGCCAACTACCACTGGCGAAGTCAATCGTCGCTTTCGTCGCGCCCGGGATGCTGGTTCTACTCCGGCGATGGATGAGGTTCCTCCTCCATTTTCACGACGAATCCGGGACCAAATCTCACGATTTCAAAACTTGTAAGTCGGCAGCGAGGGAGACGATGTCGATGGCGAGGGATGACGGATGACGGCGACATCGGTGGAGAATCTGGTGGAGCGAGAAACGATGGCGGATTTGGAGCTTGAGTTGCAGAGAATCCATTAATGGCTTCTTGAGTGGGTGAGTTGACTCATTAGATTTGTAATGAGAAGGCCGAGTTGACTCAGCAAATTAGTATTGTGATGAATGAGTTGACTCAGTAGAATATTTTAAAAATATTATATTATATTATATTATATTAAATTACTTAATAATATATTAAATTTTAACAATTATGTCCATTTTAGACATTTTCCATAATCAATTAAAGTGTACCAAACACTTTTTCCATACTTTTTTCGTAAGTTAATTTTGTATAAAGTCAATTTACTAAACACCTATCGACTTATCTTGTAAGTCGATTATTCCTTAAGTTAAGCTAAAAACAGATTATTTCATAAGCAAAGCAATCCCGAACATAGCCTTAGTTTTCAAAAAAATAAAATAAAATTGTGTGTAGCATGATGGTCTATGCTTTTTAGTTTCATTATCATCACAAATTTGGCTTCTCCAAAAAAAAAAAAAAATCACAAAATTGGCTACGTGTCACAAGCGTGGTAGAACAGCTGTCGTTGACTTTAAAAGGGATCCTTTACATGTACCAAAAAAAGCTTCTCAGCAACGTCGTTGACTTTTAGTGGAATTGCATACACAATTTTTTGTAAATGCCAATTGACAAGAGGAACGGGCCTCTATGAGATTTTGTGTTAACAATCTTGAGTTTTAGCTTTTCTCAGCTTGATTCTACGATAATTCACTGTAAGTGCTCCTGGACTTTAATGAGTTAATACACATTTTTAATTAGAAACTCAGATGGTAGTTATTTTGTGTTTGCTGATTTAATTTCACTTTTATCATTTGCTTTAGTATTGTATTTCACCTATTGAATTTAACTTCAAATCTTGTAATCAGTTCTGCAATATTCAATCTTGTGTCCTTTCCTTATCTTTAGAAATTAATCTTTATTTGATCTCAATTAGTTTATGTTCCTTTTCCTGTTGTTGAATGAATTTCTTTTCCTTCCACAAAAAAAATTAGTTTGTGTGTATTTGAATTGATTTTGAAAGGATTCTCATCAGTTTTCTCCTTAATTTTTTGGTCTCTTGGTAGGCTAAAAAATAATTATGGGTAGAGAGAGAGACAGATTTTGGGAATATGTTGAAGACTTGGGCGGTTATTTTTTGTGCAAGTTTTGTGAACGAAGATTTTCTGGAGGCATTACAAGGATTAAATCACATTTGTCTGGAATTAGAGGCCGTGACATTGAAATTTGTCCAAAAGTGCCTGAAGATGTGCAATTAGCAGTACTTGAAGCAATTGGTGCTTCAACTTCAGCTTCAAACAAGAAAGCTAAGACGGTAGTTGATAAGAAAGAAAAGAGTGTAGTTGATAAAATACTTGCTAAGTTCATCATTTCAAACAGCATTTCACTTGATCTTTCCAGGTCTCCATATCTGATTGACTTGCTGAAAAGCATGGCGGAATTTGGACCTACTTACAAATTCCCAAATCTATTAGTCCTTTCAACACAATTGTTCCCAGATATCAATGAGGAAGCTGAGGAGCACATCGGAACTGTCAAGGAACTTTCTATTAAAACAGGTTGCACACTTGTGTTGTCTAACGTAGTGAAAAACTCAAAACTTGTGTGTATCAATATTTTGGTGTATACCCCAGCTGGATTGGTGTATGTAGAGAAAATTACAGTTCCTGAGGAAGGGATGACATTTAGTAAATTTATAGATGGCATATATTCTGCAATTGAGTCTTTGGGGCCTGAGAATGTTGTGCAGTGCATCATAAACATTACGGATGATTATATACTGGAGAGCATTACTGATTTTATAGATAATAGCTTTTTCTTGTCAGTTCAGGCCATGATATTAAGGAAATATCCTTGGATATACCTGAGTGCATGTGCTAGTCGTGAATTTGGGATACTTTTGGTATCAACATACATGGAAGTTCCTTGGATTCATAAGACTACTCAATTGGCAATAGTGATCTACAAATACTTATACGAGCATGTTATCAAATTTTGCCCAAGTAAGGAACATGCAAGAAATAAGGAATATAGTTTTGCTAGTCAGATTGCCATTGAATGTTTTGCACTTGATTCAATTTTGGAAGTTGAAAAGGAATTACAGGCCCTGCAGCTACCTATTGCATCTGAATCTTGTGAAGAGGGTGTTGCTGAGATTGTGTATAATGCTATTAACTCTAATGAATTTTGGAGTAGAGGGAAAAAGGTGGTACAAGTTTTACAGCCATTGTTAAAAGTTCTTGACTTCATAGATGACCAATATGGGTCAACTTCAGGATATTTGTATGAAGCGATGAAGAAGGCAGAAGTGGCTATTGAACAGCAATGTGACGATGAGGATGATGATGATCGAGTCCATTACGAGGCAATAAAAAAGGAGTTTAAAGAATGGCAAAGTCGTGTAGTCCGTCCAATACATGCAGCTGCAGCATTTCTAAACCCTGCTTACTTTTGCAGTGAGAACTTTACTGAAGACGCTGAAATGCAAGAGGGTTTGCAAATTCTAACGCTGTTTCTCCCTACCGCAGAACAGGAAGCTTTCTCGAAACAGTTGCAAATCTACCGCATGAAAATGTCTGATTTGTTTACGGATACAGCAATGAAAATGCTAAATACTATCCATCCTCGTAAGTTTTTTGACGTATATATGTTTATCCATTTTCTTAGTTAGATGACTTTCTATTTTAAACTTATTGTTGTGCAATGTGTAGGAAAATGGTGGGAGTGTTTTGGTGATCATTACCCGGTATTACAAAATCGTGCTGTACAGGTTTTGAGTCAACCTTGCGCTGCTCCGACATGCCATTGCTGTAACTTTGAGCCTAATGATTCGGTAGATACTTTAAGGATGAATACGATTCTGATGGAACACTTTAGCACGCTCAAATCACGGAATTGGGAACCGGTTGACCTTGACAGAACTAGTGGACTTCCTGAATACGCTCACGAAATTGTTAAAAGCTATCTAGAGAAAAAGGACTGGTGGGATGATATAAATTATCGTGATTTATTAGTGATCAATGAGACAAATGATCGATTTTATTCATCGTTGGAACCAAATGTTCTTGATGAATTGTTAGAATTCAACAACACCCGTAAAAGTTGAATGATCGTCATGTTTTGTCAACAGATTGTGATGATTTGTTATACATTCATGGATTTTTGTACAATATAACCGATATAATGACTGATAACACTAGACAGTGTTCAAGGTTATTTGTGATATTTGTTATAAATACGTACGTTTTGGACATATTTAGATCTAGCTTATGGAATTTTGAAGTTTATAACTTGTTATTCTTGCTTTGCATATTATGTCATACTTACCTGATGAGAGAAACTTTAAAATGATTGATGCTATACACAGCAATGATCAAAACACTCTCGCATGTTGCTCAATTCTTGCGGTATTGTTGGTTACCAGACTGTGGGGAGTTTACCAGCTAGTGGATCTATCCCTTCCCAGCCCAAGGCGTGCGCAACAAATTGTGGGAAAGGTGCGAAACTGATCGACTAAGAAGCAGTGGATAACTGCATCACTTTTGTCCCCGTCATTCAAAATTTCCTTAAGAGTTCTTAGTACTTATGTGTTAAGATATGTAACTTGGTTTGCGACTTTGAGTATTGCTTTCCATTTGAACCATTGTTGAAGCAATTAACTTGTTTTATTGTGACTCTTGATTCTATGTTTTTCGTAGCACTCGGTTCTATACAATTCATGTCCATATATATATATGCTCCGACATACTTTTGCCAATCATTTTGTTTAATATGATTCATATTCTTTCAGAATTGACTAGCTTATATTCTAATTGTTGTATTATGTAGCAGAGTTGCCTTATGCTGAGCTCTGCCACGGTTAGCAACAGATGACAAAGAAATACAAGTTTGTTGGTGCATCGTGTTTTGATGAAGGTATCGTGTTGCATACTGTCATTAAAATTTAACTTATTATCCTTCATATGTCCTTGCCTCGATCTTTGTTTGGGACTACAGGTTAAGATGCTGTTGTCCAGGATGGATTCCGGTGAACATTTATTGGACCAAAGACAGAAGAACTGGATGGACGAACTTAAAAATGAAAATGAATTGTGGATCGGTGACAGTTCTGGCTATGTATGTGACCCGACGAATGGAATGCACGTGGCGGGGGAGATTATGTTTCCCTTAGAATCATTATCTGAATGTTCGCTGAATAATTTTACTTGTAAACTTCCAGCGCCCAATGTGACATTTTTATATTATTGCAGTAAAAAAGATTTTACATTTTAATCACTTTTAATCTCTCAAGTGAGGAATTCCCAGATGTTATTCTACACGAGAAACTAATTTTTCAGCTCAAACAAGCGACCCTTTAGGCCTTTATAAGTAATTTCAACAAGTCCAATACCTGAAGAGTTGCTTGGTAAAACAATTGACACCACTAACCTTTGAACCCCAAAATCATTCGGTTGGTGGTTTCGGCTCGAGTGTTTAGTGGCACCACTCACACCACAAATATCTTGCATTCTAGACATTGAGAACGTGATTCGTGACGCTGTGACCTACACTGAGCACGCTGGGAGGAAGATTGTGATGGCGATGGATGGCGTCTATGCTCTCAAGAGGCAGGGAAGGACACTCTATGGTTTTGGGGTTTAGGGTTTTTTTTTAAGACAATTAGGTTGTTTGTTAATAGATCTCATCTCTAGATCTAATTTGTGTTCTTAGATTGTTATTAGCTTCATTTTTACATTTAATTTTGAAATTCTCTTAAGTAATATAGTGTAAAATATACCTAAAGGGGGGTGAATAGGTATAGGCTCAAATTCTTCCAACTTCAAAATATGCGGATTACAAGAATGAAATGTACACTTGATATAATTTAACAATTGTATAATATGAATCAATACATGTGAAAACCAATATACAAGAGATATAATCAATACATGATACATAAGATAATGAAAAGTAAAGCGAAAATAGACACAAGTATTTTTACGTGGTAAAACCTCAAAGAGGAAATATCTACGGGTTGATACCACAATCACCGGCAAAGCAATCCACTATATGAAAATGATTTACACACTCAAAGTTATCAACACATGATATCCACTTCAAGCTATCAACTCCTAATCTATCCTCGGGCCTAGTGAACCACCTAGCCTACTCCTATTCAAGGCTATCAAGCCTTTAGGAAGATTTCCTTGCTTAGCTATCTAGATCACTAGGATCCTAGTCAAGCTTCCCTAGCTCAACCATTCGGTTCGGAGTACCACACTCATAGCTAAGACTTTTGCTTGACTATCCGGACCACATGTCCTGGTCAAGTCTTCTTGCTCTAATCAAAGCTTCACTCACTTTGAAAGAGACTTCAACCTTTCCACAAAACAATGATTTAAGTGATGCAAATGATGCAGATGATGCAAGCACAATCAAATAAAGCAAGATGATCAATCAAGCTCTATGAACATATTCAATGATAATCTAGAATATGCTTTCAATAAACAATCACAAATGTATCCAAAAATAAAGACATGTGAATTAACAAGAACAAGTTTAGAATATTTAATATATCATATGAAAAATCCTTGTTCTTAGATCATGAAATTAAACCTAAAAAATATCATGAGGCACATCATATATATCATTTCTAGAATCAATTTCAAGATTAATCAAGCTTAGCTAATATATGTTCAAATGAAATCACAAAGTTAAAACTCAATTAACAAATGATCAAACACCCCAAGAATATGATCTAACAACATTCTTAACACATTTCATCTATCAATTAAGAAGATTAAAAGAGATGATCAAAGAGAAAACAAAAAGAAGAAGTTTCACATACAACACTTGAATATTGGACTGAAATCTGCCAGTTGCGAAAAATCACAAACTTAATGAAAATGCTTGGGGTTTGTATCTCTCTTCAAGACCAACATTTTTGGTTTTTGGATCACTCAATTTCGAGTTCGTATGAGAGAGTTATGATCAAAATAAGAAACCAAAAATTGAGAGAAAATTTTTGATGTTCTTTCTTTTTCAAATTTTTTTCTTAGAATGAATGGGGGGAGAATGGAGAGCATTTAAAAGAATTCAAGAGAGGGAAAAAGCAACCAATCAAAAGATGACACATCATCAACCACGAGTGGACCGCATGTGGCACACGTGGGCAGAGATGTGTGCTAGACGTGTGGCACACGTGGCCCACATATGGACTCTAAGCTTGGCCGTTGGCCACGCTTACTCCTCTCGTGCTCCGCTCGCGTTCTTCGGTAGTATTCGGGCCTCCGAACTCCAATTTTGAATCCGTATTCGGATTACGAATTGTGACTCCCTCACACACAACGATGACTATAAAACTTTACAAAAAAGTTGAGAATTCATCTCGGAAAACGACGACGAAGACAACTCAACGAATGAGAATGCAAAGTAGTGTAGCTACATCGTTTGGACTCGAAACCTAATGAATGAGTAACCAAAATGACCGGGACTCAATAAGGAATCATATGAGATCATGTTCAAGTCCAAAATACAGTAAACACAAACAAATAAACACAATGTCACACAAGTATGCCATATCTACGCCATAGTGATAAAACATGCAATTCTACAATATTTGTCTATATAAGACCAATGCATGTGCATACTTAAATGAGTGTGAATGTGTTATACCAAATGTTTGCACAACGATGTAGAGACACACATGAATGAATTATGTGTGTGTGTGCTTACGACTTGCAAGAGGAAGAAGAATCAAGATACCTTAGCATCCAAGTATGCGATGTTGCTCTTGAAGACGATATTTGCATAAGATGTTGCTTCTTCAACTCTGAAGCTTCTTTTCACCAAGAATCATCTAAGCAACAACTATTACAAATATAGAGAGTTTTGAAATGGAATCAAGCCAACATAAATCTAAGATCTTACAAATTTCAAATGTTATATCTTTCATTTTGAAGTAATAGAAATGAAAAGTCCTGGAGGCGTGTTTAATATAAAGCTGGAGGGGGGGGGGGGGGGGGGGGGGGGGGTGAATAGATTTTATCTAATTTTTACCCAATTTTCACGTGCATGTCAATTTTACGAAAATACCCCTAGCAAGTCAAATATACATACAAGTGTAATAAGATGCGGAAATAGTAAATGACACTTGATGTTTACGTGGAAAACCCAACCACTGGGAAAAACCACGGGCTGTTAAGTGCGCCACACTCGGACCTCGAAATCCACTAATTGAAATGGAGTTTACAACCTATGTAGACCTCGTCTAACACTCCGGTCAATAACCCCCCACTTCTACCACGCGGGCCTTTAAAAGTGGCTCTAGTCCAATTGCTCGATCCTCGCAGTCACTACTTGTAATGATGTTTACAGCATAATCCTGGTCTGTAACCCACCACTACTACCCGCAGGCCTGTAATAGCAACCCTAGACCAAGACTTCAATCTCTCAAAAGAGATGCACAACCGTATGTGAATATGTATGAATATTCAAATATTGCAATAAGAGCTAGGGTACTCTAAATGCTTACCTAGGATTATAAGATGACAATATAATCAATCCTAGATATCACATGTAGCTATATGTCATGGCATATAACTTTAGCTAAGTAAAAGATAATTAATCCTAGATACAAAGCTATCACAAAATAACACTCAATCAATTCATCACAATTAATTCTCTTTTCTTGTATTTAGCATATGATCTAAAACATACAAGTAAATTAAAAGAGATGGCTTGGTAGTAAAAATATTACAATAAGATGAAATTAATCAAAATCTTACCAAGCAAGTTGTGATGATGCAAACCCATACATGGATGCACTCTATATAGACATAGGAGATGCAATATGAAATTTGATGCAAAAGGGGTTTGATTTGAGTGGTTAAAAATGAATTCTTGATTTGATTTTCTCTCAAAATCTATCTTTAAAGTTTAGGGTTCTTAAGAGTCAAAGAACTTATTCAGATAATGAGAAAGTGTGATATTTATAGACATCAAGAATTGGGCAAGTGAAAAGACAAGTTTGCCCCTAAAATCGCACGATCGGCGGTTTCAAACGGCGGCCAGGCCGTCGAATTGAACCGTCGAATTCCCGAGAGGATCAGGAAACTTCGGCGGTTTTGAAACCGCCGATCAGAACCGCCGTTTTGGACCCGAGAGATATTTCAATCAGGTCTCATTCGACGGTTTCGAACGGCGGCCAAGTCGCCGAATGAAACCGCCGTTTCACCAAAAATGGTGAAACCAAGGGAGAAGCCAAAGGCATCTCCATCGGTGATCATCGCGCAAAACAAAGCACACTAACGTGCACGCGCGGACGTTTCCGAACAACTTTCGGGAAACGAATTTCTCCACACTAAAAGCTAATCATGCATGAAGTGCAAGTGTGGGTATTGAAAGCATCCTAATGCCTATCATGACATGGCATTTCATAGAACAAGATGCAATCAATTAAATGCAAGAAGAGATATTAAATAAATCAATAAAGCACAATGCACACAAAATACAAACACAACATTCAAGAATAAGAGTTATGCATGTTGTGTGTGTGTGCAACTATATCTCTTCAAGCTAATGTAAGCACAAGATATACCTTTGGTGCTTGTCCTCTTGAGGTCTTGGAAAGGGTCTTGATCTTCAACTAATCACCTAGACTACCCTTACAACCAAACCCCAACTTGTGGTTTGACCACGAAATAAGCCAATCAACAAAAGGGAATCCTTACAAGAAATTTCTTCATCTTAATCTAAAACTAGAGAGTTGTTTTGGAAGAAAGATTGTTGTATTTTCTCCTATTGTTTTGGTTCTAGATTTTCGAAGAAAAATTGAAACTGTAGGATTTTGGATCTGGGTTTATTGATGATTATTGATGATCTGGGTTTGTCAAATTTTTGGATCTGGGTTTAAAAATTATTGTATTTTTTTTTTCAAAAATTATGATCTGGGTTTATTGGCAAATTTTTTGCCAATTTTTTGTCAAATTGACAAAAAATTGACTATTGTTTAGTTCTTGTTATTTTGAGAGGAGAGATGTTGAGGCTAAGCAAACCAAATGAGCAAAAACAATATAATAAATGACTGGGTTTGTTGATGAAGATTGATGATCTGGGTTTGTCAAATTTTTGGATCTTGGTTTATCGAAATAATGTGTTATATTATCAAATTTAAAATATTATTATATTTTCCTTTTAAAAAAATTATTAATTCAGTCCAATCCGATGTTTCACCAAACAAAACACGGTATTAATTCAGTTCAGTCTCATGTTTCTCCAAACACAGCATAGTATTAATTTAGTTCAATCCAATCTCATCTAATCCTAGTCCCATCTTAATCCAATCCAATTCCATGAAATAGTTCAATCCAATCCCACGCATCAAACGGTGCCTATATGTCATCTAATCACCAGAAAAGAAGATGCAAACTGTAGAGTCATGTTTCAATCATATCAGTTTTCACATTTATTGATTTACCTCTAGTAAATTTTATTTTCTACTTCTTTTTCAGTGTAAAATCAGTGTTAGTATCAGCTCAAAAAAAAAAAAAAAAAAAAGTAAAGAGCATCTCTCACCCATTCTCTATCTCTATCTCTAAAATAGAGAACCAAAAGGGAATATTTATCCCATATTCCATCTCTAAAAAATTTTCACTCCCAGCACACTCTCTATCCTTATCTCTATCTCTATCCCTATTTCTATTTATATCTTAAAATAACTTATATTTTCATTATTATTTTTTAGTTTGTTTAATAAATTATTGTTCAACTAAATTTTAACAAATATTTATTATAATAACATTTGTATTTTTTTATACTTTTTTTTTTAAATATAATGTTTTATTAATGCATGAATTTATAATAACTATTTTTTAGGTTCTAAAACATTTTTCAACAAATTTTCTCAACCTACATATTGTTGTCAACTCTAAGTGTTACAAGCTCAAAATGAGGCAACAAAATTAGAGATTTTACGTGAACGTGAAGTGATTCGACGTAAATGTGAAGAGAATAAAATTATAAGGATAGATTTGGATTCCATTAAAAATCCCAACGAACGTGAATTTTTTCGAAGGAAAAAGATGCAAATTTTAGAAAAAAACACTCACAATTCCCAAATATAAGGTGGATCATTTTCGGGTGGATATGGAAGTCATTTGGATGGCTTTCCAAAATTTTAATGTATCTCGACATTATCATATGTTATGTTGTTATTATTTAAGTTTTTTTTTTTTTTTTTTTTTTTTTCTATCCTTATTTTAATGTTTTTATGTTATTGGAATTTTTAATATTAATATTTATTATTTTAATACTATGTTTCGGTTTTTATTTTATTACTAACTTATAATTATCAATTTGTAATAAGAGATTGCCCAAATGTTAAAGTATGGTAAATAATAAATTATTAATTAATATTCAATATTGGACTCATTTTAAAGATCTAGATGAGACATTTCTAATGGTATACTTTTTATGTTAATAAAATGTACAAATTAAATTTTATTATACATTAATTTAATTTAATGAAAAATTTAAAATGATATCATTGTAATAAAGAAAGTTAAAAAGTGGTTTTATAGGATGGGAAATAGTTTTCTAAATTTAAGGAATGGAGTGGAGGTTCTCTAAATATTTTCTTGGAGACAACAATTTAGAGGGTGGGTGGAAGCAACCAATCCTCTAAAATCCTCTAAATTTTATTGGAGACATGATTTTAGAGGATGGGTGGGAGATGCTCTAAAATCAGTGTTAATAGTTTAATACTAAAAAGACGTGGTTAAAATGGAACTAGTTTGGTTAGTGACAAGTTTGAACAGAACTAGATCCATTTATTGATATGGTTTGGGAGGAGTTAATGAGTCGTGTCAAAAAATGAACAGTCATCATGTATGCCTGTCAGCCTGTGCTATATTTGGATTTTTGGGCGGATGTGTTTTTCTCGCTTCACTATTGATTTACCTTAATTTTGATATTAGAAGCATTAATTGATAATGCATGTATATGTTAATTGAAGTCTCAAAGACTCAAACTAAGATTACTTTTCATATTATGTGTTTTTTATGATTATGAATATGTAATGGATTTTCTAAAAGTAGTCCCATATTTTCTAAAACAAAATATATTGTAAAATGGATTGATTCTGGTTAGATAGAGTTGTGATTTTCTAAAAGTACATATTCAATAGTGATAGTGTAGTTAATTGGAATAGAGTCTATGTAATCAGTACTCATTTAGTCTCTCCTTGTTTTTCTCTAAAAGATAAGTGAGAGTAGTCTGGTGTTCCGACTCTAGATTTTTTCTTCTGTAAGGTACAATTTCTTCCGCTTAAGTCATGGATTCTGTAGATATTGCTCTTCTATGTGCCTCACTATCCATCAATAATCGTGATGGTCCGGTTCAACTATTAGATGGAAATCTAATGAATGATGCTAGGAATAGGTTATCTTTAAGTTTAATGGGAAAAATTCTTTCGAGCAAAATGGTTAACAGAGATGCTTTTATGCGTGGTATCGGTAAAATCTAGCAGGTTAGACAGGGTGTGGATATTGAATCAATTTCTGGGAACATTTTCTCTTTTCACTTCAGAGAAGAGTATGATCTTGATAGAGTTTCATTCGGGGGCCGTGGAGCTTCGAAAATGCTCTTATCGCTTTGGAGAAACCAGAGGGTAAGGGTTCCATTGATTCGTTGAAGTTTAACCAGGCGGATTTTCGGATTCAAATCCATCAAATCCCACTCCTTTGTATGACTAAGGAAACTGAGGGTTCCATTGCTTCTTATTGTTGTGCAATGTTTAGGAAAATGGTGGGAGTGTTTTGGTGATCCTAGCCCCATATTTACAGAAGCTTGCTGTACGGATTTTGAGCCAAACTTGTTCCGCTCCATTTCCCCAGCTTGTAAACTTTCAGCCCAACAATCCGGTTGGTGAATTAAGGACGAACATGTTTTTGATGGAAAAATTTGTCACGATTAAATCACGGAATTTGGAGCCAATTCACCTTACTAGTGAGCAACCTGACTATGCTTATGAATACGTTTCCAAATTTCTGGAAGGTAAGAAGAAGCCTCACGAAGCTCATCATGCTTTATTTCTGATCAACTTTTATTGGAATTCCTCATAAACTTACAACTTAGCAACCAGAATCATCCGGAGATCAACCGAGCTGATGAGTTCTGCAATCTTGATGATTTGGGGTTGGCTGATTTTGATTTCGAGAATCTTCCAAATTTCAACCCTGCTGATTATGATTTATTTTTATTTTTATTTTTATTTACCAGATGTGACAAGGATGTTTAAACCATAAAAGTTAAATAATTGTGATGATCTGTTAGATGTTCATGGATAACAGTTTCAAGATTTTTTATCTAACCCAATACATGGATCCTCTTCAGATTTGAGTTACTCATTAAATGTATAGGCTAGTTCCTTCTTGAATTTTAACAGTATCTTTTTGGGATGCTGTTATGAACAATGAGTTGCTCTATGCAGGTCTGGTCTATTACATCCAAATTCTCTAGTGCAAAGGACTAAAGTTAATGCACTTTACCTAGTTGGCATTTACGGTCTGAATAATTGATTTTATCTGCCCGGTCATATGCTCCAATTCCCTCTCTATATATTCAGACTAATATCATATATTAATATATATGTCAGTTCCTTGGATTAATAAGACAATTAAGTTGGCAGTAGTTATTTTCAGATATTTATATAAGAATGAGATCATACAAGAAATAAGGAATCCATTCGAGATGGGATGACTACAATTGCCATTCAATTTTTTGTATTTGGAACAATTTTTGTAGTTAAAAAGGAATTACAAGAATTGAATAGCTTGAAATGTTTAGGAAAATGGTGAGAGTGTTTAGGTGATCATTTCCTCATATTACAGAAGCTTGCTGTACGGATTTTGACATGTCAGGGTATTAGCCTGATAATTTTTTACTATGGGGTGTTCGGAAGCAAAAGTTGATGGCTTCTATGGATGAATTTGAAGTTTTGATTGTTCGATTAATATTCAATTAGCTTAATTTGCAAGTTCACGTTGATAAATTTATTTTCTGTAATTCAAATCTGGCTCAAGACAATCTCTATTAATGTCTCCACTAGACTAGATCTTTATAGTGTTTCGCAGGTAAAACATCTCAGATTTTCAGTATTTTGTCTACGAAAAATGCGAAAAGACAATATCTCATAAATCTAGAATTCTGCAGTAGAGAAATTCTAGATCTTAATATTTGTTAGCAAAAACCAAGCTAATTACCAATGTTGTGGAACCAGAAAAAACAGTTGTGAGAAAGAATAATGAACTGAAAAAAGTAACTAAAAATGCAGGAACTGCAGCAGAGGATACAGAGGGTGATTGCTATGTGGGGGTCTAATGGAAGTAAACCGTCGGAGAAAGAATATAAAGAGGAGATGGCGAAAATTAGAAAAGGCATTGTCAATTTCCACATCGAAATGGTGCTATTAGTTAACTACAGCAATATGAATTACACTGGTAATATAGATTGTAGCCAATTATATTCTTGTTGATAACTCAATAACAGTCGCTGGAGAAGGGAGTTTCAGGAACTTGGTTGCGGCTCTATTGACTATGCAAGAAATCAGAGAAGTGGGAGCTCACTCATACCAATTATCTAACTATATTGAAGTTATCATACAAAGTACAGCAGAGTATATAACATAGGAGTAATAGGTGAAATTTACAGTTAGTATGTTAATGATTGTGTATTTTTATTGCATTAAGTGACCAAATCTTTCATTATACTGATATACATTGTGAGTATAGTTAAAAGATTTTCACTGCTGAGAGCAAAGCAAGGAGACTATCACTCATAGTTGTTAAAAACAATTTTGCTTTGATTGCAGATGTTCATTCTTCAACATCAGATAACCCCAGAATCTATTTAATCTTTCACGTGCAAGTGAAGTAGTTTTCATAGTCTAATGTTTGAGCCAATCATAAATTTGATTCATGAAGCGCCTGGATAGCATGCATAAAGTGATCAACTGAATAATAACAACTTGTCTTAATCATGCATTCTATAAGACGAGTTTATGATGTCTCTTGTTTTAAGACTTTAAGGAATGACACGTCTAAAACAAATGATAATTGACATAATATTCCTCGATTATTTACGAAGAAATTATATTCAAAGAAAGAAAGGACTCACCAATTAAGGTGATACTCGTGGCGGCTCCTGTTCCCTAGAATCGCTTTGTGTGAACCATGTCCAAATAACTGAGAACTTGGAAATGAAATCCATGATCATCTGCTGATCAAGCCTAAGACGAGCATCGCGAATATTAATGAAGACCGCATGAATCGGCTGATAAGCAACAATAATGGGCACCAAAGACCATGGAATGAAAATGAAAAATCCAAGCGAGTGAGGGAGAAATATGGAGACAAGCGAGACTGTTGAAAGAGATCCCGAGATAACAGCCACAGCAGCAGCAGCAGCATTGGATAGTTGACATGCAAGGCAGTAGATGATTGTGGCAACCAAAAAACCCACATTTGTACTGGGTGTGTTTTGAAAGGAGACCCGTCACTGCTCACTTGGAGGACGGCAATCAGTATCGAGATTTGATATTTAAAGGATTTTGCCACTCTGCACATTCATCAGAAAGGATTAGAATTAATTTACACTTGAGCAGTCAATTAGAAAAAAACAAATCATAATTATGGAAGAACTCAATTTAAGTGATGAGGAGACATAAGTGGTTTTTGGGTAATTAAATACAAAGTATGAGATTTTATATTAGTTGTTTTGTTAAGGTAGTCTGTCAGTGAGCAGGACATTTTACCTCTCCGTGGTTTATGGAAAAAATAAATAATAATAGTTGTTTTGTAATATATTCTAAAATAAAGGACACATGCCATGCCATGTACTCAAAGTCAGAGCACTAGGGATGGCCATTGGGGAAATGCGGATGGATATAGGTTCCCCATCTCTATTTCCCTATTTTCCTTATTTTTACCCATTTTTTCTTGTTTTACTGTTCCCCGTCTTTCCCATTTTCCCATTTCCCCTTTTTAAGTAAAAATTACATACTTAGTAAAATAGAAATAATAAAAATATATATACTTAGTAAAATAGAAAGAATAAAAATATTAAGAAAAACAATGTAAATATATTAATATATATTATATATGTATATATATTCCTCACTATCGTCTCGATAACATTCCCAAGAAAATCTGTCGCAAAGTACAGCAGCCACTGAGCCACGATATCCATCCTTATCAGCCCACGATATCCTTCATCAGTCATCACTATATTTCTCACTTTATCCCCTTATCAACCCACGATATCCATCCTTCCTCATTATCGTCTCGATAACATTCCCAAGAAAATCTGTCGCAAAGTACAGTAGCCACTGAGCCATGATATCCATCCTTATCAGCTCACGATATCCATTCTTCCTCACTATCGTCTCGATAATATTCCCAAGAAAATCTGTCGCAAAGAACAGCAGACACTGAGCCACGATATCCATCCTTATCAGCCCACGATATCCTTCATCAGTCCTTTCTATATTCCTCACTTTATCCCCTTATCATCCCATGATATCCATCATTCCTCACTATCGTCTCAATAACATTCCCAAGAAAATATGTCACAAAGTACAACAACCATTGAGCCACGATATCCATCCTTATTAGCCCACGATATCCTTCATCAATCATCACTATATTCCTCACTTTATCCTCTTATCAGCCCACGGTATCCATCCTTCCTCACTATCATCTCGATAACATTCCCAAAAAAATTTATCGCAAAGTATAGCAGCCACTGAGCCTCGATATCTATCCTTATTAGCCCACGATATCCTTCCTCAGTCCTCACTATATTCCTCACTTTATCCTTTTATCTGCCCACGATATCCATCCTTCCTCACTATTGTCTCAATAACATTCCAAAAAAAAATCTGTCGTAAAGTACAACAGCCACTAAGCCATGATATCCATCCTTATCAGCCCACGATATCCTTCATCAGTCCTCACTAGATTCCTCACTTTATCCCCTTATCAGCCCACGATATCCATCCTTCCTCACTATTGTCTCGATAACATTCCCAAGAAAATCTGTTGCAAAGTACAGCAGCCACTGAGCCACGATATCCATCCTTATCAGCCCACGATATCCTTCATCAATTCTCACTATATTCCTCACTTTATACCCTTATCAGCCCACGATATCCATCATTCCTCACTATCGTCTAGATAACATTCCCAAGAAAATCTGTCGCAAAGTACAGCAACCACTGAGCCACGATATCCATCCTTATCAGCCCACGATATCCTTCCTCAGTCCTCACTTTATCCTCTTATCAGCCAACGATATCCATCCTTCCTCACTATCGTCTCGATAACATTCCCAAGAAAATCTGTCTTAAAGTACAGCAACCACTAAGCCATGATATCCATCCTCATCAGCCCATGATATCCTTCCTCAATCCTTACTATATTCCTCACTTTATCCCTTTATCAGCCCACGATATCCATCATTCCTCACTATCGTCTCGATAACATTCTCAAGAAAATCTGTCGCAAAGTACAACAGCCACTGAGCCACGATGTCCATCCTTATCAGCCCACAATATCCTTCCTCAATCCTCACTATATTCCTCACTTTATCCCCTTATCAGCCCACAATATCCATCCTTCCTCACTATCGTCTCGATAGCATTCCCAAGAAAATTTGTCTCAAAGTACAACAACCACTGAGCCACGATATCCATCATTATCAGCCCATGATATCCTTCATCAGTCTGATGTGTATCAAATACACAAGATAAAGAATTTAAGAGAATTTGGAAGAAATAGAAGAATTTAGATAGAAGCAGGGAAAGATTATTTCATATATTTTCAACATAATCTCAATACAATTGCATCCAGCTGTTTATAGGCTGAAGATGACACGAATGAGTTTGTAAACTGACAACAACAAATGAAGCAATAACTGATAAAGCTAAATAATAGGAATGTGCAGTTGTGCACCACTCACGTAAATGTGGGATTGCCCACTCATACAATCATGGCCATGATTCACACATGAATTCCCCTCTTATGTCAACAACAAAACTAACAATAACTACCAATACTCACGACTAAGTCCCTTTCCCACTTCATGTCTTGCATGTGCTTGGATTAAGCACATATCATTCCATCCCCCTAAAATCATCCTTGTCCGCAAGGATGAAATTGGGCATCTTTGTCAACGTGATCGTTGTCCGGTGGAAAGTCTTCTATCATAAATAATTGTGGCCTCTGACAACGGTGGCCGGGGACGAATTTCTCATCACAATAATAACAAAGCCCCACTGCACGACGGTCCCGTGCTTCTTGGTTGGTCAGCCTCCGAATGGGAGGAGGAGCATTAGTATTGGCAGTATGGCTGGCCTTAGGAGGCGGGCCTAAAACCCCAGCGGAACTATTAGGGGGCGGTCGTGGTGTCACCGAAAGAGGTGGAAGTAAAGAGAATTGACTGGTGCGTATGTGGAGTGAATTCCGCTCCTCAATCAATCTTGCCACGCCTATGGTATCAGCCAAGGTGCAAGGCTGTTTAATCTTGACATCAAGTCGGATCTCGTCCCGTAAACCTGCAATAAAACAGCCAACTAAAATTTTTTCAGGTAAACCATCAACTTGATGGGAAAGCTTTTCGAAAGCTTCTTGATATGCAGCCAAGGTGGAAGTCTGTTTCAGGCGTGTTAAAGCTTCAGAAGGATCTTCGTAATCCGTTGGACCAAACCGTTGGAGCACAGCCTTAGTGAACTCGGACCATGTGAGGAGTCCCTTGTATTTGCTGAACCAATGATGCCATTGGAGGGTTATTCCTTCCAAGTGGAAAGAGGCCAGTTGAACTTGTTGTTACGGAACGACACTTTTGAATTCGAAGTACTGTTCCGATCAATAGATCCACCCATGAGGATCCTCACCATGAAACTTAGGGAATGAAAGCTTTAGTTGTGTGTGGTTGCGGTCTGGTGGAAGGGTGGTGGTCGGGCTGCTATGAGAAGTAGTTGCCAGATTCTGGAAGTTTGAGGGATTGTGGGTTGTTTCTGAAGCAAAAGGGTTGACTTCGTGGGTTGTACGTGGGGTTGACACGTTGAGATTGCAACTCAGTTAGGAGCCTCTCAAATGATGCATTCATTTAATCGAATTTCGATTCATGACGGCCTAGAATTTCATAGACCTCAGTTCGAAACTCCGCGTTTGATTTGCTTCTCGTCTCCATGGAATCGAACACGCTCTGATACCAATTGATGTGTATCAAATACACAAGATAAAGAATTTAAGAGAATTTGGAAGAAATAGAAGAATTTAGATAGAAGCAGGGAAAGATTATTTCATATATTTTCAACATAATCTCAATACAATTGCATCCAGCTATTTATAGGCTGAAGATGACACGAATGAGTTTGTAAACTGACAACAACAAATGAAGCAATAACTGATAAAGCTAAATAACAGGAATGTGCAGTTGTGCACCACTCACGTAAATGTGGGATTGCCCACTCATACAATCATGGCCATGATTCACACATGAATTCCCATCTTATGTCAACAACAAAACTAACAATAACTACCAATACTCACGACTAAGTCCCTTTCCCACTTCATGTCTTGCATGTGCTTGGATTAAGCACATATCACAGTCCTCACCATATACCTCACTTTATCCCTTTATCAGCCCATGATATCCATCATTCCTCACTATTGTCTCAATAACATTCCCAAGAAAATCTGTCGCAAAAGAACTCTTTGAAAAGAACTCCTTGAAGAGCTAGCTCCTAGACAGAGAAATAGACCGTGTGAGTGGGTCCCGCGCCGAGAATTAACCGAGTGTTTGCAATACGATAGAGAGGAACTTTCTTTTTCATTCTAGTTATTTGTATTTTTAGTGCAAGAAAAATACACTTTGGAAAAGCTTTGAATAACAGATTTGGGTTTGCTGGTTAATAGTAGGGGTGTTGTGATGTAATATCAAACATTTAAGGGAGAGTATGTCATACAAAACGTTTGTATTGTCGGCCAGTGATGGGACCGGTTGTCTGCCACCGGAGCGGAGAAAACAAGCAGTACTCTGCTGATCTCGCGTGATCTCTTCGTCTCTGTCCATGCTCAAGCTTATTTGAGAAGAGTTAGGAATTGGGGGGACAAACACAAAGTGGTTGTGTTGAGAACCAAACATGGAGATAAATAGATAAACGAAACACCAATAAACAAGCTTCTTCCGTTTCTGAGAATAAAAAATGGAGATAAACAAGGGAGGGTTTATATTATTATAAAGTGGTTGTGTTATATGTGGTAGCTAAAAGCTCTTCTTGATGAAGAATGAAGATAAACAGCGGAGGGTTTATATTGTTATATATTGATGAAGAATGAAAAAATGGAGATAAACAGGGGAGGGTTTATATTATTATAAAGTGGTTGTATTATATGTGGTAGCTAAAAATAGCTCTTCTTGATGAAGATTGAAGATAAACAGCGGAGGGTTTATATTGTTATATAGTGGTTGTGCCATACGACTTTATACGTAGAAAGTTGTTATTACACTGTGACAGTGCAGTGGGCCTACCGGAAACAGAAGGACCAAAAAGCATGATATGAAATTTGGTTCATTGGATGCAACTGATTGTGGGGGGCCAGATTGGAGTATGGAAATTTGTATAAACTACAAAATTTATACCACTAACATCACACAATTATATAGGTACGTTATTGGGTTGAGGAATGAATTTAGTTAAGACATTCCAAGCAAAATTATAATTTGCATCCCATTCAATAGCATGTTAATTGAATTCATGTGATAAATGAGATAATTCATCATTAATATATATGTATTTACCGATTGATACGTTATTGATTGAGATATATGTTAAGTCATAACTCATAAGTTAGAATGTTTAATGTTATTATGAGATCTTTGTGAAGAGTGTACATTTTATTTTATTTTTGTGCCAAATGTGAATGTGAAAAAAGGAAGGGAAAAAAAAAAAAAAAAAAAACAACGTCTTCCAAGTCAAAAAAAAAAAAAAAATACAATGTCGGTAACCTTTGTCTTTGCTTTGGGAATTCTTTCTTTTGTTTATTAAAATGGCTCACACCTTAGCCTAGTATGTAAGCTGTTGACAACTTTTGGGTTGATATCACCGTTTCTATCTAATGTAATGACATTATTCAATAATTTTCGGACCATTTATTACCATTTATAAATTTTTTTTTTTTTTTTTTGGAATCAGGATTCTCTCCTTGGGCCTTGTTTTTCTTTGATATTTTTCAAATGTAATTAAAACACTTAGTTGTATGAGAGAGAAATAAATGATCAAATTTTGACCATATATTTTTTATTTTGTTTCGGTGTCATTAGATTATGAAAAGTTTAAAAATAAAAAAAAATTAAAAAAAAAACCAGAAAATGAGAGGATCTTAATCTTTTTTTTTATTTTTTATCCATGAATGTCTCTTCGATTTTTCCTCTTTTAAATCCCATTTGTTCCCAAGAAGGACAAGGATCCGTCCTCCAAGGAATCCCAAAGATGCTCTTTCTTTCCCTACATTCTGCACCGATTTCGACCCAGCGTTTTCTCTTTTAAAATTCCACAAAAAGCCTTGATCTACTATTCCTTTTTGACACCAATTCACTTTTAAAATTCCACAAAACGCGTGGGATAATAATTTCGTTTCTTTTTCTTCTCAATCTACTATTCCTTTTTTTGACACCAATTCTTTTTTAAAATTCCACAAAACGCGTTGGGTAGTAAACTAGTAATTCCGTTTCTTTTTCTTCTCAATCCGCTATTCCTTTGTTGACACCAATCGTGTAAGAACATTACCAAAACACTCTTATATTTTTATTCTTTAAATGTTTATTTGTTTACCTATATGGTAATTTGACGAGGGAAAAAAAAAAGTCATTCCAAAAGACTCTTCAATTAGAAATAGTTTTATATTATTTTAATAAAAACATTCAACTTTTCAAATGCACTAATTTCATACATGTGAAACTAGTATTATTTTTAGACGAATATAAAAATCATTTGATGACCTTCCAAATTATTACCGTAGAACCCCTCTAAACTAATATTTTTGAGACCTACCCTTGAGTATTAATTTAGAGGGGTTATTAATTTGAAGGGTTTTACATTATAAAGTGTTATTTTGCCTTAGAAAATGTGTGGAAGTCGTTTTCTTGTTAAGGGAAGGTTCTTTTTGGGATTCATTGTTTAGTCAGTTTTCTTCTTCAGGAAAAATTATTATTATTATTATTTTCAAAATTCCTTGTTTAGGAAAGATTTATTAAGAAAATTTCCAATTCCTTTTGGGAATGTGATTACTTATAGACTAAGCATACTCACCCTATAATAGTGAAGCTTATTCTTTGGTTGCATATCACAAGAGAGATCTCAAGATATACCTAAAAATTCTATTCCTAACAGCTCCTAAAAATTCTCTCTTTTCTATCTTCTTTGCTATAACAAGAGGATAATTCAAAAGATGAAGGATGAAATAAAAAATATCAAACATGGTGGCCTTGTGCAAACTAGCATCTTAATGTACTTTTCTGGTTCTTGATTATTATGTAATATATTTTATGCTTTTATGGAATTATTAATTTATACGACAATCGGGACCGAAATTTTATACGGGTTTCAAAAATAAATTATTAATTATTACGATAGAGGGGTTTATTAATTTTTTACATTGGCCTGAGTCGGGACCGGGATTTTTTATTAATTTAGAGAGGATATTAATTTATAGGAGATTAATTTACAGGGGTTCTACTGTAATATGTTATTATTAAATATTCAATATTAATCTAATTTTAAAGATCTAGATGAAACATTTTTAATAGTATAATCGGACCTAATAATAATTGGATTAAATCAGATCGGATTGTAATATCTTTGATCTAATTGGATCAGATCAGATCTTGGATAATGACAAATCTAATGGATCCGATCCACTGTACATCCATAAAAGACCTGAAAAGTAAAGGTACTCAAAAGAAGGGTTTGACTAGTTGTTGTTAACAATAATGTTACTGGACAGTTTTGTGAGAGAGTGTATTTTTTTTTTTTTTTTAATTTCAAATCCTTAATTTTTTTTTTTTTCAAATCCTTAATTTTTACACAACATTGTATTGAAATGTAAACACTGAAAATCGTCCAGTAACATTGATGTTAACAGCAATTTAACCAAACCCCTCAAAAGAAAATATCGGCACCATTTTAATAAGAATTTAAGATTACTTATAAATTTTTTGGATGAGTAGTTTTTCTTCAATTCATTTTATCTGTTCTACACATTTAAACTTAGAGAAGAGTCAGATTAAAGATTTGTCAATCTAATGGAAATAACTAAATCTTTCATGAAGAAACAATTTAAGATTCAAACACTAATAAAATAACAAACTTTGTATCATTTCTTTTACTGGGTTGTTGTTTATTTTGCATCCTTGACTCCTTGTTAAAACACCCGAGGACCCAAAAAAAGTGTAAATTAGTTTTTTAGCATAAATTGCGATCATGTACCAGTCGAAACAAGAAAAGTTATAGAATTTGTAATCATGTATCAATCGCAATAAGACAAGTTAGAGAATTTTCAATTTTGTATTCAAGCAGCAAAAGTGAGAGAAGTAAGAAAACTATGTAAAATAGAAAAACCAGAGATGAAAGAGACCGAAGAAAAGAGGGAGAGAGCGAAATAAATTATGATTTATGAAGTCATTAGGAAAGATAAATAAATTGGAGAGATATATAAGATTGGTGAGATTGTGTACTTCAAAGTGTATTCAAGAATTAATTTCAGCCTAACAATGCATTTTATACAAATTGAGTAAGAAATGTGTTGTATCCCTAACATTTGACATGAGATCTTAACAAATGTGTGACCTTCAGATTAAAGAGATCTTAATTGTTAAGATTAATTATTAGTTTGAAAAAGAAAGAGTGTGATACACAATTCCTTCCCCCTTTTCTCTCACCTTCTAAACCCAGCTCATCCTCCACTCCAACACCAAAATATACAGTGAATCAAAACAATATCTCAACTTACTTTCGAGATATATATATACATATATACACGGTTGTTCTCTAGTAAGAACGTTCTAAAATTATAAGCTAAGGATGTCCGACCACAGCCACATATTCATATTGGGCGTGGGTATTTGTTGATATGGGGCTGTAGGCCCACTGTGAATGTGTAGCTATTGAACGTCCTAAAATTATAAAGTCAGAACGTCCTAGAGAACCATTGTATATATTGTTAAAGGAAATATGGATCACAATGGCGCAAATCAATGCAAGAATTATGGGAGGAATAATGATATTATTAAAGAAATCAATGAGGAAAACTTTAAAGATGTAAATGATAAGAATCATGGGAGGTAAAAATGTAAAATGATGTTATTACCAACATCTCAAACCGGCAGTCAACGTCAACATTTTTTAAATCATAACAGCTAGCGTAACTATAAATCTGGTGTCCAAATGATGTGGTATCATTGTAATTCATTCATTTAAATAGTATTAGATTTGTATGATTTAAATGAATGAATTACGATATTGCCACATTATTTGGGGCACCAAATTTAGACATCAAATTTAGACAAAGTAGCATTACTCGGCTAGCATAATGATGGGTGTTTACAGTGATGTTGTTTTACTTTTTATTATGTCTTGTATTTTATTTATAAAACAAGCATATCAATAGAAAATGCAAGGGTTTCGTTTCATATATTTTAAAAGAAATTTCATAAATAATCAACTTTAGATAGAGATTCATTAAAAAAAAAAAATTAAAAACTTGGATAATTTCAAAACACAAACCGAAAACCAAAATAATTCCACAGATCAACTAAAGAATTCAAAAATAAAAAATAAATAAACTAACTTGTGGAACAGATCTGTTCAAAAAAAAAAATTGAAGTATGAATTTTCCATAGGAGGAAATAGGGGTATATATCACTTTTTCAATTTTGACTTGCGCAACTATCACCACTTTAATAACTCTTGTTTTATTAGCACCAAAGTAAGTGACGAGACCAACATGCCCTTTATGCATATTTCTCTCTCTTTCTTCCCATTCTCTCTCTCTCTCTCTCTCTCTCTCTCTCTCATTGTCTAAAGAACGAACACTTCGACGGGGTTGGGTTGACGAGAGTTCTCAGCCATAGAATAGTGACGATTGAAGGAAATATTTCTAGAAAAAAAGTCTTCTGTTAGGGTTTTGTTTTCAAATTTGATTTTGTTGATTTTGTGCTATTAATTTCGTTTTGATAGATTTTGAGTTTTTATTGTGAATTTGTTGTCAATTTGATGTGAATGGTGAGTTTGTTGAATATGAATGGGGGTTTGTTTGAATCTTGAATTGTTGGGTTTGGGGTTTGGGTTTGTCGAATCGAAGAAGATGAACAGTAGCTGAAGTTGAGATTTTTATTTATATATATATTTTTTAATTTCAAGACTTATTTGTTCCATTTCAAGACTTATTTATAAATACTCAAGACTTATTACGCTTATTCGAGACTTAGGGGTCGTTTGTTTTTTTGTCTGAAGACTGAACAATCCTGAATTTTTCTAAAGACTAAATAGAGACTGAAATTTGAACTTGAATGACATGTTTGTTTGTTTGTTTGTTTGTTTGTTTTTTAGATCCTCACATCTGAATGTATTGTCAACACGTTTGTTTTTTAAAAGTAAAATTGTCTGAAAATAAATAATTTTACATTTATACCGATGTTAAACAATTATACATATAATATAGAATAAAAACAATCCAAAAATAATAATTATATAGTTAGCATATGATCATGATCTTCTTCTTCGATTACAAACAAACTTCGTTTTTAGTTTTTACTAAGAAAAGAAAAGGTTTTTTTTTTCAAAAAATAAAAGGGGCAGCAGTAAAACTCACACAAAACACTCTAACATATATATAAATACATCACCCTAATATCATAATAAAGTATTGATATTAAACACCAATATGAGAAGTGATTAGGGTTCTTTTTTATTTTTAAAGCTATTTAAAATAATTAATATATTAAAATAAAGATTTCTATACCATATATAATTATGATGAAATTAGAAATGTGTTATATATGGGGGATAATATCGGAAGAAAAGATTTTGGATTGCATTTAATGCAATTCAGTGATTTGCAATTAAGTGAAAAGTCAGGATTTTTTACTTTTTATTTTAAGTTGTTTTTTGGTATTTTAAAGTTGTTTGACCACATAAAAAAACAAACAAAACAACTTAATAATTATGATTCAGACCCATTAAGTTTTAATTGGAAAAAACAAACGACCCCTTACTTTATGAATACCCGAGACTTATTACACTTATTTGAGACTTAATTTATGAATACTTATTTGTTCTATTTCGAGACTTATTTATGAATACCCGAAACTTATTCATGCGTTTTCGAGACTTATTTATGCTTTTTCAAGACTTATTACGATTATTCGAGACTTACTCACGAAATTTCGAGACTTATTCATGCGTTTTCAAGACTTAATTCATGAATTTTCGAGACTTATTCTGTTCGACCTCCATCAATGGTGAAAGTGACGAGCCGACGAAGGTGCCGATAGACTCTGGAGATAGCTGGATCTGGAAGATCAGATGACGTCGAGTTCGTTGGCACCATCGGTTTCGTCAGTTTCGCAAAGGATCGTCACAGATCTGACGATGAAGATTCGACGACGATTCAGGTTTGGCTTCGTTTCTCTCTCTACACAGCTCGAAATTGTAAATGCACATTTCGGTTACAACAATTGGCACTCGACGAACGTTTTTCTAGTGGTTTTGTCGGTCAACTCACCGGTCGGCGGCGACAACTCCATTGAAGCTCCATCAATGGAGGTTTTTGAACAAAGAAAAAGAAAATAAGTAAAGGATTGATAAGAGAAAAGAATAGAAGGGGGGGATATTTTTGTCCAAATTCCATCTTTGGTGCTATTTAAACTAGTGTTATTAAAGTGGTGCTAATTGCACAAATCAGTCCCCAAAAAGTGCTATATAATTTTTCACCCCATAGGACAGATATATTAAAAAAAGAAATTGATAAATAGATGAACTCATAATTTATTTATTTTCCTGTGAAAAAGATGAAGTTAACGAATTCATTTCGTTAAATTCTTGGTTCAAAATTCTGAGTTCTCTCTTGGTTAGTAGATTAGGACTTTATATAGTGGTGCGAAACAAATTTACACGGAAGGGCAATACGTAGGAAGTTGTTATTACGCGGTGACACTGTGACAGTGCAGTGAGCCTACCGGAGACGGAGACAAAGAGGCGGCCTACCGGAGATGGAGGGAGAGGGTTGGATGAGAATTTAAAGCATCTTCAATGGTAACGTGACTTGCATTTGAAAAAACTGGTAATATGTCAACATTGTCAAACTAATTGTTTCATACGTGACATGTAACTAAATTTGATAGATATCCAAATGAAAAATTTGTCTCCAATGCTTCATTTGTTAAATACATGTTTTTAATGACATGTCAATTTATTATTGGTCTCCTTAAATATACTTTAGAATTATTTAATAAAATAAAGTAGAAGAAAATAGTAGTTGCTGACTGGGCCAACAAGATCACTGTCCAACAGACCCTCCGAAATCATCAGAGAGTCATGTTGACAACCTTTTAAAAAAAAAGTTACCACCTCAGCTTGAAGTTGTATTAGAAATGTTGCATTGAAGATGAATTTTTTAACAAAGCGGATGCTCATCTTACGTGGCATCTAATTTTTCACAACCCATATTAGCATTGGAGATGCTCTTACCATGGTTTAGTTACGGCTATACTTGAGGTTGCTTTTGTTTGAAAACATAAGCTATTATTTTTTAAGTTTTGAGCAAATGAGCGATTGGTAAATTACCCAAAAGCAACTTATTTTATAAATTTCTCCTCCATTAAATAGCTTTTGAAAAATTGGATAGGGTTTGCTTTTCCAAGCTGGTTTTTGGAGAAGCTGACTTCTTATCCTTAGAATTTCTATAATGCCCATACTATTTTAATATAAAGAAAATAATACCCTTTTTTTTTGAATTAATAATATTTTAAAAAATTGAAAAATTATAAAAACAATTTTTTTGTTAATTGTATAGTGATGGCCACCACTGACGATGGAGGCCAGATGACAACCAGCTACCTCCGAGGACGTCGAAGTCGTCGGAAGAAGTCGAAGTTGTTGAAGTCAACGGCTAGCTGCCTCCTCCATTTCACGATTGAAATCGCGAATCTGTCAGGGATGTTGGTTATGTCGCGATTTCATCGTACCAAAGATGCTGGTTCTACTCCGGCGATGGATAAGGTTCCTCCTCCATTTTCGCGACGAATCCCGGACAAGATCTCACAATTTAAAAACTTGAACATTGGCGGCGAGGGATGACGGATGGCGAGGATCTCAATGGAGCGGGAAACGGTAGCAGATTTGGAGCTTGAGTTGTAGAATGAAGTATTTCATTAATGGCTTCTTGAGTGGATGAGTTGACTTGTAAAATTTGAATTGAGAATAGCGAGTTGACTCAGCAAATTAATATTGTGATTAGGTGAGTTGACTCAGTATATATTTTTTTTCTTTCTATATATATATATATATATATATATATATATATATATATATATATATCATATGTTTTATATTTGTATTTTTAATTTAAACAAAAAAAAAAGTAGTAAGAAAATATTTGAATAATATATTACATTTTAACAATTAGATCCATTTTAGTCATTTTCCATAATCGATTAAAGTTTGCTAAACATTTTTTCCTTACTTTTTTATTAAGTTGATTATTTATAAAGTTAATTTACCAAACACCTATCGACTTATTTTGTAAGTTGATTATTTCTTAAATTAATCAACTTGCAGATTATTTCATATGCAAAGCAATCACAAACATAGCTTAAAACAATTAGTGGGTGTTTGATATTGTTTTTAAAATAAAAATTATGTTTATAAAAAATATAATGTGTTTGTTAAAAGCAGTTTTTCAATACGGAAAATGATGTAAATGTATTTGATATTATTTTATAAAACAGGTAATATAGTTGTTTTGAGAGAAAAATTGTCTCTTGTTTTAAAATAATGGAAAACAATAAATTGTTATTTTCAACTCTTTAATTATAAATTCAAACACTGTTCGGAAACAAGTAAACAAACGATTTATAGTTGATTTTTTGTTTTCGAAAAAAATATGTTTTTATAAACGGATCCAAACAACACATTTACTTAAAATTTATATTTTTCCGGCACTAAGATTTGTCATTTCAGGGAAGGTATACAAAAATACAATTTTCCTCTCTATCTGGTCTCTCCTCGTGGATTATATGATGATTGGTCAAATTAAATGAAAAATATAAGTAAATAATAATAACGCGGTATTTGAAATTAATTAAAATCTTAAAACATTTCTATAAATAACTTGGGTTCATTAGGATGCAACTGATTGTGTGGCCAAACTGGAGATATAGTAGATTTGTTGTCACCTACTAATCTACTATTATACCAAAGCATTATACACATTTATATGGGTACGTTATTGGGTTGAGGAATGAATTTAGTTAAGATTAATGGCAAACACTTCGATTCAAATTATAATTTTTATCCGAATTGAATTTACGTGATGTGACAAATGAGATAATTCATAATCAATATATATCTATTTGATGATTGACATGCTTAGTATTATTCTTCACCTTAAACACATAATTCCTAGATTGTGAGATCTTTGAAGAGTGAACATTTACTTTTTGTGTGAAATAAAAGAAGTCGGTCCAAGTCAAAAAAGACAAAGTAGATCTCTGAAAAAAAAAAAAAGAAAAAAAAGAAGTCGGTCCAAGTGAAAAAAGAAAGGGAAAAAAAAAAAAAAGTCGGTCCAAGTCAAAAAAGACAAAGTAGATCTCTGAAAAAAGAAAAAAGAAAAAAGAAAAAAAAGAAGTCGGTCCAAGTGAAAAAAGAAAGGGAAAAAAAAAAAAAAAGGTCGGTCCAAGTCAAAAAAGACAAAGTAGATCTCTGAAAAAAGAAAAAAAGTTGTTTTGATATACGTATCTGAATATGTTTTGTATGACTTTTCAAGTAGAACTACTAAAGTAGATGTTTTAGTAGTAGAACTTCTAGTAAAAGAGGCTTTTGATTGTGTAAATTACAAAAAAAAAAAATTGTTGACAATGTATTTTTAGAAATAGCTTTTGGTTTAGTAAATTACAAAAAAGGTATTGATAATGTATTTATAATGAAAGAGTTATGGTGGAATATCTAAAATTTATTAGAGGTAGTTGGGATAATTTCATATGTTTTAAAAAGCTTTTTGGAAAAGCTTAAATTTTGGGCTTCTTTGTTATATAATTTTCCGATCCTGAAAAATACACAGAGTGAATTTAGAGAAGTATTTCAGACTCGAAATACATAAGAAGAAATATAGGAGAAATATAGGAGATAGAGAGAGGCAAATTTGCTTAATATTTTCGATATTTTCATTCAATTCATTGGGTGCGATTTAAGTTTACATTGAAGGCGAAATATTCTTCCACTACAACTGGAAATCAAGAACAAAAGACAAAGAGGGAAACTGCAACATTGATGGCGCAGCGGATAATGAGGCACCCACTCATTAATAAAACAAAGCACTAACAACACTAACAACACTAACATTAATTTAACAAGCACTAACAATATTAACATTAATTTAACACTCCACTTACTCAATTATTAATGTAATTAATGCACATATTATTCTCCAAGTAGACATAAAAAAGTTTTTATAAAGGGTAATTGAGACAATTCATATATTAAAAAAGCTGTTTTGAGTTTTTCTAAAAAAAACTAAAAAAAACTAAAAAAAACTTCAAAATAGCTTCTAACATTAAAAAAATGATTTTAATCCTTTCAAAAACCATGCCAAACATAAACTCTCTCTCCTTCTTTTCCTTCTTTCTTCCGAAGACATTTGGTCAAAAGATGTCTCTTTCAAGTTTCTTCCATTACCACGATTTGAAACGAACCATGGAGAGCTAAGGTGTTTGGATCCAATTTCGAAAACTGTTTTTTAATTTTTAAAATTAAAAATAGTTGTAGAATTGTTTGTTTTCTTGTTTTGGAAAAGCAGTTTTTGAAATATAAAAAACAATGGTGTTAAATTTATAATTAGAAAGTACCTTAAAAAAATATATATAATTAGAAAGTTAAAAACAACTTTTCTATATTTTTCAAAACATATCACAACTTTTTTCTCAAAACTACTATTTACTCAGTTAAAAAAAAACATTATCGAACGCATTTATATTGTTTTCGATTTTTTAAAACTACTTTTAAATTTTAATATACATTACCGAACAAATTTAGTTTTCTAAAATGCTATTTTAAAAATGATACCAAAAAGTGCATTCGGTTTCGCACTTGTATTTTGGTTTTTTCACTTATAAAATTCCACAACACCCCCGTTGGATGTTATTTTCATTTCTTTTTCTTCTCCATGGATCCGTCCCAAACTCCCAACTCAACAATTACATAATGCCACGTGGAATTTCACTCCTTCCACTCCTTGAAGATCAAAAACATTTCAACGCTAACTTCCCTTTCTTTTCCATATCATTATTAAACAAACACAAACCATTTGCTGTTACCAATCCATTCTTAACCAACTCATTCCCTCTCATTTAATATTTCATTTTAAAAAAATGAAAAATATAATTTTTTTTTCTTCTCTTTTTCCATGCTTAGGCGAAGTTGAAATTTTAGTGTATAAGTGTTTACTGTTTAGTGTGCCCGAGGAAAACCAAAAAAGAAACAAGAACAAGTAAAAAATCACATCAATGTTAGTGTTCAAAGCATTCTCTCTATAATTTATGATCGTAACCAAAACAATCGAGAATACAACAGAGTGAGAGAATTCCCAGCAAACCAACAAAGATCCTACTTTTTAAGACTTTGGTCTGAATAATCAGCATCAGCTGAGCCCAATTAGAAATAGTGAGAATCAGCCCAAGTTAATAAAAGGCCTACGATATAGGTCCATTTAACATTTATTTACCCTTTTATCCCTCCACGTGTAACTCACGTTTCCTCTACCATAACAAATTAACAATGCCATCTTCCGAATTTCATCTTAACATGATTAATTTGAAATGTTATATCTTCATTCGTTTTCTTAATTTTGATGCAAACCGAGGTCCTAAATGGAAAACTGGGAATTTTAGATCTTTGAATACTGATGGGGGTGATTGAAGTCATGATTTCAACTTCATCTCCCAATAAGAAAGCTAAGGGAATGTATGTATGTATGTAAGAAAGATAAATGTGTAGTGCTAGTTGTGAATTTATATGGTACTTTTGATACTTTCAAATATTTCAGTTACTTGGATTAATAAGACAACTTGGCAGTGGTTATTTTCAGATATTTATGTAAAGCATGTAAGAGTTGGGTAATATTTATGGTTTATTTGATATGAATCAAACAAAATGATTGGATGTTTAAACTTTAAACCATCATGAAATTTGAAAGATGAATCCTCCTGATGAACTATTAAATAATTGTGAAGATTTGTTAAATAATCATGGATTCTTGTAAAATGTACACCATGTGATGATAGTTTCAAGATTTTTGTGATAGTTGGCAAATGAATTGGCTCAAAGAAACATCTAAATACGATACATGATATTATAGAAAAACGATTATAACCGACATATCCTTAACAATATTGATAGTAATGAATAATGTTTGGGTACTGACTGGTCAGTACCTAAAATACTGACCTTATCAATGAGGGTGTAGTATGTGATCCAATTTGTGAGATAAATGTAAAAAGTAAAAGAAAAAAAAATCACGTACTACGCTCTCATTGGTGAGGTCGGTATTTTAGGTACTGACCACCTAAGCATTGTTCATAAAATAATAAAAGATGATGAAATAACCGGCCTTGATCAAACCTTTCGTCTTGCTAGGACCCACTATCAGCTCAAAATTGACATATTTGTTGTGTTTTTAAATCTTTAAATTTGGACACCCGATGAAATTTTATTAATTAAAAAACAAATACATATTTCTAAATAGATAAATCAACTAAAAAAAGACATCATTCTTAATTTTTTTTCAAATGATAAAATATATTTTTTTATTTGAATTATGACCTGTATAAATAAAAAACAAAAAATTAAGTCATAAAAAGACAACAATATGTTAAAAAATTATATAGTTAAATTTTTATTCCTTAAACGTTGCATTTAATTTTTGTATCATAACTTTGAAATTAGGTTAACCCTAGAATTTCAAAATAACGAATATTGAAATTCATATAATTTACAAAAATAATCCTAATTTTGAAGACCAAATTTTTATGTTGCCAAAAAAATTTAGCATTTGGTAATGATGTTTTCAAAATTGAGGCGGATCGTTTTCGAATAATCAGACAAATCTATTACAAGTATTATTTGGTTTGAAAAAAAAATATTCAAATATGTAGGTTTTTTTTTGAAATATTATAATAATTCGGGTTTTTGAGAGGTGGATGAGAAACTTGAACCCACAATCTCGTAGTGTGACTGTGAAGGGCTTAAATGCTTAACTAAAAAGGATATTTTTATAATCTACAAGGATATTTTAAAATTTTTCAAACAAAATTTTAAAAAATTAATTAATTAAAGATTGGCTAGCTAGGGTGGGCAGCCCACCCTGCCTTGAAGGGGTGTCCCTTATTTGATAGCCATGTTAACCTAATTAAATATTGCGGAGTGAAAAACGTGATATGTACAAGTCTTTCCTTAAAGTAAAAATATTGTTTTATGTCTTTTCACAAATTATAATCATGATGCTATTTTCATTACTATTATGTTGCAAAAATAAAGAAGTAAAACCAATTTCTATGAACCAATTCACTCATTCCTATCAAAAATGTAAGAAGTAAGCAGAAAATTGACATTTATAGTTTCCAATAGAGGAAAACGGTAGCTATGTATAATGTATGTAACATATTTCAAAATGTATGTATTATTGGATAGTGAGGAGCCCACCATAATTATATATATATAAAAGTTATTAAGTAAGGTATACTTTATTTTAATTTCGTTAAAAACCTTAATGAAATCACATTTATTTTAAGTTCATTTTGAGTTCTGCTGAGTATATTTTAAGGACAAACACATTAATGGAAATGTAAATCAAGGGCGGCCGGTGCCTTAGCCCCAACTAAAATTAAAGCCTAAAAATAATTTTACAAATAAAAAATAACTAAATACTAATTAAACATCAACACAGTATGTTAAATGAAGTGTGTTGTGTTGTGCCGTGCCGTGCCGTACTATATTTGTGCGGGATCGTGCTTTATCGGAAAGTGTCTAGGCCGGCTCGACCTAATTTACATGTTTAATTAATATTAGACATGTCTAATTTAATATTTTTAAAACACATTCAAAGTCTCATTTTAAATTTTCGTTTAAGGCCCTGGATACTCTTGAGCCGCCTCTGATGTAAATTCATTTACATAGTTATAATATTTTATTTTAAAGGAGCATAGTTATAATCTCCTCTCCCCCAAGTCAATAAATAAATAAATAAAATAACTAAAAAAATTTAAAACCTTTTCATCTTTAATATCATGTATCATTGATAGTTAGGTATATGTTTAATTAATCAATACTTGGTTTCTTAATGTTAATTATAATTTCTTTGATTTTTTGTTTTTCATTAAATTGGATATATATAATGCTTAGGGATTATATTTTTAAGCGAATAAAAACCTACAAAAGATTTTTGTTAAATGGACTTATTATTAAATTCATGAGATGACAATAAATTGAGTTTTAATTGTCACTCTAATTGAGAGTTAATAGAATATTTCGAAATTGTGATATCTAATATAATTCTTTAATTAACACCTAAGATCAAAACATGACAACAAGTTCACAGGTATGCACATGTTTATTAAAATATTACATAGAGATATTAAAGCTATATAAAGGAATATTATGCAGGACCCAAGTCTTCTTGGTTGGCTTTTAAACAATTTATGAATACTATAAAAGAAAGACCGATAATTAAGCAAATGAAAAGGTAATATATATGAGATATTTTTCCCGCAAATGTTTTAACTAGTCGTTACTCTTTAAAGAGGAATGAAGATCAACGTTGGTGGAGGGATAAAGAGTGATATTATATAACCCAAATAATTAATCAAAAATTTAATTCAAATGAGTTGTCATTACCATACAAATCATGTGATGATGTGGTTAATGAACATACTGTTTGTCACATCATTTAGATTAATTTTTTTAGATTGTTTAGCATTAATAAATAATAAGAGATAAAGGGGTAAATAAATTATTAAATGGACTAACATAGTGGGCTCTTTTATTGACTTGGGCCGATTTTCACTGTTACTAATTGGGCCCAATTCGACATGGGACTCAAATTAGTGGGCACTCTCCCTGGACTCCTGACATGCAATAAATGTTAAATTGATTAATATTGTTGGCTTTTTTGGTTGACTTGGGCCGATTATCACCACTTCTCATTGGGCTCATTTGACTCTAAGCCCAAATCTATGACACTCTAACGAGTCTACTCGGAGAGTGCCCATGGATTTGTAGCCGATTGACCTTGATGTCATTAGTGGACTTCCTGATACTCATAAGTCATGAATGTGTTAAAAAGTTTTCGGAGGAACTTGACTGGTTAGATGACATAGTTTATGGTGATTTATATGTGATCGACCACCCAATTGATTGCTTGCTTATATTATCAGAAAAATTGGATGTTCAAGTGTTCAACCAGAAAGAGTTGGCCTTTATTGACGATTTGTTTGATATGATCAAACAGAATGACTGGATGTTTAAAGCATGAAATTTGAAAGACCATCGTGATAAATTATTAAATAATTGTAATGATTTGTTTAATATTCATGGATTCTTGTACACCATATGTGATGACTGTTTCAAAATTTTTGTGAACTTTAGTAAATCAATTGGCTGATAGAGACATATAAATAACATATCACCTCATAGCACAGATGGTAATGCACCTCATTTTCACATTAGTGGTGAGGGTTTAAATCCTATCATATGCATTTTACAAAAATGAGTGAGAAGTTTTTTTCCCGATCTATAGAGATAATTATTTCCTATTATGAGAATTGATATCCGAATCGCACATGAATTGTTTGATGTAGTCCTATTATAATAGTTCTTTTAATACTTAAAAAAAAATACATTTAAATATATTTGCATGATATAGTCCAGAAAACGATAATAACTAGGCTTTAGGATATCCTTAACATAGATAATAAAATAATAAAAGATAACGAAAAAAGCAGCCTTGATCAAGCTTGTCGTATGCGTGCAAGATTTGCTTGGACCCACTATCAGAGTTGACACTTGGCAGCATTTTGGAGCTCAAAATTGACATATTCCCATGTTTGTTGTGTTTTTAAATGCTTTCGAAAGTCATGTTCATAGTAAACTATTTCCATATCCGTAGAAGATTCTTAGAAGATCCTCATAATCATCCTCTCTCTAGTCCCAACTAATTCTACCGTCACATGCATATCACTCACCCAAACATCACAGCACCTATCACAAAGACACAAACTTCAAAAAAAAAACATAAGATATATGAGATGAAGAGAAAATCCTATTCTAGCATAAAATTATCCTGATCCTCTCTTGATCTACGGTGGTGGCAATTCAAACTTTAGAAATTAATAGATGGAATAAATGATATTTATTATCAAACCATATTGACCGACGGTATATACAACCAGTTATAATAAGAGAAATGATGATTAAAAATAAATCATAACTTTCGGTTGTTCAATAATTATATATTGCAAAATCTTTAAAACTTCGGTAAGAGTTCAAATCTGCAGCGAATTTGGTTCACCCCACAATGCTTACAAATCATCACAGGCAGTAAAATTAGCCCACCACACAACAACTGTCCAGTTACTACTTACTTCCTACTTTCATTTAATGTAATAAAAAAAATGGTATTATTATGTACAATATAAAGTCAGTTTTCATAGTCTTTGATCTCAAGCATGACTATAAAAACCGAATATGCTTAGTGAATTCTCTTCCTTCAACGACTCTATTATACTTTTTCTTACCGTCACTTCATCACGCCAAGCATATGCTTTCTCATATTCTACAAATCCTCTCCTAATAAAAACCCACTCTTCAAACCTTCTCTCTTTCACTACCCACTTTTTCACAAAATCAAAATTCTTGATTTTGTTTTTGAAATTTTTGTTTGAGTTTTCAAGATTTTGGGGTAGTGATAGATAAGTGTAGAGAGATGAAGTTTGGTAAGAGATTGAACCAACAAGTTCAGGAAACGTTGCCCGGTTGGCGCGACAAGTTTTTGTCTTACAAGAATTTGAAGAAGCTTGTCAAGTTGATTTCTTCGACTCCACCATTGTTGAATGGTTCGCTTGAGTATGTCAAAGCAGAGGCAGAGTTTGTCTACTTGTTGAACAATGAGATCGACAAGTTTAATGCTTTTTTCATGGAGCAAGAAGAAGATTTTGTTATCAAACATAAGGTAAATTGACTTTCTTTTTCCTTTTGATTTGTTTTTTGATCTGGGTTTTCAGTTAGAATAGTAAGTTAAACTGATCAAGATTCAATAAAGTTCATTTCTATGATGAAACAGAGCCTGAAACAGAGTCAGCATTATTTGATGTAAAAAAAATGTTTTTTTGTTGTTGTTGTTGTTGTTGTTGTTGTTGTTGTTGTTGTTGTTGTAGGATTAAGACATTAATTTAAAAACGTTCACAAATCACAGCTAAAACTGAAAATTTCAGCTTCAGGAAAGTTTGATGATGATGATGGCACAGATTCCATTTTTACTTCTTGTGAGAATAAAAAAAAAAACAATACACTTTACTACTTTTAGTACACAAAGGTCATGTTATTTATTTTCTATAATTTACGCAGGAAAGAATAAATTCGTGATTAATTTATACAGATTTTAAATTCAAGAATCATTAGAGAAAGATGATATCAATCACAAAACAGTTTGAGAAATTGAAGTATAAAAGCAATAATTACTTGTAGTGTGACGACAAAAAGTATTTGTTTGAAGAAGAATTTGCTGTGATTCCACGAATAATTTTACAATTTCAAGTTGCGATTTTTCATTGACAAGGAATAAAATATTTTAATACAATTTAGAGAAAGTTTACCATTTTTTTACTGTTAATTTAATTAAAAATTATTCATTACAATTAGTGCAATTGGAATTTCGGATCAATTCCAAAACCATAAACAAACTCAAAAGGCTGACAACTTATCTATGGGATGTTGTTTGGAAGCAAAAGTTGATGCCTTCTAGTTCTATGGATGATACATTGATATTGAATTCTTGATTGTTCGATTAAAATTCAATTAGCTTAATTTTGAAGTTCATGTTCACAAATTTATATTCAGAAACTCAAATCTGGCTCAAGACAATTTCTATTGATGTCTCCAATAGAGTAGAAAACACAGTTTCTCGAATTTTCAGGATTTTGTCTCTCAGAAATCCTGAAATACAGTCTTAGAAAACAAAGTAATTAATTACCAAAGTCCTGGAACCTGAAAAAAAAAAAACTATCTAAAAATGTAGGAATTGCAGCAGAGGATACAGAGAGTGATTGCTATGTGGGGCTCTAATGGAAGTAAACCCTCGGAGACAGAATATAAAGACGAGATGGCGAAAATTAGAAAAGACATTGTCGATTTCCACGGGGAAATGGTGCTGTTAGTTAACTACAGCAATATCAATTACACTGGTAATATAACTTGAAGCCAACTATATATATATTCTTGTAAAACAATTCATATTCATAAAAGAAATCTAGAATTTGATATGTAAAAATTTCTGTAGGGTTGGCAAAGATCCTGAAGAAATACGACAAGCGAACCGGAGGGTTACTGCGGTTGCCATTCATTCAAAAGGTGTTGAAGCAGCCGTTTTTCACTACAGAACTTGTTTCGAAACTCGTAAAGGAATGTGAAAACACCATAGATTCAGTGTTCCCGGTTGAGGAAATTGGAGAAGGAAAGAAAGAAAGAAGAGAAGCAATAACAGTCACCGGAGAAGGGGTGTTCAGGAACACAGTTGCGGCGCTAATGACAATGCAGGAAATTAGAAGTGGAAGCTCTACTTACGGCCAATTTTCTCTGCCTCCTCTCAACTTGCCAGACTCTGAAATTGTTCAGTCAGTCCAGCTGAATTCACCTATACCAATTGTCTAATTAAAATGAAAGTTATCATACAAAATTACAGCACAAGAGTACAATGTAGGAGTAAATTTTAATAGGTGAAATTTACGGTTAGTATGTTGAATGATGTGTATTTTTATTTTTTTTTAAAAGTGATGAAATATATTAATTGACAATCACTCATATTTGTTTTATTTTTAAATAAAAAGAGCAATTTATTAAAAAAAGAAGAAAAAATACGAGAGAAAAACAAGAGATTGAAGAAAAAAACCTGTAAAACTGGTTAATAGACAAAAAATAAAAGCACAAACAAATGCTGAATTATTACTATATTTCTATAAATAATTTATAAAAAAAAAAACACAAACAAAATTATATTGAATTGTATATCAACTTTATTGAACATGTTTGAAATGTCTTTCTTTACTCAATTGAGTCTTGTCATTAACCGTGGATAATAACTTAAAAGTCGATCTCACTTTCCTTTTCGATTTTCTCACCAAAGGAATCCAACTATTTGACTTAACAAGTATTCAATTTCTTGTAGTAGAATGAGATCTACATGCACATGAGTAGAATTTGGAGCATTAATAATTTAATATATTGGTCTTCTTTTGGGATGATAACTTCACCATTTATAACCTGTCAGATTTCTGAGGTTTGAGTGATTGTTGGGGACGATTCAAAGGACTTATCACTCATATTTGTTATAGGCCAAAAAAAAAAAAAAAAAAACAACAACAAATCAGGAATAATTATTTTTAAGTTTTCCTCTAATGCGAGGGATATGAAAAAAAATTCCCTACTTCAAATTAGTGTATTTTTTTTTTTTTTTGAAGTATTAGTGTAAAATTATAATTTAATTTCCCTACTTTTGTTTTTCGTAGAATTTCATTACATGGGCAAATTTCCCTTCTTGAACCTGAGACATCCCCGGAATCTGTTGAATCTTCCACGTGCAAGCGAAGTTGTTTTCACAATCGAACGTTTGAGCCATCCGTAATTTTTTTGATTTACAAAGCGTCTGGTCTGTATGATAGGCAAAATGGTCCATAAACCCAAACAGAGCCACCCAAGCCACTGAGGGAGGAAAATTGAAGCTAGTGCGATTGAAGATAGAGCTCCTGAGTCGAGAGTAACATAGCCGATGATGATTTGAGTGTTGTTTCATCGATGATGATTTTGCAATTCCGTCTTCGTAGATAGTCCCAAACAATAGATACAAGCGGCTGCAAAAAAAAAAAAAAAAAAAAACCCACATGTTTGGAGCATGAGTTTCAAATGGTGATTTCTTTTTTGCTCTGGTAATCCATTTGGAGAAGCCCAATCAGCAGTGGTATTATATATACGAAGACAAAATAATGGCGCCTAAAACCGAAAGATCATCAACCATTTAACCCGTTAGGACCCAAAAGTAATAAAAAAAAAAACACACACACACATGAAAGCAATAAAAATAAGAGTAATGCTACATTGTCCAAATCTGGTGCCCAAATGACGTGTCAACACTCTAATCCATTTATTTAAATTATATTAGATTTGTATGATTTAAACGAATGGATTAGAGTGTTGCCACGTCATTTGAACACCTGATTTTGACAATATAGCATTACTTTAAAAGTAATCAGGGGAAACACAATTTTACATGATTTCAGCGTAAGTATAGCTATATTCACATAGCGCAACCCAATACTAAATTTCCACTATCAATTATGGTTTATATGGTGAAGCCTTTTTTTTATCTTTCTCAGTTTCCGCACTCGATATTCTAATTCTTATCGTCACCTAGAATCCCTAAAAATATAAGCATTAAATACTAAAACTATCAGGATAAAATTGATTCGATCATGCTTCAGAACACAACAATAACAAACTAAAATTATATTTCAAAGGTTGAGAGAATTATTAAATTAAACAAACCTTCCTACGTTGTGATGAATATAGCACATATCGCAGCTTTGCATCTTTGGTTTCTTCTTCTCCTTATTGCTCACTCTTTTTGGGACTTTAATTCTGCTGAATCTAAATTTACGTTTCGGTCGATTGAATTTTGCATTTTCTCTGCTGGCCACCTCAATGATTGGGGTTGGGTTCCCAACACCTTACAATTATTGGGTTGGGCTTATATATATAATTTAAATTAAAATATATATAATGAAAAAATATAAATAATTTTAATTTTAATTTAAAATTTTTATTTTAATGAAATTAAAATAATTTGAATGAAAACATTAATTTTTTGAAGGTTTGGAACCGGAACTGGAACCAAACCTTCAAAACCAGAATCAGAACCGAACCTTTAAAACCGAACAGTCGGAACCGCCATAATCCAACCGGAACCGAGGAACCGGAACCAGAATCGAAAACTCTCCGAGGGAGGTTCCAGTTCCGGAACCGCCGTTTTCAAAATGGAACAAGAATCGAACCGGAACCGACGCCATGTCTAATCATAGACAATATTTTGTTTTAAATATTTATTTTTATTGTTAATGTAATTTGGTTGTGATCATTTTAAATTAATAAATTATTTTATTTTAAATTAATTATAATTTGTTAAATAATTATTAATAGTGTTGATATTTTAAATATATTATATAATTTATTTATTAATATATTTATATATATATATAATATTTTAAAGAAGAGTAATGATTATTTAGAAAAAAGTTTAAAAAGTGGATCCACTTTTACATTTCAAATTTACCCCCATTGTGGGGAAAAGAGACTCAAATTATGTGAATCCGAATGGCAAGACCCATTTTTTAAAAAGAAGACTCATTTTTGATGATGTGGCAACAAATGGGTCTTGTTTTTTGGTGCAACCAATGTGGATGCTCTAAATACATTGGACATGTGATTTCAATGGCCTTTTATAACATATAAAACTGTGCTCCTATTGAGCCAAAAAAAGATTGTACGGCACATATCAACTAGAGTTTGACTCATTTTGGCACATTGTATTATTAGACTTGGGTGTAAACGTACCTTTTGATTGTTGCCGCAGTGGTCGATTAGCAAGGGTTGCCGGTTGCCATAGCTACCCTTCTCTTGGGAAAAAAATTATAATATTCCTAAAATAAATTATTTATTTACTAATTAATCTTGTAAATTTTTTACTTTTGACTCTTTCCTGAAAATTGTATTTTCGTATATTGGTTGGCCTCCCAAACAATTTTTTTTTTTCTTTTAACAAATATGAGTTACATTATCACCGGTGTCCAATACATTTTGATCGTAATTAAGAGCGTTCATTCATTTAATCCCGTAATGTTCCGGTATGGGTACTCGTCAACACCTTCAATCCTTCAACCAAAAGAAATCAGAAAGTGAACGGAAATTAACTAACAAACAAAGAGATACACTAAAGTCAAAAGGCGAACTCAATTCATACAAACAGCCCACCCAGATTTTTTTTTTTTTTTTAATCTACAAATGGTTTCGCCCCTGGTTTCTGGTTTCTGGTTACTCAAACACAAACAGACAAAAGTGAAAAGGCAAAGCAATTGATCATATGCAAACACAAACATATGATGTTGTGTAAATTTATTTTTTTTAAACTAGTGTAATTTTTTTTGAAAAGTATAAGTGTAAAATTTGGTATTTTAGAGAAAAGAGAAGAATAATTAACGAAAAAACCCTATAACTATCGCCACTTAATCAAATAGATGTTGAAGTGGCTGAGCACGTCAACACATGGTACCTTAGAAGGTGCTGACGTGCCCACTCATGTCATTAAATGACTCCATCTCAGGTTCAACATTTCAGTATCTTACTCTTGCTACCCACCTCTCAAATCCCACTCGTCCGAGTCGGTTCCATCATGTCCATACTTGCTGGCGCTACACAATTGGTAGAACGGTTCAATTTTAATTTTCATCAGTTTTTTATTTTTAATTTAAGTTCTAAATATTTTAATGTTTTATTATGTTGTTTAATTATATTTTATATTCTCAAATTTTTAAATTTTTTATATTATGAAATTTATTTTTGTTTAAAAAAAAAAATAATATACATTTAGTTAAGTAGTGAATTTTTCCTATCTTAGTAGAACTTGTGGAAGGAATCCTTAAAAAAATAAATAAATAAATAAATAAATAAATAAATAAATAAATCTGTAATTGATGATGAAGTGATGAACACTAACTTCAACAGTCTTTCTATTATCAGTTCGAACTGACAAAAGTTATATCAGTTCCTTGTATGTGGGTCACTGGATTTAAATACTTTGACTGACAAGTGCATACAGCCAAGTCAAAGTATTTAAATCCAGTGGCCCACATACAAGGAACTGATATAACTTTTGTCAGTTCAAACTGATAATAGAATTTTTGCTAATTTCAAATCCAAATCTATTGTTACAAATTTACAATTTACAAACAATCAAGCTCACACTAAATCTACTTTGCAGGAAGAGTAGCGATATTGGCACCCCTCAAAAACTGTATGTACATCCCCTTTCGTAACCACACCTTTTTTTTATTTATGAAATTGGATTGACCTAAGGGTAAAAAGCATCACAAGAGATCATATGCTGAAAAACCCCTAGACAGTATCCATAAATATATAAATAAAGGAAAAATGAAACAAAACAATCCAGAAAACACAACAAAATAGAAGACACAGCCCCAAAAAACCCAAAGGCACGCAGGCCAAACAAGAAAAAACAAAACTAGGAAAACCTGAAGGATTTTCTACCCATGCAATCATTACCAACTAACTGAAAACAGAACGAATGAGTGGAGGACCACCATAAATCAGAAGGAACACCCAAAGCGTGCTTAGAAAGAGCATCCACCACCTGGTTACCTTCCCTGAAGATGTGAGAAACCTGGAACTCCATATGCGAGATCTAAAATATTTTAAAAATCAATGATTTGTAAATAAACCCCACTTAATGCCAAAAATACCCTTTCTTTATTTTCATTGTATTATATTTTTGTAAGTACACCCCACAATCTAATCAACTTTATTATTATTTTATATCTTTTTGTTCAAATAAATAATTTCTCTTTTCAATATATATATATATATATATATATATATATATTATCACTAGAAACAAAGACCCCTAGGTTCTGAATCAAAAGCAATGAACAAAAGATCTAATCACTATCTAAGAAAAATAATGTAAATTCAAAACCCATAAACCATAACAAAGAAAATCAAAATTAAAAACAAAACAAAGGTGGGTTCTCGCCAATCAAGGGAGAGACCTGATGATGAAGAAGTTATATGGTTATTGATGACGGTGGTTGTTGTGTTCTTTGGGGATTGTTGTGGCCTTTGGGGATTGAAATTAGTATTTAAAATAGAAGTTAGGGATTGAGAAAATAGAATTATTTTTATTATATACGTGAATATCAAACGGGAAACATCTTTTTTTTCTTTTTTTACAAAGGATTAATATACAATCAATTAATAATTATTGGGGTTTGTACTTAAAAACTATTTAGTTCTTTAAGTAATTTTGATCAAGGGTAATATTGGATTTTTAAAAAAAATACTAATTTATGGTATACATACAATTCCTGAAGGGTGCAAATACCGTCACTCTTGCAGGAAATAATTGGCCCATACTAGACGCTCATGCACATTATTTTTCTAAATAGATTTTTCTGGTTTTGATTGATAAAGGTTGATTGATCTCATCTGGACCCATTCATCATGTGTTTTGCTGATCAAACGGTGAATATAAATGGAGGAATATATATTTTCATGATTTTGTTGAATATAAAACATCGGAATATTGAATGAAAAATAGGAAAAAAAAAATTAAAAATTTAAATTTTGTTTACAAATATATTCCATTAAACTTATCATAAAAAATCAGATCAAAATTCACTAAAATTCATTAAAATAATCATTAAAAAAATAGTTTTTAGAATTTTGTTTGGATAAAAAAAATGTATTTTTTTTTCAATTCTTTCTATGTTGTCCCTTTTTTTTTTAAATGGTTTGACTTAAATTTTATTTAGAAAAAACATTTCTCAAACTTGAAATTTGTTCTATTTTATTTAAATACTTGGGTTTTCTTTTGTATTTAAATATTTACATACTTATAAGCAATTATATATATACAGATTTTCTATTATCAGTTCGTCCTAACAATAAATATATCAGGACGAAGAATGTGGACCACTAGATTTACATATTTTGACTCAAAGTGTATACACTTGTCAAAACTTCTTCATAATCTGTGGTCCACAATCTTCGTCATGATATATTTATTGTCAGGACGAACTGACAATAGAAAGCCTGTATATATATATATATATATATATATAAATCTTAGTGATATAAAATTTTATCAACAAAAAAATAAATGAACGTGAGAAGTTTTTTGGATAGCAATAAAGCCATCCAATTACCAATAACTCTTGGGAAAATATGTATCGATAAATTATATTTGATTATTATTAACTTTTTAAATATTTTGTAAGGATCTTGGGAAGAAAGTAGTAGGAGGTGTGTATATATATGCTCTTACATTTTTCAGAATTCACGTCCTTTGCTTCGAAAAAAAAAAAATATAAAAAATCCACGCATGCAGCCTTCAACATATAATAGGGGTCAGCTACAAAGGGAAAAATACATATATCCATCTCCACCTTTAACTATGATTCTATGAAAACACAGTTTCTCGAATTGTCAGGATTTTGTCTCTCAGAAATCCTGAAATACAGAGTCTTAGAAAACAAGGTAATTAATTACCAAAGTCCTGGAACCTGAAAAAAAAACTATCTAAAAATGTAGGAATTGCAGCAGAGGATACAGATAGAGATTGCTATGTGGGGCTCCAATGGAAGTAAACCCTCGGAGACAGAATATAAAGACGAGATGGCAAAAATTAGAAAAGACATTGTCGATTTCCACGGGGAAATGGTGCTGTTGGTTAACTACAGCAATATCAGTTACACTGGTAATATAGCTTGAAGCCAACTATATATATATATATATATATTCTTGTAAAACAATTCATATTCATAAAAGAAATCTAGAATTTGATATGTAGAAATTTTTGTAGGGTTGGCAAAGATCCTGAAGAAATACGACAAGCGAACCGGAGGGTTACTGTGGTTGCCATTCATTCAAAAGGTGTTGAAGCAGCCGTTTTTCACTACAGAACTCGTTTCGAAACTCGTAAAGGAATGTGAAAACACCATAGATTCAGTGTTCCCGGTTGAGGAAATTGGAGAAGGAAAGAAAGAAAGAAGAGAAGCAATAACAGTCACCGGAGAAGGGGTGTTCAGGAACACAGTCGCGGCGCTAATGACAATACAGGAAATTAGAAGTGGAAGCTCTACTTACGGCCAATTTTCTCTACCTCCTCTCAACTTGCCGGACTCTGAAATTGTTCAATCAGTCCAGCTGAATTCACCTTTACCAATTGTCTAATTCAAATGAAAGTTATCATACAAAATTACAGCACAAGAGTATAACATAGGAGTAAATTTTAATAGGTGAAATTTACGGTTAGTATGTTGAATGATGTGTATTTTTATTTCAAAAAAAAAAAAGTGATTAAATCTTTATTAATAGTGATATGTATGAAATATATTAATTGACAATCACTCATATTTGTTTTATTTTTAAATAAAAAGAGCAATTTATTAATATAAGAAAAAAACAAAAAAAAAATAATAAAATAAAAAAAACCAGTAAAACTGGTTAATAGACAAAAAATAAAAGCACAAACAAATCTCGAATTATTACAATATTTCTATTTTTTTTTAAAACACAAACAAAATTAGATTGAATTGTACCTCAATTTTATTAAACGCGTTTGAAATGTCTTTCTTTACTCAATTGAGTCTTGTCATTAACCGTAGATAATGACTTAAAAGTCGGTCTCACTTTCCTTTTCGATTTTCTCACCAAAGGAATCCAATTATTTGACTTAACTAGTATTCAATTTCTTGTAGTAGAATGAGATCTATATGCTAATGAGTAGAATTTGGAGCATTAATATATTGGTCTTCTTTTGGGATGATAACTTCACCATTTATAACCTGTCGGATTTCAAAGGTTTGAGTGATTGCTGGGGACGATTCAAAGGACTTATCACTCATATTTGTTATAAGCCAAAAAAACAAAACAAACAAATCGGGAATAATTATTTTTAAATTTTCCCCTAATGCGAGGGGTCTGAAAAAAATTCCCTACTTCAAATTAGTGTAATTTTTTTTTTTTTTTGAAGTATTAGTGTAAAATATAATTTAATTTCCCTACTTTTGTTTTTCATAGAATTTCATTACATGGGCAAATTTCCCTTCTTGAACCTGAGACATCCTCGGAATCTGTTGAATCTTCCATGTGCAAGCGAAGTTGTTTTCACAATTGAACGTTTGAGCCATCCAATTTTTTTTTGATTTACAAAGCGTTTGGCTTGCATGATAGGCAAAATGGTCCATGAACCCAAACAAAGCCACCCAAGCCACTGAGGGAGGAAAATTGAAGCTAGCGCGATTGAAGACAGAGCTCCTGAGTCGAGAGTAACGTAGTCGATGATGATTTGAGTGTTGTTTCGTCGATGATGATTTTGCAATTCCGTCTTCGTAGATAGTCCCAAACAATAGATACAAGCGGCTGCAAAAAAAAACCCACATGTTTGGAGCGTGAGTTTCAAATGGTGATTTCTTTTTGCTCTGGTAATCCACTTGGAGAAGCCCAATCAGCAGCGATATTATATATACGAAGACGAAATAATGGCGCCTAAAACCGAAAGATCATCAACCATTTAACCCGTTAGGACCCAAAAGTAATAAAAAAAAAAAAAAAAAAAACACACACACACACACATGAAAGCAATAAAAATAAGAGAGCTTCTTTTGACAATCCAATTCCTTTTTACACTTATTTTCTAAAAACACTCTATTCTCAAAATTTAAATTTTAAAAAATTCTAAAGACACTTCATTTTGTTACAAGATTATCCTTTTTATCTTTTTTGAATTAAATTATTTAAAAAAAAATTATTTCTCCTAAATCATTAAATTAATTATTACATATTAAATACTATCTCCTAAATTTTTAATTACCATATTAAACTCTCTCCTCCAATACATATCTCTAATTTTCTATCTATTTTCTTTCTCAAGCAAGACTAACAGTTAAGAAAAAAAAAAACTTATTAATAAACTTGATTTTTTATGAACCATATGTACTTATATATTAAAATAATAATAATAATAATAATAAACAAGTACCTTTAAAAAAAGAAATCGAAATATGAAAATGATTTGTGTTACTCTTGTATGTATGTGATTGTTTAAAGAACTTTAACTCTTTCATTAGTTTTAGAAATTTTAAGTTTAATCGAATCTAGTTGAAACAATTCAAGCTTTCATATATATATATATTCTGTTAGGCCCTGTTTGATTTTTCCACTTAACACTGAATGGCACTTAATGTATTCCATTCGGTTGTTTTGTTTGATTTTTTAAGTAGTAAAATCACACAATAAGCACCTAAAACCACTTGTTTTGAAAAGTGAAAATTTTTCACTTTTCACTTAACACAAATTCAGGAGAATTTAATACAAAATTTTACTTCCAAAACCATCCTCACCAATTTAATATATTTCCAATTTCATCTTCTATTAAAGCCCTAATTGTATTTATAATTTAATCAATTTCTTGCTCTTGCCTTTTCCTTTCTCTTTTTTTTTTTGGTCTTGCTGGCGTGGTTTGGTTGTTTGCTTTTGTCGTTGCTTGTGCTCTGCTCTTGGGCTGTTGTTGCCCTTTTAATAAATGTTTACTGTTAAAAATAAAGAAATGATATTCATGTTGTTATTCATTGATAATAATATTAAATTTAGACCCAAAAAAAAAAAAAAAAAAAACCAATCTATTCACAAACCAACCAATCCAGAATAATATAAATTTGAATAATTATTAATAACTAAATAAATTTATTTTATAATTAATTTACATGTTAGAATTGTCCTTAATATATTAAAATGTAAATATATAACAAATAATAGTTAAAAGGGTATAGAGGTAAAAGTATTTATTTTCAAATATTTATAACTTAAAAAAACAAATAACTTATCACTTATGTTCAGTTTTCAGTGAAAAAAAACAAACATGTTTTTCAGTTTTCAGTTTTCAGTCACTATTCAGTCTTCAATAACATTCAACACTGTTCAGTCTTCAGACAAAAAATCAAACGGGGCTTTAGTAAGAAAATAAAATATTCATAAGTTTTTTTTTTCATTAACTATTAATTAGAGATTGATCGAGAAAATATGGAAATATGATTTTATTTATTATTTTTTTTTTTTGAAAAATGGAGAGAGATTAATTAGGAGAGAGTGTTTAAAATGGTAATAACAGATTTAGAAGGGAGAGTTTAATATGTAATATTTAATCTAATGATTTAGGGGAGAGAATTTTTTTTAAAATAATTTAATTAGTTTGGAATGTCTTTAATTTTTTATTTTTTATTTTTGTCTTGTTTAGTAATTTTAATTTAGGTTAAAATTGTCATTAATAAAAAAAGTTAAATTAGAGTCTGAATAGATAATTTGTGGATTGTAAAGAGAAGCTTTCTAAAAATAATTAGGGTAGACACAATTTTGCATGATTTCAGCGTAAGCATAGCTATATCCATATAGTGCAACCCAATACTATCGATTGTGGTTTACATGGTGAAGCCTTTTTTTATCTCTCTCAGTTTCCGCTCTCAATATTCTAATTCTTATCGTCACCTAGAATCCCTAAAAATATAAGCATTAAATACTAAAACTATCAGGATAAAATTGATTCGATCATGCTTCAGAACACAACAATAACAAACTGAAATTGTATTTCGAAGGTTGAGAGAATTATTAAATTAAACAAACCTTCCTACGTTGTGATGAATATCGCAGCTTTGCATCTTTGGTTTCTTCTTCTCCTTATTGCTCACTCTTTTTGCGACTTTAATTCTGCTGATTCTAAATTTACGTTTCGGTCGATTGAATTTTGCATTTTCTCTGCTGGCCACCTCACTGTTTGACCTCATTTCTTCCATATATATTTATATCTTCCGCTTTGTTCTATTACAATGATATATTGGACGTGCGATTTCAATGACCTATTATAACAGATAAAAAACTGTGCTCCTATTGAGCGAAAAAAAGATTGTACGGCACATATAAACTAGAGTTTGACTCATTTTGGCACATTGAATTATTAGACTTGGGTGTAAACGTACCTTTTGATTGTTGCCGCAGTGGTGGATTAGCGAGGGTTGCCGGTTGCCATAGTGACCCTTCTCTTGGGAAGAAATTATAATATTCCTAAAATAAATTATTTATTTACTAATTAATCTTGTAATTTTTTTACTTTTGACTCTTTCCTGAAAATTGTATTTTCGTATATTGGTTGGCCTCCCAAACAAAATTTTTTTTTTCTTTTAACAAATATGAGCTACATTATCACTGGTGTCCAATACATTTTGATCGTAATTAAGAGCGTTCGTTCATTTAATCCCGTAATGTTCTGGTATGAGTACTCGTCAACACCTTCAATCCTTCAACCAAAAGAAATCAGAAAGTGAACAGAAATTAACTAACAAACAAAGAGATACACTAAAGTCAAAAGGCGAACTCAATTCATACAAACAGCCCACCCAGAATTTTTTATTTATTTATCAACAAATGGTTTCGCCCCTGGTTTCTGGTTTCTGGTTACTCAAACACAAACAGACAAAAGTGAAAAGGCAAAGCAACTGATCATATGCAAACACGAACTATGATGTTGTGTAATTTTTTTTTTTTTTAACTAGTGTAATTTTTTTAAAAAGTATTAGTGTAAAATTTGGCATTTGGGAGAAAAGAGAAGAAGAGAATTTGTGAATTTTCTGTATATGTCTTGAATAGAGAATTACAAATATTTATACAACTAATACAAATAAGGAAAGGGAAACTAACTTAATTACAATTGATTCTAGTCAACTATACTAATTAATATTGATTGATTCTAGTCAACTATCCTAATTAATATTGATTGATTCTAGTCAACTATCCTAATTAATATTGATTGATTTACTTGACAATAATCAACGGGATTATTTCCTTTAATTAATGTAAAATTTTAATTTAATTTCCCTACTTTTTTGTTTTTCATAGAAGTTCATTACACGGGCAAATTTCCTTTCTTGAACCTGAGACATCCCCAGAATCTGTTAAATCTCCCACATGAAAGCGAAGTTGTTTCCACAATCGAACGTTTGAGCCATTTGTATTTTTTTTTTATTTACAAAGCGTTTGGCCTGCATGATAGGCAAAATAGTCCATGAACCCAAACAGAGCCACCCAAGCCACTGAGGGAGGAAAATTGAAGCTAGCGCGATTGAAGACAGAGCTCCTGAGCTGAGATTAACGTAGCCGATGATGATTTGAGTGTTGTTTTGTCGATGATGATTTTGCAATTCCATCTTCGTAGATAGTCCCAAACAATGGATACAAGTGGCAGCAAAAAAAATCCACATGTTTGGAGCATGAGTTTCAAATGGTGATTTCTTTTTGCTTTGGTAATCTACTTGGAGAAGCCCAATCAGCAGCATTATTATTTTTATGAAGACGAAATAATGGCGCCCAAAACTGAAATATCATCGACCATTTAACAGTTAGGAAATAAACAAACCCAAAAGTAATAATAAAAAAAAAAAAAAAACAGACACACACATGAAAGCAATAAAAATAAGAGTAATGCTATAAAACTCAAATTTTAACACAAATGATGTGGTAAGTGAGTTGTCATCACCACACACAACATGGGATGATGTGGTTAATGAAAAAATCACTTGCCACATCATTTGATTTGAAATTTGGGCTAAATTTTTGGATTGTCTAGTATCACTCTAAAAATAATTAGGGGAGACGCAATTTTACGTGATTTTAGCGTAAGCGTAGCTATATCCATAAAGCGCAACCCAATACTCAATGTCCACTATTAATTGTGGTTTACACGGTGAAGCCTTTTTTATCTCTCAGTTTCCGCTCTCAATATTCTAATTCTTTTCGTCACCCAGAATCCCTTAGAATATAAGCATTAAATACTAAAACTATCGGGATAAAATTGATTCAATCAGGCTTCAGAACACATCAATAACAAACTAAAATTGTATTTCAAAGGTTGAGAGAATTATTAAATTAAACAAACCTTTCAACGTTGTGATGAATATAGCAGTACATATTGTAGCTTTGCATCTTTGGTTTCTTCTTCTCCTTATTGCTCACTCTTGTTGCGACTTTAATTCTGCCGACTCTAAATTTAGGTTTCGGTCGATTGAATTTTGCATTTTCTCTGCTAGCCACCTCACTGTTTGACCTCATTTTTTCCATATATAGTTATATCTTCCGCTTTGTTCGACGTGTGATTTCAATGGCCTTTTATAACATATAAAACTGTACGTGCTCCTATTGACCGAAAAGAAGATTGTATTCTTAAAAGATATATGTAACATCTTTCAGTTTGACTTGGTTACAGGCGGAGAAAACGGTTATTGTTGTACAGTGTTTGAATGTTGCCGCAGTGGTGGATTAGCGAGGGTTGCCATGGCCACCCTTCTCTTCGAAAAAAATTATAATATTCCGAAAATAAATTATTTATTTTGACTCTCTCCTGAAAATTGTATTTTCATATGTAAACAGGAACACGCGGTTTCTGGGCTCCTACACTTTTTGCATTGCAGGCTATCAGCTAACAAAGAAACAATAAACAAAAGACGAAACAAAACTCGATCGTAGCAATGAATTCAAGCTACTCGGCAGTCAGTCAGTTACGGTGTTCTGGTCGGTGAACTGAGAGTCTGAGACCACGTACGCCTTCCCTTTGCAAATAATTATTTATAAATAAATTATTCCTCAATAAAAGTTGTACAAAATCAACCACGTTTTTCATACTCATATTCAACCACGTTTTTATGAAAATGAAATTAATATATATAATATAAAATAGTATAAAATTAATCAAACCGGGCTAGGTCCGCAGACTAGTAATTTATAAAAGCTCAATACTATTTTGGGCCTCTGGATACTTAGGCCCAATCTGAAATTCACACTTCCACATTTTTATTTTTATTTTTTTCAAAAAAAAAAAGAGTGACGATAATGACACCCCTTAAAAACTGTATGTACACCCCTTTTGTATTCACACCCATCAAAATTTTTAAAATTTTTATAGTTTGTAAATAAACCCCACTTAATGCCAAAAATATCATTTCTTTAATTATAATGTAATTGTATTTTCGTAACTACACACCATCGACATATATTATTATGTTATTTAATCAACTTTATTATTATTTAAAATTGGAAATTTTATTATTATCTTTAATTCTATCATTGTTATTTCAAAAAAAAAAAAAAACTTTCTATAACTATTCTTAAAAAATAATAATTCTATTATTGTTCTTTCCCATCCATTCTTTTTATCTTCCAAGTTTTCCTTTCACAAAAATCAAATTCCATTTTTCTTTTTTCTTTTTTTCTTTTTCTCTCTTGGCGTGTCAAGCTGCTCTCTCCATTTCTTCTTGACTGTTTTTTATCAACAAAATCACTTCGTTTTGAGATTTTTTCCGTTGAAGATCCACTTTCTGTTTGTGAAAGTTGTAGGGAAGCAAGATTTATATCATGTACCATTAATGGAATTGAAGAACAACTAATATTAAAAAAATAAAAAATAAAAAAAAAATAAAAAAAATGAAGTCTAAAGTGTGTTTGAAAGAAAAAAAAATACAAAAATTATAGAGGAAACAATTTAAATGATTTTGTTCTTCTAATAAAATTAATTTAATACTTGTTTTTTTACAGCCAACTTGGAAATTTTTTTATTCATTCTCTAGTAGTCAATTTGTATTTCCTTAAAGAAAAAGAAAATATATTTAAAATTAAATTTTAAGAGAGAATCTAGGGTTTAAGAAAATGGAAAGAATTTTTAAAGATACATGTTAATATAAAATCATTAGAAGGAAACATTTTTTTTCACAAGATATTAAAATAGGAAACTAATTAATAATTATTGTAGGTGTACTTACAAACTATTTAGTCTTATTGGTAATTTTTCTCAAGGGCACTATTGTATTTTCAAAAACATATTAAGTTGGGGTGTACATACGGTTTTTGAGGGGTGTAAATATCGTCATTCAAAAAAAAAATATGGAAGTGTGAATTTCCGATTGAATAAAGCTATTGGATCCAAAAAACCAACCCAAATTTCCAACCCAAACCCATGTGGCAACATCACATGGGATCTTGGAAAGAGTGACGTGGGCCCATGTTGTGTGTGATGTTGCCGCATGGCATTTGGGTTGGTTTTTTGGGTCCAATGGCATTACTCTTTCCGATTTGGCCACATTTATAAGTTCATATTTTAACAGTAAGTTACCGAGATTTAGCTACAATATTGTTAATGAATTAATATCTAAATGAAATATTTTTTTAGTTTATTTATTTATTTTAATTTTTCATACTTCTAAATTTTTGGATTAAAACCTAAAACCTCTAGTTTTTACTACAACAACATGGTCAAAAAACTTTGGGCAGTTCTTCCAGGATTCCAATCAGCAATGGAATCAGAAATCCAAACACAGCATGGTAAGGCATCCGGGAAATTAATTTTTGTACTCTGCACAGCCATCAAACTAGGTTATGGTGATTCATTCAAAGATGGTCAATGAAGCACACTTTATATGTGGATCAGTATAAATTGTTAGGGCACAGGCACATATGAGCACCACAAGTTTCCAGGTAAAATATCAATGTACATTATGGGAATTCTTCATTCAGTTTCAAAGGAAATTCAATGACACGTAATGATTTATATTTACTTGAGTTGAAGTAAATACATCTGATCAGCCAAGCCAATTAAATAGTGTTACAATTTTATTTCATTTTCATGCAATCCCAAAGCAATCTACTCCTCCAACCTCCTTTTGCATTTTGTCAGAGCGTAAAAACCCATCTCTTTTTTTTTTTTTTTTTTTTCATTTTTCAAATTCTCCCAATCTGTGACTAATTTGATCATCCACGGAAAAAGAACAGAAATGTCATTTGCAGAGCATAGACACGCCCACCACACTTCACAAAAAAAAAAAAAAAAAATACTGATTTGGGGGTGAACATACAATTTTAAAGGAGTGCCAATATCGTTACTCATTAACATTTAGAAACTATGACACATCTCTTAAAAAAAAAAAAAAAAATCACAATTTTCTTTTTCATTACACTTATTTATTAACTTGGTATAACAGACAACAAATTTATTAGTGGTTAATGAGGCAAATGTTGATTCTTCTCCGTGAATTGAAACAACCCCAGAATCTTTAGAATTTGTCACTAATTACTAGGAGAATTTTCTCCTTAATTTCATTGAGCCATTCATAAACTTGTTTTATAAAGTGCCTAGCTAACACAATAGGCAGAACGGTTCAATTTTAATTTTCTTCACTTCTTTATTTTTAGTTTAAGTTTTTAATTATATGAATTTTTTATTATGTTGTTTAATTATATTTGATGTTCTCAAATTTTTAAATTTTTTATATTATGAAATTCAAAAAAAAAAAAAAAAATTTGTGGAAGATTCAGTGATTGATGAACACTAACTTCAAAACTTCCTAAAAAAAAAAAAAATCAAAACCAAATCTATTTTTATAATAATGGAAATTGGACTTTTACCCTTTTAGGGCAGACGAAAATTAAAGGAGATTATTCCCTACCAATTCAGTGTAAAATCCAAAATAATATCAAAATCCAATTGTAACTTACATTTTCAAAAAAGTGGTGTTACTGGCACACCCCCTACTGATTTATTTATGCTCCACTTATTTAAATTTTGATTTAATTAAATAAAGTTAAATATTTTTATTATTTTATTTTATTTATTTTCAAAACTACCATTTTACTTATTTTTCAAACTTAATAAACCTCATCTCTAATATCTGTATCTATCTCAAACTTAATAAAGGGCATGGATCCTTGAGCTACAAAGTAGTAGATGCATGTTGAAATCATAAAAACAAACATATTTGCTGCTGGGTGCGTTTGGAAAGGAGACTTGTCATTGTTTGGACTATAATTCACTTGGAGAGCACCGATGAGAATTGGAATTAGACCATTGAAGGACTTGGCAATCCTGCACATTGATTGATACCCCCCCCCCCCCAAACACACATATATAGGGCCCCCCCCCCCCCCCAAACACACATATATAGGGCTGTCTCTAAACATTTTGGGCCACCCCCCCCCCCCCCCCCCCCCCCAAACACACATATATAGGGCTGTCTCTAAACATTTTGGGGCCCGAACGATTTTATGACATTAACAAAATTTGAGGCCCTATATAAAATTATTATCATTAACATAAAATAATATTAATAATAATTCAAGTCAAAATCAATACGTAGAAATTAATTGAAAACAAAAATCATACTTTCGATAAGTTCGATTCTTCAAATGGCAACAACTTCAAGAAGAAAACAGAGAGGCAGAGAGAAGAAAAGAGAGAGCAAAGTGAAGGTTTTGAATTTTGATTCGTAATTCGTTTAGCAGGTGTTATATATATATATATATATATATATATATATTTAATAGTGCAGTGATGTCATGGTCTCAGAATCATATTGGGCCTTTAAAGTTTTTTTTTATTAATTGAGGCTCCAAAGATCATTAACAAATATTGGGCCACGGTGATGTCATGGTCTCAGAATCATATTGGGTCTTTAAAGTTTTTTTTTATTAATTGAGGCCCCAAAAATCATTAACAAATATTGGATCATGAGGCCCCAAAGAAGAAGGAGAAAATTGCATCAGTTGGGGGCCCCAGCATTTTGCTGGGTTAGTTGCCCTTATGGGCCGGCCCTGTATATATATAACTAATTAATTACTAATCTGGAAAATAGAGAAATTTGGCCTTAAATTTTGGTATATGAACTTATTAGTTTTTTTTATTTTGAAATGGATGAGTTATTGAATTTGTGTTTATATTTGTGGTGATTTTAATTTCATTTGAAATTGATGAATTTATAAGCCTTGACCATTAATTAATTTTTTAAATATATATTATATATGGTAAATTTATAGAGAAGTTTGGCCTTACATTTTGGTACATTAACTTATTGAATTTTTATTTTTGAAATGGATGAAGTTATTGAATTTGTGGTGGCTTTTCATTTAAAACTGATAAATTTATAAGTTTAGGCCATTAATTAATATATATATATATATACACACACATATATGGTCAGTCTTTCTATTATCAGTTCGAACTGACAAAAGTTATATCAATTCCTTGCATGTAGGCCACTGGATTTAAATACCTTGACTGACAAGTGCATACAGCCAAATCAAAGTATTTAAATCCAGTGGCCCACATGCAAAGAACTGATATAACTTTTGTCAGTTCGAACTGATAATAGAATTTCTGCATATATGGTTATGCTAAATCAACATAAATTTTGATTTGAACATTCCAACTACTCATGGATGTACCTATGTGGCGGCTAGGGTGAACTTGAGCCCACCCTAAACTCCAATTAAAAAAATTAAAATAGTGAGAAAATAATAATTAAATAATTAATTTTATTTCCAATTAAAAGTAGAAAACATAATTTTTTTTTTCTTTTCTTTATCTTCTTTTTATAACAACAATTATTTCTCTCCGATCTCCAAATTTGGCTCAATCTTTTTATCAACATCAAACAATTAGTCTTCAAATTATATATCTTTGTACGAATATATATTATGGCTTTAAATATTTTATTTTGTTTTAAAATTTTAGGTTTCTTGTTAAATATAGTTAATGAGATTTTAGGGATAATCCAATTTTAAATTTACAAACTAACGATATTGTTAAATGAATTTCTCGTAACATTGTAGTAGTATATTTCAAATGAATCAAATTAATATAATAATTTCATTAGTGTTTGTATTTGCATTTTATGTTTCTTTTTAAAAAACAAAATTGACTTTTTAAAAATAAAATAAAATTTGGTAACACATTTATTTAAAATAAACATTTTACGGGGACGTCTCACAATGTCCTCATAACTAGGTGATGTCGATGTTCAGTAAAAAAATAAAAAATTCTAACCCATCCTGGTCTTCAATTCTGATTACGTCCCTGCAATTATTCATGTGCTTTTAATCCAAAAGTTGTAAATATATTCAAATTTCCACAATTGGTTCAGTCTCTCCCCGAAACGCACTTGGCAAATATGTGGGATTTTGTGATATAACAAAACAATCACAAAAACACATATATTTGTTGGGTGCGTTTCAAGGGGAGACTAGTAAATTCAATCGGAGAACGCCAATGAGCAGCGGAATTAGACAATTGTAGGACTTGCTGATCCTGCACATCCGTATATAAAAATATCAATTAAGCTTATATAAAATATGATTCCAAGATCACGGATACACTGGCAAGCTTCACCCGCGACACCCCCACTTTCATATTCTTCCATATCTATTCCTTCGTGTCCTCCCCATCACCTAAGGAGCCTATCACCAGCATGGTGGCAAAAGTATACAACTGTAAGCCCGAAAACAGATCAAACTGAAAGAAAGCAAGTGTATTTCCATTTCATATTGTGCTTTCAACAAACGTTATGGGAATTCTTCATTCAATTTCAAAGGAAACTCAATGACAATTAACACATGAATTATAACCTAATGATTTATATTTACTTGAATTTTATAAAAATATGCTCTGTTTTGTGGTGTTATAATCTCACACTTTATTTCAATGACAGCTTACAATATATATAGTGCAGAATATGTGTAAACTTGAACTACTTTGAGAACTAAGAGATTGAATTAATTACACCTGAATGAATCCTAATATGATATGTACACTAGAGATTAAGATGAATACAACTTGGAGAAACCAATTCTGATATGTACAGCAGAATTCCGAGAGTGTACAGAGTTTCAATCCTTCTCAATATCTGATATGTCCAACATGCCCCCTCAAGATAGGCCACGATTGGAGAGGCCAATCTTGGACTTGATTGTCTGAAAGTTGGAGCGCGGAAGAGGCTTCGTAAGAGCATCTGCCAGCTGGTCCTTAGACGACACATGGGCTACTCTTAGCGAACCTGATTGTACTTGATCTCGAATGAAATGAAAGTCAATTGCCACATGTTTCATTCTTGAGTGAAAAATAGGATTTGAACAAAGTTGAGTAGCACCCACGTTATCACAGTAAATAATCGAAACAATCGACAGTGTAAGGCCAAGATCCGTGAGGAGAAAACACACCCAATTAAGTTCAGCTGTTATGGACGCCACAGAGCGATACTCAGCCTCTGTAGATGATCTCGCAATAGTGTGTTGTTTCTTCGAACTCCAGGATATTGGATTACGTCTAAAATAGACGATGTAAGCACTCGTGGACGAGTAATCATCCTTGTTTCCAGCCCAGTCAGCGTCAGAAAAGGCATGAAGAGAGACAGGGGAATCACGGTAGATGAGGATTCCGTCATCCAATGTGCCACATAGATATCGCAACACCCGTTTGACTAGCTCCCAGTGATCGGTCGACGGTTGGTGCATGAACTGAGAGAGTTTATTGACCGCGTAGGAGATGTCCGAACGAGTAAGAGACAGATACTGGAGACTACCAATTATAGTGCGATAGGTAGTCGGATCAGCTAGTGGCGTGCCTGAGTGTAGGGTGATCGGAGGACTGGTGGGTAGAGGAGTTTGGACGGGATTCGCACCTGATATCTTTGTGCAAGCAAGTAGATCCATAATGTAACGCCGTTGTGACAATAAAAGGACATGTTCGTGCGGTACCACTTCAACACCCAAGAAGTACGACAGTGTACCAAGGTCTTTTAACGAGAATCTCTAAGCTAGAGTATCAACAAATTGGTTGACCCGGGCTGCACTTTTACCTATAAGAATTATGTCATCAACATATATAAGAAGGTAAAGAAGAGTACCACCGGATTTTAGAACAAACAGTGAAGTGTCGGCATGTGAGTTTTGGAATCCAGATGCAATGAGAAATTGGCGGAGCTCATGGTACCATGCACGGGGTGCCTGCTTGAGCCCATAGATGGCTTTATGAAGCTTGCATACATGTGTCGGGTGATCGGAATCAATAAAGCCTGGTGGTTGTGACATGTACACATCTTCAGTGAGATTGCCCTGTAGAAAGGCATTGTTGACGTCCAGTTGACGTAGCGACCAACCATGACTTACAGCAATACTGATGACCAGCCTTACCGTTGTGGGTTTGACGACCGGAATGAATGTCTCAAAGTAGTCGATTCCAGGCCTCTGGTTGAAACCTTTCGCAACTAACCTGACTTTATATCTGTCAATTGTTCCATCGGATTTTCGTTTGATTCGAAAAATCCACTTGCAGCTAATGACATTAGTGTGAGGAGTTTGCTGGACCAGTTCCCACGTTCCATTTTTGATTAACGCATCACATTCCTCCGACATGGCTCGTCTCCAATTAGGATCCTTTAGGGCCTGGGCTGCTGTTCCGGGTTCACAATCTAGTGAGGGATGTAGTTGGGCGTGAAGATTGAGTCTCTTTACTGGTTTGTGTATGTTATTCTTGCCTCTAGTGACCATATGATAAAGTGACGATGATGAAAGGGATGACAGTGTAGGTGGTGCTGAAACAGGGGCCAGTGCATCAGCAGTAGAAGTCGCTGAATCAAACGGTAGGACAACAGCTGTAGGAGATGTTGAATCTGGTGGTAAGTGAACACCAGCTGGTGTAGTAGTAGGAGCTGCACGTGTATCAGCATGTAAGGTGTCAGCAGCAAGTGTGTTAACTGGATTAAGAGGCGCTGGAACAGGTGCCATATCAGCAGGACCAGCACTTGTATCAGCAGGCAAGGTGTCAGCAGCAAGTGATTTCGGTGCAGCAGCTCGGTTTGATGCAGAGGAGTCAATGAACGGAGGCACATCTGGTGAGGACACAACCGAAGATGATGTCGAATGGCCTGGGTTGGGAACGGTGACAGTGAAGGGAGATTGAACCCACGACTGGATGGTGGTGTGTGTTGGACCGTGTGACTCAGACTGTAGTAAATGGAATGGGAAGACTGACTCGTCAAACTTAACATGACGGGAGGCATACACTCTAGCAGTAGAAGGCTCTAGACATAGGTAAGCACTCTGGGACAATGAGTACCCAATAAAAACACAAGACTTAGACCGTGGCTGAAGTTTATGGGACGAGTACGGTCGAAGCCACGGGTAACACAGGCAGCCAAAAATCTTGAGTTTTGAGTAGTTAGGCGTGGTGCCAAAAATCCTTTGATAAGGAGACACAAGGGAAAGTGTTTTTGTTGGCATCCTATTAATTAAATAAACAGCTGTGGCGAAGGCATTGGTCCAAAATTCTAAGGGAAGTGAGGCATGGGTCATTAGTGTAAGACCAGTCTCGACAATGTGTCGGTGACGCCTCTCTGAGTACCCATTATGCTCAGGTGTGTGGGGAGGAGTGGTGAAATGGGAGATGCCAGTTTCTGAAAAATAATCCTTAAGGGACATATATTCCCCATCATTGTCAGAGTAAAAGATTTTTATTTTGTTTTTGAAAAAGTTTTCCACAATGGCTCTAAAGCGAATAAAAGTTTGTTTAACCTCAGATTTCTTTTGTAGGGGATAAAACCATATATATTTGGTGAAGTGATCCACAAAAATTATATAGTACTTAAAGCCATCGTGAGACATAACTGGTGAGGTCCAGACATCAGAAAAAATTATTTCTAGTGGTAAAGTTGAAATAAGAGACGATGTAGAAAAAGAATGCTTGTGACTTTTATTGCACTGACAGGCATGACATAAGATATCTTTAGACACAGGAGCCGACACATTTAAATTAAAATTAGAAATAACATGCTGTAAAATTGGGTAAGCTGGATGACCTAATCTACGGTGCCAATTTGAGGAAGATGTTGTGGTGCCAGTGAAGGCCATGATTGGTGGAGACTCAGGTGTGACAGTTGGCCATTCATAGACGCCATCCTTGGTTGTGCCTTTCAGAAGAGTTGCCCCCGTACGAAGATCCTTCACAAGAAAACAAGAAGTTAAGAACTCAACAGATACATTGTTAGTAGTGCAGAACTAAGAGATAGATATTAAGTTCTTTTTCATGTCAGGAACACAGAGTATGTTATTTAAAGTAAAAGAACTATTATGAGATCGAAGAGTTGTAGAACCAGTGCGAGCAATGGAAAGACCTGTACCGTCCACAATCATGACATCATCCGAGCCATTATAAGGTGCATGCAGAGAAAGATTGCTCAAGTCGGCAGTGACATGATATGAGGCACCACTGTCAAGGAGCCAAGCCGGATTTTCTGATGAGGAATTGGCAGCAAAGTGAGCACGCGGCTGCCATGGTGGTGGAGAGGAGGTGTTCGGCGGAGCATGACTAGTTCCGGGAGCCTGAATTGGGACCATCTGAAAGGAGTTGCACCGTCTTGCCGAGTGGCCTTGAACACCACACATCTGGCAGCGACCCAAGTAAGGACGAGAGGACGATTGATTGCCACGATTTTGAGGTCCGGTGTGGTGAGGCGAAGGAGGCCGACCGGTGGTGTTGGTAGGCTGACGCCAGCCCTGGTTGTTGAACTGTTGAGGACGCCAACTTGAGGTGTTGGGAGACTGCTGCCGCCAGTTATTGTGAAAGTTCCGGTTGGTTGCATTGGCTGTGACAGGAAAGGTGGGAGACTCCTTTTTGTGAATCTGAAGGGAAGCTTCAAACGACAGTAGTTTTTCGTGAAGCTCATCAAAGGAGATAGGGCTGTCCCGAGCCTGAACAGCACGAACTAATTCCTTATAATCATCGTCAAGGTCATCTAGAATCCTCTCAGTGAGGTCTTCATCATCCACCGGAGCACCAAGAAGAGCGAGCTCATCTGCACGAGCTTTAATGGAGTGAACAAAATCAGTTATGGTCCGTGTACCTTTTCTGGAAGATTTGAGCAGCGCCTTAATTTGTTGAATGCGTCCACGGGATGGTTTTGCATACGTGTTGGCCAGAATATTCCATGCCTTCATTGATGACTTGGCTTTGGCAACAAAGGAGATGATATTCGGGGATAGGGAACCAATGAGAGCATTGAGGATGAGCTGATCTTGGCGGAACCAGATAGTAAACGCTGGATTCGGAATTGTAGCATCATTGACCGATATGGTGGCTGAAGGACAAGGTTTGGAGCCATCAATAAACCCAAGTAGGTCATAACCTATGAAAAGAGTGTGAAATTGAATCTTCCAAGACATATAGTTGCTGGATGTTAGTTTCAAAGGAGCCTGAGCGGAGATGTTGATGGTAATGAGATGAAACTCATTGGAGCGAAGAGCCATCGAAGTCGAAGGTGTGACATTGATGATTGGTGAGGCTGTTGTGGAGGAGACGTTAGGTGCCGGGGTTGAGGAGGAGGTAGTGTTCAGCGTGGCTTCAGGGGTACCTGCTGTCATTGTTTTGAGCGAGTGAGGAAAAAAAAAAAATTATAATTTGAAGTAGAATCGGAGCTCTGATATCATATAAAAATATGCTCTGTTTTGTGGTGTTATAATCTCACACTTTATTTCAATGACAGCTTACAATATATATAGTGCAGAATATGTGTAAACTTGAACTACTTAGAGAACTAAGAGATTGAATTAATTACACCTGAATGAATCCTAATATGATATGTACACTAGAGATTAAGATGAATACAACTTGGAGAAACCAATTCTGATATGTACAACAGAATTCCGAGAGTGTACAGAGTTTCAATCCTTCTCAATATCTGATATGTCCAACAAATTTAAGTAGATAAATATCTGCTCAGCCAAGCCAATTAAATTGTGTTCTGATTTTATTTCATTTTCTTCCAACCCCAAAGCAATCAACTTCAACCTCCTTTGTATTTTCTCTGACTCTCATTGAAAAAAAATATCACAAAAACAGAGCAAAATGTTATTTACAGAGCCACTTCAAAACACCCAATCAAATAATCATCTTTTAGTACCAAAATGGAAACTTTGTATTCAAAAACCAACCAGAGTCTCATTTGAGAGAAAATGAAATTATAAAAACACACGCACTCCTTCAAAAAAAAAAAAAAAAAAAAACGCACAAACATATCAGAAATAAGCTAAAAATTAAAATAGAGACTATAATAATAATAAAGTGAAGAAATAATAACCTGTTTAGGAAGAAAGTGTTCAAGCTCGTATTGGATCTCTCTACGAATGGTCTTGGAAGGCGGCCTTGCGCATCTCCTAGACGCAGTCTCTGGTTGTGATTCGAGAAACCAGGTGCAGTTTCGATGAAAACAGAGATGGGTTTTGTTTTGTTGCGTTGAACAAGTTGGAGTTGGAGAGGCACTGATGGGTTCTTCTTAGAAATCGCATCAGTTTCGCCATTTTTGTTGTGTTTGAAGCAGCAGAGAAAAGACAAGAACTTTTGACGGAGATCGGTGGTTTCAGGGTTTTGATGTGCCTGTGGGCACGTCATCGTAAGATAACGGAATAAGTAACGACGTGCTCGGTCAAGTCGTACTTGGTGACGTGTCAAGACACAATTGGTTACTGAAAAGTTTATCGATATGTCATCAAATGAGTGTTGACGTGGCTGAGCACGTAAACACATGGTGCCTGAAATGGTCTTGACGTGCTCACTCACATTCTCAAATTACGTCATCACTCAGTTAGTTACTGAAAAATTTCTCAACACGTCATCAAATGAGTGTGAACGTGGCTAGACACGTCAACACACCTTACCTGTAAAGGTCGTGACGTGCCCACAGACGCATTAAATGACGTCTATCACCTGATCTAAAAATAGAAAACATATATGCAGCTCTGTTGAGCAGAAAAGCAGCAAAGCATGGACGATGAGGATCCATGGTTAGCTCCAGACAAGCTCTACCATTTCGTCTTCTGCTTCTCTCTCACTCTTCTCTTCTTCACTTTGGCATCTTTTTCTCGTTACCATTTCCTTCAAGGACGGCGTCTAAGTCGCTTCGCGGGTTCGGTCTCTGTGGAGGAAGTTCTCGGGTCGGAGCATAGGCGATCCTGATCATACCCAACGGGTTCTACCGGTTTGAGTGCTGTTTTGGGTCGAATGAATTTCTGGGGGTTTTCGAATTGGGAGTGGGAGTGGAGGGGTCGTGTTGGGTTGGTTGGTTTGAAATTGGTTTTTTTGGCTTCGTTTGGTTGGTGGGAGTGGAGGGGTCGTGTTGAAGCTTTTTTTGGGTTCGATCTCTGTGGAGGAAGTTCTCGGGTCGGAGCATTGTTTGGGTAAGTTTTCTTTTATCATTAACTATTTATGTTATATTATCTTTTGGTCAAAGCTTATTTGATAGGAAAATATTGGTTATTGAATTCTTAGTTGATTACTTGAGATTTCTCAAGCAGGGCTGCAAGCATTAAAATTGTTTAGTAGAAACATTTAAGGGTTTATTATTCTTATATTGATTTCTGGCTTTCTCTAAGAATGTGATGCCAAATTATCGAATTTTGTTAAGAGAAAGCATTGAAAGGTTCTTTTTCTTTTTTCTTTTTCAATGGTTAATAATTTGTGGTGTTGTGTGACTTGGGTTTTGATGAATTTGATGTCACTTTTAGTACGGTGAGGCTTTTGTTCGTAAATCATGTTTCATATCTTGTTCTCTGTGTGTGTGATAACTGATAACCATGAGTCTATGACTGAGTTTCTCTTGGCAGTCGTAAAGCAATTTCCGGAATTTATGTTATCAAATGACGAAGAAAATGAATTTACAAAGTTGTTGAAGAAGATTTAAAGTGCTATGGTGTTGTTGTTAACAGCCTTTACGAGCTTGAGCCCACTTATGCTGATTATTGCAGGAATGTTTTAGGAAAGAAGGCATGGCATATAGGCCCTGTATGGCTATGCAATAGAAATTTCAAAGATAAAGCTTGGTGGGGAAAACAATCCTCCATTGATGAATATGAATGCTTGGAATGGTTAAGTTCAAAGAAACCTGATTCTGTTATCTATATATGTTTTGGAACTCTTGCTGAGTTCAGTTCTGCTCAACTAATGGAGATTGCACTGGGGATTGAAGCTTCAGGGCAGGAATTCATATGGGTTGTGAGGAAAAACAAGAAAGATGAAGATGGAAATGAAGATTGGTTACCCGAAAGATTCGAGAAAAGAATAGAAAAAATGGACTGATAATAAGAGGATGGGCACCACAATTGTTGATTCTTGAACATGAATCAATTGGAGGAATGGTGACACATTGTGGTTGGAATTCAAGTTCTTGAAGGAGTCACTGCTGGGGTACCTATGGTCACATGGCCATTGTTCGCCGATCAATTTTACAATGAAAAGCTGGTGACTCAGGTTCTTAAGATTGGTGTTAGAGTTGGTGTTCAGGAAATGAGGAATATGGGAGTTTCTGCGAAGAGGGAAGCCATAGAAAAAGCTTTGAAAGAGATAATGGTGGGTGATGGAGCTGAGGAAAAGAAGAAAAGAGCAAAAGGTTTAGGGTTGAGGGCAAGGAGGGCTGTTGAAGGAGGAGGTTCATCTTCCTCTGATTTGAATGCTTTAATTCCAGAATTGAGTTTGATGTCACAGTTGAAACAATAATATTTTAACAAACTTGATTTTCTGTGATCTTACTGTTAATAAACCTAAATTTATTAAACCAAAATTATGAATCCATAGATCCTAATATGAACTTGGGAAGCCTAAATTTATTAAGGACTCTATTTTAAATATCTATAATGGAAATTTTAGTTTTAGATATATTTACTATGTTACAACATGTTTGAATAATATGTGAAATAAAACAATTACCTTAATAATGTTACTCATGTATACATGGAAGGTTGTTTCATAGGAGTTTGGCTGACTAATTGATTGACTGGTTGCTTAAACTTTGTAGTGTGAATGAATCATATTTTTTTGTTCTGACCTCCATTGAAAAATATTGTTTTTCTATATAAATAAGATCATTTTAGGTGACATGGGACTCAATTTTGGAAATTTCAGCCTTAGCATTCTTTGATAATTTTCTTAAAAGCAATCAGTATGAAAATTTGCCTTTTGATTATAGTGGATTTACTGCATTATGTCTTTGTGATTTATTACAGAAGAAAAGCTAGAAAAACTTATTTGCTTACATGGGTCCTGGATTCCATGTTTCCATTGCATACATAGATCCTGGAAATTGTTAGAGCAGTGATTTTCTTTTCCCTTCTTTGCAATCCAGATTACAGAGTTCCTAATCATATATACCTTCTTTATATTTTGTGGCTAATTTATAGTTCAAACGGATCTGCAGTCAGGAGCACAATACAAGAATGGGGTGAGTATATTTTGCCTTTGAAAACTTTCTTATGTGATTCTTCAAAAGAAATAAAAGTCTATAACTTGTTAAAATTAGCATACATTGAGGTATTGTGCCAAAAAAATCTCACATTCAATATATAGTTTTATGAATCTTCGACATTAACAATCACTAGATTAATTATTGGTTTATTGGATCCATATATCTTTTCACCAACAAAAAAATTGTTATGGAGTAAATGGTTATATTATGAGGTCTACTTTGTTCCATATGGTCTATTTCATTTATGTCTCGGTGGAGCTACTAAATGAAAATAGTTTCTTGAGTTGTACAATGTCCAATCACTAACAGAGATTAAGGTCTATTTGGAAAAGTTACATTAATTCCCTCACATGCATATACTTAGAGTTTGCTTTTTTATCTTTCACATCATGTATTCTTTCTTGAGGGACTTTCTTCTTTTGTTTCAGTTACTTTGGATCATATTAGTTGCTTCATGTGCTGCACTTATTATCCAGTCCCTAGCAGCTAATCTCGGGATTGTCGTGGGTATGTGAGGTTTAAATTTAGTTGTATTTGCTATAAATCTTTCTGTCATTATATTAGTAATTTAGTATTCATACAACTTGTTACTCAAAATCATTTTTGTTGCTTGTAGGAAAGCATTTAGCAGAGCACTATAGGAATGTGTCATATCCTAAAGTGCCCAACTTTGTATTATGGATTCTTGCTGAAATTCGCATGTGGCATACCTGAAGGTAAGATTGTCTCTGGTTTGCTTGGAATCGATTAATTCGAATGTTTTCAATTCCATTGCAAGGGAATCTATAAAGTTACTCTTGCAATTCAGCCCACATTACAATGGGGTTTGTAGATTATTATTGAAGATTCATCTTTTTTATTTTTTATTTTAGTTTTGTATGGGCTTTTTGTTCCCCAACTCAAAGGAAATGGTGCTAGTGGTCTTGCAATTTCATTTCTTGGTGCTATGGTCATGCCGTAGGTTACTTTCTCTCTTCCAACTTTTGAATGGTTCCTCTTATTTGATATTTCTCACCTTTTGAATGGTTCCTCTTATTTGATATATCTCACCTTTTGTTGTCCTTCATGTCTTGTTCCCGTCCTCCACTCAGCTTTTGGTGCTTTCCATGAAGATCCTGAGACCCGTTCAAGGCATCAAGGTGAAATTTCACTTTGATTTAAAGTTTAGAGAGATTTACTGTTGGTGTTTCATATGTAGTTAAATAAATCTCTTCTGTTAGAAAAAAATGCCATTAATCTTTGGTCATTCTTCTGGCTAGCTAGTCCAGTTACTTTTAAAAACTTTATTACTAAATTAGTTAAATTAGTAAAGCTCATTGATAATCAAAAATAATAATATCAATTAACATGGTAATTCTGATTCTATTCTTTGTTGACGGGAGGCTTGCAGATTTTATATGATCGAAAGTGGCTTGCTTTAATGGTGGCTTTTCTTATGGGTTCTTGCTGAAATTTCTATAGTCGCATGTGGTATACCTGAAGGTAAGATTGTCTCTGGTTTGCTTGGAATCTATTAATTTGAATGTTTAATTTCAATTCCATTGCAAGGGAATCTATAAAGTTACTCTTGCAATTCAGCTCACATTACAATGGGGTTTGTAGATTATTATTGAAGATTCATCTTCTTTATTTTTATGATTTTCTTTTTTCCTCCCTTATGAAACAGTCATAATTTTTTCCGATTTCATGCTTGAGATACTTGCCATTTTCTTCTAATACTGCAAATTTGATTGAGTTTTTCATTTCATACCAACTGGAACTTGACAACGATGGTGCACATATGTTCTATGGAAACTACCGACCTCAAACGAAACTAGCTTACTTTGATGCTTAGACACAAAATGAAATTGTTGTTATTGGCTGTAATAACATATATCAATTTATGATGCATATATCCGCATTTGTGTATGAATACAACAGAATGAATCTGAGGCTTACTTTACTTGTTGTTCATAATATACTTAATGATTGGAATGGCCTTTGCATTGAATATGCTCTTCCAAATTCCAGTTTGGATCGGTTTTCTTCTAATTCTTCTAGCATTACAGCAATATGGGGTATCTAAACATCTTTCCTACATGCTATTCATGGACCCCAGAAGAGATTTGTGGTTTCCATTTGATTAAAACTCTGCAAATAAATGAAATCAACTTGAGCAAATAAATGTCTTTTTTCTTACAGGTTAGGAAGCTTGAATTTTTTATTGTTTTTCTTGTCCTTGCATTTGCCGGATGCTTTTTTGCGGAGCTTGGCTATGTAAAGCCCGATGCCAAAGAAGTTTTGTATGGTCTTTTTGTTCCCCAACTCAAAGGAAATGGTGCTAGTGGTCTTGCAATTTCATTTCTTGGTGCTATGGTCATGCCGTAGGTTACTGTCTCTCTTCCAACTTTTGAATGGTTCCTCTTATTTGATATTTTTCACCTTTTGTTGTCCTTCACGTCTTGTTGGCTGCTGCAGACACAATCCCTTCCTCCACTCAGCTTTTGGTGCTTTCCAGGAAGATCCCGAGACCCGTTCAAGGCATCAAGGTGAAATTTCACTTTTGATTTACTAGTTTAGAGAGATTTACTGTTGGTGCTTCATATGAATGTTAAATAAATCTCTTCTGTTAGAAAAAAATGCCATTAATCTTTTAAAAACTTTATTACTAAATTAGTTAAATTAGTAAAGCTCATTGATAATCAAAAATAATAATATCAATTAACATGGTAATTCTGATTCTATTCTTTGTTGACGGGAGGCTTGCAGATTTTATATGATCGAAAGTGGCTTGCTTTAATGGTGGCTTTTCTCATTAATGTGTCTATTATCTCCATAAGTGGTGCAGTTTGCAATTCCTCAAATACAACTCCAGAAGATCAAGCTAGCTGCAAGGTCTTGGACTTAAACAGAGCTAAGAGTATGTGATCTTGGCTACGCTTTTTCAATATTTTGATTGTCCTTCTGATCCCGGTTTTGAAGATAATAACACTAAGAAGTGAAATTGCAAGATTAGTAGCACCATTTCCTTTGAGTTGGGGAACAAAAAGCTCATACAAAACTTCTTTAGCATCGGACTTTGCATAGCCAAGCTCAACAAAAAAGCATGCGGTGATTGTAAGGAAAAGAATCGGACTTGGAGTTTGCTCCTCTTGAATGGGATCAAGCCCCTCTCAACATTGCCTGCCGTTGAAAGTTTTGCAGTTATGGTATTAATTATTGTTAGTTAATTAATAGTTGATTAAGAAGAGGAGATCTCAGGGTCTGTGAAATGGGTTCTTGAGAGTTTACATAGTTTGTTGGAGAAATGTTGAGGAATGGAGATTCCAGTTTTGATGAAGAATTACTTTGGGTTTTCCTGTGCTATTAGAGAGCCGTCCAGAGGGATTCTTTCTTGGGTTTTCAATGCTTTTGTCATTTGTTTTGCTCATTTTATGTTTTTAAATTTGGATTGTTAGATTTCGATTTTAATGTTTGTCCTAAGACAGACACAAGGGTTGAATATAGTTGATACAAAAATATTAACACTGTTATCTTAAAAGCAAGAAATGGTATTAGAGAAAATTAGTGAAGAGTATCAATCCGCAAAAGGTATATTGCTTAAACAAGCAAGCCCCTCCATGAACGCAATGAATTCATCTCACAAACCAAACTTAGCTCCAAAATTTTCAATTATAATAATTTCTTTGAAACATGAAACATGAAACAGAGGATGATTCTGGAACGAGATGGGCATATAAATATATAAATAAATATGCACATTCGTAATTTCTATAATAATATCTCTGCAAATAATTAAAAAAGAAAAAGGAAAGGAGTGACTAATTAACTAGCGGCGGTTGTTTCTGCTCAACCGAAGTTTGACAATCACACTTGAAAATAATATCCTCTGAAAAGCATGGTGAATTTAGACGGCATGAAGCTTATAGACAACATTAATAGTCACAAAAAGCCATACAATTAAAAGGACAAGTCCAAGCCAGTTAGGGAGGAAAAAGCAGAGGAGTAAGACTGAAGTCAGAGATCCTGAGATACGTGCAGCCAAGGGCGTGGATCTTTGAGTTACAGAGTAGTAGACGAAGGTTGAAAACATAAAAACCCACATATTTGATGGGTGCGTTTCGAAGGGAGACTGATCCTTGCCTCGGATTAGGAGGACAAGGCCGAGGAGTATCGGAATTATAAAATTGAAGGACATGGTGATCCTGCACATCGATCCGTATATAAAAATATTAACAATTAAGCTTATATAAAACATCAATAATAATGGAGATCTAAGTGACATACTTGAAAATCAGCTGCTGCTCTTGGTCTTGCACCTCCATCTGCTGCTGTTGCGTTCTCATGCTCTGTTTCTGTGAAAACCAAGGGATCTCTTCTTTGTTTTTTGTTTTTTTTAGGGTTGAAATGGGGCCGACGGGGCTCAATCACGTGCTACTCTAAATTTATCGAATTTTTTATTATTTTTAAATGGATGAAATTATTGAATTTGTGTTGACATTTGAACGGATGAATTTATAGGCCTTGTATATTAATTAATTTTTTTTAAAAATATATGTGGTAAATTTATAGAGAAGTTTGGCTTTGTATATTTATAAGTTTTGACCATTAATTAATTTTATAAATATATATATATGTATAACTAATTTAACTATTTAATTAATAATTTGATAAATTTATAGAGAAGTTTGGCCTTAAATTTTGGTAGATTAACATTTGAATTTTTTTATTTTTTAAATGAATGAAATTATTGAATTTGTGTTCACTTTTCATTTGAAACGGATGAATTTATAAACTTTGACCATTAATTAATTAATTAATTTTATATATATATGGTAAATTTATAGAAAAGTTTGGCCTTAAATTTGGGTACATGAACTTATTGAATTTTTTTTTATATGAAATTGATGAAGTTATTGAATTTGTGTTTATATTTGTGGTGACTTTTTATTTGAAACCGATAAATTTATGAGTATTGGCCATTAATTAATTGTTTATATATATATATATAACTAATTTAACTAATTAATTAATAATTTGATAAATCTATAGAAAAGTTTGACCTTAAATTTTGGTAGATGGACTTATTGATTTTTATATATATATATTTTGAAATGGATGAAGTTATTGAATTTGTGTTGACTTTTCATTTGAAATAGACGAATTTTTAAGCCTTTGCCATTAATTAATTTATATATATATAACTAATTTAACATTCATATTTAATTAATATAAAAGTATGAATTTAGTTATTAGAAATTACATGCAATTGGGGTTTTATCAACAAAAATTCAAATTGATGAAGTTATTTGAATTATTATTGATGTATAGTTACAAATGCTTTCAATTTAGAAACCTCCCATATAAACTAACACTGTTACTATTCCGTTTATAATGACTTAGTTTGACTATTAAAAAGTCTAAAATGTCTTCATTTAAGCTTTAATTGTATGAATTGACCATTATACCCTCATACTTTTACCAAATAAATTAATAAACCAAAAATTTATAAATTTATAACTTAATAACTTGCAAAGGAGAAGTTATTTTATGGACAATTTTATCCCTAAAAATAACAAAATTACAAATCAACCAAAAGCATTGAAAATGAGTATTTGCTTGGATTAATAGAAAACGACAAATATGAAGACAAAATAACACTTTTGCTCTATTAATCCACTTGGAGCAGACCAATCAGCAGTGGTATTACATATACGATATAGGGGCGAAGCCAAGATTTTGACTTTGGAAGGGCCAAAACAAAAATTAATATTGTAGGTCACGCAATCTTCAAACAATATCAGTAGATACAGTTCGGTGTTAAAACTAATGATACAAATAAATAAATAAAATAGACATTAACTAATTAAAATATAACACGTCTATTTTATATCTAGAAAATTATTTATGGTTATAAATCTAATTTTCTTCATAATTTTTTTTTCAATTACATAATTAAAGAGTGTATAAGAAAATATCTTTTATTTTGTTGCAAAACCTATGCCTATTCTTAATGGTATGTATAACTGAAAATAATATTTTAATAGTTCATAGCTTATAAAATATAAATTTCAATAACTTAATTAAAATATCATTATACCATTAATATATTTAAATCACAATTATTTACATACTTATAACTTTTATAATATTCATGTTATAATAATTTTGAACAAAATTTAAATAATAAACTAATAAAATAAATTTAGTATTTTTTTTGAAAAATGGATTTATTAAGGACCCAAAGCAGGACCACACGAGCTAACCAAGCTAGCTAGCCACAACTCCCAGAAACAGGGGAGGCCAAGCCAAATCAGAGAGACAAGACAAAGCAAAACCAAAACAGAGCAAGCGAAAAATAGAAACAAAACAACAACCAGCCAACCAGCCAACCAACCTAAACAGCAGACCGAGAGAAAACCACACCAAGACCGGAAAGAGTTATGATATATACTTTCCACAGTCGGCCGGACCTGAACCCTTCACGACCGATGAAGTGTCTCCTTGACCCAGGGAAGCTATTGGAAAGTATGTACGTGTGCATGTTTTAAAAACTATAACAAAAGAAGAAAAAATCAATGGAGAGTTTTGAATATACATGCTGAAGATCAGTAGATGAAAAGTCTAGCAATATGAGTGACTAAATTACCTTTCCTGATTATGATCTTGTAGATGGCTTTGGCAACTTTGCATGTTTGGTCTCTTATTCTTACTTGCCCTTATTGGGGACTACTACTCTTCTGACTCTAAATTTTCGTATTGGTCGTTTAACATCCAATCGAAGTTCTCTCACCTCAGTACCTCACTGTTTCTCTGTGGCAACCTCATCAATTTCTCTGTACGTAAAAAACCAAATCAGGATTGTGTATCCTTAGGTTCTTGGTCTTAGAAATATAGGTTATAGTATGGTTGAATTGATATGTATATAAAGGGCATGATTGTTTCAACGATTTCGAATGACTTGTAACTTACGATAAAGAATTAGTTTTTCAATGGAAGTTTCAAATTTTGGGCAACTTTTGGGCCGATATAATTCTACAATTTACTGTTCATATATTATATATATTAAAAAGATATATTATATATATTAAAAAGAGATCAACATGGATCAGACCATTTGATTATGCAACCCACTTTTCAACCTCAATTTTCGTAAGTTGGATGTTATATGTGATAAGTGGACTTAAATAAATTTTAAGGATTCAATTTAATTTATTTTACATTAACTCAACATAATTTAGCTTATATTAACGTGAGTAATTAATTTGGACACATGGAGATTATATTTAATTTATAATTTTATATACAAGACCGAGACTCGCATGCATGCAAAATTAAACTCATGGAGAATTGTATTTACTTGATTTGGAAAAATGATTTATGATAGATTGGAGTGAAATCCATTATTTTTCGATTATATATCGTCTAACTCTAACATATCATGCATAAAATAATCAAGTTTGTCACTCCTCGTTACTTTCTTCTAGTGTTTTTTCATTGATATATTTTCTTAAATAACTTAAATTTTATTTTTTTTTTTTACTTGAATTATTATCTTCATTTTAGAACCATAATTTAATTACTTTTAAATCTTAAACTAAAATGGTGATAGTGGCTGCAGCTCCATCAATTTGCTTCCCCTAATTAGTCTCGGACTCTTGGTATGGAATAGTTTTAATATTACAGTTAGTATGTTGAATGATTTCAAAAATTAAAAAAAATTAGTTCATTGAAAAAATGGTCTCTCTTGTTTAAAAAATCATAATAGTAAAACTAAGCATTAATCTCCCACATAAATTTGCAAGAGCCAAAGACGTTGATGGCAAAGAATGCAGTGTGTGCTTCAGTGGTAACACACGTTGATTGATACTTCATTTATGTTAAGTGTTAACCATGAGAAATTTAGCAGATGTCATGGACTATTTGAGTGGGAGAAACCGTACAACTGCATACCTCAGTATGATTTCCCCGTGCTTATTAATTTCATAAATTATTTTTGTGATTTAGCCTCCACTGGAACGTCATCGGTTTTTTTTTTAATTGCAAAGGCACCAAGAACGATAATTACTAGGGCACATACGAATATACGATGAAATTATGGAAAGAAGACGTCCAACAACGAGACTGAAGTGAGAGATCCTGAGACGACAGCGCGGCGAGGCTGGAGAGCTTTAATTGGCCTGTAGTACTTTGGTGAAGTACGTTGTAATTTCATATCAGCTGCAAACGCAAAGCAGCAGACGAATGTGGACGACAGAAAAGCACCGTGTTTACTGGGGGTACGTGTGTTTCGAACGACGACTTATTTGTGCCTTGACTCTTCACTTTGAGGATTCTGATCGATAAGCAACGGAATCAGAAATCCAAACACGGAATGGTAAGGCATCCGGGAAATTAATTTCTGTACTCTGCACAAGCCATCAAACTGGTTTATGGTGATTCATTTAAAGATGGTTAAGCATATGATATATGGATAATTATAAGAATAATGTTAAACTATCCAAATGATGTGGTATGTGAGTAGTCAACCTCTTAATCATGAGATTTTGTGCTAAGTAATGGGATTTTGACAATTCACACGACACGTCATTTGGTTATGGATTTTGGTAAATTTTTAAGATAGCCTAATATTACTCTAATTATAACTGTGTTAACATATGTATAGCACATATTAAATTATTGAAAAAGTTAATAAAAATAGGGAGAATTGTAAACAACTCCCTGACGATTGATAAAATGTCAAATTAAACCCTTCAATTTGAATAATTAGCGAAAAAACCCTATAACTATTGCCACTTCATCAAATAGATGCTGAAGTGGCTGAGCACGTCAACACATGGTACCTTAGAAGGTGCTGACGTGCCCACTCATGTCATTAAATGACGTCGTCCCTAGTTCAACATTTCAATATCTTACATTCTTACTCTCGTTACCCACCTCTCAGATCCCACTCCGTCCGGGTCGGTTCCATCATGTCCATACTTGCTGGCGCTACACAATACGTAGAACTATTCAATTTTAATTTTCATCAATTTTTTATTTATAATTTAAGTTTAAAATATTTGAATGTTTTATTATGTTGTTTAATTCTATTTTATGTTCTCAAATTTTTAAATTTTTTATATTATGAAATTTATTTTGTTTTAAAACAATATAATATACATTTGGTTAAGTAGTGAAATTTTCCTATCTTAGCAGAACTTGTGGAATCCTTAAAAAAATAAAAAATAAATTAAAATAAAAAATAAAATAAAATAAAAACCTTGTTGAAGAATCAGTGATTGATGATGAAGTGATGAACACTAACTTCAAAACCAAATCTATTATTGCAAATTTACAATTTACAAACAATCAAGCTGACACCAAATCTATTTTGCAGGAAGAGTAGCGATATTGACACCCTTCAAAAACTGTATATACATCCCCTTTTGTAACCACACCCTTAAAATATTTTAAAATTTTATGATTTGTAAATAAACCCCACTTTATACCAAAAATACCCTTTCTTTATTTTCATTGTATTATATTTTTGTAAGTACACCCCCACAATATAATCAACTTTATTATTATTTTATATCTTTTTATTTAAATAAATAATTTCTCTTTTCAATATATATATATATTATCACTAGAAACAAAGACCCCCAAGGTTCTGAATCAAAAGCAATGAACAAAAGATATAATCACTATCTAATAAAAATAATATAAATTCAAAACCCATAAACCATAACAGAAAATCAAAATTAAAAACAAAACAAAGGTGGGTTCTCACCAATCAAGGGAGATACCTGATGATGAAAAAGTTATATGGTTATTGATGACAGTGGTTGTGATCTTTGGGGATTGTTGTGGCTTTTGGGGATTGAAATTAGTATCTAAAATAGAAGTTAGGGATTGAGAAAATAAAATTATTTCTATTATATACGTGAATATCAAACAGGAAACATCTTTTTTTTACAAAGGATTAATATACAATCAATTAATAATTTTTGGGGTTTGTACTTACAAACTATTTAGCTCTTTAAGTAATTTTATCAAGGGTAATATTGGATTTAAAAAACAATACTAATTTATGGTGTACATACAGTTTTTGAAGGGTGCAAATACTGTCACCCTTGTAGGAAATAACTAGCCCATACTAGACGCTCAAGCACATTATTTTTCTAAATATATTTTTATGGTTTTGATTGATAAAGGTTGATTGATCTCATCTGGACCCATTCATCATGTGTTTTGCTGATCAAACAGTGAATATAAACGGAGGAATATATATTTTCATGATTTTGTTGAATATAAAACATTGGAATATTGAAAATTTAAATTTTGTTTACAAATATATTCCATTAACCTTATCATAAAAAATCAGATCAAAATTCACTAAAATTCGTTAAAATAGTTTTTAGAATTTTGTTTGGATAAAAAAAAATGTATATATTTTTTTCAATTCTTTCTATGTTGTCCCTTTTAAAAAATAATAATAATGGTTTGACTTAGAGCATCTCCAATGCAAGCGTGGCTTGTGAAAAAAAAAAATGTCATATAGGATAAATATACATTATGTTAATAATTGTATCTCCAATGTAGTCGTGCATATTCAACATCAAGCTGACATGACAAAAAAAATATTAGACATTGTCAACATGACCGTTCACTTTTAGACGGTCTGTTGCACAGTTATTTTTTAGGTTGACTCGGCAAACATTTAAAACTGACATTAATTTTTCATATATTTTTTGTAAGGAAATAAAATAAAAAATAAAACAGGAAAAAAAGATGGACACGTTATTAAAAAAATTGTGTTTTAGACGGAAACATTGGAGACCAAATTTTGAATTGATTGTCTATCAATTCTATTTTTATGCCACATAGAAAACAAGTCTCTTGACATCGTTGCCATGTCAACAATTATTGGTATGCAATCCATTTTTGTATTGGAGAAATGCTCTTAAAAAAATTAGAAAAAACAGTTCTCAAACTTGAAATTGTTTCTATTTTATTTAAATACTTGGGTTTTCTTTTGTATTTAGATATATATATATATCTTAGTAATATAAAATTTTATCCCAAAAAAAAAAAAAAAAAAAAAAAATGAACGTGAGAGAAGTGTTTTGGATAGCAGTAAAGCCATCCAATTACCAATAACTCTTGGGAAAATATGTATCCATATATTTGATTATTATTAACTTTTTAAATATTTTGTAAGGATCTTGGCAAGAAAGTAGTAGGAGGTGTGTATATATATGCTCTTTCATTTTCAGAATTCACGGCCTTTGCTTCAAATTTTTTTTTTTTTTTTTTTTAAATCCACACATGCAGCCTTCAAAATATAATAGGGGTCAGCTACAAAGGGAAAAATACATATATCCATCTCCACCTTTACCTATGATTCTGTGAATATTACCGCGATTTTTGTATTAATTATCTTTTTTGCATAAACTTCCGGCTATTGAATAAAAATTTAAATTTGGATTGTGAGATTTCGATTGTAATGTTCGTCCTAACTCCTAAGACACACGGGTTGATAGTTGATACAAAATATTAACTAGGGCAGGGGTGCTAAAATCAACACTGTTTTCTTAAAAGCAATAATGGTATTAGAGAAAAAATAGTTAATATCAATCCGCAAATCCATGAACGCAATGCCAACCATATCATATGAATTCAACTTAAATTCCAAACTTAGCTCCAAAATTTTCAATTATAATAATTACTTTGAAACTTGAAATAGAGGAGGATTCTTAAACGAGATGGACATTTATATAGATCCCGTTCACATCAATACACACCGATGTAACTACATTAGTATCAATGCGTCTGGACCACTGATTATAGAGAAACTTTGATAAGTACATACATTTTGAGTCAAAATATATAAATTTAATTATCCACATCCAACGCACTATAAAATTATATCAGTACATACTGTCTTAAACATATATATATCAGTTCCTTATATGTGGGCCACTGGATTTAAATACTTTGACTGACAAATGCATACAGTCAAGTCAAAGTATTTAAATCTAGTGGTCCACATACAATGAACTGATATAACTTTTATCAGTTCGAACTGATAATATAATTTATATATTTATATATTTATATAATCAATTTATGAAAAAAGGAGTGACTAATTAACTAATGCCTAGTGGTTGTTTGTGCTCCACCGAAGTTCGAGAATCACACTAGGAAATAATATCTGTTCGGAATACATAATCAGTGGATTACACATGTCATGATATACTTGTCACTAAATTAACATGCAAGATACACGTGTCATTAAATTAAACACGTCACCACTATAATTCGAAACTCCAAAATTACTCTCAACTATTTAATGTTTACAACTGGTCTCACAGGGGCAAGAATGTCTCTCCGGTCTAGAAAACCAGTTGCGCCCACAGAAAGCCCAAAACCACCGGCATAAAGCTAACAGTCTCTGGTTTTCTTTATCTCTTTTTCCAAGAAAGATATATAAAAAAATAAAGTATTAAAAGCAAAGCACTTTTATATTCATCATCTAGAGCACATCCGATTCTTGTAATCTCCAGAAATATTTGCCCAAGTTGTTCGAAGACTCATACAAACAGAAAATTTAGACAAAAAAAACTCAGAAGTGACTCATCTTTTGTCCGAACAATATCCATGAGCATCTGGTGAAGCCTCTGACAAGCATGGTGAATTTAGACGGCATGAAGCTTATAGGCAACAATAATAGTCACAAAAAACCATACAATTAAAAGGACAAGTCCAAGCCAGCGCGGGATGAAAAAGCAGAGGAGTAAGACTGAAGTCAGAGATCCTGAGATACGTGCAGCCATGGGCATGGATCTTTGAGTTACAGAGTAGTAGATGAAGGTTGAAATCATAAAAACCCACATATTTGATGGGTGCGTTTCGAAGGGAGACTGATCCTTGCCTCGGACTAGGAGGACAAGGCCGATGAGTATCGGAATTATAAAATTGAATGACTTGGCGATCCTGCACATCAATCCGCATATAAACATATGATTTAAAAATATTAACAATCTAAGCTTATATAAAACATCAATAATAACGGAGATCCAAGTGACATACTTGGATATCATCTGCGACTCTTGGTCTTGCACCTCCATCTGCCGCTGCTGCGTTCCCATGCTCTGTTTCTGTGAAAACCTAGTGATCTCTTATTTGCATTTTTATAGGGTTGAAGTGGTCCAACAGGGCTCAATATAAGAGCATCTCAAAAGTGTATAACATATGTTAAATTTAGCATACGTTAAATTTGGCATAACAATAAATACAATTGTATTTGTTAACTTTTATAATTTTAAATAATAAAAAAATAAACAATAGCATATACCAAATAAAATTTTATATCGAAGTACAATACAAATAAAATTTTATATCGAAGTACAATACTAAAATGATGTGTCAAATATAACATTTTACTATTTTTTGTATCAAATTTGATATTAACATTTACATATATATATATCGAAAATAGTCTAACGTAATAGAGCTTGGATGCATCCCATACTCCAAGCTAATGCATTCATTAAATGGCATGTGTAGTGACTTTAACAAAAAAAAAAAAAAAAAAAAATCAATCAATCACATGCTACTCTAAATTTATTGATTTTTTTTTTTTTCTACGAAATTGATGAAGTTTTTGAATTTTTTTTTTATTTTTTATTTTGGATAATAAGCAAAACAACACCAAACTACAAAGGTATATCTGCCTGCACCGCAATGGCTGCACAAAAAGGAAATTCTTCCATCCAAAACCTATCTTCTGAAATCAGAAGAGCGTTCTTGGCTAGGCTATGAGCCACCCCATTGGCAAGCCTTGGGTTAAAGACAAAGCACAAAACACCCATCTCAAGAGATAGTATACTAATATCATTCAGGATATCACCATAGGGAGAGTCCAAATGACTACTATCGTTGATCCACCTGATTACAACATGTGCATCAGAATCAATGATATAAGGAGACAACCCACAATCTTTGCTAAATTGGCATAACAATTGCCTCGGCAGCCTGCGGATTAACAGACCAACCATCACTTGAGAGCTAGAAGCCATAACTTCACCCAAGGAATCTCTGATAACCAAACCAAATCCAATACGACCCCCACTACCATCAATCGCAGCATCACAGTTTACTTTGAAAAAACCCAGGCTTGGAGGAGACCAGCCATCAGTCCTTCCAGCCAATCTACTGCTGCTCTGCACCACGCCTGTTTATATTTGTAGTGACTTTTCATTTGAAACCAATGAATTTATAAGTCCTTACCATTAATTAATTTTGTTTATATATGTATAGGAAAATGCTTGGGTATTGACCGGTCAGTACCCAAAGCATACTGACCACCCATAACCACTCAATGAGGTGTTGCCACGTGACCAAAACTCTTTCACTTTTTACATTTTTATCCTTACTTTGGGTTACGTGGCAACTAACCATTGGTTGGTCAGTCCTTAGGTACTGACTGGTCAGCACCTTGGGTACTGACTGGTCAGCACCTTGGGTACTGACTGGTCAGCACTCAAGTGTTGTCCATATGTATATATCTAAATAACTAATTTAACTATTTAATTGATAATTTGGTAAATCTATACAGAAGTTTGGCCTTAAATTTTGGTAGATAAACTTATTGGATTTTATTTTTTTTAAATGGATGAAATTATTGAATTTGTGTTGACTTTTCATTTGAAATGGATGAATTTATAAGCTTTGGCCATTAATTAATTTTTATTAATTAATTTTTAAAATATATATATATATATATATATATATATATATATATATATATATATATATATATGTATATATGGTAAATTTATAGAGAAGTTTGGCCTTAAATTTGGTACATAAACTTATTGAATTTATTTTTAAGTAATGCTATTTTGCCTAAATCTGGTGCCCAAATGACGTGGCAACACTCTCATCCATTGATTTAGATTGTATTAGATTTACTTGATTTAAATGAATGGATGAGAGTGTTGCCACGTCATTTGAGCATCAAATTTGGGCAAAATAGCATTACTCTTTATTTTTTATATGAAATTGATGAAGTTATTGAATTTATGTTTATATTTGTGGTAGCTTTTTATTTGGAACCGGTGAATTTATAAGTATTGGCTATTAATTATATATATATATATATATAACTAATTAATTAATAATTTGATAAATTTATAGAAACGTTTGGCCTTAAATCTTGGTAGATGAACTTATTGAATTTTTTTTTTTAATTGGATGAAGTTATTGAATTTGTGTTGACTCTTCATTTGAAATGAATGAATTTTTAAGCCTTTGCCATTAATGAATTGTTTTAATATATATATATTATTGAGTTCAAATATTAATTAATTGTTTTAATATATGCTTTGTTATACCATCGTTTTACATTTTATCGGAAACCCAAACCGATTCCAAGATAAAGACTATTCCAAACTTCAGAACTTGAAGTGCAAAATGCTGAGTGACTTCAAATGGTATAAAGACATATTCTTGACCAGAGTATTACAAAGAGAAGACAATGCCAAAGCATACTGGAAAGAAAAGTTCATATCAGGACTACCATCTCTCTTTGCCAACAAAGTCCGAGACAAGATGAGAGAACAGATGGCCAGTTCAAATTGGTCTCAGATCGACTTAGAAACATGGACTTATGGAGAAATCATTGCAACCATCAACGTTGTAGCCCTACAACTATGCAACGATATCAGACTGAAGAGCCAACTCAAACAGCAAAAGTTAACTACCAGAAGAGAACTTGGCTCGTGGTGTGAATAGTTTGGATTTGATAAGCTCCCAAGCCAGAAACACCGAAAGTCCCACAAATCCAACTATCAACCCTCCAAAAGGAAGAAGCGCACTAGTAACGACAGATCACACAAAAATGAGAAAGCAGAAAAGAAAGACAAGAAGCCTTTTCGAAGACCCTTCACCAGAAACCATAAAACCTGTTATGGATGTGGGAAAAGGGGACATTTTGCTAACAAATGCCCTGAGCTTAAAAATAAGATCAAGTCTTTGAATATTGAAGAAGAATTCAAAGACAGACTTATCCAAGTTATTTTCGAACAACAGTATACCTCGGATGAAGATTCATCGAGTTCCAAGGAAGAGCTTCTAATCATTGGCCAATCCAGCACAGAAGCTTCAACTCAACAAGAATCAGATCGCGTTCAGGCCTGCCTCTGCAACCAAGTCAATGTCTTGGATCAATCAGACTATTCCATGCTAATTAGTATGGTTGATAGTATCAGTGACCCTATTCTTAAAGCAAACTACATCAAACAAATCCAAGAAAAAATATCCACCCAAGAGACCAATAAACCATCAACCAGCCAAAAAATCCCAGATTTTGAAGAAAATGTCATGAAACTATTTTCCCCTAAACAAAGAAAAGTGACCATCCCTGACCTGCAGCAAGAAATCAAACAGGTCAAAGAAGAAATAAAAGATTTAAAGCTCACAACCTAGAAGCTCCAAGCACAATTGCTAGAACAATCTTCAAAGGCAAAAAGAAAATCATCTACACAAAGCAGTTTCAAGAATTCTGATGATTCGGAAGAAGAAGCACAAGGAGGAGATCAATCTAATCATGAATTGGCCAGCCTCCTCCATCCTAACCTTATCCAACAATATGAGACCATTATTATCAGAGAAATCAGTATCCAGAAATGGTACACTGAAGTAGACATACGCATTTCTTCCAATTTCCACCTAAGGGTCAATGTGTTGATCGACACAGGAGCTGATCTCAACTACATGCGGGAAGCTCTTGTTCCCACCAAATATTTCAAGAAAACCACGGAAACCCTTTATGGTGCCAACAAACAGCAGCTTAGCATCTAATACAAATTGACCAATGCCAAAGTTTGCAATGACGGAGTCTACTACAACACTAGTTTTCTCATGGTCAAAAACCTTTCCCAAAACGTAATTCTCGGGTTACCCTTCATCCATCTTATATCTCCCTTTAAGGTTACCTCAGAAGGACTTATTTCAGAATACCTAGAAAAAGAAATACTTTTCCCTTTCACTTTCCCTGTCCTCATTCGAGACCTAAATGCCCTAAAAAACAAATCAGTCTTCCTAGAACAACAAATCGCCAATATCAACATAAAGCAAGACTATCTATCTTTTCTAAAAGATGACCTACATTTTGAAAGACAGAAGAAACACTCAGAAGACCCCAAACTTCAACAAAAAATCCAAACCTTTAAAAAGAAACTCGAAAGTAAAGTTTGTGCCTCTTTTCCAAATGCTTTCTGGAACAGAAAAAGACATATAGTTTCCCTTCCTTACAACAAAGAATTCTCCAAAAGAGGAATTCCCACCAAAGCCAAGCCTATCCAAATGTCCTCATCCCTCCTGGAACACTGCAAAAAGGAAATAACCGACTTATTGCAAAAAGGTCTGATTAGGCCTTCTAAATCCCCTTGGAGTTACCCAACTTTCTATGTACAAAAGAATGCTGAAATCGAAAGAGGAGTCCCCAGACTGGTTATCAACTACAAATCTCTGAATGATGTTCTTCAATGGATTCGGTATCCTATCCCTAACAAATCTGACTTATTGAAAAGACTTTATAATTCTAATATTTTTTCTAAGTTTGACATGAAATCAGGTTTTTGGCAAATACAGATTGATGAGAAGGACCGCTATAAGACTGCTTTTACTGTGCCTTTTGGCCAGTATGAGTGGAATGTTATGCCTTTTGGTCTCAAAAATGCCCCTAGTGAATTCCAAGCTATCATGAATGAGATTTTCAACCCTTATATTGAGTTTTCTATTGTCTATATAGATGATGTCCTAATCTATTCTGATAACATTGATCAACACTGGAAACACTTAGATATTTTCCTCCAAACAGCCAAACATCAAGGCCTAGTTGTCTCTGCACCCAAGATTGTTTTATACCAAACAAAAATTCGATTCATAGGTCATAACATCGAAAGAGGAACTATTTTACCCATCCAAAGAAGTCTTGAGTTTGCTGATAAATTTCCGGATGTCATCAAAGACAAAACCCAGTTACAACGATTTCTAGGATGTCTCAATAATATAGCTAATTTCTGTCAGCAACTACGTATCATCTGCAAACCCCTTTTTTAAAGACTAAAGAAAAATCCAGCACCTTGGACCGATGAGCACACTTTAGCTGTCCAAAAGATAAAAGCCCAAGTCAAAAGTCTCCAATGTCTTGTTATCTGTCATCCCACTGCTCCCAAAATAGTTGAAACAGATGCTTCTGAACTTGGTTATGGTGGCATCTTAAAACAAGTCATCAATAACCAAGAATATCTTGTTAGATACATTTCAGGTGTTTGGAATGATACCCAACAAAAATACTCCACCGTCAAAAAAGAAATCCTGGCTATTGTTCTAACAATCCAAAAATTCCAAGATGATCTAATCAACCAAAAATTTGTTTTGAAAGTTGATTGTCAATCAGCAAAATTCATTTTGAAAAATGATGTTAAGAATCTTGCTTCCAAACAAATATTTGCTAGATGGCAAGCCTTATTATCTGCATTTGATTTTACTATTGAACATATTAAAGGATCAAATAATAGTTTACCAGATTTTTTGACCAGAGAATTTTTGCAGGGAAGCCCATGAGTAGCAGCAAAAAGAAGACACAAGGCCTCAGGCCCACTATGAGCCCATCCTTATCCAGGCCTGACTTATCAAATGACCTATCAAGTGGACATAGTGCTTTGGTGACTTATCATGGAAACAATACTGCTGCTATTATGACTTATGATGAACAAAAGTCTAGCCCAGATAAAAAGCCCAGTCACAAAGACAAATACTCTATTGCTTCCAGCCAATTGGCCATTTCAACCTAATCACCAAGACCCACCTTACCAACCCCACTACAAATCATCAATAGTTTCTCCCCTTTAAAATCAGACTCTTCATCCTTTAAAACAGTAGCATCTTCCCATATCAGCCCACATTCAGTAAAACAAGACAAGATGATTGAAAAGCAAAAGACTTATGCTCCTTCCACATCAACCTTCCCTAAAGTCAACAACCCGACTTATCATTATCATGAAAAACCCTATTTTGACAAATTTTTTGTAGTAGAAACCCCACTACTACTCGAGACTTATTTCAAGGAACCTAAAAAACTGGCGGATGCAATCATTGATCCACTGTTTTGTAGGATTCCTGAAGACATATTAAAAAGACACATTTTTTATGAATTCATTCTTGTAGATACAGATTCAATCTATATTTCAGATGTTTTTGACAAAATTGACACAAAAAAATTAATTTTTAGAAAAATAAAGTTTTGCAAAATCATTACCCTAGAGCATTGGGGAAACGATCCAAATAAGAAAAGAAGTTTTTCAAGACCTTTCCACATTTCTGAGTTTTCCTATTGGGATTATATTGACGCATGGACATATGTTTTGTATGGCCAAAATTCAGGAAACTCTTTATCCTGGTTTATCTACTTTGACAAAGATTTTCCCCTTGACATACCATTCTGGTTTCTAGAATGGTGGAACAAATATAGGCCAAATATTGATTTCCTTCCAACCATCATCAAAGAAGGTTATCAGTACTGGGTCACACATGTTGATAAACCCAAGGATTGGGATTTTATTCCTGACTTATTAATCTTTTTCAGGATTTTCAGTCTTACCTGGATTTTGATGCTTGATTATAAGATTCAAGAACAACTTATTGGCAATGTCAATGTTCCTTATTTTGGGAGACAAACGAAGATCAAATGGTGGAGTGGCATGAACATGACTGACCATGGAAGAAATAGAGTAGCGAAATGGTTTAACGAAAACCCAAGTTTCTGCAACTCAAGCAAAGACCAATCCCAGTTCTTAATGGCCAAATCCCAAAATCAAGCTAGAATTGCAGCTGCAAAAACTCCTGAAGAACTCTTAGCCATCGTTGATGAAATGAGAAAAACTATGACAGCTATTTCCCAAAATGACTCAGATTCAGAAGACCATGATGATTTCCTTAGTGAAGATGACCCCACCGAAGGTCACAGCTATTCTCAACAGCATTGTGGGAGTACCTTCGGCCATGACTTATCACAGTTTCAGGGGCTTTAACCCCACAGATTTCACCAGACTTATTCTTAGAGAGCATGGGATCCATTATTAGCATTTGTCACCATTTTCAACAATTATAATCATGTATTGTCCACTATCAATCCTGTGTCGGCAGAAAGAACAAAAAAAAATAAAATAAAAGTAAAAGTAAAGGTGTCGGCAGAAAGAACAAATTAAAGTTACCCACTTCCAGACCCATGTGACAAGCTTATGGAATCATCAAGTACCATCATTGCTCCAGCAGCGATAATTCCTCCACTTCCAGACCCATGTGACCAGCTTATAGGATCTTCAAAGACCATCATTATGTTTTAACCAGAGTCAAGTTTAACCTTGGTTATCATCACCATGGTAATTTGTCTATATAAAGAACTCTTCTCCGGTTGAGAAGGCAGGTTCTGATTTTCATGCTCTTTTCCTACTCTATAATCTTCCTCTCTCAACCTCCCCTTCCTTTGTAAAAACAAGTTTGGAATTAATAAAGAGTGCGACTTATTTGTGTATATCTACATTGCTGTCAGACTAATACTGACTACAGTAAGTTTATGTTAATATTATTTTCTATTGTTCAAGTTGGAATTTGTTTCAATTTCATGTTTTATTATTTTCTGCATTTTGTCTTGTGCATACTGTTATATTTGTTAATTCTCCGTTTTGGTATATATTAAAACAATTAATGTAAAGGAGATTATTATTCCCTCAATCGATGGTTATTATTGAGTTTGATAACATTACAACAATTAGAAAGTGCAAGTTCCTATTAATGGAAATGCATATTAACTTTGAAAATTTGGTCGTGCCTAATTCGTTCAAATCTCCCTGTCATGAAAATGAAGTATAACAGCAATCCGACTAAAAGGAATTCCGCTTCAAAGTAGAGGTGATTCATTTGTCATGAAAAACAAAAAATACTTCGTGATAAATTAAAAAAATCTGTTTTCGTGATAAATCCTTTAATGTCGTGACAAATCAAAAAAATATGCTTTCGTGACAGATCCAAATTTCGTGACAAATCATCGGAAAAAAAAAATTGATAACATTAATTTAAAACAGTGAAAAAAAATTATCTTTGAGACAAAATAATTCATTTGTCATGAAAAAAATCAGTTTTCGTTTTGATTTGTCACGGAAAAATCAGTATCCGTGACAAATCAGTTGCATTGAAACCAATTTTCAAATAAAGAATTGATTTTCGCAACAAAAATCGTGAAAATAATTAAAAATCATGAAGAAAAAATAAAAACAACGTGACAAATCAATTTTTTTATCGTGACAAATACAAATATTTCGTAACATCTCGTTTTTTACTGAAAAATAATTAATTTTCGAGTAAATAAAAGTAAAAGCAAAGAAAGAAAGTAGGAAAATACCAGTAAATTAGAGGAAGACAAGCCTTTCTACTTAGGGGCGGATATTGACATCCATAAAAGTTATGAGTTCACCTATTTTTATAAATACACAAATATCTAAAATTTAAAAAATAAATATTACTCTAAGCACCCATCCTAATGCTAACAGTAACCTCATTGAAATAAATATATTCATTTTAATATATTATTTATAAACACTCTTAAATTATTATCACACCCAATTTATAAGAAAAAAATCATATTATTTTTGGAATCAAATCATCTTTTAATGATGGTTCAATTTACTTTTAGAAATATCTCGAATGTTAGAGCCTTATAAAAGGGAATATATGGAACCGCATATAGGGTCAAGAGATTTTCAATTTGGAATTCTCTTATTTATACAGATATCTTTTTTAAAAAAATTATTGATATCTATTGTTATCTTAAAAAAATAAAAAAATAAAAAAAAAATAAAAATAAAAAAAACTTGTTAAAAAAAATAAAATTATTTGTTGCTAGAGTTCATAACTATACATTAAGGAAAGACAAAAACAATATGATAATCATGTGATAATGAAAAAGTTTGATACTTGGAATAAAATTAGAATTTAATTAGGGTTTATCATAAGTTTTTATTTTTTATTTTTTATTTTTTATATATATTTATTTTAAGCTAAGGTTTTTTTTAATAAAGAAATATAGTTGAAGATATGGGTATAATTAATGAGTGTATATAGTATGAGTACGGATATTGACACCCATAAAAATGATAAGCACACCCATATTTATAAGTATACCCATGTCTAAAATTTAAAGTTAAAACATTACTAGAAGCACCTATCTTAATGCCAATAGTACCCTTATTTAAATGAATGTTTTCATTTTAATACATTTATTTATAAACCCTCATAAGTTATTAACACACCCAATTTTACAAATGATAAATTTATGGTTAAATAATAATATAAACCAGTAGAATGATAGTTAAATAATATTATTCTTGTTGAAACAAAAATAAAGATGATTGCCTCTTCTCTAACAGTGTCCATAATTGTTCTTCGTAAAACTCAGAACTTGGCTACACAGTGGTGATCGTAACTGAAAAATGCAACTGATTTCGGTGATCGTAACTTGGCTAGTCTCATTTTACATGTGTAGAAGACAATATGGGATGTGAACTTCAAAACTGCACAATAATTATAAGATGTAATATAATATTTTTTTTTTAAAAAAAAAGAAAAAGAAAAAGAAAAAGAAAAGAAAAACCATAGAATTAAAGTTGAATTAGGGTTTTTTTTTTTTGTTTTTTTTTGTTTTTTTTTTTATTTTATAATAAAATGATATAGTTGAAAATATTGGTGTAATTAATGGGTGTAAATAGTATTTTGTTTAATTTTAATTAAACTAATTTGTCCTTATTGGTAAATTCTTATTGAGATATTTTTGTAATTAAATTTTTTATTAAAATATGGGTGTGCTTATCATATTTATGAGTGTCAATATCGGCTCCCATATAATATTTGGTTTATTTTTAATTAAAGTAATTTGTCCTTATTAGTAAATTTCTATTGTGATATTTTTGTAATTAAATTTTTTAATAAAATATGGATGTACTAATAAGTTTTATGGGTGTCAATATCGACACCCTTTCTACTTAGGGTGATGCCGGTTCGGTTCGAACCATGGAACCGAACCGTAAAAACCAGAATCGGAACCAGACTGGAACCACCGATTCGAATTGATCGATAAGATGAACTAGCTTTAAGAGAGTACAAGGAGGCAAGTGTGAGGATCAAACTAATGAATTAATTGTTGAAATGAATTGTAATGAAGAAAATGGTTCAAGAAATGACAGAACTGCTGTGCCATGCACAATGTAATCCAGATTTGGAGTTTTTATAGGTAGAAATGATATGAATTTTTTGGGTTATTTTTAGTTGTTATTTGAGAATGAGAATATGTGTTTGTTAATTCTTAACCCGCATTTCCCCAGTTTGTTTGTCCTTTTACTTCGTCCTTCTTCTGTCTCCGCCTCAGTCGGTCAGCCAAGAAGCATATGAAGGCTTAGAAATATCCAAATACGAGCTCTCACCGTTGCTGCTTCTGATTTTACAGCGGTGGCTGCATTGACGCCACTTTGCCTTGCATTATTTACTCAACCAAACAAATTTGACTGCATTTACACCACTTTGCTTTCCATTGTTTGGTTGTCTTTTTAAGAGTAACAAAGGCCAAACCATATTTTACCAAAAGGACAGAAGCCCAGGAAGCATAGCATTAGGCAAATAATAGTATAAAAAAGAAAACACCACTGCGAGATTCCAGTATAAAAGAGAAATACAGACAATGGTAACCATAATATTGCAATGTATCACCAACAACATCATATCACATCTATTTCTAAAATCTAATTAACATCATGACTTTATACATTATCTGGGATCATAAGAACCTCCATCAGAGGAATCCAGACATCCCATTATCTGTTATCTATCCATCTTTGAAGCATGCATAGAAAGACCCTTAAACGACAATAAATGTAGAGGTGATGGAGAGAACACGAGAGGTGACCAATATCGGCATATTGCTATGTTTGTTCTTCTCAATTAGCCACAGAGCCACCCTTTGTTCTGGGCATACTCTTGAATTTCTGCTTTGCTTTTGGAATGTCAAGAGCCAGAGATCGTCAAGCCCATCCTTGATTTATAGTGATTAGACCTTCGATGAAGCACATTCTATCGTTCTTCATCTCCACTAATGCTTTCTTCACCACTTGATGCATTCCTAGATCACTGATACACCCACGACACCCCCTGCCCCACTTCCATATTCTTCCTTATCTAGTCCTTTGCGTCCTCCCCGGCACCTAAGGAGCCTATCACCTGCATGGCGGCCAAAGTAAACAACTGTAGGCCCGAAAACAGATCAAATGGAAAGAAAGCAAGTGTATTTCCATTTAATGTTGTGCTTTCAACAAACGTTATGGGAATTCTTCACTCAATTTCAAAGGAAACTCAATGACAATTGACACATGAATTATAATCTAATGATTTATATTTACTTGAATTTAAGTAGATAAATATCTGCTCAGCCAAGTCAATTAAATTGTGTTCGGATTTATTTCATTTTCTTCCAACCCCAAAGCAATCAACTCCAACCTCCTTTGTATTTTCGCTTACTCTCATTGAAAAAAATATCACAAAACAGAACAAAATGTCATTTACAGAGCCACTTCAAAACACTCAATCAAATCATCATCTTTTAGGACCAAAATGGAAACTTTGTATTCAAAAACCAACCAGAGTCTCATTTGAGAGAAAATGAAATTATAAAAACACACGCACAAACATATCAGAAATAAGCTAAAAATTAAAACAGAGACAATAATAATAATAATAAAGTGAAGAAGTGAGAACCTGTTTAGGAAGAAAGTATTCAAGCTCGTTTTGGATCTCTCTACGAATGATCTTGGAAGGCGGCCTTGCGCATCTTCGAGACGCAGTTTCTGGTTGTGATTCGAGAAACCAAGTGCAATTTCAATGAAAACAGAGATGGGTTTTGTTTTATGGCGTTGAACAAGTTGGAGTTGGATAGGCTATGATGGGTTCTTCTTAGACATCGCATCAGTTTCGCCATTTTTGTTGTGTTTGAAGCAGCTGAGAAAAGACACGAATTTGTGACGGAGATCGGTGGTTTCAGGGTTTTGATGTGCCTGTGAGCACGTCATCATTAGATAACGGAATAAGTACCGACGTGCTCTGCCATGTCATCGAATACTTGGTGACGTGCCAAGACACAATTGGTTGCTGAAAAGTTTATCGGCATGTCATCGAATGAGTGTTGACATAGCCGGATACGTAAACACGTGGTGCCTGAAATGGTCTTGACGTGCACACACAACGTTATTAAATTACGTCATTATCCAGTTATTGAAAAGTTTCTCAACACGTCATTAAATGAGTGTTGATGTGGCTGGACACGTCAACACACGTTACCTGAAAAGGTCATGACGTGTACACACGTCATTAAATGACGTCATCATCTGATATAAAAATAATAGAAAGCATATATGCAGCTCTGTTGAGCAGAAAAGCCGCAAAGCATGGACGATAGATACATGGTTTGCTCTAGACAAGCTCTACCATTTCGTCTTCTGCTTCTCTCTCACTCTTCTCTTCTTCACTTTAGCATCTTTTTGTCGTTACCATTTCCTTCAGGGACGGCGTCTAAGTCGCTTCGCGGGTTCTATCTCTGTGGAGGAAGTTCTCGGGTTGGAGCATAGGCGATCCTGATCATACCCGACGGGTTCTACCGGTTTGAGTGCTGTTTTGGGTCGAATGAGTTTCTGGGGGTTTTCGAATTAGGAGTGGGAGTGGAGGGGTCGTGTTGGGTTGGTTGGTTTGAAAGATTGGTTTTTTGGCTTCGTTTGGTTGCTGGGAAAATGTTGAAGCTTTTGGATGTTAGCACTGTTTGGGTCAGTTTTCTTTTATCATTAATTATTTATGTTATATTATCTTTTGGCCAAAGCTTATTTGATAGATAAATATTGGTTTTTGAATTCTTAGTTGATTACTTGAGATTTCTCAAGCAGGGCTGCAAGCATTAAAATTATTTAGTAGAAACATTTAAGGGTTTATTATTCTTATATTGATTTCTGGCTTTCTCTAAGAATGTGATGCCAACTTATCTAATTTTGTTAAGAGAAAGCATTGAAAAGTTCTTTTTTCTTTTTTCTTTTTCAATGGTTAATAATTTGTGGTGTTGTGTGACTTGGGTTTTGATGAATTTGATGTCACTTTTAGTAGGGTGAGGCTTTTGTTTGCAAATCCTGTTTCACATCTTGATCTCTGAGTGTGTGATAACTAATAACCATGAGTCTATGACTGAGTTTCTCTCGGCAGTCATAAAGCAATTTCCGGAATTTATGTTATCAAATGACGATGAAAATGAATTTACAAAGTTGTTGAAAAAGATTAATGAAGAAGATTTAAAGAGCTATGGTGTTGTTGTTAACAGCCTTTATGAGCTTGAGCCCACTTATGCTGATTATTGCAGGAATGTTTTGGGAAAGAAGGCATGGCATATAGGCCCGGTATGGCTATGTGCCTATGCAATAGAAATTTCAAAGATAAAGCTTGGAGGGGAAAACAATCCTCCATTGATGAACATGAATGCTTGGAATGGTTAAGTTCAAAGAAACCTGATTCTGTTGTCTATATATGTTTTGGAACTCTTGCTGAGTTCAGTTCTGCTCAACTAATGGAGATTGCATTGGGGATTGAAGCTTCAGGGCAGGAATTCATATGGGTGGTGAGGAAAAACAAGAAAGATGAAGATGGAAATGAAGATTGATTTCCCCAAGGATTCGAGAAAAGAACAGAAAAAATGGACTGATAATAAGAGGATGGGCACCACAATTGTTGATTCTTGAACATGAATCAATTGGAGGAATGGTGACACATTGTGGTTGGAATTCAAGTTCTTGAAGGAGTCACTGCTGGGGTACCTATGTCCACGTGGCCATTGTTCGCTGATCAATTTTACAACGAAAAGCTGGTGACTCAGGTTCTTAAGATTGGTGTTAGTGTTGGTGTTCAGGAAATGAGGAATATGGGAGTTTTTGCGAAGAGGGAAGCCATAGAAAAAGCTTTGAAAGAGATAACGGTGGGTGATGGAGCTGAGGAAATGAAGAAAAGAGCAAAAGGTTTAGGGTTGAGGGCAAGGAGGGCTGTTGAAGAAGGAGGTTCATCTTCCTCTGATTTCAATGCTTTAATTCAAGAATTGAGTTTGCTGTCACAGTTGAAACAGTAATATTTTAACAAACTTGATTTTCTGTGATCTTACTGTTAATAAACCTAAATTATGAGTCCGTAGATCCTAATATGAACTTGGGATGCCTAAATTTATCAAGCACTCTATTTTAAATATCTATAATATAAATTTTAGTTTTAGATATACTTACTAGGTTACAACATGTTTGAATAATATGTGAGATAAAACAATTACCTTAATAATGTTACTCATGTATACATGGAAGGTTGTTTCATAGGAGTTTGGCTGACTAATTGATTGACTGGTTGCTTAAACTTTGTAGAGTGTATGAATCATATTTTTTTGTTCTGACCTCCATTGAAAAATATTGTTTTTCTACATAAATAAGATCATTTTAGGTGACATGGGACTCAATTTTGGAAATTCCAGCCGTAGCATTCTTCAATAATTTTCTTAAAAGCTATCGGTATGAAAAATTGCCTTTTGATTATAGTGGATTTACTGCATTATGTCTTTGTGATTTATTTCAGAAGAAAAGCTAGAAAAACTTATTTGTTTACATGGGTCTTGGATTCCTTGTTTCCATTGCATACATAGATCCTGGAAATTGTTAGAGCAGTGATTTTCTTTTCCCTTCTTTGCAATCCAGATTACAGAGTTCCTTATCATATATACCTTCTTTATATTTTGTGGCTAATTTACAGTTGAAATGGATCTGCAGTCAGGAACACAATACAAGTATGGGGTGAGTATATTTTGCCTTCGAAAACTTTCTTATGTGATGCTTCAAAAGAAATAAAAGTCTATAACTTGTTATAATTAGCATACATTGAGGTATTGTGCCCATAAAATCTCACATTCAATATATAGTTTTATGAATCTTCGACATTAACAATCACTAGATTAATTATTGGTTTATTGGATTTTTTTTTTTCCCAGATACCTTTTCACCAACAAAATGATTGTTATGGAGTAAATGGATATATTATGAGGTCTACTTTGTTTCATATGGTCTGCTTCATTTATGTGTTGGTGGATCTAGTAAATGAAAATAGTTTCTTGAGTTGTACAATGTCTAATCACTGACAGAGATTAAGGTCTGTTTGGAAAAGTTACATTAATTCCCTCATGCATATACTTAGAGTTTGCTTTTTTATCTTTCACGTCATGTATTCTTTCTTGAGGGACTTTCTTCATTTGTTTTAGTTACTTTGGATCATATTAGTTGCTTCATGTGCTGCATATCCAGTCCCTAGCAGCTAATCTCGGGATTGTTGTGGGTATGTGAGGTTTAAATTTAGTTGTATTTACTATAAATCTTTCTGTCATTATATTATTAATTTAGTATTCATACAATTCATTTCTCAAAATTCTTTTTGTTGTTTGTAGGAAAGCATTTAGCAGAGCACTATAGGAATGTGACATATCCTAAAGTGCCCAACTTTGTCTTATGGGTTCTTGCTGAAATTTCTATAGTCACATGTGGCATAGCTGAAGGTAAGATTGTCTCTGGTTTGCTTGGAATTGATTAATTTGAATGTTTTCAATTCCATTGCAAGGGAATCTATAAAGTTACTCTTGCAATTCAGCCCACATTACAATGGGGTTCGTAGATTATTATTGAAGATTCATCTTCTTTATTTTTATGATTTTCCTTATTCCTCCCTTGTAAAACAGTCTTAATTTTTTCCAATTTCAAGCATGAGATACCTGCCATTTTCTTCTAATACTGCAAATTTGATTGAGTTTTTCATTTCATACCAACTGGAACTTGATAACGATGGTGCACATAGGTTCTATGGAAACTACCGACCTCAAATGAAACAAGCTTACTTTGATGCTTATACACAAAATGAAATTGTTGTTATTGGCCGTAATAGCATATTTCAATTTATGATGCATGTATCTGCATTTGTGTATGCATACAACAGAATGAATCCGTGGCTTACTTTAACTGCTGTTCATAATATACTTAATGATTGGAATGGCCTTTGCATTGAATATGCTCTTCCAAATTCCAGTTTGGATCAGTTTTCTTCTAACTAGGTTTGGTACATTGGTTCTTCTTGCATTACAGCAATATGGGGTATCTAAACATCTTTCCTACATGCTATTCATGGACCCAGAAGAGATCTTTGGTTTCCATTTGATTAAAACTCTGCAAATAAATGAAATCAACTTGAGCAAATAAATGTCGTTTGCTATGGCCATGCCGTAGGTTACTTTCTCTCTTCCAACTTTTGAAGAGTTCCTCTTATTTGATATTTCTCACCTTCTGTTGTCCTTCATGTCTTGTTGGCTGCTGCAGACACAATTCCTTCCTCCACTCAGCTTTTGGTGCTTTCCATGAAGATCCTGAGACCCGTTCAAGGCATCAAGGTGAAATTTCACTTTTGATTTATTAGTTTAGAGAGATTTGTTACAATGATGCTAACCAGAAAATGGTGAATTGGAACAAAGGGTATGATCCAACCAGGAACATCAGATCAAATTATAAACTTATTCATAACTTTAAAGATATAAAAAAAAAAAAAAAAAACCCTGTCTATTATGTCATTATGCATGCAAACAAATATGGTTGTGGGTTTATCCTGCAAGGAAAAGAAAAACTCAATAATATGATGCAATCTGGAGCTGCTTTCTAAAGACAGCTCATTAAGTTTTCCTAAAAATAATGATGCGTTGCAATCACCGGTTTCTCTGGTGTCCTTAAGAGTCCTAAAATTTCCCATACACAATTGATGTTTTGACATGACATCCTTCTTTCACAAGATATAACCAGCAGAGATCTAACACTATACAACTATAATGTGGACCAAAAACATGTAGCCACAATTGTTGCCTAAACTACATCTGGTCGCTCTAGGGGTTTGTGGCCAAGTCAGTAGAGCTCTCATCTTATCTTTTACAAAGTTACAAGTTGTAGGAATTCAATACCTATCAGCTCTGGTGTCCCGATGATATTCCCATATACGCCTGAGGGAAGCACAGCAAGATATCTACTCCAACATAATATTAAATGTCAAGATCATATGCCAAACAGTTACAAATTCTTCAACCCAGCACAAAGTTTGTAACCAAGAAGTAGAGCTGAGCCAAGCCAAGTAGCAATCTCTAAGCTCTTCTTGTTTCAGTTACTAAAGTATTCGGGATTGATTTGAGCTCGAGCCAATCTCAAAGGTATCCTGTTTTTTTTTTTTTTTTGGCTAACTCAACTGGGTTCAGCTAAGCTCAGCTCCTCTTATAACAAGTCCTACTCTTTCCTCCAATAAGGCCTTTACAAATTCAAATGAAGCATCCCCTTTTATGGCCATTATATGATCGTAGTATTATGCATCATCAGTATAAAATGATATAGATCAAGAAAAGTCCAGGTATAGTTGACACAAACTCGTATGCAAAAATTGAAATACTTAAAATGAATAAATAAAACAAGCTCATACTGCAATCATTGTTTGTGAAAACATGAAATATCACAAAAGACGACCCAAGTAATCTAAATATTTAAATCATATATTAAAATTATAATACCTTGTAAAATACACAACATAATAATAGTCCTAATATACATCACAAGTTTTGATTCACTCAACATTTTCTTAAAAAAACAAAAAAAAACAAAAAAAAAAAAACCAATTATAATCATAACATGAGTCTCTTCTCTTGAGATTGCAAGAACAAAATTTTTATATTTAAATAAAGAGGCGAGGAGCTTTTGTACCCCGGGAGCAGTTGCCTGAACAAACGATAACCATCTATTAAATAAAGTACTTACGAAATTGCATTAGAAGGAAAGTACAACATATCAAATTATTGTAAGAAACCTCCAAATACAAGATTAGCAATTCAATCAATCAATCAATTAAAATGATGATGAAGAATAAAAGAATTTGCACGGAGGTCACCGAAGTATTGAATACAGCTGAGAATAGATTACGCACACTTACACGAGATCTAGTGCAGATCCAATCCTCCTCTCAAGTCTCAATGTCGGTGACTGTGGTCATCAGACTGAAACCGAGACTCCACAATGGCGAGACCGAAGATGTCAACAAATATGATGTGGTGTCTGATCATCGAATTTTGCGGACGTGTCACCCATACCCTCACTGGCTTGCTGACGTGTGTGACAGACACATCGGCACATTTTTATTACATGGCATGGCATGTCAACGGGCTGTGCTGATGAGACTGGGCAAGTCATGTACTTATGCTGATGTGTTCACACACATCCTCGTTAGCTTGATGGCGTGCCTAGACACATGTTTTCTAATGTTGGGGGTAGTAAGTAGTTTCTTCCCTTTAGTTGAGTTTTCGGTCCAATTCAAATAAACCTTAACAAATTTGGGCTTCTTTTTTTCTTTTTCATTTCTTATAAATTTTGGGCCAATCATACCAGGTCTATTCTATAAGAGAAACAAAAAAGAGTAAATAACCCATTCCCATCACCCATAAAGTTTGTTCACGGATTTGGACAATTGGTTTTGTCACATGGATTTAACGTTCAACTTTATTCATTGTAACATTAACATCATAATTACAGGTTATATTTGACCAATTTTGACTAACGGCATGGGAGGTGAATGTCAATTATTGATAAAATTATTTTAGGGCGTAAAGGAGCAAACCTCAAGAGAATTTGGTGTAATTAGGCTGAATGAGATCTCTTACCACGGAGCTACGTTAGACGGTGCTTGAAAATCAGAAAAACAAAAAAGAAAGTAAAACTTGGCTAAGTGTTTGAGGAAATCTTCAATGGACTTTGATAACAAGCTCTGTAGAGCTGAGATTTCTTCACATAATTAGCTATACATCCTGTAAATTTTGGGAGGCTGAATTCTGATGCCACATCAACATCATTAACAGCCAATTAACTTGTCAGTTGTCACATGTGCTTGAGTCTGAGTTGTTTCATAAATTTTTAGTACTAGCCTCTCACAACGTGGTCCATGGCAAATGAATTTGCAAACTTCTTTAAGTGGGGCCAAGCCATTTATTTTTTTGATTTTTTTTAAAATATTATATAGATTCGTTTTTTTAAGGGAAAACTCGAATCCACGACTTCATGACGTAAGTATAAGAGGTTGACCAAGTGACAAATCTCATCTTGTCAAGCCATTTATAATAACTTTAATTTTAATACTAGCAGATTAAAACCATTCATACTTGTCAATTTTTTTGAATAGATAGGAGATTTCTTCAAGGAGAAAAAAAAGGAGATTTCTTTAAAAAAAAATGAACTTATCAATTTGAATTTACAAAAGAAGAAAGATGTTGTATGGTGTAAAATTAAAAAAGTTTGTGAGTGGTGCCACAATTTTTGATGTACATATAGAGAGAGGGAGAGAGTTATTTGTAAGGTAAAGAAATAATGGTTATAGAATGTAGAAATGTGCATGTGACTCAGATCATTTCCATTTTTCATCCATCATTGTACTTGCATACTGAATTATATGTATCATGTATATAATTAAATTCTTTAATTTATTAGGACTTACTACTATATTTCGTGTTAAAAAAAAAAAAAAAAAAAAAAAAAACTATATTGTCATATAAGGGGTCCTATAAATCTCTAATACTACCAAAGTAAAAATGGTTCTCTTGGAATTTTTATTCTTCACTTTTGAGTTCTGCTGAGTATATTTTAAGGACAAACACATTAATGAACTTGTAAATTCATTTACATATATAGTTATAATATTTTATTTTAATGGAGCATAGTTATAATCTCATCTCCCCCAAGTAAAAAAAAAAAAAAATAAAATAACTAAAAAAATTTACTATTACTATCAGTGCCGGCTGGAGGCCTAGGCAACTGAGGTGGTTGCCTAAGGCCGCGCCTAAAACTTCCACAAACTTAGGCCCCAATTTTTTATTTTTAAATTATCCAATTAGATAGTTTCTTAAATTCCAAACACTTTTATTTATTTTTCTATTGAATAACTTTTCTAATTATCACACATTTTCATTAATTTCCCAATTGATTTTTTAATTCTCATTAGATTGTAATCCAACATTAACTAAACTAAAAGATTTATAATTTCAAAAATAGTGAGTACAATATATATATATACACCACCGATGGATGTAACGATTTCAATCTGAGACATGCAGAATTAGTGCTCTTTACCATCAATCCACATTGGGAAGTGACTGTTCTTTTTAATTCTTATCAAACTCTTCCAACAAGTTTTATTTGTCTTTCATCAATTACCATCGAATAAGAGTGATTATACTCCATCAAGATAGTGTAAATACAATAAAAAATGTATAAACCTTTTTAGAAAAAATAGAACACAAAAATTGAGAATTTTTTTTACTACAGAAATTAAAATAAATTTATTTTAAAATAAATAAATATCAATTACAAAAGGCCTAATTTTAGTTTTTTGGTCCAAGACCTCAGATACCCTTGAGCCGGCTTTGATTACTATCAACATTTTTTTACATATGTATTATTAATTATTTACATTTTATTAGTGTATTATACCAAGCACCTGTTGAATGAATTCTCTAACTCTGCCACTGAAAAATACATACTTTAATGAACAATGTCTCAGGTTCAAGTATCCATACCCGCAAGTGGTATATATATATTGATGATAAATATTGAGGTCCAAAATTCAAATTCTCTCCCAAGTTAATTTTATTAGTGTATTATACCAAGCACCCGTTGAATGAATTCTCTAACTCCGCCACTGAAAAATACATACTTTGATGAACAATGTCTCGGGTTCAAGTAGCCATACCCGCAAGTGGTATATATATATATATATATTTTGATGATAAATATTGAGGTCTAAAATTAAAATTCTCTCCCAGTTAAAAAGGATAATAGTGAAATTTAAGTTTATATAGAGCTAAGAAAAAATAATTTTAGATGTAACTTGTTAGTTTAATTTGAATTAGTTTTTCATTTTCTTTTTCAGCAATTGAATTGTGAAGTTCGGTGTAGTTTCTTCAACATAGAGTCACGGATTATCTTTTCTATTTTTTCTTTTCTTTTTAATATATGTTAATGTCATTATTTCTTGTGTATATATAGAAATTGAATTGATATTTCACCCATCAACTTTTCTTTTTTACAATTTTCTACGATTTTCTCCCATTCAAACCTGGTCCATTATTACCTATTAAATTTTGGTCTGAAGAAAAAATAATAATAATAATAATTGAATTGACATTTCATCCTTAAAATATTCAATCCAACGAAGTTCAGTCTAATCTCTTAATTATTACTAGAATACTAGGAATATACTTAATTTGTTGTAATTTTATGGCTTCCCCACCAAGCCTCTATTGTTGGCTTCCACACCATGCCTCTATTGTTGGCTTCATCACTAAGCTACTAATTGCCTATATATATATATATATATATATGGCTTCTATTGTAATTGTGAGAGGTTGTTTAGCCGAAGCTCACTTGAAATCAATACAACAAATATGTTCTCTCATATCTCTCTCATATTTACTCTTCATTTATAACTAATATCTCTCTCATCTTATTACTGATATATATATCTCGTCTCTCTCATCTCAGTTTCCCTCACTGTATTTCTCTATCTCATCTCTTATTTTATTACTTATTTCATCTATTGTTCTTTATTAATTTATAACACGTTATCAGTACGATCGTATGTATGTAAAAAGTATCTCTAGGTGAGTGATTTACTTACGGCTCGATATTCGTGTGTGTAAATAAAAAGGATCCCTGATGGGTGATTTACTTACATCTCAATATTCTGAATCTATTTATAGTTCCGTATACAAGATGGCTTATGCCGTCAACGGATCCTCTATATATAGTTTTGGATTTATTTAAACTGTTTAAATATTCTGTATTTATTTTTATGCAATATATGAGACTGGCTTATGCTGTGTCTCGGGACTAGCTTTATGCTGTGTCTCGGGACTGGCTTTATGCTGTGTCTCCAGATAAACTGTTTAAATATTCATTATTTATTTTTATGCAATATATGAGACTGGCTTATGCTGTGTCTCGGGACTGGCTTTATGCTATGTCCTAGGACTGGCTTTATGCTATGTCCTAGGATTGGCTTTATGCTGTGTCTCCAGATAAACTGTTTAAATATTCAATATTTATTTTTTATACAATATATGAGACTGGCTTATGCTGTGTCTCGGGACTGGCTTATGCTGTGTCTCGGGACTGGCTTTATGCTGTGTCTCCAGATAAATTGTTTAAATATTTAGCATTTATTTTTATGCAATATAAGAGATTGGCTAGACCGACTAACCAGAACTTAAAGTTTCTGGAATTATGATATTTAAGTCGGCACGGTTTTGAAAACCTATGAGAACCTGGAGTTCTAAATCCAGTGTTATATACAAGAATTCCATAATTTATTATTTGGAACCTGAGGTTTCAAATTCATTCAGAATCTGAAGTTTTCTGAATTTTATATATGAACTTACAGTTCGTGGTCGAACCGAGAGTTCGAAAAATTAATATGATCCATGATTTTATTTTATCTCATATATATATATATGAAGTGATATGCTTACATATTACTCATTTGAAAAAAAAAATGATTTACACATCTAACAGGAAGTTGTGAGTATTATAAAAATGATTTAAGATCATAAAGTATAATGAAACTGGAAATAATATTTTATCCATTTCATTCATGTTTGATGCTCATGAAGAGCAATATTCAAAGAAGGATCGACACATCCAACAGGATGTTGTATCACAAAAGAGATTTAAGACCCTAACGTATAATGAAACTGAAAATAATATTTTATCCATTTCATTCATGTTTAATGCTCATGAAGAGCAATATTCAAAAAGGTATCTACACATCCAACAGGATGTTGTGAGTATCATAAAAATGATTTAAGATCCTAATATCATGTATGATGAATTTGGAAATATTTTACAAGAAAAGAGAAGAAAAATGAGGTGTGTGCAGAAATTGTGTGAATAACATCACTGCGCAATCTTGATCAAACTATTATATCTCTCTCGTCTAAGATCAGTTTGAGTTGAAATTTAGTTAGCATATTCTACTCTTGTAGTTCTTGAATATGTACGGTGGGATTGTTAATCAGAATTCTCTATGGTGAGTTCTGCAGCTCCGAACAGGGCTGGGCAGAAAATAAGGGAGAAAATTCCGGTATTGTGTAGATTTCAGCGAAGAATGATATCTCTTTGATCTATGGTCCGATTTGAAATTTTGTCAAAACATTCTTCACTCGTGTTTCTACAATCTGATCGGTTATATTGTTGATCAAAATTTTCTGCAGAGAGATATACACCTCGAACAGAGCATCTGAGTTTATACTATTCTCTCTCTTGTTTCACTTATTGATATTCCATATTTGTATTAATGGTGTTATGTATATATATTTGTTGCAAAATTAAAAGCATGGATTCAGGCCATGATTTCTATATGGTTGGGATAATTAAATTTATCCATGCAATGATGATAGTGCAACGAATCAAACAATTCTACTGAATTATTATCATTTCAGATGAGATATAAAATGACATTACAAATAATGTCCATAAAATTTCCAAAAGGGAAAATATATGCCTTGCCGCTAGTGCAACGACTCATATGTTTCTGCGGAGTCATAAATATTTAACGAATTTAACTTTGTTGAGAGCAAATGTTATTTATGTATCAAGTCCAATGGATCTGATAGAAAGCTCTGGAAGAGCCACTATACTGTTATCAAACAATACTAAATTATGTGTCAATGATACTTGATATTATTCAAGCAGACCATAAAGAAATATGTTTAGTTCAAAAGCGTATAAGTTTAATACCGAATCAGATCCAACGGATCTGAATAAAGGCTCTAGAAGAGTCACAATCTTATTACTAGATGATATTAAATTGTGTATCATTGATACTTTATATCATTCAAGCAGAACATAAAGAAATCTGCTTAGATCAAAGACATATAACTTTATTAATGTCATTTGAGACCATGAATAATAAGAATGTTGAATATATGTGCGTGATTCAGGCCAGAAGCTGATTATAGAAAAGCTGTGTGATTTATCATCTGGATCATATCACTGATCAAAAAGGGGTTGCATGTGAATATATTTATTCACCAAATAAACCATCTTATTCTAAAGTTGGTTTTGAATCCCCATCATTCAAGAAGGTATATGTGGATATATTCATCCACCAAATGAATCCTTCCATTATTTTATGGTTCTAATTGATGCATCTACGAGATCATCACATGTTCATGTATTATCAAATCTCTCCAATTGAGATCGATGTTCAACATCCAGTTTTCACATGTACTCATAATCAGAATGTATCAACGGAATCACTTATCAAACTTTTCCAGGTAATTTTGATAACTTTATTATTTCGATTCAATTACCAATTTCTATATAGGACGTTCTATATTACATGTTGATACATTCATCTATGATCATTACTTATCATCATTATTTACCATTACAACTTGTAATTGGTCATTGACTTGTTCACGTTTTAAAGATATTTGATTGTGTAGTATATCTCCTTATTATATATTTGGCATGATCTAAGATAAGAATTCTATATCATTATGAGATTAATATTGATTTTGATTAATCTTCTATTAGATCATTTAAACTTCTAAGAGTTTATATTTTTACGCACAATCTGTGTATTATTATATTGATTAATTTCTAAAATGGAAAGTTTCTCCAGAAAGAGTAAATGAAAAGTTACTCTTATATAAAATAGAGATACCAGTTCGATTCTCTATATATAAATGTGTCTCCTTTCAATCTTTGTATCACTAAAATACGAAAGATAATTGATCATCATATGATTATTAATCTATTACCTGATATATTAAAGGTAACACGATTTTATAAGTTGTCATCTCATAAACCCCGGTCGGGTGATTATTCTTAAAGAATGATCAGAGTAAATGACAACAAATAAATCATCTGATGCATATCATAAGCTTAATGAACCTTTTTAAAAGGTATTATTATCAGGATCCAAAAGTAAACAAAACTCGAGTTATAAATAAATCCACTTTCTCTAAATCAACTCTATAAGAGTTTGATATATCTAAAGAGACACGAGTATATGAAATGACTAAATCCATTGAAATTAAAGAAATCTCAACAGAGATACAAGTACATTGCAATTGAGAAAATTTCTATACAAGTCTATGAAATGACTAAATCCATTGAAATGGAAAGAAATCTCAACAGAGATACAACTATATTAAAATTAAGAAAATTTCTATAAAGTCCATATAGTGACTAAATCCATTGAAATGGAAGAAATCTCAACAGAGATTCAAGTATATTGAAATTGAGAAAATTTCTATAAATCATATAAGAGAAATGTGGAATCATAAAAAAACAATCATTGATAATATATTTTTATATACAGTAGCACTACTGAAATTATAAATGATAATTATGATATTCATAATATCAATGATTGTATACAAAAGGCATGATTGGCCTAAGTGAAAAGAAGCAATTCAAGAAGAATTGACTTCATATACCAAACGTAAAGTATTTAGACCAATAATACTCCAGATACCTGAAGATGTCAAACTAGTTGGGTACTAATGGGTCTTTATACGAAAACGTAATGAGAAAAACGAGATCGTGAGATATGAGACATGACTCGTAGTACAAGGTTTCTCACAGAAACTTGGTATTCAATAGTGACAGATACAATTACGTTTCAAAATTTTGATAAATTTGGTTGCCTTTACAAGGCTTGAAATACGTCCTTTAGACGTAGTAATCATTTATCTATATGATTCACTCAATGCAGATATTTATAATCCTGGAAAGATTTAAAATGCTAAAAGCATATAAATCGAGATTTCGTAATCTGTATTTGATGAATATACAAAAATCCTTATATGGATTAAAAACAATCTGGACGGATGTGGTATAACCGTCTCAGTAAATATCTGATAAAATAAAGGTATAATAATTATATTATATACCCAAGTGTCTTCGCAAAGAAATCAGAATCCGAATTTACTATATTCACAACATACGTTGTTGATATGAATTTAATTGGAGCTCCTGGAGAGCTCTTGAAAACTCCTGAATTTTTATAAATGAGTTTAAAAAAGAAGACGTGGGAAAGAAAATATTGTCTCGACCTGAAGGTCGAACATAAATCAAATGGAATGTTTGTCCATCAATCAGAATATGTTGAAAAGATTCTGAAAAGGATTCCATATGGATATTACTTCATAAAGCAAGTCTTTGCTTATACTTTCTCCAATAATTTATGATATTATTGAAGTTCAGCAATCTAGAAGATTGCTTCACAAGAATTTTTATCAGGGGGAGTGTCCCATCAGGGGGAGTGTCCCATCAGGGGGAGCATATCAAATGAAGTTTATTAATCATATTGGGGTATAAGTGCATTGTACTCTTTTTCCTTTAATCAGGCTTTTGTCCCATTAGGTTTTTCCTGATAAAGGTTTTAATGAGACAATTCCCTAAGCACACCCAAAAATCTTTTGATTCATAAAAGATCATCATGAATATTACATTAATCCAGTAGATCATTGTATATATGTTATCTTGATCAAAATATCATTGTAACTATTACTTTGATCTTGCTAATCATCGTATATATGTTACCTTGATCCAAAAGATCATCATAATTATTACTTTGATCCGACAAATCAATGAATATCGTTGCTCAAGTTTTTATCCTACTCGGTTTTCCCTAACAAAGTATAAATGTGAGAAATGTCTTGAAGAAAACATTAACTATGAACATATTTGCATTGTACTTTTTTTCCTTTCGATCAGGTTTTGTCCCACTGGGTTTTCCTGACAAGGTTTTAATGAGACAATCAGGGGGAGCAAAGTTTAGAACGGACATATGTACACTATACTCTTTTTCCCTTCGTTCAGGTTTTATCCCACTGGGTTTTCCTGACAAGGTTTTTAACGAGATAGTTTTGAGAATGTCCAACTCCACAAGATCTAGAATATCATTGTATGTATTTTAATAAGGTTTTGTCCTATTGGGTTTTCCTTAGTAAATTAAAAATATGAGTGGTGGGAAATCCAAGGGGGAATGTTGTAATTTTATGGCTTCCCCACCAAGCCTCTATTGTTGGCTTCATCACTAAGCTACTAATTGCCTATATATATATATATGGCTTCTATTGTAATTGTGAGAGGTTGTTCAGCCGAAGCTCACTTGAAATCAATACAACAAATATGTTCTTTCATATCTCTCTCATATTTACTCTTCATTTATAACTAATATCTCTCTCATCTTATTACCGATATATATATCTCGGGGTTAAAAAATTAAATAGCACTATTTGAGGCTCTTTTTTGGGAACAGGCACCAACTTACTAACTTAAGTTTAAAAGGCACCATTTATGGTGAACGGACAAAATTGCCCCCCACAGTAACCTTCTTCACCAAAAGGCTCGAAAAAGGTTCGAAAAAAGTTCGGAAAAGGCTCGAAATGATTTCGTGCCTTTTTGAAATATTTTCGTGCCTTTTTACACTGTCATCGTGCCTTTTGAAGTTGTTATCGAGCCTTTTGGAAAAGTTATCGAGCCTTTTGGAAAAGTTATCGAGCCTTTTAGAAAGGTTATCGAGCCTTTTTGGAAAAGTCTCGATAACTTTTCCAAAAGGCTCGATAACCTTTCTAAAAGGCTCGATAACTTTTCCAAAAGGCTCGATAACAACTTCAAAAGGCACGATGACAGTGTAAAAAGGCACGAAAATATTTCAAAAAGGCACGAAATCATTTCGAGCCTTTTAGAAAGGTTATCGAGCCTTTTGGAAAGGTTATCGAGCCTTTTAGAAAGGTTATCGAGCCTTTTTGGAAAAGGCTCGATAACCTTTCTAAAAGGCTCGATAACCTTTCCAAAAGGCTCGATAACCTTTCCAAAAGGCTCGATAACCTTTCCAAAAGGCTCGATAACCTTTCCAAAAGGCTCGATAACTTTTCCAAAAGGCTCGATAACTTTTCCAAAAGGCTCGATAACTTTTCCAAAAGGCTCGATTAAAAAATTAAAAAATATTTCGAGCCTTTTTGAACAAAGTTTCCAGCCTTTTTGTACAGTAATCGTGCCTTTTTATACATGAAAAGGCACGATTGGTGTATGAAAAGGCACGATGGTACAGTAATCGTGCCTTTTCATTAAGTGTTCGAGCCTTTTCATACACTAATGAAAAGGCACGATTGGTGTATGAAAAGGCTCGAACACTTCATTTCGAGCCTTTTCAATGGAAGATTCAAAACCAAAAAAAATCTCTCAGCTCTTGAAACTCGATGACTCGACGCTGGAAGTACCGGTCGTGTATGCCATTCTGTACCACCATATCATAACTCCCTGTGTCGGGAATCACTCCGAACTTCAATCCGGTGATTAGACAAAACTCAACCTTCGAGAACCGGACCGTATGGTTCCCTAACAGAAATCGCATCTCATCTTCCGGCCCGTTGTGATGCAACTCACGTAAAAGTAGCCGATGGACAATGCCGCCAGAAAAATTAATCTCTCGATGCATCCGGAGGAAATGACCGAAACATGACTCAGTAAACCGACGTCGGTCTTCGATCCTTAGATTTTCAGGTACTCTTTCAAGTGCATTGTCGATATCTCTAAGGTCATCAAAATGGTCATGCCGAATAATTTTTCCATTGAACCATTCTCCCACCGGGGTTTTAAGGAAATCATTCGGATTCGCCATCTGCATATTGACGGAAAAAAAGCAAATAAGTTACTGAAAAGACTTGAAAACTGACGGTAAAATTCAAAACTGCACGATAACAGTGCAAAAAGGCACGATAAAATTCAAAAAGGCTCGATAACACTACAAAAAGGCACGATAACATTACAAAAAGGCACGATAACATAAAGGTTCAAAAAGGCTCGATAAAAGTATAAAAAGACACGATAACATCAATGTTTAAAAAGGCTCGATAACATATCAAAAAGGCTCGATAACAGTTCAAAAAGGCTCGATAACAGTAACAAAAGGCACGATAATATATAGGTTCTAAAAGGCTCGACAAAAGTTTCTAAAAGGCTCGATAACTTTTCAAAAGGCTCGATAACAGTAACAAAATGCACGATAACATATAGGTTCTAAAAGGCTCGATTTTGTTTCAAAAGGCTCGACAAAAGTTTCTTCTAAAAGGCTCGATAACTTTTCAAAAGGCTCGATAACTTTTCTAAAAGGCTCGATAACCTTTCTAAAAGGCTCGACAAAAGTTTCTTCTAAAGGCTCGATAACTTTTCTAAAAGGCTCGATAACCTTTCTAAAAGGCTCGACAAAAGTTTCTTCTAAAAGGCTCGATAACTTTTCAAAAGGCTCGATAACTTTTCTAAAAATGCTCGATAACCTTTCTAAAAGGTTCTAAAAGGCTCGATAACCTTTCTAAAGGCTCGATAACCTTTCTAAAAGGCTCGACAAAAGTTTCTTCTAAAAGGCTCGATAACTTTTCAAAAGGCTCGATAACTTTTCTAAAAAGGCTCGATAACCTTTCTAAAAGGTTCTAAAAGGCTCGATAACCTTTCTAAAGGCTCGATAACCTTTCTAAAAGGCTCGATAACTTTTCAAAAGGCTCGATAACTTTTCTAAAAAGGCTCGATAACCTTTCTAAAAGGTTCTAAAAGGCTCGATAACCTTTCTAAAGGCTCGATAACCTTTCTAAATGCTCGATAACCTTTCTAAAAGGCTCGATAAGACTGCAAAAAGGCTCGATTCAGTTTCAAAAACTCTTGGAAACCCAGAACTTCATCGTTTTCACTACCAAAAGGCTCGAAATTTTTTCCTAAACTAAAACCCTAACCTAAACTCATCAAACAAACATAATGGACAACAAATGCGTGAGAGATAAAGACATACCGTGGTCGGTATTGACTTCGCCGGTACGTCGGTACTGTAGCTCCGTCGACGGTGGTTCGTCGTCACAATTTGGTCGACTGTTGCGCCGTCGGGGTTTTCTCTCAGAGCTTTTCTTCCAAAGTTTCAAAACAAAGAAACAGACAACAAAGGGGTATTTTCGTCTGGTCCCATTAAATGGTGCCTTTTAAACTTAACTTATTAACTTGGTGCCTATTCCCCAAAAACCAACCCAAAAGGTGCTATTTAATTTTTGAGCCCCTCCAAACGTCATGTGTTCTAGCATTTCATTTCAAAATCTCAAACTTCTCTCCTCCCAAACTCCTCTGCGTTTCCTTATGTATAAGGCAAAATGCTCTTTTGTTATTTAAAAAATCCGCATTTTTTTGACATACAAAATACTGCATATTTAAATATTACAAATCGTATATTTAAAAGTCAATAAAAAAAAAACTTGGAGGAACCAGATATATCAAGAGATGTAGAGTTCAAAGTTGAATTTTTAATTCATAACTAAGAAATGAATATCAGCTTAATTGCTTTTATTCATTAAAAAAAATTATCACCAATGAGTACCCAAGCATTTTCCCTGTTTAATTAGTAAACTAGATAAACTTTTCTTTTTAATTTATTGATGATACACATCTCAAGCAAATTTATGAAATATATACCTACATATATAATTTGTATTGTTTATCTTTGACTAAAATTTCATATTTTGTTTATTTTGGTTTGATTTGCAAGGTTTGAGATCTTTTCAAACAATTTTTACAATTGTGAAATGTTCTATATAATACCAATCTAGTAATACTACCAAATGTGTATCGATGAAAGAGCATCCATTCAATCTGAAAATAACCCAATTCAAGTCGTTGCCATAGCAAAAATAAAATAAAAAATAAAACCAATCTAGTATTTTCTGAACCCATTTGGTTGAAATTTTGGAATAATTGCAAATAACCTTCTACTATACCTTTTGATAAAATGTCAAATATAACTCTCATGTTTGGAGAATTAACAAAACAAAAAATCTCTTAATGTTAGGTTTCTTTTTTGGAAGTTCTCATAATGTTAGTTAATCCCAGTATTTAAAATAAGATGATTTAATTTATCATTTCATTAAAATTCAGGGATTATTAATTTGCAATCCTCCCAAGAGTTTTCCTCTTCAAGTCATGACAATGGCCAGTGGGTGTGTTGATCAATTGAGTGTACAGATAGGTTTTGATCAATTGGTTTACTCATCCATTGAATACAACCAATGCTGCCTGATCAGACAATCACAGATAATTCTTTCTATCTGCTCAAGTGAAAATGATAAAAGGCTTAAAAGACGTGACACAGCACACTCTTTATCTCATAGCCAACCCATGATTTTTATTTTATTAAAAAAAAAAAACAATTAAATAGGTAAATTGGTAATTGGTGCAACTGTGCATGCAGAGCATTTACGTGTTCCAGTGGCTAATTAGAAAGCAAAACGGCAAAAAGGTGATTTTTTGTTTACATAAGCGATTATAGTCATGGTTTATAGCAAAATGGGAAAACTACTCTTGCTTTAAGATAGGACCATGGTGTGGTCCTGGAGCTTCAAGGCCAATGTTGCCATTACAAAGATACTAATCAGTCATGGGTTGGTCGTGGACTCGATCTCTTTTGCCAGTATTGATGAAAATGACTAAATTAAGTATTCTGAGAGATTTGGTGGGGAAGGTGGGAAATCTGAGAAAGTGAGTGTTTGAGTAGATTATAGATTTTAACATCCCATTATTAGTTCCTTATTGATCTTTAATCATAATTATGTTGCTTGAACGTATATGTATTTGTAGGTTTTGCTCGACTGGCCTAGAGAGTTTTAACATCTTTAACCGGGACTTGTCGCACTCCAGAGGGGAATTGGGTCGTTCAATCTCTTTGTTTTTTAACAAATAGAACTAAATATGGAACTTTCGGCTTGTACTACTGGCTCTCCATTTTATCTTTCAATGGAAGATGGGTAATTATCGGCTTCCATAGTGTAATTTCTGGATATGATTTACAAGGCAATTCATGATAGGGCCTCATTTAAACTAAATTGATGAAGCAAGTAAAATCCCAATCAAAAAACAACATTAAAGAGATTAAATTTATAAATAATTACAGGAGCATCAAGTAAATTCCAATAAGTCTCTTAATAAAAAACAATCATAGTTTATAAATATTATGATTGTTTTTTTATTTAATTGTGTTTTTGGATTTATTAGACTCTTTAGGGCAAAATTCAAATTTCTGGAAAAAAATTTAAAAACATTAAATTGATATCTTGAAAAATAAATACTAGCAAAACTTAAAAATAAAATAAAATAATTATATATCATGAAAATTAAAATCGTGAACAATAAAAAAAAAACGTACAAAATAAATAAATAACAGTGGAAAATATATATATATATTTTTAGAAAATAATTCATTTGTCACGAATAAAAATTAAAGTTCGCGACAAATAAAAAATATCTGTTTCCGTGACAAATCTAAATTGTCACCCAAATTTCGTGACAAATCAGTAAAAAATAATAAAAATCGATAAAATTAATTTAAAAGGTGAAAGATTAAAAAATAATTATTTTTGAGACAATACAAATCATTTTTCATGTGAAAAACAAATTTCATGACAAATCCTTCGAAAAAAATCAGTTTTCGTGACAAATCACGAAATCGTAAAATTTCGCGACAAATCTGCGAAAAATAAATAATTAAGAACAAATGATTTGTCACAAAAAACTGATTTAATTCGTGACAAGTCCATACAAAAAATAATTACATCGTGACAAATCATCACGAAAAAAATTGATTTTTCACGATAATAGTTATTTTACAAGAAAACAATGATTTGTCACGAAAACTGATTATTTCGTGATTTGTCACGAAAAATAATTATTTCGAAACAAATAAATTGATTTGTCACGAAAAAAAATTGATTTTGAACGAAACTAGATATTTTACAAGAATACAAATGATTTGTCACGAAAACTGAATAAACTGATTAGTTCGTGACAAATAAATGGATTTTTCGTGACAAATCTACAGATTATTTCGAGACAAATAATCACGAAAAATAATCAATTCGTGACAAATAGATCGGAATAAAAAGATTTTGCTTGAAAGTAGTTATTTTACGAGAATAAAAATGATTTGTCACGAAAATTGATTATTTCGTGACAAATCAGTAAAACTTATTATTTCGGATTCGTCACGAAAAATAATTATTCCGTGACAAATAAATTAATAATCATTTTAAAAGGAAATAAAAAAAGATATTTTAGACTACAATTAAATATTTGTCAAAAATAATTACTTTTGAGACAATACGATTCATTTGTCACGTAAAAAAATAAATTTCGTGACAAATCCTTCGAAAAAATCAGTTTTCGTGACAAATCATGAAATTTTAAATTTCGTGACAAATCTGCGAAAAATAAATAATTAAAAATTAGAAACAAATGATTTGTCACAAAAACTGGTTAATTCGTGACAAATCCATACAAAAAAATAATTATATCGTGACAAATCATCACGAAAAAAATTGGTTTTTAACGATAATAATTATTTTACAAGAAAACAATGATTTGTCACGAAAACTGATTATTTCGTGACAAATCCATTTATTTGTCACGAAAAATAATTATTTCGAGAATGAAAAATAATTTATTTTGAACGAAACTAGTTATTTTATAAGAATAAAAATGATTTGTCACGAAAACTAAATTAACTGATTAGTTCGTGACAAATAAATGGATTTTCGTGACAAATCTACAGATTATTTCGAGACAAATAAATGGATTTGTCACGAAAAATAATCATTTCGTGACAAATAGATAGTAAAAAAAAAAAAAAAGATTTTGCTTGAAAATAGTTATTTTACTAGAATAAAAATGATTTGTTACGAAATAACAGTAAAACTTATTATTTCGGATTTGTCACGAAAAATAATTATTCCGTGACAAATAAATTTATTTGTCACGAAAAAGAGTTGATTTTGCACGAAAATAATTATTTTACGAGAAAAAATATATATGATATTTTAGACTATATTTATATATTTGTCAAAAAAAAATATTTCTCACGAACAAAATTGTTTTTTCAAGAAAAAAAAGAAAGTAAAGTTTTCACGAAATTTGATCAAATCCTAAAAGAAGAAGAAGAAGAAGAAGTAGAAGAAATTAGGTTTAAATGACACACCTCTGTGTCTGCGGAATGGGTCGTCGTCGTCGTCGCCGGCGTGTTCGCTTGGAGATGGGAGTTTCTTCCTCGGTTGCCTCACCTGGGTTTTCTCCGATGGACATAGGAATTATTGAAAAGCTTGAATTATTAAATGTAAGAGTAGTGTTAAAAATTTAAAATATCGATAGAAGAGTAGGTGATACGTGGCATGCATGCATCTTACTTGATAGATCAAAGTACGCAATTACCCCCAATCACAAGTGTCCTCCCATCTATTAAACGGAGGGGTGTTTTGGTATGTTATAATTAATGCTCTCTTGGATTAACAAGAGAAAGGCACACTGCACCAAGTTTGACTAGACACTGTGATCAATTAACCTGAAGCAAACATCTGCCGTTGGAATTGATTGACAATGCATTGTCAATTAAGTGTATCTCCGATATACCGGAATTTGCAACCTCCTTAACTATATTTAGAGAGGATGAACCGGAACGTGCTCCAATAGGTTTTTAGAGTAATACTAGTTATCACAACTATTCCAACACAACACATGTCAATTGATGAGTGGATACACATTAATAATGATTTATCTCATTTATCTATGTATCCACTCACCAATTGACACCTCATATGCCACATGTGTTGTGTTGAAATAGTTGTGATTTTAGTTGTGATATCTAGCATTACTCATAGGCTCCTTATCTCACTCCCTAAAATTTATTCCGACCAAAGGCTCCTCAAATATAGGGTCATAGAGAGAGAACACATCCTCCCTATTATTTTTTTTAAATAGGTGGTCAAAGATGAGTCCACATCATTTATATCTAATAATCTAAATTCATTCTCTCTATTTTTTATTTAATCTAAATTCTTTTTATTTAAACCCAAATAATTTATCTTTTTTCTTTATATTTATTTTCTCCCACGGCTAGCCACCGTTAAATTCTTTCTTCTTTTTTTAACCCAAACTACACCAGATCTTTTTAACCCAAATATTATTATTATTTTTATATAAATATTTCTTTTTTATTTAAAAATAAATAAATAATAATAGGGAGACTCGTTAGAGTCTTCACTCCTTACATGGCTCCTTATTCGTATAAAATACAACTCGCTCCCTAAATATAAGGAAAAAAAAATAGGGAGCCTTTAATTGCTGTAGAATGCGAATACAATCCAAGCCACACCGCTCAACAACTTTAAAATAAATAATAACAAAAATTATTTTAAGGAAATTTTAAAATTTTCACACACATTTAGGCATTTAGCTATCTAAAAGAATAAACTTTTAAACAAGTTTGTTTAAAATTTAAACCTCACAAATATTTCACTAAATTTATTAAAATTTATTATCTATTTATGTAGAAGAAAAACAAGAGAAAACATCCTAATCTTATCTATCCATCCTTTTTAATGTCAAACTCATTCTTTTTATTTTGTTCTTGACTTCTTATCCATTAATTCCAACGTCATGCTTTATTATAAGTTATGGTTATGGAATCGAAAAATTATTAAATTAAATAAGTTAATAAGGTCTTTATTAAAAAAAAATTAAAAATATTCAAAAGATAATAACGGTCTTAATTTCCTGAGCTCTAGTCCCTCCAATTTCATTTAAAAAAGAAAAAAAAAAAAAAAAAAAAGTCCCTCCAAATTCCAGGCCTCTCTAGTCTCTAGTACTGCAAGTATTGTTCATCTTCCAATTATAAAAATTCAGCATCACTTGTGTACTTTCTCATAATAAACTCTTAGAAATCAAATGGCAAAAAGAAAGCAAATGGTAAGGGTTCGTTTTTGATTCTTTGTTTACATATTCGTTTTGTTTGATTGTGTTTGTATATAATATTTCATTGATGATTCAATTTACTGCAGGAAAGCTCTTGCAAGTTGGCCGATTCCATTGAGATATATAGGACCATGGGGTGGTCCAGGAGGGAACCAACATTGGAGCTTCAAGGCCAAGGTTGCCATTACAGAAATAATAATCAGTTATGGAAAGGTAGTGAACTCCATCTCTTTTACTAGTATTGATGAAAATGACAAACTTGAGCATTCAGAGAAATTTGGTGGCGGTTGTTGAAAAACTGACAAAGTGAGTATTTGGATAGATTATAGATTTTAACATCTTATTAGTCCCTTATTATATATGTTGTTTAACATAATTAAATATATAGGTTTTGCTCGACTAGCCTAAAGAATATTTGACATCTATAAATGGGACTAATGACGTTTTTTTTAATAGAAATTATGTTGTTCAATCTCTATATTTTTATGTAAATGGAACTAAATATGAACATTTTGGTTATATGAACAGATCTCCTTTTAATTTTCCGATGAAAGATGGTGTGATTATTGGATTTCATGGACGTAGCTGGCCTTCTCTTGGTTATCTTGATGCAATAGGGGTCTTTGTAAAGCCTTTTGAAGACTTTCTCTATATCCCCACTCAGATAATTCCGCTATATTTGCTGAAGTGAAAATGCTAAAAAGTCTTAAATTTGGTATCTAATCTTTTAGGCTATTTAAATTCTGCTGATCCACGCTCCAAATCTAATCTTCGATTAATTTCTCGAGTTTGGATCGCTCCAAATCCCACCTCTCTCTTTTCTACTGTCTACTATTCTGTTCACTTTATATAACTTGGAAAAAAATCACATACAACATAACTTGTGTAAATTCACGTAATAAACTCTCTGAAAGCAAAATGGTAAAAAAGAAGCTTAACAGAGGATCCAAATTCTTGTGTTTGATTATATTTACATCGGCTGATAGGCGTTTGATTTTGTGATTTTGTTTTTATATAATATTTCTTTCATGTTTTAATTTAATTTATTGCAGGAAAACTCTTCCAAGTTGGCTGATTCCATTAAGGTAGGACCGTGGGGTGGTCCGGGAGGGGACCAACATTGGAGCTTCAAGGCCAAGGCTGGGATTACAGAAATAATAATCTGTCATGGCTAGGTCGTGGACTCGGTCTCTTTCGCTAGTATAAATGAAAATAGTAAAATTGAGTATTCAAAGAAATTTGGTTCGCCGGAACGTGGAAAATCAAATAAAGTAAGTATTTGAGTAGGTTATGGATTTTAATATCTCATTAATCTCTTGTTCTTTTTATAAATATGTTGCTTGAACTTATGCAGATTTTGTTCGATTGGTCAAGAGAATTTTTGACATCTTTAGAAGGCACTTGTTACTATCACAAGGGCAATTATGGCATTCAGTCGCTATGTTTTTATACAAATATAACTAAATATGGACCTTTTGGTGTTCTGCTTATTCACATGTGATCTATGTAAACCAAGGCATAATTGGTTTTCTTCTTATAGGTCTTGGCTTCTATTTCCAAATAAAGTAAGGAGCCATCGGAGGAACCAAGTTAGGCCCGAGTGGGGCACAGGGATTGGATGTGAGATTGGTACACAAAGCCTAGAATAGATGCTTTGTAAAGATGTAGAAAAGCTTTCTTTGCAAATAAAATATCAAATAAAACGATAGTGGAAAAGTTTTCTTATTATTCCTCCCTTAGTGAGGAAAACACACGTATAAAGTTAATGAAGTGTTGGCAAGATTGCAAGAAGCTCATGCCAACACTTGTTGATAATTACTTTAATTATTGAATTAAAGTCAACAATTTACCCTTAACATCCAAATATTATGACTATATATTTATATCAACCCATGACTACGTACCCGAATTCGTAGACCTTGTAGAAATTACTATTTATATATTAATATTTCGTATAAATAATTACTAATTACTTTATAAAAATCTTAAAATGGTTTAAGTTAATATAACTTATTTTATTTCCCTATTATAGCTTAAAATCAAAAAACAATAATAAAAATTACAATCAACCAATCATATTTGACCAAAGATTATTTGATGTTAAAATTTAGTGAAATGTAAATACTTTTTTGTTGCTCATGACAATAAATTGTAAAATTACATATAACATTATCGTTTCTAACATTATAGAAATTAAGTCATTTACAAATTTAAATAATTATTCATGTATAAATTTTACAATATATTTCATATTCTTAATTAGTCTATTATCAAATTTATGTCATATTATTACAAAATTTCTAGCACTTTTTGGTACTGATTTTATGGGACTAACATCAACTTAATAATTTGATCAATTTTAATACCACAAAAAATGTATTTCGGACATTATTTTTTTTCAAGTCTTTTGTCGAGACTTATTTAATTTGATCGAGACTTTTTTTTTTTTTTTTGCCAAGACTTAATTCTCCTATAATCGAAACTTATCAAGTCTTGGGCAAAAGACTTATTTCTGGAAAATTTTCCATACCTTTGTTTTTTATTTTATTTTTTAAAATTTATGTTCTCTCATGCTTTTTGTTGTTTCCTCTTCGTCATCTCATTCTCACGCTTCAAATCGCTTCAATCACTTACGACAGATATAAAATTGTGATTTTTGAACATTTTTCTTGAGATATATAATCTTCGTTTTTTAGAGAAAGAGAGGAAAAATGAAAAGCGAAGTTAATGAGCATATTTGTCGATTACTCTATTTTAGTCTCTATTAAAACTCAAGTTATTGACTAATTAGTGTTAACCAGACGACATCTGCTGAAAAAAAGGCTTTATCCATACATTTTAACTCATAGTCCTTAAGTAAGTTACATTTTATTATTAATACTATTTGAAGATGGTTAAAACTATTGATTATAATTTATATACCACATTCCAATGTCACTTTTAATGAAAAATAAAATCCTTATATTGTCTCACAATTTGGTGGGTTCGAGTAGATAATTTATATTGAAGAGTAGAGAATATCACTTTGATATTAAAAAATATATATTAAAAAAAAAAAACATGAGCCAATACCTAGTCAACGCACGTGTAGTCCGTAGTCCAACCAGAAAACCCACGTGTAAGGTCCAGAAACTCCAGTACGTTTGATAGATAGCATGTCTTGGTTAGGGAATCATTTCTCTTCATTTAGGTTTTTTTTTTTTTTTTTTTAATAAGAACCTCTTTATATTAAATCTAATGCATTTGTTTGGTCTTTAATATCTTTTTGGCTTTTGCAAGTGACAAGTGAAACTTTGACTTTAACATTCAGAATAAAAACCCTACAAGCAACCCTATTTTTCTTCCGGGTTCCCCTTCAAAAATGTAGGGTTTTTTTAAAAAAAAAAATTTTACAGTAAAAATTGTAGGATTCGAATTATGGATTTATATGGAAGAGTAGAGAATACCACTTTGATTAAAAACCCATGAACGATGGCCAAGTATAAGGCACGGGTAGTCCAACCAGAAAACCCATGGGCCATGGCCCATTGAAGAAATTTTGTAATTTTAGAAAATCAAGACATTAAAATGGGCCGGTTGTAATTTTTTAAGCCCAGGTTGGCTTGATGGACGACTCCATAACATTATATATTCATTTCAATTATTAGTGTTTTATTTATTTATTTTTTTGACAATATCTTTTAAATCGAGTCTGTATTTTTTTTAAAAGCTTCAATCATCATTTGTAGGATTTGAGCTGTTGATCTGGGAGTCATTTGCCCAAATCCCAATCTCATCCATCTACCAGTTAAGCTACGCCCATATTGGTCAATTATTAGTATTTTCACTAATGTTATACAACCCAAATAATTAACCTAAATGATGTGGCATGTGAGTTGTAATCACCACACAGTCACACACAACATGGTCTAAATTTTTGGGTTATCTAGCATCAGTGAAAATACTAATAATTTAAAATTGGATCTCTTTCGATTGTTGGAGTAGTACTCAAACAATAAAAATTGTGAAAACTTAATCTTACTCAGCTTAATTGTCTGAAAATTTAACTCTTCCTTCAACAAATATCAAGTATTTAATGATCGCAGTTAAAAAAGATAACACTTGCAGATGTTCTCTCATGAATTCGATTCTAAAAGAACATGGAAGATTAATTGGATCAACTGCTACGTAATCTGAAAACAGCAGGGATGTAATCGAATTCCATCTGGTGATGGATAATGCCTAAAATGATCTATAAGAAGATGCTCCATCATCCTTCAATATTCAAAATTGCCTTTCGTGGTTCAACTAAAACAAGCAAAAACAGAGCTAAAAAAACAGTGTGTGTTCTCTACACTGGCAATCGAGGCCGCATCCTCTGAACCGATTCCAAATGTCGAAAACTTGGAAAAAAGATTTCATGATCATCCGGTAAAACCAGCGGCAGATGCTTACAATGAAGCCACGTGAGAGAACAATAGACACAAATGCCCATGGAATGAAAATCAAACGCCCAAGCAAGGGCGGGAGGAATATGGAAATGAGAGAGACCGAAGAAAGAGATCCTGAGATGACAGCAACACAGCTGGAGAGTAGGGCGTATTTTGTGCTATAAAATTTGGATTGAATATCAGCTGCGAATGCAACACAGTAGGCAAATGTTGCCAACAAAAACACCCATAAATTTGCTGGGTGTGTTTCGAAGGAGTAGTTTTTCCCCCCTTGATTATTCACACGGAGAAGGGCAATAAGCAACGGAATCAGGAAACCAAACACTGCATGGTATGGTATCCAGGAAGCGAATTTCTGTTCGCTGCACGGACCAATCAAACGTGAAAGTAAGCATGAGCCATCTTTTGTCATAGTTAACACAAACAATTAATGGAAATTTATAAAGTATAATTAGAAAATGTTTATGATTGCAGCGAACCTGACACAATTGTGAGCAACACAGGGATTGATTGTTTTCTTATGATTTCGGACCCTGCTGCGTATGACGGTGATATTTCTCTGGAATCGATGACCAGTAGTAGTACCACTCCCCTGCTCTTCCATCTTGTTTCTTCCTCCCAAGCTATGTCTATCCATCTCTCTTGTCTCTCAAAGTGCAATTTGGCTTGGTTATATATAGCAAATCCTACAAGAAATGATAATGATATAGTGCAGTGCGTATAGTGACGTAGGCAACCGATATTTAGCCCCGCCAGCACCAGTACCGCCGATTCCAAAAGTCTCCCCCAAAAATTATAAAAGTAATTTTAAGACAGAAAAGTGGTAAGTGGCTACCTAAACATACTGCATCTTAGATTCTCAAGTGTGAATTTGATAATAGAATAATAGATGGTTTTAATCAAACGTGTCGTGTGATAATAAAACAAAATCACAAAACCGTCTGATTGCAACCGCATTCTATTATATTTCCTTTTCCTTCTTTTTTTATTATTTTCCTTTTTAATTTAATTTCAGCTTCCCATCAACTTCGCCTTATAGAGAGAGAGAGTCTTGCATTCACCCCTGATAGATAGAATTATAATAAGTGCGCGTTCGTGAACGTTTTCGTTTTCTGTTTTTTGTTTTTATTTTCTATTTTCGTTTTCTATTTTTGTTTTTTGTTTTTAATTTTTTGTTTTTTGTTTTTAGAGTTTAAAAACGCGTTTGGCAGCAATTATTGAAAACAATATCCTAAGAATGAAAACATAAAAAACGCGTCTGGTAGAATACTTTAGAATTAATTAATATAACAAAATTAAATATTTATATAACAAAATTAATTTTTTTTATATAACAATTTTTTTATTTTTTTTTTTAAAAAGGTAGTTGGATCATCATCTCGGCGGTGGAGATCCAATTTTAAAAAAATGCAATAATAATAATAATAATAATAATAATAATAAAAAGAAGAACATTCATCAGGTTTCCGGAATACATTTTTTTTTTTCACAAAGTTTGAAATTTATCATATGTTGGAGCACAAATGAGCTTAAATCTTTTGAGGGTTGAAATAAATGAAAAAAGAAGTAGCAAATGAGTACAATTTATCGGTCCCAATTTATTATAATCAAAGAATTCATAAGGGTCATGACTTTGAGCAAATTCCTTTGCAGCCGCTTCACTATCAAAATTAAATCCAGCATCACCAACATTAGCATAAAATTGATTTTCCACCGGTGGATGTCCAACCCATCGAAGGATTTTCCCATTTTTGTGTCAACATAAAATTGATTTTCCACTTCCCTAATTTTCCAGATCCTTGCTTAGTAGCAGTTCTAGCAGGTGAGTAAATTAAAACCCTCCGACAGAGATGTTCTTCAGGAATCCCGGAGACCAAGCCGATCTCGCCGGGCTTGAGCTGGACCAATGCGTCTGATGAAAATGGTCTGGAGAGAGGGCAAATTGTGCCTCGCATGGCGCGACCGTGGCTCTATAATCGTTGCAAAGAGTGAGCCATCTTCAAACCAAAGAACACACAATCATCATCAATGGAAGATGAAGATGAAGAGATGCAGCAAAGTAAACGGAAGAAGAGAGGGTCGGTGAGCCGTGGATTGAGATGAAGATTTGGGTGACTGGTGAGAAATGAAGAGAGCGGCGGTTGCAAATTAAGAAGAACAGTCTTCTGGTTCCTTGTGAGACAGATTGTGCAATTTAAAGAAGATCAGTCTCCAATCTCTCTCTTAATTTTCCTGGAGTGCATCCTTTGTTGCAGAGCAGAGCAGAGATGTGGAGAGAGATTGTCGCATCATATAAAAAAGGGATATTATCATTTTCCCCCCTACTGTTCACTATATTAGAAAGGTAAGGACAGGGTTTCTCAACTTTAGAAAGGTAACCCCCTCAGAACAGACTTATTTAACAAACACCCCCCTCTGTCAGAAAAATCATCAACAGTGAGGGTTGACCGTTACTGTTGGGGGCAATTTCGTAAACTCTCCATGGGAACAGGAATCTAATTTTTATTTAATAATAACAATAATAATAATAATAATAATAAAATCTTTATTCAATATATATTATATATATTTATTTATTACCACACATCATCAATCCAGATCAAACACCATCCGTGAAAATTCAACACAGAAAAAAAAACCCAATCAAACCCTAGCACACCATCTAAATTCATCTCATTCATCTTTCAAAATTCAACACAGAAAAAAAAAACGCAATCGAACCCTAGCACACCATCTAAATTCATCTCTTCATCTCTTCATCTTTCATCATCAACACCACCCTCTGTCTCTCAAATCTTTATCCCTGTCTCTCACTCATTCAACAAGAATACCAGCCCAGTTAATCAAAATCGATACCATAAAAAATTCTCCGTTTCATCACCGATTTAAAGAATCAAAAACATCATCTGCATTGCAAGAAGTCAACAAATCACCAAATATACAAAAACAATCATGTTAGTTCACCATCATCTTAGTGAGAATACAAAAAATACATCTCAGTGATGGAACGGAGCAGATCGAGCGCTGAACTGGGTTCGATCGTTGGCCGAACTGTGAGACAGAGTGTGAGAAGGAAGATGTGCCGGCCGAAATGAGATCGATCGTCGATTTCCTTGATTGGAAAGGGATCGACGAAAGAGAGAGAATGGGGAAAATAGGGAAAGGAAGATGCATCGGCCAGAAGGGGATCGTCGATTTGGCCGTCGATCGTCGATCGTCGATTTGGCCTTCGATGCGTCGGCCGAAAGGAGATCGATCGTCGATCATCGATCATCGATTTGGTCGATTTGATCGTCGATAGGGAAAGGGGTCGATCGATCGTTGATTCGGAAAATAGGGAAAGGGATTGGTGCTCGTAGTGGCGGCGGCTAGGGTTTGGTCTGTGAGTGGTGGGGTTTGGTGTTTGGGTTGTGAATGATTAGGTTAGGGTTTGGGTGTGTTGGAGATGGTGGCTGTCTGGTGGAGAGGATGATGATGATGATGATTGTTCTTTCTTATTTGTTGATATGTAAATATCTATTATTATTATTATTATTATTAAATGGTGGTGATTTAGGACAACACAATCCTTTAAAAAGTTCTCAAAAATCTCCACCGTCTTTTTTGTTTTTAAATTCTTTTCAATTAATTTTGTTTTTAATTTCTTTTATTATTATTATTGTTATTGTTATTAATTTTTTTTAATATTTTTTAATATTTTTTTTAAATTTTAAATTTAAATAAAAAAATATCTCCACCGTTCATCTTTGAGATAGACGGTGGAGATCAATCTTTTTTTTTTGTTTTTTAATTTTTTAATTTTTTAATTTTTTTAATTTTTTTTAATATTTTATTATTATTATTATTTAAAAAATTTGTTTTTAATTTTTTTTAAATTTAAATAAAAAAATATCTCCACCATTTTTGAATTTTTTTAAATATTATTATTATTATTATTATTAGGGAAAAAATCGTTTTTTAATTATGATTTTTTATTTTCTTTTTAGTTTTTATTTTCTTAAAGGCAATGGGGGGCAAAATCGTCTTTTAACCCACTGTATTAGTTTTTCCGTTTAAAAAGTTAACAGAAGGGGGTGTTTGAATATTATTTTCGTTGTAGGGGGTAGACCGGCAATTTTTAGGAAACCATGTCCTCACTTTAATAATAGGGTAAACAGTAGGGGGGAAAGCGATCTTTTCCCTATAAAAAAAATACTAAAGAAAACTAATAATAATAAATTAAGTGGTGGGCCATAAAAAACAAGAACAAAATTATGAGAACGTGTAATTGTTGTTTTCAATACGTGTAGCTTTTAATGCTTTAAACAAAAAAACAGGTTTCAATGTTTTTGTTTTTTATTTTTAAAAATACGTGCTACCGAACAGGTTTTTAAATTTTTTGAACTTAGAAACGAAAAAACAGCACTCAAAAATGATACCGAACGCCCCCTAATTCTCTTCCTTTCATCATGCTAACGTGGTCAGGTAGGCGGTAGCTAGTCAAGCCCCACATAGTCAGGTAGGCGGTGGCTAGTCAAGCCCCATATTAGATTTGAATTTTCTTAATGGGTTTTTAATAGGACTAATTGCACAAACTCCCCTGAGTTTAGGTCTAATTACAGCTAAATAGATATTTTACTTACAATTTGACACCTCACATGCTACATATAGTGGAATGAAAAATGTAGGATTTTAGGTGAGATGGAGTCCATTTTTGCTCACCCCCCTTCAAGGGGGGTAAGCATTACCCCCCTCCCCAACACTTGACATGTGTCCAAGGAGGGGGTATTTTTGTCTAAACACATGACAGTTTTTGGACAAAAATACCGCTCCCTTGACACATGTCAAGTGTTGGGAAGGGGGTAATGCTCACCCCCCTTCAAAGAGGGGTAAGCAAAAGTAATCTCGGTGGGATGTGTAGCATTACTGTAAAAAATTTCCTATTAACATTTTTTTTTCACATGTCATAAAACCCTTTTTATTTTCTCAAACACTAGTTCCTATTTTAAATATTAATTTAAAATATATTTTCAATTTTTTTAAAGAATACTTGTTAATTTCGAAGTATGGAGAATAAACACGCAAGATTTTCTTCCACCATTTTAACATTAAAGACGTATAAACCCTGACTTTCATTGTAGTTGAATTATGATTTTGATTAGAGGAACTATTGTTCCGTATTTATAATCATCCACCTTAACCACTTATATCATGCGATATAATATCAATGACCGGGTATATTATGTAATGAAAAATTTCTACTATCGTGCTAGAAGCCATTGACCTTTTTTTCTCTTTCCTTCTTTTGGAACCAACTAAAACTGCTTGAACAATTTTCTATCAAGATTTGTAGAGATTCGATTTTCATTTGTATTTATAAAATGGAAATGGTTCCTCTCCTTACCTTATCCTCACCTCAATAATCTATCGTTACATGTTTAATATAGTAAATCAATAGTTGAGATTTTTTCTAATTTTTGTTTTTGTTTTTACTCCACTAAAGATAGAATTAATCAAGACTATTAATTTAAACGAGAACAAAATGAGGACAAAGTTAGGTGATAAGGAGATCCAAATCCCGTAAAATGATAATAAGTTCCAAGTAAATGGAAACAAGTTGCTTTGTTGAAGCACTTTTACCGATTTCTACCAATACATCTTAAAAATCTAAGTACGAGATACCAAAAACAGACAACAATTGACTTATCTTCTATATCCATTAGATAACAATATGACAACGATAACTTTTATCATATGGCAATATCTCAATTCGTACGTTGCACACAAGATCTTCTCCTGCTCAGGTTAATGTTGCATCTTCAGTGTGCGAAGCCCGAAAACTGTTAAATTTGTCATGTGCTAATGATATAAATTCCATGACTTTTTTCTTTAGGATTTCAAAAATTAATTGTATAAAGTGTCTGGCCAATATGATAGACAAAAGTGTCCGTGATCCCAAGCAGAACCAGCCGAACAAGCGTGGGAGGAAAATTGAAGCCAGCGAGACCGAAGAAAGAGCGCCTGAGCTGAGAATAACATGGTTAATGCATTTAGAGAAATTTGGTTGATGAATTTGTACTTCCATCTTAAAAGATAGTCCCAAGCAATAAAGGCTAGTAGCTGCAAAAAAAGAGAGAAAACCGAAACTAGCCTCCCTAAACATCATACTTTTGTTTTTAACCACTTTTGAATTTTTAATTGTTAATAACCACTTTTTAAAAAAAAATTCAGTTTAGTACCATAAATTACCAGAGTACCCCTGAAAATAGTGTTTTTTAAACCTCGAAACAAACTTGAAATCACGACTAAATTGAAATACACAAACTTGAAATCATGCCTAAATGGAAATATTCAAACTTGAAATCATGCCTAAAATAGAAATATTCAAACTTGAAATCTGGACTAAATTGAAATTAGTTCCTCTTCTTCTTCCCCAAATTCAAATTAGGTTTAGGTTTAGGTTTTTTGTTTGTTTTACAGATCCATCGCCGGCGATCGCGCAGAAGGACGGCAGCAGCAGCGACGACGCCGGCCCACCTGCACGATGACGGCGCTGCACGACGACGGCGAACCCCTTCGTTCGCGAAGGAGCAGCTCGCACGACCCAGCTGCACGACGACGGCGCTGTCGTGCAGCCCAGAAGGGCACCGGCCCGCTGCGACGCCTTCGTCGGCCTTCGTCGGCCCTCGGCGACGACGCACGGCCACGCCGGCGGTGCTTTGAGGGAGAGAGAGAGATCGGTGAGAGAGAGGAGAGGAGAGGAGAGAGAAAGAAAAGAGAGAAAAGAGAGAGAGAGTGTTTTGAGGGGGGTTTTTATATGAGGGCTTTTGAGTAATTTCTCAAAAACATGGTTAAAAACAATTAAAAGTATGCATGTGGTTAAAAACGAATTTCCTATAATATATGTGGTCATTGTTGGTAATTTTCACGCAAAAAAAACCCACATGTTTATAGGATGTGTATCAAATGGGGACACACTCTTGCTTTGATATTCAACTTGTAGCAGGCCCATCAACGCCGGTATTAAATATGCAAACACCAAATGGTTCCTGGTCCAGGAAACAAACATCAGATAGAAATCTATTTTCTACAATGATTATTGAAAATATATATAAATGGATTTTGATATATATATATATATATATATATAATAATTTTCAAGTCGGCACCCCCTCATTGTATTACTATCAGCACCTTTTAATACAATGAGGGGATGCTGACTTGAAAATTACTGTATGTATATATATACATATGGATTTTGATATATATATATAACTGGTAAGTGGCAGTTCGTAGATTTACGAGGAAAAAAAAAAACAAACAAACAAACAATTCGCAGCAAAAAAATGTACTGATTTACATGGTTGCATTGAGTAAGAAACTTTTAGCTTGAAAAATTGTATTGGAGATGGCAGAGGCAGCTTTGGTTGTTTTGTGATCTATAAGCCTCCATTTTTGCGACTCCAACTCTAGTAACTCTGAATCTACGTATGGGTTGTTTATAGTTGAAAACTTCAATAGCTTCAAAGTTTCTCTGCCCCGGCCTCATTGCTCGGATTCTTCAATCCTCCCTCTCTGGTGCTTGATTTTTTTTTTGGTTTGGGATCACAGTGGGGGTGGGGGGTTTTAAACTAGAGTACGTACTACAGATTCCTTTGGGAAGCGTTTGAAAAGCAAGTTTGGAAGGATCAGATTTCATTTCTTTGAGCAATGGGCAGCGCACATATTGACACGTGGATATGGATTTGGATCATGGGACCTAAATTCTACTCCAAAATTGATAAAGTTTCCTTGTGAGTTATTGTTGTGGACTAAAAAGTAAAAAGGAAAAACCGTTAGAAAACGCGTGGTTTTGTATGTACCTCCCAAAACAAAACGCGTGGTTTTGCAGCTTCCTTGGCAGAAGAATTCCACAATCCAACTATCCAAGAGAGTCAAGGCGGTTCTTCTTCTCCACGACATGCCGCAACGCCCATTTGAAGCAATTGCTCTTCTTTTTGTAATTTCTTATTTATTCCCTTTTGCAATTGCTCTTCTTTTTTCTTTCTGTCGTTCATTTTTAACATATTTCCACCAATTCAATGAGAACAAGGACTTTTGCTACAAAATCAAATAGTACTAAAGATCTCAGAAAAACTTTTTTCTGGGATAAGAAATGATAAGTAATTACCTTTTTTAAGTTTTTTTATTCTACATAATTAAACTTTTTATAATTACATACAATAATTGTATTTTTCAAATATAAGGGACGTCAGTAACATTTGATTTAGATCATCTGCCGGATCTTTTTAAAGTATGTGATTGATTGTTGATAAAGTAATTGTGAAAACTAATCATATCTTAACCACACATTTATTGTAATCAGGGCCGTCTCCAGACATTTTGGGGCCCGAGTGATTTTATGATATTAATAAAAATCGGGGCCCTATATAAAATTATTATCATTAACATAATTTTTTTTTAAATAAATAATTCTTCATTTACCAAATACAATGTAATCTACATAAATTAAAACAAAAAAGATTTATTGTATTTAAAACAAAAAAGATTTATCATATTGAAGTTCGTAAATGACTTTGTTTGGAGAAAACTATTTCTTTTATTATTATTTTCCTATACAAACAAGAAGAAAAAGAAAAAGAAAAAACAGAAGAATTCAGCTTCTAGAAAAAATCAAAGAAGCTAGAAAGAAAATTACATTTTGAACAACTCTTTCTCAAATCAATACCGCCCAATAATGCCCACTATAAGGTTGACTATCTTCACAAGACTATAAATCTAACAAGCATGCATGCAACAATAGCAAGAGAAAAAGTAATTGGACTTGCTACTGTACTGGTTGATGTATCTAAGAAATGTTTAAACGAGATCGATACTAAAAGCATAATATATTTAAAGTAATTGGACTTGTTATTGACAAGTTTATTGGGCCTGAAGTTTTTTTTAGTTAATTGAATTAGTTCATTGGGCCAAAAAGGAAAATATATAAATAAAAGTAATAAAATGTTTGCAATTGAGCTTGTTTAAATTTATTGGGTTTTGAGGCCCCAAAAAAGAAAAATGAAATTGGGCCAGCTGGGGGCCCCAGTAAAATGCTGGGTTTGCTGCCCCCATGGGCCGGCCCTGATTGTAATACTTATATATCATGAGATTAAGTGAGATCAGAAAAAAAAAAAAAAAAGTAGGTGATTCAAATTCGCAATTAAAATTTCAAAAGGCAGGACCCAATCACTAGAATGGCCTAAACAAATAACCCAACCCAATTCCAAAAACGAAAATTCTCTATTTTCCTCCCCCTTTCGAATGGCCGAGTTTCAATTATTAGCTTCGAGTTTATATCCTCTGGCATGCGATTTGATTTGCCCAGAGTCAGGCCACGAATTGCAGTATCATTCAAAAACGAAGATTTTACAGAGATTTGCTCGAGGATGTAAAGTTTCTTCATCTCAGAAATTTCTTTTTTATTTCAATTACGAATTTATGTTTCATCATTCGTGCCGGGTCAATTTTCCCGACCTTTTGCTGTTGAAGGGTAGTTGCCAGTCGATTAAGTAAATCAATTATCCATTTGATTTGTAGAATTATTCTTTGATGTCAGTGATTATTTTAAGGACTCAAATCTCGCTAAAATTGGTTTTCCAATTGGGTTGGTTAGACACAAATTGGAAAACCAATTTTGTGCGGACAATTTAAGTCCTTTTTTTTTAATAATGTTTTGCAGTTATCATTGGTTGTATTCTTTCTTCTGAATCAGTGATGTTTAAGCACAGACGCTGATTTCAATCCTGTTCTTTAATGCTGACAATGATCAGTTTTGAACAAACGAATCACCGCCGCTTCTTGTAAAACAAATATCGTAGCAACATTTGTACATTTGTATAGGCTTTTACTAAATGACTCGACTGTTGAACGACAGTGACACTGCTGCTTCAAATCTTGTGACAGTTAACAAATGAACCAAAACGACACGTCTTTAAGGTATAAGTTGACACTTGACCGCGACAAATAACAAATCCATAATTGTTTACCGAGGCAAATTCTGATTCTTCCACCTGAGAGAACCCCATAATGTTTTGAATCTGTCACCTCCTAGGGAACTTTTCTCCTTAATTTTATGTTTGAGCCATTCATAGGTTTGTTTTATGGAATGTTTGGCTAACATAATAGGCAGAACGGTCCATAAACCCAAACAGAGCCACCCAACAGGACGAGGGAGGAAAATTGATGCTAGCGAGATTGAAGAAAGAGCACCGGAGCTGAGAATGATACCGTGAATGCATTGATTTTGAAATTCCTTCTCAACAAGCAATCCCAGACAATAAGAGCAAGTGGCTGCAAAGAAAACCCACATGTTTAGGGGGTGAGTGCTAAATGGGGAAAGTCGTTTGCTCTGATAATCCACTTGGAGCAGCGCAACCAACACCGGTATCAAAAATTTAAAGACAGTATGGCTCCTGTTAAGAGGCAAAATATATATGGTTGGTCACTTGCTAAACAACCAGATACAAAATTACTTTGATAAAATCATTGAGTAACAAAAAACAGTGCAATTACAGGAAGTAAAAAGAGTGAGCGAGTGAACCTTGACAAATTGCGATGGCAAAGACAGATTCGCTTCTTCTGTTGGACTCTAAACTTGCGTTTAGGTTTTACATTTCTTCCAACTTCTATGTCCTCTACATTTCTCGGAGCCGACCTCATTGCTCAGATCCTCTGTTAATTGAAATCAATTGATAGATTCAAGTCCGAGCCTGACCCTTTTTATACAGCATTTATGGAAAATTATAAAGATTTATGTAAATTGGGTGATGTTGATGTTGGGACTTGGGAGACGATATGCGGTATGCACAAGATAATATGCATCAACATGTATGTATGGAATTATTTATAAAAAAATGATGTATGTATGCCTCAAAAGTTAATATGCAAGTCTTGTCGTTTCAGGCGGTAATGCGGGTAAACGGTAAGCACAAGATAATATGGATCAACATGTATGTATCATGTATGGAATTATTTTAAAAAAAATTATGAATGTATGCCTCAAAAATTAAAATGCATCAAACATGTATGCTACGTGTGGAGTATATATATGAGTAATTTTCAAGTGAGGGATCTTTTACTTTTATTTTGGTAAGGACCTTGATAAAATCACATCAATTTTTATGAATTTTAATTTGAATTTTTTTGTAGATGATGAGTTCATTGAAATCTACATATAAATAAAATTTGAGAATTTTTCAATTACTAGAACTATTGTTTTGAATTTTCTTATATTTCTCTTATTTTTCTGATGCTTTTATATTTAACAAAATCAGGATAAATAGTTATAATGCTTGAAAACTTCTCAAATTTTATTCATAGGTAAATTTCATTAAACTTATCATTCACAAAAAAAATCATATCAAAATTCAAAAAAATGGTTGTGATCTCATCAAAGTCCTTACCGGAATTAATTAAAGTCAAAGATCTCTAACTTGAAAGATACTAATATATATATATGGAATTATGGATGTTAGATATGGCTTGTATTCCCATTTGACCAAACAGATTCAACTAATGCAAAAGAGGAAACTTCCTGAAGACGTGAGAAACGTATGGAAGTCGGAGATCTTATTTAGAGAGGTTTTGAAGATTGAAGAAGTAGCTGAAGAATTGAAATCCGAAAGGAACCAGGGTGTGAACCGTAGTACACAAACAACGGTGCCAACCGTGATCAATTCTAGTGAGATTAGCGTGGTGTAGACCACGGTAAAGGCAAGAAGACGTAGACCACGGTATTCTGAGCAGTCATTTCCAAAGACATTCCGCGGTACATGGCGCGGGTTACAAACCGTGGTAACATCGTTTTTTGCACATAACAGAAAAGGTTTTCTTTTGGGAAGTTCATGTACATAGAGGAAAAAAAGTTTCTCTTTGTGTGGAACGTGAAAGTCTTGTGCGTAAAAGAGAGGGTTTCCTTGTAGGTTTCAAACTGCACTATACTACTCTAGTATAAATATATTGTAATAGTAGGTTATTATGTGTGGAGTATAGCAAAAAGCAAATACCTAGAGAGATCTCAAAGAATAGGCATTTGTTGTCATTGGGGTTTGGGGTTAGAGAGAATCTTGAGTGTGTAGTTATAAAAATTTGCTATATAGTGGATATCTTTTCTCTTGTCGTTCCGACAGCCGTGATTTTTTCCCTATTTTAGGTTTTGACGTAAAATTCTTGTGTTTGTGTGATTGGATTTTCTTCTTCATCTTATTTTCTCTTCATATACTTTGTTTATTGTTTGTTTATAGCTATTGGGTAACGCTTCAGCGTGACAAATATTACTATCGATGGAGAGCACAAAATAATATGCATAAACATGTATATATGGAGTTACTTAAACCAAAAAAAAAAAAAAAAACATGTATGTATCATGTATGAAGATCACAAGATAATATGCATGATATATATAAAGATGAAGTAAAGTGGGTGATGTGGATGCCTGTGAGTCAATTTCGTCGTTTTGGACGGTACGCAGAAATCAACATGTATGTATGTAGTTACTTCATCTAACATGACGTATGTATGCCACACAAAATAATATGCATCACATGTATAAAGATGAAGTAAAGCGGTTAAGTGGGTGATGTTGATGTAAATGATGTTTGTTGATGTTGATCTTTATATATAATATGCATGATATATATAAAAATGAAGTAAAGACGAAAAGTGGATGATGTAGATGCGTGTGAGTCAATTTCGTCGTTTTAGACGGTAAGCATAAATCAACATGTATGTATGTAGTTACTTCAAAAAAACATGATGTATGTATGCCACACAAAATAATATGCATAACATGTATAAAGATGAAGTAAAGTGGTTAAGTGGGTGAGGTTGATGTTTGTGAGTCAATTACGTCGTTTTAGACGGTATGCAACGCACAATATAATATGCATCAACATGTATGTATGGATTTAATTCTTAAAGAAAAAACATGTGTGTATGGAGAGCATAAAATAAGAGTTAATTGCACAAACACCCTTGATTTAGGTTAAATTTCAATCATATTCAACTTTCTTTTTATTACACTAACCTCAAATAGAGAACGTTGACTAAAGGACTGCCATTTTAACTGTCTAATGGTTGTATACTTGTACATGGGTAAAATCGTTATTTTACAGATATTTGAAACTAAAATAAATTGTAAGACAACCTCAAATATTATAAAATTTATATTCTACCACGAATAAAATTACAAAACAAACCAATAAATAATAAATAAAATATTAAATAAATAATAAACCTTTTATTTTAATAAAAAAAATTACAAAATAATAAAACCATTTATGGCAGTCTCCTCCGACACAAAGAAGGATGTTATTAGTGGCTGCCTCACCAAATCCGAAAGGGGATGTGAGACTCTTCTATAGAAAGAAGGAGGAATCACACCTCTTCTTGAAATGGAGGAGTCCTTACCTTTTTCATGTATGAGGCTTGCGGGCACTAGCATCCTCTCAGCAGTTTCGTTATTGCCGTGATTCCAACGATGGCAACAATTGTAGGGGAGATGGAGAGGATTTTGGTTCATTTTATAATTATGTAAATATTGAGAGTCAAATTGTAATTTTCCAAATATCGTGTCATGTCGGTCCTAAATTAAAAATGAAGGTCAATTTTTACTTTTCACGCATCAACATTAGTCAAAGGCTATGTCTAACGACGGTCAACGTTTTCCATAGAATGTTTGTATAATAAAATAGGATGCTGATATTGACACATATAAATATGATAAGTACACCCATATTTTAATAAAAAATTTAATTACAAAAATATCCCAATAGGAATTTACCAATAAGGACAAATTAGTTTAATTAAAAATAAATCAAATAATATGTACACCCATTAATTACACTCATATCTTCAACTATATCACTTTATTAAAATAAAAATAAAAAACTAAACCATAATTAATCCCTAATTATATTTCAAGTATAAAAATCTCTCATTATTATATAACAAAGTAATGGAAAAAGAATTTATAGAGGACGCTGATTATACAGAGGTACGTATTTATTTATTTTGTTATGAACTCTATAAATAAACAAAAGTGAGAAGTAATTTAAAAATAAAATAAAAATAAAGACACCCCCCCCAAAAAAAAAAAAAAAAAAAAAAAAAGCTCTAAAACTTAACCAACTAAATATATAAGGTCAGCCAATAAAAAGATGGAATCCAACTTACCTCACAGGTGATCTCCATTGTGTCCTCAATTTCTTTTCTAGGAGCTACAATTAGGGCCTCTTCTTCCTACAATAATTCAAAAACATAAAAATGACAAAACGCATAAATTATGTTTTTTTTTTTTTTTTTTTTTTTTTTTACGGTATTTATCTATCCTATACTAGGTATATTTTTTTTTTTTTAAAGGTTTTTACAATCGGTAATGTTAAACTAATATTTGCAAGTAATGAAGAAAGCCATATAGATGACCAACCTCAAGTAGTGCATTAATATTCCCATCCGAAGGAAGTCCAACTTCATATCATCTAGATCCCACATTATTTGTGCTGCAACTATTTGTATTTTGCTGCCTGGACTTTGGAGTTAGTGGTGGTGGAGAAATCTAATCCACCAGTGTGCTTTTTTTGGCCAGTTTCCCAACTTTTCAGATTTTTTTAGTATCCCTAGATCTTTTTCTACGAGGTGGTGATACCTTTTACACTTTCTCTTATGTATCAATCTAATTTGGGGAGTATAACGGGTTCATTTTTTGACTTGTAGGGCCACCATTGAATTATTAATTTCAAACCAGTCCATTGAGCCACAAGCCATTGCACTTTCCTCTTAAGAATTTAAAATTTTAAAAATTCTCCGGACTGTGTTTTCGAGTCTGTAGAACTTAAAAATTTATCATTTGTGAAATTAAGTGTGTTAATAACTTAAGAGGGTTTATAAATAAATTGTATTAAAATTAAAACATTCATTTAAATAAGGGTACTATTGGCATTAAGATAAGTGTTTATAGTAATGTTTAAATTTTAAATTTTAGATATGGGTGTGTTTATTATATTTATGGATGTCAATATTCGTACCCAATAAAATAAAAAGTTAAATATGCGCACAATTTTATCTAAACTAAGGGGTGTTTGTTCAATTAACACAAGAAATAAAAAAAAAAAATATTTCAATATGCGTGCCAACATGTATGGATAGACATCTACCCACATTATGCATCAACATGTATGGAAAGGCATCTGCTAGGATAGATTTTTGAGCCGCTGAATGGCTGAAGTAATATTTGATGTTGTCATCGTATGATCATGACAAATTTATTACCTATATAATGTTAGATTTATTTTTTAATTATATAATTTTATATTAAATTTTTTGTAATATTAGTCAATTTTGAAAACCGTATGTTCTGTTAGGTCTCTCCTCTTTGAGGAAATGAATACAATAATAACCGGATTCCATAAAGATTGGTCAAATTAAAAGATAACCGGATTCCATGAATACAATATCAGTTACTATTTCAAGACAAATCAGGGAAAAATAAATAAATAATGTAAACAATAATTTAAAATAGTGGAAAATAAAAAAATAATTATTTTAGAGATAAAATAATGAAAAAAAATTTATTGTTTGTGACAAATAAAAAAAAACTGTTTTCGTGACAAATCCTTTAACGTTCGTGACAAATCAAAAAAATATGCTTTCGTGACAAATCCAAATTTCATGACAAATCATCGAAAAAAATCGATTAAATTAAGGGGTAATTACCCTGGTGGCCATCAACTTTTGCCACAACTATTAAAATGGCTACCAAATAGGGAAATAGATGGAAAATAACCATTTTTGACAAACATTGTTATACTAATGACCATTCCATCAATTTCCATCCAATTAATGGCATTTTGGTAAATAAAGGGATGACATTAATTTATTTTAAATGTTGGAAATCAATTTTTTCTTTTGTTTTTTGAAACAAATATTTATATTTAGTGTGTATATACGTATAGCATATTTCAAATATATATATATACATAAATTCTATTATCAGTTCGAACTGACAAAAGTTATATCAGTTCATTACATGTGGGCCACTGGATTTAAATACTTTGACTTGGCTGTATGCACTTGTCAGTCAAAGTATTTAAATCCAGTGGCCCACGTACAAGGAACTGATATAACTTTTGTCAGTTCGAACTGATAATAGAAAGACTGTATATATATATACAGCCAAGTCAAAGTATTTAAATCCAGTGGCCCACATGCAATGAACTGATATAACTTTTGTCAGTTCGAACTAATAATAGAATTTCTGTATGTATGTATATATATATATATACGGGAGGGATCGGGACACACAATTTTTGACACAAGATTTGACACGATTTTTCAACCATTGGATCCATGAGATTTGGATGGCTTATATTTAATAAATTTATGATTTTTTTTTTTAATTATTGTAATATTCTTCTTTATCTATCATTAATTTATTTACTGATGGCTGCAACATTGAACTGATGGAATTTGCAACATTGAACATTTTAATATACAAAATATTTAATTGATGGAATTTGCTTTAGTTAAATTTTATAAATATTTTTCCCTTTTACAAGCTAATAATGGAGACATATTTTCAAATATAAATATGCAACACACTTGGTTCCTGGCTTCCTGCGGATGGACTGATTCAAAAATTTCGTCATTCTAGTTAGTCACATCCAAACTCCTTTTTTTGTTTATTACAAATTTATTTAGCATGTTTTCATGATTCTTTTCTCTCCTGTTTTCAATGATTTAAATATGCAGATTATATGTAATGAGAAAGAAAATAAAATAAACATGGAAGAGGAAAAAAAAAACGCAAGGCAGGGGAAGAAAAATTATAAATTGGAAGAGGAAATATTAATTAGGAAAGTGAATATATGAGAGAGAAAGTAAATAAATTAATGATAGATAAAGAAGAATATTACAATAATTAAAAAAAAAATCATAAATTTATTAAATATAAGCCATCCAAATCTCATGGATCCAATGGTTGAAAAATCGTGTCAAATCTTATGTCAAAAATTGTGTCTCCCGATCCCTCCCGGTATATATATATATTTCTTTTTTGAGAAGATTAAGGCTATAAAATCAAAAAATTATAAAAAACATATTTGAGATAAGTTGAAAATATATATATATGTTTGAGATATGTTATATGTATATGTACAAACTAAATATAATTATTTGTTTCAAAAAACAAAATACCAAAATACCACTTATTGAATGGAATTAGATAGAATGGCCATTAGTGTAACAATGTTTGCCAAAAATGGTCATTTTCCATCCATTTCCCCATATAGTGGCTATTTTGATAGTGGTGGCATAAGTTGATGGCCACCCGGGTAATTATCCCTAATATGAATTAGTGGATTTTGACAGAATTGGCACTTTGTCCACTTTTTTTTTTTTTTTTTTTTTTGGCCAATGCCTTTCAATAATATATTTCTTTAAAATAATAATAATAATAATAATAATAATAATAATAATAAATTGATATATTATGGCCAATCGACATTTCAAATAGGCCGACTGCAATTTTTTACAGCTTGGTTTGGTTTAAGGTATGAGTGAATAACATCATTGAGTAAATCTCTAAGAGCATCTCCAAACAAAAGACTCTTCAAATAAAATATTTGTTAAAGTCAAACGAGCAACGTCAGCATATTTAGTTTTAACAGACTCTTCAAATGAGATTTTTCAAATAAGCTTATATAGTTATATAATTACATGTTGTATACATATATATACAGATTTTCTATTGTCAATTCGTCATGACAATAAATATATTAGGACGAAGAATGTGGACTATTAGATTTACAAACTTTGACTCAAAGTGTATGCATTTGTCAAAACTTCTCCATAATCTATGATCCACATCCTTTTTTCTGATATATTTATTATCAGGACGAACTGACAATAGAAAGATTGCATATATATAAACCCCTTATATAGTTATATATAATAGTTTAGGTGTTACTTTTATAAAATAATTTATAATTACGAAATTTTAAATTGTCCATATTGCTTCTATGAAATTAACATGTTGACACTTTTATCCTTGCTTCTCTTAATAAATAAAACTTAAATGAACAAAAACATAATGTTTTTTAAACAAAAAATAAATATAAATATTTTTTAAAATAAAATAAACAAATAAGGACTGCGACAGTGTATATGGACCTTGCAAAAGAGAGAAAATAAGAAAGGGTAATTAGCACAAATACCCCTAAACTCTATGTTCGTTGCTAATTTACCCTTTATACTTTTTTTTTAGGCAGTAAACCCCCTGAACTTAAGGAAATTGGCAACTGGTGACAGAATAGGGACGAAACCCTTTTTCTGTCTAGGGAAAATTATACTAACGTACCCTGATTATATGCATAATTATATTAACACCGTAAAAATATAATAACAACTCCCATATACCCTTCACTTAAATTAAAATGGTGGGGATTGATTTATTTTTTATTTTTATTTTTAAAAATTATATAAAAAAATGAGAAATTTTTTTCTATCAAACTAAAAATTTAAAACAATTTAAACAATTAAATTAAATTAATAGAATTTTATGATATTTATATAATAAAAAATAAAATATTTTAAATCTCCACCATCCAAATCTTAGATGGATGGTGGAGATTTATTTATTTACAAAATAAAAAAATATAATTAAAAAAAAATGAGAAAACAAATTCTAACCACAAAATCATCATCTTCTCTACCAGACTACCACCACACACCACATCATCTTCATCCTATCTCATCATCTTCATCCAAATTCTTACCAAAAAAATTCTTCAACAAATTTCATCCATAATTACACAACAAAAATCCTTCTAACATTACACAAATAATAAACACAACCAAATCCTACAAAAAAAATCCCAAAAAATCCCACACAACATCCATTAAAAATTTTCAAACAATCTCAGGAACTCTTCATTCAAACTCTCAAATCTCCAACAAAAACAAAATTCAAAATTTTAGTAAGGATCTGGATTCTGGTGAGAAGACATCCATGACCACCACAACCACCTCCACACCACCACCGCTGCCACCAAACCCCAACCGAAACCGCCTAGAAACCACCAAAAACCACCGGTGCAAGTCGGTCATCTCAGATCGTCGATCGTCGACCAGGACGAAGGCAATCGTGAAACCAAATAGACCAGCACGCCGATTTTGGGCCGCGATCAATCGCAATTCTCCACGGTCACGATCTGGTTCAGATCCGCGCATTGTGAGTCGTCTGGTTGCATCGCCGCCGTGCGTTTCCTTCTGGTGACGGCGTGGTGGCTAAGGCGGCGGCGAACGTTTGGAGTTGATTGATTGTGGGATTTTGGGGGTGGTTGACAGTGGTGGTGGTTGATGGTGGGGATGGTGGTGTTTTTATGTGTGGCTAGGGTTTGGGAGATGTGAATGATAATGAGTGATGATGAAATCTGATGGATGGTTAAAATGAAAGAAAGTAGGGTGAACTGGGTTGAACTAGTGTTTGGTAACCAAGAAAATGAAGATCCGTGAACTGGGTTTGTGTTTGGTAACTGAGAAATTGAAAGAAAGTAGGAAAGAAAATGAAAAAAGAAAAAAAAAATCCATCTAGGATTTTGTGTTTTGATTTTTGAAGATGGATTGGGTTTGTGGTTGGAATTTGTTTTCTCATTTTTTTTTATAATTTTTTTATTTTGTAAATAAATAAATCTCCACCATCCATCTAAGATTTGGATGGTGGAGATTTAAAATATTTTATTTTTTATTATATAAATATCATAAAATTCTATTAATTTAATTTAATTGTTTAAATTGTTTTAAATTTTTAGTTTGATAGAAAAAAATTTCTCATTTTTTTATATAATTTTTAAAAATAAAAATAAAAAATAAATCAATCCCCACCATTTTAATTTAAGTGAAGGGTATATGGGAGTTGTTATTATATTTTTACGGTGTTAATATAATTATGCATATAATCAGGGTACATTAGTGTAATTTTCCCTAGACAGAAAAAGGATTCCGTCCCTATTCTGTCACCAGTTGCCAATTTCCTTAAGTTCAGGGGGTTTACTGCCTAAAAAAAAAGTATAGGGGGTAAATTAGCAACGAACATAGAGTTCAGGGGATATTTGTGCTAATTACCCAATAAGAAAAGGAAAGTTCGAAAATAAGACAATAAGCCCACTTCGACATAAAAACCCATTAGCCATAGTTTAGTACAAGGCAAGGGTAGACAGTTCAAATGGTCTTAAAAAAAGACATTTCAAATGGGCTGGCTGTAATTTTTGAAGCCCAGGCTGGCTTGTGGGACCAATGCATATGCATATCATCTCCCTAATTGAAATTGGATCTTTTTCGATTGTTGTGGTAGTCGTCCAACTCAAAACAATACAAATCGTCAAATTGTGAAAACTTGATATTACTCAGCTTAATTGTCTGAAAATTTAATTACTCTTCCTTCAACAAATATCAAGTATTTAATGATCGCAGTTAAAAAAGACAACACTTGCAAATGTTGTCTGAATTCGATTCTAAAAGAACTTGAATATTAATTGGATCATCCGCTACGTAATCTGAAAACAGCTTGGATGTAATCGAATTCCATCTGGTGATGGGTATTGCCTAAAATGATCTATAAGAAGATGCTCCATCATCATTCAATATTCAAAATTACCTTTCGTGATTCAACTAAAACAAGCAAAAACAGAGCTAAAAAAACAGAGTGTGTTCTCTACACCGGTAATCGAGGCTGCTCCATCAGGCCGCATCCTCTGAACCGATTCCAAATGCCAAAAACTTGGAAAAAAGTTTTCATGATCATCTGGTAAAACCAGCGGCAGATACTTACAATGAAGCCACGTGAGAGAACAATAGACATAAATGCCCATGGAATGAAAATCAAACGCCCAAGCAAGGGCGGGAGGAATATGGAAATAAGAGAGACTGAAGAAAGAGATCCTGAGATGACTGCAACAAAGCTGGAGAGTCGGGCGTATTTTGTGCTATAAAATTTGGATTGAATATCAGCTGCAAATGCAACACAGTAAACAAATGTTGCCAGCAAAAACACCCATAAATTTGCTGGGTGTGTTTCGAAGGAGTACTTATTTGTGCCTTGATTATTCACTTGGAGAAGGGCAATAAGCAATGGAATCAGGAAACCAAACACTGCATGGTATGGCATCCAGGAAACGAATTTCTGCTCGCTGCGCGGACCAATAAAATGTTTATGATTAGAATATATATAATTAGAAATTTATAAAGTATAATTAGAAAATGTTTATGATTGCAGCGCACCTGTCACAGTTGTGAGCAACACAGCAGTATTTGGGCTTGATTGTTTTCTTATGATTTCGGACCCTGCTGCGTATGACGGTGCTATTTCTCTGGAATCGATGACCAGTAGTACTTCTCCCCTTCTCTTCCATCTTGTTGCTTCCTCCCAAGCTTTGTCTATCAAAGTGCAATTTGGCTTGGTTATATATAGCAAATCCTACAAGAGATGATAATGAACAAAGTGTGACGTTGGAAATTTAGTAAAATTCCAACTTTCCAAAGGTAGATTAAACATAGTAACGTAATCAACCGATATTTAGCCCCACCACCGATTACCATGACATGTGAGGAGGGAACACGGACAAGACTACCCACTCGAAAAGAGCTAATCACAATCAAAGGATTCTTCACATAATAGAAAAGTAATTGGGTAGTGTTAAGCTATGCTCTTATTAACAGCTAAAAAAATACCTTAAAAGAAAAATATTAATTAAATTTATATTTATAATAAGATTCTCATGTGTGAATTTGATAATAGATGATTAAATGGTTTTAATCAAAAGTGTCATGTAATAATAAAACAAAATCACAAAACTGTGTGATTGCAACCGTATTCTATTATATATCCCCCTTTTTTTTTTCTTTTTTTTTTATTGGATTAGGATCCTCTCATTGACTTGTTTTTCTTTAACTTTCCATAATCCAATAACACCAAAGCAAAATACAAAATACATGGTTAAGATTGATTCACTTTTTCTCTCTTATGCAATTTGATATTTGAATTATATTTAAAGAATGTCAAGGAAAAACAAAAAACAAGAAACAAGAAACAAGGAGAGGATCCCAACTCTTTTTTATTATTCTCCTTTTTAGTTTCATACTTTCATGTCAGCTTCCCATCAACTTCCCCTTGAGAGTACTTACAAAAAAAAAACTTCCCCTTATAGAGAGAGACTGAGAGAGTCTTGCATTCACCCCTGATAGAATTATAATATTCTCTTCTATCATCATGCTCACGTAGCTAGTCAAGCCCCATGTGGTGCCGCCGTGGTGGTGGCCTAAAAATAAAATCATAAATATATATATATATATATATAGAAATGTTTAAATAAATGCGCACTAATGTAAATATATGAATATATGAGGACATTGAATGTGAGTCACTCATTTTCTATGATTTGACTTAGTGTGTATGCATTTGTCAAAAACTTCTCCATAATGAGCAACTCACATTCAATGTCCTTATATATTTACATCAGTGTGCACTATATATATTAGATTTGAATTTTCTTAATGGCCGAGTTTTTAATTTTAACCTTATCTCCTAATGATCTAAATAAATAAATTTATCTTAAAGAAAAAAATCAACAATTACAACTAGGGTGCCCATATACACAAAATATATAATACTAATAAGACCAGAAAAGTGATTATATAAATTTACATTATCATGTTAACTTTATTATCATGTTAAATTTACATTATATAATACTAATAAGGCACACATTTTGCCACAACTTATATATATCATCCACAGAGGAAAAAAGTTAAAGAAGCGAGGTTATAGGTCACCCCATTTCCAAGTCTTGAAATGACTTGATAGGAAGTTAGTAATAACAAACTCCAATTTCTTTAAACAAAGCTTTAAGATAACTAATAACAAACCCAGCCTCCCCTAGCTAACAGGCTAACACGGCACAATATAAATATTCCAAGATCCCAATTTATAGTATTAATTATAATCAATTAAAAACAATAAATTTTATGTCTAAATGCATGAATTGATATTATATTATAACATAATATTATTATATTATAGAAGTCGGACCTAAATACCAACCACCAGAAGGAATTTTGACATTCCATTTGAATGAGGATATTTGATATCCTAAGAGCATCTACAATGGTTGAGACCCAAACACAAGACCCATTTGTGCCACATCATCAAAAATGGGTATTGTTTTTAAAGAATGGGTCTTCTCATTTGGGTCCTATTTATTTGGGTCTCATTTTCCCACAATGGGGTTAAATTAAAAAAGTAAAAGTGGATCCACTTTTTTTACTTTTTTCCAAACAATCATTACTCTTCTTTAAAATATTATATATATATATATATATATATATATATATTCAATAATTATTTAACAAATTATGATTAATTTAAAATAATTTTTTCACAACCGAATTACATCAACAATAAAAATAAATATTTAAAACAAAATATTGTATAAGATTAGACATGGCGCCGGTTTCAGTTCGGTTCAGTTCGGTTGGGTTCCGATCTGGTTTCGGTTCCCCGGTTCCAAACCTTCAAAACCGATTCTGATTCTGGTTTTAAAGGTTCGGTTTTGGTTCCAGTTTTGGTTCCAGTTTTGAAGGTTTGGTTCCGGTTCTGTTCCGGTTTTGACTCGGTTCCGATCCAGTTCCGAAGGTTCGGGTCTGGCGGTTCCGACGGTTCAGCTCCGGTTTCGGTTCCGATGGTTCGGTTTCGGTTTCAGTTTTGGTTTTGAATTTGGTTTCGGTTTTGGTTTCGGTTTCGGTTCCAAACCGGTTTTGATTTGAACATTCAAAACCGGTTTTGAAGGTTTGGTTCCGATTCCAAACCTCCAAAAAATTAATGTTTTCATTCAAATTATTTTAATTTCATTGAAATAAAATTTTATAATTGAAATTAAATTTATTTATATTTTTTTCATTATATATATAATTATTGAAGTTAATAATAATATATTTAAATTTAAATAATTGAAATATATATATATATATATATTAAATTTATTTATATTTTTTCATTATATATAATTATTAAAATTAATAGTTATATATTTTAATTTAAATTATATATATATATATATATATATATATATATAAGCCCAACCCAATGATTGGGAGGTGTTGGAAACCCAACCCAATCATTGGGCAAGACCCAAATTGAGTTCCAAATTTGGAACCCAATTTGGGTCTACTTGGGTGGAGCCCACTTTTGGATCTCTCTTTTCACCATTATGGAAGAATTTGATAGGTTTCAAAATGGGTCTTGTGAAAGTGGGTCTCTTTTTGTGACCATTGTGGATGCTCTAATCCCATAATCCCATTTACCATTGGAGGATGTTGACTTACCGATTTAAGAAATATCAGACAATATGATGTTGAGATGTTAAAGTGGACACACACTTTGTTAGAACAGACAAAGGAAAGCTAGAACTGGTTATGGGTTGACTTGATTTACTAGGAAACATTGAGGAGTATGGGAAATCCAACTCATTGAAAGTGACATTCCTAGATATATAGACTCTTCCACTAGGACTCAGACATTTGAAGCCCTTTGATGACTGACAGTACCCAATAAATACAGACTTAACAGAGTGCATTTGGAACTTATGGGTATTATAGGGTCTGGTGAGAGGGAAACATGAGCATCCAAAAGTCTTTAGGTCATTGTAAGTGGGAGCCTTTTTGAAGAGGCGAGTGAAAGGTGTAGAGTTTTGGAGAGTAGTAGATGGTAGTCTGTTGATCAAGTAGGTTGAGGTATGAAAAGATTCCCACCAAAAAGTTAATGGCATTTGAGCTTGAGCCAGAAGACATAGACCAATCTCAACAATGTTTCTATGCTTCCTCTCAGCTATCCCATTTTGCTGAGGGGTATGAGGACATGATTTTCTGTGACAAATGCCATTTTCAGCAAGATAGGAGGTGAGAGCTATAAACTCACCACCATTGTCACTTTGGAGACACTTAAGTTTGGTGGAGAATTATCTTTCAGCAAATTTGTGAAAAGAAACAAAAACTTGCTTCACTTGAGATTTGACTGTCAAAGGAAAAATCCAACAATAACGAGAGTAGGCATCTATAATATCGGTAACCTTGTGTGGATGGTAGAGGTGAAGGTCCCCATACATCAGCACACACTAACTCTAGAGGTCTGTGATAAATAGTTTGTGAGTATGTGTAAGGTAGTTGTTGTGCCTTTCCTATTTTGCAGGCATCACAAAATTCATTTAGATCAAGATGAGATTTATTTATATTCAAACTCTTTAAAACAAGAGACAATACACGAGAATTGGGATGCCCCAGCTTATTATGCCAGGTCTGTACAAGCACACTCTTTGGAGAGGTATGCAGTCCTGAAGTAAGTGCAAAAGTATTGCATTCAGGGACTCTTACAACATTATTGGCAAAGGAAACACATCAACTTTTACAAGAATTATTTACAAAGTTGAAGGCAGACTCAGGAACACGAGTTGGTAACTCAGTCTTTGACAGCAGACTCCATTTATCACTTGAAAACACTACTTGATATAAGCCATCATTAAGAACTCCTTGGAGCAACACCTTCTTCGTTGCTTTGTCCTTAATATAGCAGGAAATCAAGTCAAATTCAACAAAAACATCATTATCTCTAATTAGCTGAGCAACACTTAAGAGACTTTTGGATATTCCAGGCACTAATAATATGTTGTTAAGTAACATCTTATATGCAGGCTTGATTTTGGAGATTAAATGCATTTTACCAATATGTGAAATTGAAAGAGTTTGGTCATTACCAACTGCCAATCTATCATTACCTCGATACTTCTGGCTGATAGCAAGATTATTGAAATCTGAGGTTATGTGATTGGTTGCACCACTGTCGATATACCAACTGGGATCTGTGACAGTTGATGGAGAGGCAGTCATTGCATTGAGACTGTTGTTGCTGATTTGATATGAGTTGTCTTGAGAGTGATGGATCTGGTGAGCAACATTTCCTTGTGGTTGAGAAGACCTGGTGTTGTTACCACTATAACTTTGATCAAACTTGTGGTAGCAAACATTGGCTGTGTGACCAATTTTGCCACAAACTTGGCAGATTGGTTTAGAGTTGTTAGTTCTGCCACCACCTCTGCCACCACCTCTGCCACGGCTTCTACCTCTGGCTCTTCCACCACGAAATGAGCCTCCTCTTTGGCCAGTATAATATTCACCTCTTTGACCATTAGAATGTTCACCTCTTTGTGTAACCATAACGTTGGCTGAAGCATGTGACAACTCAATTGAGGTGCTAGCAAATTGTTCCAATCTGGACTCAAAACTCATCAGTAGAAACTGAACCTCTTGCATAGTTATTTCTCCTTGTTTGGCAGTAATGGTGACCACAACAGGATCGAAATCTTGTCCTAAACCTCCTAGAACATATGATACTAAATTATACTCACTGTTCACTTGACCAGAAGCTATCAAAGTGTCAGCTAAGCCTTTCATTTTTACAACATATTCAGTGATACTGAGATTGCCTTTTTTCATCGTTTGCAATTTGTTTCTTAGATGCATGGTTCTAGCCATGGATCGTTGAGAAAACAGCTTATTGATACATGACCAGACTTCAAGAGAGGTTATACATTGAGTAACTTGGCCTAGAATTGACTCACTAAGAGTAGACAAAATCCAAGCTACAAGTAATTGATCAATTTTCTTCCAGGCAAGATATTCATCACTAATAGTTATGATTGACTCACCAGTTTCCTCGTCTTGATCATTAATGAACTTATTTGGACTTTTAGACGGTCCAAGCAGAAACTCCTCCAGATCAAAGGCTCTGACAATAGGCAAGATCTGAGACTTCCAGAAGATGTAATTATTCTGATCAAGCTTTATCGGCAGGTTGAAGTTGAGATTCTTTGCGATGTGTTGCGATCGAGCTTCTTGGTTAGCGACGGAGTCTCCAGCTCAGTTGGATCGTGTTGAGAACCAGTAGCTGAATCCATGGCTTTGGATCTATGGCGCTCTGATACCATGAATATTGTTGGATGTAAGTGGGTTTTCAGGGTCAAACACAAAGCTGATGGTTCTGTGGATAGGTTCAAGGCTAGACTTGTGGCCAAAGGGTTCACACGAACTCCGGGACTGGACTTCTCAGAAACTTTCAGTCCGGTTGTCAAAAGTTCAACCATAAAAGCAATCTTGAGTCTTGCTGTGACAAACAATTGGGATATTCAACAGTTAGACGTGAACAATGCGTTTTTAAATGGAGAACTTCATAAAGATGTGTTCATGTCTCAACCGGATGGCTTTGTGAGCTCCAATACTCCATTACATGTGTGCAAGCCGCGTAAGTCCCTATATGGACTCAAACAGGCTCCAAGAGCTTGGTATGCCAAACTGAAATCAGCCTTGGTTAAATGGGGATTCAGAAATTCTCAGGCAGATACTTCATTGTTCTTCTACAGGTCCTCATCAGTGTTTCTTCTCCTACTTGTATATGTAGATGACATTCTCATAACAGGGAATGATAATGGTGTCATCTACAAAGTTATCAAGGATTTGAACCACTGTTTTTCTCTCAAGTCTCTTGGTTCTCTCGCCTATTTTCTTGGCTTTGAAGCTCTCAGAAATTCCAAAGGGTTAACACTGTCACAAGCAAAATATGCCAAGGATCTTCTTCTCAAGACTAACATGATTAATGCAAAATCATGTCCAACTCCCCTAATTTCCAACTGCAAGCTTTTAGCAACATATGGTGATGCATTTGATGATCCTACATTATACAGAAGCACCATTGGGGCTCTGCAGTACCTTACCTTAACTCGTCCTGACATAGCTTTCTCAGTGAACAAGCTTAGCCAGTTTCTAGTGTCACCCTCTCAAACTCATTGGTAGGGGTGGGCATGGTTCGGTTCGGTTCGGTTTTGGGCAAAACCGAATTGAACCGAAAATATTTCGATTCACCCAAAATTGAACCGGTTTAAACCGAATAAGAAATGGTAACCGAACTGAACCGAACTGATTTTAATCGGTTCGGTTCGGTTCGGTTCATTTCGGTTTTGGGCCTAATGGGCCTTTTGAGCTTGATGGGCTTAAAGAGTATTTTTAAATATGTTTTAACTTTGATGGGCTGTTGGATTCTAATTTGAGCCACAGTTTCATAAATTGTAATAGCCCAAGCCTAAAAAAAAAACCCAAATCAAACCTAACTAATAATATTTAATTTATAATTCATTCAAAAAAACTCTAAATCACAAATTACAGACATACAGTTAGTTCAAAGACATTAGACATGCAGTTCAATTTTCACATTCATACAGACATCATGCAGTTCAATTTTCACATTCATACAGACATCAGACACGAGACATACAGGTAAAGTTCAATTTTCAATGATAAAAACTCTATATCACAAATCCAAACTCCAAATAAAAATTACAATCCAAATCTAAACTCCAAATAAAAATTACAATCCAAATCCAAATCCAAACTCCAAATCAAAATTAACAGTAAAATAATTCTAACTCCCTGCATTCATAAATGAAACGGTAATTAGTAATGACAACAAAATAAGAGACTTGCATCCATGTTAGAGGGCTGAAAGGCTGTCATTAGGTTCAATCTCCATCTATTCACAATTTCACATACAAATATATAACAAAAATAAGTAATTAGAACCAATAGAATATTTTTTTTGTATTAATTATGAGATAAAATAATGTGATATACACAAACAAAACATATACTGATACATACATATATATACTGATTAGAATCATTAATCTCCATCTACTGTGAATCTGTGATTCCAAAATATATAATAAGTAATCCCAAAATCCCATTTTACTTATTCAAAAGCACTTTTAAGTTCGGCATGAATGATTTATACGCAAATACATAAACTAAAAAACTGTGATTCTTCTTGTCATTTCGTCAAACACATTACAAGCACTGATAAAATGTTACTCCCTTCATGTAGAATCTTGAAATATTAAATAGGCCAAAAGGAAAAGACTGTACAGACTACAGATATTAGTTAAGTTAGAGAAATAAAAATATAATCCAACTGATATTTCATGACTTAAGGCTATAACCTTTGTTAACCAAATCAAGAAAGAAAAGCTAACCCAAAGAAAGAAAGAAAGAAATCAACCTTTGAAGCAGATCGGGCGAGCTGAAGAAGAGTAGATCGGACGAGAAGACAGGTTTGTCTCTGTGAAGCTTTGGCTGGAGATGAAGAACAGCAAATTGGACGAGAAGACAAGAAGAAAACTAGAAAAAGAAGAAGAGAAAATGACAAACCTGGGCAGAAGAGAGTCGATCGATGTTGGGCAGAAGAGAGTTAATCGATGTTGTGCAGAAGACGAGCAGATCGATGCTGAACAGAGAGGCAGAGAAGAGAGAAGTTAGAGACTCAGAGAACATGCGTAGGTGTAGAGAGAAAGAAGCAGAAAATGTTGGGGTTTTTTTTTTTTTTTTTTTTTTTTTATAGTTTTATAGGCGGTTTAATCTGTTTAAACCGGTTTTGGAAAACCAAAACCGGTTTGAGCCGAAAACTTTTCGGTTTTTGATTTTTTAAACCGGTTTAAACCGAATGGATCCTATGAACCGAACCAAACACCCTTTTTTCGGTTCGGTTCGGTTCGGTTCGGTTCCAAACTTAGTGCCCACCCCTACTCATTGGCTTGCTGTAAAAAGAGTTCTACGATACATAAAGGGTACTTTGAATCATAGCCTCACCTTTCAACCTTCTTCTCAGCTCAATTTAGAGTGCTTTGCTGATGCAGATTGGGCTGGTGATATTGATACCAGAAAATCGACAGGAGGCTATTGTTTGTACTTGGGTGGAAACTTAGTCAGCTGGCCCTCAAAGAAACAACGTGTGGTTGCAAGATCAAGCACAGAGGCTGAATACAGGTCCCTTGCCTCTGCTGCAACTGATATTCTATGGTTTCAGTCACTTTTTTCTGAGCTACAAATTCCCTTGGTTGGTGTTCCAGTCCTTTGGTGTGACAATCAAAGTGCCAAAGCACTGGCACACAATCTTGTCTTCCATTCAAGGACGAAACACATTGAAATCGATTTGCATTTTCTTCGTGATCTTGCCTCCTCTGGTAAGCTGGACATCCGCTATATTTCTACAGAAGTACAAACTGCAGATATTTTTACAAAATCTCTTGCTATCACCCGTTTCAATCTTCTGGCTTCCAAGTTAGTCTCTGATAAGGATCAGTTCCACTTGAGGGGGAGTGCAAATGCTGAAACCAGTGATTACTCCATAACCAAATTCAAACTTACTGATGCAAACCAGCTTCGTTTGAGGGGGAGTGTAAAGACTGAGAGTTAATCATGGTTAGCATCTGTGCTACTAACATCTGATATTTCCCACCACAAATAACTGAATTGCTGAGTCAGCATTGCTAGTCAGCAATTTTGTTATGGCTCAACAGAGCAACATTTGTGTGACAAAAAGTTGTTAGAAGATCTAACGATCAGGATTCAGTCAGATAAAAATATCTCAAATATGTTAGAGCCTTGTATTTATAGTATATATATAGAGCTCTTGTAGTCACGAGAAATCAATGAAGAAAAATCAAAAAGAAAATTTTCTCTCTATTTCTCTCTACTCTCTCTGTTCTTTATAGTTTAATAGATTTACAGTTAATTGATTATGTGTTAAGTCCCTAACACTTATGTTGATGAGGTTGTGATGTATATATCAAACATGAGACAAAACTAATTTGATTAATCGTCTTTTACCCGTCCAGCTATATTGGACGATGGATATTTTATTTTATGTTTTTGAGAATTGTTACATTATAATTTTAACTTGTTTAGTGTAAGGATAAAGCCTTTAACACCAAATACTTTTTATTTTTAGTTTTATTTTTATTAATTTTAATATTAATATTAATATCAATACATCTGTGGAAAATCAATAGCTAATCAGGAGTTATATTTAAATTATATGTTTAAGGCATATCACTGTCTTTTAATAATAATAATAATAATAATAATTGAGAGGTAATTGTCGGATTCAAATTAAAGATTTATATGGAACTATGGAAGAGTAGAGAATAACCACTTCAATATATATAAGGGAAAATTACAATACAATACCTTCAACGTTTGCTAAAAGTGCAACCAAATCGAACTTTTGTCAAAATTTCACGAAAGTACTCTTGACTAACTCTTTGACTATTAGAATTAACGAATGTTAGAATGATAGAAGGGTAATGATGTCAATTTCACTTACAAAATTTAAAAATATTTACAAAAACTGGAAAACAAAATTGTGGTTCACAGTTGTTTTTTTTTTTTTTTTTTTTTAATGAAGAAAAAGAAAAATAATTTTGTTTTTTGGGTGGGGAAAATCTTGTTCCCGATCTCACCATCATCATATGAAAGAAACAAATTTAAAGAGCAATTATCATATAAGTCATGGAATTTATTATTATTATTTTTTAATTCCGAGTAGTTTGCAACCTTTATAAAAGTGACCAAATTGGTCCCTCCGTTAATCTTATGTTAGTCAAACTAAATGGTCAAAGGGTATTTTAGTCTTTTTCAACTTGAATAAAAAAAATCAAAAGTAAAAACTAAAATAATTTTAAATAATAAAATAATTCTACCTCCACTTCACTGCCGGAGGTGGATCCGACGATCAGGACCAGGAGATAATAGGAGTTGAAAGTTTTCGACTCTCATATGCTACTGGGTTACCTCCACCTAGCTGTACGAAACCGGCATGCATCCCAGTTTTTGGAGTTGATTATTATTTTCATGTAAAACTCCCATTTGTTATATTGATTTTATAATCTGAAATTGATGAACCAAGTTGAATGCTAAATCTATAAAATCATGAGACCGGTGTCCTTATTGCAGTGCACACATGACATGAATAATAGGATTATGTTTTGTTTAGCCCTGTAGTTGGGGACTGATGCAAACACTTAAAAGGCATCATTATACTTTCGCTTTTGTTGCGCATAGTATGACTTTCAAACCCCATTTTGGACATAGACATAACTTCGAGGAGATCTTAGTAAAAATGGAAGTTTCATATTACCATTTTTACCCTTCCAAGTTCCAACAATGAATAACAAACTGAAATTGCCACCCTATATTCTTTAAAATGAAAATAATCTTTTTATTAAAAAAAAGCAAAGGATAGTACAAATAATTTAAAATTTATAAATAATTTTTTATTAAATTTTTAAATTTAAAAACAGTAAAAAATTAAAAAATTGTGACTTATTTTTTTTATTTACTTTTAAAAAGTAAATAATTAAATAATTTAAAATGTTAAAAACAGTTTTTTTTTTCCATATTTTAAATTATTTTTTAATATATATTCTATTCAAAACATTATCTTCAATTAATTTACTTTATTTGTTTTTTTTTTTTTATAAAATGTTTACCTTCATTTTTAAATTTTTAATAATTATAGACAATGTGATTAATCTTTTTAATAATTTAATTTGAAGAACAAAGAATATCTGAGCAGATAATTGCATACTCGCTCTCTAACTGCACTTATGCCAAAATTTAGGGGTTCCTGATGTATTTACCCCTTGAAATTAATCTGCCAAAAAACTTAGTGGGGTGTATTCAATTAGGATTCTTGAGGACATTTAAAGACATTATAAATCCTGGTGTATTCAATTGGACATTAAAGACTTTAAAAGAGTCCATATGAATCCAGTGGTATTCAATTAGGATTATATGGACTTTTAAAGAATCCTTCCAAATCCAGATGTATTGAATTAGGACTTTAAACTGTCTACAAGAATCAAGATGTATGCAATTAGGACTGGATTTTAAAGGATTTTCTTAAGTCATGGATTTGATGGATTTTGGTGGACTTGATGGTGAAAGATATAAATATCAAATGTCATAACATGTCCAGCCTTCTCCCCAAAGATTTGGTGGATTTTGCTTTCCCTTCTCTCTCTCAAATCAGAAACGAAAAAGCACTAATATGTAAAATTAAAAAACCGATGCATGTGAGAATATAAGCTTCCATCCCCAGTATGTTCTGTAAATTAAAAAAGAAAAAAAAAAAAAAATGCACATAATTATATATGTGAGAATATGTTGCAGTCACATAATTATATACAGTATAACAAGTACAAAACTCACTACGTGCTAGAATTGCACAAAACAACACCAAATTAATCTGTAGAGCCTTCAATCAAACACCAAAATGCTCACTCTTTATTAGCTTTTTTTTTTTTTTTTTTTTTTGAAAAACTCTTTATTAGCATTTTATTTTAAAGAAAAATAATTCATCTACACTTCATACAAGCAGTGCCTTTACGCAGATAAACCTTAGCCAATTTTGGGTTCAATTCAATCGCTTTGTTTGCATCAGCAACAACCTCAGACTATATATATACACAAATATAGATTGACTGGTGTATCAAAATTTGCTCATTCTAACTTCAAATGTTTTTTTTGATAATTAGCTATAATTAGCTTACTATTGATAAGTCAGAGATAACAAATTCATGAAAGCCTTAACCAATTTTGGATTCAATTCAATCGCTTTGTTTTTATCAGCAACAACATCAAAATATATATATATACGCAAATATAGATTGACTGGTGTATCAAATTTTGCTCATTCCAACTTCAAAGTTTTTTTTTATAATTAGCTATAATTAGCTTACTAGTGATATATAAGTTAGAGATAACAAATCCATAAAAATCCTTGGATGTCTAAACAAATCCATAAAAATCTGAGATAGATGTCTAAACAAATCCATAAAAGTCTGAGATGGATGTCTAAACAAATCAATGAAAGTCCATGTGGATTTATAAAAGTCTGTAGAAATCCATGAAAATCTGTCACTTAAAAAATGTCTTTAAATGTCTTTAAATGTCTTCAAGAATCCTAATTAATCCTAATTGAATACACCCCCTTAGTACTTCCTTCAACCAATATCCAAGTCTTTAATGATCGAAGTTATAAATTAATACTTAACACTTGCAAATGTTCTTTGAATTCGATTCTAGTTACAAATTACTGGAAAGAACGTAATCTGAAAACAACAGGAGGTAATCAAAATCCATCTAGAGATGGGCTTACCCAAATTAATGATTTATAAGAAGATATATATATACTTCACCATTCAACACTCAAATTTTTATTTTTTATTTTTCATTTTGAAAAAAAAAAAAAAAAAACAGTCAACACTCAACATGCAGCTAAATAAAGCAAAAACTACAACCGTGTGTTACGTCTCTACACCGGCAAATCGAGGCTGCTCCACCAGATTGTCGCTTCCTTTGAACCGATTCCAAGATGCCGGCAACTTGGAAACAAATTTCATGATCATCTGGTAAAGCCAGCGGCAAAGCTTATTATCAAGCTGCACGAGACAACAATTAAGTGATTGACACACATGCCCATGTAATGAAAATCAAACGCCCAGGCAAGCCTGGAAGGAATATAGTAATCAAAGATACCGAAGAAAGAGATACTGAGATGACCGCAACGATGCGGAGAGTTGGCCGTATAAGTTCGGGTAATTATAAATTTGGGATTTGGTACCAGCTGCGAATGCAAAACAGTAGACTAATGTTGCCAACAAAAAACGTCCACAGATTTGCTGCGGTGTTTCGGAAGAGTACTTATTTTTGCTCTAATTATTATTCACTTGGAGGACACCAATAAGCAATGGAATCAGAAACCCGAACACTGCACGATATGGCAACCAGGAAACCAACTTCTGTTCGCTGCACATCGATCCAACAGAGAAATACGTGAGCACGGGTTCAGCTACCATACAGTTTCAGGATAGTTACTAGGTTGTTATTTGTCATTAAAATTAAAATCTGCAACTATGCAATTCATGTATAATAGCTATCAACAAAAGTTGTTTATGTTAATTTGTAGCGAACCTGTCACAATTGTTGTCGTGTGAAACACAGTCGCACCTCAGCTTGATTGCTTTCTATGATTTTGTATCCTTATTCGTGTGACCGTGCTTATTCTCCGGATCCGACGACCAGCACTCCTCTGATCTTCCATCTTCTCGCTTCTTCCCAATTAAGCTTTGTCTCTATCGATTTCTGGTCTCTCTAATGTGTGATTACTAATTAGACTTGGTGTTATAGTCTTATAGATAGGAAGGTTTTCTTTTCTTTTCTTTTTTTTTCTCTTTTTTAATTGAATTAATTTGTAATACATAGAAAGTTACTCCAACATAATAAAAAAAATATTATCCTTTTGTCCTACCGAGGTGAGAACAAATAAAATATAGTTTTTATTTGGAAAAAATAGAAAAAATGAATCAGCAAAAGATTGTTAATTAAGGGGGTGTATTCAATTATGATTCTTGATGACATTTAAAGACATTTTTTAAGTGACAGATTTTCATGAATTTCTACAGACTTTTAAAAATCCACATGGACTTTCATTGATTTGTTTAGACATCTATCTCAAACTTTTATGGATTTGTTTATACATCTATCTCGGACTTTTATGGATTGTTTTTTAAGAAGAATCCTTATTGAAATTAAACTTACTAGCAATGAGTATGTATTTAAATTTGTATTGCTATCTTTGCAAGTGATGCTGCCTGCTTGTGTTAGTTACTTCTTCGAGGCAGCAGAAACATCATTTCTCTTTTTCATTTTATGAACTATATGATTGATTATTTACGGTATATTTTTAGAAATCTCCTATGCTCATGGAAATGAGCGTTGGATGTTAGGTGACAGCACTGGTTAATGTGTAGTCACAATTTTATAAATTAGTGTCTGTCATTTTCCAACAATTTGTTGTGTCAACGTTTACGTTTGTACTTCTATGAGTTAATAAGTCTTTTTGTTGACTGTTTATTATTTTCACAATTCATTCTCATATATATATATATATATAGTTCTGTCATTTGTGAAGTTGTGTACTTGTTATAAAAATTGGTTAGTTTACACCAACTAATGATGGTCTATCACCTTTCTATTATTGAAATCCCCATCATGTTACTTGGTATTGGGTTAGAGATTGAAGTATGGAGATTGCAAAATGAATTCCACTACAAGCTTCAGATCTGCCGCCATTGATCTTGCAATAATATAATTACTGCCATTCATGGAAACTTTTAAATAATTAATTAGTTTTTTCACTCAATGTCTTATCACGTGTCCTTTTAAATATACACGTACACTTGAATTAGCATAGGAACAGGCTTGGCTTCTACACAAGAGTTGTATTCAATAAAATGGGTTTGGTTTTAGTTATAAAAAAGAAAAAGGTTTGGTTTTCATTTAAAAGTCGTGAGAGATAAACAGAGTAATGAAAAAGACATTTTTTAAAAATAAAAAAAATAAAAAATAAAAAGATTTCATTTAAAAGTTGTACGGTTGTATCTTGATCCCAGGATTATGCATCTGTTTTGTATTTTCTTTGTAAGTAGATGCAGCATCTCTTGCGTTTTTTTTTGGTAAAGTTCCCCAAAGGATGTGATTGTTTTTTACATTCTTTTTTTTTTTTTTTTTTTTTTTTTTGGCTAAACATTAAAAACATAAACATCAAAGTAGAGTGGAAGAAGACAGTGGCATTATTGGGTTTTTTTTATTTTTTATTTTTTGATTTGAGCTGAGAGAAGAAGTGAGAAGAAGCAACACGTTTTTGTTGAGAGAGAGAGAGAGAGAGAGCAAAGTCCACCACAATCTTTGGGAAAGAAAGCTGAACTTGTTATGGACTTTGATATTTATACCTCTCACCATCAAGTCCACCAAAATCCACCGAAATCCATAACCTAAGAAAATCCTTTAAAATCTAGTCATAATTGAATACGCTTTGATCTTGTAGACATTTTTAAAGTCTCAATTCAATACACTCAGATTTGGAAGGATTCTTTAAAAGTCCATAGAAATCCTAATGAATAACACTGGATTCATATAGACTCTTTTAAAGTTTTAAATGTCCGAATTGAGTACACCGTGATTATAAGGTCTTTAAGAATCCTAATTGAATACACCCCCTAAGTATAAACTTACTAATTGTAGTAAATAGTAATGTATCAAATCTATTGATAACCAGGATGCATTATAAACAATCCAACGGTTGATACGTACAGATTTTTAAATACTTTTCATGTATCTTTAAACACATTAACTGTAAAGAAAATGCTAATCGCAGCCGCGACTGAAATAGACTCTGGCTGTGCTTATGACACATGGCTAATAAATGGATTTCATTCCATTATTACCTCTCAATTTAACAATTATTACATAAATGCTATTAATAAAGACAGGTGGCAGCAAAATAAAGGGGGAGTGAAGTGACACTCATTAGATCTCTGAGGATCTGTGTCAAGCTAGCATTGCTCTAACTTTACTCCAAGTGTATCTTTCAGTGAATGTATTTCGAAAATTATTTTAATGACTTTGTCTGCTTCTATATCCTTTTTTTTTTTTTTTTGGTCAGAAAGACTACTATTCATAATATTTAAAAAACTAAATAGACCAATATGATGGTGGTATGGGTTCGAGTCCCTTCATGTTCGTTTATAAGTATGTATAAGTAGTTATTTCTCAATGTTGTGCTAGTAATTAAACTCCTAACACGTTCAAAGGAGGATATAGTGAATTTATTTAAAAACAACATATTGGTGGTGAAATTTGTCTCTAATCTAATAATTTCTTGACTCAATTTGGGAACCACGGGTTTGGGTCCATTCAGATGGCTTCAGCTTTAGCAATTAAAAGGTCTTCATTTCCATTTTCCTCCCACTGATTTATTCAATTTTTATTTTATTTTGACGGCGAAATTCGTTCTTTGCTTAGTTATTTATTTGTACCAAAAGAAGACAATAATGAAATTAAATATAATGTTTTTCCTTCCATGATGACGACTTATAACAAATAAAATATGAAGTATTTATAAAAGCAGAGCAAAACTTTCTTACCATCTTTCCCATTAGGAACTTACAGATTAACATAATGCATTTTTTTCGCATGCTTTATTAATTAATTAATTAAAGCCAACCAATCACCGTGTGTAGTAATGAGCCTTAATGTCCCACTCCATTTACATGTTAAAAAATTAAAAGCATTTGTTTAAAAAAAAAAAATTAAAAGCATTTTTTTTAAAACTTTAAAAGCGGAACATAATTACATGTATATGGAACTTCTACCCATAATTGCACAAACATACCCTGCCATAGTTGACTTCTGTTAACTCTATCCGTTAACCATAATTTTAACCCACAATAACAAAAGTGCCCATAGTTACCTATTTTATTATTTAAATTAATAATTAAAAAACGAAACAGAAAAGACAGAAAACAAAAAAAAAAATCAATCATTTTTTTTTCTCTTTCATTTTCTCAACCCCAAACACAATAATAAAATAAAATATAAAAATAACTTCAACCTAGAAAGTTAAAAACCCACCATTGAAGTTCTAATTTTAATTTTTTAATTTTTTAAATGGATGCAATTAATTGATTGTGGAATTAATGGATTTAAGTTTCTATTTGTGGATTTGATTTTTTGTTGTTGTTTGAGAATTTGAGTTTTGGTTTTGATTTGTGGGATTGATTTTTGGTTTTTGTTTGTTAAGTTTATTTTTGGATTGTATTTGGGGGTTGAGAAAATGAAAGAGAAAAAAAAAAGATTGATTTTGTTTTGTTTTCTTTGTCTTTTCTGTTTCATTGTTTAATTATTAATTTAAATAATAAAATAGGTAATTAGGGCGCTTTAGTCATTGTGGGTTAAAATTGTGGTCAACGGTTAGAGTTAACGGAAGTCAACTAACGACAGGGGACATTTGTGTAATTATGAGTAAAAGTTCTATATACATGCAATTATGTCTAACCTTAGGGGATGTTTGTGCAAATAATCCCTTTAAAACCATGATCCATGTATATGTTACCAGAAAAAAAAAATAATAAATAATAAAAAATCCCAATATAGCTTGATGACAAGAGATGCTCAACCCATTCAAATTTCAAACTACCGGTGTTCAAATTCGAGTTACCAGTTATATATATAGTTTTTATATTGTTAGTTTGCCCTGATATAAAATATATCAGGATGAAGAATATGGACCATTAGATTTACATTCTTTGTCTCAAAGTGTATGCATTTGTCAAAACTTCTCTATAATCTATGGTCCACATTCTTCGAATTGACAGTAGAAAGACTGTATATATATATATAGTCTTTCTACTGTCAGTTCGAAGAATGTGACCATAGATTATGGAGAAGTTTTAAAAAGTGTATACACTTTGAGTCAAAGTATGTAAATCTAATGGTCTACACTCTTCGTGTTGATATATTTTATATAAGGACGAACTGACAATAGAAAAACTATATATATATATATATATATAGTCTACATCCAAGTCTCCAAGTTTTTTTTCAGGGGGCCAAAACTTTGCAATATATACATATTTGTTACATTATTTTTTTTTTCACTTGTTAATTAAAAGAGTGAAACGTAAAAAATGAAATTGACCCGGTGATTAATCTCTTACTCCTAAATTATTGAGGTATTGGGTTAAAGTCATACTCTCCATTCCTAAATTTTAAATTAATTATACCAGTTAAAAAAATAAAATTAAAATTAAAAGAGTGAGATGCGTATACGAGATTAGAAGTTAGAACCAGTCGACTACTCTACTGGGAAATTATCCCACCCGAAAAATGATGGAGAGTCCAACTCTTGAAGGAGTCCCAAGCCCATCAATTAAGGTCACGTTCGGATTGTAGATTCGGTTATATTAGATTGAAATATTGTTTGGGATTGGAATGGACTACAAGTCTACGATTGAAGTCATATATATATATATATTGACACTATCTATTCATCTATCTAGACCAGATATTTTTTTGAAACCTTTGGTCATCAGTAGGATTCGAGCCGCTGACTTGAGAGTTACTTGTCCAAACTCCAAGCTCGTCTATCTACCAGCTGAGCTACGTCATTGGGGGCAATTGAAGTCATAATTGATTGAAGAAAACTAAAGGATAATCATCCAGAGCCAAGAATTACAATGACATTGGTAATAATATCCAACCTATTGAAGGGCTTTTTGAGGGGATGGGTTCTCAAAAAATAAATGGGGCGGGATGGGAAGGCCACCTCGCCCCAAATCCGCCCCATTGCCATCCCTAGTTGTGAGGTACTTTTTTAGAATATTTAACTTTTTTTTTTTTTTTTGAAGTATTATATAATTATATTAATTCAAGACTTTTTGGGAGGGGGAGGACTCGAATCCGTAACCTCGTGATGCGGGTGTGAGGGGTTTACCACCGAACCAACCTTATCTCGTCTAGAATATTTAACTAATTAAAGTTATTAGTTAAATTATTTTTATATTAGAATGATAAATATAAGTATATTTAACAAATAATGGAATAAGGTATGAATGTCAAATTACATGATATTTCTATTTGAAAAAAAATCCAAATCCAAATCCAAAAAAAAAGTGCCTAGTTAACATAATAGGCAGAACGGTCCATAAATCCAAACAGAGCCACCCAAGAGGACGAGGTAGGAAAATTGATGCTAATGAGATTAAAGAAAGAGCACCTGAGTTGATAATGGCACTGTTAATGATTTATTTTGAAATTCCTTCTCAAAAGACGATCCTAGACAATAAGAGCAATAAAATATGTACTTATCAGAGGTTTTTTACCTTAGGCTGGGGATCGAGTCAGGTTTGAAAATTTGGAATTGGGTGCATCCATCTATTGTTCATTCACCTCCTGTTCTGTAGGTTTTGATTCATTAATGAAAAGATGAATTGCATATTTGCATAAACATATCATACATTTGATGTTATTGTAAGCGGTGCAACAACACCTCTCTTGAGTTCACTTGATAATTTCATCGAACACCTTGTAGGCAAAATCAAAAACTACCACCAACTTCTTCCAAGACCTTTTTTGAATGGACTTACAAGCACAATAATGTAATACTAGCAATAAGGAAACATAATTAACTAAAAGCAATCAAACCACAACACAACACAAAGCAATTTTACGTGGTTCATCAAAATTGGCTACATCCACGGAAGCACCGATTTCACTAGATAATAAGAATGACAAGTACAAGAGATTACCTCTAACCTACACACCTTCTCTCTTCCTCTAGGTCTCAATCCTTCAACCTCACAATCACTATTTGTTCTAGGTTTTTCTCTCTAGCTTTTGTTGTCTATACACATTTGCACACATTTAGTCTAAAAGCTCAACTAACAATTTATTTATATAGCGAGACTTTTAGCTAATTACAACATAGCTCAATAAAACCCCAAATTACAAATATGCCCCAAATACAAATACATGTTACTTTGAGACAAACATCAACAGTAATTGCGTACATGCAATTTTTGTGTAAAATTACACAAATTACCTCGGCCATAAGTGGGGTTCAAAAATTAAATGGCACTCTTTGGAGTTGACTTTTCAAGACTATCACCACTTTAATAACTTATGTTTAAAAGACACATATTATGGTGAACGGACAAAAATGCCCCCAAAAGTACTTCCACGTCAGCTATTTTGAAAACTTATGTTTCATTTTTAGTTTTTTACTTTTCATTTCACAGAAAGAGTAGAGAGAGAAGTCACGCAACGGTTCAGAGCATCCAAGCAACCGGATTTCGATAGTAGATGACGACGATTTTTGTCTGAGTTCCATTTCGATTTTGATTTCTATCAAAAAACAAATTATGTAACTTCAACGATTTAATTTTGAATACCAATTTGATTGTATTTTGTTGGGTTATACATTCATTTTGTATTTTTGAATTGTTAGATCTTGTTTCTAGGGTTTTTAGTTTTAGACCTGGTTTCTAGAGTTAGATTGAGGAAGACAATAAACAGTAAATAGGTTAGTAAAAATCTCATAACGCTTATACAAAAGTCTCGGACGGTGTTACAAAAGTCTCAGAACACTTATACAAAAGTCTCGAATAGTGTTACAAAAGTCTCGGAACCCTTATACAAAAGTCTCGGACATTGTTACAATAGTCTCGGAGACTTTTGTCCGAGACTTTTGTGATGTGTTTCGAGACTTTTGGAAAGCATACAAAAGTCTCGGAAAGCATTCAAAAGTCTCGGATAAAAGTCTCGAGTAGAAGTCTCGGAAGGTTTATGAAAAGTCTCGGAAAACATACAAAAGTTTCGAAAAGCATTTGAAAGTCTCGGAAACTAACCTAAGTCTTGAAAACTAAGTTACTGTTCATCATATTCCCCACTCGAAAATCCCAACACTCAACAACTTTAACAATGGAAGATTCAAAACCAAAAAAATCTCTGGGAGCGTTGCCCCCCGACCCCAACGAGTTGACCAGGGAGCTTGACCCCTGAGTGCGTAAACTTAGCACCACTAAACTAATCCAATAAAGATGCATTTGATAATGTTATGAAGTTGGTTACCGCGAGCTCAGTGGGGAGCTCGACCCCCGAGTGCCTCAGCGTAGCGCTACTAAACTAATCCAATAAAGATGCATTTGATAATGTTATGAAGTTGGTTTTGTTTTTCAGTTTGAGTTGAGAATAACTATACAGAGCTTTAACTTCCATGTTAGAGAGAGAAAGTAGATCTCAGACAAAGAGAAAAGTTAAAATAAAAAAGATAATAAAAACATGTATAAAGTAAGGGTATTTTTGAAAGTCACTTACTTTGGTGCCTTTTAAACATAAATTATTAAAGTGGTGCTAGTCTTGAAACATCAGCTCAAAAAAGTGACAAAACCCCCTATTTCCACGCCATAAGTGATGGACCATTAGAAATTAGCAGATGAGTGGTAAAAACGTCTTTTTAGCTTTTGATAAGACAAAATTATTTATATAATACTTAATTTATTAATTATTTTTAAAAACATCAATGAAGGGACGAGATCTGATATCCTCAATTCCTTAGATGATCTCCATCGTTAGGAAACAAATTAATTTTAATAAAAAATTTAAAATATAATATATGGAATTATCCAATATCTGTTGATTAAAAAAAAAAAAAAAAAAAAAGCTAAGAAGAGAAGGATTTGGAATCCCTCCTCCAAGCTCTATTAGATGGAACTGATGGCTCCATCTTAGATGATGAATCTCCATCTCATATAGAGCTCCAAATTGAGATCATCTACGTCTCTACGTCTCTAAAGCGATCTTCTCCAGCACATAATTTGTTTATTACAAAATATTTTTTTGGTTGTCTTTTCTTGGAATTTGATTGAATCGGAGGTTTTGTTATTGATTTTAGTTTTGGATTTGTTTGTGGGAACATTTTAATTCATATGCATTTTGTTTGTGAGGAAGTATGAGATGCAAGGAGGGTGTTTGATGATGGTTGTGTGTGCACATATATACATCTAAAAATCCTTTACTTTTCTCTTTAGAGTAGCGAGTTTGGCACCCATCCATTTGCAAGAAAACCCCTTTTATAAATTTAATAAAATGTACGTAAATATATACACCCTATATATTTGATTAAATAAAATTCTTTTTTCTTTTCTTTTATATTTTTCTAATTACATATAGGTTAATATTTAAAATGTTAATAAACCCCAACTGCAATATATAAGTGATTAATAAGCAGTAATTATTTGTTTATTACTAACTTATAATTAAACATTATGTATGGAGGCTGACTAATCTTAGCAAGGAAGTTGTAGGCGGCCGGCGGTCTTATAGCAAGAATAGCAAGTGTGTTATGTATACAGTATATACATATATAATATACTGTATAGGAGGTCTTGTAGGAAACTACATTTCCTTTTCTACTTGCCTTATCCTTTCTTTTCTTCTTATTTATTTATTTATTTTACTTTGTAGGTATTTTAATCATTTAAAATCCCAAATAATACCCAAATCCAGTTGTAATTTACATTTTCATAATCCACACAGCCTTCAAAGCACAACAGGAGTCAACTACAAAGCGAAATACAAATATCCATATCCATTTTTAGGTATTTATTCACCTATAAATCTAAATATTCACGGGCCTTTTTACATTATTTGTCTTTCTTGTACAAACTTCTGGCTACCGAAAAAAATTAAAATTTTATATAAGAAAAGTAAAAAAAATAATAATAATAAATAAATTTTGTTTTTGTTTAAATTTCGATCGTTAGATTTCGATTTCAATGTTTGTTCCAGAACTTTTTTTTAAATAAAAAATAAAAAATAGAATCAACACTGCTTTCTTAAAAACAAGAAATGCTATTAGAAAAATAGTGGGCTTCAATTAATCCTCAAAAGGAATAGCGTGAAAAAGCAAGCCCTACCTATTCCAAAATTCAAAAAATATATTCCCTTCTCTTCTCTCTCTTCGTCTCCTCCATGCACGCAACGCAAACCTTATAATAGAAACAGTGAAGGAAACTGCCAATTCCTTTGAAAAGTGAAACTACCCACAAAAACTGACCTAAATTCCTCATCTCTTATTATACATCAACTAGAAACAGTGAAGGATTCTAGAACGAGATTTGGACTCCAGAAATGTGTGCCAAAACTTATATATATTCATGATTTCTATACTATATATCCACTAACAATTAAAAAATAAAAAATAAAAAATAAAAAATAAAAGAGTGACTAAACTGGCGGTCGTCGTTGCTGCTCAACTGAATTGCTCGGTGTGAACCATTGACAATGACACTTGGAAATAATATCAATGGTCATCTGGTGAAGTCTCTGACAAGCACTGTGAATTAAGAGGGCATGAACCTGATAGGCGACAATAATAGTCACAAAAGCCCATGCAATGAAAATGAGATGTTCAAGCAAGCGTGGAAGCAGAACGGAGAGGAGTGAGACTGAAGAAAGAGATCCTGAGATAACAGCCATGGACACGGATCCTTGAGCTACAGAGTAGTAGATGAAGGTTGAAAACACAAAAACCCACATATTTGTTGGGTGCGTTTTGAAGGGAGACTCGTCCGTGCTTTGACTATTCACTTGGAGAACGCCGATGAGCATCGGAATTAGACAATTGAAGGACTTGGCGATCCTGCACATCGATCCGTATATAAAAATATGATTTAGAAATATTAACAATTAAGCTTATATAAAACATCAATAATTAAAAATGGAAATCGAATTGACATACTTGGAAATCAGCTGCGGGGGCTCTTCCTCTTGCACCTCCATCTGCTGCTGCTGTTGCGTTGCCATATGCTCTGCTCAATATTTTGACAACCGAGTGCTCTGTTTATGTGAAAACCAAGTGATCTCTTCTTTGTGATCTAATTAAACTTGTAACTAAAAAAAATCAAAACCTTTAACTAAGAAAAAGCAAAAAGAAGAGCTAAAATCAAAGACTGGGATGAGAAGAGGAGATGAAATTGAAAGAAACTAACGTAGATGTTGAAATAGGTTGAAACTTATGTGATCTCTTCTTTGTTTGTTTTTTTATAGAGTAGAAATGGTGGGCTGACGTAGATCTACGTCAACCAAATAAGAATGACAAGTAAAAGAGATTACCTCTAACCTACACGCCTTCTCTCTTCCTCTAGGTCTCAATCCTTCAACCTCACAATCACTCTTTGTTCTAGGTTTTTCTCTCTAGCTTTTGTTGTCTCTACACATTTGCACACATTTAGTCTAAAAGCTCAACTAACAATTTACTTATATAGTGAGACTTTTAGCTAATTACAACATAGCTCAATAAAACCCCAAATTACAAATATGCCCCAAATACAAATACATGTTACTTTGAGACAAACATCAACAATAATTGCGTACATGCAATTTTTGTGTAAAATTACACAAATTACCTCGGCCATAAGTGGGGTTCAAAAATTAAATGGCACTCTTTGGAGTTGGCTTTTCAAGACTATCACCACTTTAATAACTTATGTTTAAAAGACATTTATTATGGTGAACGGACAAAAATTCCCCCAAAAGTACAGCTATTTTGAAAACCCATTAAGTTTTAAATGGAAAAAACAAACGATCCATTTGTCTTGCTTGAGAAAGAATTGAGATAGAAAATTAGAGAGACGTATTGGAGGAGAAAGAGTTTAATATGGTAATTAAAAATTTATGGGAGAGTGTTTAATATGTGATATTTAGTTTAAATGATTTAGGAGAGATAATTTTTTTTATTTTATAATTTAATTCAAAAAAGATTACTCCTCACGGATGAATCTAAATGCTACGATGGTTCGTCATAACTTTTATTAAAATAAAATAGATTGTTTTTATAAATTTATTTTTTAAAATGGAGTATCTTTATAATATGAGTGCAAAAAGATAAAAAAGGATAATGTTGGAACCGAAGGAAGTTTTTTAGGATTATTTTTTTAAATTTAATTTTAATGATAATTGAATGTCTTTAGAAAAGAAGTATAAAAAGAAAAAATTTGATTGTCAAAAGAAGCTATCTTTTACATGTAGGTGATCAATTTGAAATGACAAAATTTTCCCTACTTAATTAATAAAAATAAAAAATACTAATTAAATAATTAAAAAAGTACACTCTAAAAATAATAAAAAAACATAATAATTTTTTTCTTTTTAGGTTTTCGTTTTCTTGCATTAATTTGAACTGATCAATTAAATAAATCGATAATGCAAAGTAGATTTGAAATTATAACCAAGGGCGGAAACAGCCCTGACCCACCCAAGCATTTGAAAAAAAAAAAAATTAATATATATTAATACTTTCAAATATTATATATCTGAGTAATACTATACGTCTTAATTTTTTTTTCCAAATTATATCTCAAATGATGTGGCACATTGGGATTGAATTTGTGAAAAAAAATTGGAGAGGGGGAGGACTTGAACCCACAACCTTGTGGTGTAGGTATGTGAGGCTTACCATTGGACCAATCTCATCTGGTCTAAAGAAAATCTTAATTTGTTCTAGTGAATACCTAATAAAAAATAAAAATTACCATACATATATAGACAAGTTTAGCTGCTATACAGTTCATGTATAGTTGCAGGTATAATTATGTGATGAGGTAATTTCTTTTTAGTTTTAATTTTTAAATATATTTTTTAAATCTTTGATTTTTGTTGACCTTTAGATTGAAATCCAATGATTAAAAATTAACCATATAACTATCCGGTAACCGTATAGTAGCTTAACCTATATATAGACTAGATTAGGAAATAATGTATGAAATCATAAAAAATTAAGGTGTTGTTTGGAACTATTTTTAAAAATGGTTTTCTGTTTTTAAAAATAAAAAACAACTTTAATATTGTTTGTTTACGCGTTTTACAAAACTGTTTTTGAAAACAAAAAACAACTTTTTAAAATGTATAACTAAAAAGTTAAAAACAACTTTATTTCAAACCAAATCAATTTTTCCCTCCAAACAACTACTTTACCCATTTTAAAAACAACCAAACACCTTTACATCGTTTTCCTTTTAAAAAAACTACTTTTAAAAAACACTATAAAACACATTACATTTTTAAAACATAATTTCTATTTTAATTATTTTTTTTCAAAAACACAATTTCAAAAACAATACCAAACACGCCCTAAAATACTAAAAATACTGATTATGTCTTGACAAAACAGAAATATGGAAGAAATTTATATTATAGAAAAACATATGGGACAAGATTACAATTATCATCTACATATATACTATAATATTATAATATGCTAACAATTAAAATTTCTTGAAATTTGGTTGGCTGGGGGGCCATGGCCCTATGGGCCCCTCTTCTATTCGCCTCCGTGCGTTAGGGTACTTCATGCATCTATTATTTTAATCGTGCCACGTGGCAAAAATGACTGTATGCCACAATGTCAATTGAAGATCCATGTGTACGGTGTACCACGATGCATGGTAGAGTTTCTCTAACTACGCTGTGGACCATTTACGTACGGTGTCCCATTTTTAGCTTTTTGCGAGCATTGGATTTTCGCAAATTCATTGATGTTTCGGCCAAAAACTTTTACAAAGTATTCATCGATGTTTAGGTCAATTTGAAATGATAAGATTATCCAAATTGAAGTATAATGAAAAGGATTAATATTCAATCAACTTTTACAAGTTAGGTGGTCAATTTGAAATGACAAAATTATCCCAACTGAAGTATAATGTTAATATTCAACTTTTACAAGTAAGTGGTCAATTTGAAATGACAAAATTATCCATATTTAATTAATAAAAATTAAAAAATAATAATTATATAATTAAAAAGGTAAAATCTAAAAATAAATAAAAACATAATATATTTTTTTTCTTTATAGGTTTTCGTTTTCTTGCATTAAGTTGAACTGATTGATTAAATAAATCGATAATGCAAACTAGATTTGAAATTATAACAGATTTGTAGCTTTTTGGTCTGTGGTTTGTGTAGTTTGTCGTAGCTCCTTTTGGGTCTTTGTTTGGGCCATGTGTTAGGCTCTGTTTGTTTTTCGTTCTCGGTCATCTTTAGCTTTTTCAATAAAGTTTACCGTAAAAAAAAAAATTTAGATGGGGTTTTAATTCGAAAAGAAGAATAACATGCGGGTTGTTATGTATATATATATACACAAATAGTTCTTTTCTCCTCAGTGCGCACCGATAGAAAATTCATCAGTGCATTGCATGTGGGCCATAGATTATGAAGAAGTTTTGATAAGTGCATTATACACTTTGAGTCAAAGTATGTAAATCTAATGATCCACATCTAACACACTAATGAAGTTATATCAGTGTGCACTGATTTAAAATTTATATTTATATACAGTCTTTCTATTATCAGTTCGAACTGACAATAAATATATCATGACGAAGAATGTGGACCACATATTATAGAGAAGTTTTGACAAGTGTATGCACTTTGAGTCAAAGTATGTAAATCCAGTGGTCCACGTTCTTCGTCCTGATATATTTATTGTCAGTTCGAACTGATAATAGAAAATCTGTATATATATATTTATATATACATATGGAGGTTCTCCCATTAGGTCGACCAACCATAGCTAGACCTGGCACGGTTCCGGTTCGAACCGTGGAACTGAACCGGAACCGGATTTCTGGTTTCGGTTCTAAGGTTTGAGGAACCGGGCGGTTCGAATCGGAACGGAACCGGTGGTTCCGGTTCCGGTTTCGATTCGAACCGCCGGTTCGCGCAATTTTTTTTTTTTTTTTTTCTATAAATACCACCCATTCTTTCATTTTTCCTCACACCAATTTCTTCTCAATTCTCTAATTCTAATTTCTCTCCAACACTCTCAAGTCTCAACTCTCAAGTCTCTCAATCTCCAAGTCTCCAACTCTCCAAGTTTCCAAGGTTTTTAATATTTATTTCATTTTGTAATTGTTTTGAAGACAGTATTTAGCTTTGGTAAACAATGAGTATTGAACGGAATAGAGAACACAATGTGTCAAACTCTTAGAAAAATTGCCGTTGACAACGATAGAATAGAAAAAATTTGCCTCAAAAAAATACCGGTAAAAATATTTTTATATATGCCTTAAACTTTGAAAGGCCATAACTTTGTGCTTGGATGTCCGAATTCGGTGATTGTTTTTTTGAAATCGCATAGAATGATGCAAGGAATCCAATGGGAGCCACTTTTGAGCCCCCAAAACCCCTTTTTCATCAAAAAAAGGTGTTTTTAAGTGTCGTGTCCATTTCGAACCTCATTTAAACCTAGTAAGATACCTTTTCCTCTCGATCCGACACCACATCCGTGCCCGTCTTGGTCTGGAGAATTACTTTAACATCAGGCCTCGTGTAAATGGAAACGTTTTTAAAAAGATCTTTATACTACTTATAGTTTTTGTTTCAATTATTATACTAGAATTGAATGTGGTTTCATCGGTTAGGGTGTTATCATTTTTCTTTTGCAACCATGGTTCAAGCATCCATACGACCATACCCAAAACTTAATAGATATAATCTTGATACTACTACTTAAATATTTTTGGCGAAATATTATACCAGTATAGAATGTGGTTTCACTGGTTAGATTGTTACTGTTTTTCTTTCGTTTCAGGCAGGCTGGTCTTATGGGCCTTTGAGCTCACTCCGAATTTGTCATTTTGTTTAGTTTTATTTTAATTTAATTTTGTAATTTGTCATTTGTTTATTTTATTCAAATAATAACCCAATGAATTTAATTTAATTTTGTAATTTGTCATTTATATATTTTATTTTATTCAATTACAATCTACAACTTATAAGTTACAAGTTGTCAAGTTAGAACTTAGAATTTTAGAAGTCTTTTTTTTGTTTGTTTAAAAAAAAAAAAAAAAAAGGTTCAGAACAGCCGGTTCCACCTAACCGTGGAACCGGAACCGTGTCAGGTCTAACCATAGCCACATGTTTTTTTATTTTTTTATTTTTTTAAGTTTAAATATTTTTTTTTTTTTTTTTAAAATCAACATTTTATTAAAACACGTGGCTATGGTTGATCGTCCTGAAATTATATATATTTCATGACGACCTGATGGGAGAACTAGGGATGAGCATTTATCCCCGGGGACCCAAATCCCCGCATCCCCATCCCCATCCCCATCTCCATCTCCATTCCCATTTGGGGGAGAAATTTTGGGAAAATTTGGGGAAATGGAGGGAGAGGGGATGGGGATGGGGATGGGGGGACCCCTCCCCATCCCCATTTTCCCCACAAATATATGGGGATGGGGATGGGGGGAGGTGCCCCAATCCCCAATTCCTCCAAATATTATATATAATATAATATATATATATATATATATATATAATTATTAATATTTTTATTCTTCTATTTTACTTAGTATATATACATCTTTCAAAGCTGTTGGTGTTATATTTCAAATGCTTCAAAGTTGTTGAATCCATTCAATTTAAGGACTTTTGTTTAATTAATGTTATGACTTCTAAAGTTGAACTTATGAATTATTATAATGAAAGAACAAAATTAGCTTTCATTTGAATTTGTAATGGATATTATTTTGTAATTTAATTTATGATGGATTTTGTGTTTTTACTTTTTATAATATGTAAATTTTAGTTAAATGGGTGAAATGGGGAAGACGGGGAAACGGGGAAACTGGGGAAACGGGGAAACAGGGAAAAACGGGAAAAACGGGGAAATGGGGATGGTGATGGGGGATCCCCAAATGCTCATCCCTAGGGAGAACCTCCCTATATATATATATATATATATATATATATATTTATTTATTTATTTAATGAGAGAGAGAGAAGGCGTGTAACAAAATATAAAGCTATGCAAAGGGTAGTCCATTCGATGACAGTGATAAAGATATTGAAATTGATATTGAATTAATTAATAACATGTAGGGATGGCAAATGTACCCGACCTTACCAAGGCTGGAATTTTGGGGTAAAACCCGGACATTCCTTACCCGGCACCGGGTAAGGGTTGTCCGGGTACCCGATTTTGATTTTGATTTTGATTTTTACTTTCAAATTTATTTATTTTTTTAAAAAAAACTTTAACTTTCTATCAAACTAAATCCAGATCTTCAAAAAAAAGAGATTATTCTCTCTCTTCCAAAAACATATAATCATTAAAAAAGAAAAAAAAAAATGATTATCAATAACGCCCACGCCAGTTTTAGCTCCAACTCCTAGTCCTAGTCAAACACCAACAACGACATCAACCTCAACTGCTCCTTCGCTCTATTCTTCAAATTCTTATGCTTTCATGGTCCTTGCGTTTTGTCTCGCTGTCACTGGTTTTGCTTTTTAGACGAGTTTTTGCTCTAGGATATAATTTGGTAGTTTAATTTGAGATTGGAGAGTGTTTGTACGTTTGATTTCCTTTATTGAGAAAGTGAATGATATTCCTAATATTTCAATAATCCCATATTGTTTTTTTTTTTTTGTTTTTCCTCTTTTGTCATGATTTGTTTCTTTTCGTTTTAAGGCCTCATAATTAACTTTTCTCATCTGCTGCACTATATTGAACTGCCATCCAAAAATAATTAATGATTCTATATTAAAGAAAATCTAGTAAATCCGGCATTGCTTGATTTTTAATTTGTTTCCAATTTTATTCAAAGCAATAATTTAGTAAATCTGTCTCCACTTTTGAAACAAACATGATGTCTTGAAATCTCAGATCAGCAACATATATATATTTTTAATTATAAAAAAAAAAAACTGGGTATGGATACCCGGATACCCGGTCGGATCTTTTCGGGTTCGGTACCTAGATAGATACCTGGACTCTCTAAACCCAAGTACCCCGCTGGGTCCGGGTATACCCAGCCCAGACTCGGGTTTTTGCCATTCCTAAATTAACATGAAAGCAACTTGAGAAAGTGCTTAGTTGAAAAAGTCCCGTTAACAGGGGAATTGGAGTATTTCTTTGGCTTTGTCAATGTTTTCTTAATCAAATAAAAAATATTAACATTAAATATGGATCAATGTAGGATCACCAAGTCCTCCAACTGACGAATACAAAATTAAATAATGTTAATTAATTTTTAGAAATACTTTTAACGTTATATTTTAAAAAATAATAATATTTCTAATATTAAAATATACCAATATACCATTAATAATATTTGTTTTGTTCTCAACGTTTTTGCCCCTGATCATGATTTTGGGACTACTTTTTAGCTTTTCGTTTTCTTGCATTACTTTGATAATCTAAGAGCATCTCCAATGGTAATGTGGTTTGCATTTGAAATAATGATGATATGTCAACATTGTCAAGCCAATTGCTTCATATGTGGCATGTAACTAAACTTGATAGACATCAAAATAAAAAAGTGGTCTCCAATGCTTTACTTGTAACATGTATGTTTTTAATGACGTGTCAATTTATTATTGGTCTTCTTAAATATACTTTAGAATTGTTGAACAAAATAAGATAAAAGACAAGAGTGATTGCTGACTGGGCCAACAAGACGGCCGTCCAACAGACCGTCTGAAATCAGAGAGTCATGTTGACAGCCTCTAAAAAAAAAGTTGCCACCTCATCTTGAAGTTGTACTTGAGATGTTGCATTGGAGATGGATTTTTTAACAAAATGGATGTCCATCCTACATGGCAACTAATTTTTTCACAACCCACATTAGCATTGGAGATGCTCTAACACTGCAAAACCAAAACAATTTAAACTAAAACTAACTTACAGTTGAAGTGCGTTAATTAATTTTAAGACGAGATGTGGTTGGTTCGACGGTAAACTCCTCATACTTGCACCACGAAGTCATGGGTTTAAGTCCTTACTCACCCAAAAAAAAAAACCTCAAATTTATACAATAGTATAATACTTAAAATAAAAAATAAAAAAATAAAAAAATAAAAAATAAATAAACAAAAACATTAACTTTATACTAGTAGAGATATTTCATCTGTCACTTCGTAATATAATTACTCATATATATTTAACTAAACTTTGTTTAATTATATATATATATAATCCTTCTCCTATTAGGGTGGTTTTTACTTTATAATTTCAGGACATCCAATTACCTGAGTAGGCTACACAAACAAGCCTAACCCTTCAATAAGTTAATGCAATTGTTTTATCTTTTATATCTTCTGGGCTTTTGCAAGTGACAAGTGAAACTTGACTTTAACATGCAGCACTGAAAACCCTACAAGAAACCCTAGCTATTTTTCTTCCGGACCGATCTCAACTACATAATGATCTTACGTAAAAAAAAAATACATGCAGATGTTCAAAAGAAATTAAGGATTAATAGAATCATTTACATGTAATTAATGGAAAGTACGTAGTCTGAAAACAACAGGGAGAGAATCAAATTCCATCTGCATATGATTATAGTACTTAAATAGTCTATAAAAAGGATAAAATCTAGCATGCAATGATGCAAAGTATCCGGCCAATAAATGCATGACATGTGGTAAGGAGAACCAATCAAATGAGTTTCATTGCCACATGGCATGCAACAGGATACATACTACGGGTACATGCAAGATTTTCATCCACCATTTTAACATTCAAATACGTATAAACCCTGACTTTCATTATAGATGAATTATGAATTTGATTAGAGGAACTATTGTTCCGAATTTATAATCATCCACCTTAACCACTTATATCATGCGATATAATATCAATGACTGGGTATATTATGTAATGAAAAATTTCTACTATCGTGCTAAAAGCCATTGACCTTTTTTTCTCTTTCCTACTTTCGGAACCAATTAAAATTTAAAACTACTTGAACAATTTTCAATTAAGATTGGTAAAGATTTGATTTTCATTACATTTATAAAATGTATTTGGATCCTCTCCTTACCTTATCCCTACCTCAATAATCTATTGTCACGGGTCTAATATAATAAATCAATGGTTTAGATTGTTTGTATTAATTTTTATTTCTTTACTCTACCAAAAGATATAATTAATCAAGATATTTATACAAAAACAAAGTGAGGACAAAGTGAGGTGAAGAGGAGATCCAAATCCTATAAAATAATAATAAGTTCCAAACAAATGGAAACAGGTTGCTTTGTTGAAGCACTTTTACCAATTTCTACCAGTATATCTTAAAAATCTAAGGTACAAGATACCAAAAACAGACAATAATTGACTTATCTTCTATAACCATTAGAAAATAAAGTACATGTTGCTTGATATGCCAAAAAGCAATTTATATATATATATCACTATTATTGACTAGGTAAAGCTAAAAGCCTAAATAGAATTTCCAGACAAAAGCTAGATTGCAAAGGGATGCAACATGCATCTCTGCTACGATTCTCAATTAAGGATGCATGGTGCATCCGTTGCACCCAAGATCTTCTTCTGCTCAGGCTAATGTTGTTTCTTCGGTGTGCAAAGCCCGAAAACTGTTAAATTTGTCACGGGCTAATGATATATATTCCATGACTTTTTTCTTTAGGATTTCAAAAATTAATTGTATAAAGTGTCTGGCCAATATGATAGACAAAAGTGTCCATGATCCTAAACAGAACCAGCCGAACAAGCGTGGGAGGAATATGATATGAACCTATTATTGTGTAGAACTCATCTTTAAAAACCAGCTTGTAAGGAGCGGGTGTCCAATGAGTTATATACCATTGACTAATCCCATACTTAGTCAATATGAGATCCTAACATTCCACCACACTTCCGCAGCCGTCGTCCACGGCGGCCCATCTTTTCCAGCTAGGTGACTTCACGGATCCCGCTCTCTCGGGTAGCAGCCCTCCCCAGGTCGCCTCGTCCGCAACGAATCCACTGCTCGGCATGGTGCCGGCTCTGATATCACTTGATATGAACCCATTGGGTAGAACTCATCCTTAAAAACCGGCTTGTAAGGAGAGGGTGCCCAATGAGTTATATACCATTGACTAATCCCATACTTAGTCAATGTGAGATCCTAACATAATAACATGGTTAATGCATTTAGAGTAATTTGGTTGATGAATTTGTACTTCCATCTTAAAAGATAGTCCCAAGCAATAAAGGCTAGTAGCTGCAAAAAAAACCCACATGTTTATAGGATGTGTATCGAATGGAGACACACTCTTGTTTTGATATTCAACTTGTAGCAGGCCCATCAACGCCGGTATTAAAAATGCAAACACCAAATGGTTCTTGGTCCAGGAAACAAACATCAGATAGTAATTAAGAGTAATTTTTGTCTACAAAGCAGTTCCTAGATTTACAATAAAAAAAAAACAACAGACAAACAATTCGCAGCAAAAAAATGTACTGGTTTACATGGTTGCATTGAGTAAGAAACTTAAACCTTGAAAAATTGTATTGGAGATGGCAGAGGCAGCTTTGGTTGTTTTGTGATCTATTAGCCTCCATTTTTGCGACTCCCTCGAGTAACTCTGAATATACGTATGGGTTGTTTAGAGTTGAAAACTTCAATAGCTTCAACGTTTCTCTGCCCCAGTCTCAGTGCTCGGATTCTTCAATCTTCCCTCTCTGGTGCTTGATTGTTTTTTTTGGTTTGAGATCAAAGTGGGGGTGGGTGGTTTTATACTAGACAGATTCCTTTGGGCAGTTTGGGCAAAGTCGCGGGCAACGTTTTAAGTTTGGACGGATCAGATTTAATTTCTTTGAGCAGTGGGCAGCGCATATATTGACACGTGGATTTTGGCAATATGTGTAAAACTACGTGGGACCCGAAATTGATAGGCTGCCGTGGAGGGGACTATAAAGTTAAAACTGAAGGGTTGGGATAGTGGTTGTGGTTTTATAAACGCGTGGTTATACCTCAAAAATATAAGTGACGTCAATAACATGGGCAGCAATGAAAACGTTAACCAGCCCAGATTACGTCACTATATGCACAACAACGTGTGAATTTAGATGGTTATAATAGAATAATAGAATAATAGATGGTTATTAATTTAGAGCATTAAGAGATAAGGTTAAATTAATAATAGATCATTAGCACCCTACCTAAACATACTAGAATAATAGATGGTTTTAATCAAAAGTGTCGTGTGATAATAAAACAAAATCACAAAACCGTCTGATTGCAACCGCATTCTATTATATTTCCTTTTTCTTCTTTTTTTATTACTTTCCTTTTTAATTTCATCTCAGCTTCCCACCAACTTCGCCTTATAGAGAGGGTGTCTTGCATTGATTCACCCCTGATAGAATTATAATATTGTTTTCCTTTCATCATGCTCACGTAGTCATGTAGCTAGTCAAGCCCCATGTGGTGGTAGGCCAAAAATAAAATCGTATATATATATATATATATATATATATTAGATTTGATTTTTCTTAATGTGTTTTTAATTTAACCTTATCTCCTAATGATCTAAATAAATAATTTTTTCTTTTTAAAAAAACCAACAATTACAACTAGCTAGGGTGCCCAACTGCCCATATACACCAAAAAAAAAAAAAAAAAAAAAAAATACTAATATGACCAAAAAAGTGATTATATTTATCATGTTAACTTTTTTATTGAAAAATAGGGCACACATTTCTCCACAAGCCCACAACTTATCATCCATAAAGAGCATGTCAAAAAAAAAAAAAAAAAAAAATCATCCATAGAGGAAAAAGCTAAAGAAGCGAGGTCATAGGTCAATCCATTTCCAAGTCTTTTTGTTATTTTTTTTTTTTAATATCACATGAACTATTACAATAGGATTGTCGGGACCTGTCAAGATCAAACAATATATATGCAGCCCGGATATCTACTCTCATAACGGGAGATAACTACTTCCTATAACCCGGGAACCCACCAAATAAATTAAAGATAGTATCAATACTTTTTTTTTTTGAAATATTACATAAGTTTGGGGATATAGAGAGGACTCGAACCCACAACCTTGTGACGTAGGTGTGAGGGGTATACTACTGGAGTACCAGACCAACCTCATCTCGTTAATTAATACATTTCTAAGATTAAGTAAAAAATCCATTGAAAATATTAACAAGTAGTTTAGGACAATTAATGACGATACAAGACAACAATATGTAATTGATAATTAAGATTCTCATCATCATGAATGTGCATCATCAGATTTATTTGATATGCTTAGAAAACTTTAGGTTATGTTATTATTTTAGCAAATTCGTAAACAAACAAAGCAGTCACCACTGTCTTTTCAAATATGATTAATTAGTAACAAAGAGGAATTTGATTAAATGCTAAATTAATCAAAATTTGACATGAATTTCAAATAAATCGTAATTATATTAACATACATAGAAACCAAACGATTGAGGATGATATAGTCTATGAGGGGACACGTCTCAACCCACAACCTCAATAGTGTAGACATGAAAGATATATCACTTGATCAACCTCGTATCTATAAGAGGAGAATTAAGTCAATAGTAACGAATACCGATAGAATATAGTGAGCCTAAATCTCTAAATGGTCATCAGGACATGACATAGCCCGATTACCGAGTAGGCTACACAAACAAGCCCAACCCTTCATTAAGTTAATGCCATTGTTTATCTTTTATATCTTCTGGGCTTTTGCAAATGGCAAGTGAAACTTGACTTTAACACGCAGCACTGAAAACCCTACAAGCAACCCTAGCTATTTTTCTTCCGGACCGACAACAACTACTTAATGTTCTCACGTAAAAAAAAATACATGCAGATGTTCAAAAGAAATTAAGGATTAATAGAATCGTTTACATGTAATTACTGGAAAGTATGTAGTCTGAAAACAACGGGGAGGAAATCAAATTCCATATGCAGATGATTATAGTACTTAAAAATAGTCTATAAAAAGGATAAAATCTAGCATGCAACGATGCAAAGTATCCGGCCAATAAATTCATTACATGTGGTAAGGAGAGCCAATCAAATGAGTTTATTGTCACATGGCATGCACCCATTAGTTAGGATAAATACTTCGGCTACGTGCAAGATTTTCTTCCACCATTTTAACATTAAAGACGTATAAACCCTGACTTTCATTGTAGTTGAATTATGATTTTGATTAGAGGAACTGTTGTTCCGTATTTATAATCATCCACCTTAACCACTTATATCCGCGATATAATATCAATGACTGGGTATATTATGTAATGAAAAATTTCTACTATCGTGCTAGAAGCCATTGACCTTTTTTTCTCTTTCCTTCTTTTGGAACCAACTAAAACTGCTTGAACAATTTTCAATTAAGATTTGTAGAGATTCGATTTTCATTTGTATTTATAAAATGGATATGATCCTCTCCTTACCTTATCCTCACCTCAATAATCTATTTGCCATGTGTTTAATAAAGTAAATCGATGGTCTAGATTTTTTCTATTAATTTTTATGTTTTTACTCTACTAAAGATGGAATTATTCAAGACTATTGATTTAGACGAAAACAAAGTGAGAACAAAGTTAGGTGAGGAGGAGATCCAAATCCCGTAAAATGATAATAAGTTCCAAACAAATGGGAACAGGTTGCTTTGTTGAAGCACTTCTACCAATTTCTACCAATATATCTTAAAAATCTAAGCTGGTACAAGATACCAAAAACAGACAACAATTGACTTATCTTCTATAACCATTAGACAACAATTTGACAACGATAACTTTTGTCATATGGCAATATCTCAATTCTCAACCAAGGATGCATGGTGCATCTGGGTTGCACCCAAGATCTTCTCCTGCTTAGGCTAATGTTGTATCTTCAGTGTGCGAAGCCCGAAAACTGTTAAATTTGTCACGTGCTAATGATATATATTCCATGACTTTTTTCTTTAGGATTTCAAAAATTAATTGTATTAAGTGTCTGGCCAATATGATAGACAAAAGTGTCCATGATCCCAAACAGAACCAACCAAATAAGCGTGGGAGGAAAACTGAAGCCAGCGAGACCGAAGAAAGAGCACCTGAGCTTAGAATAACATGGTTAATGCATTTAGAGTAATTTGGTTGATGAATTTGTACTTCCATCTTAAAAGATAGTCCCAAGCAATAAATGCTAGTAGCTGCAAAAAAAACCCACATGTTTATAGGATGTGTATCGAATGGAGACACACTCTTGTTTTGATATTCAACCTGTAGCAGGCCCATCAACGCCGGTATTAAATATGCAAACACCAAATGGTTCCTGGTCCAGGAAACAAACATCAGATAGTAAGAGTAATTTTTGTCTAGAAAGCACTTTTTAGATTTACAAGAAAAAAAAAACAAACAAACAAACAATTCGTAGCAAAAAAAATGTACTGATTTACATGGTTGCATTCAGTAAGAAACTTAAACCTTGAAAAATTGTATTGGAGATGGCAGAGGCAGAGGCAGCTTTGGTTGTTTTGTGATCTATAAGCCTCCATTTTTGCGACTCCAACTCGAGTAACTCTGAATCTACGTATGGGTTGTTTAGAGTTGAAAACTTCAATAGCTTCAACCTTTCTCTGCCCCAGCCTCAGTGCTCGGATTCTTCAATCTTCCCTCTCTGGTGCTTGATTGTTTTTTTGGTTTGAGATCAATGTGGGGGTGGGTAGTTTTATACTAGACAGATTCCTTTGGGCAGTTTGGGCAAAGTCGCGGGCAACGTTTTAAGTTTGGACGGATCAGATTTAATTTCTTTGAGCAGTGGGCAGCGCATATATTGACACGTGGATTTGTCAATATGTGCAAAACTACGCGGGACCCGAAATTGATAGGCTGCCGTGGAGGGGACTGTAAAGTAAAAGGTTTGGGATAGTGGTTTTAAAAACGCGTGGTTATTCCTCACAAATCCAACAATCCAGCTTCCTTGGCAGCTTCCTTGGCAGAAAAATTCCACAACCCAACAATCCAGCTTCCTCGAACATTAAAATAATCACTGACATGCCGCAACGCCCATTTGCTCCTCTTTTTTATTTCTTATTTATCCCCTTTCGTTTTTCTTTTAGTCGTTCGTTTTAAAACAAATTTCCACCAATTCAATGAGAAAAAGGAGTTTTGCTACAAGTAGCACTAATGATCCCAGAAAAACCTATTCTGGGATATGAATAGAGAAGTAATTACTTATTTTATTCTATGTAATTAAACTTTTCATAATTACATATAAGAGTTTGGTTAAATTGTTTTTAGCAGTAATGTTACTGGATTAGTTACCAAAAGCAAATGTTTTCTTTAATTATTTATTTATTTTATTTTTAAAATTTTTGAATTTTTTAGACCTTAGGATTAATATATTAACATTGCTGTTAACAACAGTTTAACTAAACCCTTACACATACTATAATTGTAATTTTCAAATATTAGTGATGTCAATAATACGGACAGCAGTTAAAACGTTAACGACCCTAGATTTCGAAAGGCAAGGCCCAATCACTAGAATGGCCAAAACAGATAAGCCCAACCCATTCCTCAAAACGAAAATGTCTCTGTTTTCCTCCCTCTTTCGATTTTTATTTGCATCGTTATTTCGTGTCAGTGATTATTTTAATGTTTTGCAGTTATCATTGATCATTTGGTTGTTTTCTTTCTTCTGATTCAGTGATGTTTGAGCATTTGAGAGCAAGGAAGAGGGGACAGATTCCAATCCTGTTCTTTAATGCTGACAAACGAATCACCGCCGCTTCTTGTACAGCCTTTCTATTTTCTGCAAAACAAATATCGTGGCAGCATTTGTACACTTGTATAGACCGACACTGCTGCTTCAAATCTTGTGACCCAAAACCAACACGTCTTTACTCTTGGACTTCCTCGGATATAACCTAATTGTAATATCAAATTCTTAATAATAGTTCATACACAATACAATTTGTTAATTTGCAAACTTTAAGATAATTACCCATGTAAATTAAATTGGAGTCACATTGGATTAAATTGGTAGGCTGTTGCAATCGGGAAAAAAAGTAAAAGTCAATACTTTTTTTTTTTTTTACTTATGGGATAACATAGAAATAATATATAAAAATAAGGATAATAAAGTAATAAAATGTTGAAGGGTTTTGTTGTAATTATCCAAAAAAAATATAAATAAAAAGGTTGACCTTCTGACCTGCCTATAGCCCAGGTCAACCCCTTCACAATTCTACCTGTGCATCAACGGTTCGAGGTTCATCTACAATATCAACCATCAACGTTATGTATTCACTTTCCCCAATGTTATGTGATTATTAATTCTAATTACATAAGTTATTATTAATTTTTATATTTGAAATTTATTGGATGTATTTGTTTATCTTTAAATATGATATAATGTACAATTACATATGTTAGTTATATTTTTCATCGGATACGGATATAAACTGAGCGGGGATGAATATCTCTATCTTAATTAGCGGATTATCCTAATCCGCCCTGCTCACTTAGAAATGGGGATGGATGCGAGAATGGAGATATATATCTCAAACGGATACGAGGATGGATACTGGGGTATCCATACCTAATCCGATCCATTGCCATCCCTACTAGTCCTAGCTTCCTTGGCAGAAAAATTCCACAATCCATCTATCCAAGAGAGTCAAGGGGGTTCTTCACCTCCACGATGTGCCGCAACGCCCATTTGAAGCGATTACTCTTCTTTTTGTAATTTCTTATTTATTCCTCTTTTTTTTTTTTCTTTCTAAGTATTACATTAATTGAGAGGGGAGGATGTGAAGGGTTTACCAAAGGGTGAAGCCAAGACACATTGTCTGGATAGGCTAAATTAATTATACCTTCTTTTTTTTTTTTTTCTTTTTTCTTTTTTTGTATACCACCTACAATGCAGTGACTCGAATCTGGAACATAGCCATATTAAATTAACGTAATTTTCTACTCACGCCACACTGTGCGGTAGTACAAAGTTTTTTAAAACAAACCTAAAGGAAAAAAAAAATAGCAAGCAAAATAAACTTAAATACTTGTTTAGACAAGCAAACAAAGTAAGGAATTCAAAATTTGTTTCATTTATCAATGGAAGAATAGAGAATGCAGAGGAAAGTAAACTTTAATGTATTTGAGTGTCAATAAAATATTGAGTATATCACTCTAATGAATCCATTGAGATTATCTCAGTTAAATTAAATTATAAACTAGACTATTTTTATGAATTATTAAGCAATGTTAATATTGTAATTGTCTTTCATTTGTGTTTTTATCTTCTTCTTCTTCTTTTTTTTAATATAAAAAAAAAACCAAAATCATTAAAAAAGCTAGTTTGGGATGAAGCCCGGGCTAGATTGCATATATTGATATACCTCTGCTCTTAGGTTTACTATCGGACTAACCTTATCTCGTCACTATATTTTTTATTTTTTATTTTTGTCGTTTTTTATAACATATTTCCACCAATTCAATGAGAATAAGGAGTTTTGCTACAAGTAGTACTAAAGATCCCAGAAAAACCTTTTTTGGGATATGAATCGATTAGTAATTAGTTTTTTTTTTATTCCAAGTAATTAAACTTTTTTATAATTACATACAATAATTGTATTTTTCAAATTATAAGGGACGTCAATAACACTGATAGCAATTGAAACGTTAACAAGCCCAAATTTTGAAAGGCAAGGCCCAATCACTAGAATGGTCTAAACAAATAAGCAAGAGTGGACAGATTGTACGGACGCTGATTTCAATCCTGTTCTTTAATGCTGACAATGGATCAGTTTTGAACAAACGAATCACCGCCGCTTCTTTTACAATCATTCTACTTTCTGCAAAACAAATTTCGTAGCAGCATTTGTACACTTTTATAGGCTTTTTACTAAATGAATCGACAGCTGAACGACACTCACACTGACACTTTTAAAGGGTTTTTTTTTTTTTTTTTTTCTTTCTATTTAACCCAATTGTTTTCAAATTGGATATTTGCATTCCTTTTGGCTTTTGTATATGCACGGATGCATGCACCAGTAATTTTCTTTTTTAAATAACATTATAATTTATAAGAGGTCATTATTTATAGGACAAGATGAGATTGACTCAGTGATATGCCTATTACACCTACACGACTACACCTATAAGGTCGTTGGTTTGAAACTCTCCTCCTCCCTAAGATATTGAATTATTATAATTTTTTCGTATATATTACCAATACTACATTTTTTTCTTTTAGCATTTAATTAAATACTATAAATTAATAAATTCCAAAATAATTAAAATTAAATTAAATTAACAGAATGGGAGGAGGTGTGGCACCTTCCAAATGTTGGAGGAACCGTACCTCCTTTTGTTTTATTAAGTTTTTTTTTTTATTTTTTTAAATTTAGTTTTTAAGTTAAATTTAATGTTTTCAATAGTTATTTAATATTCTTAATTTTATACGGTTACTATTTAGTTTTTTCAATAAATAAACGATTAATATCTTGATTAAAAAAAATGTTATAAATGCTTGTTAAAATTTTCAAATTATTGAATAGTTTAATAATTTGATATATGGAGAGCATTTAAAGTTATTTGAATTTTTCTTACAATGTTACCTTGTGAAAATGTTGGGATATTGAAAAAAAAAATACTAATTTTGGTGACTTAATATGACGTAACGGAAATAATAAAAGAATACGACCAACGTCAATATTCTTGATAAACTCTGGAATCCACCAGAAAACGAGAGAAACTCTCAAAACAAACTCTGATATTTTATTGAAAAATTGAATAATTCAGCCAAAAGGCTTACAAGCATATTTAAAACGAAAACCCTAACCCTAATCCTTGTTGGACAAGAAACGGGACTAAAAACTAAAAATTACCAAAAATGGAAAATTTGAGAAAATTGCGGAAATTAAAACCACTAAAGATTCTAAGCATCCGAGAGTTGACGGAAGTCAATTCCGGAATTTCAAACTCAACTTATAGCAAAAACGAAACTTTCCTAAAACGGCAAAAACGGACTTTTCGGGGCCTAAACGACGGAATTTGACTAAAAAAGGGTATGCCTCACAAGCAAAGCTGGTGACTTTGAAAGGTATCGCCGAAACGCATCAACCGTGAAAGTTTCACATCATTCCAACTCCAACGTCCGGACTAGTAGGATTGAAAATTCAAGTTCCTTTGAATTTTGGATGTTCCCTCTTCATCATGAATGAGTCAGCTACTTGTTCTACATCATAATAAGTCTGAAACAAAGTAAAAATTAAGTCTTGCTTCAATGCTTCTATGCACCAACCTCATTGATGAGATTCTACCCTTGGTGATTGTTAATTTGTTATTTGGGTTCTGCTGATATATATTTATAAAATGTGGTGCAGCAGCTAGTACTTGGTAATTTCCAATGAAAGTTAATAGATTTTTGAACATGTGTTTGTCGTACTCGTGGAAGATTCAGGTTGGTGGACATTAAAAGCAAAAGCAAAATTATTGAACAGTAACTTGAAAAATTAATGATGGTATCGTCATGGATTTGTGCCGCTTTTAATTATCATGTTAATCTGCTATTTTGTCATTATTTAACGTGGATGTTTAAGGATCTAGTGGAGGCTGATAAGCCTGATTAGTGCTCTGTTTCTTTTCCTGTTGTTATTATTTAACGTGGATGTAACCCAAGTGGAGAAGATCAAATCACTAGATAATGACATTACCACATCATTGGGTTGATTCTTAGACTTCCTTTTATTGTACTAAAGTCTTTATAAATATTTACTTAAAACTTTAAGGGGGGGTCATAAGCTATATAAAACTACAAACAAAATTTTAATCGTTAGTAATTACATTGTCAAATTTTGTTTCACCCTATAACCAAAATATTATAAAAAAATTTCAAAATACCACTCTGACAACATAAAATCACCATCTCATATAGTAAAGTTTGCTTTGTGAAATCACCACGTATTTCTATGGAGAGCTATGTGTTTCACGTAGCAACTAAGTAATACGTGAAATAAATTTGGTAGTTTAATTTGAGAAGTGAGTTTGGGGGAGATAATTAAATGAGAGGTATTTGGGACATTTTATATTTCAATTTGTAATTAAAAACAATGTTTACATACGTATCTTAAGGATTTTATATGAATTTCACCCCTTTGTGATTACATGGAGAAAACTTCGAACTACCTAAAATATTGACTCCTGGCTATTGAGCTCCTTATATCGACTTACACAAGTCCTAACTCTCCCACTGACGTCTCTTTCACCTCCTTACATGTGAGTCAAACAAAGTTAATCTTGTCGAATAAAATCCTTTTAACATTAAAATATATAATTAATAATATAAAATCTTGATTCTAAATGAATAAAGGAAAGATAATACCCTTTAAACTTTAAACTGATATATCGACTTACACAAGTCCTCCCTCTCCCACTGACGTCTCTTTCACCTCCTTACATGTGAGTCAAACAAAGTTAATCTTGTCGAATAAAATCCTTTTAACATTAAAATATATAATTAATAATATAAAATCTTGATTCTGAATGAATAAAGGAAAGATAATACCCTTTAAACTTTAAACTGATATCAATAAAGTTGTAGGTTCGAGTTGCATTTCCTTTCTTTAAATATGAAATTATAATTATTAAAAACAAAGTGGTATAAAGATTTCAAGACTGCTTTTAGGTTTTCATTTCCTGCATTACTTTTGAACAAATCTGCAAAACCAAAGCAATTCAATCTAAAACTATCGCTCTCATTGTAAAACTTTTCGGTAGTTAGAGGAGCTGGTTTACGTGCAGTGTACTTTACGTTGCAGCCTTGCCATTATTGATAAAGAAAAAAAATTGCAACCATTCCAGATAAAAGCGTTTTAAGAAGAAGCAAAAACAAAAACCTTTTTAAAGTGTGAACTGGTAAATTAGTTGTCTATAGTCCATTTTCTTTAAACTACTTAAATTTTATAATGCGTTAATTGATGAAAAACAGTATCACAGGAAAAAAAACACACACACACACATATATAAAAGGGACTGGGATTCATTTATCATTTTGTTTTATATAAAAAAAAATCTTTATTTTTTTAAAAATCCATTTTGTTTATAAAGTTAAATGCAGGTATTGCTATTAAAAGAAGTTTAAAAACCCTAACCACACATATATCCAGCTGCCCTCTTTCTCTTTCTACATCTTTCTCGTGTTATCTTCTCTCTCTCTCTCTCATTATAATATCCCGTCTTCTCTATCTTTTTATATATATATATATATAAACAGAAATTCTATTATCAGTTCGAACTGATAAAAGTTATATCAGTTCCTTGCATGTGGATCATTGGATTTAAATACTTTGACTTGGCTGTATGCACTTGTCAGTCAAAGTATTTAAATCCAGTGGCCACATACAAGGAACTGATATAACTTTTGTCAGTTCGAACTGATAATAGAAAGACTGTATATATAAATTCCCAATGTTTTAAAGAGTTATTACTGAAATCATCCCATTATTATAACCAGGGGTGAAGCCAACTTTATCAAATTTGGAGGGTCTGAGCCTCCGAGGGAATCAATGTGAAAATTTGATAAACTTTTAATAAAAAATGTAAATAAAAGCAAATTAAAAGGTACGTGCTTCGCCATTGATTATAATGGTTTTCATTCTGTAATGAGTTTTTTTTTTTTTTTTTTTTAATATTTTTATTATTTTTTTTAAAGGAAAGCAAATTATATTAAATCTCAACCAGAACAAACAACAGAGAGATCGTCCATAACTCGCTTAGACAAGCTCGCAACAACCAGCTACGAAAGGAATCTTCCCACAAAGACTAAAAACAAAATATAAAGGCATGGCAATTAATATATATATATATATATATATATATATATATATATATTGACTCAGGCATGGCAATATTTTTTAAGTACCATCTTTCCCATATTGAGCATATTATTAGCAAACTAACTGACTTTCTTTCCCATTTTAGGAACTTACACGTTAACATAATGCAGTTTTTTTGGCATACTTAAATATTTAATTGAAGCCAACCAAATGATCCCAAATGGGGTTGCCAAACAGTGCCTACAAGTCTAGAAGTAAACTTTTTTTTTTTCTTTTTTTTTTTTTTCAGTTGAGTAGTAAACTTGACATTGGTTAAGTTGGATGGACAACTACAGAAGAATGGACAAGGATCCTCTCCTCACCTCATCTCATCTTCACCTCACTTAATTTTATGACACATAAGTATTGCAATGAATGAATGGTGAGGATGTGGTTGACACTTTATAAACAACCAATCACATGCTTTAAAAAGGTTAGGAAAAGGTGAGGATAAGGTGAGGTGAGGAGAGGATCCTTGTCCCAGAAGAATAGAGGGGACAAAAAAGCACCACACCATGTGTGGATCACATCAAGCGACCAAGGAGAAAAGAAAAGAAAAGAAACATCAAGTACACTGTACACCAAAGTTACGTGGCAACTTCACAAATCACAACGGTGATGCACCAAAATGGACTCAAATCGGCTGTCAAATTTTGGTGTCTCAATTTGTGTCTAACCAACCAAATTGGGACATGTGTACACATGTATGACATATTTATGGAAGAAGTTGAAAAAAATAATCCATAAATGTGCACACATGTCCCAATTTAGTTAGTTAGATATAAATTGGGATACCAAAATTTGACAGCTGATTTGAGTCCCACCAAGATCTTCTCAAATTTCAGAGGAGACGGTCCCAAACCCGAGAAAATCATTAATGGGATAGTCTCATTGACACTTGATGAGACTGTCCCATGGGATTATACCAAATTATAATTTAATAATATATATTTATGTTCTAAAAAAAATGGTGCAATCTTATTGGGACGGTCTCATCAAGTGACAATAAAACCGTCATCAGAATAAATAAATTATAATTAATAAAATATTGTTTTATGCGAGTGATTCTCTTTCCTAATATTGGCAACATTGGGAGAATCTCCCATCGTGTTAGATATGGTCATCTCAAACATCAAAAGCAATTCTCTTTCTTTTTTCCTCTCTTTCATGTCCCAATTCTCTTTCTCTCTGACGCATGAGTCACGTCCCAATTCTTTCCCTATCTATATCTCTTCCCAACTAATTAATAATTCTTTGGTTCTTCGAAATTTGGAATTACAAAATTATATAAAAAACAGTAATACTAAATATCCTATTCAAAATTCCAACTTTTTCATCACAACTCATATATCAATTGAAGTGTCAAATTATGAGTGGATATACACTATCGATGATTTATCTTATTTACCATATGTGTACACTCCATTTGACACCTTAATTACCACATAAATTGGGATTTTAGGTGGGATGTCTAGTATTTTTTTTTTGGTACAGATGTCTAACATTATTCAAAAAGAAAAAAATCACTAATGTTAGATAACCAAAAAAATTAGTTCAAAAATCAACTCAAATGATGTAAATTGTGATTTGTTCATTGACCACATCATCCTATGATTTGTATGGTGATGACAACCCACTTACTACATTATTTTGGTTAATTATTCGATTTGTATAGTATTACTTTAATATATATATATATATATATATATCTTCAATTCAGTATTTTTCTTAGTTAAAAATTATGTTTTTTAATTAAAAAGTTAGTGTTTGTTATTCATAATTTAATGTATTTTGTTTAATATATATGCATTTTTAAGGTTAAGACTTATTGTCTCTCTATTTAGGTTTAGTTTTGTTTTTCAATTAATGAAATTTTCTAGTAATGTTGAAGTTCACTTAATCTTATTTTGATTGTTTCATTTGTTTGGTTCATGTTTTTTTGCCTTCGGTTGATGCCTGCATGCTTATTTAGTTTATTGTTTTAGGGTCTGCATGCCCCTCCACTTCTTTTATTTTCACCCTCTCGTTTTTCTTTTGTTTCTTTTTTTTATTTATCTATATACATATGGTTCTGATTGGGGTTTTTCAATATATAATCATATGTGATTTTTTTTTTTGTCATTCCGATTTGATCTAATATATATATATAAATATATTGTTTTGTTTTAGCCTACCCTAACAAAAACATCTTGGGTACGCCACTGACCGTCCCATTGAAGATTTTCTCCCAAAACCCAATGCTGTGTGTGTTTGCATGGGGCAGCTCTGAAAAATAATTAAGGAAAAAAAAAGTCATTTTATTATATAGTAACGGTGGGTTACAGGAAGCTCCCACGAATCCGGCAGGATTCTGCTGACGTGTCGACATCGAATTCCATGTGGAGATGGGTACTATATATTGCCCAAAATGATCTATACATAAGAAGATACTCCACCTTTCATCATTCAAAATATTGCCTTTTGTGGTACAACTAAAATTAAACAAGCAAAAACGCTCTGTTCTCTACACTGGCAATCGAGGCTGCTCCATCAAGCCGCTTCCTCTGAACCGATCCCAAATGCCGACAACTTGGAAAAAAGTTTTTATGATCATCTGGTAAAGCCAGCGGCAGATGCTTACAATCAAGCCGCGTGAGAGAACAATAAACACAAATGCCCATGGAATGAAAATCAAACGCCCAAGCAAGGGTGGGAGGAACATGGAAACCAGAGAGACCGAAGAAAGAGAACCTGAGATGACAGCAACGAAGCTGAAGAGTTGAGTGTAGTTTGCGCTATAAGATTTGGATTGAATATCAGCTGCAAATGCAACACAGTAAACAGATGTTGACAACAAAAACACCCATAAATTTGCTGGATGTGTTTCAAAAGAGTACTTATTTATCCCTTGAATATTCACTTGGAGAAGGGCAATAAGCAACGGAATCAGAAAACCAAACACTGCATGGTATGGCATCCAGGAAACGAATTTTTGTTCGCTGCATGGACCAATCAAACATGATAGTAATCACGAGCCATAAACAATAAAAAATTATAATGTATAACAAGAAAATGTTATGATAGTAGCGAATTGAAGCGAACCTGTCACAGTTGCACGCAACACAGCCATAGTTGCGCTTGATTGATTTCATATGATTTCGAACCCTCCGTACGACGGTGCTATTTCTCTTGACTCGATGACCACCAGTACTCCCCTGCTCTTCCATCTTGTTGCTTCTTTCACAAACTTTGTCTATCTGCCTATCTCGTCTCGAATATATATAGAAATTAGAAAGTGTAGCTATCTTTCTCTCTCTTCTTAACGTACCATTCAATAGATGAGTTTAATTAAAAGACAAATTAGAGCATCTACAATGGTTGGACCCAAAAACAAGACCCATTTGTTGCCATATCATCAAAAATGGGTCTTGCCATTTGGATCCACTTAATTTGGGTCTCTTTTCCCCACAATGGGAGTAAATTGGAAATGTAAAAGTGGATCCACTTTTTTAACTTTTTTCCAAACAATCATTACTCTTCTTTAAAATATTATATATATATATATATATATACAGTCTTTCTATTATCAGTTCGAACTGACAATAAATATATCAGGACGAAGAATGTGGACCACAGATTATGGAGAAGTTTTGACAAGTGCATACACTTTGAGTCAAAGTATGTAAATCTAGTGGTCCACATTCTTCGTCCTGATATATTTATTGTCAGTTCGAACTGATAATAGAATTTCTGTATATATATATTAATAAATAAATTATATAATATATTTAAAATATCAACACTATCAATAATTATTTAACATATTATAATTAATTTAAAATAAAACAATTTATTAATTTAAAATTATCACAACCGAATTACATTAACAATAAAAATAAATATTTAAAACAAAATATTGTCTATGATTAGACATAGCACCGGTTCCGGTTCGGTTTCTGTTCCGTTTCAGAAGTGGCGGTTCCGGAACCGGAACCTCCCTCAGAGAGATTTCGGTTCTGGCGGTTCCGACTGTTCGGTTTCAGTTCAAGTCCGGTTCTGATTCCGAACCTTCAAAAACGGTTTTGGTTCCGGTTTTGAAGGTTCGGTTCTGATTCCGGTTTTGAAGGTTCCGGTTCCAAACCTTCAAAAAGTTAATGTTTTCATTCAAATTATTTTAATTTTGTTAAAATAAAATTTATTTATATTTTTTCATTTTATATATAATTATTGAAATTAATAATTTTATATTTAAATATAAATAATATATATATTTTTTCATTATATATATAATTATTGAAATTAATAATTATATATATATACAGATTTTCTATTATCAGTTCCACTGACAATAAATATATCAGGACGAAGGATGTGGACCACTAGATTTACATACTTTGACTCAAAGTGTATGCATGTGTCAAAACTTCTCCATAATCCGTGGTCCACATTCTTCGTCCTGATATATTTATTGTCAGATCGAACTGATAATAGAAAGACTGTATATATATAAGCCTAACCCAATGATTGGGAGGTGTTGGGAACCCAACTCCAATCATTGGGCAAGACCCAAATGAAGTTCCAAATTTGGAACCCAATTTGGGTCTAGTGGGGTGGAGCCCAAATTTAGGTCTCTTTTTTTGGATCCATTTTTTTACCATTGTGGTACCATTGGATCCAAATAAAAATAGGTCTATTCAAAATGGGTCTCTTTTATCCACCATCGTGGATACTCTTACTATACACGATAAAAACAAACGACTTTAGATTCGTTTATTGTACTTATATTTCCTTTTTTTTTTTTTATTGTTGTCCTTTTCTGCAGTTTCTGTAAGCTTCCCATCCGCTTCCCTTGTAGAAATTGTCACATTAGTCCGTGGGAGAAAATATTTGATGCACACTCAGGTATACACGGTTACTAAAAATTTGATATATAACAAATTTTCATTAAATATAACTTTGAATTGTTTAACTCTTTCCTCCCATTTAATTTTTGTAAATATTTTTTAATTCTAAAACCGTCACTTGTCATATTTTAAGTGTTCCGGTACACCAATTACAACTGCAGATTGGTGCATTGAAGTTTTTGTCCACCCCTGGAGGGGAGTTGGAATGAATAAAGAATAGGCACGACCAAATTTCAAAGTTGATATACATTTCCATTGAGTACTCTTCTAAAAATCTCTACCACCTTAAATATAATTTTCAAGCTCTAATCTTTTTGTGCTTGTAGATATATGGTTCACAAAGAGCACTTTGATTGAGCAGTTTAGTCACTCCTTTCCTCTTTTTTTATTGCATGTTGTTGTTCTTTTATTATTATTATTTTTTCGCTTTGTTGAGATATTATTATAGAAATAATGTTTGTCAAAAAAATATATATATATAGAAATAATGAATTGTTTTTGGCACACACCGAATGTTCATAAATGCCAATCTCCATGATCCTTCACTGTTTCCAGTTGATGAATAAAGTTTAATGAGAGATGAGAAGAAGAGGGAGAAAAAAAAAACACATATATTTTGAATTTTGGAATGGGTTGGGCTTGCATGTTTAGGTCATCCACTTAATTGTACGTATCTTTTGCGTGGATTGAAGCCGACTAGCTATTTAGTTTTTTCTAAGAATTTGACTATGTATGATCTTTATAATTTGATATCCATGATCTTTATAGTTTATAGTTAAAATGAAAGTTATGAAATTATTTTCTTTTCTTGTCTTTTAATTTTTAAATTTTTAAATGATTTTTTTTTTCTTACAGGAATTATAATTTTTATAAAACTTCAACAGCACAAACATTTTTTTTTTACAGGAAAAAACAAATACTTTTTATAAAACTTCCAAAGAAGCACAAACATATGCGTGTGAGCCAAACAAAGTTAATTTGCTTTGTCAATCAACTAGCTAGTTAAAGCAAAACACCAACCTTTTGCATGTCTAGCAAGTAGCAATGGCATGTCCCACAGTATTACATAATTTTCTAGAGATATGATTTACAACGATGACATTAAAGGATTTAGATCCTCTATTGATCAGATCAATAGAGGATTCAAATTCGTTATTAAAACTACAACAAGTCGAAACTTTTCCCATTTTACATTTCCGAAAGAAAAAAAAAACGACGACTCTTCACAAAAGTCTAATAATTGCTTCTTAACCTACTACCATACCCATATAAATGGTATAAATTTGGTAGGTAACAAAATTTTGTATACTCAAATCTGGCCCCCAAAATCGTTGCATCCAATGAACCCAAGTTCCAGTTATAAAACAGTTTTTAAATAATTTATTTATTTCAAATATCGCCTTATTATTATTTACTTTTGTTTTTCTTTTAATTTGACCAATCATCATAGAATCCACAGTTATTATTGTCTGATTGTCTCCATATCCTGACCGGTGAAAACTGTTTGGTATCTTCATCTTTTCATTTGTAAATTTTTGATGGATTGGTTTCCATTTATAATTGAATTATTAACTGAATGGGACTTCTCAGATACAACTGTGTATCATCCTTTTCCATTCAGTTAATGGGAACTACTTTACGTGTATTATGGTCTCCATATCCTGATTGAGGAAATGAATGACCAAACTAGAAGGCAATTTTTTGTACTATTTTGTGACTACACGTGCAGGTATCTTCGAGGAATACATCAACAGTTCAACAGTTCAACACCAACATCACCCACTTTACTTAATCTTTATAATTTTCCGTAAATATTGCTATATAAAAAGGTCTGACTCAGACTCAGGTCTGTCAATTGATTCCAAATGATTGAGCATTTGAGCAATGAGGTTGGTTCAGAGAATTTTGTTTACTCTAAATACCATACACACGATTGTGTTGATCTAAAACTGAGATATTATCAAACTAAATAAGCTTTTACCCGTTACCATCAAGTCACATTGAATAGCAATGGATAAAGTAAATTTTGAGACCATAGAAGTTGAAAGAAATTTAATTTTGATACAAAACAGAAATGCGGTAAAGTAAAACTACTGGGGTAACACAAGAAAGAGAGTTTCTTTTTTAATTTTGATAGAAGTAATAAATAAGAATGAGTAAATCCAAAATCCATCCAACAAGTAAGCACTACAGGGCTAGAGGCCAATAATATTTCACTAGAAACAGTGTATGATTGTGGGGTCTAGCTAGCTATAATTAAGATGGCAAATCTTTTGCTTTCTAAGTTTCTTCCATCAATTATTATCAGACAATATATATACCATGCAATTAACAAGCTGCGTGAGCTAGCCAAACACATTGTATGGCAAAGAATGCAACAATGCAGTGAGTGCTAATTCACTGGTAACTTCATTTATGCTGCTAAACACGATAAATTTAGCAGACGTGGCACTTAATCATTTATTATTTGAGTGGGAGAAACCATAAAACACTTATTGATTTTGTTACAATACCGTGACTGTATGCTACCTATTTTAATCTAAAGCCTCACAAAATTTAAAGGTTGGTAAAATAAAAATAAATAAATAACTAAATAAAATATTTTCTTTTGATAATTACCTATCAACTATACAGATATTGTGTTATAGCTAAACTCTACAACTACATAACTTACTATGATACTCCGTGCTTATTTTAAATCCACAAGTGATTAAGTATATACATTGTTATATTTTTTTTCATAATCACTTTAAATAGATCACAGAAAATAAGATTTTTTTTTTTTTTAATAAATACAGATAATAAGAATTACAAATGTTCTTTGAGACCATACATTTTAAATTTTTAACCCATGGTCGTTTTGGTTTTGTGGTTCAACCAAAAACAAGCAGTTGCATTTTATTATTAATTTTATATGAAGGTGGTTTAAACTATTGGTTATATGTTAATATTTAGAGAATATTTGAGTTAAAATCAATAGCTAATCAGGAATTATATTTAAATTACATGTTTAATTTAGTGATATTAAAAAAATACAATTGGGATGTAAATAAAGAATTCAAATATAGAAGAGTAAAGAGTTATGGCCCAGTACATGGCATGGGTAATCCAACTAGATAATCCATGGGCCATGGCAAATCCAACAAGAAAACCCATTGACTTTTCAAATGGTCCAGCTATAATTTTAATGCCCAATTCAGCTATATATGTATAAATAAATGAGTAATGCTAGAGGACCCAAAAAAGTGATCCAAATTTTGGACCCAAATCTATATGGTAACATTACATGGGATCTTTGGGAAGAGTAATGTGGGCCCATGTTGTGTGTGATGTTGACACATAGGCTTAGGTCCAAAATTTGGGTCACTTTTTTGGGTCCTCTAGCATTATTGTAAATAAATACATACATGTCCAAAGCAAACAGTATATTATAGGCACGTTTTGTTATTTGTTCTCATAAACAGCATATGTTCCCCAAAAGTCTTATAACACAAAATTAATTGAGCTTTAATGCCAAATTTAGGCCCTGTTTAATTTTTTCACTTAACATTGAATGGTATTTAATGTGTTCCATTCAGTTATTTTGTTTAATTTTTGAAGTGTTAAAATCACTTAATGAACCCTTAAAACCACTTGTTTTGAAAAAACACAAATCCATTAGAATTTAATGTAAAATTTTACTTCCAAAACTATCCTCACTAATTTAATCTAGTTCCAAAACTAACCACTTGTTCTATAATATTTTTTTTTTTTTTACATGCAATCTATAAATTATATAATTATCCAAGTTTATTCCAAATCAATTAAAGAATAAATTATACACATGAAGTAGATTGCTAATAAGAACATATTGATGAACTTCATTTTGACCATAATATACACATGAAGCAGCCAATTAGTTTTATGATATCACTAGCTAAAAGCTTAGTAATTATTGGATTCTATACAATAATATAAATTTGAAATATTATTAATAACTAAATAAATTTATTTTAGAATTAATTTATATGTTAGAGTAGTCCGTAATATATTAAAATATAAATATATAACAAATAATAGTTAGAAGGGCATAGATGTAAAAGTTTTTATTTTCATATATTTATAACTTAAAAAAAACAAACAACTTATCACTTATATTCATATTTCAGTGAAAAAAAAAAAAAACAAACATGTTTTTCAGTTTTCAGTCACTATTCGGTCTTTAGTAACATTCAGCACTATTCAGTCTTCAGACAAAAAATCAAAAGGGGCCTAAGTATCATAGAAATTCGTCCATGCATCATCATCATTATCATGATCATCTCTTTCGATCAAATCGTCAACTCCTTTTTGTTTCTTCTACTTCTATGTCTTTAATGCATGCAAATATACAATACACTATCAGTGTTCTACGGCTGCTTTGATTTATATATATATATATGTAAGTAAGTGTTTCTGGAAATGACAAAAATGGTTTTCTAGATCTTCATCATCTGGGTTTATTTGTGTTGAAACATTTGATGGTAACCTTCTTGTTTCTGCTAAAGTTTTTGGTATTTGCGGAATCGGAAAATTGTGTGTGTGTGTTCGTTTTTTTTTTTTCTTCTTCCTTCCTTCCTTATTGATATACAATTTGGTGGTGATCCTTTTCGAGGGATGACATGGAAGTGCTTAATGAGCATTGTAAATTTTCTTGGAGTAACCGGTATTGAATCTATTGATCGATCCTTCTATCTAAAATGATAGGCTGAATGAAGCAATGCCATGATAATGTTTCATAAATTACCCCTTTTTGTTATTTTGTGATCTGGGCTTTAACTAGATCGCGGAGCCTCCTCCACTTCTAAACCCGGATCATGATCTAAGCCCCAACGATCTCCTCAAGTGGATGAGGTCACCAGAATACACCTACAACAGTAAAGGTTGAATTTTTTATTTATTTTTTCATATTTTTATTATTTCATATATATATTTTTTATTATATAAAATGATTTTAATTTTTAATTTTAATTTTATTTACACAGGTCTTTTAAGAAAAAAATATTTACATAAGTTAAAAAGGCTAAAATGCCCCTTAACCGTTAAGTTTGACTAACGGAAGGTTAATAGCTAGAAGGACCAATTTGGTACATGTAAAAAAGTTAGGGATCAATTTGGTCACTTTTATAAATGTTACAAACTACTTGAAATTTTAAAATAGTCCAGGACTTGTTTGGTAATTGCCCAAAAAAATTTAACTTTATACTAAGTAGAGAGTCATATGTGTATATATATATATACAGTCTTTCTATTATCAGTTCGAACTAACAAATGTTATATTGGTTCTTTGTATGTGGGCTATTGGATTTAAATAATTTGACTGACAAGTGCATACAGCCAAGTCAAAGTATTTAAATCCAGTGGCTTACATGCAAGGAACTGATATAACTTTTGTCAGTTCGAACTGATAATAGAATTTCTGTACATAAATATATATATACAGATTTTTTATTATCAGTTCATCCTGACAATAAATATATCAGGACGAAGAATGTGAACTACTAGATTTACATACTTTGACTCAAAGTGTATGCACTTATCAAAACTTCTTCATATTCTGTGGTCTACATTCTTCGTCCTGATATATTTATTGTCAGGACGAACTGACAATATAAATACTATATATATATTTATTGTCAAGACGAACTGACAATAGAAATACTATATATATATTGACAAGTGCATACACTTTGAGTCAGAGTATGTAAATCTAATGGTCAACATTCTTCATCCTAATATATTTATTATTAGGATGAACTGATAATAAAAAATCCGTATATATATATACGGATTTTTTATTATCAGTTCGTCCTAACAATAAATAATTAAATATATCATGATGAAGAATGTTGACCATTAGATTTACATACTCTGACTCAAAGTGTATGCACTTGTCAAAACTTCTCCATAATCTGTGGTCCACATTCTTCGTCCTGATATATTTATTGTCAAGATGAACTGACAATAGAAAGACTATATATATATATATATACAGAAATTCTATTATCGGTTCGAACTGACAAAAGTTATATCAGTTCCTTGCATGTAGGCTACTGGATTTAAATACTTTGACTGACAAGTGCATACAACCAAGTCAAAGTATTTAAATCCAGTGACCTACATGTAAGGAACTGATATAACTTTTGTCAGTTCGAACTGATAATAGAATTTTTGTATATATATATATAAAGAACAATCTTTACAATGCAGCCGGTGAAAATTCAGGAGTTCTTGTTACCACAAAATAAATTAAAGATAAGAGGTAATTACACCAAACTCCCCTGAGGTTTGCTCTTTCACATATGGAAACAATTTTACCGTTAATTGACACTTGTTATAGGTAAAAATAGTCGTAAAAGGCATGTAATCACCATAAGAGGCCACGTAAGCAGAAGTGAAGGGAAATCAACATGAGTAGCAAAAACCCAACCACAGACCAAGGAAATCAGCTCGGGCAACATAGCCTACTCCAGCATACTCGGGTATGCTCAGGGTTCAACTAGAAAGATAGTTACGAAAACCCACTCTCCAAACATGTGGGTAGAATCAGCAATTAGCACCCCTACAATAAACTACAGTGCGACTACTCAAAACCCAGCAAGGAAACAAGCAGGTTTCCCGTAGATAAAGGAATAAGAGTCCTGCTCAAAACTAATACTTTGTAGTGTTAATTTCAATCATTCTCCGACCATCGGAGTTTTACCACGTATTTTTTGTTTATTATTGCTAATACTTTGTAATGTTAATTTCAATCATTCTCATTCATAAACTTGATATCAAATCGGTGATTGAATGACTACGAAAAATCACCGTCAACAACACTCACCTCCCTTATCGTCAGTCAACGGCCGTCAGACTTAACCTTTGGCCTTATCAGACCATGTAAAAGTCCAAAATACCCCTAAATATGTCTATTTACTTTTATAACCCCAGAAAAAGATAAAAAATAAATTAAAAAAAAAAAACAAACAAAATTTGGAAACTTTTTTTCCTAAATGGTTCTCCAACCGTCCATCACAAGGATGGATGGTGTAGATTAAGAATTGAAAAAAAAAAAAAATCTGATTTTGAATATTTAAGATAAAAAAATTAAAAAGAAAAAAATTCTTTATAAAAAAGACAAAATATTAAAATTAAACATTTTTTCCAACCATCCATCGCAAAGATGGATGGTGGAGATTAAGAATCGAATAAAATAAGCCAAAAAATTCAGGTTAAAAAAATTAACGAACAAATTTAAGAACAAACCATCTTGAAAGAAAATTTAAAAAAACCACAAAATTATTCCAAAAAAAAAAAAAAAAAGGTCAGATTTCTCCATCTCAGAAAAGCACACATCACCAGCACATTGTTTCAAACAATTTTTTTTATAGAAAAGATGAGCTAATAACTATTTTTTTTTTAGCAAAAATAAAAAAAAATAAAAAATAAAAAATAAAAAATAAAAAAAACTATTTCTTTGTCATTGATTCCAGGCTCCATCTTAGATTCACGATTTCATCTGACGTCGGCGGAAGGCACAGCGACCCCATGTGTCGCCAACGGAAGAAGCCCCGACTCCATCTGAAGCCGGCAGAAGGAGCTGCGATCCGCTGCTCAACTGCCGCCTGCGCAGGCAGCGTCATTCCATTTGGAGCAGAAACGAGGCTCCATCTAAAGCCAGCGGTGGAGCGCCGATCCAACTCACGCCGGCGATGGGGAGGTTGGCCTCCTCTAGCTTCCCCGCTAAACAACTGAGAGAGGGTCGTTTGACCCTTCCAAATCCCAATTATTGGAATAGATCTGGTTTTAGACCAAGTCTGGTCTTCGTATGGGTGTTTTAAAAACAAAATATTCATTAATTGTTTTTTTTTTATTAAGTTAGTATATTATTTTATTAGTTGTGTGATCGAAGGATGGTAACAATTGTGGAGAGATGAGATAAGGTTGATATTGGTGGTGGAGAGATGAGGATGATGATGGGGGTGGAAAGATCTGGAAAATTTTTGTTTGGAGATGGATCTTCGATGGAGTTTGTCTCCATCAGTTCATCATTTTCTTTTTTTCGTTTTTTAATTATTTATTTAATTTTTTGCAATTTGATCTCTATCAATTGGTGGATTTTTTTTGGGATTATTAATTTGTGGCTTTTTTTTTGGGATTATTGGTTTGTGGATTGAAGAAGATATGAATCATTGAATGAGACTTGTGGATTTTATTTTTGAGATATGAATTATTGAAAGATACAAATATTTATTTTCCTTTTTTTATAAATAAATTTTGGGTTTTTAGATATATTTGTTAATATTTTTTTTATTTTTTATTTTTCCTTTGTATCAGTTTTTTTTTTTTTTTTTAACCTGACGTGTACAGTATATATATTTTTAATTATATTCTTTGAAAGATTTTTTTTTTTAAATAGATTTTGGGTTTTTTTTTTTTTAGATTTTTTTTCTTCTATTTTTTCATTTGGGTGAATCAAGGGTATTTCTGTCTTTTATCATTTTTTAACAGTCAACTCTCACATTTAATGGTCAAACCTTAACGGCAGGGGAGGTCAGTGTCAATTAACGGTAAAGTTGTTTCCGTGTGTAAAAAAGCAAACCTCAGGGGAGTTTCGTGTAATTACCTCTAAAGATAAATTAATACTTTTTTATAAAAATAAATATTACATAAATTTTGGGTTATTTTTGGAGGGGGTACTTGAACTCACGACCTTTTAACGTAGGTGTGAAGGGTTTACCATCGAAGTATCGGACCAACCTCATCTCGTTAATTAATACATTTCTAAGATTAAGTAAAAAATCTATTGAAAATATTAACAAGTAGTTTAGAACAATTAATGACGATACAAGACAACAATATGAAATTAATAATTAAGATTCTTATCATCATGCTTGTGCATCATCAGATTCATTTGATATGCTTGGAAACTTTAGGTTATGTTATTATTTTAGCAAATATGTAAATAAACAAAGCAGTCACTGTTGTCTATTCAAATATGATTATTTAGTTACAAAGAGGAATTTGATTAAATGCTATATTAATCAAAATTTGACATGAATTTTGAATAAATTGTAATAATATTAACACACATTGAAACCAAATGATTGAGGAATGAGGACGAGATAGTCTATGAGCGGACACATCTCAACCCACAACATCAGTAGTGTAGATATGAAAGGCATAACACTAAATCAAACTCGTATCTATAAGAGGAGAATTAAGTCGATAGTCATGTATACTTGTAGAATATAGTGGATCTAAATCTCTAAACGGACATCAAGACACGACATGGCCTGATTACTGAGTAGGCTCCACAAAGTCACAAACAAGAAGTCAAGAACCCTTCATTAAGTGCTAGTCATGGCCCAATTACCGAGTAGGCTTCAAGAAGTTAAAAACCCTTCGTTAAGGTTTTTATTTTATTTTATTTATAGTATCTATTTATCCACCTATTTAAACGTATTTTTTTTTTAAAAAAAAACTTTTGTTATTGATAGGATTCGAACCACTGACTTGGGAGTTATTTACCCAAACCCTAAACTCGTCTATCTACCAGTTGAAGTACACCCCTAGAGGCACCCTTCGTTAAGCTAATGCTATTGTTTATCTTTTATATCTTTTTGGCCTTTGCAAGTGACAACTGACAAGTGAAACTTGACTTTAACATGCAGCACTGAAAACCCTAACAAGCAACCCTAGCTATTTTTCTTCCGGACCGATATCAAGTACTTCATGATCTTAGTAAAAAAAAAATACATGCAGATGTTCAAAAGAAATTAAGGATTAATAGAATCATTTATATGTAATTACTAGAAAGTATGTAGTCTGAAAACAACAGGGAGGTTCTATATGCAGATGATTATAGTATTTAAAATAGTCTATAAAAAGGATAAAATCTAGCATGCAATGATGCAAAGTATCCGGCCAATAAATGCATGACAAGTGGTAAGGAAACCAATCAAATGAGTTTCATTGCCACATGGCATGCAACTATTAGTTAGGGTACATACTTCGGGTACATGAAAGATTTTCCTCCACCATTTTAAAATTCAAGGACGTATAAAACCTGGCTTTCATTGTAGATGAATTATGAATTTGATTAGAGGAACCATTCTTCCGTATTTATAATCATCCACCTTAACCACTTATATCATGCGATATAATATCAATGACTGGGTAAATTATGTAATGAAAATTTTCTACTATCGTGCGAGAAGCTATTGACCTTTTTTTTTTTTTCTCTTTCCTTCTTTTGGAACCAACTAAAACTGCTTGAACAATTTTCAATTAAGATTTGTAGAGATTCGGTTTTCATTTGTATTTATAAAATGGATATGGATCCTCTTCTTACCTTATCATCATCTCAATAATCTCTTGTCACATGTTTAATATAGTAAATCAATGGTCTATATTTTTTTTATTAATTTTTTTGTTTTTACTCCACTAAAGATAGAATTAATCAAGACTATTAATTAGACGAGAAAAAAATGAGGATAAAATTAGGTGAGGAGGAGATCCAAATCCCATGAAATGATAATAAGTTCCAAACAAATGGAAACAAGTTGCTTTGTTGAAGCACTTTTACCGATTTCTACCAATACATCTTAAAAATTGTCTAAGAGCATCTCCAATGGTAATGTGGCTTGCATTTGAAATAATGATGATATGTCAACATTGTCAAGCCAATTGCTTCATATGTGGCATGTAACTAAACTTGATAGACATCAAAATAAAAAAGTGGTCTCCAATACTTCATTTGTAACATGTATGTTTTTAATGACGTGTCAATTTATTATTGGTCTTCTGAAATATACTTTAGAATTGTTGAACAAAATAAGATAAAAGACAAGAGTGATTGCTGACTGGGCCAACAAGACGGCCATCCAACAGACCGTCTGAAATCAGAGAGTCATGTTAACAGCCTCTAAAAAAAAAGTTGACACCTCATCTTGAAGTTGTACTTGAGATGTTGCATTGGAGATAGATTTTTTTAACAAAATGGATGTCCATCCTACGTGGCAACTAATTTTTTCACAACCCACATTAGCATTGGAGATGCTCTAAGGTACAAGATACCAAAAACAGACAACAATTGACTTATCTTCTATAACCATTAGACAACAATATGACAACGATAACTTTTGTCATATGGCAATATCTCAATTCGTACGTTGCACCCAAGATCTTCTCCTGCTCAGGTTAATGTTGTATCTTCAGTGTGCGAAGCCCGAACACTGTTAAATTTGTCACGTGCTAATGATATAAATTCCATGACTTTTTTCTTTTGGATTTCAAAAATTAATTGTATAAAGTGTCTGGCAAATATGATAGACAAAAGTGTCCATGATCCCAAACAGAACCAGCCGAACAAGCGTGGGAGGAAAATTGAAGCCAGCGAGACCGAAGAAAGAGCGCCTGAGAATAACATGGTTAATGCATTTAGAGAAATTTGGTTGATGAATTTGTACTTCCATCTTAAAAGATAGTCCCAAGCAACAAAGGCTAGTAGCTGCAAAAAAAAACCCACATGTTTATAGGATGTGTATCGAATGGAGACACACTCTTGTTTTGATATTCAACTTGTAGCAGGCCCATCAACGCCGGTATTAAATATGCAAACACCAAATGGTTCCTGGTCCAGGAAACAAACATCAGATAGTAAGAATAATTTTTGTCTACAAAGCACTTCCTAGATTTACAAGAAAAAAAAAAAAAAACAAATAAACAATTCGCAGCAAAAAAATGTACTGATTTACATGGTTGCATTCAGTAAGAAACTTAAACCTTGAAAAATTGTATTGGAGATGGCAGAGGCAGCTTTGGTTGTTTTGTGATCTATTAGCCTCCATTTTTGCGACTCCAACTCGAGTAACTCTGAATCTACGTATGGGTTGTTTAGAGTTGAAAAACTTCAATAGCTTCAACCTTTCTCTGCCCCAGCCTCAGTGCTCGGATTCTTCAGTCTTCCCTCTCTGGTGCTTGATTGTTTTTTTGGTTTGAGATCACAGTGGGGGTGGGTGGTTTTATACTAGACAGATTCCTTTGGGCAGTTTGGGCAAAGTCGCGGGCAACGTTTTAAGTTTGGACGGATCAGATTTAATTTCTTTGAGCAGTGGGCAGCGCATATATTGACACGTGGATTTTGGCACCCGAAATTGATAGGCTGCCGTGGAGGGGACTATAAAGTAAAAATTGAAGGCTTGGGACAGTGGTTTTAAAAACGCCTGGTTCTTTCAGAGAAAAAAAAAACGCGTCGTTATTCCTCACAAAACAATCCAGCTTCCTTGGCAGAAAAATTCCACAATCCAACAATCCAGCTTCACTGACATGCTGCAACGCCCATTTGAAGCAATTGCTCCTCTTTTTTATTTCTTATTTATCCCCTTTCGTTTTTCTTTTAGTCGTTCGTTTTTAAACAAATTTCCACCAATTCAATGAGAAAAAGGAGTTTTGCTACAAGTAGCACTAATGATCCCAGAAAAACCTTTTCTGGGAAATGAATCGAGAAGTAATTACTTATTTTATTCTACGTAATTAAACTTTTTTTTAATTACATATAAGAGTTTGGTTAAATTGTTGTTAACAGTAATGTTATTGGATTAGTTACCAAAAGCAAATGTTTTATTTAATTATTTATTTATTTTATTTTTTGAATTTTTGAATTTTGTAGACCTTAGTATTAATATACTAATTCAGTAAGACAACAACATTGCTGTTAACAACAACTTAACTAAACCCTTACAAATACGATAATTGTATTTTTCAAAGAGAACTTCTCCTTGCAATCCATAAATTATCTATTTACACTCCATTTTAAATTTTTTTATTAATGATAATTTTAATTTAAATTAAAATTACTAATCATGACAAAAAATTCTAAGGACACTCTAACCTAGTATTTTTTTTAGAAAACAATGTTTTTTTTTTTTCCTTTATCACTGTTTTACAAAAGAATGAAAAGTCCTATACAAGTGCAAAAGTGAAAAAGTACGAAAATAATGAAAGAAAAACAAAATGTATTTTACTGTCTTTGTTTTCATTTTCAACTTAAATTTTCAATGTGTTATATTTGGTTTCAGTTTGCAGGTGAAGGGCAGTATTACTGCATCTGATGCCATCACATTTTTCCTTTTCAGCCATCACTGGACTTCTTGATTGCCAGGTCTCTAAATGGTGGTTGTCTTCCTGAAATATGCTACAACTTTATTTCTGTATATTGTCTAATTCTCATTAATTTCTTTTTCCATTTTACTATATTATTTCACAAAATTCCAACAAATTTGCAGTAAGAAACGGAAACCTGCTAGAGGCCAATTGTGAGAAGAATCAGTTATTTACTTGACCCAATAATTCCAGCATACTATAAACACATTTAATTTTTAACCAAATATTGTACTTATTTGAGGCCGGATATCTCGTTGCTTCCAAATATAATGTTGTACTGGTCTCATCAACAATGTCTTACGTTCTTCCCACTCACATCAACACACATAATTTTTAACAAATTATCCAAATCTACAAAATAAAAAATGAGTCCATTGTATGAGTCATTGTGGACTAAAGAGATCAAATTCAAACTACTAGTTTTTTGTTAGTTGTTTTTTTTGTTTTTTTTGTTTTTTTTTTTTTGGCTATATGTTAGTATTAAAATTAAAATTTAAAAATAATAATGGGTAATATTAAAATAAAATTGAGTGTCTTTAGAAATTTAATTTTAAAAATGGAGTGTTTTTAGAATAAGAGTGTCAAAAGATAAAAAGGATAATTTTGGAACAAAATGAAGTGCCTTTAGAATTTTTTTAAATTTAAATTTTTAGAATGAAGTATCCTTAGAAAAGAAGTGTAAAAAGAAAAATTTAGATCGTAAAAAGAAGCTCTCTTTTTCAAATATAAGTGACGTCAATAACACGGACAGCAATTAAATCGTTAACCAGTCCAGATTTCAAAAAGCAAGGCCCAATCACTAGAATGGCCTAAACAAACAGATAAGCCCAACCCATTCCCCAAAACGAAAATGTCTCTGTTTTCCTCCCTCTTTCGATTTTAATTTGCATCGTTATTTCATATCAGTGATTATTTTAATGTTTTGCAGTTATCATTGGTTGTTTTCTTTCTTCTGATTCAGTGATGCTTGAGCATTTTGAGAGCAAGGAAGACGGGACAGATTCCAATCCTATAATTTAATGCTGACAATGATCAGTTTTGAACAAACGAATCATCGCCGCTTCTTGTACAGGAGAAAATCTTGCCTGGGACGGTCCCATACACGTGGCCATGGGATCGTCCAATGAGAGTATGCCATAAGTGTGCCACATACCCTGTCATATTCTGCAGATACTCTCCAAATGTATATGTGGCACACTCTCATTGGACGGTCCCATGGCCACGTGTATGGGACCGTCCCAGGCAAGATTTTCTCCTTGTACAGGGATTCTATTTTCTGCAAAACAAATATCGTGGCAGCATTTGTATAGACCGACACTGCTGCTTCAAATCTTGTGACCCATAACAACACGTTACACGTCTTTACTCTTGGACTTCCTCATATAACCTAATTGTAATATCAAATTGTTAATATTAGTTTATACACAATACAATTTGTTAATTTGCAAACTTTAAGATAATTACTCATGTAAATTAAATTGGAGTCACATTGTATTAAATTGGTAAGTTGTTGCAATCGGGAAAAAAGTAAAAGTCAATACTTATTTATTTATTATTATTATTTTTTTACTTATTATGGGATAACATAGTAATAATATATAAAAATAAGGATAATAAAGTAATAAAACGTTGACGGGTTTTGTTGTAATTATCTTTAAAAATATATATATATAAAAAACACAAATGGCTGACCGTCTGACCCGTCTATAGCCCAGGTTAACCCCTTCACAATTCTGCCTTTGCATCGTTGGCTCGAGGTTCATCTGTTAGCGAACAAACGTTACTATATGCGCGGAAGCGTTGACGGATAGAACACAAACAAACACAATAACAAAGAAAAGATAAGATGAAGAAAAGTAATTAAATCCAATCACACACAACACAAAAATTTACGTGGAAACCCAAATCAGGAAAAAACCACGGCCGTCAGGATGATAAGAGAAAGTTCCAATATGTAGTAAATTGTTACAACCACACACTCAGGATCTCTCTCTAAATAATACCCCAAACCCAATTACACATAATGCTCACTTTGAGATCTCTCTAGTATTTGTTATTTTTGCTCCACCACTAACAACCTAGTTATTAGGGTCTATTTATATGAATTACAAGGAGTTAAAGCTAAAAGGAAATCCTACTCCTATACGTACAAGAATTACTTGTTCAACATAAATACTATTTCCTATTTATGACAAGTCTTCTTTTAAGAAGAAATCATTTTTCTTATTAGAACTTCTAGAAGCAACATACTTCCTCTTCCATGAATATTTCCTTATTCAACGCATGCTTGTGATTGACTATGATTCAAGTTGCAGTTGGCCACTCACTTCCTAAACCATGTTGAACTTGACCACTCAGAAAACCGTGATCCATGCGCCACATTATTGTCTACCGAACTTGGTACCGCTGTGGAAGCCACATCGCTTTCCACTGGAATTGGACCGCTCTCTATTGCGCTGCGAAAATTCACAGCGCTTGACCACCGCTGTCAAAGCCATAGCGGTAGTGACAGCGGTTTGCATTGTTCATCGCTTCTACTGTTCATCACGTCCTCCAAACCTTCCTCAAACATAACCTCATACTTCCAAACGCTCTCACGTCTCCAAGAAGTCTTCGCATTGGTAAATCGTGTTTGGTAACCAATGGAGAATTCAAGCCATATCCAACATCATCTACAATGTCAACCATCAATGTTATGTATTCACTTTCTCCAACGTTATGTGATTATTAATTCTAATTATATAAGTTATTATTAATTTTTATATTTGAATTTTATTGGATGTATTTGTTTCTCTTTAAATATGATATAATGTACAATTACATATGTTAGTTACATTTTTCTTTTATAAACTATAAAAATTTAAAGTTTTTTCATCGGATATGGATATAAACGGAGCGGGGATGGATATATCTATCTTAATTAGCACATTATCCGAATCTGCCCCTCTCACTTAGAAATGACGATGGATGCGGGAATGGAGATATATATCTCAAACGAATACAAGGATGGATATTGGGGTATCCACACCCAATCTGACCCATTACCATCCCTACCGGCCCGAACTTCCTTGGAAAAAAAATTCCACAATCCAACTATCCAAGAGAGTCAAGGCGGTTCTTCATCTCCACGATGTGTCGCAACGCCCATTTGAAGCAATTGCTCTTCTTTTTGTAATTCCCTTTTTTATTTTTTATTTTTTATTTTTTATTTTTTAAGTATTACATTAATTGAGAGGGGAGGATGTGAGGGGTTTACCAAAGGGTGAAGACAAGACTCATTTTCTGGATAGGCTAAATTAACTATTTTTTTTTTTTTTTTGTATACCGCCTGCGATGTAGCAACTCGAATCTAGAACATTGTCATATTAAATTAACGTAATTTTCCACTCAAGCCACATTGGGCGATTGTATAAAGTTTTTTAAAACAAACCTAAAGGAAAAAAAATAGAAAGCGAAATAAACTTAAATACTTATTCAGACAAGCAAACAAAGTAAGGAATTCAAAATTTGTTTCATTTATCAATGGAAGAACAAAGAATGGAGAGGAAAATGAAACTTTAATGTATTTGAGTGTCAATAAAATATTCAGTTATATCACTCTAATGAGTCTATTAAGATTATCTTAGTTAAATTAAATTATAAACTAGACTATTTTTATGAATTATTAAGTAGTGTTAATATTGTAATTCATTTGTGTTTTTATCTTCTTTTTTTTAATAAAAAAAAAAAACAAAATCATTAAATTATTTTTTTTTAATAGAAAAAGCTAATATGGGATGAAGCCCGGGCTAGATTGCATATTTGTATATATTGATATAGCTCTGCTCTTAGGTTTACTATTAGACCAACCTTATCTCGTCACTTTCATTTTTCTTTTTGTCGTTCTTTTTTAACACATTTCCACCGATTCTATGAGAACAAGGAGTTTTGCTACAAGTAGAACTAAAGATCCCAGAAAAACCTTTTCTGGGATATGAATCGACAAGTAATTAGTTTTTTTTTATTCTAAGTAATTAAGCTTTTTATAATTACATACAATAATTGTATTTTTCGAATTACAAGGGACGTCAATAACACGGACAGAAATTAAAATGTGAACAAACACAGATTTTGAAAGGCAAGTCCCAATCACTAGAATGGTCCAAACAAATAAGCCCAACCCATTCCCTAAAATGAAAATGTCTCTATTTTCCTCCCTCTTTCGATTTTTATTTGCATCGTTATTTGATGTCAGTGAAGTTTGAGCCTTTTGATAGCAAGAGGGGACAGAGTGTACGGACGCTGATTTCAATCCTGTTCTTTAATGCTGACAACGGATCAGTTTTGAACAAACGAATCACCGCCGCTTCTTGTACAATCATTCTATTTTCTTCAAAACAAATTTCGTAGCAGCATTTGTACACTTTTATAGGCTTTTAAATTTTTACTAAATGAATCGAGTGTTGAACGACACTGACACTGACAACACTTGTAAAGATTTTTTTTGTTTTTTTTGTTTTCTTTTCTATTTAGCCTATAACCCAATTGTTTCCAAATTGGATATTTGCATTCCTTTTGTACATGCACGGATGCATGCACCTAGTAATTTTCTTTTTTAAAAAATATTATAATTTGTTAGAGGTCTTTGTGTATAGGATAAGATGAGGTTAGTCCAATGATATACCTCTTACACCTATGCCATAAGGTTGTCGATTCGAGTCTCTTCTCTTCCCTAAGATATCAAATTATTATAATTTTTTTAAAATAAAAAATCTTCGTATATATTACCAATACTACATTTTTTCTTTTAGCATTTAATTAAATACTATAAATTAATCAATTTCAAAATAATTAAAATTAAATTAAATTAACATAATGGGAGGAGGTGTGGCACCTTCCAAATGTTGGAGGAACCGTACCCCTTTTTTTTTTTTTTTTTTTTTTTTAAATTTAGTTTTTAAGTTAAATTTAATGTTTTCAATAGTTATTTAATATTCTTAATTTTATACGGTTACTATTTAGTTTTTTCAATTAATAAATAATTAATATCTTGATAAAAAAATATGTTATAAATGCTTGTTAAAATTTTCAAATTATCGAATAGTTTAATAATTTGATATATGGAGAGCATTTAAAGTTATTTTAAATTTTCTTACAATTTTACTTGGTGAAAAATGTTGGGATATTACACATGGTCCCTTGCCATGGTGGTGGGGCATTCCCAAGAGAAGGCCCCACCACCAAGTTTCAAGACTTAGTGTAAGTGTATGCATGATATGTGCAAATTTTCCCACCAATAGTGTAGGTGTTGTCCCACTATATGTGGGTGCTGTCTTTCCTCTTGTGGGAGTCGCAATCCGGACTGAGCTTGTAGAGCTCAATCTTGCCGGTCTTTACGGTTGTTGTTGTATTAAAAATAAATAAAAAATGTTGGTATATTGAAAAAGAAAAAACTAATTTTGGTGACTTAATAAGTCTGAAACAAAGTAAAATTAAGTCTTGCTTCAATGTTTCTATCCACCAACCTCATTGACCAGATTCTACCCTTGGTGATTGTTAATTTGTTATTGGGTTTTGCTGATATGGATTTTTGAACATGTGGTGTAGGACTCGTGGAAGAATCAGGTTGGTGGACATAGAAAGCAAAAGCAAAATTTTTGAACACTAACTTGAAAAATTAACGATGGTATCGTACGTCATGGATTTCTGCCACTTTTAATTATCATGGTAATCTGCTATTTTGTTATTAATTAACGTGGATGTTTAAGGATCTAGTGGAGGCTGATAAGACTGATTAGTGCTCTCTTTCTTTTCCTGTTTGGTTTTGTTGCTTTGTTTCCCTTTTGTTTTTCCTCTTGTAGCTTTCTGTTATATAAAAAATAAAAAAAAATAAAAAAAAATCAAACAAACGTGGATGTAACCCAAGTGGAGACGATCAAATCACTGGATAATGACATTACCACATCATTGGGACATGATTTTTAGACTTCCTTTTATTGTACTAAAGTTTTTATAAATATTCACATAAAACTTTAAGGGGGTCAAAAACTATATAAAACTACAAACAAAATTTTAATAGTCAGTAATTACATTGCCAAATTTTATTTCACCCTATAACCAAAATATTATAAAAAAAATTCAAAATACCACTCCAACAACATAAAATCATCATTACATATAGTAAAGTTTGCTATGTGAAATCATCACGTATTTCTATAGAGAGCTATGTGTTTCACATAGTAACTACGTAATACGTGAAACAAATTTAGTAGTTTAATTTGAGAAGTGAGTTTGGGGGAGATAATTAAATGAGAGGTATTTGAGACATTTTATATTTCAATTTGTAATTAAAAACAATTTTTACATATCTTAAGGACTTTATATGAATTTCACCCCTTTGTGATTACATGGAAGAAACTTCGAACTACCTAAAATATTGACTCCTGGCCATTGAGCTCCTTAGAGCATCTCCAATGCAAAAGTGACTTACATAGTCACATATCAATAATTATTGACATGGTAACAATGTCAACAGACTTAATTCTTATGTGGCATAAAAATAAACTTGATAGACAATTAACTCAAAATTTGGTCTCCAATGCTTCCATCTAAAACACAATTTTTTTTTAATAACATGTCCATTTTTTTTTTTTTTCCTTACAAAAAAATATATGAAAAATTAATGTCAGTTTTAAATGTTTGCTAAGTCAACCTAAAAAATAGTTGTGCAACAGACCGTCTGAAAGTGGACGATCATGTTGACAATGTCTAATTTTTTTTTTTGTCACGTCAGTTTAAGGTTGAATATGCACGGTTACATTGGAGACACAATTATTAACATAATATCTATTTATCCTACGTTACATCTCTTTTTTTCACAAACTACGCTTGCATTGAAGATGCTCTTATATCGACTTACACAAGTCCTCCCTCTCCCACCAACATCTCTTTCACCTCCTTGAATGCGAGCCAAACAAAGTTGATCTTGTCGAAAAATATCCTTTTAACATTAAAATATATAATTAATAATATAAAATCTTGATTCAGATAATACCCTTTTAAACTGATATCAATAAAGTTATAGGTTGGAGTTACATTTCCCTTCTTTAAATCTGAAATTATAATTATTCAAAAACAAAGTGGGATGAAGATTTCAAGACTGCTTTTATGTTTTCATTTCCTGCATAGCTTTTGAACTAAATCTGCAAAACCAAAGCAATTCAAACTAAAACTAACGCTCACATTGTAAAACTATTCCGTAGTTAGAGGAGCTGGTTTACGTGTACTTAACGTCACAGCCTTGCCATTATTGATAAAGAAAAGAAATTGCAACTATTCCAGATAAAAGCGTTTTAGAAGAAGCAAAAACAAAAGGAAAATGCTACGTATCCCAAAAAATTGTCCCAAATCCATGTGGCACACCTAAAAATGCACTATTGGGGTGTGACCCACATGGATTGCATTTGTTTTGGGTGTGCCACATGGGTTTGGGATAATTTTTTGGGACAAATTTTTGGGACATGTAGCATTACCCAAAACAAAAACGTTTTTAAAAAGTATTCTTTTCCTGTAAAAAAAAAAGAAAAAAAAAAAAAAAGGTAATTTAGGACACAAAATAAAGTGTGAACCGGTAAATTAATTGTCTATAGTCCATCTTTCTCATGTTATCCCTCTCTCTCTCTCTCTCTCATAATAATATCCCATGAAGCCAACTTCATCAAATTTGGAGGGTCTGAGCCTCCGAGGGAATCAATTTGAAAAATTGCTAAACTTTTAATAAAAAATGTAAATAACAAAAAAAAAAGGTAGGGTAAAGCAAATTACAAGGTACGTGCTTTGCCATTGATTATAATGGTTTTCATTCTGTAATGAGTTTATTTTATTTTATTTTTATTATTATTATTATTTTAAGGAAAACAAATTGTATTAAATCTCAACCGAAACAAACAACAGAGAGATCGTCCATAACTCGCTTAGACAAGCTCGCAACAACCAAGCTAGGAAAGTAATCTTCCTGACGAAAAACAAAATATAAAGGCATGGCAATTAATATATATATATTTTGACTCAGGCATGGCAATGTTTTTTAAGTACCATCTTTCCCAATTCCCATATTGAGTATGTATTATTAGCAAACTAACTGACTTTCTTTCCCATTTTAGGAACTTACACGTTAACATAATGCAGTTTTTTTGGCATACTTAAATATTTAATTGAAGCCAACCAAATCATCCCAAATGGGGTTGCCAAACAGTGCCTACAAGTCTGGAAGTAAACTTTTTTTTATTTTTTTTATTTTATAAGTTTAGTAGTAAACTTGACCTTGGTTAAGTCGGATGGACAACTACACAAGAATAGAGGGGACAAAAAAGCACCACACCATATGTGGATGTGGATGATGTCAGTGGATCACATCAAGCGACCAAGGAGAAAAAAAAAAAAAAATCAAGTACACCAAAGTTACGTGGCAACTTCACAATGGTGATGCACCAAGATCTTCTCAAATTTCAGAGGAGACAGTCCCAAACCTGTGAAAATTATTAATGGAATGGTCTTATTATCACTTGATGAAACCATTTAATAGGATTGTACCAAATTATAATTTAATAGTATATTAATGTTGTCAAGATAAATGATGCAATCTTATTAGGATGATTTTACCAAGTGACAATAAGACCGTCCTCAAAAGCGTACGCAATAAAGGATTGAAGTGGGCTATAGCTGGGTTAACCTTTTAAAAAATAAATTATAATTAATAAAATATTGTTTTATGAGAGAGATTCTCTTTACTAATATTGGCAACATTGGGACCCATCGTGTCAGATATGGTCATCTCAAAGTCTCAAACATCAAAAGCAATTCTCTCTCTCTCTAAACACATGAGTCACGTCCCAATTCTTCCTCTATATATCTCTCTTCAATTAATAATTTTTTTGTTTCTTCGAAATTTGGAATTACAAAATTATATAAAAAACAGTAATACTAAACATCCTATTTAAAATTCATACTTTTTCATCACAACTCATATACCGATTAAAGTGTTAAATTATGAGTAGATATACAATATTGATGATTTATCTCATTAACCATATGTATCCACTAATGCTAAAGAAAAACAAATCACTGATGCTAGATAACCAACAAAATTAGCTCAAAAATCAACTTAAATAATGTGACTAGTGATTTGTTCATTGACCATATCATCCTATGATTTGTATGGTGATGACAATTCATTTGCCACATTATTTGAGTTGAATTTTGGTTAATTATTTGGTTTGTATAGTATTACTATAAAAAAAATATCTATCTTCAATTCAGGTATTTTTCTTAATTCAAATTTATGTTTTCTAATTAACAAGTTAGTGTTTTGAGTTTGTTATTCATAATTTAATGTATTTTGTTTAATATATATGCATTTTTAAGGTTAAGACTTATTGTGTCTCTCATTTAGGTGTATTTTTGTATTTTTGTTTTTCAATTAATAAAATTTTCTAGTAATATCGAAGTTCACTTAATCTTATTTAGATTGTTTCATTTGTTTGGTCCATGTTTTTTTACCTTCGGTTGATGCCTACATGCTTATTTAGTTTATTGTTTTAGAGTCTACGTGCCCCTTCACTTCTTTTATTTTCCCTCTTTTGTTTTTCTTTTGTTTCTTTTTTTATTTATCTATATATATGGTTCTGATTGGGGTATTTCAATATATGATCATATGTGATTTTTTTTTTCGTCATTTTGATTTTATCTAATATATATATAAATATATTATTTTGTTTTAACCCACTCTAACAAAAAATTTTGGGTACGCCACTGACCGTCCCATTGAAGATTTTCTCCCAAAACCCAATGTTGTGTGTGTGTTTGCGTGGGGCAGCTCAGAAAAATAATTAAGAAAACAAAGTCATTTTATTATATAGTAACGGTGGCTTACAGGAAGCTTCCACGAATCCGGCAGGATTCTGCTGACGTGTCGACATCAAATTCAATGTGGAGATGGGTATTATATATTGCCCAAAATGATCTATATATAAGAAGATACTCCACCATTCATCATTCAAAATATTGCCTTTTGTGGTACAACTAAAATTAAACAAGCAAAAACAACAACAGAGCATGTTCTCTACACTGGCAATCGAGGCTGCTCCATCAAGCCGCTTCCTCTGAACCGATCCCAAATGCCGACAACTTGGAAAAAAGTTTTTATGATCATCTGGTAAAGCCAGCGGTAGATGCTTACAATCAAGCCGCGTGAGAGAACAATAAACACAAATGCCCATGGAATGAAAATCAAACGCCCAAGCAAGGGTGGGAGGAGCATGGAAACCAGAGAGACCGAAGAAAGAGAACCTGAGATGACAGCAACGAAGCTGAAGAGTTGAGTGTAGTTTGCGCTATAAAATTTGGATAGAATATCAGCTGCAAATGCAACACAGTAAACAGATGTTGACAACAAAAACACCCATAAATTTGCTGGATGTGTTTCAAAAGTGTACTTATTTATGCCATGAATATTCACTTGGAGAAGGGCAATAAACAACGGAATCAGAAAACCAAACACTGCATGGTATGGCATCCAGGAAACGAATTTTTGTTCGCTGCATGAACCAATCAAACATGATAGTAAGCACGAGCCATCATTTATCATAGTTAATTAATGTTACAAACAATAAAAAAATTATAATGTATAACAAGAAAATGTTTATGATAGTAGCAAATGGAATCGAACTTGTCACAGTTGCACGCAACACAGCCATGGTTGCGCTTGATTGATTTCTTATGATTTCGGACCCTCCATACGACATTGCTATTTCTCTGGACTCGATGACCACCAGTACTCCCCTGCTCTTCCATCTTGTTGCTTCTTTTCCAAACTTTGTCTATCTACCTATCTTGTCTCGAATATATATAGAAATTAGAAAGTGTAGCTATCTTTCTCTCTCTTCTCAACCTACCATTCGATAGATGAGTTTAATCAAAAGACAAATTACCATACGATAAAAACAAATGACTTTAAATTCGTTTGGCTTTATTGTACTTGTATTTCTATTATTAGTCTATTAACTTTTTTTAATAGTTGTCCTTTTCTGCAGTTTCATGTCAGCTTCCACTTGCAGAAATTGTCGCATTCATCCGTGGGAGAAAATATTCGATGCGCACTCAGGTATATATAACAAATTTTCATTAAATATAACTTTCAATTGTTTTACTCTTTTCTTCCATTTAATATATTTTTTTAATATTTTTTAATTCTAAAACCCTCACTTGTCATATTTTTAGTGTTCCGGTGCACCAATTACCACTACAGATTGGTGCATTGAAGTTTTTGTCTACCTCTGGACTTTACCGAATTGAAGATGATAAGGTATAATCTTCTTTTTATATTCAACAAAAAAAAAAAAAAAAGGTATAATCTTCTTTTTACTACCCTGGAGGGGAGTTGAAATGAATAAAGAATAGGCCCGACCAAATTTCAAAGTTGATATACATTTCCATGATCTTTATAATTTGACTATCCATGATCTTTATAGTTTATAGTTAAAATGACAGTTATGAAATTATTTTCTTTTCTTTTCTTTTAATTTTTAAATTTTAAATTTTTATGGAGCCTTAGTAATCTCAAAGAGACTCATGTCGTAATAGCTAAATAATTAAAATAAATTAGAAATCACATACAAGCTGTTAATCTTAAAGCTTTCATCACTAACTTGAAATCGGTGCAGTGGAAGAAAGAGAGACTTGTGGATGAGACCGAATATGTGGATGAGTGGATCAACAAAACTTACACGAACCGACCTTTTTATTTTATTTTATTTTATTATTATTATTATTATTATTATTATTATTATTTTATAAAACTTCAACAGCACAAACATCTTTTTATTTTTACAGGAAAAAACAAATACTTTTTATAAAACTTCCACGCGTGTGAGCCAAACAAAGTTAATTTTGACTGAATTTGGCTGAATTTGCTTTGTCAATCAACTAGCTAGTTAAAGCAAAACACCAACCTTTTGCATGTCTAGCACGTAGAGCAATGGCATGTCCCACAGTATTACATAATTTTCTAGAGACATGATTTACAACGATGACATTAAAGGATTTGGATCCTCTATATTGATTAGATCAACAGAGGATCCAAATTCATCAATAGAGGATCCAAATCCGTTATTAATTAAAACTACAACAAATTGAAACTTTTCCCATTTCACATTTCCGAAAGGAAAAAAAAAATGACGACTCTACACAAAAGTCTAATAATTGCTTGTTAACCTACTAACATACCCATATAAATGGTATAAATTTGGTAGGTAACAAAATTTTGTATACTAAAATCTGGCTCGCAAAATCATTGCATCCAATGAACCCAAGTTCCAGTTATAGAACAGTTTTTAAATAATTAATTAATTTCAAATATCGCCTTATTATTATTTACTTTTGTTTTTCTTTTAATTTGACGAATCATCATAGAATCCACAGTTATTATTGTCTCCATATCCTGACTGGTCAAAACTGTTTGGTATCTTCATCTTTTCATTTGTAAATTTTTGATGGATTGGTTCCCATTTATAATTGAATTATCTTTTCCTTCTAACTGAATGGGACTTCTCAGATGCAACCGTGTATCCTTTTTCATTTAGTTAATGGGAACTACTTTATGTGTTTTATGGTCTCCATATCCTGATTGAGGAAATGAATGACCAAACTAGAAGACAAATTTTTGTACTATTTTGTGACTACACGTGCAGGTATCTTTGAGGAATACATCAACAGTTCAACACCATATAAAAAGGTCTCAGGTCTTCAAATGATTCCAAATGATTGAGCATTTGAGCAATGAGGTTGGTTCTGAGAATTTTGTTTACTTTAAATACCATACACAATTGCGTTGATCTAAAACTGAGATGTTATCAAACTAAATAAGCTTTTACCTATTACCATCAAGTTACATTGAATAGCAATGGATAAAGTAAATTTTGAGAACTTAGAAAGAAATTTAATTCTGATACGAAACAGAAATGCGGTAAAACTACTGGGGTAACACAAGAAAGAGAGTTTCTTTTGAATTTTGATTGAAGTGATAAATAAGAATGAGTAAATCCAATAATCCATCCAACAAGTAAGCACTACAGGGCTAGAGGTCAATAATATTTCACTAGAAACGGTGTATGATTGTGGGGTCTAGCTAGCTATAAGCTGGCAAATCTTTTGCTTTCTAAGTTTCTTCCATCAATTATTATCAGACAATACATATACCATGCAACAAGCTGCGTGAGCACATTGTATGGTAAAGAATGCAACAATTCAAGAGTGCTAATTCACTGGTAACTTCATTTATGTTGCTAACCACGATAAATTTAGCAGACGTGGCACGTAATCATTTATTATTTGAGTGGGAAAAACCATAAAACACTTATTGGTTTTGTTACAATACCGTGACTGTATGTTACTGAAGTGAAAACTAGACATTTTGGATTTTAATCTAAAGCCTCACAAAATTTAAAGGTTGGTAAAATAAAAATAAATAAATAACTAAATAAAATATTTTCTTTTGATAATTACCTATCAACTATACAGATATTGTGTTATAGCTAAACTCTACAACTACATAACTTACTATGATACTCCGTGCTTATTTTAAATCCACAAGTGATTAAGTATATGCATTGTTATATTTTTTTTCATAATCACTTTAAATAGATCACAGAAAATAAGATTTTTTTTTTTTTAATAAATACAGATAATAAGAATTACAAATGTTCTTTGAGACCATACATTTTAAATTTTTATCCCATGGTCGTTTTGTTTTGTGGTTCAACCAAAAACAAGCAGTTGCATACTTGCATTTTATTATTATTTTTATATGAAGGTGGTTTAAACTATTGGTTATATGTTAATATTTAGAGAATATTTGAGTTAAAATCAATAGCGAATCAGGAATTATATTTAAATTACATGTTTAATTTACTGATATTAAAAAAATATAATTGGGATGTAAATAAAGAATTCAAATATAGAAGAGTAGAGAGTTATGGCCCAGTACATGGCATGGGTAATCCAACTAGATAATCCATGGGCCATGGCAAATTCAACAAGAAAACCCATTGACTTTTCAAATTTCCAGCTATAATTTTAATGCCCAATTCAGCTATATATATATATATATATATATATATATATTTATTGTCAATTCGAACCGATAATAGAAAATCCGTATATATATATATATATATATATAACTAAATACAAACATGTCCAAAGTAAACAGTATATTATAGGCACGTTTTGTTATTTATTCTCATAAACAGCATATGTTCCCCAAAAGTCTTATAACACAAAATTAATTGAGCTTTAAAGCCAAATTTATCAAATATAATTCCTTTGGAACTACACAAAAAAAAGTGACATAAATTTCTCATTTCTTATCATACATAAACTAGAAACTTATAGGACGATTCCGGTGTACATTTGGACTTCAAAAATAAAAAATAAAAATGACTAAACTGGTATTCGTTGTTGCTCACATATATTTTCTGACATTCTGTAGGGGAGAATTATGGAGATGGGTATAATATAAATATGCACAAATCAAATTAAAGAAAAAAAAATCAATGCTACCGCAATAAAAAGAAAGCGTGACTAAACTGGCAATCGTTTCTGCTGATGAATTGAAGTGCTTCGTGTAAACCATTTACAATTATCCGAGAAGCTGGAAATAACATTTTTGATCGTCCGGTGAAGCTTATGATAAGCATTGTGAATTAAGACGGCATGAATCTGATAGGCAACAATAATAGTCACAAAAGCCCATGGAATGAAAATGAGAGTTCCAAGCAAGCGCGGGAGCAAGACGGAGACGAGTGAGACTGAAGAAAGTGAACCTGAGATAATATCCATGGTAACGGATCGTTGAGCTGCAGAGAAGTAGACGAATGTCGAAAACACAAAAATCCACATGGTTGCTGGGTGCGTTTCAAAGGGAGACTCGTCCTTGCCTACACTGTACTTCACTTGGACAACGTCGATTAGTATCGGAATGAGACAGTTGAACGACTTGGCGATCCTGCACATTAATTATATAACCATATATAAAATATGATTAGAAAAGTTAATTAGAACTATTAATGAGGTTTTTATAAGACATAAATCACATACATGAAAATCAGCTGTGGGGCGTCTGCGTCTGCGTCTGCGCCATCACCAGCACCCCTTCTCTCTTGCATCTGCTGCTGCTGCTGCTGTGTTTCGGCCATTATGTTTTGCTTATTCACAGGTTCTCCTTGTGCTCTATGTAAACCAAGGCATTGGTTTAATTTCTTCTTATAGGTTTTGCATTCTATTTCCAAATAAAGAATGGATGGCTCCTAATGGTCAATTAATTCATTGCATATAGAAAAGGTGGAGATCCTTGTCAAAAAAAAAAAAAAAAAAAAAGTGGAGATCCAAAAGAATGGCAAGTACCACTTCTAGTTTCAATTCTAAGGATGAATTAGATAAAAAAAAAGTGGAGATCCTTATAATCAAAAAGTAAGAAATGAATAACTTTTCGAGAAATTAGATAATATGCTTGGAAAAAATTAACTAGTTGAAAATCTTGTTCACATACATACGAAAATGATTGTTCAGTCTTTCTCAAGCAATTTATTGAAAAACAGTTAATTGGCATATGAAATCTGTCACGTATTTGCTGAGAAAGTACAAAAGAAGACAGATACAAAAACATAGCACCTTTTGGACTCAACTTGTGTTTTTGTCATCAAGTTGTTACCTTCTCCAAGCCCCTTTACTAGGTTGGGCAAGTTTGGATGCCCCTACTCCCAACAAGTTGCTGGTCGGGATCGTGGAACTATCGCTGTTTAATAAAAACAAATATTGAAAATTTGATAAGAAAAAAAAATAAAAATAAATACAGATTGACTTCTTTTAAGACTCGTTTTCCCTTTCTATAATTTTTTTAAGACGCGCCCCTGACTTCCAAAATAAAAGCATTGGATTTCTTTAAGCCACGTTAACCGTGAGTAGTAGAACTCTCAAGAATCGAATAATCATCTAATCAAATCGAATTAATTCACATTATTAAATAATTATCTGATAACAAAATTAATTAATTCTTAAAAAAAAGAAGAAAAAAAGATAATATTGTAATATGTTTATGCAAGTTAATTATCTTTGTTTTTGTCTCCACAAATTATATTCTCTCTACATAAGTTTCGATTAAAAGCATGAAAAAATCACATGACTTATTTTGTGTTTGTGTTTGAAAGGTAAATTGTGTCTAAAATATATTTTTGGAGCTATTAAAATTTAAAGTTTTTATGTTTATACTAATTACACAAAACAAGCATAAAATGTGCTAGAAATTTTAATAACTCCATTTTTTTTTTAAAGGAATTTTAATAACTCTTTTGTATAACTTTAAGGACCGAAAGATTTCAATTTTTTTTTTTTTTATTCACCCAACGTTTTTAACACAAATAAAAAGAAAGGAAAAGGGACAAAAAAAATAGTAGTCACTAACAACTCAAAATCAAATTACGAAATAAAGATTTTGTTGCAATTAATATAATAAATAATAAGTGATTCAACAATTTTGACAGCGATTTCTTATAGTATTTCATTTAGAGTAATGCTAAGTTTCCTAAATTTATTCACCATATAATTTCATGGCTTACAAGATGTTGACACATCACGTGCTGACACAATTTGAGAAGAAATTAAAAAAAATAATTAGGAAACCTAGCATTACTCTTTCATTTAATTATTTTGTATTGCATGATAAGGACTAAAATTGTATTCTATTCAATCTTCCTTCGATTCGGAAGATCGTTTCTACCTTGAATCTTGTCCACCTTTTGTGGAAAGTTTGGTTCGGGCTGATTCGCCTGTTTAATGTACTAATGTTTGTTTGTTCCACTGGTTTATGATTTTATTAAAAAAAAAAAAAAAATTGTATTCTATTCCATATATTATTTCAATTTGACTTACGACACTTCTGAGTTTTGATAATGCTTTTTCTTTACTTTTAAATTCTTAATACTGTAGAATGTTCACTCGGCCGCGGCTCCACCTGCGATTCTTCAATGTGAGGTCCAAATCTATTAGATTTGTCACTTTATTTTTTTTTCCATTACTCCTTTGTTGAGCCTTTCATACATTTGTTTTCCTTTTTTTTAAGGGAAAAAAAAAAAAAAAAAAAAAAAAAAACCCTATTTACGTGTGGAAGGAAAATTAAAGCTAACGAAACCGAAGAAAGAGCATTTGATCAAAGAATGATATGGTTAATGCATGCATTGAGAGTATATGAGAATAATGGTTAAAAAATAATAAAGTAAGATGTGCAACTAATTAGGCACAATTTCACAAGAAACTCGCTATATATATATATATACGGATTTTCTATTATCAGTTCGAACTGACAATAAATATATCAAGACGAAGAATGTGGACTACTAGATTTACATACTTTGACTCAAAGTGTATGCACTTGTCAAAACTTCTCCGTAATCTGTGGTTCACATTCTTCGTCCTGATATATTTATTGTCAATTCGAACTGATAATAGAAAGACCGTATATATATATATACACATATTGGAAACGGTGGGAACTAACCCTCTTTTTATGTTGAATTTTGATAGTATCACCGGTTTAATAAGTTAAGTTTAAATTGTAAAAATGGATCAAAATACCCACATCTCTTTCTTTTGTCACGTTTGTACCAATTTTAGTTTGTTTTTTTTCAAAAACTTCCATTGATGGAGGACCAATGGAGATGAAAGACCTCTATTGGATGTCATGTCGACCTCCATTGGAGGTCGAAATCGGCCTAGTATACTAATGGGTAGTCCAACCTGAAAACCCATGGGGCCATTGCTTATTGAAGAAAATTTGCATGCTTAGAAAATCAGGACATTTCAAATGGGCTGTCTGTAATTTTTGAAGCCCAGGTTGGGTTGAGGGAACAGTAAAGAACATCATATTTGATTATATTTATAAATACCAAAATACTAATAACTGAAATTGGATCTCTTTCGATTGATGGAGTAGTAGCACTGTCCAACTCAAAACAATAAAAGTTGTGAAAATTTGTTATTACACAGCTTAATATTCTGAAAATTTAAGACTTCCATCCACCAGTATCAAGTCTATAGTGACTGATATGGCAGGTAAAAACGACTAACACTTGCAAATGTTGTCTGAATTCGATTCTAAAAGAACTTGAAGATTAATTGGATCATCTGCTACCTAATCTGAAAACAACAGTGAAGTAATCGAATTCCATCTGGCAACGGGTATTGCCTAAAATAATCTATAAGAAGAAACTCCACCATTAAACATTTAAACATTCAGCTGAAAAACAGAGTTTGTTCTCTACACTGGCAATCGAGGCTGCTCCATCAGGCCACTTCCTTTGAACCGATTCCAAATGCCAAAAACTTGGAAAAATGTTTTCATGATCGTCTGGTAAAGCCAGTGGCAGATGCTTACAATGAAGCCGCGTGAGAGAACAATAGACACAAACGCCCATGAAATGAAAAGCAAACGCCCAAGCAAGGGCGTGAGGAATATAGAAATCAGAGAGACTGAAGAAAGAGATCCTGATATGACAGTAACAAAGCTGGAGAGTTTGGCGTATTTTGTGATATAAAATTTGGATTTCATATCAGCCGCAAATGCAACACAGTAAACAAATGTTGCCAGTAAAAACACACAAAAATTTGCTGGGTGTGTTTCGAAGGAGTACTTATTTGTGCCTTGATTATTCACTTGGAGAAGGGCAATAAGCAACGGAATCAGAAACCCAAACACTGCGTGGTATGGCATCCAGAAAACAAATTTCTTCGCTACACAGACCAATAAAACAGAGTACGTAGTAAGGCGTATGCCGTCTGTCATATTTAATAGAAACAAATAAAATTTATAATGTATAACAAGAAAATGTTAATGATTGTAGTGAACCTGTCACAGTTGTGCGCAACACAGACGCATTTGAGCGTGATTGTTTTGTTGTGATTTCGGATCCTAAAGGTGCTAATTCTCTTGACTCGATGACCACCACTCCCCTGCTCTTCCATCTTGTTGCTTCCTCTAAAGCTTTGTCTATCAATCTCTCGTCTCTCTAAATTAAAGTACAATCGGGCTTGGTTATATATAGGAAGAGCAACGATATTTACACACCTCACAAACCGTATGTACACCCTAAATCTATAAATGTTTAAAATTCCAACATTACCCTTATATTAAATTATTAATATTTTAAACAAAATATATTGAAATCTTATTTTACGTCCGACGCAGAAAATTTTGCTATCATATTCATACACAAGGGGTTGCTTTTTGGTGCTCAAGTGTTGCTATCAACTCAGCTTCCTTTCTAGAAAGTCTTGCATTCACCCCCATAGACGTATAATTTAATTTCTTTTGAAACTTGATTTCATATTTAGGAACTTTTAGACTTACTATTTGTTGTAATGTTAGTTATCAAATTCATTAATAACCATTTATGCATTACAGACCAGAGAGATTCTCCAACTTAATTCGTCTAAATTTAAAAATGGTTAGTCTATATTAATTTAGAATTTAAGAAAATAGTGTTGCATTGACAATAGTATTAAAAATGTACATACGACATAGATCTAGTTAGAGGAAACAAAACCGTTTGTCAATGCAAAATCACTCGGTTGCTTTCTCACCTCAAACTACCGAAGCGGCTGCTATTCTGAGAGGTCTTTGTCTTGCAGTGAAAGTGAGTTTGTATCCTGCTATTGTGGAATCAGATGCTCTTACTGTGGTTAATTTGATTAATTCTAAATCCCCTCCCCTCACTGAGATTGGTTTGGTGATTTTAGATATTATTCATCTACCAGATTCCTTTCCTTTTGTAGATGGTTGTCATGTTTCTTGAGTTGTTAACATAGTGGCTCATTCTCTAGCAAAAATGGCACGGTCTTTAAATTCTGAGTCTATTTGGTTAGAAGAATATTCTCCATGTGTGGAGTAGTTGGTTTTGGCTGATAAACCATCCCCGATGTAATTCTTCTCTCTTTTATATTTATTTTCCCTTAAAAAAATAATAGTAAAATCGAATGCTATAAGTTTTGTGAAAATTATAATCATTACTACCATGTAATTCCATATATGTACAAAACATATTTCACTATATATTTATAGCATGTTCACATCTATAAAGTAAGTACCGGCCTTTTCTAAAACTTTTTGTTGGATGAGAAAAACCATTAAATTTGATCTTAAAAGAACATTTGACAATTCCTATAAAAATGCAAAAGCAACAAGTGGCTATATTATACAAGACATTCCTACCGCAATTCGAAATGTTAATTTTTCATAATTGTTGCATTTTCTATGTTCATGAATGGTTAGTAACATTCATTAGTGTATTATTATTATATATATATATATATATATAAATTATTTTTCCTTAGCATTTTTATGGTTTTCTTTAAATGTGAGATTTATCGATCTCATCTTTTTTAGCTTCACGTTTGGGTTCTTAACACAACAAATAATTGTAAAATGTTTTCATATGTCAACACATTGCTAAGATGATGCCCTTAATTGGTGGTTGTTTTTAGACAATATAAGGTTGGTTCGGTAGTATATCTCTCACATTCACTCTAAGTTGTGGGTTCTAGTCGTGTTTTCTCCCACAACCCAAAATATTATAATATTTTGACCAAAAAAAACTGAAATTGGTGGTTGTTTTTGGGTTCTGCTGATATTTATAAAGTGGTAAAAATTTGGACAGACCTGTGTTTTGTTGAGGTTTTTTATTTTTTAACTTCGGAGGATAATTAATGAATAACGATAAGAAAAATGATAGCCCTCGTTGGTTACAAATTTAGTGATTGATGACATGTCCAACCATAGGGTAAAATTGAAAACAAGCCAAAAATAGTATCTACAGTGGATTGTTTGACAAAAACAATCAACCAACTAATTTTTACAAAAACAATAAAATCTCTAATTTTTTTGGTTAAAAAGGGTATTTCCTCTTTTATATTTATCCAATTATGAGTAATTTGGAAGTTGCTTTTATATTTGACCATCTTCTAAATTTGAAACATGTTTGTCAAATAATTAATAATTAATTAAGTTATCTCTCTCTTCAGAAGATAAAGCAACTTTGGTCGGAAAAGTCTCATCTTAATCTGACTACTTTTTTCTTGTATCCACCAATAAATAAATAAAGGGGAAGTATATTCTCCTCTATATTTCGTTTATTAGTAAATTTTCCACCAGTATTTTCATTAATAGCCGGTATAACCCCTGAAACTGAAGCTATTCGCCATTTAATATCTTCCCGTTAGATTTTCGGTTAAAATGTTTTGTTGGCCATTAAACTTGAGAGGCAAAATAGTAAATGTTAAGGAATTTTATATACAGCTTTTCTATTATCAGTTCGAACTGACAATAAATATATCAGGACGAAGAATGTGGACCACAGATTATGAAAAAGTTTTGACAAGTGCATACACTTTGAGTCCAAGTATGTAAATCTAGTGGTCCACATTTTTCGTCCTGATATATTTATTGTCAGTTCGAACTGATAATAGAAAATCTGATTTTATATATATATATAACCAAAATTAAAATTATGTAAAACTAATTAAGATAAAAAAGAAAATATCTTCAAATTCTAAACACAAATATCATTCTCTTCAACCATCATCATCGGCAACACAAAAACCCAAACCTAGAATCACCATCATCATCTCCAAATTCTAAAAAAAATCTTCTCTCTCTCACACAACCAATCTATATATCTCTCCTTCTCTCAATTGATCCTCTGTCTCTCTCCCTCTCAACCGTTGCTTGGCTGTCAGCTAGGAGTGACGATATATATATATATATCTCACATTTCCCTCTCCCCATTCGATTTCCTCCGATTCGAGCTGATCTGGTGATCACAACGAGGATCAAGCACCGATCTCATCTCCTGAGAAGAGATCGAAGCTTTGATTTCTAGGTTTGGGAGGTGCGTTTGGTGGTTTGGTTCCTACGTTTGGGGAGGGGTTTGGATTGGGATGGTGCTATGGTTGATTTCGATTTAGGGTTTTCGATTGGGCATTCGGTGGTTTGATGATATGGTTTGGTGTTGGTGGCTAGAGTGGGTGTTGGTGACTGGAATTTGATGACGGTGGTTTCGGTTTGGTAACTGAAATTTGATGATATTGGCTTGTAGATGATAATGGTGGTTTGATGGAGGTGGTGATGGTTGTTGTTTCTGGGTTTGAAAAAAAAAAATTCCTGTAAAAATCTGTATTTTATTTTTTTGGTTGTCTGAATGTGATTTTATAATCACTATCATTTCTAGATTCAATCTCCACTATTCATTTCTAAGATAGACGGTGGAGATTGAACCTAGAGATGTTTTTTTCTTCTTTTTTTCTTTTTAACTTTGTAAATTATATTTTAATCTCCACCATCCGGAGATCTATTTAATAAATAAATAAATAAATAAATAAATAATATTAATTTTTTTCAACCCATTTATTAAAAATTATTAAAGGTTAAAAATGTCTTTTAATGTGAAAATTAACTTTTTGTATGGAAAATATAACAGAAGATGTTAAATGGTGAATAGTTTCAGTTTCAAGAGGTAAACTAGCCATTAATAGAAATACATTGGGAGATTTACTAATAGGTCAAAATATAGAGGGAAAAATTATACTTTCCCATAAATAAAATAAGGCAGAATTTCATATAAGTCCCACTTTTTTGTCAATTTGTCACCTTTATAAATGTCTTTCCATATTCATCACTTTAGTCCTTATTTTTTACAAAACTCATCACTTTAGTCCATTTGACCAAATATTTAAAAGTCAACTATTTTTAAACCTGTTAAAGTACATTTTTACCCTTATTACTATTTAATTTAGCTAAAATGATTATCTTAGCTTTAAATTAAAATAAAAAATAATAAAATTCTCAATAATAAAATCTTAAATAAATAGATTACAAAAAATATTAAATAAATAATAAATAAAAAATCCATTCATCTTTTCTTATTTTGCTTCTTTTTTTTTTTCATTTTTTTTTTCATAATAGATATTTATTTAGCTAAAATGATTATCTTAACTTTAAGTGATTATTTTTCATAATGTTGTTTTTTGTAATATATTTATTTAAGATTAATTATTGAGAATTTTATTATTTTTCATTTTAATTTAAAGTTAAGATAATCATTTTAGCTAAATAAAAATCCATTATGAAAAAGGAAATACAAAATAAAAAAATTAATGGAATTTTTTATTATTTATTTAAGATTTTTTTTTTTTTTTGTAATCTATTTATTTAAGATTTTATTATTGAGAATTTTATTGTTTTTCATTTTAATTTAAAGTTAAGATAGTCATTTCACCTAAATTAAATGGTAATAACTAATAAGGGTAAGAGTGTACTTTTACAGGTTTAAAAATAGTTGACTTTCAAATATTTGGTCAAATGGACTAAAGTGATGGGTTTTGAAAATAATAAGGACTAAAGTGATGAATATAAAAAGACATTTATAAAGGTGACAAATTGTCAAAAAAGTAGGACTTAAGTGAAATTCTGCCATAAAATAAATAAGTATAATAGAATTTATGTAAGTATATATATATAGATATTCTAATACAAATTCAAAGCATAGCAATTCGATATGGAAAAATTATAGTATAAGTGATTATTTCTCAAGTTTAAGCAATCCCAAACATAGCCATAGTCATTGTCATAAAAAAATCCCGATTATAGAGAGAAAACAGTAGTACTGCAAGGTGTTTGTAAAAAGACTTGAAAGAAGACTAAAACAGAGGTTTTGCCATTAATGGCTGCGAATAACAGAGCTAAAGCTCTCAAAATTGTATTATAATTGTTATCTAAATATTACAACAGATTCAAGTATTTATACAAGAGAATTCTGAGAAGATAATTACAAATTGTATTCTAACAAACTTCTGACTCTTACATTCTTGCTACCCGCCTAGACTTACTTTGCTTCTTAGTAATCTATTACTGAGATCATGATCCGACCGTTGATCAAGATCATGATTATTTTTAGTCAACGGTTGCTGTAAACTATCCTTTGTACCTCTGCATAGCTGAGAACTTTGTGATATGTAGGTTGGTTCTTGATCAACTCTGCTTGTAGAGATATAGGCCAAGTGTGTTTGGGGATCAGTTACCTTCACAATTATAACAATTCTTTTCATTTTTGTTAAAAAAAAAAAAAAAAAAAAAAAAATTATAGTCATTATCATTAAAGTATAGCGTAAAGATTCAAAGTTCAACAATTCTAGTCATGGTCATCAAAAATCCAAAGTATCTGTATTACCGGGACCAGCGAGAATAGACCCACTATCGGGAAGAGGATACATATGGAATACAACTACTCTCACAATTGGAGAGAGGAGAGCTCCCAGAACCGGGGGGAGAGCAACCCACACTTGGGATTTAAAGGCTAAGATGGGACAAAGAATATATATACAAATATATATGCACTCACATGGCTTTGAACCGTGGTGGTGGAGACTCCTAGGGAGCGTCCAGCCACATTGGCAAGAGGCCAAGTGTGTATCTGTATTACCATTTTAGTCATTTACGTCAAAAGAAACATAAACTAATAACTATAGTCATTGTCAAAGAGAAATCCAATGTGAGGAGTACTAAATTCACTCTCTCAACACACTTTCTGTTTATATGTTTACATGTGGACATCGATAAATATTTAACATTAAAAATCTAATCTTTATATATAGTATACCTTTTCATTTTATTTATAATACAAACTAACAACTAATTTCTTAGATTGACATTCTTCATTTAATATTATTTTTTTTAAATAATAATAATAATAATATCAGGTCTGTGGTTTGTGATGCTACTCTAAAACTCTACAACTTTTTTTTCCCTATTAAATTTTTATATTTAACTTCTTTTATTTGAATTTCTTTTTCAGTATTTGTTAGTGCCGTTCTCACCATTTTCAAATATAAGTTGTATCTAAGTAATTTTTTAATTGATTTTAATATTAAATAATTTATTATATTGGGTTAAATTTTTATATTTAATTTTTTTACTTAAGTGCAGCAAGCACCAATTCTTACCATTTTCAAACACATACAAGTTGTCTTCTCACCAATATTGTTACAACTTTATACATGTAATTTTTTTAATTTATTTATAAAATAATCCAATTGTATTGGATTAAATTTTTATATCGAACTTCTTTTATTTGAATTTCTTTTTCAAAACTTGTTTGTGTAGTTTTCACCATTTTCAAACATAAGTTGTCTTCTTACCATTGTTATAATTGTATGTGATAGGGATATTGTGACATGCTGAATTATTTTTCTAGCCAACATTTACAATATGTGGGTCTTGATTCAAATACACAAGTTACAGAAGATGGTATGTATTATAACCTGTTACATTTCATCAAAGTACTTAGTTTTAAGTCTTCAAAAATCTTTCAAAAAAAAAAAAAATAAGTGTTATTAGTTTTAAGTTATAAAGTACTATTGGTATATAATATTTTATTGGAGGTTCAAACACGATGATATTTAAGAATACAACACAGTTTATTGAGCTTTCTAATCTTTAGATTGCTTTAAAAGTACAAATTATTAAAACTATGTGTATATTAGTATATATATTTTTTGTAAAATGAACAGTGAATTTTTTTTTTTATCATTTCGTATTAAAATTTGCTAATTTTGCTTATATGTGTTTGTAGGTATTAAAAAGTCAGAAGCATTTTCTCAAAGACAGAATTTCACTTAAGTCCTACTTTTTTGGCGATTTGTCACATTTATAAATGTCTCTCCATATTCATCATTTTAGTCCTTTTTTTTTTTTTTTTCCAAAACTCATCACTTTAGTTTATTTGAACAAATATTTGAAAGTCAACTATTTTAAAACCTGTAAAAGTACACTCTTACCCTTATTACCATTTAATTTAGCTGAAATGATTATCTTAACTTTAAATTAAAATGAAAAACAATAAAAATCTCAATAATAAAATCTTAAATAAATAATAAAAAATTCCATTAATTTTTTTTATTTTGTATTTTCTTTTTCATAATGGATTTTTATTTAGGTAAAATGATTATCTTAACTTTAAATTAAAATAAAAAACAATAAAATTCTCAATAATATAATCTTAAATAAATATATTACAAAAAATAACATTATGAAAAATAATCATTTAAAGTTAAGATAATCATTTTAGCTAAATAAATATCCATTATGAAAAAAAAAAAAAAAGCAAAAAAAAAAAAGATTAATGGATTTTTTTTATTATTTATTTAATATTTTTGTAATCTATTTATTTAAGATTTTATTATTGAGAATTTTATTATTTTTCATTTTAATTTAAAGCTAAGATAATCATTTTAGCTAAATTAAATAGTAATAATGGTAAAAATGTACTTTAACAGGTTTAAAAATAGTTGACTTTCAAATGTTTGGTCAAATAGACTAAAGTGATGAGTTTTGTAAAAAATAAGGACTAAAGTGATGAATATGGAAAGACATTTATAAAGGTGACAAATTGACAAAAAAGTGGGACTTATGTGAAATTCTGTCTTTCTCAAATAGAAAGATGTAGTCTTACTTGAATTTTTTTTTTTTTTTTTTTTTGTATTTTATGGTGTTTTCAGATAAATATTCATCAATTTTCTTTTGGTTTAATTCATGAACAATGTACCTTTTATTTAATTTCTTTTGGTTTATATGAAAATTTTATATTACATTTTTAAACTATTTAATTCTAATTTATTTTACTAATTATTTGTTCTATACAATAACCAGAGCCGACCTGAGGTAGGGCACCAGGGGCGTCCGCCCCGGGCTGAAGAAAAAACTGCACAAAAGGGGGCCTTTTTATTTTTATTTTTTCTGTGTTTAGTGTTGAATAGGATCATTTTGTTTCAGAGAAAAAGGATCATTTTGTTTCAGAGAAAAAGGGTCCAAATATTTGTTTATTATTTAAACATCTCAGCACAATCATTACTCATTAGATTGAACCCACGTGACCACATTTATTTTTATTTATTTATTTATTTTTATTTTTATCTTTGTGCCACTTCTCTTTTTTAGTTTTTCTACACTCCAGACCCCACAATTCTACATTTCTTTTCAACGCACAAACACCAAAACTCTCTCTCTCCATCTCTCATCATCTTCTTCGTTTATTTTATTTTGATTCTCTCTCTCCTCCTCTTCTTTATCAGATCTGGGCCCTCTGATTTTAAAACGCACACATACTCTCTCTCTCTCTCCATATTTCTTCATCTTCTTCGTTTGCTTTGGTTTTCGACGATTAGTTCCAGCAAGACCTGATTTACTTCCTTCTTCTTATCTCCAAGCTCCGGGACCGGCTATCGACGTCGGACATGGTGGCCTTGGCCTGCAAACGGCAGAGAAAAACGACTGTTCTTCCTGCGATTAATTAGCCGATTTTTCGATTACCAGAACACTGGCTGCACTGTACGCCATTAGCTGCACATGGGGCCTATTTTTTGCATTTTCACCCTGGGCCTCAGCCCTCAGATAAGTCAGGACCGGCTCTGACAACAACCATTAAGTTAACCGGTGATGTTTGGTAATAAAAATTTGTTAAAAAGAAATATATGAACAATTCAATTTGTGTATGTAAACACAAGTTCAGTAGAAAGAAGAGAAGTTGTAGAGTCTAACAACACAAACATGTTATTATTATTGTTTTTTTTAATTTTTTTTTTATAAATGATATTAAATGACAATCTTCTGTAGTTAAAGAAGAAGAACAACTTAGGAAATTAGTTGTTGGTTTGTATTATAAATAAAATGAAAAAGTATACTATTTATAAATATTAGATTTTTAGTGTAAAACATTTATTGTTGTCCATATGTCAAACATAGGAATAGAGAGTGGGTTGAGAGATTGAATTTAACGCTACTCATCCAAAGTACATAAATTCTTGTCGTTATCGAGTGGAAATAAATGTTTGATCAATAATAATAATAAAAGTAATAAAGAAAACCTTATCATTTGTCGTGCTCGTGGAACCAATCACGGACGTTGCTTTCAGTCCTAATTTTCTTAATTATATGGGTTAATTGCACTAACTTACCCTGATATTTTACAATATTACAGCTATATTCAACTTTTGCATTTATTAACAAAAACATACCCTTGACCACTTTGACTAACTATAAATTTAACCATTGGCTGTTTTATTCATTCAAAAAGTCTAAAATACCCCCAGTTATTATATTAGCATTTATATATTATCAAGATAAATTCAAATTAAATTTATAATTAATTAAATTTAAAAATAAAACTAATTAAATTAATAATTAATAATTAATAAATGTAATAAAATTAAATAAAAACAATTAAAATAATAAAATTAAATTAATATTTTAAAATAAATTTATTATACAAAATGTTTTAATAAAATATTAATACCTTTCCTTATAATAAATATTTAATTTGTTTAAAAATAACAAAAAATTAACTTTTGATTCCACCAAATAAAAAAAAAATCATTTCCAAAAACCACCGTTTCCTAATCCAAATTAAAAACCATTAAAAATAACAATAATAATAAAAAAATAATAATAATAAAAAAAACCCTAACATCTACACCAAAACGTTAAATATTTAATTAGTTTTATTTTTAAATTTAATTAATTATAAATTTAATTTGAATTTGTCTTGATAATATATAAATGCTAATATAATAATTGGGGGTATTTTAGACTTTTTGAATGAATAAAACAGCCAATGGTTAAATTTATAGTTAGTCAAAGTGGTCAAGGGTATGTTTTTGTTAATAAATGTAAAAGTTGAATATAGCTGTAATATTGTAAAATGTTAGGGTAAGTTAGTGTAATTAACCCTAATTATATTGACCATTTGACAGAAAGTATTATGTTGGAGAAAATTTTGCATGCATCCCATGCAAGGCACCCTAACAAATGGGTGCATGCCATGGAGAACTCATTTGATTGTATCCTTACCACATGGCATGTCCTCATTGGATGGATGCATTGCACCTAGTGCATGTAAGATTCTCTCATTATTTTGACCTTTTGACGGAGTAATTGACCTAATTATTATAAACTGCCTGAGCAAAAAACGTTCCTTCCACATACGGGCAAATACACATATATAATTAGCGAGTGAGTTGTGTATTATATTCTGTTTGACCCCTCATTAAATTAAACGGGGTGAGCCTAGAGACGATATGAGATCGATTCAGTGGTATAACCTCTCTTATAAGGTGAGCCCAGATGTGAGGGAAAAATGAGGGGAATGTTTACATATCTGCTACTATTAAATTCACAATCTATATCAAAATTGAGAAGAAAAACTTGATTCACTGGATGATGATGTATCATACATTTTCACTACTGAATCGGCCGTTTTCATGAATTCTTAATACCATTTAATTATAGTCTATTTCTTTTGAAACATGCTATTTAAATTTACAAATTATATCGGAAATTTCTTTGACTGAGAAAAAAAAAAACTTGATTCATTGGAAGATGATGCATCATACATTTTCACTATAAAATCGGCGCTTTTCACCGTTTTCATGAATTTTTAATGCCATGGCAAGAAAACAGTATTGCATATGGCAAGATAGTGAAAATGTATGATGTATCATCCTGTGAATTAAGGTTTTTTTTTTTTTTTTTCCCTCCCTCCCCCTAATAGTCGAAGAAATTTCTGATATAGTTTGTGTATTTAAAATTTTAAATAGCACACTTCCAAGAAAATAGACTATAATTAAAGAGTAATACTAGACGTTACAATTTTTTTTCCCAAATTCTGTTCCAAATGATGTGGCACGTGAGGTGTCAATATCACATCGGTTATCACATAATCTCATTATTTATAAGATGCTAACACCTCACGTGCAACATCATTTTGGATAAAAATTTGGGATGTCTAGCATTACTCTTGATTGATTAGTTGACTTGATTGTAGGAAATCATTGTTAATTTATTCTTCTCCGTATGGAGGTATTTTATAGGTAATACAGGAGTGGGAATCAAGGAAAAATCTCCTAAGATTAATATCATGATTTCCTACAATCAAGCTAATCTCCTAAAATCAAGACAATTAATTTACAATCAATTTAAATGATAGTCATTGTCAACTATACAAATCTTCTAATCAAATGAAATTCTCTAAAATTGGAAGTAGGGATGGGTGTTTCCCATGGGCCCCCATGGGGTTTAGAGGGAAAATTTTGCCCCCAAATGGAATTTGGGGGTGGGGGTGGGGGTGGGGGCAAATTCTGCCCCCAAATATATTTTGGGGGAGGTGGTGGGGGTACTCTTCCCCAAACCCAAAACCCTATTTCCTCAAAAATAAAAATATATATACATATATATATTATTTTTATTTATATATAAAATTTTTAACAATTATATAGATTTTAGATTTTGTATTGTATTTTGTATTATATTTTTATTACTTTTTGAATTGAATATTTTAACAGTGTCGAATTAAATATTGGAATGTCCGGATTCTAAATTTCAAATTCCAATTTTCGATTTGAAAATTGAAAAAGAAATGATGAAAATGGGTTTTGGGGGAGGGGAAGGGGGGACCTACCCCCAAAACGCCCCCACCCCTAGTCCCTCCAAATGGGTTTTAGGGGAGGTTTGAGGAGTGGGGGTAGACCTGGCACGGTTCCGGTTCCGGTTCCGCGGTTAGGTGGGACCGTGGAACCGGAACCGGAACCGGCCTATGCCGGTTCCGGTTCCTAACCTTTTTTTTTTTTTTTTAAACATTTCAAAATATTATATTTTATTTATAAAAAAAAATAAAATGTTAGAAAGGACATTGTAGAGTATTGGGCCATGGCCCATAACCCTTGTCCAAGTAATTATGTTTTCCCTTCCTTTCTCCTCCTTTTTATATAGGTTAGGCATCTCTTCATTGTTTTTATTTATCCAATGTGGGATGTGAGATTTTCTTATCTTTTCTATTCTAGTTGTGATTTTCTTATCCTTTCTATTATAGTTGGGATTTTCTTCTCTTATTACATATAATATCTAATATATCTAACCCCAATCCATACAAATCTAGTATCATTAGTATAATTTTGCACAAGTTGGAATAACCAAATAAGTGTGCTTGTGTGTATATTGTATGTGTAAACCTCTAATCTCTAGATCACTAGATGGTGTCTTTGTTGGCGTTGCATGGCCAATCATTTTACTCCACTCTCTTCTCTTATCTCTAGGCCTCCTCCCACCCAAATTAATGCAATTTACGAGGATCACATTGCTTCAGCTTGCTAGAGTATGTGTACTTTGTTTTGAAAAGTTCCTGGAAAGTGTAGAAAGATTAATTAATATATACCTCGATTGCCAATTTTATTTATTAAAAAAAAATGGGTTTATGCATTTTAATCATGGATTGAATCCAAATTTACTTGAGTTTTATCAAAAACAGGATTCTCATAGATGTTTTATTGCATATAGGACCTCACGACTCACGAGAGTAAAAATTTTATAATTTGATTCAAACTCCTTTTTTATAGAGTTGATCTTACAATCGGGCAAATGTTAAAAGAACTTGCAATTTTATATGTTTGTATATATATTAACAACAAAGAAAAACAAAACAACTAGAAAAGAAAAAATAAGAAAATCCCACATCCCACATCGGATAAATAAGAAAAGTGGGGAGTGGCCTAACTTATATAAAAAGGAGGAGAATGTATAAGGAAATATATTGACTTGGACAAGGGTTATGGACCATGGTTCAATACTCTTCAATGACAAGGAAATAATTTTTTTTCAAAAAAAAATAAAAAAATAAAAAATAAAAACATAGGAACCGTCCGGTTCAAACCGGAACCGGAACCGGAACCGCCAGTTCCATTCCGGTTCGAACCGGACGGTTCCGTGAAATGTGGAACCGGAATCGGAACCGGAACCGACCTCCCCCAATTCCGGTTACGGTTCTTGAACCGGAACAGGAAAACCGGTTCGGGTTCGGTTCGGTTCCACTGTTCGAACCGGAACTGTGCCAGGTCTAAATGGGGGTGGGGGTGAAGGTGAGGGAGAGCGAGGGTCCCTCTCCCTCACCCCATTGGGCCCCACGCCCATCCCTAATTGGAAGGAAGACATAATCATCAATGACAGCATAATTCAACATATGCAACTTATAAACTCCCACGTGTATAACATGAATGTTCCCTTCTTCTACGGTGAATTCATCTCCACGGAATCTAAGTGCGAAAGTAAAAATTGCAAGCGGCTTCCATTGATGATGATGATGATGCATACATTTTCGTGGAAATTGCCAAAACTGACCCATCTAATTATGGGATTTTCTTTTTTAACCACATGCATATTTTTAATTGTTTTTAACCATGTTTTTGAGAAATTACTCAAAAGCCCTCATATAAAAACCTCCCCAAAACACTCTCTCTCCTTTTTTTCTCTCTTTCTCCTTCTTTCTCCTCTGCTCACTCTCTCCCGATCGTCGCCTCTCTTCTCTCCTCTCGGTGCCGTCGCCATCTCCGGACGTCGTCGTCCACGCCGGAAGTCGTTGCTGAGCTCGCAAGACCTCCACGAACCATCGACGACACGAACCAGTGACCAACGACCAGCAACCCTTCACGGCCTCACGAACCAGCGACTTCACTTCCGATGGGCGACTGCACGAACCACGACCGGCGATGGGCGACGACAAGTCGACGACGTCCGGAGGCTCGGTGCTTCGCGATCGCCGGCGAATTAATCTGCAAAACAAACGAAAAACCTAAACCTAATTTGAATTTGGGGAAGAAGAAGAGGAAGAAGAAAGAGGGAAAAAAAAAAAAAAAAAAAAAAAAAACTTATTCTAATTTCAATTTAGTCCAGATTTCAAGTTTGAATATTTCTATTTTAGGCATGATTTCAAGTTTGAATATTTCCATTAAGGCATGATTTCAAGTTTGTGTATTTCAATTTAGTCGTGATTTCAAGTTTGTTTCGAGGTTTAAAGAACAATATTTTCAGGGGTACTCTGGTAATTCACGGTACTAAACTGAATTTTTTTAAAAAAAGTGGTTAAAAACAAAAGTATGATAAGTTAGATGGCTATAAATGGTTTTCTCTCTACATTTTCACCGATTTCATGAATTCATAATACTATTTAATTATGGTTTATTTCCTTTACGACGTGCTATTTAAATTTATAAAATATAACAGAAATTTCTTTGAATATTTTAGAAAAAAAAAAACTTGATTCACTGGATGATGATGCACCATACATTTTCACTACAGAATCAACATTTTTTTTACCGTTTTAATGAATTCCTAATGCCATTTAATTATAGTCTATTTTCTTTGCAGCGTACAATTTAAATTCCTAAACTATTTAGGAAATTTCTTTGACTATTTGAGAAAAAAAAAACTTGATTCACTAGATGATGATGCATCATACATTTTCACTATAGAATTGGCGCTTATCACTGCTTTTATGAATTTCTAATGCTATTTAATTATAGTCTTTTTTTTTTTTGAAAGGAATTATAGTCTATTTCCTTAGAAGCGTGCTATTTAAACTCACACACCTTATCGAAAATTTTCTTCGACTATTTGAGAAAGGAAGGAAAAAAAAAAAAAAAAAAAACTTGATTCACATGCATGATGATACATTATACATTTTCACTATCTTGCCAAATGCAATACTCTTTTCTTTGTTCTTTCCGAAATAGGAATATATGCACCAATGAGGGATTCCTTACTTTAATTTCGGTCCACACATTGATGAAATCACGTCGATTTGTATGAATTTTGATATGAATTTTTGTATGGATGATAGGTTCATTAAAATCTACCTATAAATAAAATTTGAGAATTTTTCAAGCACTAGAATTTTTGTGTGCATGATAAAACAAGATAAGGTTGGTTGTCTATTGTGGTAGCCAAAAATGGCCCATAGGCCCAATGTATTAAAGCCCAGACTTTGTAATGTTGGATCCTATCCAAGCCCATTATGTTGGATCGACCCAACGCAGATATCAGCAACAGCCTGACTTGGTCATTTAAAGACATTTAAAGACCAAGTCAAGACGTCAGTTATGAGCAACTTGAAGAGAATATCTCTCCAGGAATCACGTCTGAATCCCCAAGTATCTCGCCTATGATCAGAAGGTGATCAGTGGACGTTGGGGCTACACCTTCCACTATAAATAAGAGAGTTCCTTCATTGGAAAGCTCTCTGAATTCTCTCTCAACTAAAGCTTATAATAGCGTACTGAAACGCTGCCTTCAAAAACATTTCCGGTCACTGGAGATCAACCACTGCCACTTTCACGATACATTGCTCAGCCCAAGCACACATAAGGCTATAATCCAACCCCCACATTTCTATTTTTTCTACATTATATTTCTGTTTAAAGTTCTTTTGCAGGTTCATCGAAGTTCAGATGACCATATACAGGTGACAGTCGACATCGACCAATCAACTTACAGCCCAATTGCTTTGGGCCTGATACAACCCGACCCATTTGACATACCAAATCGTTTGACCACCAACAGTTTGGCGCCCACCGTGGGGCCCATTGCAACTACCTTCAAGTTCAAATCAATCTACTTCAACTACAACTCAACATGGCTGGAAGTGGATCAGTCCCAACGGTCGAAGAACAGATTGCTGCGTTGACAGCTCAGATGACAGCGAACGCTGAGAAATTACAGGCGCTCGAAGCAGAGAATGTAGCGATCCGAGCGACAAATGAAGAACTGAGAGCACTGATCGACGGAGTAGTACCTGACTCAGCGACGTCGGAGCATCCAATCTTAGCTCCCAATGGCGAATAGATTATCGATCGAACAGCTCCAAGAGCACTAGGCAATCCTGTCGTACAAGAAACGAATCCGGGCAACTAGTAAACCAGCCGACGCCTCAGACAAATCGAGTTGAAATCGACCTCAATAACATACCGGCTCGGAATGAAATGCCCAACGAACAAGATCCAGCGATGGATCAACAACCAGACGACGTCCGTCGGACGACTGCCTCACTCCAGTTGACGCAAGGATTGGTAAAACCCGGGCCCGACTTACATTTATCTGCTAATTTGGAATTCTCTAGTAGGTTTGCAGAAATGGAAACTCTCATCCAGAGAATCCCAAGAGTCCCAGCTCCCATTAAAAAAAGCACAGCCAACAGTTTTGTCAACTCACCATTCATCGACGCAATTGCTCTCATCGAGATGCCCAGGAAGTTCAACTTCCCAAACATGAAGCAGTATGAGGGGATGACCGATCTGGATGACCATATAGCACAATATAAGCAGAGAATGTTCACCGCTGCAATTCCACGCGACCTAAGAGAAGCGTGCATGTGCAAAGCCTTCGGATCTAGCCTTAGTGGCCTCGCTTTACAATGGTATACTAATTTACCTAATAATTCAATTGATTCTTTTGCGCAGCTGATGGACACATTCGTGGAGTAATTCGCAAGCAGCCGTAAGCTGGAAAAATAGTCGGACGACCTCTATACGATAACTCAACGACTTGGTGAAAATTTAAGGACATATGTCGGACGCTTTAACATAGAGAAAGTACAAATCCCACACTGCAATCAAGCGACCGCCATCTACGCCTTTAGAAAAGGCCTCAGGTTTGATTCCAACCTGTATAAAGAACTCACTAAATACCCATGTAGGACTATGGAAGATGTACTAGCAAAAGCGTGGGCTCAAATCAAATGGGAAGAAAATGAGGCAAACTTTGTTGGAAAAGCCAATAGCAGCTATTATGGAGGTCGACGAAATGATCGAGTAGCCAGGAGGCCTAATGATAGAAGGCCAGAACCATACCCAACGAACAACAGGAGAAGTACCCAATCACGACATGAGGGTTCCAACGAAAAAAATTCATACGGGCGTGGCAACGCAAAGTCCAATCGACCACGAGTCGAAGCACCAGAATATAACCTCAGCATCGAACCAGTCGACGTTGTTGCAGTAATGAAAGAAATGGGCAAGACTGTCAAGTGGCCACGAAAGATGAACGCACTCCATGAACATCGAGACCCCAAGCTTCGATGCGAATTTCATGGAGATCATGGCCATCGCACAGAAGATTGTATCGCCCTCAAATACGAAGTTGCAGAACTCCTAAAACAGGGACACCTTCGCGAGTTCTTGACAGATAAGGGAAAATAAACTTACGTGAGACGTGACGACCAAAGACAGTCTGATCCCATCGACAGCCCTTCAGAACTGCCCAGGCAAGACAAAGTGATCAACTACATTGCAGGTGGATCTGAAGTTAGCGGCGTAAGCCACTCGACGGCCAAGAGACATACTCGACAAGTGTCGAACGCAAAAATTCAACCAAGGGAACATCCGTTGAAAGTCGACGAGACTGTCATTTTCAAGTCGACAGATAAATCAGATTTGTTTTCTCCTCACCATGACGCTTTAGTTATTTCTTTATATATTGCAAATTGTTTAACAAAACGAATCTTAGTCGATAATGGTAGTTCCTGTAACATCTTGTTTAACAGCGCTTTACGAGAAATATAGGTTGACGAATCCAAACTCAGTCGTCGCACGACCATGCTAACAGGATTCAGCGGAGAGCAGAAGAGTACTTTGGGAGAAATTGTATTGTTTGTCTACGCCGAAGGAATCAACCTATACATCAACTTCCTCATGCTCAACTGCCAATCTCCGTACAACGCCATCCTTGGTAGACCCTGGATACACGAGTTGAAGGCAATCCCGTCGACTTATCATCAGATGATCAAATTCCCAACCAAATGGGGAGTTAAGGAAATTAAAGGGGAACAAAGAGCTGCCAGGGAATGTTACCAAAACGCTATGAAGAATAAGCAACAGCAATTATAGCAATTACAGGATACCAAAGTCGACTCGACGCAAAACAAGCCAAATATGGAGGAACTTCACGAGGTGTCTATCGATCCGGATCAGCCCGACCATAAAGTCTACATCGGATCTAGATTATCGGACGACATCCGAAAACAACTAATCGAATTCTTGAAAGAGCGTCACAATAGCTTTGCCTGGTCGCATGAAGATATGGTCGGCATCGACCCAGAGATTATAGTTCATCGACTTCAAGTCGACCCAGACCACCAGCCAGTTAAGCAGAAAAGAAGAAAGTTCACTCCCGAGAGGAACAAGGTGATCAACGAAGAAATACAAAAACTAATCGACATCGGTTATGTGAGGGAAGTAAAGTATCCGGACTGGTTGGCAAACGTCATGGTAGTGAAAAAGAAGAATGGGAAATGGCGAGTCTGCATCGACTTCACCGACCTCAACAAAGCATGTCCCAAAGACTCATTCCCGCTTCCGCACATCGATATGCTGGTCGACGCAACTGCAGGACACGAATTGTTGAGCTTTATGGACGCTTATTCAGGCTACAACCAGATCTTGATGCATCCAGACGACCAAGAAAAGACTGCCTTCATTACCGAAAGAGGTATTTTTTGTTACAAAGTAATGCCGTTTGGTTTGAAAAATGCAGGTGCAACGTACCAAAGACTAGTCAACAAGATGTTCGCCAAGATGCTTGGGTCGACAATGGAGGTTTACATCGACGACATGCTGGTCAAATCTTTAGTCGCTCAGCAACACATCGACCATCTAAGACAGTCGTTCGACGTACTCGACCAATACAGTATGAAACTCAATCCCACTAAATGCTCTTTTGGCGTGTCTTCAAGGAAATTTTTAGGTTATCTAGTCACCCAAAGAGGTGTCGAGGCCAACCCCGATCAAATCCGGTCGATAGAAAGTATCAAATCATTTAGGTGCATCAAAGAGGTGCAAAAACTTACCGGTCGTGTAGCAGCACTGAACCGCTTCATCTTCAAGTCGTCTGAAAGGTGTCTACCATTTTTTAACACCCTAAAAAAAAACAAGGCATTCGAATGGAACGATGACTGTGAGAGGGCGCTGCAAGACTTGAAGACATACTTGAAGTCGCCACCCCTACTGTCGAAGCCAAAGGACAACGAAACACTGTTCGTATATCTGGCGGTATCCGACACTGCTGTAAGCACAGTCCTCGACAGAGAAGAAGAAAACAACCAACATCCAGTCTACTACATAAGTAAAACCTTACTCGACGTAGAAACCAGGTATAGTCGACTGGAAAAACTCGCATTGGCCCTCGTGATAGCAGCACGGAAACTCAGACCCTACTTCCAGTGCCACACGATTAAGGTACTAACTACTTACCCCCTTAAAAATATTCTTCATAAGCCAGAACTTTCAGGTCGACTGACGAAGTGGGCTGTAGAACTTAGCGAGTATCCTTTCCTACGACATCTTGATGAGCTAATTTGAGTTTAGGAAGTTTCCACTTGATCCTAAAGTTATTAGGAAGATCAGTTCTGGACCAATTCGGAGTTGAAATGAAATTCCGCTCATTGGGTCGCTCCAGGTACTAGTGCACGTCAAGCGGAAATGTTCTGCTCCTTTATGCCCAGGCGCACGGGGGCGGTCTGGTCCGCGGACTTTACCCCTTGTGAGAATGTGTAGGCTGAACAAGATCTAATAGCACTGAAAGATATAGGCCCCGCAACAGGTTCTGCACTGGCCGAAAATCATAAAAGTCATCCGATTCAACACCACTTTTATGGAATGTTACCTACATAAGCTCAACAAACACATTAAACCAGATGGACTTTGTCGGTCGACGGGTCTAGTAATATCAAAGGAAGTGGATTGGGATTGGGATTGGGATTGGTACTCAAATCCCCACATGGGGGACGTATTGGAGCAATCGATCCACTGTGACTTTCGCGCGATAAATAACGAAGCGAAATACGAAGCCTTGATTGCCGGGCTCGACCTCGCAAAAAGTCTAGACGTGAAAAGCATCAAAGTACAAAGCGACTCACAATTAGTCGTTCGACAGATGAATGGCACGTATGAGGCAAGGGATCTGAGAATGTCGGCCTACCTAATCAAAGCCAAACAACTCCAGTCGACATTCGATGAGTTTACGATCGAACAAGTACCCAGGTCTGAAAATACACGTGCAGATGCATTAGCGAATCTTGGGTCGACAACAACAAATGGCTCAAAGTCGATACCTATTGTACATCTTATGTCTCCGACAATTCAAGACGTAGAAGTACTGGCGCCTATCGACCAAGGCAGAAACTGGATGGAGCCCATATTCAATTATCTCCAGGCCGACATCCTACCAGACGACAGAACAGAAGCAAGGAGGATCAAAGCAAAAGCTGCTAAATTCTGCATCTTATATGGAAAACTTTACAAAAAGTCGTTCACAGGACCTTACTTGAGATGCGTCACCAAACGAGAGGCGTACGACGTCCTGAAAAGTCTACACTACGAAGAATACGGAAACTATTCTGGCACCCGTAGTTTGTCAAACAGAGCCATCACGGCAGGATACTACTAGCCGACAATACGGACCGATTCTCAAAATCACGTGAAGTCGTGCGACAAGTGCCAACGATTCGCACCAGTATCACATCTTCCCCCAGGTATGTTGAATTCAATTTCGGCCCCTTGGCCTTTTATGAAATGGGGGATGGACATTGTAGGTAAGCTTCCGGCTGCACCTGGTGGCGTCGTCTACATGTTAGTCATGACAGACTACTTCACCAAATGGATCGAAGTCGGTGCGTATCAGCAAGTACGCGACATTGAGGTACGCGATTTTGTATGGAAACATATTATTTGCAGGTTCGGAGTACCAAGGGAGGTAGTAACCGACAATGGGTCTCAGTTCATTTCATACGACTTCAAGAATTTCTATGACAAATACGGAATCAAGCTAAGTTTCTCGACCCCACGATATCCTCAAGCAAATGGACAAACAGAGTCGACCAACAAGACAATTGTCAACACGTTGAGAAAACGACTGGAAGCAGAAAAAAACGAGTGGGCAGAAAAATTTTCAGAAATCTTGTGGTCGTACAGAACTACTCCTCGACGGTCGATTGGCGAAACCCCTTTTTCACTCTTCTATGGCTCAGAGGCAGTCATTCCAATAGAGACAAGGCTGGCGACCACCCGTAGCGAAAATTCGAATGACGAACAAAACAACTTGGAGCTCAGTTTTGAGCTTGACCACCTCAACGAACGTCGAGACCACGCTGCACTAAGAATTCAGTTGTACCAGCAGCAAGTCACTCGACACTACAACAAAAAAGTACAGGCCAGAACTTTCAAACTCAACGACTGGGTGCTTCGACGAATCTTCCAAAATACGAGGGAAGAAGGCGCGGGAAAGTTAGGGCCGACATAGGAAGGACCGTATAAAATAACGGATATCGTTGGACGGGGAGCATACAAACTAAGAGGACTCGACGGTCGAGAACTACATAATAGTTGGAATGCTCTATATCTAAAACAGTACCATTTCTGAACTTTACTATATTTTAATTCTTGATTTCATCATTATTACTTTTATTCCATCGACTTGTCGTTACTAACAAATCGACACCAGAAGAGCAATGATGACAACTTAGTGCAAAACTAAGCTCACATATATTTATCATCTTACAAACGCTGTCGAATTCGACAAATTTTTTTTATATTACAGATATAAAAGTTCTGACGACCGTAGACTTATCGACATCGACGTCCAACCCCTAATATCCTCCTTCGACAATCGCATATTAAGAGTGGGGGAATAACATTGGGGACAGACGTCAGCATAATTGACAAATGTACCAAATATAACGCATGTACGCGATTCTATGTAAAGAAGGTCTTATCGACCAAATAAAACGCATGTACGCGATTCTATGTAAAGAAGGTCTTGTCAACCAAATAAAACGCATGTACGCGACGGTCTTGTCGACCAAATATAACGCATGTACGCGATTCTATGTAAAAAAGGGTCTTATCAACCAAATATAACGCATGTACGCAATTTTATGTAAAAAAGGGTCTTGTCGACCAAATAAAACGCATGTACGCGATTCTATGTAAAAAAGGGTTTTGTCGACCAAATAAAACACATGTATGCAATTCTATGTAATAAAAAGGGTCTTGTCGACCTAATATAACGTATATACGCGATTCTATGTAAAAAGGTCTTGTCGACCAGTTGATCGCATGTAAGCAAAATTTCAATAATATATTTTGTCGACCATTAAAAACGCCCCTACGCGAAATTTCAATATAAAATCTCGTTTACAGTAGTATAACACCTGTACACGAAACCTCCGTAAAATATGTCTCGTCGTCCGAAATCACGCGATTCTTAGTAGTCGACAGCCTTGTGCAAATCTCGTATAATCCTACCAAATATTTTGCGTCGCTCAACTTACATATGAGCATGAGTTTACAGACTTATCTCATTTGATTAGAATTCATCATTGTGTAAACCCCATTATGAGGTGGTCGTTTGTTTTCACAATATCAAATTAATATAAATAAATAAAAAAAGATGTCGATTCAAATAAACAAATATTCATACAGTAAGCAAATATTCATAAATAGGTCGTATCGACCAAATCATCCAACATTACAAAAACAAATTAAGTTTTAAACAGCATCATTCAGAGGTGGATCGACACCAGTAGCAGTGTTCTCTTCAACATTGTCGAAGCGTTCGTTATTCCCGGGGCTCTTATCGACATCTTCAGCGTCTTCTCCGGCGCCCGCCCCTCCACGAGATTCCTCAAGCTTCAGACACTCCATCTCCTCGTAAGTGTCAATTTCTTCTTTCATCTCTTGAAGATTCCACTTTGAGTGGGCGCCCGACAGGTACTCCTTAAAAAGCTCTGCCCTAGCCTTACACATGGCCTCTATCGCTATCGACAGCGCCCGTTCCTTTAGAGCCTCGATAGTTTGCGCCTGCTGAACAGCTGCTTCTTTAAACCCCATCACCTCAGCCTGGTGTCGATCCCTCTCATTTTTCAACTCCTCCTCCAAAGCCATTTTTTGTTGTTCCACCGCATCCTTCCCCTTAGCAAGCTTAGCATTGTCTGCTTTAAGAGCGTCGCCCGCCTTGCGAAGCGCCACAGCTTTGTCGTTGACAGCCTTGTACCGACCATGCAGATTTAATGTCGCTTGGTAGGCCTACACAAAGGAAATATCAAGTCAGTGAAGGATACTACCAATACATCAAAGAATACCACCGATAAAAATAGAACGAGAATCATTCTACCTGAAAATTCGATAAGAGCAGCGTATTGAAGACTTCCTCTGTTTTGACGGTCTTTAGATACAAGTCGTCGGCAAGGAGGGTGAAGTCGTCCGACCTTTCCAAGAACCCCTCCGGATCCTTGAACGATGAAAGCCCAGAGGCAAGGAGCTTCATTGGCGAATCCGGTTCAAAAGCAACCTCGGTCGACTTCCCCTTCGAACCAGACACATCTTTCTTCTGTCGACTCACAGTAGAGGTCCTCTTCTGTCTCTTTTTGGATGGACTCTCCTCTGGTGACGACTCCAAATTCTGTTCTACTGCTGTGGCCTCTTCCATCGACTTTTCAGTAGTTTGCCTCTTCTTGGCCTGCGATGCTGCCCGCTTCTTGGCGACTTCCTCTCTGTAACGCCTCAGAGTCTCGATTTTGTCATGAACGTTGATTTTTGCGCTCGCCATCGACGTCACTGCGAAATGACGTTCAACATCAGTTAGAGGCAGTAAAAAACTCAAAGTGTACTGAAGAATCTCAAAACTCCTCATAATCCATATGTACGATAGGAAATCCTTCACGTGAGGATAGGGTGCACGCGATCTATTCAACGTCGACCACCTCCACAGTCGACTAGGCCTAAAATTACCTTCCGTGAGCAAACTACTAACACTCCTTTGGTTAGCAGGGATTTATAATAAAATCCCAGTACGCTCAGGTGCAACGTCGCACGACAGTGCTTTACCCCCCCACCCCCACCCCCCTTTAACTTCTGCAAAGACAATTAAACATTCAAACAAGTGACTCATGTAAACAATACGTATATGTAATGAGTGCATCAATTGATAGTTTACAAAACTTACCATATCGATTCCAAATTCGTCGATATTGATACTCCTCTTCCCCTATCCTCCATGAGCCATCGACTGGGGGCTCTTTCGCGAAAAAGAATGTGTCCTTCCAAAGTCGATCATTCGACTTAGTGTCGATGATGAGTTCCTTCTTTTTATCTCGAGGCACTAACGAGTAATGACCAGGTTCGCTTATGTGCTCTTTCAGGTAATAATTATGAAGGAGACACCCCAATCCAAATTGTACATTGTGCCTTTCACTTAATACTCCTAGTCCCAACAGTATTCTCCAGGTGTTTGGCATCAATTGACCGGGGGCAAGATCGTAGTATACCAACATTCGTCGAACGAGCTGAGGGACAGGAAATCTAAAACCTAAACGGAGGGTATACTCATAAAAACACGTCCACCTCGGTACATCCCAATCAGCACGTTCATGTTCCCTCGGCACACGTAACTCAACGTCGTCAGGAATACCATAAATCATCCATATGCCAGGCAACATATCCTCTGTAATCACACTAGCCGGACTGTCTTTCAATATACCTAGAGGACGACCAGATGTCGATGCCTCAGAAACCTCAACATATTCCGGGTGATCGACAGTCGACGCGATAGCATACACAACACCCTGCTCTAACATACCCCTAGCATTTATAGAGACAGTCGTCGACAGATCCTCAACTGTGACCCATCTATCAACATCACGCGTCCTACTATCGACTCCTCCATCATCATCACTGGGAGTCCAGTTAATATTCAAGTCTGAGATTGTGTCATCGCTCGACATCGTAGCTCTAAAATCTGACAGATACAAAAAATGCACAAGTCAGACAAAAACTAAGCGCTACAATCACAACCTAAGGATTCTCGATCAACACCTAGGGTTTTCTAATGTGAAAAATCTTCCTCGAAATACAAGCTAAACCCTAAGAAAGGAATCTACCCATTGTCGAGCATCTTTTGGAATCTAAACGACTACTTTCATCGCAACGACATACACGTAAAAGCAGAAACAGCATATATGTTCACAATCAATATGGTCATAAATCGAAAACATCAAAGAAATCAGGAACACATTGAACGATATCAGAAACGATGAAGAACAAGCAATGAAGAACACATTGAACGATGTCAGAAACAATGAAGAACACTAACACAGGTAAATTTCAGTAACTTCTATGAATTTATTTTATCGATTCACAGGTAGATTTCATGCAAAAATACCAAAATATATAGTATAAACGAAAGGAAGTGACTTTCTACCAACCTGAAAACGATTTGAAGAAAAGATGAACGAAGAAGTTTTCTGGAAATTGAGCACCGGCACTTCGCAGAGAAGAAGTTGAACGAAGAAGAAGAAGTTGAAAAAGTTGAGTCGTGCAAAAAATGACTCCATCAAATGGGACGGTTTATTTATAAACCAACATTCTAACCCTAGTTGCCACGTGTACACGCCCCTTCACTTGCCAGTTAACTCAAGTTAAACCACTCGGTTTAAATTTCGAAAAGCCTTATCTTGAAAACTGCGCCTGAAATTAATGCAGCTGACGCCAGCATAGAAAACTCAAACTCCTCCATCACATCGATTTAGCATCCATCACATCAAATTGGCACCCCATCGACGACTGCAAAAAACAATCATCTAACGACAAACGACAAATCATCATTAACGACACAACGTCGTTTGTCCAATAAGGGTTGTCAATTAAAACAATATTCAAATGGATATTGATACGATTCGACACGGAGTTCGGTCGACTATGGTCGACTCAACGAAATCACTATTGATTCCATTCGACACGGAGTTTGTTCGACAATGGTCGACTCAACGAAAATCACTCTCTAACTCAATGGATTCTTCTTTAGAGAGTGGGGGACAAACTGTGGTAGCCAAAAATGGCCCATAGGCCCAATGTATTAAAGCCCAGACTTTGTAATGTTGGATCCTATCCAAGCCCATTATGTTGGATCGACCCAATGCAGATATCAGCAACAGCCTGACTTGGTCATTTAAAGACCAAGTCAAAACGTCAGTTATTGGGAACTTGAAGAGAATATCTCTCCAAGAATCACGTCTGAATCCCCAAGTATCTCGCCCATGATTAGAAGGTGATCAGAGGACGTTGGGGTTACACCTTCCACTATAAATAAGAGAGTTCCCTCACTTGAAAGCTCTCTGAATTCTCTCTCAACTAAAGCTTATAATAGCGTACTGAAACGCTGCCTCCAAAAACATTTCCAGTCACCGGAGATCAACCATTGCCACCTTCACGATACATTGCTCAGTCCAAGCACACATAAGGCTATAATCCAACCCCCACCTTTCTATTTTTTCTACATTATATTTCTGTTTAAAGTTCTTTTGCAAGTTCATCGAAATTCAAACGACCATATACAGGTGACAGTCGACATCGACCAATCAACTTACAGCCCAGTTGCTTTGGGCCTGATACAACCCGACCCATTTGACATACCAAATCGTTCGACCACCTACATCTATCACCTACACCATAAAGTTATGGATTCGAATTTGTGCCTTCCCGAAATCCTAGATTATTATAATATTTTTTTTAAATAAAATATTATTTAGGAAATGGATAAAAATTAGATTTTAAAAATGGGTGGGTCAGGGCCCAAATACAATGTAGACTTAGAAAAAGGACCAGCCCACTATCCAAACTAGAAATTAAAAATTTCTTTCCTTTTTCTCCCAATTTGTTTTTCCATTTTCACTTCATTTCTCCATAGTCAGACTACCCCTCTCCAAGCTATTTGAAGCGAAGATTTTATTAGAGAGATTTCTCGACGAGGTAATATATCAGTTATAATCACAATAATTAGCATTACTTTTCTTTTTGTTTTTCTTTTTTTAATTTCTGTACCTTTGATTGGCTGTTTGGAAAGCGAATAGAACCTGTAAAAAATTATAATTCTTGCTTCTCTGATATCGCCTCTTATAAATCCCGTTGTTTTGCTGTTTTCACTCTTCCTATTTGACAGAAATTTCAAGGATATTTAAAGTATGTCAATTGAACACTTGTTTTTTAGTTTACCAATTTAATCGTTAATGAGTTTACCAATTTAATCGTTAATGTGTATCTATTTCTATTAAGACATTAGTACGTATTTGACATACAAGCTGAGATATATAGTCGGAATATCTAAAATTACTCTAAAAATAATATAGAAACCTTAATTCATGATTCGATAATAGTGTTTAAAAATTAGAAATTAAAACTAATTAAAATTTAAATCTTAGTCCTAGTATTTTGAAACTTCGGGGGGACGGAGGGGCCCATATTCAAGACCATATCGTACACCACAGCTCACCAGATTATAACTCTCAGTTTCATTGTTTCTGCTGTTGTGGTGGATATTTTTTGCTATATCTCTAACAGTACCAATAGGTAATGTGCGTATCGTCACTCTTTATTATATGGAACTTGAAGGAAACTTACAAAATTTCGAATCAAACTGACTTAATTAATTAGTAAATCAATTATCCATTTAATCAGTAGAATTTATCCTTTGTTGTCAGTATTTCTAAATGTGTAGTAAACGACACTAACACATATAAAAGCGACACATCTCTAAAACATGTTTGAAACTATGAATTATTGACCACAACAAACAACATGGTACATCCTATATTTAGAATAGAAAATATAAAAAAGTATCCTTTTCATTAATTCCTATCCCATATTCCCATCACACTTGGTACGACAGACAATAAATTTAATACTGGTTAATGATACAAATGTTGATCCTTCCAAGTAAGACAACTCCAGATTGTTAGAATTTGTCACCTGGTAGGAAATTTTTTTCTCTATAATTCCGTGTCTGAGCCATTTATAGATTTCTTTTATAGTTAATACAATAGGCAGAACCGCAGAACGGTACAGAAGCATAAACAGAGATACCAAAAAAGACAGAAGGAGGAAAATTGATGTTTAGCGAGATTGAAGAAAGAGTATGGGAGGCAGCTGAGAATTAAATGATCGACACTGTCAATGTATTGATTTTCAAACAATAAGAGCAAGAAGCTCCCAAAACTAAAATATACTGTTAGAGGAAATATATGGTTGGTCAAACATGAGTTAGGATCCTCGCATAGTCTCATAGCCTTGTTTTTTTTCCGGTTTTTTTATTTTTTATTTTTTTTAAGTGTAATTGAAATACTTAATTGCATGGGAAAGAAAAATGCGAATAGATAACTTATTTTGTTTTATGCTTTGATGAATTGATGATGAAGTTAAATAGAAGTGAAAGAAAAATTAACTAGTCAAGACTCAAGAGTAAGTGTGTAAACCAACCAATAATTAACAATGCAAATCAAACCCTCCAAATTTTTATGTGAGTGACCCTACTAGCTCAAATCACTTTTATAGTTATACCTACGATGTATCTTTAAGTAACTCAATATAGATAGATTTAAATCATTTCTTTTGTTTTTAATAAAAAAAATTTGCTTAGTAACTCTCTTTAAATGTGACATATATCTTCCAAAAAATAAAATAAAAAAATCAAGTACTGAAAACTAAACCAAGTAAATGAGATATTAAAGACTAAAGTGGAGATATCTATAATTCACCTCAAAAATATAGAAATTAAATGAGATCTTAAAGTGGGGATCTCAAATGATCCCAAATGAGGTTGCCAAACAGCGCCTTACAAGTCGAGAAGTAAACTATTTTTTTTTTTTTTTTTTTTTTTTTTTTTAACTTGACCTTGGTTAAGTTTGATGGACAGCTACAGTCTGCAGACGAAAGTGGAACTGGGGTAGAAGAAGTTGGTACAAAACAGTAATTTAACGAAGGAACCCCCCGCCCCCCGCCGCAAAAGCACCACACCACTGGTGGATTGCACCACACGGTCCACACTACCCACCATTGCCACCAACGGGAATCGGGAAAAAAAAAAGAAAAAAAAGAAGAAAAAAACGAAAAAGAGGAAGTGGAGGATCGGAATTTCAGAGGAGACGGTCCAGTCCCAGTCATGCGTATACACTATACACATGATGAAAAAAGAAGAAGTCATTTTCTTATATAGTACCGGTGGGCGGTGGCTTATAAGCAGTTCTGTCTCAAAATAATAATAAAAATTCAAATTCATGTAATTTATAAAAATATATCTAATTTAAAGACCAATTTTTTTTATGTCTATATAGAATAAGAAATTGATTCAAAAATAAAATAAGTAAATGTAAAATATGTTTTAAGATTGAGGCGGGAGTCTTTATTAGGAATATTATTTGATTCGGAAAAAAAAATTGTAAATCCTAAAGGCATTTTGATAAATTCAATAAAAATGGATATTTTTTAAACTTTTTTTAAAAGAATATTTCAATAAATTTTTTATCAAGAAATATAAATAAAAAATCAAGATATTACCGAGAAGTAAGGATGGACATTGGGGAAATAGGGATGGATATACATCCCCCATCTCCAGCCTTATCTCCAAAACCCTTCCCGATTTTCCCATTTGGGGAAAATGGGGATGGGGAAGTTTTGGGAGAGATATCTCCATCCCTATCCCCATTTTCCCTGTTTTTCCTCATTTTTTCGTTTTCCTCGTTTTCCCATGTTTTATTAAAACTTAAAAAATAAAAAATAAAAAAATAATAATAAATAAATAAAAATAAAAATTATTACAAATTCAAATACAAATACAAAAATATTAAGAATGAAAAGAATAAGAATATATATAGTCTTTCTACAGTCAATTCGTTCTCATATAAAATATATGAGGACGAAATATACAATTTTTCTATTGTCAGTTCGAACTGATATAAAATATATCAGTTTCTTGTATGTGGATCATTGGATTTAAATACTTTAACTTGGCTGCATGCACTTGTCAAAGCATCTTTTAAATCCAATAACCCATATGCAAAGAACTATTATATTTTATATCAGTTCGAACTGACAATAGATATACTATATATATAGTGGTTCTCTAGTATGGACATTCTGAAATTATAAAGTAAGGACTATCACCCACAGCCACACATTTACATTGGGTGTGGGTCCACAACCACACATTAGCAAATACTCACACCCAATGTGAATGTGTGGTTGTGGTTAGACATTCTGAAATTATAAAATCATGACGTACTGACTAGAGAACCATCGTGTGTGTATATATATATATATATATTATGATATTGTTTTTGTGGGGTAGTCGTTGTGTTTATAATTTTATTTTTAACTAATTTTGTGTGTTTAATTAATTTTATTTTTAAATTTAATTAATTATAAATTTAATTTGAATTTGTCTTGATAATATATAAATGCTAATATAATAACTGGGGGCATTTTAGACTTTTTGAATGAATAAAACAGCCAATGGTTAAATTTATAGTTAGTCAAAGTGGTCAAGGGTATGTTTTTGTTAATAAATGCAAAAGTTGAATATAGCTGTAATATTGTAAAATGTCAAGGTAAGTTAGTGCAATTAACCCTATTTTTTATATTAGAAAGCAAAACGGTCTTTTCCTTGATTTCTTAATAGAAGTTAACTTCATGGTGGTTTTTGACTAATTATAAAATTAGAGGGTGTATTTTGGCCAATAACTTAAATTAAATGGTATTAACTCTAATGGATTGATATTTAATTTATAAAATTACTATATTACTCTTAAAAAAATTGGAGGGCAATGAAAAATTGAAGGGCATTATAGTAATTCCTCTCCAACCTTCTCTCCCTCCTCTCATCCACCGTAATTGGAAGGATCCAATATGGTGGGCCTGGATGGCTCTTCTCTCCCTCCTCTTCTCCTCTCCTCCCTCTCATTCCTTCAACCAAACAAAGGATTTGATCTCTCCCTCCAACCCTCTCCCTCCCTCTATTTCTCCATCCAACCAAGCACAGCGTAAAAAATAATAATAATAATAATAATAATAATAATAATAATAAAAATGTCACTCTCACCATCTGAGTATCACTCCTCTTATTGTTGTTGATTCCTCGAAGATGCTCCCTTGATTTATCGTTCTTAGTTTTATTTTGTAATTAGACTTTTACACTTGCATGCTTAGGCCTTATTTATTTTATCTCTGCTTTTGATTCATTTTTATTTGTTTTAGATTATGTTTTAACGATAACTCATTGTGTCAGCAAATATACTTCTCCGTCCTGTTATTAGAAGTTTAGAACTAAAGCTCTCGTGTATCTCGTGTTTGCGTAAAAAATTATTGTGCCTAAATCTCTAAAAAGAAATGGCCCAATTCCAGAGTGGCTTACACAAACAAGCCCAACCCATTCTCACATTCAAAATGTATTTCTTTTTCTCTTCCCGCTTCATTCGTGGTCAAAGCCATGCGTTCAAATTTCACCCGACGTGAAAATTTTCTGGAGATAACTTTGTTTACTTAAATTTTAAATTTTGATCGGTTAAAGTCACAAGAATTAGCTTCAAACTTATATTTTCAGGCCTTTTGATTTATTGTAATAAGCTGTACTTTGTAAGGAATACTTCTCTAATCAGAACTATCCTGACTTTATAATTTCAGGATGTCCAACCACAACCACACATTTACAGTGGGCCCACAGCCTCACATTAACAAATACCTACACCCCAGTGTCGGACCTAGGAATTTTAATCAGGTAGGGCACTTGAATAAATTAAAATCGCAATTATATGAAAAATCACTGAAAAATTAAGATCATAGTAAAATAGAATATATTTTTTTTATAGATAAAATAAAATAAATAGAACACTTACTCAGATGAATTAAATAATCTTACATTCAAAGGAAAGTAAAAACAAGAAAAAACATTTAAAAATAAACAATAACAAGAAAAACAACATAAATAATGAATTTTTTTTAAAAAAAGAATAGATTACAATCTAAATTTATAATAAGAAATTTTGTTTTGCATTTATAATGAATTCAATTTAAATTTATACAAAAATGATTTATTAATAACTATTACTAGACATATTTTTAAAATTTTTATTCTTTAAATTATTGGTAAACTATTGATTTATTGATTCTAAATAAATTAAAACTATAAAATAAAGAAAAATACTATGGATAAAATAAAATGAATCATAGTAATAGATTGACTATTTTAATCTAATAAAGTAAAATCTGAGATTTTAGGGTTTATTGATTAGGCTTGTTAATTATGTCAAATTAAAACTATTGGAAATAATAAAAATTGAAAATAATAATATATAATTTAATATAAAATAAAATTGAATTAAGTAAACATAAAGTAATGATAGTTAAGAAATTGATAATGATGGAATAAAGAAAATGAATCGGAAAAAATGATAAAATAAATAAGACATACAAAATTAGAAGATATAATTGAATTAAAAAAGGCACATAAAATAAAATTAAAGAAATTTCTATTTACTTGAGATGGGACTCGAACAAGGCACCCTAAGTCTAAAACTAAGATCCACTATCCACCATACAAACAACAACTTGTTGTTAACAGTTCTTAATAAGTATGTATATATACAATGTACACAGAATCAAAAATATTTTTTAAAAAAATTGAGGTAGCGCACGGGCCCCACTTGATCTCCAGGTGGGTCCGCCCCTGCTACACTCAATATAAATGTGTGGTTGTGGTTGGACGTCTTTAACTTATAATTTCAAGACATCATTACTAGAGAACCACCCCTCTGTTGGACATGCAAAAATACAACTCGAGGAAAAAATTTCAAATTTTGGGTTTTTTCAAGATTGCCTTAGACAAACGATACTCTTCATCTTTGCATCACTCCTGAGTCATCAGAGTCCTATAAATAACGCGTCTAATTGATGTTTTAAAGTTGATTGCTTTGACTGGTTGTTGACTGCTTTTTGCAAACGCTAGTAAACAAACGAATACGGATTCCTTTTACAATTTTCTACATCATAGAATCTGAAAAATCAACTCAACAACAACAAAACATTACAAAAAATAAAAAAGTTTCTATTAAAAACAAACGACATCGCTTTTGGTTCTTAACTTGGTAACGTGTAAATGGAATGTTTATTCGTTCAGGCTGGTTCTGGTTCTTCAATGTGTTCTGATTCTTCAATGTGAACATCTCGAAATTGGTTTATTTTTTCCATAATTATATTTTTGAGACTTTCGTAAATTCGTTTGATGAAGTGTCTGGCTAACATGATAGGCAAAACGGTCCATAATCCCAAACAGAACCAACCCAGTAAGCGTGGTAGTAAAATTGAAGCCAGCGAGACTGCAGAGAGAGCACCAGAACTGATAATGAAATGGTCTATGAATTGAGAGTAATTTGGTTGATCAATTTGTAACTCCGCCTTGAGAGACAGTCCAAGGCAATAAAGGCAAGTGGCAGCAAAGAAAACCCATATATTTATAGGGTGCGTATCGAACGGGGATACTCTCTTGCTCTGATAATCTATTTGAAGCAGACCCATCAATAGCGGTATTAAAAATGTAAAGACAACATGGATCCTGTTAGAGCAATAGAAAAATGTCAGATAAAAAGCGGAATGTTATATATATTTTGTGAATAGATTCTATTTAAAAAAAAAAAAAAAAAAAATGAAGTTACCAAATTTGTAGTAAAAAAGTAATCATAACTGCTATCATGTAATTACATATAGCTACAAAACGTATTTCACTATATACGTAGCATGTTTTGGATCTTTAAACTTTTCTAAAACATCTTGTGAGATGGAAAAAACATTAATAAAAATCATTGAATTTATTCTTAAAACAACATTTGACAAGCCATGTGAAATTTAGAAATGTAGAAAAAAAAAAAAAAAAAAAAAAAAAAAACCCCTGAAAACCGATTAAGATATGCAACAGCTGATACACAGTTTCACAAGAAACTAGCTATGGTGCAAATATTTTTTGTCAATGGTGAAAAGGGACGAGGATAACTTGAACAGAAAATAAACTTATTTCAGCGAAAAAGTAAACTTTTTTGCCAACGCAGGGAGCTTGCTCCCACCAACCACCACCGAAACAGGGAGGAGACTCGCATGAGCCACCACCCACCACCTTAACGGCGAAACACGGAGGACACGCGCTTGGTAGTGCAAAACCACCTTAGCAGCACAAACGGGGTGGAGACTCGCATGAGCCACCAACCACCACCGTAACAGGCGAAACACACAGAGGACACGCGCTTGAGCCACCACAGTAGCAGGCGAAACAGGGAGGAGACTCGCATGAGCCACCACCCACCACCGTAATAGGTGAAACACAGAGGACACGCGCTTGAGCCACCACCGTAGCAGGCGAAACGGGGAGGAGACTCTCATGAGCGACCGCCCACCACCGTAATAGGCGAAACACAGAGGACACGCGCTTGAGCCGCCACCGTAGCCTGTGAAACAGGGAGGAGACTCTCATGAGCCACCACCCACCACCGTTAAGGCGAAACTCAGAGGACAGGCGCTTCATGAGCCACCATCCACCACCGTAATAGGCGAAACACTGGAGGACACGCGCTTGAGACACCACCCACCACCGTAGCAAGCGCAACAGGGAGGAGACTCGCATGAGCCACCACCCACCACCGTTACGGCAAAACACTGAGGACCCGCGGCTTCATGAGCCACCACCACCCACCACCGTAATAGGAAAAACACTATAACACGCGCTTGCGCCATCACCACCAACGTAGCAGGCTAAAAAGGGAGGAGACTCGCTTACGACCCATCACCAAGACCAACTAAACAGGGAGGAGGCTCGCTAGTTAAAAGCCACCACCCACCATCAAAACAGGCGAAACAGATGTGGAGGCTCACACACACACACACACACACATATATATATATAAATGGATCCTGCTAGAAGAAACCAAATGGTTGGTCAATAGTAAAAATATAAGACAAAAAATCGAATGCTCGTAGTTATGTGAAAGGATGAAGATAGCAAGAAGTGAAAGATGGACGAATATAATGAGACTAAAATTGCGTTAATTAAATGAGATCAGTGAACAGAGTACTAAACCGAGCTAGGTTGCATTGTTGATGGCGAAGGCAGGTTGGCTCCATTGTTGATTGCTCTGCCCAGATTCTACACCACTTTTTTTTTTTTTTTGGGAAACATTCATTCAGATTCTACACTTGTAATTTCATTTTGGGGTTGAAAGTTTATATTTATAGTGTAATTTCATTGCTGAGGTTGGAGAGGGAGATGCGTGGTCTTCCGCTTCCTCGAAGCTTCATGCCTTCATGCTGCACTTAAGTTTTACGCGAAGACCAAGCGAAGACCATGCATCTCCCACTTCCACGTCAGCAAAGTTGTAGAGGAGGGAGATGCATGGTGTAATCATGCTGCACTTAAGTTTTACCCCTTCATATAGAGAGGGTCCACCATATGCATCTCCCACCTCCACATCGGTAAAGTTGTGGAGGTGGAAGATGCATGGTGCATCGTACTGCACCTAAGTTTTACCCCTTCACATAAAGAGGGTCCACCATGCATCTCTCACCCCCCACGTTAGTAAAGTTGTAGAAGTGAGAGATGTATGGTGCATCATGCTGTAGCTATCAAGTAAGCAGTGGTTCTAATGGTATGAGTCAAGGGGGTGGAGGTACATATTGGCAACACCGGGCTATAGCCCTTTTTAGCTTTGAAAAAAAAATCATATATATTAATTCATTAAGATATTTTTGTTGAATATTTTTGTTTTATATCTATTTGATATATATACTTAATTGTATCTCATTGTTAAAAATGAGGAAATAGCACCAAATTCAATTGGTTTTGTGGTAATATCACCAAGTTATTAAGTGTTGTGGAAATAGCACCAAAGTATGTGATCTACCAAAATTGCCCCTCACTTATTCTCTCTCTCTCTCTCTCTCTCTCTCTCTCTCTCTCATCTTTTTTTTTTCTTTTCAAAAACCTCAATTGATCCATCAATAGAGATCAAAACGACCTCTGCCAAAATGACCTCCGTCGAAACGGTCGACTCCCCTTGATGAAGATCAAAACGACCTCCATTATTAAAAAAATTCTAGAAATAAGTCTTAGGTATTTAGAAATAAGTCTCGGGTATTTGGAAATAAGTCTCGAGTAGGTCACTCGAGACTTATTTCAAGCTATTTCTAGCTACCCGAGACTTATTTCAGCTACCCGAGACTTATTGCAAAATAATCGAGACTTATTTAATTTCCATAATTTTTTTTATAATGAAGGTCATTTCGAAGACCCCTAATGGAGTCGACCGTTTCAATGGAGGTCGTTTCGACGGAAGTCGTTTCGATCTCCATTGATGGATCAATGGAGGTTTTTGAAAAAAAAAAAAAAAAAGAGGAGAGAGGAAGAAAGAGAGAAAGAGAGAGAGGATGAAAGAATAAGTGTGAGGGACAATTTTGGCAGATCACATACTTTGGTGCTATTTCTACAAAACTTATTAAGTTGGTGACTTTTCCATAAATGGCTTTGGAAAGAGTGCCATAAAAAAATGCCTCTTGTTAAATTACATAATTAGAAATAATTATAATTTATTAATTTTTTATGGTGCAGATAATTCATAAAATGATATTTAATATATTTTACTATCTTAATTATTTATTGTCAAAATTATGTATTTCTTAAGTTAGTTTCATTGTATTTAGTTATATTATTATATGAAATATGGTATTATGTTATTTTCTTTTTAACAAAATTCTATGGTAATATAAAGATTTACTTAAACGGCTTTAACTTTTATGTTGAGATGTAATAAAAACTAAGTTAAACAAAATAAGGGTGATCTAGTGGTATACCTCTCACATGTCTAACAAGAAGTTATGGGTTCGAGTCATTCCCCTTCCCAAATCTCGAAAAAAAAAAAAAAAGAGTGGTAGGGGTGTGCTAATCTCGAATATTGTATGTCTCTTTAATTAATTTCGTTGAAGAAAAAAAAATGTATAATTAAAAAGGTAGGGCATAAATTGACCAATAGGAGTGTGTCAATAGCACCACTTAAAAAAAAATTAATATTTAGCTCGGTCTAAACAAATTTCCTTATTTAAAGCACTTGAGAATAATACCCTACATTTAAAAATAATGAAAATGAAATAAATGATAAAAATAAATTACAACCGTTGATTACAAATGTCAACAAATCTATATAGGTCAGCATAAAGATCAACTCAGCAAAGGATCTCAATCCTGATGATATACCCCATATCTTCTGGGTTTGAGACTTTGAGTCCTCTCCCTCCTCAAACCTCGAATTTATGTAGTACTTTGAAAAAAAAAAAAAAAATCATGTATCCAATTAAGGGCTGGGCTGGAGTATAGTCCTTTTTTTTTTAAATAAAAAAATTAGTTTATTTTATTTTATTAGAAAAAAATAGTAATATTTTTTAATGTTATAATAATTCAATATTTGAGGAGGGAGACAAATTCGAACCCACAACCTCATAGTGTAATTATGAGTAGCAAATCACTAACAACCTAATCTTAATTATCTTAAAAAATAAATAGTAAATTTAGTTAAAGTTTATATCAATTTTAGAATAGCCCACCTAACCTAAAATTTCTGTATTTTATAATTTTTACAAGCTAATCTTAAAAGGAAGAATATAGTGAAAATATTCAGTCTTTTTAGTTTTTATTGATACCAAAACATATCAAATTTTACTATTCTCTTTGACCTACACCAAAACACATCAATTTTGCTGTTGTTAGAATGATAATTGGGTTTCCATTTGTGAGTCATTTTTAAAGTCATTTATAGGTCTGTTTTGTTTAAAATCTTATATTGACTATATTTTAAAATGTAGCTCTATTGCCACCCATAAAATGTCTCCCTACACCCATTTGTATTAAAATATTTCATACTAAAATAACATATAAAAATTAATCTTATATCCAAATAACATAAAATCCATCTTCTTCTTCATCACCAGCATCTATGAAAAAAATATCCTTCCATCCATCCTTCAATACTCAACAGATTCTTCCATGGCCATCTTTGTTCTATTGGTAGAAAATTTCTAGGAAAGTGAAGTTGCAAAGCCATGTACACAAAGTACATATATGTACATGTGCTAACGTGTTTGCAACTGTAAGACTAGCTAATTTTTTTTATTTTTTTTATTTTTTTGACAGAATAAGTCTAACAAATTAATAAAGCATTACTGGAAAATATACGTGGGTGGTCATTTGGCTTTCAGAGTATTGGAGGCTTTGAAATGAGAGATTCAAGGGAAAAAAAAAAAACTAAAGAAAAAAAAATGGATGAAAATAGTTTAGTTAATATAAACGAAATAGGTTATTTTTGGAATATGGGAGGTGTACAGATAAAAGTGTTAGAGTTTTGAATTTTTATAATGGGTTTATGGAGAAATTGGGTGTCTTGAGATATTTTATGGGTGGCAATAGAGCCATTTTATTTTAAAATCAATTTTTTTTTTCTTAGCTACAATTTGGGAGCCCTTTAGAATTGGGCGAGGTGAAACAACCGGGTATAGAGGTCGCGATAATTGATTTGTCCGCATCCCAGGAGCACCTATTCTACAATAATGGCCGAGGAGTTCGTCGTTTCAAGCCGTGGTGGTGAGGGGCTTACCGGAGATGAGTATGGATGATTGAGTACACTCCCGTTAGCGGATAAACTCAACTTGGCAGGCATAATAATCAGTTTGGAAGAAAATAGAACCCTAGACAATTGTCTCACTGGACTCTCCCTAGACCCAGCCCTGCCAATGTGGTGCTAGTTAGATAATCCAAACCAAAACTCAAGAGTCAACACAAATCGCAAAACCAAACCAAAACTCAATGATGAGAAGATTAAAGATCATTAACTAGTGTAGCATTCTAAATTATGAGAAGAAGATTTGATACTAATGGGCTATTTGTTTTTTCCACTTAAAACTTAATGGGTTTGAATTAAACTCGTTAAGTTATTTTGTTTGTTTTTTTAAATGGTCAAACAACTTAAAAATATAAAAAAACAATTTAAAAAGTAAAATAAGAAATCCTGACTTTTAACTTAATTCATCACTGTATTACAATTAAAATATTATCTTCCAAGTCTATCCTCTAAAAGAAGATAAATTTCCAAATTTATCTTAATTTGATATGGTGTATAATTCTTTATTTTAATATATTTCTTATTTTAAACGGCTTTTAGAAAGAAAAAGAAAAACCTAATCATTTCTCATAAAGACCGATGTATATAATTCAAGAACCTATTACAAAAAAAATAAAAAAATAAAAAAATAATAATAAATAATAATAATAATAATTTTTTTCTTTGGTTTTCGGTGCATATGATCCAGTAAACAAAAATAAATAAAAATGGTTTCTTCAATTATATACATTAGAAACTTGGACAATATACAAAATAACTTGATTTTTTTTTTTTTTTTTTGACAATAAATTGAACTTGAACTTTGTTTGTAGAACATGTAAAATTTTTATAAATAATGATACATGTTAAATTACTTCTTTTAATTAGCATGGGTATAAATGTAAAATTACTTATTTTCAGACAATTTTATTTTTTAAAAAACAAACATGTTATTTAGGTTCAGATTTCAATCCTTATTCAGTCTTCAGAAAAATTCAGGACTATTCGGTCTTCAGACAAAAAAACAAACGACCCCTAAGTGTATGTTTGGTATGGCTTTTATGAAGACCAAAAGTGGTTTTTTTTTTTTTTTTTTTGGCAAAAATCATAATAGTTTTTTTAATATATAAATAGTCCCAACTACCTCTTATAAAAGCTATTTTATAGGGATAATTACCCCGGTGGCCATCAACTTATGCCACCACTATCAAAATAGCTACTAGATGGGGAAATAGATGGAAAATGGCCATTTATGGCAAACATTGTTATATTAATGGTCATTACATCCAATTCTATCCAATAAATGACATTTTGGTAAATATGAGGATGACATTAATTTATTTTAGATATTTTTTGGAAATCAATTTTTTTCTTTTGTTTTTTGAAACAAATAATTATATTTAGTGTGTACATATACATATAGCATATCTCAAACACACACACACACATACATATATATATATATATGGGGCAGAATCCATGGCCCCATTTTTTTACACAATTTTTGACACAACTTTTTAACCATTGGATCTTACATCTTTTAATGAATAGGAATTATTCTCTTTTTCTTTCCTTATTTATTATATACATTGTCTCTCATCTAATTAATTTTATGTCTTTAATATATTTTCTTTTCTTTTCTTTTTTCCTTTACACTTTTTCTTTTTTTTTTACTTAACCTAAAACCAGAACATATCACTCTCATTTTTCAGTCTTTAAAATCCCTTTATTTATTTATTTATTTATTTATTTTATTATTCTTATTTCTCAATTTACTTCACCTAAAATCAAAAATTAACTGAAATATTATTTGCAAAGTTGAACAGAAACATCATACATGACTTCATTTATACTGATATTTGCATAATTCTAGGTAATTTTTTAAAAATTTAAAAATTACCATGAATTTTTAACATTGTAGTAATTTCTAGCTTCATCCATTGTTTCAAAACAAAAAAAAAAAAAAATCCCTACATCTAGTGCTTTTAAGTCTCCTGCATTATTTTTTGCACTACTATTTTCACCAATATTTTCTTGAGTTGTGTCAACAGCCTAAATAAAATTCAATATATAAAATAAATCATGGTAATACAATAATACAATAATTTAAATGAAAAAAAAAAAAAAAAACACTTTTTTTACTACTTATTTGGATTTGGATTTTTTTTTTTATTGTTAATAATTTATCCAAACAGATGAAAAACAATTCTTAGATCTTTGGTATGATATATATATATTTAACTATCATAAAATCTATTTACAAAAATAGATATCATTACATCTATCCGAAAAGAAGAAAAATAAACTAAATCAATTTTTTCCAAAGCAAATTTTTAACTATCAACATCTGTTGATAAGTCTTCCAATTCCAAATTTTTAAATATGATAAAAATCAGTTGAAGCTAATCCAATGAAAGAAAAAGAAAATAAAGATAGGAAAATGAAAGATTTTAAAGATTGAAGAGTGAAATTGTGATAATATTCTGATTTCAGGTAAAGTAAAAAAAAAAAAACATGTAAAGGAAAAAATAAAATAAAAGAAAAATAAATTAAAGACATAAAATTAATTAAGATGAGAGAATTTAATAAAATAATAATATTCTGGAGAGATAAAGAATTAATTAGGTGAGAGACAATGATGTCAGTAATAAATAAGGAAAGAAAAAGGAGAATAAATACTATCCCTTAAAAGAAGCAAGATCCAATGACTAAGAAGTCGTGTCAAAAATTGTGTAAAACAATGGGGCCATGGATCTCGCCCCAATATATATATATATATATATATATACAGTCTTTCTATGATCAGTTCGAACTGACAAAAGTTATATCAGTTCCTTGTATGTGGGCCACTGGATTTAAATACTTTGACTGACAAGTGCATATAGTCAAGTCAAAGTATTTAAATCCAGTGGCCCACATACAAGGAACTGATATAACTTTTGTCAGTTCGAACTGATAATAGAATTTCTGTATATATATATATATATATATATATATATATTTCTATTCAACTTATCTCTAATATATTTTTTAGAATTTTTAGATTTTGTAACCTTAATCTTTTCAAAAAAAAAAAAAATACATATATATATATATATATATCTTTTCAACTTATCTCAAATATGTTTTTTAGAATTTTTTTGATTTTATAGCCTTAATCTTCTCAAAAAAAGAAAAAATATATATATTTCTTTTCAACTTATCTTAAATATATTTTTTAGAATTTTTAGATTTTGTAGCCTTAATCTTCTAAAAAAAAAAAAAAATACACACACATATATATTTATTTATATATATACAGTCTTTCTATTATCAGTTCGAACTGACAAAAGTTATATCAGTTCCTTGTATGTGGGCCACTGGATTTAAATACTTTGACTGGCAAGTACATACAGCCAAGTCAAAGTATTTAAATCCAGTGGCCCACATGCAAGGAACTAATATAACTTTTGTCAATTCGAATTGATAATAGAATTTATGTATATATATATATATATGTTTGAGATATATTATACGTATATACACACTAAATATAATTATTTGTTTCAAAAAACAAAAGAAAAAATTGATTTCCCAAAAATTTCTAAAATAAATTAATGTCATCCCCTTATTTACCAAAATGCCATTCATTGGATGGAATTGGATGGAAATGGACGGATTGACCATTAGTGTAACAATGTTTACCAAAAAATGACCATTTTCCATCTATTTCCCCATTTGGTGGCAATTTTGATAGTGGTGGTAAAAGTTGATGGTCATTAGGGTAATTACCCCTATTTTATATCTACTAAGAGAAGCCCAAAATTTGGGGTTTTACAAAAAGCATTTTTTGAGCATTTTTTCAAAATATATGAACTGTCTCAACTGCTGTTTATAAATTTTAGTTATTCCATTATACAACTATTTCATTATAAATACACTGTCAACACTATTTTGTAATTTGCACAACCAAAAGCTATTTTTAAAAATACATTGTCAACACTTTTTTATAATTTATACCACCAAAAGCTTTTTTTTTTTTTTTTTTTTTTTTTTTTTTTTTTTTTTTTTTTTAAAGCTCTATTCAATAAAAGCACTACTAGTAAAAGATCTATACTAGAAGATCTACTTGAAAAGCCATACCAAACACACCCTAAGAGATAGATTTGTGTTGTCCTTCCGCTAGCGCTATTCGTTTGAAGATGAAGAAAAAAAAAAAAAAAAACCTATGCATGAAAATACTGAAAACACCCTTTTTGAGTAGAGATGGGTTCGGGGCGGGATGGCTCTCCCCACTCCCCGCCCCATTTATTTTTTAAAAACCCATCCCTCATAAAACCCCACGATAGATGGAGCGGGGTGAGGTACGCTTTCCCCATCCCCACCCAATTTAACCCATTTATCAAAAATATTTATTAAAATCTTATCAAAAAAATATTATTTATTAAATAATAAATATATAACCTAATTAATATAATATAATAAATAAAATAATTCTAAAAAGCTATTGAAAATCATCACATTAACATAATAACATAAATCACAAAGCTAAAAAAATAAATTCAATCATTTTAAAACGCAAACATTGAACTAAATAATAAAAAAAATAAAGATTATATTTTAAGTGGGACTGGGCAGGGATTATAAAACCCATCCCCGCCTATACCAATTGCGGGTTATACTATCTATCCCCATCCCCACCTCATTCCCACAAAATTGAAACCCATCCCCACCCCATAAGTGTTGGTCCCCGCGGGTTATTTTACCATCCCTATTTTCGAAGGGATGATTTAGTAGCTTTCATGAAAAAAAAAAAAAAAAAAAAGTTTTTGGGGTAGGTTTTCGTAATTTTTTGTTTTAAAAAAAATAAGGCTTAAGTCTTTTTTCCAAGGATTTACGTTTTTCTCCAAAGTTTCATGTTTTACGCCCAAAAAATAAATTTGAGGGTATTTTTATAATTTTGGTTATAAACTGAAAATAAATTTTAAAATGTGATTATTAACCATTAAATTTTACAATATAGTTAAAAATAAATTTACATATTCTATATGACTATTTTTGATAATTTTTACTTTTAGAGATTGTAAAAACTAAATTATTATATTTCAGTTTTTTATGTTGGGTTTGGTAAAGTTTTTTTTTTTTTTTTTAGTAAGTAAATGAGTTTGACGATAATTATTTAGATGGCAATAGAATCCTATGATAAGTATTTCACAATTACAAAATGTCATGAAGTCGCAATTGTAGAATGTCATGACACATTATTGGTCAACGGCTCGAAACTTACCAATGACAAAAGCTTTCAAAAAAACACCTGATCCCAAATTAATAGATATCGTAAAAAATAAATAAATAAAAAACGTCATGACACATGACAAATCAAATCAGACATAAATTTCATATGTAAAGACGCACAGCCATATCTTATTCTCAGTACTTGAAATGACAAATTTTGGTCGTCAGTACTTGAAATATAACATTTTTGGAAGGGCATGATTGCATGAATAACCCAAGAGAATAATATACTCGAAAAATTACCGAGGCCCACTAACAGAAAAAAGACTGCTTTCATCACTGTCGTATAGTTGAGTCTATCCAGTCAATAGAAAAAAAGCCTTTAGCCACAATAAAACATTAAAACCTCCCTATCAAAACAACCCACACGTTTTGAAAGGAAAAAAAAAAACTGAAAGACAACCACACGTTGATCATAGAAGAGCAACACAGATTTGTCCAAAAATAGTCTCCAATGAATAATAAGTTAATAACAGCATCCACCAGGGCCACCACACCTAGGGATGCACATTTTTCCCCGGGGCACCAATTCCCCGCGTCCCTATCTCCATTTGGGGATTTTTTTGGAGGGAAAAATGGGGAAATGGGGAGGGATTGGGATGAAAATCATCCCCAAATTTCCCCATCCCCATTTCCCCATTTTCCCCACAATTATATTGAAATGGGGATGGGAGAAGGTCTCCCATCCCCATTTCCCCCAAACATATATAAACATAATTATAATATATATATATATATATATATATTTTTTTTTTATTCTTTGAAAACCCTAACTCCCTAAGTATATATACACATTTACTCTTTAATTTGTTTTTGTTTTTTTTATTGAAATGTTTGTTTTTTAAATTTAATTTATAATTTTTAGTCAAATAGGGAAATTGGGGAACGGGGGGAACGGGGAAATAGGGAAAAATGGGGAAAACCGAGGAAAATGGGGATGGATATAGGTCCCCCCAAAATTCCCCATCCCCATTTTCCCCAAATGGGGAATTGAGGAGGGATAAGGGAAGGGTCTGGGAAGTGGGGATGGGGATGGGGATGGGGATGGGGGGACCTATATCCATCCTCATTCCCCAAACGTGCATCTCTAACCACACCTCACACCTCACACCTATATATGAACCAAAACCATTATCCACAATCAAATTTGGTTGTGTGAAGAATAAAAATGAACGAGTTGACGAGACGAGATTGGTTCAATAAAACCCTTACACCTGCACCATGAGATTCTGAATTCGAGTCCTTCCCTTTCCTTTTCCCCAAAAAACCCCTAATTTATATGGTAACATAATACTTCAAAAAAAAAAAAAATGAATGAGTTGAATCATTAAACAAATATAAAAAATAAAATAAAATGATGAGACCTTATAGAATCACAATACTTGTATATATATATATATATATATAGTGGTTCTCTAGTAAGGACGTCCTAAAATTATAAGTTAAAGACGTCCAACCATGACCACACATTCATATTGGGTGTGGGTATTTGTTAATGTGGGGTTGTGGTTGGACGTGACTAGAGAACCACTGTGTATATACATGAGTAATGCTAGATATCACACCTAAAATCACAACTTTTCTGTTACAACACGTGGCAGCTGATGTGTCAATTGGTGATTGGATATACATTAATAATGATTTATCTCACTTATCCATGTATCCACTCACCAATTGACACCTCAACGGCCACATATATATATATATATAAAGAGAGAGAGAGAGAGAGAGAGAGTGGATACATGGATACATCATTATTAATGTGTATGAATCACTAACACTACCAAATTGCTAAAATATATAAATATATATATATATATATATATATATATATATATAGAGAGAGAGAGAGAGAGAGAGAGAGAGAGAGAGAGAGAGAGAGAGAGAGAGAGCTAACATAAAGAGAGAAAGCTAAAATAGAGAGAGAGAGAGAGAGAGAAAGCTAAAATATAAAGAGAGAGAGAGAGAGAGAGAGCTAAAATAAAGAGAGAGAGAGCTAAAATAGAGAGAGAGAGAAAGAGAGAGAGAGAGAGCTAAAATAGATATATAGAGAGAGAGAGAGCTAAAATAGAGAGACAAAGAAAGAGAGAGAGAGAGAGAGCTAAAATAGAGAGACAAAGAAAGAGAGAGAGAGAGAGAGAGAGAGAGAGTGGATACATGGATACATCATTATTAATGTGTATGAATCACTAACACTACCAAACTGCTAAAATAAAGAGAGAGAGTGGATACATGGATACATCATTATTAATGTGTATGAATCACTAACACTACCAAACTGCTAAAATAAAGAGAGAGAGAGAGAGAGAGAGAGAGAGAGAGAGCTAAAATAAAGAGAGAATAAAGAGAGAGAGAGGATACATCATTATTAATGTGTATGAATCACTAACACTACTAAACTGCTAAAATAATTTACTCCTGAAGTCTATTATATACCAGTATTTACATATAATGGAGACTTTCTGAGTAACCAAGGCACACTAAACTCCATAATCATATTACTAATAATATTAATACAAAACAGTACGATGCTTATTTAAATTTGTCATTAATCAATGTAAAGTTAAATGACTACTGGGAAATGAATATCACAATCTCAATATAAATTACATATAACAAGAGGCAGCTGCTTGAGACATCTGAAAACTGTTTGTGCCTAATTGGAATCACCAAAAATTATTAAGTAAAAAGTTCACATATAAAACGTTCTCTATAGCACTATTATCTTTTCATCTAAAATTCATCATTCCAAAAATATACAAAAGAATTCATGCAAATACATCACTTGCTCAAATTTCAACTTACAAATACAATCTATCAAGGGTCAGGCCAATTCTGAAAGTAGAGACGATAGAAAACAAGCAAAACCCTTGTCGTATTTCTCATCAGACAAATCAAGTCCCCTAATTCATTTTGTATTTTTAAACCATATCATAAAATTACAAAATTATTAAATCATGTAATTAAGTAATTTTTTAACAGCAATAGTTAGACTCATTCAAACAGTTTCAATGATCAGTGAATTCAAATCCAACAATACCACTAAATTCAAGGCATTACTACCATTCTAAAACTTTGGGACATAAGCAAACTACTAAACTGGATTCATAAGCAAAACAGTTTAAATGATCAGTGAATTCAAATTCAACAAAGCTTTGTTCTTTCCAAATTTATAAACCTTATCATCAGTACTTCAGAGGAAATTAAAGGTTTTCGATTCCGGATAAGATTATCTCAATGGTGAAGCCAAATACCCAGCATGGACAACCACACACCTAACCTGAAGTTGGTGACACAAACAGAGCGAATTCTAGCATCAGCAGCAGCGCGACATGCAACTGGAACAACATCTGAAATCTGTTTTTATTCACCAAAAAACTCTCCTTTCAATTAGGATGTATCTCGAAATGGATCAAACTCTCCTCTTTCCCCTTGAACCAACTAAAGTAGCTATACAGCAGGGTTCAATTTAAACTAAAAATGTTTAAAAAGGACAAAGAATGATAAATATACCACTAAGTCAAAATTACCTGATCAGAAATTGGCGTGAATTCAACTGCATATTTTAGCTTGTTTTGTAAATACAATCAAAATTGCTACAGAAGAGAAGTCAATTCAAACTAAGTTTGACTGATATATGATCAAGCTGATTCCAAAAAAAGAAAGCAATTACCTTGTGAATGAAGAGGCGAGGTGACTGAATTTCAGAAGTGAAGACGAAATCGGGAGCACCGGTGACGAGGCGACGTCGACGAAGCGAGAAGCAGAGGCGACGTTGACGAAGCGAGAAGAAGCGTTGATGGCGACGGCGACGACGACGGAAGCCAAGTGAGAAGCAGCGGTGTGGACTGTGGACGAAGTGCTGCAGCGGCTATGAAGTGAGAACTGTCAATTTAGGGTTTATTTGAAAAGTGAAAGGTTAACAAAAAAAAGTAAAGGCTAATTGGCATCGATGCCCTGAACTATACCAGAATTTGTACCTCACCCCCTGTACCTTTTTTTTCGCCATTATACTCCTTAAACTTTCATAAATTGGCAATAGTGACGGAATTGTAACACCGTCCATTTTTCTGTCATGACAAATTGCACTAAATTCCTCTTATTATATACATACTTGCATCAAACCGGAAAAATATAATAATATAACCTAAATACCCCTTTGACCAAATTTTAAAAATAAAAATTTAAAATTGAAATAATAGTTAAATAATAATAAAATTATGAACTTTTTGATAAAAAAAATTAAATATATAGAGAAAAGAAAAAATTAAAATTGTTTTACAATTATTTAAATTATCTTTTTTATTTAAATATCCCTAATTATAAAACCCATATGAATATTTAAAGGGAGTCGATATTGACACCTATAAATACAGTCTTTCTATTATCAGTTCGAACTGACAAAAGTTATATCAGCTCCTTGTATGTGGGCCACTGGATTTAAATACTTTAACTGACAAGTGTATACAGCCAAGTCAAAGTATTTAAATCCAGTGGCCCACATGCAAGGAACTGATATAACTTTTGTCAGTTCGAATTGATAATAGAATTTCTGCCTATAAATATGATAAGCATACCTATATTTTAATAAAAAATTTAATTACAAAAATATCTCAATAGGAATTTACCAATAAGGACAAATTAGTTTAATTAAAAATAAACAAAATTCTATTTACACCCATTAATTACATCCATATCTTCAACTATATCACTTTATTAAAAAAAAAAAAAAAAAAAAAAAAAAAACCCTAATTAAATGGTTTCCCATTTATCACTCTCCACCTAATCATATTTCCCAATTTCGGTTTTTCAAATCATTGAAGGGTATAGCAGTTTTTATTTGGTGGGTTTGTGATCTGGGTTTGTTGTCATTCTCTCTATAAGCTGGTTTCTGGGTATTGGATATTTTAGCACAGCATTGCTGATTGCGTTAGCAATTTAAGTTTATATAACAATATTAACGGTGTTTGGTTCCTATATAGAGAAAGCATTGCTGGTTTTCTTGGATTAGTGTTGCCGCTATGGGTGATATGAGTAAATCATCTCTTGGGATCATTACTCGTAAGTCTAAATCTGTTTTCCTTGTTCACGATTGCATCAGTTCTCTTCTTTTTGTCGTGGTTCTTTGTATTGCGGTCCACTTCCATTGATAGTAGTTCGTTTACCAATACCAATACCAATACCAATAGCAATCCCCTGCCTATAGTTAACAATGGTAATTTTGAAGCCAGGATTAGAAACCGTGCAATACTTAATGATAGTGTAGAAGAAGAAGAGGCAGAATTACCCCAAAAGAAATGCAATACCCAAAATAAAGCGATTCTTAAGGTTTATATGTATGATCTACCCCCCTGAGTTTCATTTTGAACTCTTAGATTGGAAAGCACAAGGGGGAAGTGTTTAGCCTAATGTTACGAAAAATATACCTCAATACCCCACTGTGGATTGACACAGTGGGATTCAAAAATCACTCCTCTTCTTCTAAACTCATCCGATCAAGTATTAGTGAAAACGAAGTACCTAAACCACTGCTCCATATTTACTCGTTTGGCCGCAACTCCAACTTGTATGCTTGTATTTCCATGGGAGAGATAATTATGTGTCCCTCTTAGGCAACATATCCATAGCAGGAAATTAGCCTGAAGTAGAGATTCTCAAAATTTAAGAATTTAAGAATTCTCTAGACTGTGTTTTCGAGTCTAGAGAATTTAAAAATTTATCATTTGTAAAATTGGGTGTTCTAAAAACTTATAAGGGTTTATGAATAAATTATATTGAAATGAAAACATTCATTTAAATAAGATTTAAATAAGGGCACTATTGGTATTAAGATGAATGTTTATAGTAATGTTTTAATTTTAACAATTATATAGATTTTGGATTTTGTATTATATTTTTATTACTTTTTGGATTGAATATTTTAACAGTGTCAAATTAAATATTGGAATGTCCGGATTCTAAATTTCGAATTCCGATTTTCGATTTGAAAATTGAAATTGAAAAAGAAATGATGGAAATGGGTTTTGGGGGTGGGGGAGGGGGAGGGGGAGGGAGGACCTGCCCCCAAAACGCCCCTACCCCCAGTCCCCCCAAATGGGTTTTAGGGGAGGTTTGAGGAATGAGGGTGGGGGAACCCTCCCCCACCCCATTGGGCCCCATGCCCATCCCTAATTGTAGGTGTGGGCACTAAGTTCGAAACCGAACCGAAAAAAGGGGGTTCGGTTCGGTTCGGTTCGGTTCATAGGATGAAATCGGTTTAAACCAGTTTAAAATGTTGAAAACCGAACACTTTTCGGTTTAAACCAGTTTGACTCTTCTAAAACCAGATTGAACCGTTTAAACCGGCTATATAAGTGGAAAAAAAAAAACCCTAAATCTTCTTTCATTTTGACTCTTTGGAACTTTCGCCACTTCTCTTTCTCTCAGACTTCTCCTCTCCTCTCTGAGTTCTCACTTCTCTCAAATCTGAGTCCAGACTCCAGACTTCTCTTCTCGACTTCTCCCATTATAAAAAGCATCTCATTTTTTCCTCAACTCTGCTCTCAACCTCCATTCTGCTCCGCCGCCTGCTGCTCAACCTCCGACTTCTCCGCCTGCTGCTGTTCGATCTTCTCTTCTTCAACTCATCAGATCTGCTTCAACAAAAGGTTGGTTCTTGTCTGGGTTTCTCTTATAAAGTTTCAATTTTGTTTGGATTTTTTATTTCTATTAGACCATCTCCAACCCAACTCTATATCTCCATTATACAGCTGCAAACCTCTCCAACCAACCTTCAAAACCATCGCCAAAGTAGAGTTTCTGAAATTGAGTCGCTAGATCTAGAGTTGCAAGAGCATTCAGCGCTACTTTGCAGGTGCTTGTGGTTATTTATTGTTCAGTCCCTCCAATTTCGTTTAATTACATTTTTGTTCGCTTATTTTCATAATTTTCACTTGTACCCCTTTTAAAAAGTGTGGTTTAATCACAGTTTTACCCTATTAAATCAAATATATTCCAATCATATCCTTTTAATTATCTAATGCTTTTGTTTAAATTATATTTGTTTTAATTTAATTACTATTTATATTACTAATTATAATAAACTAAAATTAAGTATATAATACAAAAATTACTAAATGATAAATGTAAACACTAAATTGGATTAAAAAAAAAAAAAACAATTGAAGCAACACACTACATAATAAAAGCATTAAAAGTTCAATTAATAATAAATAAAATATTTTAGTTAATTTCATTTAATTTATTAATTTATTGATTTCATTTAATTTTTTAATTTTTTAATTTCTTAACTTATCGTAATATTATGTTAATTTCTTAACTTATCGTAATATTATTTTAATGAAGGGGTGAAATGTTAATTGTTGTGAAATAATAGAAAAATGAATATTAAGGGAATATTCTTTTTAGAGTTGGATTTAGAGTTGCTGGTTGGAGATGGAAGTGTGAAAGTTGCTGCATAATAGAGTTTTGGGTTAGAGATGCCCTTACATCTGGGTTTCTCTTATATAGTTATATTGTTCAAAGTTACTATTTTTTTATGTGTTTGTTTTGAAGAGTTGATGTTTTGAATATTTTTATTAGTAGAAATAATTATATGTGTGCAATAAGCCGATGCTGTTGTGGAGTATTTTTGATTAATTTGCATTCCAGTTGTAAAAGTTGTCTATTGAAATGTTGGCTTTCAATGGTCATAATAATATATTAGTGTTTTTGTTTTCAATAATTTCTAGTATCTCATCTTTGTTTGTTTGTTGTCTCAAAGATTGATCATTTGCATGTTAGTTTTCCAACAGGTAGCAATTAAATATTTGAAATTAATTTAATTCTTGTTGTGGTTGTGGTGGGTGGCAGTGGCGGACCCAGGAATTTTAATCAGGTAGGGCACTTAAATAAAATAAAATCGCAATTATATGAAAAAAATAATGAAAAATTAAGATCGTAGTAAAATAGTTATTTTAGATAAAATAAAATAAATAGAATACTTACTCAGATAAATTAAATAACCTTACATTAAAAAAGAAATAAAAATAAGAAAAAATATTTAAAAAATAAATAATAACAAGAAACACAACATAAATAATGAAAAAAATTAAAAGAATAAATTACCATCTAATTTTATAATAAGAAATTTTGTTTTGCATTTATAATGAATTCAATTTAAATTTATACAAATATAATTTATTAATAACTATTACTAGACATGTTTTTAAAAATTTTATTCTTCAAATTATTGGTAAATTATTGATTTATTGATTATAAATAAATTAAAACTATAAAATAAAGAAAAATACTAAGGATAAGATAAAATGAATCATAGTACTAGATTGACTATTTTAATCAATAAAGTAAAATATGAGATTTTAGGGTTTATTGATTGGACGTGTTAGGTATGTCAAATTAAAACTATTAAAAATAATAAAAATTCAAAATAATAATATATAATTTAATATAAATTAAGTAAACACAAATTACTGGTAGTTACGAAATTGACAACGACAGAATAGAGAAAATGAATCGGAAATGATGGTAAAATAAATATGACATAAAAAATTAGAAGATAAAATTGAATTAAAAAGGCAAATAAAAAATTAGAAGATAAAATTGAATTAAAGATTGCTTGAGGTGGGACTTGAAACAAGCACCCTAAGTCTAAAAAGCAAAATCCATTACCAGCTATACTAACAGAAATATAATGACAACTATTTTTAATAAATATATATATATATAATATACAAAGAATCAATTTTTGTTTGAACGAATTACACCCACCTCCCCTGAGGTTTGCTAAATTACAGATGAAAACGATTTTATCATTAACTAACACTCACCTCCCCCGCCGTCAGTCAACGTCCGTCTAATCTAACCGTTGACTTGGTGAGGAAGGGTAATTTCGTCCTATCATAACTTATATACTGTACACGTCAGATTAAAAAAGAAAAAACACTGATACAAAAGGAAAATAAAAAAGAAAATATATTGATATAAAAATATATATATACAGAGGCAAAATATTTAAAACCCAAATGTTATCTTCTTCATCATCTTCTTCCGGTCAACATCTTCTCCATAACCCAAACCCTTGCCGCCACCACCACCACTCAAACACCAAACCCACCGAAATCACACCAATCTCGACCCCTACAAGTGCCGACCTTCTCCCGATCTCCTTCTTACCGCCGCTCGCCACTCACCGCTGATCTCCTTCTCTATTCCCTCGACAGAGGGGTGGCTGCCACCGCGAGGTGAGGGAATGACGTCTCTTTTTCTGGACTTCGTCTCCTTCTTTCTTCTGCACCCATTTTCTTCGGCTAGGCTTCATGATCTTCATTCTTCTGCATCTTCATGATCTTCGTTTTTGGTTTGATTTTTCTAGGTTTTATGGGGATTTCAGGTTTTGGTTTCGATTTTCTTTGGTTTGGGTTCGATTTGTATTTTGATTTGGATTTCGATTTGGGTTTCGATTTGAAGATAGGATTTGGGGGTTAGGGATTTTTTTGGTTTACTAGATCGATTTGAAGAAAAGGGAGTTCGGTTTGGATTTGGATTTGGGAATGTGCAGGGTTTTGATTCGGCCCTTAATATGTTTGTATTTGTGATGGAATTTGATTTCAATTTGTATTTGTGTTGGAATCTAATTTCAATTTGTATCTGTGTGGGATGATGAGGAAGATGATGGTCGATGATGAGGAAGATGATGGTAATGGTCAATGATGATGATGGCTATGGGATGATGATGAAGATGATAAGGCTGTGGGACGATGATGAAGAAGAAGAAGTTTTGATTTGGTATGGTATGGTTGTATGAACTGGGATTGCACAGATGAATGGATGGAGAATATATGATTTGGTTGTGGATTTTTTTTTTGTAATTGATTTGTGATGGAGAATATATGGTCGATTTTCTAGAAAATTGAAGAACTGAACTTCTGTATTTATTTTTTAAATATTGCTTTATTTAATTAATAAATTTCCTTTTATTTGTAATTTGATTTTTTTTTTATATAGTTTTTGTCTTTTTCTGGGGTTATAAAAGTAAACAGACATAATTAGGGGTATTTTGGACTTTTACACGGTCTGACAAGGTCAAAGGGTTAATGTAACGGACGTTGACTGACGGTAGGGGAGGTGAGTGTTAGTTAATGATAAAGTCGTTTTCATCTGTAATTTAGTAAACCTCAGGGGAGGTGGGTGTAATTCGTTCTTTTTTTTAATAGAAAAATGAGGTAGGGCACGGGCCCTACCTGGTCTCCACGTTGGCCCGCCCCTGGTGGGTGGTGCATGTGTTGATGAATTTGATTATTTAGGGTGGTGGACTTGTGCATGTTCTGATGATGGGTTCATGAATTTGATTACTTCATTTATGTATAATTTGATTAAAGTGTTGTATTTATTCATGGATTCGTGGATTTCAAATGGAACTCTGCAAATTTTTTGAAATTTTGTAATTGTAACTCATGTCAAAACATGCACCATGTGGCAAGCATGCATGTTGTTTAAAGTATACTGTGTACAACACTAATTATCTGTGTACAATAAAATAAAATAAAACAATCAAACTAAAAAATTTGATACCAATCTAAACCGAACAGGGAAGTGGCTAATGTGGAGTAGAGAGTAATTGTGTTGATACTAATTATGTGATTGTGTTTGTGTCTAAGTATTTATTTTAATTATTTATTTGTATGTGAAATTGTGAGTAGATGGAGATTGATCCTAATGTGGATTCAATGGAGGGGAGTAGTGACTCGGGTCTGGAGACCTTAGAGAATTCTAGCTCCATTGGAAAGGATAAGGTTTCGAAGAAGGATATAAGGGTAGGTGGTAGGAAAGGAAAAAAAAAATCAGAATGTTGGGCACATTTCAAACAATATGTCACTAAATATGGGGAGAAAAGAGCTAGATGCAAGTATTGTGGTGATACCTATGCATTTGACTCGGGTTGTAGCACAACAAACATGAATACACATATTAATAAACGATGCAAAAAATACCGGCCTATAGATTCAAAACAAAAGGTGTTGGTGAAAAAACAAACTACATCAGGTTTTGGGAGTAGTTTAGGGGTGTCAAAATTTGATCAACTGAGATGTAGGAGGGCATTAGCGGAGATGTTGATACTTGATGAATTACCATTTAGATTTGTTGAGAATCGAGGATTTTGTAGGTTTTGCTTTGAACTATGTCCTTTATTTGATCTTCCATCTAGGAGAACCATTGTTAGAGAGTTGTATAAGTTGTACATTGATGAGAAGATTAAATTGAAGAATTATTTTAATCTAAGTAAGGTGAGGGTTTGTCTAACCACAGACACGTGGACATCAATACAAAATATAAACTACATGGTTGTGACTGCTCATTTTCTTGATTATGATTGGCAGTTGCAGAAGAGGATTCTAAGCTTTAGTCAAATAGTTGATCATAAGGGAGATTCAATTGGAAAGTGTATTGGGGATGTCTTGATTGAGTGGGGTATTAATAAAGTTTTCACAATAACCGTGGATAATGCAACTGCAAACACCACTGCCATTGGTTATGTGATTAGGAAATTAAATAGTCGGCAAGATGATGGAGTGGTTTTGGAGGGCAAGTACTTACATGTACGGTGTTGTGCACATATCCTAAATCTAATAGTCAGTGATGGGTTGAAAGATTTGCATGACTCAATTGTAGAGATTCGCAATGCGGTGAAATTTGTGAAATCTTCTCCCAGTAGACTAGATATATTTAAAAAAGTTGTTGCAAATGAGATGATTGGGACTAAGGGGTTGGTAGTGCTAGATGTTCTTACAAGGTGGAATTCAACTTACTTGATGTTGGAAAGTGCAGTGAAGCTTAAAAAAGCATTTCAGCGATTGGGAGAGGAAGATGTTCAGTATGTGAATTATTTCAGAGGTGATGAAGATGAGCAGAAGCAGATAGGACCCCCTACTCTTGATGATTGGGATAATGCCAAGGTATTTATCAATTTATTAGCAACTTTTTATGATATTACCTTAGATTTTAGTGCATCATTGCGTGTGACTTCCAACATTTATTTTAAGAGTTGGTGCACCATTCGTAATCAACTAAATTCATTGGCCTATGAAAGAGATCCGCTTGTGAGTACACTTGCTGTGAGTATGCCGGCAAAATTCGTTAAGTATTTGGGGGTTTTGGGGGGGGTGTGTGTTTAGAAAATTCGTTAAGTATTTGATGTTTTGGCTTGGTGGAAGAATTCTTTAGTGAAGTTTCATATATTATCAATGGTTGCAAGAGATGTCTTTGCAATGCCGGTTTCAACAGTGGCTTCTGAGTCTGCATTTAGCACCGGTGGTCGCATTCTTGATCCATTTAGGAGTTCATTAACTCCTAAAATAGTTGAGGGGTTAATTTTGACCAGAAATTGGTTGCAAGCAACTTGTCCTATTGCTGAACCGCGTGTTGTTCAAGAGCATGTTCAAAATGAAGATGAATCAATTGATTTGTTAGATCATTATATCAATGTTGAAACCGGTAAGTATTTAATATTTAGGTGGAATTATCAAATTTGTTGTTTTTTTTATTAATGTTATTTATTACAAAGTAAGTTTATTTATTTTTTTTTATTTTTTTTTGTCTTAATCTTAATGTAGAGTATGAAAGTGGAGTGACAAATGAAGGATAAAAATGAAGGAGGAATGATTAATGAAGCCATGAAGCATGAAGGTAAGCCTTTAATTGCTTGTATATGTCTAATTTTTCTAACATGGATGCAAGTATCTTATTTTACTATCATTACTAATTACCGTTTTATTTATGAATGCAGGAAGTTGGACTTATTTTACCTTTCATTACTAATTAAGTGATTTGGAGTTTTTATTTTAGTTGTAATTTTGATTTCGAGTTTGGATTTGAATTGTAATTTTTATTTGGACTTTGCATTTGGATTGTGATTTTTATTTGGACTTTGCATTTGTGATTTAGAGTTTTTAATTGTGAAATTTGTGAAAATTGAACTGGACTGTTACTGTATGTGGACTGTGGTCTTTGAAAATTGATTTACTGTGAATCTGTGATACACCGATATTGTCTTACTATCAATTAAATTTGAAATTGTTTTGAATATATTATAAATTAAATATTAGTGCTTTATTTATTATTAGTAAGGTTTGATTTCAGTTTTTTTGGGCTTGGACTATTAAATTTTGTGGCCCAAAATTAGAATCCCACAAGGGATTAGTAAACTGCAGTAATTTTTTTTTGTGGGCCACAACCCACCAAATTTAAAAACATATTAAAAAATTGATTAAGCCCATAAGGCCCATTAGGCCTAAAACCGAATTGAACCGAACCGATTAAAATCAGTTCAGTTCAGTTCAGTTCGGTTGCCATTTCTTATTCGGTTTAAACCGGTTTAATTTTAGATGAACCGAAATATTTTCGGTTCAATCCGGTTTTACCCAAAATCGAATTGAACCGAACTGCGCCCACCCCTACCTAATTGGAAGGAAGAAATAATCATCAATGACAGCATAATTCAACATATGCAACTTATAAACTCCCACGTGTATAACATGAATGTCCCTTCTTCCTGACAGTGAATTCATCTCCACGGAATCTAAGTGTGAAAGTAAAAATTGCAAGCGGCTTCCATTGATGACGATGATGAAGAGGCATCATGCATACATTTTCACCGATTTCATGAATTCATAATACTATTTAATTATAGTTTATTTCCTTTAAATTTATAAAATATAACGGAAATTTCTTTTAATATTTGAGGAAAAAAAAAAAAAAAAACTTGATTCACTGGATGATGATGCTTCATACATTTTCACTACAGAATCAACATTTTTTTTTACCGTTTTCATGAATTCCTAATGCCATTTAATTATAGTCTATTTCCTTGGCAGCGTACAATTTAAATTCCTAAACTATTTAGGAAATTTCTTTGACTATTTGAGAAAAAAAAAACTTGATTCACTGGATGATGATGCTTATTGATGCATCATACATTTTCATTATAGAATTGGTGCTTATCACTGCTTTTATGAATTTCTAATGCTGTTTAATTATAGTCTATTTCCTTAGAAGCGTGCTATTTAAACTCACACACTATATCGAAAATTTTCTTCGACTATTTGAGAAAGGAAGGAAAAAAAAAACTTGATTCACATGCATGATGATACATTATACATTTTCACTATCTTGCCAAATGCAATACTCTTTTCTTTGGTCTTTCCGAAATAGGAATATATGCACTAATGAAGGATCCCTTACTTTAATTTCGTTCCACACATTGATGAAATCACGTCGATTTGTATAAATTTTGATATAAAATTTTGTATGGATAATAGGTTCATTAAAATCTACCTATAGATAAAATTTGAAATTTTTTCAAGTATTAGAATTTTTGTGTGGATGATAAGACAAGATAAGGTTGGTTGTCCATCACCTACACTATAAAGTTATGGATTCAAATATGTGCCCTCCCAAAATCCTGGATTATTATAATATTTAAAAATATATATAATTTAGGAAATGGATAAAAATTAGATTTTAAAAATGGGTGGGTTAGGGCCCAAATACAATGTAGACTTAGAAAAAGGACCAGCCCACTATCCAAACTAGAAATTAAAAATTTCTTTCCTTTTTCTCCCAATTTGTTTTTCCATTTTCACTTCATTTCTCCAGAGTCAGACTACGCCTCTCCAAGCTATTTGAAGCGAAGATTTCATTAGAGAGATTTCTCGACGAGGTAATATATCAGTTATTATCACAATAATTAGCATTACTTTTTTTTTTTTTTTTTTAATTTATGTACCTTTGATTCATTTACTTTGATTGGCTGTTTGGAAAGCGAATAGAACCTGTATAAAATTATAATTCTTGCTTTTCTGATATCGCCTCTTATAAATCCCATTGTTTTGCTGTTTTCACTCTTCCTATTTGACAGAAATTTCAAGGATATTTAAAGTATGTCAATTGAACACTTGTTTTTTAGTTCACCAATTTAATTGTTAATGTGTATCTATTTCTATTAAGATATTAGTACGTATTTGGAATACAATTTGAAATATAGAGTCGGAATATCTAAAATTACTCTAAAAATAATATAGAAACCCTAATTCATGATTCGATAATAGTGTTTAAAAATTAGAAATTAAAACTAATTAAAATTTAAATCTTAGTCCTAGTATTTTTTTTAACATCCAAAAACTATTTTAATTTTTAAAAATAATAAAAGTTTGTTTATAAAATATCTTAATAATTAAATATAAATATATGTCTATGTTTGGTTGACATATTTTCATTATATAATTTTTTATATATATACCATCTGTGGATATGATAACTTAAACCTGAGTCATTATCAAATTGAATGAGTGCTCTTTAACACCAAACTAAATTGGACGGTGGTATTTTAATTATAAAAATTAACACATATTGATTATTTAAAAACAAATAACATATCAAAAGTACAACATGATATTAGGGTACAGAAATAAGAAAGATTGGAAGAGAGAACCAGTTTAACGACACATCTCTAAAAACATGTATGAAACTATGAATTATTGACCACAACAAACAACATGGTACATCCTATATTTAGAATAGAAAATATAAAAAAGTATCCTTTTCATTAATTCCTATCCCATCACACTTGGTACGACAGACAATAAATTTAATAGTGGTTAATGAGACAAATGTTGATCCTTCCATGTAAGACAACTCCAGACTGTTAGAATTTATCACCTGGTAGGAATTTTTTTTCTCTACAATTCCGTGTTTGAGCCATTTATAGATTTCTTTTATATTATGTCTGGTTAATAAAATAGGCAGAACGGTACAGAAGCATAAACAGAGCCACCAAAAAAGACAGAGGGAGGAAAATTGATGTTAGCGAGATTGAAGAAAGAGTATGGGAGGCAGCTGAGAATTAAATGATCGACACTGTTAATGTATTGATTTTGAAACAATAAGAGAAAGAAGCTCCCAAAACTAAAATATACTGTTAGAGGAAATATATGGTTGGTCAAACATGAGTTAGGATGCTCTCATAGTCTCATAGTCTCATACTCTCATAGCCTTTTTTTTTTTTTTTTTTTTAAAGTGTAATTGAAATACTTAATTGCATAAGAAAGAAAAAAGCGAATAAATAACTTATTTTGTTTTATGCTTTGATGAATTGATGATGAAGTTAAATAGAAGTGAAAGAAAATTTAACTAGTCAAGACTCAAGAGTGAGTGTGTAAACCAACCAATAATTAACAATGCAAATCAAACCCTCCAAATTTTGATGTGCGTGACCTTACTAGCTCAAATAACTTTTACAGTTATACCTACGCATCCTTAAGTAACTCAATATAGATAGATTTAAATCATTTTTTTTGTTTTTAATAAAAAATTTTGATTAGTGACTCTCTTTAAATGTTATAGATATCTTCCAAAAATAAAAAAATAAAAAAAAATCAAGTACTGAAAACTAAACCAAGTAAATGAGATATTAAAGTGGAGATATCTATAATTCACCTCAAAAATTCTTTCTAAAATAGTTATTAAGGAGGGTTTGCTGGTCAATTGTCTTGTATAGTTGTATGCTTAGACAGCCGTAGATGTAGGTGAAGCAGTGCATCTTTTTATAGGGAGATTTTTGTTCTTCTACGGATCATTCATTGCTTCCTTAGTAACAAATATACAAATACCCTTTTTTTAATTTATATTTTTAAAATTAAATTAAAAAGAGAGTTTCTTTTCAAAAAAATAATAATAATAATAATTACAAAAGAGTTTGATCTCCATCCAACTTTATTTTTTATATTAGAAAGCAAAACAGTCTTTTCCTTGATTTCTTAATAGAAGATAACTTCAGGGTGGTTTTTGACTAATTATAAAATTAGAGGGTGTATTTTGGCCAATAACTTAAATTAGATGGTATTAACCCTTTAAAAAAAAAAAAAAAAAAAGAGTTAAAAGTCTAGTCACTTTCACCATTTGAGTATCACTCCTCTTATTGTGGTTGATTCCTCAAAGATGCTACCGGCTCACTTGATTTATCGTTCTTAGTTTTATTTTGTAATTACACTTTTACACTTGCATGCTTAGGCCTTATTTATGGAAGAAGTTGAAAAATAATAATTAAATGTGCACACATGTTCCAATTTGATTGGTTGGACACAAACTGGGACATCAAAATTTAACAGCTGATTTGAGTCCTTATTTTATCTCTGCTTTTGATTCATTTTTATTTGTTTTAGATTATGTTTTAACAATAACTCATTGTGTTTTAGATTGCTTTGACTGGTTGTTGAGTGCTTTTTGCAAACGCTAGTACTACTTTAAAATTTGGCATATATGTTAACATATAAAGATTTGCCCCTTGTTTCATGTAGTTTATAGTTTACTAATAGGTACGTTTCATCTGTAAAAAGTAATAATAATCCGTTCCAAACAAATGAATACGGATTCCTTTTGGTGAAGCACCTTTACAGTTTTCTACATCATATGATCTGAAAAATCAACTCAACAACAACAAAACATTACAAAAAAAAAAAAAAAAAAAAGTTTCTATTAAAAACAAACGACATCGTTTTTGATTCTTAACTTGGTAACGTGTAAATAGAATGTTTATTCGTTCAGGCTGGTTCTGGTTCTTCAATGTGTTCTGATTCTTCAATGTGAACATCTCGAAATTGGTTTATTTTTTCCATAATTATATTTTTGAGACTTTCGTAAATTCGTTTGATGAAGTGTCTGGCTAACATGATAGGCAAAACGGTCCATAATCCCAAACAGAACCAACCCAGTAAGCGTGGTAGTAAAATTGAAGCCAGCGAGACTGCAGAGAGAGCACCAGAACTGATAATGGCATGGTTTATGATTTGAGAGTAATTTGGTTGATCAATTTGTAACTCCGCCTTGAGAGACAGTCCCAAACAATAAAGGCAAGTGGCAGCAAAGAAAACCCATATATTTATAGGGTGCGTATCGAACGGGGATACTCTCTTGCTCTGATAATCTATTTGAAGCAGACTCATCAATAGCGGTATTAAAAATGTAAAGACAACATGGATCCTGTCAGAGCAATAGAAAAATGTCAGATAAAATGCGGAATGTTATATATATAAAAAGCGGAAAAAACATTAATTAAAATCATTGAATTTATTCTTAAATCAACATTTGACAAGCCATGTGAAATGTACAAAAAAAAAAAAGAAACCTGAAAACCGATTAAGATATGCAACAGACACACAGTTTCACCAGAAACTGGCTACGGTGCAAATATTTTTTATGGTGAATAGGGACGAAGATAACTTGAATAGAAAGAAAGCTGAAAATAAACTTTTTTCAGCGAAAAAGTAAACATTTTTGCCAACGCAGGGAGCTTACTCCCACCAACCACCACCGAAACAGGGAGGAGACTCGCATGAGCCACCACCTACCACCGTAATAGGCGAAACACAGAGGACACGCGCCTGAGCCAACGCCGTAGCAGGCGAAACAGGGAGGAGACTCGCTTGAGCCACCACCCACCACCATTATGGCGAAACTCAGAGGACGCGCTTCATGAGCCACCACCCACCACCGTAGCAAGCGCAACAGGGAGGAGACTCGCATGAGCCTCCACCTACGACCGTTACAGGAGGACACGTGGCTTCATGAGCCACCACCACCCACCACCGTAATAGGCAAACACTATGACACGCGCTTGGGCCATCACCCACCACCGTGGCAGGCTAAAAAGGGAGGAGACTCGCTTACCACCCATCACGAAGACCAACTAGACAGGGAGGAGACTCTCTGTAGCCTGTGAAACAGGGAGGAGACTCTCATGAGCCACCACCCACCACAGTAATAGGCGAAACACTGGAGGACACGCGCTTGAGCCATCACCCACCACCGTAGCAAGCGCAACAGGGAGGGGACTCGCATGAGCCTCCACCCACCACCGTTACAGGAGGACACGAGGCCTCATGAGCCACCACGACCCACCACCGTAATAGGCAAACACTATGACATGCGCTTGAGCCATCACCCACCACCGTGGCAGGCGAAAAAGGGAGGAGACTCGCTTACAGCCCATCACGAAGACCAACTAGACAGGAAGGAGGCTCGCTCGTCTCCAGCCACCACCCACCATCAAAACAGGCGAAACAGATGTGGAGGCTCACACACACACAGATATATATATATATATATATATATATCCTGCCAGAAGAAACAAAATGGTTGGTCAATAATAAAAATATAAGACAAAAAATCGAATGAGGCTCCACCGTAGCAAGCGCAACAGGGAGGAGACTCGCATGAGCCTCCACCCACCACCGTTACAGGAAGACACGCGGCTTCATGAGCCACCACCACCCACCACCGTAATAGGCAAACACTATAACACGCGCCTGAGCCATCACCCACCACCGTGGCAGGCGAAAAAGGGAGGAGACTCGCTTACAACCCATCACGAAGACCAACTAGACAGGGAGGAGGCTCGCTCGTCTCAAGCCACCACCCACCATCAAAACAGGCGAAACAGATGTGGAGTGGAGGTTCACACACACATCGTAGCAAGCGCAACAGGGAGGAGACTCGCATGAGCCTCCACCCACCACCGTTACAGGAGGACACGCGGCTTCATGAGCCACCACCGTAATAGGCAAACACTATAACACGCGCTTGAGCCATCACCCACCACCGTGGCAGGCGAAAAAGGGAGGAGACTCGCTTACAGCCCATCACGAAGACCAACTAGACAGGGAGGAGGCTCGCTCGTCTCCAGCCACTACCCACCATCAAAACAGGCGAAACAGATGTGGAGGCTCACACACACACAGATATATATATACATATATATATATATATATATATATATATATATATTCTGCCAGAAGAAACAAAATGGTTGGTCAATAGTAAAAATATAAGACAAAAAATCGAATGCTCGTAGTTATGTGAAAGGGATGAAGATAGCAAGAAGTGAAAGAAAGATGAATATAATGAGACTAAAATGCGTTGATTTAGCTAGATTTAAGTAGTTGAGATCAGTGAAGAGAGTACTAAACCGAGCTAGGTTGCATTGTTGATGGCGAAGGCAGGTTGGCTCCATTGTTGATTGCTCTGCTAAGATTCTAAGCTTGTACTTTCATTTTGGGGTTGAATTACATATTTATAGGTGTATGGGAACGCGGTTATGACATGGAATAGGAAGCAACTTCTTAGAAGTTTCCTGTTATAAGTTTTTTGAGAGTGGTTCTAAGTTTATCTAAGCAGCGGCGGAACTTGCAGGGGCTTTTTGAAAAAATATTTTAAATTTTGGTTAAGATGGGCGATAATGGCACCCCTCAAAAACCGTATCTACACCCTTTTCGTAATCACACCCATCAATTTTTTTTAAAAATCACTAATTTGTAAATAAACCCCACTTAATGCCAAAAATACCCTTTCTTTAATTATACTTATTGTATTTTTATAAGTACATACCACTTATAACTATTATTATGTTATTTAATCAACTTAATTATTATTTCAAAAAATTTTGTTACCTTTAATTCTCTAACTATTCTTTCTCTTCCCTACTTTTTTTTTTTCTCTTCTTGGTTTTTTTCAAAATCAAACTCCATTTTTCGTTAAAAATCCATTTTAAGATTTTTATTTTGTTTTATTAGAGAACCACTTTTTGTTTGAGAGAGTTGTAAAAATACAAGATTTGTGTCATATCCCAATTGTTGTGAAAGTAGATATGTGTTAAATAATATTTCCAAAAAAAAAAAAAAAAAGATAGGTGTTCATGAAATTGAAGAACATATAAATTTTTTTTAACAAGAAAGAACATATAATATTGATAAATAAATAAATAAAGTCTAAAGTGTATTTGAAAGAAATAAAAAAAATATAGATAATATAGTTAATTTAAAAGTCTATTTATATACATAATGATTTTGTTCTTCTAATTAATAAAAATTAATTTAAAACTTTACTTTTTCACACCCAAATTTGTCTCATGATTTTAATTTATTTTCCATACTTATCAATAAATTTGTATTTCCTTAAAAGAGATTGAAAATATATTTAAAAGAGAATCTATGATTTATTAAAATGAAAAGAGTTTTTATGATATATGTTAATAATATCAAACCATTAATAGGAAAAAAAAAATACAAAAGATTAAAATAGGAAACTAATTAATAATTATTGGTGGGTGTACTAATAAACAATTAGTCCTCTTAGTAATTTTACTCAAAGGTATTATTGGATTTTAAAAAACATACTAATTTGGGATGTACATACGTTTTTTAGGGGATGCAAATATCGTCACTCTTTGGTTAATTAAATAAAAAAAAGTAGTTATACCCAAATTCAATATTTGCTTGGCCCATAGTAGTTTAATTTTAACTCTAAGGTTGCGTTTGGTGCGTGGGATATGATTGGACTATTTTTAAGAGATGAGATTGGATTGGATTGGATTGGACTGGATTGGATTGGATTAATTATAGTGTTTTCCGTGTTTGGTGCAACATGGGATTGAAGTAAAAATAAGACTATCATATGTTTGGTATGTAATGGGATTGGATAAAAATAGTGGAATAATAAATGGTCAAAACTACTAATAGGCAACCAAAACGGTACCGTTTGGAAAATAACCCTAGCTATAAAAGCCCAACTATAAAATCCCTTCTTATTTTTGACCTAACTCACGCAGCCAACTTCACTTTTTCAAACTTCCTTTTCTCTCTTCAAAAACAACCACACGAATCCTCTACCTTCTCTCTACCATTTCTCCATCCAAATCACACCATAATCCACACTCCTCCTTCACCAAACAACTACAAATTCTTCTAAATCTGCAACCTAACACTCTTTTTTCTCCTTTCTCTGTTAGCAGTGGACAAAAAATTGAATCTTCCCCATCTCTTTCTCTTCTTTCTCTATTACCACGGCGGCCGAAGTTGAAGGAAGTAGAAGGTGTGCGAAGATCTGGTTGTGGGTGGAACAAATTTTTTTTGTGGTTGATGATGGAGTTGGCTGGTGAAAGAGATGAATCAGTGATGGGATAAAATAATCCCATCGATTTGGAGAGGATTATTTTATCCTCTTTTGGCAAGATAAAAATGAATGTGGGATAAAAATAATCCCGACAGCCTGGACTCACCAAACATGGGATTGGACTATACTAATCCTGTCAAACAAACACACCCTAAACTTATTAAAGCCCAATAAACAAAACTTTATAAAATATATCCAACTAGTCCAAAAACTTTGTTAAAATGGATCAACAAAAATGAAAAAAAAAAAAAAAAAACTCCTCTTTTCTCGCTGTTTCTTTCTTTTCCACTTTCCTAAATCTCAAACTCTAACTTTTCTTTTTTTTTAAATCTCTCAATTTGAAAGTAAATTCCCTCAACTTTAATCTTTTTTTTTTTAATTACAATAATTCAAAAAATAGTAATCTTTTTTTTATTTTAATATTACAATAATTCAATATTTAAGGAGGGAGACAAATTCGAACCCACAACCTCATAGTATAAGTGTCATCATCTTATATGTAAAAAAAAAAATAGTAAGTTTAGTTAAAGTTTATATCAATTTTTGAATAGCCCACTTAACCTTAAATTTCTGTACTTTAGAATTTTTACAAGCTAATATTCACGATCTTTTTATTGATACCAATACATATCAAATTTTACTATTCTCTTCGACCTATACCAAAACACATCAATGTTGCTGATGTAAGAATGATAATTGGATTTCTATTTATGGGTCATTTTAAAATCATTTATGGTCCGTTTTGTTTAAAAAATTATATTGACTATATTTTAAAGCCTTAAAGGGTGGCTTTATTACCACCCATAAAATGTCTCCCCACACCCATTTTTTATTAAAATATTTCATTACTAAATAACATATAAAAGTTAATCTTATATCCAAATAACATAAAACCCATCTTCTTCTTCATCACTATAATCTATGAAAAAAATATCCTTCCATCCATCCTTCAATACTCAACAGATTCCTCCATGACCATCTTTCTTCTATGAAAGTGAAGTTGCAAAGCCATGTACACTAAGTACATATATGTACATGTGCTAACGTGTATGTAGACATGTGCATTTTTCCCTGGAGCCCGAATTCCCCGTGTCTCCATCCCCATTTGGGGATTTTTTTTTTTTTTTTTTGTGGGAAAAATGAGGAAATGAGGGATCTCTACATTTTTCCCCCAAATGGGAAAAATGGGGAAATAAGGGGGGGGGGGGGGGGGGGGGGGGCAAATTGAAATGGGGATAGGGATGGGGGGACCCCTCCCCATCCCCATTTTCGGGAAATGGGGATAGGGGATGGAGGATAGGGCAAATTGAAATGGGGATAAGGATGGGGGGACCCATCCCCATTTCCCCATTTTCCCCACAATTATATTGAAATGGGGATGGGGATGGGGATGGGGGGGCCCCCCATCCCCATTTCCCCATTTCCCCCAAACATATATAAATATAAATATAATATAATATATATATATTTTATTCTTTGAAAACCCTAACTCCCTAAGTATATATACACATTTTATATAAAATGCACTAATGAATTTTATATTGTATTTGTAATTGAATGTTTGTTTTTTTAGTTTAATTTGTAATTTTTAGTCAAATGGAGAAATGGGGATACGGGGAAATGGGGAAAAAAGGGAAAAAACGGGGAAATTGGGGAATTGGGGATGGATATAGGTCCTCCCAAAATTCCTCATCCCCATTTTCCCCAAATGGGGAAATGGGGAGGGATGGGGGAAGGGTGTGTGAAGTGGGGATAGGGATGGGGGGACCTATATCCATCCCCATTCCCCAAATGTGCATCTCTACGTGTATGCTACTGTAAGACTAGCTAATTTTTTTGACAGAATAAGCCTAACAAATTAATAAAGCATTATTGGAAAATATATGTGGGTGGTTGTTGACGGTGATTTTTCGTAGTCACTCAATCAACGATTTGATATCAAGTTTATGAACGAGAATGATTGAAATTAACACTACAAAGTATTAGCAATAATGAACAAAAAATACGTGGTAAAACTCCGATGGTCGGAGAAACATTCACGGGTTGTTGCCTAAATAACGAAGTCAAATCCACTATAAAAGCTGTTATTGAATACACACTCTGATCTCTCCTCTTAATTCTCACGTACCCCTTATTTTGTGTGTTACAGGGGTATTTATACATAATGCTAACAGGGTTTGTAGGTACTGCTAGGGTTTGGTGTCGTGGTGCCCAAGTTTTGGGCGATTGTCCAGTCCTAAACGGATTCTGTTTCCTTCTTGAGTGTAACATGTTTCCCGATTTGAAAGAATCCGAGTTTGGACCGAATTCTTTCTCCTCTATTTACGGGAAACCTATTTATTTCCTTGTTAAACTCTGGGCAGCCGCACCGTTGTTTATTGTGGGGATGCTGGTTACTGATTCTGCCCACGTGTTCGGGACGTGAATGCTGGTGACTATCTTTTTTATCGAATCCCGAGCATGCCCGAGCAGGCTTTACTGCCCGAGCCGATTCTCTTCGTTTGTGACCGGGTTGCTTTAGTTTTAGCCGAGTAAGTTACCTTGGGGGATTTTTGCCCCTTCGAGTTGACTTCTCTTGACTCCTGCTTATGTGGCTTCTTATGGTGATGACGTGTCCTTTATGACGACTTTTACCTATAACAATACCCCCTTAAATATTTAAGCCGAATACACCAGGTCCGGTTTACTCGGGACAAATATTTAACTTCTGTTTGCCTCTTTTCTCATGACTTGTTTTCGTTTGTCATCTTTCGCATTAATGTTGGGTTTCAATATCCTCATTTGATTCGAAGCATTAATGACGTGTCTTAATTATGTCCGCATGTGTTTGATCCACCCCTCATTCAGAAATCTCTTGATGGTGACATACTGACTTTCTGACTGCTCAAGGCTTTCTTCGATTGCCACATGTCTCCTCTTGCTTGGTCGTGGTACAGGGCATTTATGGGACACGACCCTTCTGCTTGTTCACGTACAGCCCACGTCACTACCCCCGTCTCTCTATTTTCCCGCTTCTCTACCTACCCTTTCTAGGGTTTCGATTTTTCGAACATGATACCTGACCTATATAAACATTGTGCTTGAAAGAAGATTTTCGCCTATTTTTATTCTGCCATTTTCTTCTTTCTTCGAGAGAAAAATTTGCCTGCATCTGTTGTATTTCTGGGAATTTTGTTTTGTTCTTCGATTCGTTTTGAGTTTCAACGCTTCTTGGTTTTGCTTTGCCGAGATATTCAGTTCCAACCCCCAAATCTTTTCTTGAAGACTCTTCCTCTATGGTTCGCGTATCTCTAGTTTTTTGGTACATCAAGGTTAGTTCTCATGGATTCTGCGGCTAGGCACCGTCTTTTTACTATTGGTATGATTGCCATTGAACGAAATGATGCTCTTACTACCACGGTTGTCCACAGGTTGCTAGGAGATCCTCTTTTCGATCAGCCTCACTTCTTAGACGCCGACGTTTCTGGGCTTTTCCGTGAAGTCCCTACTACTTCTGAAGTTCCACCTGCTTCTGAAGTCCCCTCCGCTTCTTCTGACTCTTCAAAACCTGAGTTTTATCAACCCAAAGCTCAATCAGATCCTTCTATTTCCGTTTGTGGTAACATTCGGCCGTGGAAACGAATAGGGAAGAAGAAGACCAAAATCTATAAGGATTCTTACTCCCGGGAAAGCCGGATCGGGACCCAGAGAGTTGTTGAGAATGACATTGAAGAAGAGCACAGGGGGGCTTGCATCATTTTCTCTCTCGAGCGGGTGTGTGCCTATGACATCGAGCCAAATGTGGTCGGTCCTGAGGAGGTCAACAAATACAAGCGACGGTTTGATCTGGATGACGGCGTTATCTCACTAAGTCCTACTGACGGTCGAGCTGTATGGAACCCCCCACCCGGCCAAGTGGCAATCTATAGGGCGATGCTTACTTGTGGTGTTATTCTTCCTCTTCAGCCTTTCATTACTTGGTTCTTAGCTGAGGCTCAGCTTGCCCCGGCACAGCTGACTCCGAACAGCTATCGGATTTTGATATGCATGTGGCACATGTGGCATAGGATGAAACGGCCACCTCCCACCCCTCACCGAATTAGGCATTTTTATTCGTTGAGGCCTCTGGGGAAATCCGGGGTTTATTTCCTTCTTTCGACCCAGCCCGAGAACTGGATACCAAAAGACGTGATGGTCAAGGGTGAAGTCAAACTGGCCGCGGACGAGAAGATGAAAGGATTTGTTTGGGGCTTCCCTTCTTCAAATAAATTCTGGAAGAACAGTTGGTTCTTCGTGGGTAAACGCTAGGGCCAATCGATTAACTTTGATCTTAATGGTACTCGGGTGACACGCAAGGTCCCTCGGTACTTTTGCTCGCCCAACAAATGGAATCATACGACTCCTTATTTTACTGACGAGGAGCTTAAAACTCTGGCCCGGACGGCCGTTCGTCCTTTGGAGAAGAAGGGAAAACCTTATCTCTTCGACGAAGAGAAGATGATTAGGGCTCGCCTTTTTCCTGAGATTACTGCACGCCGACGACGCTGTAAGTTTTCATAGAACTTTATTGATTGCTCTCTTTCCTAGTCGGCTTACTAACTTGAAAATCTCTTTTAGTGTTCGATGTAGATATCGTTTGTGATGCTCAAGCGCGCCAGATGAAGGGTATTGTGGAGTCGAGCCGAAAAGAGGCTATTCGTCAGCGGGATGTTGGGATAGCCCCTCCACAATTTGATTCTGACGAAAGTTCTCCCGAGGATCTTCCCGAGGAAGATAGTGAAGGGAATGTGCCTGATTATACGCCCGAAGAGACTCATGGTCAGGAAATGGAGACGTTCTTGGCTGAAGATATGGGCGATCCAGGGGACCTTGCTACAGACAAGGCTGCTGCTGAGAAGGGCAACCAAGCGGGCACTTCTTCATCTAAGGGGAAAAAGAAGGTTGGGGAATCTTCTGAGCCAACGGCTTTTTTCTGTGGGACTCACTCTCTCCACCCTGCTGCAAACGAGCCGAATGCTGCATTCCAGGGTGCTGAAACAGCTAGGGAGCATCCAGGTGTGATGGCTCCAGAGATTCCGACTCTTGCTAAGTCAAACTTTACGCCTCCTGCAGGTGGTGGTGCTGAAATGAGGCATCCCAGCCCAGATTTTGAGGACCCTGCTGCTGACTTGAATACTCGTGGGAGGCAGTCTGGAAAGAGAAAAGCCTCATTTTCGCCCTGCCGCCCTACCCCTAAGATCCCCCGGGTGGTTGCATATATCGATTCATCTTCGGGCGATGAGGGGGAAGCTGAGGTTGGGAGAACAATGATTGGGACTCCTCCACGGGATCAGGTCAAGGACAATACCGGTGGTTTCGCCGACTCTCCTTGGGCGACATCGACTACGGGGCTCCCAGAAGCTAATGTTGGTGGCTTGGGCCCATCGACCCAAGCTAGCGAACCTACCCCCGAGACTATGCTGAGGGCTATAGCTTGTCGACCAAATGACGCATGTATGCGATTATTCCAATATAAAAGGTCTTGTCGACCAAATGATGCATGTACACGATTATTTCAATATAGAAGGTCTAGTTGACCAAATGACACATGTACGCAATTATTTCAATATAAAAGGTCTTTTCGACCAAATGACGCATGTACGTAATTATTTCAATGTAAAAGGTCTTGTCGACCGAATAACGTATGAATGCGGAAATATCCTTTAATATATAACACGCATGCACGCGATTCTTAATAACAGTTGTCGATAATGAATTCGTTATATAGCACATGTATGCGATTTCCATTTTACAATAGAATCATAAGTATAGCATGTCGATCAACTTACGTATGAGCATAAGTTTACAGGCTTATCTCATTCAATTAAAAAACTATCGTTGTGTAAACCCCATTATATGATGGTCGTATCGTTTTCACAATATAAAGTCAAAATAGATTCCATTCAAAATGACCTGCATCAAAATAAAACGAAAAATATAGGTCGAGTCGACCAAATCATCCACGATTACATAAACCATATTAAAGTTGTAAAAAAAAAAGTCACGGACATCAATTCGCCGGCGGATTGGTAACATTGTCATTTGGGCTTGGGGAATCGTCGAGGCTCTTATCAACATCTTCTTCAGTAGCCTCTCTTTCACCTGCTTCCTCTCCAGATGAAGAGCCTTCAAGCCTGAGCATCTCCTCGTAGATGTCGATCACCTCCTGCATCTCTTCACGGCTCCAATTTACATGCTCACCAGACAAATATTCTTTAAATATTTCTGCCCTCGCTTTGCACATCGTTGCAGAGGCGATCGACTTGAGTTGATCTTTTAAGATTGTGACAAGGTTCTCCTGCTCGATGACAACTGCTTTAGCTTTGGTCGATTCCTCGCGGTGTCGATCCCTCTCCTCCTCCATCCCCTTTAAATCCTTTTCTAGAACAAAAACCTTCTGCTCTAGCTCCTTCAAAGCATTATCAACTTTGGCTTTGTCTGCCTTGAGGAGGTCGTTCGCCTTCTTAAACTTTGCACACTTGTCACTAACCAATTTATATCTGTCATGAAGATGCAACTGCGCTTGCAAAGCCTACAAAGGAAAAATCGTATAAATCAAAGGTAAACGAACAACAGTGTTATTGAAAGATTGAAATAAACAAATTCACCTGGAATGCCGATAGAATGCTCGTGTTGAATACATCCTCTGTCTTCCTTTTCTTCAAAAATTCTTCATCAGCAGCAAAAAGAAATTCGCTCGACTTTTCGAGAAATCTGATCTGCTCATTGAACGACGACAGTCCGGAAGAAAGAAGTATCATTGATGAATCAGGCTCAAAAACTTCAACAGCTTTCTTCTTTGAGCTTGATTCGACCAACGACCCGACCTTCTTCCCTGGGTCGTTGGTCGAATCCTTCCTCTACCTCTTCCGCACCAGATTTCGCTCAGGAGACAAGGTATAAGTGTGCTTGGGGGTAGCATGAGCATCTTCCTTCGACTTGTCTATCGCTTGAGCCTTTTTGGTTGCAGCCGCCCGCTTCTTTGCGAGATCATCCCTTAAACGCTGCATGGCGTCAGCCTTATCTGGTAGGTTCATCTTTGCATTCGACATCGACGTCACTGCGAAACGACGTTCAATGTCAGTAATAGGTGACAGAAAAATCATGTTACACCCAAGTATTTCAAGACTCCTCCTAATCCAGACATATGACGTGAAATCCCTCACTAGAGGATACGGTTCTCGCGTTCTATTCAAAGTCGACCATCGCCACAGACTGCTAGGCCTAAGCTTACCATCTACAAGCAATGTTTTACAACTTCTATCTTTAGCAGGGATGCGTAATATCTCTTCAGTAAGCGTAGATGCGTTGTCGCACAACATATCGTTATATGCACGCTTGATGTCTACAAAAAACATTTACTAAATATTGTGAGTTTTTGGGTAACAGATATTCCAAAGCAACAAAAGATTCGGTCGACACTAACCTTTTCGTTTCCACACCCTACGCAGAACAAATTGTGATTTCCCCCAAGGACCATCAATTGGCGGACCTTTAGCAAAAAAAAAGGTATCCTTCCAATGACAATCATTTGTAGTAGTATCAATTATAAGTCGATTATTCTTATCTCTGGGTATCAGTATGTAACAACCTTGGTCGCCCACATGCTCCTTTAAATAATAGTTATGCAGGACGCACCCTAACCCAAGGTCGATTCTATACCTCTCACGCAAAACAGTCAGACTCAACAATATTCTCCAACTATTTGGTATCAGTTGGCCAGGAGCAATATCGAAATGTTTCAACAGTCATCTCACCAACGAAGGAACTGGGAATCTAAACCCTAGACGTAGAGTACACTCATAAAAACACTTCCAGTCGGGTATATCCCAGTTCGCTCGCTCATGTTCTAGTGGAGCACGTAGCTTGACCGACTTAGGAATGCCATATATAGTCCGCAAACAATCAAAGTTACCCTCCGTAATCAAACTTGTTGGACTACCATCTAATACACCTAGCGGGCGACCTGAAATGGATGCCTCTGCATCATCTCTATACTCTGAAAATTCCACCAACCCCACTATGGCACGGACTGCACCTCGCTCTATCATGTCTGCTACATTAATAGTCACTACTTTCGATGAATCCTCAACTGTAACCGTTCGGTGACATTAGCTACTCCACTGTCGACCTCTCCTTCGTCGACTTCCTCATCACTAGAAGTCCAAGTGTAGGACGAGTCTGAGACCGTTTCGTCACCCGACATCTCCAAAAGCTGACAAATGCAAAAATGCACAAGTCAGAAACCAAAGCTACAATCACAACCTAGGGATTCTAGATCAAAACCTAAGGCTTTTTATAACAGGGAAAATCCTTCCTGAAGTTCAACCTAACCCTAGAAAAGTTGTCTACCCATAGTCGATCATTTCCTCGAAATCTAAACGACTACTCATCACAACGACATACACGTAAAACGGAAACAACATTTATGATCAAAGTCAACATGGTAATGAATCAAAAGCATCAAAAGCCATCAAAAACGATCAAGAACACGTCGAAAGATATCAGAGATAATGAAGAACACATTTCTCAGGTAAAATCAGCAACTTCTACTTATTTCCTATAGATTCATAAATATAAGTTTATGCAAAAAAAAAAAAGAGTTAACTTTTTAACTAACCTTGAAAAGATTCGAGAAGAAAACTTAAGGAAATCCTTGAAAGAATCCGTAGAAACAGCAATCAGCACTTTAGAGAAAAAGATCAGCGAAAAAATTGAAGAGGTTGTAAAAATTGAGTCGTGCAAAAGTGGTGATGGCAAATGAAACAGTTTATTTATAAACCAATCTTCCAACCCTAGTTGCCACGTGTCAAAACCCCTTCAGTTTCCGGATAACCACGAAAAACCGCTTGATTTGAAGTTCAAAAAAAATTTACCTCGAAAAGGGTGCGCGAATTGAATGCACCTGATGTCAGCATGGGAAACCGTAACGCTACGGTCCCATCAATTTGACTTCCAAATCCTACTCTAGATATTTGACAAGTGATAGGTTGTCTCTGATGCCCAACCTCTTCAATCGGACGACAATGGTGGTCTGTCAAGTGATGCGCACAAGTTATCAATTCGACTCGATAGAACATGCTCGACGAGTCCAACAGTCGACTCAATGAAATTCACTCTCTAATTCATTGAATCCTTCTTTAGAGAGTGGGGGACAAACTGTGGTAGCCAAAAATGGCCCATTGGCCCAACATGTTAAAGCCCAAACTTTGCAATAAAAGATCCTACCTAGGCCCGCTGTGTTGGGTCGACCCAACACATATGTCAGCGACAGCACAACTTGGTCTTTGAATGACCAAGTCAAAACATCCGTTGAGTTTGGTGGATAACTGGAAGAGAGAATCTCTCCCAGTATCACACCTGATTCCCCCTAAATCTCGCCCACGATCACAGCATGATCAGTGGACGTTGGAGTTACGTCTACTACTATAAATAAGAAGGCTCCTCCACTAGAAAGCTCTATGAAAATTCTCTTGACTAAAGCTTACAAAGGCATATTGAAACTCTGCTCTTAAAGATTCCTGCAACCGGAATTTGGCCAGAATTATTATCACGATCTCCATTAAATATTGTTCAACCCAAGCACATCTAAGGCTAAACGATCTAGACCCACCTTCTTCATTTTTTATTCGTATTATTTCTGTTCTAATTGTGTTTGCAGGTTCAACAAGGCATCTGACCTTGGTCGACAGACGCAATTTTACAGGTTCAAACAAGCAGATGACATCACTCATCTAACGGTTCAACCAAGTTACCTTGGGCCCGATATAACTCGACCCGATTAACGTACCACGTAGTTCGACCACCTACAATAAGTATGTTACAATTATAAAATGTCATGAAGTCGCAATTATAACATGTCATGACACATATGACAAATCGAATCAGAAATTGAATGACAAATTTTGGTCAACAGTACTTGAAATGAACATTTTTAGAAGGGCATGAAATATTACCGAGGCCCACTAACAAAAAAAAGACTGTTTTCATTACTGTCGTAAATCCACAGTCCATAGAAAAAAAGCCTTTAACCACAATAAAATATTAAAACTTCCCCTTCAAACCAACCCACATGTTTTGAAAAGGGGTAATTGCACAAACATCCCCTGATATTCGATATAATTACACACATATGGAAGTGTTAGATATATTAACACAAACATTTCCTGAACTTTAAAAAATATTACACTAATATCCCTTACCGTTAACTTTCTACTGTTAGCACTTAACAGCCGGTGGTAATATGGTCTTTTTAACTAAAATTAAAATAAATTGAAAAACAATTATTATTATTTTAGGGGAAAATTTAAAATATTTTTATTTAAAAATAAAAAATAAAGTTGGAGACCAGTAGATTTCTCCATATCCATCACTTCTTCTGCTACGAGATGCAGATTTGCTCCATCTCACGGCTCCATCTTTCAAACACCATCTCTGGTCAGATCTGGAGCCCTGCTACTGCCGGAGATGGAGATTGGATCTCTGCCCACTTCAATGGCTGCTGATCTCTCCTTCCTTCAATCCACTTCTTCTCTTAAACTTCACTCTAACACTTTCAAATCATCCAAACTCAACGGTACTACTGTCTTCTTCCTTCCTTTTTTTTTTTTTTTGGGTTAATTGGAGTAGTTAAATTTGGTACGATTACGTGTGTGTTTCTTCTTCGAATGGGAGAGAACCAGAATCAGCGGACAATGGAGTGAAGAGGGTGGAAAAGCTTCTTGAAGAGAAAAAGCTGACCGAGTTGTCTACTCGCATTGCTTCCGGAGAATGTTCAGTAGACAAATCTGGGTATTTTATATAAGCTTTCAAATATTACCTACAATTCCTAAATTAGAAGAATATCATATGGTTGGACTGAATTGAATGTTGTATCTTTGTTTTGTATTTTTTTGTTCCATCATCAAGTATATGAATATTTTAGTCTTTGAATTAGTTTTTGATTTGCTTTTTTGTATTGGGAATCAATTTTCCGTTGGTATTGAGAAATGGTTTGTCGAAATTGGGCTTTCCTAGAGAGATTCTGGAACTTGTATTTAATTGGGTAGATATACAAGTTCCAAAGGCAAAAGGTTCAATTAGTGCTATCTGTAGCAAAGCTTTCTTCATTCCCTTCTATGAGCTTTACCTCACGTATGGTGGAATTTTCAGGTTGGCTTTTGGACCAAAGGATTGTTCTTTGTATTTAAATTGTGATTAATGAATTAGTAATTATTAAGTGGACAAGCACATAATATTGTTTCCGTTGTACCCTTGTGGATTTGTTTTGCTGCAGTCCTTGATTTGATGAAGATGAAAAGGAGATGGTGTGGAAATTGAATATGATATATATATATATTGTGGGGAGATGAAGATGGTTGGGTGCATATGGGTGAGCAAGATGAATTTTATGTTTACTAATTCGGAGATTGTGTTGTTTGATGATTTGAATATGGTGTTATTTTTTATTTATTTATTTTGGATAAATGAGGAAGATGAAGGGTTATTTTTAGTATTTTAAAAAAATAAAAATAAATAAAGGGTATTTTAGTCATTTCGCTCATTTGACCGTTGACCGTTAGTAGTTAACGGTAGGGGATGTTAGTGTAATATTTCTCAAAGGTCAGGGAATGTTTGTGTCAATATCTCCAAACCTGCCATATGTGTGTAATTATATCAAATCTCAAGGGATGTTTGTGCAATTAGCCCTTTTGAAAATATAATAGTTATCGAGTGAGATATACTTTATTTTGATTTCGGTAAGTATATTGATGAAATCACATATATTTTTTATGAATTTTGATCTGAATTTTTGTGTAGACTATAAGTTCATTGAAATCTACATACATAAAATTTGAGAATTTTTCAAGTATTATAACTTTTTTTTTTTTTTTCTATATTTATCTTATTTTTCCGATGCCTTTATATTTAACAAAATCGGGATAAATAGTTTCGGTACTTGAAAAATTCTTAAATTTTATTCATATGTAGATTTTATCTCAACTCAAACCTAAAACATTGTCAAGCTGAATAAACGTTCTTACCATTACGTTACATTTGGCGGTAATCTCACTACTTCATCTCATTGTTATATATTTAAAGAGTAAATAGACCATGGAAGGTTAAAGGTTTTTTTTTTTTTTTTTTTTTTTTTTTTGAAGGAATGGAAGGTTAAAGTTTTAAATCTAGGTTACAAATTTAAATTTTCATACCTTGATTTTTAATTTAATTTTATATTATTTATTTCAAATAGACATCAAAAAGTTAGACATACTATTCAAAAACAAACGCAACCCAAGTGTATATATACTTTGTTGATGGTGAGTTTAAAAATGGCATAAAAATAACAAGCTCTACAATTGCAGAAAATCTTCGGTGGGTGTACCGTTGAGTGATCAACCCGATCACTAAAAATGTGAATGGAAAAACTCTTTTGTTTGGAAATGCAGAATGCTAAACTCACAGCAAAGGCCACCGGTCATGACTCAAGAGTGAACACTCGATGACTCGAGAAGGACGTGGGACAAGTAGAAGTCGAGCAGGCAGATTTATGTGGACCTATACGGTCTCTATTTGTCTCAATAAAACAAAAATCCAACTCAAAAGCATGCAATTAAATTTCAACGAAAACAACATTAACAAGAAATTCATTAAACAATATCATTATTTTTTAAATATAAAATTAGATAACTAATAAGTAGATTGCCCCTAAAATTCCATAAACTAACTAAAATCTCAAAACAAAGTAAAATATTTGAATCCATAATATTCCCTAAATATTTGTCTTCCGCTTTGATTTGAGAAGAAAAATTAATACTTAATTTTTTTACTACTTTAATTTTTATTTTATTTTTGGACTACCAAGTACTACCAAAACACTGTAATTCTCAATGATGCATTGCTAGACAAAACAAAATAATAACAATAAGACCAAAAAAAGGACATTTTGCCATGGGTAAATCCGCGGCAAAATCTGTGGCAAAAAGCCTTTTGCCACGGATTTGCCACGGATTTAGAGCGTTGCAAATACGGCCGTTGTAAAAAGTTTTGCCACAGATGTTGGTGTGGCAAAAGATGTATTAGCCGCGGTAAATTACCCGCGGCAAAAGCCTGTTGCAAACTTTTTAATATTTGCCGCGGCAAGTTACCCGCGGCAAAAAGCCTCTAAGCTACTATGGGCCTACAGCATATGAACTGTTGCATGTTTTTAATATTTAGCTGTTGCAAATTTTTTTAAGCTATATTTTAAAATATAAAATTTCTCAAAAATAAATCATTTAAAAAAATAAATAAATAAATAAAATAAAATAAAAACCATCTCATAGAATATGGAGAAATCCCGCCAATATATAATATTTGATCAAGTGTAATTCATTAATTAAAAAAATACAAATAACTTTCTAAAAACAACTAGTACAAAAATACAAATAAAATTTAATAAAAAAAAAAAAAAAAAAGGTTCAAGTGAACACAATTACAGTGTTCTCACGGTAATGTTTAAAATCACTCCTTCAACCATCTACGATCACCCTTCTTTGACCCTCCATAACCTGAATTTAACAACACAGTACAAGCATGCAAATGAGATAATAAACCCATGAACCGTCATTTGATCAAACACCTATGAAACATCATGTAGTCATTTTTGAATTTGCATAAGATATAATCACCTCGAAAAAAAGCAGTAAAAGAATTTTGAATTTTCGTATCAACATCCTGAAAATCCATCAACAACAAAATTAGAATAAAAGCATCTTAAGTTTATTAAAGCGTTTGACATACTTCCTGAACTAAATGCAAGTATAAAAGGTATTTTAAAAACCTAATCATTTTAAAAGGTATTTCCTCTTGGGGATCTTGGAATCAGCAGCCTCCCTTTAGATTGCATGTAATTACTTTACTTCAACATATGATGAACCAGAGAGAAAATTGAAATAAAGGAAAACAAGTTACAGAGAGTGACGAAGAGAGAGAGTACCTACTGGTTCTACTGCTCCAACACCTTCTCAGTTTACTGCCATTACATTCTCAAATTCCAAATACATCTAAACCTGCAAAGTGAATTCCAAAAATTATTAAGTAAAAAGTTCACATATAGTAAAATGTGTAACTTTCTCTATAGCTGCATTATCTTTTCATCTAAAATTCATTATTCCAAAAATAATAATCAACTTGAATTACAAAGGACAAGTAGATATACGATTTCAAAAATAAATAATATTGAATGAGGTTATTTGTGTTATATCAATGTTATTTTGAAAAATATACTGATAATTGTTGATTCCAACAACTCAAATGAAGTACCAAGTATTGAAATTAGAAATGGCAATATGAGAGAACACAAGGAAAACGTACCTCTTTCCAGGACCAATTCCACTTGCAGCTCCATGCTTCACACGTGCCACATCAATCTGATAATAAGTTGCCATACCTGATATATCAGTCTGAGCAACAATAAGATTCATGTATCAACGAAACAATCAAATTCAAGACACCGTCACCACCTCATTTAAACATGATGGAAATATTTTTCTTAAACAAATGCAATGTGCATCATCCATGGTACATGTGAGTTTCAAATACTTACTTTGCACCTAAGCTGAGGTGAGCTTATTAGCTTATTTGCAATACTTTCTTGCACAACTTTAAAGCAGAATGCAAGCTTTCAAGGTGTCCCTATTTGGGTCCCCTAAGCAAACCTAGATTCACAGTATAAGAAAATGCTGGTTAGAAGCAAAAATTGTGTCATAAACACAGTAGACCAGAGATTTGAACAATACTAACCATATTCATCAATGAGAGCTTCATTGTAGAAAGAGTAATTACACAAGAAGAAGTTGATTATGATTCTACTAATTAAAAGCATAATTAACCTAAAAAATTCTAATTGAATCTCAAGCAGTCACATGAAAACTGTGAATATGATTTGCGAATCATCTGAAATAAGAAATTGTGAATATCAATTTTTGATAAATAAAGTTCTTATACTACCACTTACCTTTCACCCTGGATGCCGATAACAATAAGCCTCCTTAAAGTCCAATTGGAGGCTTCAATATGCAAAAAAAAAAAAAACAGAGTATATATAAAAACAAAAGAATGCCAACAGATGATGCACAGAAATCAAACTATTTCACTCTTAGGCACGCTAAAATTTAACTAAATAAAAATAGAAACTTAGATTAGAAACAACACAACCAAAGCAGTTCAAAAACTTCTAAAAGAACCAAATTAAGTTCAAATATCAATACGATAATACTGAGTCATTGTAGAACGAACCAAGCAATACATTCAATTGAGTTGACTCACTCGAGAAAACCACCAATCGACGGCTAAACAACGAACGTTGAATGACAACGCAAATAGCAGTGAACGACGAGCAAGGAGCGATGAGCAGGGAGCTATGAGTGACGAGCAGCGAGCAGCGAGAGCCGAAAGACGGTGTCGAACAACGACCGACGAGCTCCGAAAGATGACGTCGAACGACAAACAGCGAGCGTCAAATCTTATCACAGAGAGATTTAGGTTTAGAGATTTAAGTTTTTTTTTTTTTAACCGATAAAGATAGGGATTTTAGGATTTTTTTTTTTTTTTTTTTTTTTTAAATTACCGCACGTACATCTGCGGTTAATAACTGTGGCAAAAATTTGCCACACCTGTCAATATGAATCACACTTATCAAATATTTTATATTTTTACTTTTTTTTATACAATATTCACCGCAGATGGACATCCGTGGCAGAACAGGTGCGGCAAAAGCCACCTTTTTTTGTAGTGACAATAAGACCAAAAAAATATTATTAATTAGAAAAATTTAAGATACATCACCTTAATTGACAGTTTTATTTTTCACGAATTGCACGTTTACATTACTCATATCTAGTAATCTATACAGTATTTATAATATAATATTCATAAAATAAAAGAATATAATATAGTAATATATTAATAATTAACAATGGATAGTTAAAAAAAAAAATCAATGGATAGAGTTGACATTAATCCGATGATAAGTCTCATCAACCCAAATTAATAAGACTTTGTATTTGATTTATATCATTTCCTTTCACTCCTAAATTTGAGTGGCAATATTTATACTCTTTAACAACCGTATGTACACTCATCTCGTAAGTATACCTCATTAAAAAATTTAAAAAATTCTAGTTTGTAAATAAACCCCATTGAATGGTAAAAATACCTTTTCTTTATTTCATTTGTTTTGTATTTTTATAACTACACCTCTCCTACACCAATTTTATTATCTAGTCAACTCTTATTATTATTTAAAATTTTGTTATTTTATTTCTTGTTTAAAAAAAAAAAAAAAAAAAAAAACTCTAACTCTTAAATACATATATTATACCAAAACGATTTTGAGCTAATTTTATTTATAATTGGTATATAAAATAATAAAAACGAAGATAACGCAACATATATGCATGGCACGAGAATGAATCATAGGGAAACTATTTTTCAGTATTTTGATTAAAATGTTAATAATTATTTAAGGGTAATGTTGGAATTATGAAAAATATATAAATTTAGAGGTGTATATACAGTTTTAAATGAGTGTAAATATCGTAAAAAAAAAAACTAGCTCATTATCTAAACTAAAAATAAAATAGAAGTAATTACTGTATTATGTTTTGGCTATTGGATTTTAATTATGTAACTATTGGTTGCCAACATACATGACTGTTAACAACTCAACGTTTTCAGGACTGTTTTATGTGTCCATACTCTTTTGTTGTGTGCTAAATTTTTGCTTCATGTATTAAATTTTCTGAAATCAATATTTCATAATGACTTTTTAGTTGGATATGCAACTCTAAAGTCCTTTACTTTTATCTGCGGTGCTGAAGTGAATTTCTTTCGGTAAGATAACGGTAAGATAAAGAGGGATCCCTTATTTTAATTTCGGTAAGGACCTTGATAAAAATATATCGATTTTAATGAATTTTTATCTGAATTTTTTTGTGGATGATGAGTTCATTGAAATCTACCCATGAACAAATTTTGAAATTTGTTCGAATACTATAACTATTTTTCTTGAATTTTTTTATATTTTGCCTATTTTCCGATGCCTTCATATTTAATAAAATTTGGATAAATAGTTCTTGTGCTCGGAAAATTCTCAAATTTTGTTCATATGTAGATTTCATTGAACTCATCATCCACAAAAAAATTCAAATTAAATTCATTAAAATCGATGTGTTTTTATCATAGTCCTCATCGAAATTAAAATAATGGATCTCTCATATAGAGACTCACACTAATAATATATATATATATATTAAAGTTGACACATTGTAGTCGGTGAACCTGATGAGATTAAACTTTAAAGTTAAAAGTTATAATCGGTAATTTTCAAATATTATATATATATATATAAAAGACTTCTCACCTACAGAATCCTCATATATAAGTTTATTTATAAACTCATTTTTCAGTTCTTGGATCAAAATTTAAGACCTGTTATATAAATGAAAGGCAAATATAAAAATACAATGTTTCCTATTGGCTGATGGGTTAGCTCGTTTGGGGAATGACATAGAGATTGGTTTGTTATTTTTTTTTAGGATCTTCATTTCCATTTTCCTGCCACTTGATCTATTCAATTATTTTATTTTATTTTATTTTTGGTATAGAAATTCGTTCTTTGCTGAGTTATTTATTTTTGGTGTAGAAGAAGACAAAAATAAAAATATAATGTTTCCTGTTAATTGGCTGATGGGTTAGCTCGTTTGGGAAATGACATGGGCATTAGTTTGTTATTTTGTGAGGATCCTCCCCCGGGATGTTAGAAGCATTTTGGAGGCTGATGCTATAAAGGGTTAACTTGTTTCAGCAATGCCTGGTTCCCCCCTCTTTCTTAGTTTTCTCTTGTTCTGGGCTTTTGTCGTTCTTTGTACCAAAAATAAAAACATATATATAATGTTTGAGTGGCGATATTGGCATCCCTAAAAAACTGTATGTATACCCCTTTCGTAAGTACACCCCTAAAATATTTTAAAAATCTCTGATTCGTAAATAAACCCCACTTAATGCCAAAAATACCCTTTCTTTAATTTTATTGTATTATATTTTTGTTAGCACACCCCACTATTTTGTTATCTAATTAGATTTATTTAAAATTTTATCATTTTATATCTTTTTATTCAAATAAATAATTTCTGTTTAAAAAAAATAATTTCTAACTCATGCACAAACATTTGATGGCACTAAAAAATTGTATGAAAAAAAATTATTTTCATTACATTAAAACTTTTTTTTTTTAATTCTTTATGTAAAAAGAGGTTCTCATTACACAACAGTGTATCTCAATTCCTTTGTTCCTAAGAAAGTTTTTTTTTTTTTTTTTTAAATAACAATTGTTCATAAGAAAGTTTATTATTGGTATTGATTTTTGTTTCACTCAATTATAGCAGTAAATTGTTTGTCAATTCAATTAATTTGTATTCCTTAAAAGAAATTGAAATCAGTATTTAAAATAGAAGTTAGGATTTGATATAATAGAAAGGTTTTTATTATCATATCAAACAATTAACAGGAAACTTCATTTTTCTTTTTTTTTACAAATGATTGATATAAAACCAATTAATAATTATTGGTGTGTACTTACAAAGTTTTTAGTCCTTTAAGTAATTTTACTCAAGGATAATATTGGATTTTCAAAAATATACTAAATTGGGGTGTATATACAGTTTTTGAGATGTGTAAATATCGTCACTCATAATGTTTCCTTTCATGATGATTTTTTTTTAAACTATTATAATATTTTGAAAATTTTGGGCTTGCTTCCAGACCTGATGGTCTCCTTGCTTTTTACTTTTTTTTATGTCTTGTTTAGTAACGGTCCGTCGGTTTAGTTTGGGTTGTTTGGCCTGTTGTTTTGGTAGGTGGCCTTTTTTGTTGGGTTTGTTTAGAGTCCGCTTGTTGTTCTTGCTATTGGGCTTTATGTCCCGTGGCATGTCTTATGTGTTTCCGCTCTTGGCATTTTTCAGCTTTTTTAATAAAATTTTGCAGTTATAAAAAAAAAAAAAAAAAACACAAATTTAGAGATATATAACTCGAATCTATAACTTTTTGGATGCAGGTGTGAAAGACTTACAACCTAACCAATCTCATATTATCTTCGGTGATGAGTTATAATGTAAATATAATATTTTTTATAAAAACAAGGCAAAATTTTCGAACATCTTTCCCATATTACATTTTTTGACAAACTTTTTTAATTAATTAAAGCCAACCAATCCCCGAGTGGTTATGAGCCTTAATGGCCCCTCCATGTACATGCATGTAAACTTAAAAAAAAGAGCATATATGATCCATCATCCATTTCCGTATAGAGGAAATCTTACATAAGACAATTGTACTGCCATTTGGTGAGACTGTCCAATGAAATGGCATAATTTATCTTACTATCTTAGAAACATAAAAATATTTTATAAAACTTTAATTTGATGCAATTTCATTAGACGATCTCACCAAATAACAATGAGACCGTCTCATGCAAGATTTTCTCGTACGTGTACATGTAAAATAACAGGAGTCTACATCAAAGAGGCAAGCATTTTTCCAAGGCACGGGCCAAAACATTGCCACATATTTTTTATAGTATTTTATTTTATTTTTTGACTTGTTGGGATGTTATATATATATATATACGAACTTAACAACATACAATTTTGGGTAGTGTTGACACACAAAAAAAAGTTGTGGAAGTGATGATCTATCTTATTATGATATTATTGTTGACTTGTAGTGTCTTCTAACTCAAAAAACTATACTGGCAATCGTGGCTGCTCATTCAAGCTGCTTCCATTGAAACCGAAGCTATTATTGCAAATGTCGGAGAACTTGGAAACAAGGTTCTTGATCTTCTGCTGAAGGCAACGACAAGCATGGTGAATTAACACATAATGAATCTGATAAGCAACAATGATAGGTAAAAAAGTCCATGGAATAAAGATGAGAAATCCGAGCAATCCCGGCTGGAGAAACATGGAGATGAGTGAGACTGCAGAAAGAGACCCTGAGATAGCAGCCACAATGATGGATCGTTCAAAAAAGATAGCGTTTTCAAGTTGTACTGTAACTGTAAAGTAGTAAATGAAGGTGGCAACCAGAAAAATCCACATATTTACTGGGTGTGATTTGAATGGGGATTCACTGCGTTGACTGCTCACTTGGAGGACAGCAATCAGCATTGGGATGATATATTTAAAGGGTTTTGCAATCATCAAAATCCATCCGAAAAGGATTAAAAATAGTAATATTAGCTTTATTTAAACAGAGGTGAAATAAAGAAATTAAATTTTGGCAGGCATTAAGAAATAAATAAAATAGGAATTTGTTAAAAATAATTCGTTTTAAAATATTAATTATTATTTTTAATAATATATATTGTTAACCACTTTTAAAATTTTTATTTCACTTTATAACCATATAATAACATTAATATCCCTTCACAAGAAAAAAAAAAAAAAAAAATTTTTTTATTGTATATTGGGTCGGGTGAATCAACTTTTTTGTTCTTTCCTCTCCTCTCAAGTCTCAACAGTGAAGACGCCCTCTCTCTCTCCTGAAAAAAAAATCTATCCAATTCTACTCAGGCGCTGGAACTGCCGTCTGCCGGCGACGAGTCCTCTTCTCCGGCGTTCACTCTTTTTCTCTGACGACCTCCGCCGCTGATTCCGCGTCTTCTCTCCCCTTCTCCGGCGCCAATCACTCCTAGTCGCCGGCCGGCCCCTCCTTTGTCAAATAGTTGTATTTGATTAGTTTTACAAAAAAAAAAAAAACATGGGAAAATCACTTTAGTCAGATTCATAATCACCAGATCTTTACAGACTGACTGATATATATTTTAAAACTAGCTAGATAATTCAAAACAGTCGATGAATACCGAATAGTATCATACTGAAAAAACGAATTACTGACTAGCTGCCCGTCGTCTACCCCATGGCCAGCAATCGTCTGCGGTTGCATCTCTTCTATCGACGCTTTCCACGCCAAACTCTCAAACCTACTCCAATCTTTGTGATTTTACCGAGAGATAGAGCAAAATGACATGGCCACATGCATCGTATTTATAAACATCCAATGGGCCAGGGGTAACCTTTACTCTATAAGAATTCAGCTGGAACCGTAAGTTGCTGCGTTGCTGCATCTATGACTTCTTTTACCAAAAACTCCCTTCTTTTACCAAAACCCTCTGTGACTTTATATTAAAGCAACTCAAGTCACGAGGAGATTTTGGTAAAAGAAGTCATAGTGGCATTACCCATTGTTGTAGTAGTGTGACTTCTTTTTGGATGGGTCTAAGATTCTTTTATATCGGGTCTAAGATTCTTTTATTATCAAATATGGGTAATGTCACTATGACTTCTTTTACCAAAAAGAAGTCACACTACTACAACAATGGGTAATGCCACTATGACTTCCTTTACTCTACTAACTTGACGGTCGAGTTAGTAAACTTGTCGGTCGAGTTACTAGACTCCTAAACCCATCCTAAAAGAAGTAAAAGAAGTCACAATACTATTAACTCGATGGTCGAGTTAGTAAACTTGTCCGTTGAGTTAGTAGACTCCTAAACCCATCCTAAATGAAGTCACACTACTACAAACTTGACGGTCGAGTTAGTAAACTTGTCCATTGAGTTAGTAGACTTGACCGTTCTCAAATATGGAATGCTACTGTGACTTCTTTTAGGGTGGGTTTGGGATTGTTTTATATTATTCATTTCAATTAGACATCAAAGACTTAGCTTAAATATTTAGGGTGGGTTTGGGACTGTTTTAACTTATAAAATATCACTTGACTTTTGTGTTGAACTATCTCACAATCACCTGAAAAAATTCTTTATAGGTATTTTTACTGTCCCAACTTAAATGTACATAATCAATAATATGTAAGCAGCTAGCTAGCTAGAGAGAGAGAGAAAAAAAAAAAAGGCAATAAAAAATATAATGATGATGATGAGATGGCAATAGCTAGATCGTGGATTGTTAATCGTGAAAATGCAATTTTTTTTTATACTAATTTCATAAAATTATCACTAACTTAATAACCTAAGTTTAGTTAAAAAAACTAATAATTTAAAAAACTAATAAGTATATGTGGTTTAACTGTCCCTCCCTAAACCTTGAATTATTGTAATATTTAAAAAAAAAATGTTAACTAACAAAAATACTCCATTGATTTATCTAGGGGTGGGCACAAAATCTGAAACCGAACTGAACCGAACCAAAAATAGGTTGTTCGGTTCAATTCATAGCTTCATTTCGGTTTAAACCGGTTTAGAATTTTGAAAACCGTATAGTTTTTGGTTCAGTTCGGTTTTGGAAGTGCAAAACCGGTTTGAACCGAATTGAACCGCCCTAAATCCCTAATAAAGTGCACTATGGGCCTGTTTGGCACGTGGGTTTGGACTGGGATTGGACTAATTTAGTCCCAGTCCTACGTTTGGTGAGAGTCTGAAGCAATGGACTATTAATCCCAACATCAAAATAGTCCCATGATCATGGGATAAAATATACCCACCTCCCACCCCATCTCTATTTATCCCAGGACTAATTGCCATGTGGACCCCACCCATTTAATTCATTTTCTTCACTTTTTTTCCAACGCTTCCTCTCTCTTCCAACGTTTCCTTTCGCTCTCTGAAACCAAACCTGTTTCAAACCCAGATTTCTTCTTCCTCTCTCTCTTTCTCCAACCTTTCGTCTCTCTCTTCAACCTCTCCTTCTCCTTCTGCCTTCGTCTTCGTCTCCTTCCGCCGCACTGGCCTTCGACTTCTTCCCCTTCCGCCTTCGACTTCGTCTCCTTCCGCCGCCGCTCCCTTCATCTTCTTCTCCTTCCGCTCGGTCCGATCCATGCCTTTATGAGTTTATGAGTTTCCAGATCTTTTTGCTTTTTTTTTTTTTGAGTTTCCAGATCTGGGAAGAACATTGGATGCTAATAGATTGAGATTATTGGCTTCGAGCAAGGGTTTGGACCCTGATGGAACAACTTATCATATTTTGGTATCTGGGTATACGACAGAGAATAGAAGGAAGGAGGGGGAAGTATTGGTTAATGAGATGTTAGATGGTGGAGAACTTTATTTTTTTTCATTGTTTTTCTTTGATTTTTTCTCCTATAAGAAAGAAGAAGACGAATATGGGTTCCCAAATCTCTTGACAAAATATATTTATTTTTCCTTAATTTTTAATTGATTTTTCTTTTATTTTCTTAATTGATGATGATGATTGAGAAAGAAGAATATGAATATATGAGCTTTCAGATCTTGAGTTTACGAAGAATATGAATGAGTTTCCAGATCTTGAGCTTCCATATATATGAATATATGAAGAATATATATGAATTTATGATTGAAGAATATATCAGTTTCCAGATCTTGAATTTCCATATATATATAGGAATATATGAATATGAGTTTCCAGATTTTCTTAATTTTTTCCTTTAAAAACTGATGTTGTTAATAATGATTGAAGAACTTTATTATTTCAATTTCTTCTTTGATTTTTGATTTTTGATTTTTTTTTTCTCTTCAAAAGGAAGAAGACGAAGATCTCTCTTGAAAGAAAAAAAAAATCTCATGTTGATTATTCAATTTTAAAATATTATCAAATTAAAAATATTATTATATTTAGTCCAATCTCATGTTTCACCAAACAAAACATGGTATTAATTCAGTCCAATCCCATGTTTGCCCAAACACAGTATAGTATTCAGTTAGTCCAATCCCATCCAGTCCAATCCCATCTAATCCCAGTCCTATCTTAATCCAATCAAATCCCACGCACCAAACGGGGCCTATATAATTACAAAATAAAAAATAACCTAACCCTTTTCTAATCTTTCAGATTTTCATCTCTCAGCCGCTCCTCTCTCAACTCTTAGTCTCTGTCGTCTCTCCGATCTCATTCTTCAACATCAACGACTCCGACCTCGTTCCAGTGACTTATCTCGTTCATCTCTGGCCAGGGTTTGTCTTCTTTTTCTTCTCGTTCATCTACTGATTCTACTCACTAGCGTCTTCGTTTTCTTCTTGTCTTAGTTTCTTAGCCGCGCCTTAGTCTTAAGCTCTCTTTCATCTCCGGCTCCTCTCTTTCATCTCCCTGGTCTCTAGTCAAGGTTTAATCAAGGTTTGTCTCCAATCTCATTCTTGTTTTTGCTTCCGTTGGATTAAAGTGTTCTGCTGTGCCTGTGTGCTTGGATTATTTTGTGTTGACCACCTATTTCAAATTGAAGTGGGATTTACCCTAAAACAATGATCGAATCGGGATTTACAAACTACTTTAGAAGTGGGAAAATGATATTCATATACAAAATGCAATTGCCCTTAGTTCCCATCCACTGATTTGATGAATAAAATGATTTTTCAATTGTTGTTTGTTCTAATTTGTGATAAACGGTGCATGACTGAAAAAGCCATAATTTTTTGTTGACCACCTATAATTGATTGAGAAAGCCCTAATTTTGTTTTGGCTACATAATTTGTGTTGTTTTTTTTTACTAATTTTGTTTTCTATTAGTTGATTTGCTCCAGCTTCTAACCACGATTGATTTGCTGCAGTTTTTGAAGAATGAAGAATTGAACCTTGAAGTTTAACAATTATTTTGATTTTATTCTTCATTGTTTTTTATTTATTTCGGAATAAGACTGTATTTCTCAAATTTGGATTGTTTAGCTTGAATTTCAACTGTAATTTTGGACTTGTAAATGCACTATATGTTGGGATTTTTTTATCTTTGAAATTTGAAGATATTATTAAATTATCAATTTATCATATTTTCAATTATAGGTTCTTTGTTTGTTTAGTTTTTTGTGAATGAATAATTAGTCTTATTAACTTATAGCATGAAAAACAGGTCTCTATTGGCCCAAAGTAAGGGTCCAAAGCCCATTAAATTACAAAGCATGTAATTAAAAAAAACTCGTTCAGCCCATCAAGCCATAGGCCCAAAACCGAAATGAACCGAACCGAACTGATAAAAACCAATTCAGTTCAGTTCGGTTGCTAAATCTTATTCGGTTTAAACCGGTTTCCAATTTTGAAAACCGAAAAATTTTCAGTTCAATTCAGTTTTGACCAAAACCGAACCGAACCGTGCCCACCGGTCACCTGACAACACTCTCTCATATTTTTTTATCTTTGAAATTTGAAGATATTATTAAATTATCAATTTATCATATTTTCAATTATAGGTTCTTTGTTTGTTTAGTTTTTTGTGAATGAATAATTAGTCTTATTAACTTATAGCATGAAAAACAGGTCTCTATTGGCCCAAAGTAAGGGTCCAAAGCCCATTAAATTACAAAGCATGTAATTAAAAAAAACTCGTTCAGCCCATCAAGCCATAGGCCCAAAACCGAAATGAACCGAACCGAACTGATAAAAACCAATTCAGTTCAGTTCGGTTGCTAAATCTTATTCGGTTTAAACCGGTTTCCAATTTTGAAAACCGAAAAATTTTCAGTTCAATTCAGTTTTGACCAAAACCGAACCGAACCGTGCCCACCGGTCACCTGACAACACTCTCTCATATTTTTTTATCTTTGAAATTTGAAGATATTATTAAATTATCAATTTATCATATTTTCAATTATAGGTTCTTTGTTTGTTTAGTTTTTTGTGAATGAATAATTAGTCTTATTAACTTATAGCATGAAAAACAGGTCTCTATTGGCCCAAAGTAAGGGTCCAAAGCCCATTAAATTACAAAGCATGTAATTAAAAAAAACTCGTTCAGCCCATCAAGCCATAGGCCCAAAACCGAAATGAACCGAACCGAACCGAACTGATAAAAACCAATTCAGTTCAGTTCGGTTGCTAAATCTTATTCGGTTTAAACCGGTTTCCAATTTTGAAAACCGAAAAATTTTCAGTTCAATTCAGTTTTGATCAAAACCGAACCGAACCGTGCCCACCGGTCACCTGACAACACTCTCTCATATTTTTTTATCTTTAAGACCATTTTTTACCTCTGTTTTTTTCTCTCCTTTTCTCTTTATATTTTTTCTCTCACCGGTCACCTGACAACACTCTCTCATTTCACTGTATATATCCCTGAAATTGAATTCTACTCACCTTAAAATAGTAGATCCACGTATCTCTCAAGTTAATTTTTGTTTTTAAAAATGATTTAGTTATTTAGATTTTAGGGTTGGACTGTGCTTTCGTTAACAAAACTTTAATTTATTGTATTCTTTTTAATTGTTTTTGTGGAAAATTTGGTTTTTTTGTAAAATCTAGAGTTACATGTGGAGAAAATGATGAACGTTGTTGGTTTGAGAATTATTTGTTGTAAAATTGAGAATTAATATTGTTAATCGAGATTTACTTTGTTAAATCAAGACTTATTGTAAGCAATTTGAAATTTATTTTGAACTTACTGGTACTTAAAAAGAAATTTATGGGTAGACAAAATAATATTAATACTAATAAGTCCAAAAACGTTATTAGATAAATTTAAGATATCACGTTGACTACCACAACTGGCTTCCCCATGGAGTGTAATCTCCGAAGGACTGAGGAATCAGGGGGGGTAGGGAATAGTTCGCATAATTTATATGAGGGTCTTCCAGACGCTAACTTGGGATCGTATCCAGAGGAAAGAGTGAAGGGAAAGTTGGGTGATGGGGATTTACTCAATGGGACTAAGGAGGCTGAAGGTATTGGGGTTAGACAGTTAGAGTGGCTAATAGGACGGGGGGATTGGATGCCCCTAATTTAGATCACATGGGGGAGGTAAGTGAAGGGGTGGGTCTGAAGAAAGGTAAGTGGAAGAAAAGGGCTAGAGAGATTGGAGTGCGGATCACGTAACAGGTGGGTGGAGAAATTATGGGGAAAAGGAGAGCTGAGCTGAGTGGGGAGTTGGTAGGTTTTTCGGACATTAAGAAACAAAGGTTAGAAACTGCTTTTGACCATGAGTCAACTGAGATATTAGCGAGTCGGGAGGCACCATGAGTCAACTGAGATATCAGCGAGTCGGGAGGAGCCTCCCGACTCGCCGGACCCAATGAAAACATTATTCTGGAACGCTCGGGGTCTGGGTGGTGCAGGTCCTGCAATCTCTTATGCAGGAACACCGTCCGGATATAGTGTTTTTAATGGAGACTATTTGTGATCACAATGTTATGGAATGGTTACGGGTAAGATTGGGTTTCGATGCTAAATTGGTTGTGGACAGAGTTGGAAATAGTGGTGGGTTGTGCCTTTTCTGGAAGACGGATACTGATGTTTCTTTACTGTCTTATTCTCGGTTTCATATAGACACGGTGGTGATATCTAATAAGAAACGATGGAGGTTGACGGGTTTCTATGGTCACCCGGTTACAAATCAAAGAACTCACAGATGGACATTGTTGAAAAGGCTGGCTGGTCTGTCCTCACTCCCTTGGTTGGTGGGAGGAGACTTTAATGAGATCTTGAGCATTTCTGAAAAGAGGGGTGGGGCTGTGAGATCGGATATTCTTATGGATAATTTCCGGGAGACCCTTGAGGAGTGTGGTCTTAAAGATTTGGGGTACTCAAGTCCTACATTTACGTGGTCGAATCGTAGGGACCCCTCTCATTTGATTGAAGAAAGGCTTGATAGGTGTGTCGGTAATGCGGATTGGCATAGGTTATTTCCGGTTTATTTGGTGACTCATTTGAACTTTTGGAAGTCGAATCATCGGCCGATCCTTTTGGAGATGGATAATAGAGTGGTGAATCATCATGTTGGGCGACGTTTTCATTATGAGAGGTGTGGTGCGGAAAAGAAGGAGTGCATGGAGCTGATTCAGAAATCCTGGACAGGTGTGGCTAGGCGGAATAGCATGACTAGGATGGTTAATCGGTTGGCTGCCTGTGCGTCTAAGCTTTGAATTTGGAATAAGGAGAATGGACGGGCTTTACAGAATAATATTAAGGGAAAAAAGAAAGAATTGGAGGGCATTTGTAACGATGGTGACCTGGTCGATTGGGATAGACACAGAGTGGTTGAGAGGGAGCTTGATGAGATGTTGAAGGTTGAAGAATGTTTCTGGAAACAGCAAGCTAAGGTTTCGTGATTGAAAGAAGGTGATCGTAATACAAAATTCTTCCATGCGAAATCTACTTCGCGAAGGAGACGAAATGTTTTACTGGGTTTGTATGATGAGAGTAAGGTGTGGAAGGATCAAGAACGGGATATGGCAGGGATTATTACACGGTATTTTTCAAATTTGTTCACGAGTTCTCAGCCTTCTCAGCTTCAGATGAGTAGAGTTTTGGATACAGTTGGCTCTAGATTACCGTCGAACATGAGAGGCTTTCTGGACATGGTCTTCACGGCTGAGGAGATTAGAACAGCCATGTTCCAAATGAGCCCGTTCAAATCACCTGGTGTAGATGGGTTTCCTGCAGACTTCTTTCAAAAGTTTTGGGGTTTGGTTGAGGATGATGTGATCAGTTTGTGCCTTGATTGTCTTAATAATGGGAGATCGGTTGAGTTGATCAATCATACAATCCTTTGCCTTATTCCAAAGGTGAAAAATGTAGTAAGGATGTCTGAGTTTAGGCCGATTAGTCTTTGTAATGTAATTTATAAATGCATTTCTAAGGCTCTTGTCAATCGGTTATGAAAGGTGCTTCATTGCGTTATCTCGGAGTCTCAGAGCGCTTTTATCCCCGGGAAGATACATAACGGGTAACGCGATGGTGGAGTTTGAGTGTATGCACGCTCTTAGGCGAAAGGTGAATGGTAAAAATAAGGGGTTTATGTCCCTTAAACTTGACATGTCGAAGGCGTATGATAGGGTGGAGTGGAGCTTTATTAAGGGGATGATAGAGCGTATGGGGTTCTCTAAGAACTGGATTTCTAAAATTATGGATTGTATCTCTTTAATTTCCTATTCTTTCATTGTAAATGGTAAGGTCATGGGACATATTAAGCCTACTCGAGGTTTACGGCAGGGTGATCCTCTTTCCCCCTACCTTTTTCTTATTTGTGCTGAAGGTTTCTCTAGCTTGATTGCGGATTCGGAGAGGTGTGGGTTGTATTCGGGTTTCCGCTGTAGTAAATGGGGTCCGGCTGTGACACACCTATTTTTTACGGATGACAGTCTCTTGTTCACTAGAGCTACCACGAGTGAATGTAATAATATTCGGAGGATTCTGGATATGTATTCGCAAGCTTCGGGGCAGGTTATAAATTTTAGTAAGTCGACTGTCTCTTTCAGCAAACAAATTTCGGCTTCTCATAGAAGGGTTTTGGCGAACATTTTGGAGATGTTGATTGTGGAGAGTCATGATAAGTATTTAGGTCTACCTTGTGTTACTAATAGAAGCAAGCGGCTGATTTTTGCTGATATTAAGGACCGGATTTGGAAAAAACTTCAGAGTTGGAGTTCTCGGTTCTTCTCGGGTGGTGGGCGTGAGGTCCTTCTTAAGGCAGTCATTCAATCCATACCAGTCTACTCTATGAACCTTTTCATACGGCCGATCTCTCTTGTGGTTGATATTCACCGCTTATGTGCTAAGTTTTGGTGGGGTGGTGGCTGTAAAAAGAGGAAATTGCACTGGTGTTCATGGGATAAGCTTTACAAACCGCGTAGTGAGGGGGGGCTTGGATTTCGGGACTTAGGGATGTTTAATCAAGCGATGCTTGCAAAATAGGCTTGGAGGATTATTTCTACTCCTGATACGTTGGTGGCTAGGATTTTTAAGGCGTGCTATTTTCCTGATATTTCTTTTTTGGAAGCTGATCCTTGCAAGTCTGGCTCTTTTCTTTGGAATAGTTTGATGTGGGGGAAGAAGCTTCTTGAGAAGGGTTCGAGGTGGAGGATTGGCCATGGGAGGAATGCTCATATTTATAGGGATCGATGGATCCCGCGTGCCTCTACTTTTAAAATTATGTCTCCTCATTTATTGGGGGAGGGGGCAACTGTTAGCTTGCTGAAGCTGTCGGATGGTTCTTGGAATGAATTGCTAGTGCGACAGGTTTTTTCTATGGAGGAGGCGGAGATGATTATTGGCATTCCTACCAGTAGCAGCGAGCTGGAAGATAGGCTCTTTTGGCATGTCGATAAGTCAGGTAGCTATTCGGTTCGCAATGGGTACTGGTGCGCTAATTCCTTGATCCAAAATCCTAGCTGCTCGGGTATTAACTCAGCAGTCTCTTGGTGGAAGTTTTTCTGGAAACTAAGGTTGCCTCCTAAGGTCAAGATTTTTATGTGGAAAGCTGTTAACAATTAGATTCCCACAATAGTTAATTTAGCCTCTCATGGTATGAAACTGGATACTCTGTGCCCTATGTGTTCTCAAATGGCGAAGTCTTCTCTGCATGCGTTGTGGGGGTGTAGATCGTTAAAGATTGTTCGGGCGAGTTCCTGTTTATCTTGGGGTGGTAAGGTTTCTAACGCCATGTCCTTTTTAGATTTTGTTGTCTCATGTAGAGATAAGGTGGTGCCTGCTAGTTTGAGGTGCTGTGTGTGATCTGGTGGCGGGTGTGGTTTAGAAGAAATCAATGGCTGCATTCTTCGTCTTTGATTGCTGAGAACGGTGTTGTTGAGTGGGCTTCTAATTATATTAGTGATTTTCGCCTGGTTAACGAGAGGGAGAGACAGGGGACTGGAGGTTGGGTGGACCGGCCTAGGTGGTTGGTGCCTGATATTGGGATGTTCAAAATTAATACGGATGCGGCTCTAAATTCTCTGGAGAATCGCACGGGCATTGGGGTGATTATTCGAGACAGTAATGGTAGTGTGATGGCGTCGTTGTGCAAGAGGTATGAGGTATGTTTCTCGCCTCAAATCGTCGAGGCTCTGGCTATTTTCAGGGGGTTGCAGCTTGCAATGGAATCCGGGTTGTCCCGGCTGTCTTGGAGTCGGATGCTCTCTCGATGGTTAATATTATTGGTTTGGGAGAGGAGCCGAATAATGAGATTGGGGTGATTATCCATGACATTTTATGTTTGATTAGGAATTCTTTTTTCAATTCTGTTAATTTTATTCCTAGAGATGCTAATAAGGTGGCTCGTTGTCTAGCTAAGTTGGCTCTTGCCCATGAGGGGGAGTTTGTGTGGCTTGAGGACTGCCCTTTGGTGGTGGAGAACTTGATCTTGGGCGATTGCCCAAATCCTTTGTAATTTTTTCTTTTTGAATGAATTCCTTTTTCAAAAAAAAAAAAAAAAAGATATCACGTTGACTCTTATTTTATCCATAATTCATAAACTATAATTTTGGAAAAGGATAAAAATTAGACACGGTCAAGGTAAACCAAATTGGTTGGGTTAGGGCCCAAATAAAACATGGATTTAGGAAAAAGAGCAGCCCATTATTGAAACTAAAATTTAAAAATCATTTATTTTCTCTTTCCCTTTTATTGTATTCCTCCCAATTTGTTTTTCTATTTTCACTCATTTCTCCAGAGTCAGACCACGAATCTCCATGCTATTTGACGCGAAGATATCATTACAGAGATTTCTCGACGAGGTAATATATCAGTTATAATCACAATAATTAGCATCTATTTTATTTTATTTTTCTGGACCTTTGATTCATTTACCTTGTTTGACTGTTGAAATCAGTTTGGAAATCGAATAGAGCCTGTAAAAAATTACAATTCTTGCTTCTCTTATATTCCCTCTTATAAATCCCATTGTTATGCTGTTTTCACTCTTCCTATTTGACTGAAATTGTATCAATCCCATTTTTTTTCTTTTCTATAAAGTCCTTCATGCTTACACTCATGGGTTTCACGAAAACGTTATTCACTCCCAGCACAAAACACTTCTATTTACTTGTATTGGTTGGAATGATATATATATATACATATGGTGAAAATGGAAACTAGCCAAAAATTAAGGAGGTTTATTGTTTTTAGCCGGAATTAGTATTTTGATTGTTTTTGTTAAAAAATCCACTTTTCGGACAAAAATACCCTTCATTCAGAAATTTTTCCTGGTGTGTTTAGTCATTTTTTGCCTGGTGTGTTTAGTCATTTTTGCCTAGTGTGTTTAATTTCTTTTTGCTTGGTGTGTTTAATCGATTTTTCTTGGTGTGTTTAGTCGTTTTGGCCTGGTGTGTTTAATTCCTTTTTGTCTGGTGTGTTTAGTCGTTTTTGCCTGGTGTGTTTAGTCCTTTTTGCCTGGTGTGTTTAGTCGTTTTGGCCTGGTGTGTTTAGTCATTTTTGACTGGTGTGTTTAGTCCTTTTTGCCTGGTGTGTTTAGTCATTTTTACCTGGTGTGTTTAATTCCTTTTTTCTTGGTGTGTTTAGTCGTTTTGGTCTGGTGTGTTTAATTGAACAAAATCTGGAAAAAAAAAATTCAAACATGATCTGAAATTTTCAACTTCAACACGAAAATCTAGAAAAAAAAAAAAAAAACAACTCCCACAATTTATAAAAACAACCACCACACTTATAAATTTTGAAAAAAAAAAAACGAAATATGGAAAAATGCCTTGTGTGTCCTAGTGTGTTTAATTCATTTTATCTTATTACAACTGGTGTGTTTAATTGGTCCGCCCTAGTGTGTTTAATCGGTGGTCTGGTGTGTTTAATTGAACAAAATCTGGAAAAAAAAATTTAACAAACATGTCTGAATTTTTTTAAAAAAATCTGGAATTTTTGAACAAAACAAAACCTGAAAAAATTTTGAACCTGAAATTTCCGGAATATTTTTTGAACAAAACAAATCTGAAATTTTTTTAAACAAACAATACTCAAACTTAACCACAACAACAACCACAACCACCCTTAAAATCAACAACTAACACTCAAATCCAAACCTTTTTAAAATATGGAAATTTTTCAACAAAAAAAAAAAAAAAAACTGAAATTTATTTTTAAAATCTGGAAATTTTTCAACAAAAAAAAACTGATTTTTTTTTTTAAAATCTGGGCTTGGGTCGCCCGATTTGGACCAGGTCGTGGTCAAATCGGAAAACCCATAGCGCGAAAAACCCATCGGAAATCTGGAAATTTTTCAATATAAAAAAAACTGAAATTTTTCACACAAAAAAAAATACTGAATTTTAAAAAAAAAATATGGGTTTGGGTCGCCCGATCTGGACCAGATCGTGGTCAAATCGGAAAACCCATCGGAAATCTAGAAATTTTTCAACAAAAAAAACATAAATTTTTTTAAAAAATCTGGAAATTTTTCAACAAAAAAAAAACTGAATTTTAAAAAACAAATCTGGAAAAAACGAGAAAGAGAAAGAGATGAGAGGAGAGAAAGAGAAGAAGATGAAGGAGAGAAGGTGTGGCTGAGAAAAGGAGAGAAAGAAGAAGAAGAAGAACGTGGGAGAGAGAAAAGGAGAGAGAGAAAGGAAAAAAAAAAGAAAGAGATTCTGGTGAAAATGAGAGAGAGAAGGAGAGAGAAGAGGTTTTGAAAAATAATGAGGGTCATTTAAGTCCAAAAAGTGGATTTTTTGACAAAAACAATCAAAATATTAATATTGGCTAAAAACAATAAAGTCCCTTAATTTTTGGTTAAAAAGGGGTATTTCCTCATATATATATATAGTCTTTCTATTATTAGTTCGAACTATATCAGTTCCTTGTATGTGGACCATTGGATTTAAAAGATGCTTTGACAAATGCATGCAGCCAAGTTAAAGTATTTAAATCTAAGAGTATCTCCAATGGTAATGTGACTTGCATTTGAAAAAATGGTGATATGTCAACATTGTCAAGCCAATTGTTTCAGATGTGGCATGTAACTAAACTTGATCGACATCCAAATAAAAAAGTGGTCTCCAATGCTTCACTTATAAAATATATGTTTGTAATGATGTATCAATTTATTATTGGTCTCCTTAAAGATAAAAGACAAGAGTGATTGCTGACTGGGCCAACAAGACGGCCGTCCAACAGACCGTCTGAAATCAGAGAGTCATGTTGACAGCCTCTAAAAAAAAAATTGCCACCTCAGCTTGAAGTTGTACGTCAGAAATACCTGGCACGGTTCCGGTTGGAACCGCCGGAACCGGAACCGGAAAAACCAGAACCGGAACCTGAACCGGCGGAGACCGGTTCCGGTTCCGGTTCAAGAGTTTGGTCGAACCGGCGGTTCGAACCGGATTGGAACCGGCGGTTCCGGTTCCGGTTCGAACCGCCGGTTCGCACAATAATTTTTTTTTTTTTTTTTTTTTTTTCTATAAATACCACCCCCCTTTCATTTTTCCTCACACCAATTTCTTCTTAATTCTCTAATTCTAATTTCTCTCCAATGAGAGAATAGAAAAAATTTGCCTTAAAAAAAAATTTTGCGGTAAAATGTTTTTTATATATGCCTTAAACTTTGAAAGGCCATAACTTTGTGCTCGGATGTCCGAATCAGGTAATTTTTTTTTTGAAATCACATAGAACGATGCAAGGAATGCGATGGGAGCAAGTCCAGAGGGCTTGTGGCCACTTTTCGAGCCCTAAAAACCCCTTTTTCATCAAAAAAAAAGTGTTTTTAAGTGTTGCGTCTATTTCGAACCTCGTTTAAACCTAGTAAGAAACCTTTTCCTCCCGATCCCACACCACATCTGTGCCCGTCTTGGTCCGGAGAATTACTTTAACATCAGGCCTTGTGTAAATGGACACGTTTTTAAAAAAATCCTTTATACTACTTATAGTCTTTGTTTGAAATATTATACAAGTATTGAATGTGGCTTTAGTGGCTAGTTTAGTTTGTGTTTTTATTTTGCAACCATGGTTCAAGCATCCATAAGAACCCATAAATTGTCATTTGTAATTTTATTTTATAATTTAATTTAATTTTGTAATTTAATTTAATTTTGTAATTTGTCATTTATATATTTTATTTTATTAGAGAAGTTTTTTTTTTTTTTTTTTTTTTTGTAAAAAAAAAAAAAAAAAAAAAAAAAAAAAGGTTCAAAACCGCCGGTTCCAATGGAACCGGAACCGGAACCGGCATATAGCGGTTCCGGTTCCGGTTCCATCAAACCGCGGAACCGGAACCGCCGGTTCTGAACCGGAACCGGAACCGGACCGGAACCGTGTCACCACAGACGTCAGAATTTGCTCTTTATTATATAGAACTTGAAGGAAACTTACAAAATTTCGAATCAAACTGACTTAATTAATTAGTAAATCAATTATCCTTTTTTTTTTTTTTTTTTTTTGATGGAAAGAAGCCAAAGCTTACAAAATCAATTATCCATTTAATCAGTTGAATTTATTCTTTGTTGTCGGTATTTCAAAATGTGTATTAAACGACACTAAAACATAAATAAAAGAGTAATGCTACTTTGCCCAAAATTGGTGCCCAAATGACGTGGCAACACTCCCATCCATTCATTTAAATCAAGCAAATATAATACAATATAAATGAATGGATGAGAGTGTTGCCACGTCATTTAGGCACCAGATTTTAACACCAAATTTGGACAAAGTAGCATTACTCTAAATAAAAAGGACACATCTCTAAAACATGTATGAAACTATGAATTATTGACCACAACAAACAACTTGGTACATCCTATATTTAGAATAGAAAATATAAAAAAGTATCCTTTTCATTAATTCCTATCCCATCACACTTGGTACGACAGACAATAAATTTAACAGTGGTTAATGAGACAAATGTTGATCCTTCCATGTAAGACAACTCCAGAATGTTAGAATTTGTCACCTGGTAGGAAATTTTTTTCTCTACAATTCCGTGTTTGAGCCATTTATAGATTTCTTTTATAACCTGTCTGGTTAATACAATAGGCAGAACGGTACAGAAGCATAAACAGAGCCACCAAAAAAGACAGAGGGAGGAAAATTGATGTTTAGCGAGATTGAAGATCGAAAGAGTATGGGAGGCAGCTGAGAATTAAATGATCGACACTGTTAATGTATTGATTTTGAAACAATAAGAGAAAGAAGCTCCCAAAACTAAAATATACTGTTAGAGGAAATATATGGTTGGTCAAACATGAGTGAGGATCCTCTCATAATCTCATAGCCTTGTTTTTTTCTGGGTTTTTTTTAAGTGTAATTTAAATACTTAATTGTATGAGAAAGAAAAAAGCGAATAAATAACTTATTTTGTTTTATGCTTTGATGATGAATTGATGATGAAGTTAAATAGAAGTGAAAGAAAAATTAACTAGTCAAGACTCAAGAGTGAGTGTGTAAACCAACCAATAATTAACAACGCAAATCAAACCCTCCAAATTTTGATGTGAGTGACCTTACTAGCTCAAATAACTTTTATAGTTATACCTACACATCCTTAAGTAACTCAATATAGATAGATTTAAATCATTTCTTTTGTTTTTAATAAAAAAAATTGATTAGTGACTCTCTTTAAATGTGACCGATATCTTTCAAATAATAATAATAATAATAATACTGAAAACTAAACCAAGTAAATGAGATATTAAAGTGGAGATATCTATAATTCACCTCAAAAATTCTTTCTAAAATAGTTATTAAGGAGGGTTTGCTGGTCAATTGTCTTGTATAGTTGTATGCTTAGACAGCCCTAGATGTAGGTGAAGCAGTGCATCTTTATAGTGAGATTTTTGTTCTTCTATGGATCATTCATTGCTTCCTTAGTTACAAATATGCAAATACCCTTTTTTAAATTTATATTTTTAAAATAAAAATAAAAAGAGAGTTTCTTTAAAAAAAAAAAAAAAAAAAAATTACAAGAGAGTTTGATCTCCATCCAACTTTTTTTTTTTTTTTTTTTAATATTAGAAAGCAAAACAGTCTCTTATCTTTTATATCTTTTAGGCTTTTGCAAGTCACAACTCACAAGTGAAACTTTGGCTTTAACATGCATAATGAAAACCCTCTACAAGCAACCCTTTTTCTTCCGGACCGATATCAAGTATTTAAATTATATGTTTAAGGCATATCATTTGATGAAGGACCAACGGAGATGAAAGACCTTTATTGGAGGTCGAAATTGGCCTAATATAGTAATGGGAATGGGTAATCCAACCTGAAAACCCATGGGCCATTGCCTATTGAAGAAAATTTGCATGCTTAGAAAATCAGGATATTTCAAATGGGCCGTCTGTAATTTTTGAAGCCCAGGTTGGGTTGAGGGAACCGGGAACGGTACAGAACATCATATTGTAAGATTATATTTATAAATAATAAAATACTAGTAATTGAAATTGGGACTAATTGCACAAACATTCCCTGAGTTTAGATCTAATTACAGCTAGATGGGCTTTTTACTCGAAATTACACTAACCTCCCCTACCATAAGTTGACTTCCATTAAACTTAACTATTGACCTAACTTTTAGGGTTAAATGACTTGAATGCCCCCATTTGTATTATTTTATTACCTAAATAAATCATTCAAGAAATATTATCTAATATATAATAAAATTTTAAAAATTTAATAAAAATGATGAGGATAATGTTATTATTTTATATATATATATATATATTTATCACCTATTTTTCATAAAAATCATTCATGGAATTTTTTTTTAAATGGGTGATGAATCTTGGAAAAAAAAAAAAAAAACTCAATTGTGAATGATTTGTTTTTTCTTTTGTTTAAAATGGGTGTTGAACGTATAAATAATAATAATAATAATAATAAAAAGCCTCGGATGATGATGATTTTCTCTTTAGCTGAAAATGAGTGGTGATAGATGTCGACAAAAAAGAAAAGTTCGCCATTTTTTGTCTCCTCTAAAAAATGGGTGATAAATAAAAAAAAAAAATAACAACATTATCCTTATCTTTTCTTTTCTTTTTAATTTTTATTATATATTAGATAATATTTGTTTAATTATTTATTTTAGGTAATAAAATAATACAAATGAGGGCATTCCAGTCATTTAACCCCAAAAGTTTGGTCAATGTTTAAGTTTAATAGAAGTCAACTTATGGTAGGGGAAGTTTGTGTAATTTCAAGTAAAAGGTCCATCTAGCTGTAATTAGACCTAAACCCAGGGGAGGTTTGTGCAATTAGTCCTTAAAATTGGATCTCTTTCAATTGATGGAGTGGTAGCACTGTCCAACTCAAAACAATAAAGTTGTGAAAATTTGATATTACACAGCTTAATATTCTGAAAATTTAAGACTGACTTCCACCAGTAGAGACTGATGGCAGTTAAAAACGACTAACACTTGCAAATGTTGTCTGAATTCGATTATAAAAGAACTTGAAGATTAATTGGATCATCTGCTACCTAATCTGAAAACAATAGTGAAGTAATCGAATTCCATCTGGCAAAGGGTATTGCCTAAAATAATCTACAAGAAGAAACTCCACCATTAAACATTTAAACATTCAGCTGAAAAACAGAGTTTGTTCTCTATACTGGCAATCGAGGCTGCTCCAACAGGCCGCTTCCTTTGAACCGATTCCAAATGCCAAAAACTTGGAAAAATGTTTTCATGATCGTCTGGTAAAGCCAGTGGCAGATGCTTACAATGAAGCCGCGTGAGAGAACAATAGACACAAATGCCCATGAAATGAAAATCAAACGCCCAAGCAAGGGCGTGAGGAATATAGAAATCAGAGAGACTGAAGAAAGAGATCCTGATATGACAGCAACAAAGCTGGAGAGTTTGGCGTATTTTGTGATATAAAATTTGGATTTCATATCAGCCGCAAATGCAACACGGTAAACAAATGTTGCCAGTAAAAAAACACAAAAAATTGCTGGGTGTGTTTCGAAGGAGTACTTATTTGTGCCTTGATTATTCACTTGGAGAGGGCAGTAAGCAAGGGAATCAGAAACCCAAATACTGCGTGGTATGGCATCCAGAAAACAAATTTCTTTTCGCTGCACAGACCAATAAAACAGAGTACGCAGTAAGGCGTATGTCGTTTGTCATAGTTAATAGAAACAAATAAAATTTATAATGTATAACAAGAAAATGTTAATGATTGTAGTGAACCTGTCACAGTTGTGCGCAACACAGACGCATTTGAGCATGATTGTTTTGTTGTGATTTCGGATCCTAACTGTGCTAATTCTCTTGACTCGATGACCACCACTCCCCTGCTCTTCCATCTTGTTGCTTCCTCTAAAGCTCTGTCTATCAATCTCTCTTGTCTCTCTAAATTAAAGTACAATCGGGATTGGTTATATATAGAGGAAGAGTGACAATATGTACACCCCTCACAAACCATATGTACACCTCAAATCTATAGATGTTCAAAATTCCAACATTACCCTTATATTAAATTATTAATATTTTAAACAAAAGATATTGAAATCTTATTTTACGTTTTCTTTTTAGTTACGAATAATACTAAATTTAAAAATTAATAAAGAAAAAAAAAGATCACCGCTTTCTTTCAAGCCTAAAAGGAAATTATTCTCTCCATCCCGATTAGTTGGTTAGGTGGAGAAGACTTTCTTGCTTGACACTTTGAAAAGAATGGTGAATATTCAATTCGAAGTGGTTATCAATTGGCTATCTCGCAAAAGGTGTATGCAACTGGTTCCAATTCTGAAGTATTGTAGCTGTTGTATGTGTAAATTCGCCAGAAAGACACGCCATCAAAGAAGTTAATAAATGCAGAGAAAAAGGCTGACATGTCACCTGTTGACCAAGTCAAAGGGGAAACGCGGACCAGTCAACGCACCAATAAGCCCTAGGTCAAATAAATCATAGGCGTGTTCGCCAAACCTGGTTATATACTCGCCAGGGATAAGATGTGGTCGCCAATAGAACAGTACCCAGGAGTAAAAGTACTCTCCACACAAACCTACTCAGCTAAACACGGACAAAATCCCCGACCCAGCAGATTCCTTGCAATCCTAGAAGGACTTAAAAGACATTATGCCTTAAGGAGAAGAATAAACCGACCTCGACCAATAGAAGTCCGAATAGGAAGCAGATTCTAATCCATTACAACCTCATATTCCCAACACAACTCAAAAAGGAAGTCCTACTACCAGCACGGAGGGACTGAGAGAAACCCTAGTTATCATGTATAAATAGGACCACCTATTCCACGAGAAAGGGGTTTGAATATCTAGAGAGAGAGAAAAGCAATCATTCGAGAGACCTAAGTGTGTAATCCAACAACAAATCATAGTATTATCTTTCTGCCCCTTGAGGCGCCGTGGTTTTTTCCCATTCAAGGGTTTTTCCACGTAAAACCTGTCTCTTGCATGCATTGTTTTCTTAATTATTTACTATTCACTTTGATATAATTGTTGGTCACGTGGTAATCCAAATTTCACCGTCAATAGCAGCTATGGTGGAAAAAGATGTGGAGTCTGAAATTATCTCCAAAAGTTAAAATTTTTGTTTGGAGAGCTTGCTGGAACGCCTTCCCTTCTTTACAGAATCTCTGGAAAAGAAATGTGGTGAACTCTTATAGGTGTAATTGTTGCTCAGACCCGGTTGAAACCTTAGCCCATTCTATTTTTTGGTGTAAAAAAGGCTAAGAAATGTTAGAGAATGTCAGATTTTGTTTGTCCTTTTGATGATGTGAATCAGCTCCCTGCTCTTGATGTTTTTATGCATGTTTCTTCTATTCTTTCTATAGAGGATTTGTGCAGTTTTTGCATGACAGCCTGAGCTATTTGGAATAACAGATATTGTCTCATTCAAAGTGGGAAAGGTAAGCCTCCTACGCTGGTGGTCTCGGGTGCCTTGTCTCTATTGTCAGAATTTAAGAAGTCCAAGAGTGCCATTTCTTCTCAGCTTGTCTCAGTCGAGTCTAGGCGTGGTTCTGATTGGTTAGCCCCTCCTCCTAGCCGACTTAAACTAAATACGGCATTGGTGTTAAGAAAGGAAGGTATAACAATGGGTGTGGGAGCAGCAATCAGAGATGATAAGGGATTGGTGTTAGCAGCCCGATCTAACTAGCTTACAGGTCATTTTAATACAGAAATTGGAGAGTTGATAGCTCTTAGGGAATGTTTACTTCTTGCTCATTTTGATAATCTGAAAGTGGATTATGTAGAGGGGTTTTCTCCTTCAGTGGTTTCCATCATCAACGATTCCATCCCTATTGTAGGGGAATCTAAATTCGTAGTGAATGATATTAAAATGCTGTGTTTTGATGCTGGCATTATTAAGAGTTTAGCAATTTCTAAGTCAGGAAATTCCTTAGCTCTTAAGCCTGCATTTTCAGTTTTTTTCTCTTTTAGGGAGAGTCTTTGGTTGGATTCTAATCCTTCTAATTGTGGCTCTGTTATGTAATGTGTTCAGTGTTTATTTTTATCAAAAAAAAAAAAAAAAAAAAAAGCCTAAAAGGATGAAAAGGGGGTTATTGCCTCCTCCTTAGATCGGAAAAAAATGGAGTCAGTAGCCTTCTCCATCAAAAGCAATGAGAAAGCCATTGCCTCCTCTCAAATCTTGTTTGGTTCCTCCCATTATATATATAGTTTTATTACTTTAATTATTTATAATTTATTTACTTATAATAGTTTTTTAAAATTAAAAGGAAAGTATTATATAAAATTTTTTTTTAAAGAAAGAACATAATTGATAATGCGTGGGGTGTGCTTACAAGATATAAGCTTTTAAATTTTTTTGATGGGGTATCCATACAAAAAGGGGTGCACATACAATTTTTCAGGGGTGTAAATATCGCAACTCATATAGGAAACCTGCCAGACAGGGCCCGCTTTGAGATTTTCGAGGCTCGAGGCGAACTATAGAAAATGAATTTACGAGCCCCTGAGATTTCAAGTTGAGATTTTGTATCTGAATTATGAATTTTTATAACAAGATTTAAGAGAGTTTTGAAGAACCCTAATTTGATTTTTGATTTTTGATTTTTTGATTTTTTGATTTTTGTTCGATGTCAGCTTCTGGTTGTCTGATAAGTGATATGAGTAGGGTTGTAGTGTTGTTTTCCTGTTTTAGATATATAAAAGACAATTAGTGTTAGGAATAGGATTTAACCCACGTTTGACTTGGTGTAAGAACTTGAGAATGATAATTGGGTTTTATAATTTGTGGGCATTTATTAAAAAATATATATATATATACAGAAATTCTATTATCAGTTTGAACTGACAAAAGTTATATCAGTTCCTTGCATGTGGGTCACTGGATTTAAATACTTTGACTTGGCTGTATGCACTTGTCAGTCAAAGTATTTAAATCCAGTGGTACACATGCAAGGAACTGATATAATTTTTGTTAGTTCGAACTGATAATAGAAAGACTATATATATATATATATATTCAGTGGGCCTATTTTAAACTCATTTATGAGTTTGTTAATTTTAAAAAATTATATGTTTAATAGGCCTATTTTAAACTCATTTATATGTTTATTAGTTTAAAATCATACATCGGTTATATCTGAAATCAAATTTTATTTTTTATAATTTAGGGATCCTAGGCGGCTGCCTCACTAGGCTCCCCTAGGGCCAGGCTGCCAAAAGTCGTCACACGGGAACAAAATCTACATCCCAAATTGTGAAATTCCTATCTTTCAAAAGAAAATTCGTCCGACACAGAAAGTTTTGCTATCTATTCATACACAAGGGGTTGCTTTTTGGTGCTCAAGTGTTGCTATCAACTCAGCTTCCTTTCTTGAAAGTCTTGCGTTCACCCCCATAGACGTATAATTTAATTTCTTTTCAAGCTTGATTTCATATTTAGGAACTTTTAGACTTACTATTTGTTGTAATGTTAGTTATCAAATTCATTAATAACCATTTATGCATTACAGACCAGAGAGATTCTCCAACTTAATTCGTCTAAATTTAAAAATGGTTAATCTATATTAATTTAGAATTTAAGAAAATAGTGTTGCATTCACAATAGTATTAAAAATGTAAATACGACATAGATCCAGTTAGAGGAAACAAAACCGTTTGTCAATGCAAAATCTCTCGGTTGCTTTCTCACCTCAAAGGCTCAAACTACCGAAACGGCTGCTATTTTAAGAGGTCTTCGTCTTGCAGTGGACACTACAAAAAAAAAAAAAAAAAAAAAAAGTGGCTTTTGCCGCGCCTGTTCTGCCACGGATGTCTATCCACGGAGAATATTGCATAAAATGAAGTAAAAATATAAAATATTTGATAAGTGTGCTTCATATCGACAGGTGTGGCAAATTTTTGCCACGGTTATTAACCGCAGATGTACGTGCGGTAAATTTTATTTTTTATTTTTTTTTAAAAAACCTAAATCTAAAATCCCTATCTTTATCACTTAAAAAAAAAAAAAAACTTAAATCTCTAAACCTAAATCTCTCTCTGATCAGATTTGACGCTCGCTGCTTGTCGTTCGACGTCATCTTTCGGAGCTCGTCGGTCGTTGTTCGACACCGTCTTTCGGCAGCTCGCTGCTCGCTGCTCGTCACTCATAGCTCCCTGCTCATTGCTCCTTGCTCGTTGTTCACCGCTATTTGCGTTGTCATTCAACGTTCGCTGTTTAGCCGTCGATTGGTGGTTTTCTCGAGTGAGTCAACTCAATTGAATGTATTGCTTGGTTCGTTCTACACTGACTCAGTATTATCGTATTGATGTTTGAACTTAATTGGGTTCTTTTAGAAGTTTTTGAACTGCTTTGGTTGTGTTGTTTCTAATCTAAGTTTCTATTTTTATTTAGTTAAATTTTAGCGTGCCTGAGAGTGAAATAGTTTGATTTATGTGTATCATCTGTTGGCATTCTTTTGTTTTTATATATACTCTGTTTTTTTTTTTTTTGCATAATGAAGCCTCCAATTGGACTTTAAGGAGGCTTATTGTTATCGGCATCCAGGGTGAAAGGTAAGTGGTAGTATATGAACTTTATTTATCAAAATTTGATATTCAAAATTTCTTATTTCAGATGATTCGCAAATCATAATTGATGGGGTATAAACTACAATGAGGCTGAAATATTAATGTAACTATTTAGTTTGGTGGAGTACAAATTAAAATCATTTGAAAACTCGTTGAAAATCTAAGTCTGGAAGCAATTGTTGCTCTAATCTAATACTTATGTCATCCATTTACTTGTCTCTTTATATCACTAGCTGCAGCAGTTTTCATGTGACTGCTTGAGATTCAATTAGAATTTTTTACGTTAATTATGCTTTTAATTAGTAGAATCATAATCAACTTCCTCTTGTGTAATTACTCTTTCTACAATGAAGCTCTCATTGATGAATATGGTTAGTATTGTTCAAATCTCTGGTCTACTGTGTTTATGACACAATTTTTGCTTCTAACCAGCATTTTCTTATACTGTGAATCTAGGTTTGCTTAGGGGACCCAAATAGAGACACCTCGAAAGCTTGCATTCTGCTTTAAAGTTATGCAAGAAAGTATTGCAAATAAGCTAATAAGCTCACCTCAGCTTAGGTGCAAAGTAAGTATTTGAAACTCACATGTACATGGATGATGCACATTGCATTTGTTTAAGAAAAATATTTCCATCATGTTCAAATGAGGTGGTGACGGTGTCTTGAATTTGATTGTTTTGTTGATACATGAATCTTATTGATGCTCAGACTGATATATCAGGTATGGCAACTTACTGTTGCTTTATATCAGATTGATGTGGCACGTGTGAAGCATGGAGCTGCAAGTGGAATTGGTCCTGGAAAGAGGTACGTTTTCATTGTGTTCTCTCATATTGCCATTTCTAATTTCAATACTTGGTACTTCATTTGAGTTGTTGGAATCCACAATTATCAGTATATTTTTCAAAATAACATTGATATAACACAAATAACCTCATTCAATATTATTTATTTTTGAAATCGTATATCTACTTGTCCTTTGTAAGTCAAGTTGATTATTATTTTTGGAATAATGAATTTTAGATGAAAAGATAATGCAGCTATAGAGAAAGTTACACATTTTACTATATGTGAACTTTTTACTTAATAATTTTTGGAATTCACTTTGTAGGTTTAGATGTATTTGGAATTTGAGAATGTAATAGCTGCAATCCTTTTGAACTAAGAAGTAGAATTACAGCAGCAAGCTGAGAAGGTGTTGGAGCAGTAGAACCAGTAGGTACTCTCTCTCTTCGTCACTCTCTGTAACTTGTTTTCCTTTATTTCAATTTTCTCTTTGGTTCATCATATGTTGAAGTAAAGTAATTATATGCAATCTAAAGGGAGGCTGCTGATTCCAAGATCCCCAAGAGGAAATACCTTTTAAAGTGATTAGGATTTTAAACTACCTTTTATACTTGCATTTAGTTCAGGAAGTATGTCAAACGCTTTAATAAACTTAAGATGCTTTTATTCTAATTTTGTTGTTGATGGATTTTCAGGATGTTGATACGAAAATTCAAAATTCTTCTGCTGCTTTTTTTTGAGGTGATTATATCTTATGCAAATTCAAAAATGACTACTTGATGTTTCATAGGTGTTTGATCAAATGACGGTTCATGTGTTTATTATCTCATTTGCATGCTTGTACTGTGTTGTTAAATTCAGGTTATGGAGGGTCAAAGAAGGGTGATCGTAGATGGTTGAAGGAGTGATTTTAAACATTATTGTGAGAACACTGTAATTGTGTGAACTTAAACTTTTTTTTATTTTTTATTTTATTTTTTAATCTGTATTTTTGTACTAGGTTTTTTTAGAAAGTTATTTGTATTTTTTTTTATTAATGAATTACACTTGATCAAATATTATATATTGGTGGGATTTCTCCGTATTTTATGAGATGGTTTTTTTTTTTTTTTTTTCTTTTGTTATCTAAATGATTTATTTTTGAGAAATTTTATATTTTAAAATATAGCTTAAAAAAAATTGCAACAGCTAAATATTAAAAACATGCAACAGTTCATATGCTGTAGGCCCATAGTAGCTTAGAGCCTTAGAGGCTTTTTGCCGCGGGTAACTTGCAGCGGCAAATATTAAAAAGTTTACAACAGGCTTTTGCCGCGGGTGATTTACCACGGCAAATACATCTTTTGCCACACCAACATCAGTGGCAAAACTTTTGCTACGGCTGTATTTGCAACGCTCCAAATCCATGGCAAAAGGTTTTTTACCATAGATTTTGCTGTGGATTTGCCCGCGGCAAAATGTCCTTTTTTTTTGTAGTGGGAAGTGAGTGCTATTGTGGAATGAGATGCTCTTACTGTGGTTAATTTGATTAATTCTAAATCCCCTCCCCTCACTGAGATTGATTTGGTGATTTTAGATATTATTCATCTACCAGATTCCTTTCCTTTTGTAGATGTTTGTCATGTTTCTAGAGTTGCTAACACAGTGGCTCATTCTCTAGCAAAAATGGCACGATCTTTAAATTCTGAGTCTGTTTGGTTAAAAGAATGTCTTCCATGTGTGGAGCAGTTGGTTTTGGCTTATAAACCATCCCTGATGTAATTTTTCTTTCTTTTATATTTATTTTCCGTTCAAAAAATAAATAAATTAGTAAAATCGAATGCTATAAGTTTTGTGAAAATTATAATCATTACTACCATGTAATTCCATATATGTACAAAACATATTTCACTATATATTTATAGGATGTTCACATCTATAAGGTAAGTACCTTTTCTAAAACTTTTTGAAAACCATTAAATTTGATCTTAAAAGAACATTTGACAATTACTGTAAAAATGCTAAAGCAACAGGTGGCTATATGCCTATATTATACAAGACATTCCTACCGCAATTCGAAATGTTAATTTTTCATAATTGTTGCATTTTCTATGTTCATGAATGGTTTGTAACATTCACTAGTGTATTATCCTTACTATAAAAAAAGGATGAGTTAGTTGGTGGGATTCTAGCATCCCTTCTTTTATGTTTGAATGTAAAATTATAGATATAACCCTTAAAATTTATATAATTACACCTAGAAAATTACAAATACTACCTTTAAAGTTTATATAATTACTTAATAGATAGGTTTTAGTAAGATTTTGATTATAACATCCCTTAGATTTTCTTTGAAAATCAAATGACAAACACAAGCTTTCAAGTTTGTAGAATTACTTAATAGACATGTCTTAGTAATAGTAACACAACAGGGATTATATAGTAATTTTCAAGATTTATCTTAATTTATAATTTTAAATAGGTTAAATCATTGTTAAATAGTTTACCCCAATTATTATGAATTTAGATGGAATTTATTTGAGTTTGTAGAATTACTTAATAGAAATGTCTTAGTAATAGTGACACATAATGATATGGACTAGACCCAAATTAATAGGTATTTGGATTGATGATTATTTTATATTGTAAAATGAGATAGGGGATGAAAATATAATTTTATATTTAATGACTTGAATAGGAATAAGAAATATTATAGGGGTATAAATTTAATTTGACATGCAACTTAATGACTTAAATATAAATATATATATACAGGGAAATTTGTAAAGTGAAAAAATAAAATAAAATGGATTTGACTGCAAGCGATGGATTCATCTGATAAGGAAGATATGGATATCGATTATTAAAGATTTAAATAATCATTTCATCATAATTTATGCAATTTAGTCGAAAAGTACTTTTGGATGTAAAAAAATATAATTAAGTTGTTGAATTTAAATTGTTGAAATGTTCAATAAAAGTTGCAAACAATTGTATATAGATTATCACTGTTAAATCATCGTGAGAAGAATCTCTTTTAAGGCAAATGTAGAAAAGCTTCTTGTCAAACCCATGAATTTAAGACTTCTTCAGGGTATTATATCAATGTAATAACATTTACATGAATTAAAACTATACCGTGTTATATTAACATCTCTTATTTTTCAAGGATATGTATATTTACAAATATGAAACTCAAATACTAATTTAAGCACATGCCTTGCATGTGCCCCAATACCTAGTTATATTAAAAAAACGTAAAGAAAAACGTTATTTTTCCTTAGTATTTTTATGGTTTTCTTTAAATGTGAGATTCATTGATCTCATCTTTTTTAGCTTCACGTTTAGGTTCTTAACACAACAAATAATTGTAAAATGTTTTTATATGTCAACACATCACTACGTTGATGCCCTAAATTGGTGGTTGTTTTTAGACAATATAAGGTTGATTTGAAAGTATATCTCTCACATTCACTCTGAAGTTGTGGGTTCGAGTCGTGTTCTCTCCCACAACCCTGAAATATTATAATATTTTGACAAAAAAAACTGAAATTGGGGGGTTGTTTTTGGGTTCTGCTGATATTTATAAAGTGGTAAAAATTTGGACAGACCTGTGTTTTGTTGAGGTTTTTTATTTTTTAACTTCGGAGGATAATTAATGAATAATGATAAGAAAAATGATAGCCCTCGTGGGTTACAAATCCAGTGATTGATGACATGTCCAACCATAGGGTAAAATTGAAAACAAGTCAAAAATAGTATCTACAGTGGATTGTTTGATAAAAACAATCAACTTATTAATTTTAGATCGTCATTATAATCATCAACCTTCAACCTTCCAATCTTTCGTTCCCAAAACCCCCCCAAAGAAAAACCTAGAAATTGTTTGTCAAAAACTAGCACTTGTGAAGGCTGTCTCAAAATCCAAAATTTTCCTTCCTTACTGTTGAATTCTTTCGAAAATAACTCACTCAAAACTTCAGAACCCAAAAATGAAAAATGAAAAATTAAAAGATTAATGTGATAGATCTGGAAATTTTCCAGATCACTTTAACCCTCATCCTTCCTCTCTCCTTCATGAGGCTTCATCTTCCTCTCCCACATCCAGATTTCTTAATTGCTCTACTTAAAGATCCTCTTCAACACAAACACTTCGACCACATCCAATTCGATTCCTCCAAACGACACCACCTCTCCGATCGAATTTCCTCTAAATGGATCCTCTTCTGGCTCTTCAAGATCGGTTACTTCACCTTCTTTTGGATCCTCTACCTCCTTTCCACGGCCGTCGTCGCCTACACCATTGCCTCCATCTACACCGCCAAACAAATCTCCTTCAAAGATGGAGTCAAATCGCTCCGCTCCTTCTCTGGATCTGCTCAATCTCTGATAGATGAAGTGGCTCCATCTTTGATGATGAGATGTAGCTTCATCTCTTCATCGGAGTTAGAGAAATTTTTTTTAGTTTTTTAGGTTTTTTTTTTTTTTTTTAAATTGATGAATAATGAGGTTTGGTGATGATTGTGGGATTGTGGTGTTGAATTTTGTTGTGTATGGAAAGAGATGGAGAAATGAAAAAAAAAATTGTGGTGTTTTTGTTGTTTGATGAAGATGGTTGAGCACTTGAGAGAAGATTAATATGCGTAATGTTGGATCATTTTGTTTTGTTGGGGACGATGATGATTGCTTATTTTTATTTTTGTTTTTGGGATTGATTAGTAATTTTATTTTTTTGTAATGGTTTGTGTTTTTTTTAGAATGATCTGTGATGTTTTTGTGGACTTTGATTGGATCTACACCAATTTTTTTTTCTTTTTAAATTCGTTTTTTTTTTTCTTTTTAAAATTTCTACTATAAAAAAGAAATGATGATGATTGCGGTATAGAGAAGATGATGATGATGATGTTATTGAAAGATGGGCTGATTAATGAGTTTTTAATGAGTTTTTTAATTTACTTTTTTGTATTATTATTTTTGAGATATTTTTGTATTAATATTTAATTTTAAATTTAATTATTTTTTTTCTTTTTTTATTCAATTCTTAATCTACACCATCCATCTTTGTGATGGACGGTTGGAGATCAATTTAGGAAAAATGTTTCCAAATTTTGTTTGGTTTTTTTTTTAAAAAGAAATTAGTTTTTGTCTTTTTATGGGGTTATAAAAGTAAATAGATAAACTTAGGGGTATTTTGGACTTTTATGTGGTTTGATAAGGTCAAAGGTTAAGTTTGACGGCCGTTGACTGACTATAGGGGAGGTGGGTGCCAATAAATGATAAAGTTGTTTCCGCGTGTGAAAGAGTAAACCTCAGGGGGATTTGGTGTAATTTGCTCTTGCTTTTATATTTGACCATCTTCTAAATTTGAAACACGGGGCGTTTCATGTTTGTCAAATGATTAATAATTAATAATTAATAAAGTTGGCTCTCTCTTCAGAAGATAAAGCAACTTTGGTCGGAAAAGTCTCTTCTTAATCTGACAACTTTGTTCCACCAATAAATAAATAAATAAAGGGAAAGTATATTTTCGTTTATTAGTAAATTTTCCACCAGTATTTTCATTAATAGCCGGTTTAACCCCTGAAACTGAAACTATTCGCCATTTAATATCTTCCCGTTAGATTTTCAGTTAAAATGTCTTGTTAGCCGTAACTTGAGAGGCAAAATAGTAAATGTTAAGGAATTATATATATATACAGAAATTCTATTATCAGTTTGAATGGACAAAAGTTATATCAGTTCCTTACATGTGGGTCACTAGATTTAAATATTTTGACTTGGCTATATGCACTTGTCAGTCAAAGTATTTAAATCCAGTGGCCCACATACAAGGAATTGATATAACTTTTGTCAGTTCAAACTGATAATAGAAAGACTGTATATATATAATCAAAATTAAAATTATGTAAAACTAATTAAGATAAAAAATAGATATATCTTCAAATTCTAAACACAGATATCATTCTCTTCAACCATCATCATCAGCAACACAAAAACCCAAACCTAGAATCACCATCATCATCTCCAAATTCTAAAAAAATCTTTTCTCTCTCTCAACTAATCTCTATCTCTCTCCTTCTCTCAACTGATCCTTTGTCTCTTTCCCTCTCAACTGTTGCTTGGCCGCCGGCAAGGAGCAACGATCTCTCTCTCTCTCTCTCTCTCTCTCTCTCTCTGTGTTCGATTTCTTCCAATTCGAGCCGATCTGGTGATCGCAACGAGGATCAAGCATCGATATCATCTCCTGAGAAGAGATCGAAGCTTTGATTTCTAGGTTTGGGAGATGTGTTTGGTGGTTTGGTTTCTAAGTTTTATGGGTTTGAGGGCTTGGTTCCTACGTTTGGTAAGGGGTTTGGATTGGGATGGTGGCTATGGTTGATTTCGATTTAGGGTTTTCAATTGGGCATTCAATGGTTTGATGATATGGTTTGATGTTGGTGGCTAGATTGGGTGTTGGTGACTGGAATTTGATGATGGTGGTTTCGGTTTGGTAACTGGAATTTGATGATATTGGTTTGTAGATGATAATGGTGGTTTGATGGTGGTGGTGGTGGTGGTGGTGATTGTGTTTCTGGGTTTGAAAAAAAAAATCCGTAAAAATATGTATTTTATTTTTTGTCTGAATGTGATTTTATAATCACCATCATTTATAGGTTCAATCTCCATTGTTCATCTATAAGGTAGACGGTGGAGATTGAACCTGGAGATTTTATTTTATTTTATCATTTAACTTTGTAAATTATCTTTTAATCTCTACCATACGGAGATCTATTTAATAAATAAATAAATAAATAATATTAATTTTTTTCATCCCATTTATTAAAAATTATTAAAGGTTAAAATGTCTTTTAATGTGAAAATTAACTTTTTGGATGGAAAATATAACAGAAGGCATTAAACGGCGAATAGTTTCAATTTCAAGGGGTGAACTGACCATTAATAGAAATACATTGGGAGATTTACTAATAGGTCAAAATATAGAAGGAAAATGATAATTTCCCATAAATAATATATATATATTAAAAAAAATTCTAATACAAATTCAAAGCATATCAATTCGATATAGTCATTGTCATAAAAAATCCAGAGTATAACAATTCTTTTCATTTTTGTTAAAAATAAAATAAAATAAAAAATTATAGTCATTATCATCAAAGTATAGCATGAAGATTCAAAGTGCAGCAATTCTAGTCATTGTCATCAAAAATCCAAAGTATTACAATTTAGTCATTTATGTCAAAAGAAAAATAAACTAATAATTATAGTCATTGTCATCAAAGTACAGCAATTCTAGTCATCGTCAAAGAAAAATCCAATGTGAGGAGTGCCACTCTCTCAACAAACTTTCTATTTATGTGTTTACACATGGACATCAATAAATATTTAACATTAAAAATCTAATTTTTATATAAGATTATAAGGTACACTTTTTCATTTTATTTACAATATAAACTAATAACTAATTTCCTAGATTGTATTTCTTTATTTAATATCAATTTTTTATAAAACTAATAATAATAATATCAGGTATGTGGTTTGTGATGTTAGTCTAAAACTCTAAAACTTTTTTTTTTCTACAATTCTATCAGGTCTAAGTTAACCCCAACTCTCAACATTTACAAACAAAATATGTGTAACCTTTTATCGAGCCTTCTAATCTTTAGATTGCTTTGAAAGTACAAATTATTAAAACTATGTGTATATTAGTATATATATTTTTTGTAACATGAACAGTGACATAAAAAAATATTTCTAATTTCATATTAAAATTTGCTAATTTTGCTTATATATGTTTGTAGGTATTAAAAAGTCAGAAGCATTTTCTCAAATGGAATGATGCAGTCTTACTTGAAAAAAAAAAATTCTTTTTGTATTTTATGGTGTTTTCGGATAAATATTCAGCAATTTCCTTTTGGTTTAATTCATGAACGATGTACCCTTTATTTAATTTCTTTTGGTTTATATGAAATTTTTATAATATATTTTTAAACTATTTAATTCTAATTTGTTTTATTAATTATTTATTCTATACAACAACCATTAAGTTAACCGGTGATGTTTGGTAATAAAAATTTGTTAAAAAGAAATATATGAACTCAATTTGTGTCCGTAAACACAAGTTCAGTAGAAAGAAGAGAAGTTGCATAGTCTAACAACACAAACCTGTTATTATTATTGTTGTTTAAAAAAAAAAAATGAGACAATCTACTGAAGTTAAAGAAAAATGGCAACCTAGGAAATCAGTTGTTGGTTTGTATTGTAAATAAAATGAAAAAGTATGATATTTATAAATGTTAGATTTTTAGTGTAAAATATTTATTATTGTCCACATATCAACACAGGAACAAAGAGTGTGTTGAGAGAGTGGGTTGAGAGAGTGAATTTAGCACTCCTCATCCAAAGTATAGAAATTCTTGTCATTAACGGGTGGAAATAAATGGTTGATCAATAATAATAATAATAATAATAATAATAATAAAAAGTAATAAAAAAAACCTTATCATTGGTCGTGCTCGTGGAGATATGATTGGTGACTGTAAAGGGAACCAATCACGGACGTTGCTTTCAGTCCTAATTTTCTTAATTATAATTTATATTGACCATTTGAGAGAAAGTATTATGTCGACCTTTTGACGGAGTAATTAAACTAATTATAAGCTGCCTGCGCAAAAAATGTTCCTTCCACGTACGGGCAAATACACATGATATATAATTAGCGAGTGATGTGTATTTTAGGAATTATATTCTGTTTGACCCCTCATTAATTAAAACGGGTGAGTCTAGAGACGAGATGAGATTGGTTCAGTGGTATAACTTCTTTTATAAGGTGAGCCCAGATGTGAGGGAAAAACGAGAGGAATGTTTACATATCTGCTGCTATTTAAATTCACAATCTATATCATAATTGAGAAGAAAAACTTGATTCACTGGATGATGATGTATCATACATTTTCACTTCAGAATCGGCGATTTCATGAATTCTTAATACCATTTAATTATAGTCTATTTCTTTTGAAACATGCTATTTAAATTTACAGATTATATCGGAAATTTCTGATATTGTTTGTGGAGTTTAAATTTTAAATAGCACACTTCCAAGAAAATGGACTATAATAAAGAGTAATGATATACGTCCTAATTTTTTTTTCCCAAATTCTGTCCCAAATGATGTGGCACGTGAAGTGTCAACATCACATCGTTATCACATAATCTCATGATTTATAAAATGCTGACACCTCACGTGCCACATCATTTGGGACGAAATTTGGGAAAAAAATTTGGGATGTCTAGCATTACTCTTGATTGAATAGTTGACTAGCTTGATTATAGGAAATCATTGTTAATTTATTCTTCTCCATATTAAGGTATTTTATAGGTAATACATGAGTGGGAATCAAGGAAAAATCTCCTAAGATTAATATCATGATTTCCTACAATCTAGTTAGTCAACTAATCTCTTAAAATCAAGACAATTAATTTACAATCAATTTAAATAATAATCAACTATACAAATCCTCTAAAATTGGAAGGCAGAAATAATAATCAATGACAACATAATTCAACATATGCAACTTATCACTGCTTTTATGAATTTCTGATGTTATTTAATTATGGTCTATTTCCTTAGAAGCGTGCTATTTAAATTCACACACTATATCGAAAATTTTCTTCGACTATTTGAAAAAAAAAAAAAAAAAAAAGACCCCTTGATTCACATGATGATACACATGAATACATGATGATACATTATACATTTTCACTATCTTGCCAAATGCAATACTCTTTTCTTTGGTCTTTCCGAAATAGGAATATATGCACCAATGAAGCACTGAAGGAGTGATCAGTTAAGGCTGAAGCACCTTTTGACATTATAGAAAATTGGGAAATTATCATTCTCTCCCCTGTAGTTTGCGGTATTCTCCAGTCTCCCTCCTCTAGTTTTAAAATTCTCCAATTTCCCCCCTCCCATGCATATTTTTATATGGTGAGATTGGTTGTATTTGTGCATGGGAGGGGGGAAATTGGAGAATTTTGAAACTAGAGGGGGGAGACTGGAGAATACAGCAAACTACAGGGGAGAGAATAATAATTTCCCTAGAAAATTTGAAGACTTCATGAGGAAAATCTTGAATATATTAGGATGCACATGCACCGATCATAATGAGTGCATTTTTACTCACCCACACTAACTAGGGTGAATCATCACCACCCACTCCAAGTGTTGACACGTGTCCCAAACTCAATCCAAAGTAAACCAAAAGTTTGGGACACGTGTCAACACCTGGAGTGGGTGGTAATGGTTCACCCTAGTTAGTGTGAGTGAGCAAAAATGCACTCGATCATAATTGTGCCACATTGCAAAATTGGCCACGTGTCATGATCTTCTTAATTGAAGATGTTTGCAACCTATAAACTGCCACGTGTATACATGACTGTTCCCTTCTTCTCGTCGGTGAGCGGGAGGGGCCCAACGTCTCTCGATGAATTATTCTCCACAAAATCATAATTAAATCAAAATTCATTCAAATTGATGTGATTTTATGGTTGTCTTTACCGAAATTAAAATAAGGAATCTCTTATGAGAGACTCGCTCACTATATATATAGTAGTTATCAAGTGAGGGTATACATTATTTTAATTTCGGTAAAGACCTTGATGAAATCACGTATATTTTTATGAATTTTGATTTGAATTTTTTTGTGGACGATAATTTCATTAAAATTTGAGAATTTTTCAAGCACCAGAACTATTTATCTTGATTTTGTTAAATATAAAAGGCATTAGAAAAATGAGCTAAATATAGGAAAATTAAAAAAAAAAAAAAAAAAGTAGTTCTAGTACTTGAAAAATTCTCAAATTTTACTTATAGATAGATTTCAATAAACTTATCATTCACACAAAAATTCAGATTAAAATTCATAAAAATATATGTAATTTCATCAATGTCCTTACTGAAATTAAAATAAGATATACTTGATCACTTGATAACTACTATATATATATATATATAATAACTTTCAAGTGAGGGATCATTTACTTTAATTTCAGTTCATACCTTTGTAGTGATCAAAATTGGGCATCTGGCCCAATTAAACGAGCCCACTGTCAAAAGGTTGAATGTTTCGAAGGACCCATAAAAAATGGGTCCGCAAAGCCCAAAAATTGGCCCACAAACCATCGAACCAAGTCAAAACACGTGGTCAAATCAAGTCTTAAATCAGACAATCAAGATGGGACGTTTCACACATCCCATCCCAACGTCCGAATTTATTTTCAGGTTCAAATGAACCAAAACGAGCAAATAATCTCCTTGATCCATGCTCACTTGAATGGAAAAGGCGTTGAGGACCCCTTGTCTTCACTATAAATAACACGCCCTCTCTCAAAGGGAAGGGTCCTGATTTCTTCACAACTTACGCGAAAGCTCTAAAACCTCTCTCAAATCCTCATCGTTTAACTCATCTCCAACATTTTTAGCGGTGGTGCTCTTCCAATATTAATTGCTGGCCCATTGCTTGATCGATTCGATATCATCAACCTCGAACAAAGATGAACCCAACCATTAATCGACCCAGGTCGAACAAAGGAATCAATCAAAGCTTTCGAGCCACTAAATTGTTCGACTATCGACATCGAGCAAACCCTTGATCGATCAATTACTGGATTCGACAATATCGAACAAATACGGTTTGTTTCCTTTTCCTTATTCTTAATAAATCGAACAAATACTGACTTGAGCGTTGGAGACTCCCCCTAAGGGAACACCTCCTCCTGTGGTTCGCCACCGCTATTTTTATTTGTTGTTTTACATGTTGTCAGTACCCACCTCGACGATCAAAACTAATTGTAGATCTGATCGACAACAACCTTGATGAAATCACATTGATTTGTATGAATTTTGATATGATTTTTTTTTTTTTTTTTTTATGGAAGATAAGTTCATTGAAATCTACCTATAAATAAAAGGGTGCTGATATTGACACCCATAAAACTTATTAGTACACCCATATTTTATTTAAAAATTCAATTACAAAAATATCCCAATAGAAATTTACCAATAAAAACAAATTATTTTAATTAAAAATAAACTAAATACTATATATACTCATTGATTACACCCATATCTTCAACTATATTTCTTTATAAAAAAAAATTAAAAAAATAAAAACTTATGATAAACCCTAACATATGATAAACCCTAATTTTTTATGATAAACCCTAATTAAACTCTAATTTTATTTCAAGTATCAAACTTTCTCATCATCATATGATTATCGTATTGTTTTTGTCTTTCTTTTATGTATAGTTATGAACTTTATCAATAAATGCAATTTTTTTTTTAACGATAGCTATAAATATCAACAAGTTTTTTTTTTTTTTTAGATAGCTGTATAAATAAGAAAATTCCAGATTGAAAATCTTTTGACCCGATATACGGTTCCACATATTCCCTTTTATAAGGTTTCTACATTTGAGATATTTCCAAAAGTAAATTGCACCATCATTAAAAGAGGATTTGATTCCAAAAATAATATGATTTTTTTTTTTTATATAAATTGGGTGTGATAATAATTTAAGATTGTTCATAAATTATATGTATTAAAATGAATTATTTATTTCAATTAGGATACTATTGGTATTAGGATGGGTGCTTATGGTAATATTTATTTTTTAAATTTTAGACATGAGTGTACTTATAAAAATGGGTGTACTGATAAGTTTTATGGGTGTCAATATCGGTATCCTAAATAAAATTTGAGAATTTTTCAAACACTAGAACTATTTTTCCTGATAGGGTTAAATATATATAAAGGCATCAGAAAAATGGGAGATATATAGGAAATTTTTTTTTTAATTTTATTTTGTAACAGGCTTGTTAGAATCCATCATAAAATATTATATATCTACTTTAGTTGATTTTATGAATCGAAAAGTCTTAGATTTTTGGGTTTTATTATCTGTCTCATGAACTTTTGTGTGTTTATGTATTTGAAGAGCATAATTCTTGCTCCAAGTTACTGAATCTTCAACACCAAGGAATGGCATCGTTGGCTGGAGCTTCATCTACAATATCAATCATCGACGTTCCACGACTCCTCCCCGGAAGCCCCAAATCGCTAAAATTCACCAATGTGATCCCTGTAGTCACTTCCCGTCCTGTTCGTGTTAAACATTCTCCTATCTGCTGCACGAAATTGACTCCGTGGGAGCCTTCACCGGACAAACATGCTCCTGCTGAGGATGCTGGTTATGATTTTCTGCAGAAAACTTCCAACATATTCGAAACTCTTGGTTCAGAGAACATGGCTGAAGCACCACTGGCCTCAGCCAAAACCGAAGAGGTCACAGCTGAAGTGAGTAATCAGCCCCTCGCGGAGCTTCAGTTTTTTAAATGGCCTATGTGGCTTCTGGGTCCTTAGCTTCTGCTCTCCACAGGCATGGTACCGACTTTGTGGCTGCCTATGAGAGCAATGAAGCTGGAGAGTTGGGCGTAGTTTGTGCTATAAAATTGGGATTGAATATCAGCTGCAAATGCAGCACAGTAGACAAAAGTTGCTAACAAAAATGACCACAAATTTGCTGGGTGTGTTTCGAAGGGGGTGCTTATTTCTGCCTTGATTAATTATTCACTTGGAGAAGGGCAATATGCAACGGAATTTTTATTTCCAGGCGCTTTGATTTGTTGTAAACTTGTAATAGGCTGTTTGCCTGTTGGACTGGCAAATACAACTTGAGGATTAAAAGATTTCAAATTTTGGGGTTTTTCAAGAGTGTGTCAAGATACAAACGGTACTCTTCATCTTTGCTCATCTCTCCCGAGTCTTCTAATTTATGATAGTTGATTGCTTTGACTGATTGTTGAGTGATGTTTGCTCCTAGTTTCATGTAGTTTACTGATGATATGTATTTATCCTACCAAGTATTAAATCAAGTTCCAAATAAATGAATACAGATTCTATAAAAATAAAAAATAAAAAAATCATTAATGATTGATTGGTAAAGCACTGTTACAATTTTCTACCTCATATCTGAATATTCAAAAATAAAAATAAATAACAACCGACCTATCTTAATGATCAAAAATTTTCTATTCCTATGGGTTTTTTTTTTTTTTTTTTTCTTTCTATAAAGTCATTCATGCTTCCAATCATGGGTTTCACGAAAACGTTATTCACTCCCAGCACAAAACACTTCTATTTACTTGTGTTGGTTGGAATGATATATATATATATATATATATATAGTCTTTCTATTATCAGTTCGAACTGATAAAAGTTATATCAGTTCCTTATATGGGCCACTGAATTTAAATACTTTGATTGATAAGTGCATACAGCCAAGTCAAAGTATTTAAATCCAGTGGCCCACATGCAAGGAACTGATATAACTTTTGTCAGTTCGAACTGATAATAGAATTTCTGTATATATATATATATATATATATATATATATATATATATATTGTTAGCGAACAAACCTTTCACTAATACGCGCGGAAGCGTTGCCGGATAGAACACAAAACAAACAATCACAAAGAAAAGATAAGATGAAGAGAAATTTAAAATCCAAACACACACAACACAAGAATTTACGTGGAAACCCAAATCAGGGAAAAAACCACGGCTGTCAGGACGACAAGAGAAAGTTCCAATATGTAGTAAATTGTTATAACCACACACTCAAGTTCTCTCTCTAAATAATACCCCAAACCCAATTACACCCAATGCTCACTTTGAGATCTCTCTAGTATTTGCTATTTTGCTCCACCACTCTCAGGTGTTTTTCACACACTAATAACCTAGTTATCATGGTCTATTTATATGTATTACAGGGAGTTAAACTAACAAGGAAATCCTACTCCTATACATACAAGAATTACTTGTTCCACATAAATACTATTTCCTATTTATAACAAGTCTTCTTGTAAAGGAGAAATCCTTTTCCCATTAGAACTTCTAGAAGCAACCAATTTCCTCTTCCATGAATATTTCCTGATTCAACGCATGCTTGTGATTAACTACGATTCAAGTTGCAGTTGGCCACTCGCTTCCTAAACCGTGTTGAACTTGACCACTCAGAAAACCGTGATCCATACGCCATGTCACCAAGATTCATCACGACCGCTGCCGGTACCGCTGCCATGACCAAAGCGGTACAAACTGGAATGAGACCGCTGCCGTAGCGCTGCCAAACAATTGGCAGCGGTGTCCTACCGCTGCCATGACCGCTGCCAAAGCCACAGAGACTTGGCAGCGGTTTCGGCTGTTCTCCGTTTCTTCAGTTCGTTTTGCCTCCAAGCCTCCCTCAATCATAACCTTATACTCCCAAACGTTCTCACGTCTCCAGGAAATCTCCACATTGGTAAATCGTGTTTGGTAACCATCGGAGAATTCAAGCCATATCCAACATATATATATATAAGACATCTCACTTACAAAACCTTTGAATATAAGTTTATTAATTTACAAATTCACTTTTCAGCTTTTGGATCAAAATTTAAGACCTGTTATATAAGTGGACAGAAATGAGAGAGAATACATATATAATAGCTCTTGGATTTTGTACATGAGAGATCTTTGTTTAACTGGGGGAAACTTGGGGGATACTTGGGGGATACTTAGAGGATACGTTTGAAGTAATATTATAATTATTTTAGTATAAAACGGGGTCAAATTGTAATTTCAAAATATTAGGGGTCAAAATGAAATTGTAAGGAAATTTTGTGTTTGATTCCATTCACATGGAGAATACCGGGATACTTGAGATTGTAAACCTTTCTTTTGATAAACCAGAGTTAGATGCCGAATTCTTTAGATTCTTTAACAATGTGAATGATGATAATGAAGTTAATTAGGAATTTAAAATATGTTTTATGAGTTTTTTTTAATGTATTATTTGGATTTTATATTATGTTATGGCTTATGTGACGTATGTTTTATTTGGATTTTGTAATATGTTCGATTTATATGATATGTTTTATTTGGATCCTGTAATATGTTACATTGTTATGACTTATATAGTTATGTGACATGTTTTATTTGAATTATGAATATGTTTTGATTTTGAATGAATTATCAAATATGTTTTTAAATATTATTATTATTTTTTAAATATAAATATATATTATTTGAATTGACGTATCCTGCCGTATCCGTATCCTAGTTTTTGAAGATTTATTGTATCCTCGCATCTTACCATATCCGTATCCCGTATCCGTATCCGTGCTACATAGATCCTTAACTAATAATTTCTTGACTCATTTAGGGTACGACGAGTAGGATAAGAATTAGGATCCATTGAGATGGGGTCAACTTTTAGCAATTAAAAGGTCTTTATTTCCATTTCCCTGCCACTTGATCTATTCAATTAATTTATTTTATTTTTGGCGGAGAAATTCGTTCTTTGGTGAGTTATTTATTTATACCAGAAGAAGACAAAATAAAAATATAATGTTTCCTTCCATAACTTATCATTATTTTTTTTATAACTATAAGATATGATTTAAATTCATAACCTTTTGGATGTATGAGTGAGGGGTTTATGACGCCAATTTTATTTTATCTTTCATAATGAGTTATAACGAAAATTTAATATTTTTCTATAAAAAGGGGCCAAGATTTTCATACATCTTTCCCATTTTAGGAACTTGTAGGTCAATTAACATATTAATTAATTAATTAAAGCCAACCAATCACCGAGTGGTTATGAGCCTTAATGGCCCCTCCATGTTCATGTAACATGTTAAAACTTAAAACTCAAAAAAAAAAAAAAAAAAACATGATCCATGTACTGCGTACATGTAAAATAACAGGAGTTTACATCAAAGAGGCAAGCTTTTTTCCAAGACGTGGGCCAAAACATTATCACATATATGTTACAGTATTTTATTTTATTTTTTGACTTGTTGGGATGTTATACATAGGATGGTAAGGTTTCCAACATTAAATTTTAATTCTTTTATTTATTTATTTAATGTTGAAACTAGAAATACTTGTTGGATCATAGAATATTTGGAGTAGTAGTGAAGGTACTAAGTTTTTGTTGCAGAGGGTAGAATGCCAATTGTGCAAATATAAGGAAAATTAAGTACTTGTATAGACAATTGTATTAAAACTTAAAAGATAAGCAAAATAGTGGACAACTGTCACCACTACATACGGAGCAGACAGTTACAGTAATCATAATTAAATTATTTTTCTAGACATTCACAAGTTGTCTTGGAGTATGGCTATTACAACTTCTTTTTGTTTGCTTGCCCTAATTTACAAACTTAACAACAAACAATTTTTTACAAAAAGGTGCGGAAGTGATGATCTATCTTATTCTAATATCGTTGTTGGTGTCTTCTAACCTCAAAAAACTATACTGGTAATCGTGGCTGCTCATTCGAGCTGCTTTCGATGAAACCGAAGCTAGTACTGCAAACGTCGGTGAACTTGGAAACAAAGTTAATGATCTTCTGCTGAAGGCGACGACAAGCATGGTGAATTAACACATAATGAATCTGATAAGCAACAATGATAGTTAATAAAGTCCATGGAATGAAGATGAGAAATCCAAGCAATCCCGGGAGGAACATGGAGACGAGTGAGACTGCAGAAAGAGGCCCAGAGATAGCAGCCACAATGATGGATTGTTCAAAGAAGATGGTGTCTTCAAGTTGTGCTACAACTGCAAAGTAGTAGATGAAGGCAGCAACTAGAGAAATCCACATATTTACTGGGTGTGATTTGAACGGGGACTCATTGCCTTGACTGCTCACTTGGAGGACTGTAATTAGCATTGGGATAAGATATTTAAAGGGTTTTGCCATCATCAACATCCATCTGAAAATGATTAAAATTAGTAATTTTAGCTTCATTTAAACAGAGGTGAAATAAGGAAATTAAATTTAATTTGGCGGACAATAAGAAATAAATAAATAAAAAGGAAATCGTCAATAATAATCCTTTAAAAATATTAATTATTATTTTTAACTATATATTTTCTTATGTTTTTATCCACTTATAAAAATTTTATTTGAATCTATAACAATATAATGACATCAATATCCCTTAACAAGAAAATAATAATAATAATAAATTAATAATTGTATGGACTCCTCTCTCACATTGGTCGGGTGAACCATATTTTTTTTTTTTTTCTTTCCTCTCCTCTCAACAGTCTACTGTCTACACGCTCTCTCTCCTGAAAAAAACAAAAACAAAAACAAACAAAAAACTATCCAATTCTACTCCGGCGCTGGAACTGCCGTCTGCCGGCGACCAGTCCTCTTCTCCGACGACCTCCACCGCCGATTCCGTGTCTTCTCTCTCCTTCTCCGGCGCCAATCACTTCTTCTCGTCCCCGGCGGCGTCCCTCCTTTCTCAAATAGTTGTATTTGATTAGTTTTGCAAATAAATAAATAAATAAATAAAAAACATGGGAAAATCACTTTATTCAGATTCATAATCACCAGATCTATACTATACAGACTGATATTTATTTCAAAATAACTAGATAATTCAAAACAGTCAATGCATACTGAATAGTATCTTACTGAAAAAACGAATTACTGAGTAGCTGCCCATCGTCTACCCCATGGCCAGCAATCGCCTGCGGATGCATCTTCTTCTATTGACGCTTTCCCCGCCAAGCTCTCAAACCTACTCCAATCTCTTTATAATAAAATCACCAGAGCTAACTAAGAACTCAATGAGCGAAGCTGACGAGAAAAATGGAACTGAGTCTGTTTTAAGTAATGTAATGAAATGAAAGAAAATAAAATTTTTGACGTTAATGGTTGATTAAAAAAAAAAAAAACCATTTAAACGCCTTAGGTGGTCGCATACTCGCATGCAACGTATTTATAAACGTCCACAGTGATAACCCTAGTTAAGATCTTATAGGGAGGGTTAGTTTAACATATAACCATGATCGAGTTAATGACTTGCTTTTGCCAAACATGCAGTTGTCGACGATGACGTTGTGTTGCTTTAACATAGGTCGTATTCGTATACAGTACATGGAGAGTGCAGTGTAACGCTAACATAGGTTAACATATAACCATGAGTTAATGAATTAATGCTTCTTACTTGCACTTCGAACTTGACTTGGAAGGTTTTTCTTTTTGAAAGGTTTGATTTGAAAGGGACTTTGGGTTTGGATTTTTGTTTTTGAAAGGGACTAAGCTGATTTCTCGTTGTTTTGCATTATTATCATTTCATATACATCGGTAGGTGGATAGGATTGAGATTCCCTACTCATCTAATTTATGTTCAACTTTCAATAATTTGTTGACACGTGGTAGACAAACAAAATAAGGGTTGAGATCGGTTTTTTTTTTTTTTTTTTTTCTCTCTCTTTCCAGATTGCTTATTTTTCTACCGATTGGTTACTTTTCTTTATTTTTTTTTTCTCTTTGCCTCTTCTCACTTAACAATCCTACAATCTCTAACTACTTCTAACTTATTCATTTTCCCTCTTTCTCTCTTTCTTTTATCATCTCTGTTCAAGCTCTGTTATTATAGGATTTTATTTTCTCAAATAATAAAATTCTCTCTTGCATTTCCAATGCTTCTTGTTTTGGTGTTTATTTTTACGTCTAAAAACTGAAACGTGCCTTGCCAAAATCAATCAAATCTACATCTAAAAAATTGGTTTTAGATTAAAAAAAACCTTAGTCAAGTATACAAAACAATTGTAGCTTACAAAATCTTATCTAATGTTGCATTCTTACGGCTCTAAATACAAATAATACTAAAAATCATTCCAATAAAGAAGAACTATTTGAAGTCTAAGAGTCTGGAAATGCTGGTGTGAAATTCTCCTTATTTTGTTGACGCAATGCTTGAAAATTTAGCTGTTGAGGTCAATCATGAGGAGTATTTGCCACTGGATTGGATGCAATACAACTTTGCAATTGTTGTTGGAACTGTGAAAGCACCTGTGATATTTAATTATCAAGTCAGAGAAATAAGATGTAAAATTATTAAGCAACTGTGTCTCTTCTAATACTGAACCCCATTCTTCATCCATTCGAATTATAAAACTCATGCAGATTCATATGAGTCAAATTCCATACCAAATCTAGGCTTCCAATCAAAATCAGTGGTATCCATTTTAAAACAATAATATTATCCAAAGAATTTAAATACACATGTAACAAAAACAAAAGATAAATTTTATTTTATTTTATTTTAATTTTTAAACTATTCTAGAAATTCAGAATTTAATTTTTTGTTTTTATTCCATTGCCAATGTTGAATATCAGTTGTTATCCAAAACATACAATCACCCAAAAAAAATATTAATTACTCACTTTCGTTGAAAGAAAAAACAACAAAAAGCAACATTATAATGTTGCACACAAAAACAAAAAGATTAATTCCGCCTTCGTTGAAACAAAAAGCAAGAATAAGCATGAATAAGCCAGTCACTTCATTATCCCAAACGAACCAACATGAATAAGAATTTTAACACTCAAATCATCCTAAAAACTATCACAAAGACTAACCGAATCAACAAAAATAATAATTCAATGAACTATTGAAGCAAGAAAACAAAAAGGAAAAAAAATTGTAGAGAGCAAAAATAAAATAATTAGAAAATGATGAAATTCATTAAAAGAAAACGGTACAGAGCAAAAGAAAAAAAAAAATGCAAACGACAAAGGATGATATACTAACCTTATCAGATTGGTGTCCTAATTCAATCGTCGCCGGAGAGAGGGATTGTAAACGTTATAAGGTGTGAAGAGGGGAAAAATTATTAAATTGGTATCATACATTCAATCGTCACCAGAGCTAGGGATTGTGATCAGAGTTAGGGATTGTAAAGGTTGAAAGGTGAGAAGAGGGGAAAAATTTAGATGAGGGAAAGAAGTCAGGAGAAAGCAATCGGTAGAAAGTGGGAGAAAAAAACAAAGAAAAATAAGCAATCAGTGGAAAGAGAGAAAAAAAATAAGAAAACCGATCTCGGCCCTTGTTTTGCTTGTCTACCACGTGTTAGCAGATTATTGAAAGTTAAGCATAAATTAGATGAGCAGGGGATTTCAGTCCAGGTGGGTAACCTTGATAGAGGAGAGGGCTTGAGATTTGAGTAAAGATCTTATATAGGGAGGTTAGGTTAGGTTAAAATATAACCATGAGTTAATGAAATGCTTGTGACATACAACTGGTTTGCTGTTTCTGAGAGGAAAGAGAGGCAATAATTGATGAAACAAACAATATAAACATGAGTGGTTTAAAAACTTATGAACTTATCATATTATGTTGTTTAACTTTTCTTTATTTTAGAAAAAAAAAAATTGGAAGTTTTGTTATCGTTTTAACTTTTAATATGACATATTTAAATTTAAATATCAATTTTTGTTTGATAAATAAAAACTAATATAACTTTATTGAAATCTATATAAAAATAGGCATAAACGATACCACTGATGATTCAGCTAGAGATTTACATTAATTCAATTAGAGATTCATTTTCGTGATTGAAAATCATCAATTATATATATATATATACACGGTCCCGTTCATATCAGTGCTATTGTTGTTGTTGACTTGTAGTGATGATCTATCTTATTATGATATTGTTGTTGACTTGTAGTGTCTTCTAACTCAAAAAACTATACTGACAATCGTGGCTACTTATTCGAGCTGCTTCCGTTGAAACCGAAGCTAGTACTGCAAACGTCGGAGAACTTGGAAACACTGTTCTAGATCTTCTGCTGAAGGCATAGTGAATTAACACATAATGAATCTGATAAGCAACAATGATAGGTAAAAAGTCCATGGAATGAAGATAAGAAATCCAAGCAATCCCAGGTGAAACATTGTTGATGTTCAAAGTTAGTATCCCCCTATTCCCTTGTTCAAGTAAATATATATATATATACAAATTTTTTATTATCAGTTCGAACTGACAATAAATATCTCAGGATGAAGAATGTGGACCACTAGATTTACATACTTTGACTCAAAGTGTATGCACTTGTCAAAACTTCTCCATAATCTATGGTCCACATTCTTCGTCCTGATATATTTATTGTCAGTTCGAACTGATAATAGAAAGACTGTATATATATATATCGGTAGACAAAGAACTATTAATACTAATAAGTCCAAAAAAGTTATTAGATAAATTTAAGACATCACGTTGACTCTTATTTTATCCATAAACCATAATTTTGGAAATGGATAAAAATTAGACACGGTCAAGGTAAACCAAATTGGTTGGGTTAGGGCCCAAATAAAACATGGATTTAGAAAAAAGAGCAGCCCATTATTGAAACTAAAATTTAAAAATCATTTATTTTCTCTTTCCCTTTTATTGTATTCCTCCCAATTTGTTTTTCTATTTTCACTTATTTCTCCAGAGTCAGACCTCGAATCTCGAAGCTATTTGACGCGAAGATATCATTACAGATATTTCTCGACTAGGTAATATATCAGTTAGAATCACAATAATTAGCATCAATTTTATTTTATTTTTCTGGACCTTTGATTCATTTACCTTGATTAGCTGTTGAAATCAGTTTGGCAATCGAATAGAGCCTGTAAAAAATTATAATTCTTGCTTCTCTGATATTCCCTCTTATAAATCCCATTGTTTTGCTGTTTTCACTCTTCCTATTTGACTGAAATTGCATGGATATTTAAAGTATGTCGATTGAACACTTGTTTTCATCATCACGTTCTCTAATTTAATCGATTGTTGAAACTAATAACAGAGTTTGTTGTTGTGCAAGTGTTGAAATTATCTGCTGAACTGCATATATGTTGTGAAAATTATTTGATTTTGATAGAGCTGATTTTGAGCATTTAAAAGCATGATTTATTTTGTAACAGGCTTGCTAGAATCCATCATAAAACATGTCTACTTTAGGTGGTTTTATGAATTGTAAAGTCTCTTCATTTTTTGGTTTTCTTATCTGTCTCATCAACTTTGTGTGTTTATGTGTTTGAAGAGCATAATCCTTGTTCCAAGTTATTGAATTTTCAACACCAAGGAATGGCATCGTTTGCTGGAGCTTCATCTACAATATCAACCATCAACGTTTATCATCCCCTTGTTGTTGCTGTTCAGATCCCGGAAGGGACTTGTCCAACCCCAGCCGTCTTTCATCCCACTCGCGGTCTTTTAGGTCCGTACTTGCTGCTTCTATCGGTACAGGTCCTTACCGAGTTATTGACATGGCATTGGCAATCACCTGTGTCACTGTGTGGTTGGTAACACCTGTTGCACATGTATGAGTCTTTTGCATATTGCAGCTGATAAGAGGGTTGAAGCTAGGGGCTGAGCTCAGTGCATCAGGCCTCTTCCTCTGAACCGATTCCAAATGCTGATAAACTTGGAAAAATGTTTTCATGATCATCTGGTAAAACCAGCGGCATATGCTTAAAATCAAGCCGCGCGAGAAAACATAGACACAAATGCCAATGGAATGAAACGCCCAGTCAAGGGTGGGAGGAATTTGGAAATCCTCGACCGAAGAAAGAGATCTTGAGATGACACTATGACAGCAATGAAGCTGGAGAGTTGGGCGTAGTTTGTGCTATAAAATTGGGATTGAATATCAGCTGCAACCTTCTTCAATCATTCCCCTGATAGAAGTATAACCTTCTTTTCTTATCATGAACAGTGGATCGAATGAAATATAAAGTTTACCGCAAATTGTCGATGATAAAAGTATAATCTTCTTTTTCATGCCTTAGAGGGTTGGATGAATAATAAATTATAGGCACGAAATTTTCAAAGTTGATTTATATACATTTCCATTAATACAGGGGCAGTGATTAATTGGAAAATTTACAGAGTCTTCTAATTTATGTACTTTTGTGATAGTTGATTGCTTTGACTGATTGTTGAGTGATGTTTGCTCCTAGTTTCATGTAGTTTACTGAAAGGTACGTTTCATGATATGTATTTTTTTATTTATTTTATTTATTTTTTGATAATACAACAAACTGCCGAGACCGGCGAAATATGAGCTCTGCAAGCGCAGCTCGGACAACAGCTCCCACAACGGGGAGACGGAAGCTCCCAGAATCGGGAGAGAACACCCACACTTGGGATTTCATGGCCAAGGTGGGACAAGGAAAATTTGCACAAATGTATGCACACTCTTGGCGTTGAACCCTGGTGGCGAAGGCTCGCTCGGGAGCGTTCAACCACATTGGCAAGAGGCCAAGTATTAAATCAATTTCCAAATAAATGAATACAGATTCTATAAAATAAAATAAAATAAAAAATTATTACAGTTTGATTGGTAAGGCACTGTTATAATCCCCTTGTAACAACAAAACTTTCACGAAAACATTATAAATAAATAAAAAATAACAACCGACCTATCTTAATGATCAAAATTTTCTATTCCTATGGGTTTTTTTCCTATAAAGTCCTTCATGTTTACAATCATGGGTTTCACGAGAACGTTATTCACTCCCAGCACAAAACACTTCTATTTACTTGTGTTGGTTGGAATGATATATATATATATAGTCTTTTTTTATCGGTTCCTTGTATATGAAACATTGGATTTAAAAAATGTTTTGATAAGTACATACAGCCAAGTCAAAGTATTTAAATCTAATGGTCCATATGCAAGGAACTGATATATCTTTTGTCAGTTCGAACTGACAATAGAAAAACTGTATATATATATAGTAGGTGATAATATTCCCTTGTCCTTTTATTATTTTAATAATATAAATTAACTTATAATTTTTGTTTCCATAATTCTATTGACCATAAAAATAGGAGATAAAATCAAACCATTTTAATATTTTAATTTCCTATTATTTTATACATTATTACCTAATCTAGTGTGTATTATATATGAGTAATGCTAGTCTTCCCAAATTTTTTTCCAAATTCTTTCTCAAATGTATGTAGCACGTGAGGTGTCAACATCTTGTAAATTATGAGATAATTATGTGGTGAATGATGTGATGTTGACACCTCACATTCTACAAACATTTGAGAAAGAATTTGGGAAAAAAAATTGGGAAGCCTAGTATTACTCATTATATATATATATATATATTTAGATTTCACTAGAACAAACTAAATAAATATTAAACTGTTATAACGACTACCTTTATTATTTATTTTGTTAGGTTAAATATTAATTTGATTTTGATAAATTTACTTTATTAGTTTATTATTTAAATTTTCTTCAAAATTATTGTAAGTTAATTTGGTTTGACATTAATATTATAAAATTAAGTTACAAGTATGTAAATAATTGTGATTTAAATATATCAATGGTATAATGATATTTTAAATTAAGCTATTGAAATTTATATTTTATAAGCTGGAAACTATTAAAATATTTTTTTCAGTTATGCATACCGTTGCATAAATTTTGCAACAAAATAAAAGATGTTTTCTCATACATTCTTTGATTATGTAATTGAAATGAAAATTAAGAAGAAAATTAGATTGATTTGGTTATAAATAATTTTCTAGATATAAAATAGACATGTTACATTTTAATTAGTTAATGCATATTTTATTTATTTATTTGTATCATTACTTTTAACACCAAACGGTATCACATTTTGTTGAAAAGTATTAGGTGTGGGATTCCGCACTTTTTCTTGTACGGGATTCCTACTTATATTATTTGAAGATCGCGTGACCTACAATACTAGTTTCCGCGCCGCCCCCCCCCCCCCCCCACAAATAAAAAAAAGCTAAAATTCTGGCTTCGCCCCTTCCGGTAGGTGTGAGGGGCTTATCATGCCAATTTCATTTTATTTTTCGTAATGAGTAATAACGAAAATTTAATATTTTTTTTATAAAAAGGGGGCCAAAATTTTCATAAATCATTAAAGCCAATTATGAGCCTTAATGGCCCCTCCATGTTCATGGTAAAACTTAAAACTCAACACACACAACAAAACAAAAACAAAAAACCAAAAAAACCAAAAAAAAAAAAAACCAATCACCGATATGAGGCCAAAACATTACCACATATTTGTTACAGTATTTTATTTTATTTCCAACATTAATTTTTTTTTTAAAAAAATTATTTAATGTTGAAACTATAAATACTTGTTGGATCATAGAATATTTGGAGTAGTAGTGAAGGTACTAAGTTTTTGTTGCAGAGGGTAACTACGGTAGCATGCCAATTGTGCAAATAAAGGGAAAATTAAGTACTTGTATAGACAATTATATTAAAACTTAAAAGAGAAGAAAATAGTGGACAGCTATCACCACTACATACCGAGCAGACAGTAACAGTAATCATAATTAAATTATTTTTCCAGACATTCACAAGTTGTCTTGGAGTATGGCTATTACAGCTTCTTTTTGTTTGCTTGCCCTAATATACGAACTTAACAACATACATTTTTTTACAAAAAGGTGTGAAAGTGATGATCTATCTTATTCTAATATTGTTATTAGTGTCTTCAAATCTCAAAAAAACTATATCGGCAATCGTGTCTGCTCATTCGAGTTGCTTCTGATGAAACCGAAGCTAGTACTGCAAACGTCGGAAAACTTGGAAACAATGTTCTGGATCTTCTGCTGAAGGCGACGACAAGCATGGTGAATTAACACATAATGAATCTGATAAGCAACAATGATAGTTAATAAAGTCCATGGAATGAAGATGAGAAATCCAATCAATCCCGGGAGGAACATGGAGACGAGTGAGACTGCAGAAAGAGGCCCAGAGATAGCAGCCACAATGATGGATCGTTCAAAGAAGATGGTGTCTTCAAGTTGTGCTGCAACTGCAAAGTAGTAGATGAAGGTGGCTACTAGAGAAATCCACATATTTACTGGGTGTGATTTGAACGGGGACTCACTGCGTTGACTGCTCACTTGGAGAACTGTAATCAACATTGGGATGAGATATTTAAAGGGTTTTGCCATCATCAACATCCATCTGAAAAGGATTAAAATTAGTAATTTAAGCTTCATTTAAACAAAGGTGAAATAAGGAAATTAAATTTTGGCGGACAATAAAAAAAAAAAAAAAAAAAAGGAAATTGTCAATAATAATCCTTTAAAAATATTAATTAATATTTTAACCACTTATAAAAATTTTATTTGAATTTATAACAATATAATGACATCAATATCCCTTAACCAGAAAATAATAATAATAATAATTGTATGGACTTCTCTTTCACATTGGTCGGGTGAACCAACTTTTTTTTTTTTTTTTTCTTTTCCTCTGCTCTCAACAGTCTTTTTTTTTTCTTCCCTCTCCTCTCAACAGTCTACAAGCTCTCTCTCCTGAAAAAAAAAAAAAAAAAAACTATCCAATTCTACTCAGGCGCTGGAACTGCCGGCGACGAGTCCTCTTCTCCGACGACCTCCGCCGCCGATTCCGTGTCTTCTCTTTCCTTCTCCTGCGCCAATCGCTTCTTTTCGTCACCGGCCGGCGTCCCTCCTTTCTCAAATAGTTGTATTTGATTAGTTTTGCAAAAAAAAAAAAAAAACATGGGAAAATCACTTTAGTCGGATTCTATACAGACTGATATTTATTTTCAAACTAGCCAGATAATTCAAAAGTCAATGAATACTGAATAGTATCTTACTGAAAAAACGAATCACTGACTAGATGCCCGTCGTCTACCCCAGGGCCAGCAATCGTCTGCGGTGGCATCTTCTTCTATCTGCCAAGCTCTCAAACCCACTCCAATCTCTTTATGATAAAGTCACCAGAGAACTAAGAACTCAATGAGCGACACTGACGAGAAATATGGAACTGAATCTGTGTTAAGTAATGTAATGAAATGAAAGAAAATAAAAATTTTGACATTAATGGTTGATTTAAAAAAAAAAAAAAAAAAAACCATTTTTAGAGATATAGCAAAATGACATGGTCGCATACTCGCATGCAACGTATTTATAAACGTCCACAGTGATAACCGTAGTTAAGGATCTTATAGGGAGGGTTAGGTTAGGTTAACATATAACCATGATCGAGTTAATGAAGTGTTGACAATGACATATTATCTCTCTTCCTCTTCTCCTGCAGTAATATTTTTTGCTCACATATTATTCTTTTTTCTTCTTTTCCTAAAATAATACTTTTTGAGCACATATTTCTCTCTCTTTTGTCCTTTTGAGCACATATTTCTCTCTCTTTCCCTATACCATGGTACTTTCTACAGTCCTACCATGATACTTTTGAGCACATTTTCTCTCTCTTTTGTCCTTTTTAGAGGACATATTTCTCTCTCTCTTAGTCTCTTTTCCTATGCCGTAGTACTTTTTACGCACATATCTAGACATCTATTTAACTGTATAGACTATGGAATATATTACAGATTTTCTATTATCAGTTCGAATTGAGAATAAATATATCAGGACGAAAAATATGGACCACTAGATTTACATACTTTGATTCAAAGTGTATGCACTTGTCAAAACTTCTACATAATCTGTGGTCCACATTCTTCGTCATGATATATTTATTGTCAGTTCGAACTGATAATAGAAAGATTGGAATATACTATATTTATTTTTTATTTTTTTAAATTTACAACAACTGCCGGGATCTGGCGAAATAAGACTCTGCTAGCACAGCCCGGAATACTACTCTAACAATTGGGGAGAGAGCACCCACACTTGAGATTAATGGCTAAGGAGGGACAAATAATATATATATATATACACACCAAGGCGTTGAACCGTGGTGGTGGAGGTTCACTAAGGAGAGTCCAACCACATTCGCAAGAGGCAATTGGTAGAATATACTATAATTATAACTCAAAAATTTAGTTAAAAATCAACTCAAAATGTGATAATTGAATTGTGTTTGTCATATAAATTACAAATTTACGATGATCTCAATATCTCATAAATGACAAATTACTTGTTATATCATATGATTTAAGATTTTAAGCTAATTTTTTATTTTGTATAAAATTATTCTATAATATAACAATCAAGTAAAGTAGTAGTAACCAAAAACGGAAGCTAAAATAAAATCGTTGGAGAAAGGCATTGAATTGAAATCAGCGAAGACGACGATGTCAGATTCGTATGAGAGAGCCAAAGCAGGGAGGCTGACCTTTAGGGTGCGCTTGATACGTGGGGCGAGACGTACAGGACAACGTGGGACAGTATCTTCTTGTCCCACGTTACTGGCCCACATTGGACGACCTTAGCATGGGATATAACGAGACAAGGTGGGACAAAAATCATAAAAATCTATCCACCCCAAACCCTCGGCCAACTTGTCCCATGGCATGGGACAAGTGTGAAAAATGACTTTTGTACCCTTTAAAATTTTCAAAAATTACAAATATATATAGGGGTGAATTCATAGAGAGTCAAAAAATTTATTGGTTTATTATTTTTAGTTTTCATCACTTTTGACCACTTTTGGACAAAATTACCCTTAAATTTTACTTTACCTGACATGTAACTTGGTTACATGCCATTTGATTCCAAGTTACGTGCGAGTTGATTTTTCAAGTTACATGTCAGTTAAGTTTTAAATTACATGCCAATTGACTTTCAACTTACAAGTTAATGATTTTCAAGTTACATGCCAATTGATTTCCAAATTTTTGGGAGGGTGAAGTAAAAACAAAATGGGGGGCAATCTTGTCTGTTCAAGGCTAAAGGTGATAAGTATAATAAAATATAAATTTATGGCTAAAAACAATAAACCAACAAATTTTTTAGTTACTTCTTGCAATTTCCTCATCTATATATATGATTCTCTCTCTCTCTCTCTCCTCCGTTTGGTGTTGATGATGATGGTGATGGATGGTGGTTTGGTGTTTCTCGGCTTGCCGCTGCCACCGTTGTTATTGCTGGGTTGGTGTTTCGTTGTGTTCGGTGACCAAGAAAATACAGAAAAAAAAAAAAAAAAAAAAAAAAAAAAAAAGGAGATCAAGTGTGATCTCTGTTTTGCCTCTGTTTTGTTGTTGATTTGCTCCCTTTTTGTGCTTCGGGGCTTTTTTTTCTTGAGGCTGTTGCTTTTTGTTGTATTTCTTTAGCCTTTTTAGCCTTATATGAATGAAATTGCTCTTCACGTTTTTTTCCAGATCTTTTGACTTTTGAGCAATTTTTTTCTGGATCTTTTGAGCAATTTTGTCAAGATCTTTGAGCAGAGTTTGAGCATCATTTTTTTCCAAATCTTTTTTATATTAATAGATCATTATTATTTTTTTAGCATTTTTTTTTCCAAATCTTTTGAGCCATTTTTTCCAAATCTTTGAGCATCAGTTTTTTCCAGGACACCAATTTTTTCCAGATCGTTTTTATATTAGTAGATTATTTTTTGTTGAGAAGAATATTATTGTTCAATCTATCCCGTGAGAAAATATAGGATACATCATATGCAAAATGTCGAGAAAAAGATTTAAAACAAAAACACAATTGTTCTTAGGGGTGGGCAAAAAAGCCCATACACTGTAAACCGGACCAAACCAAACCAAACCGTTCAGTTTGGTCCGGTTTTGTACTTTAAAAAAAAAAAAAACCATATGGTTTTATTTTAGTAAAACCATATGGTCCGGTCTATGGTCCAAATATATCAAACCCGGACCGGACCGTAAATCGAATACTTTTAGTATTACTATTATATGTCACACCCAAAACTTTTTAATAAAATTTTATAAATAAAAAGTTAAAGTCAAAAACCCTAATTTATTATTTCATAGTTGTTTTTTTTTTGCCACCAACCGGACAAGTTTGACAAAGTGAAAATCTCCATTAACAAACAAAACTCCAAGTATGGGATGGTAAAAGATTTCAATTAGTTTCCATTATTTTACGAAGTTATCACTAATAATAAAAAATATTAATAATATTAAACTAAATTAGTGCTATTGTCATGATTTAGTTGTAATTTTTTTTTTACTTGCATGCATTTAATTGCATTGTCATGATTATAGCAATAGCAAGTGATTTTATTTATTAACCTTAAAGAAAAAGTGATTTTATTTATTAATATTTTTTCTACTTTCAGAATTTCTACACAACACTTTATTTTTACTTTTATTACTCTTTTAGCGTTTTTTAGTTTGATGAACCCTACGTAACAGTAACTTGCATGTCTCGTTAATTGCTCATCTTATCATGCCATATATATTTTTAAATGGTCAAACATTTAGATTTCAAGTCAAAAACCGTTAGACCGAACCAGACTGAACCGAATAAATATAATTTGGTTTTGTTTGGTCTGGTCTGAAAAAAAGAATGGTCCAAACTGGTCATATATTTTAAAAGACCAAAATTTTTGGTTTGGTCCAGTTCTAGTCAAAACCAGACCAAACCGAACCGTGCCCAGCCCTAATTGTTCTTGTTAAAATATTTATTTTATATTGTGGGATGTGAAAAAAGAAATATGACATGGGATGATGAAGTAAAACTGATAAACAACAAAAGAATCCAAAGCCATCCATAATTATAGGGAAAAGATCGTTTTACCCCATGAACTTTACCCTATTAGAAAGGTGAGGACATGGTTTGCCTATATTGGCCGATCTCCTCCTTAAAATGAAACTAATGTAAAAAACACCCCTTCGGTTAGAATTTCCATCCATATTGGTGTTGACTGTTGACTGTCGATTGTCAAAATTGAGAGGGTAAAATGGTAAATAACTATAATTAAACAAATTAAAAATTAAAAATTAAAAAAAAACTCTCTCCAAATTAAAAGGAATGTGTGGTCCCAAATCCACCACCATTTAATAATAATAATAATAATATCATCATCATCATCATCGATTCTTCTTCTTCTACACAGCCACCATCATCTTCAATTCTTCATCTTATCCACTTGACCACCTTCTTCACAAATTACAAGATCCATCTTCACAAAAACTAAGGTATTATTTTGAACCAGATCAAATTACAAACAAAATCCATCATATACGTTAATACGTAACATAATTAAAATTAAACATCAACTGTCAATCTACTAATATAATATTTTGGGGAGTGTAGCAGAAACCAGAATGATTAACATATGAAGAAATACAGTCTACAAGAAATCTTCTATAAACATTAATTCAACAAACTGAAATCGAAATAGCATTTTTAGAAATCGTAACAGATTTCACACAAACAACATTTTTAGAAATAGTATCAAATCGAAGTCTCACAGCTAATCGACCCAAATTGAAACCAAAACCTAATCGACCCAAAAACAAATCGAAACCTAATCGACCCACAATTTTTGGTTCATAGTGATTTTTTGGTTCAAACAACACCAATCTCAATTCTCAAACCATACCAGAAAACAAAAAACCTATCTTATTCATAGTAAACAAAATCGATCGAGATGTAATCTATTTGTAGATCAGTTGGAAACCCCAAAAAAAAAAAAAAAAATCAAAGCACCAAATCAAAACATAATCGACCAAAATTGAAACCAAATCGAAACCTAATCTTGGGGGTTTTGTGTGAGAGTTTCTGGTGGTTTCGGTGGGGTTTTCTTGGCGATTTCAATGGTGGTTTTTAGGTGGGGTTTGGTGTCGACTTCAAGGAGGTTTCTAGGTGATTGATGGCGGGTTTAGTGTGGTTTCTGGGTGGGATTGATGGTGGTTCAGGGCGGTTTTTGTGGATGATCAACCGATGATGGGTGATGAACTGATGATGGGTGTGTTCTTGGCTTGATGTTGGTGATGATGATGGTGGTTTGGTGTTGATCTCCACCGTCCACAATTTTTTGTTTTTGAATTTTTCTTATAAAGAGATGGATTTGGTGGAAGTCCAGATTGGATCTCCATTGTCCATCTCATGAGATGGTTGGTGGAGATCCAATCTGGACTTCCACCAAATCCACAATTTTTTTTTTTAAAAATTCTTTTTTAATTAATTTTGTTTTTAATTTCATTTTCTTTTTTATTATTATTATTATTATATATTTTTTTAATTTTTAATTTCTATTTTTAAATTTAAATAAAAAATAAAAAAAGAAATATCTCCACCGTTCATCTTTGCGATGGACGGTGGAGTTCAATCTTTTTTTTTGTTTTTAAATTTTTAAATTTTTTTCTTTTTTTAATATATTTTTCATTTAAATTAGATGGTTAAATGGTCATTTTCTGATTATTTTTAAGGATAATAAGGTCATTTGACCATGGTCAAACCTTTTTTGGATGGAAAATGTAATAGAAGGGGTATATTATGCATTCTTTCCATTTTATGGGGGAGATCGACCAATTTGGGCAAACCTTGTCCTTACCTTTCTAATAGGGCAAAGGTCAGGGGGTAATATGATCTTTTCCCATAATTATAAACCCAGTTGTATTGTATATGAAAATCAAGCCCATTTTATATATTATTGTTCAACAATCGCTGCCAACGGTGGTGGTTTGGTGTTTCGTTTCTATATGATTCCCGAATTCGATCCTAGCATCTAGGAGTTTTCTTCAAAATTAATTAAATTGTTATAAACATCAGACATGACAAGAGGGGCAATTTGGTCATTTGAACATCTTGTCCTGTTATATTCCAGTCATACCAAACGCATAACAGCAGTTAACAGTTCTGTCCCAGATATTCTAAACATAATTTGGAACAACTGTCCCGTCCCGTCCTGTCCTGTCCTGTCCTGTCCTGTCCTGTCCTGTCCTGTCCTGTCCCGTCCCGTCCCGTCCCGTCCCGTCCCGTCCCATCCCACCCTGTCATGTCCCTTCCCCGTACCAAACACACCCTTAAAGGAGGAAGTCTCGTGACATGCAAATCGTCGATAGACAAGAAGAAGAAGAAACACAAAAAGAACAAGAAGGAAGACGACAAAGAATCCGACCACCTCATCATCATCGTCAGTGACGAAGCTAAAAATGGAGCTACAGGACAGATTCACACCATCGACATGGCAAAAAACATGAACTATGACGAGCTTTTCCCTGTCGAGGCCAAGACGTTTGGTTACGAGCCCAAAATCCAGCGTCGCCGCTGTCACCAAAACCAAAAGCATTAAAGAGGCGCTTGACGATCGCGTCAAGAAGAAGGCCGATCGTTGTTGTAAATGGAAATTGAAACTGAGCTTAGTATGTAATGTACTGTGCGGATTTATGAGAGGAGTTTTTATGAATTTTTACTAATTGAAAAAAAAAAAAAAAAAAAAGAACAATCAAGTAAATATATTACATTATCATAATTAATACAAAGTTTAAGTTAGTTTAAAGACAAGAATCTTGCACCCATAACAATAAAATTGTATGTTTGAGTCATATCGCTTTCTAACTCCGAAAGTTATAATAGAGCAATTCTACACGATCCAAAAAATTAACATTACTGTTTATAATAATTCATCGACGACATCGACAATAATAATAAGGGTGAAATTTATTTTTGTCCCTCTAGTTTAACCTGATAGCCAAATTGGTCCCTTGGATTTCAGAATTGTCTCGTTTGGTCCTTTTTCTATCACGATTTTTGTTGAAAAAATGAAATCTGATAAGGAAAGAGGGTCAAACGACCCTGCTGCCCCTGATTTTTGTTTTAAACAGATTCAACAACATCATCATCATCTTCAAACCCAGTTCTGGGTTCAACCTCAAACATCATCATCTTCAACCAAACCCTAAACCCAGGTTCAACCAACCCAAGAACCATCACAATCAACCAAACCCATTTTCAATCACAAAAAATAAAAAATAAATAAAAAAAAGAAAAGAAAAAAAAAGAAAAACAAAATCAAAAAACCCAATTCCAAACCCAGCAAACAACGACAACTGAAATTACAATCACTATGTTCTCTGTCTCCATTTCTCAAATCTGCTCACATCCAAATAAATTTGTTCAACAAACATACACTAGCGCTATTAATTAAGTCTATTTTTGTAACACAATGAAGTAAATAATCACAATACTTCCAAAATCAAAAGTTCACATTCTCCCAGCAGCAATTGAATTATCAATCATCAGTCTGTATCCATTAACATAAAAATCTATAAACTTCTTCAGATTAATTTGATCAATGTAGTCCAGCTATACATAACAAAATCTATGAACACAAGACAAAAAGATCAATCGAATCCAACATATAATCATGAAAAAAAAAACCGCATAAAGAACTACTCATACATCACCAATGAGGTTTTGGCAGATTGAGTGAAACCCTTGGGTTCGACAAAGCTGAGGCAGCAACGAGCAACAATTGAATCCACACCAATGAAAAACCCACCACCACTCAAACCCAAAATCTCTCTCTCTCTCTCTCTCGATCTCATCTCCTTCTCCAATCTCTTTGTGAACCGAATCGCACCAAACATAAGTGTTTGTGAACCGAATCTCATCTCCTTCATTGAAGACACTCGATCTGGTGCAGATTGATCGATTTGTGTAGATCGATCGTTTGGTGTGGGTTTATTCACCTATTAGTGGTGGTTTGAGTTGACTGGCGTTGGTGTTGGTTTGATTCGACCGCCGATGGTGGTTTGTGTGGCGGATTAGAGCAGTGGCGGTTTGGTAATGTTGTTAATGTTGGAGATGAATAGATGATGTTTGTGGCATTGGGTTTTGATGGCTAGGGTTTGGTAATGTTGTTAATGTTGGAGATGAATAGATGATGTTTGTGGCATTGGGTTTTGATGGCTAGGGTTTGGTATTGGTGTTTGATGTGGAAGATGATGAATATATGTTGTTGATGATGAGATGAATAGGGTTTCTGATTGGGAGGTTGATGAATGTGTTAGGATTTGAATGTTTGTTTTATTTTGTTAATTAAATTAATTAATTTTAATCATATTTTAATGTTTGTTATGTAAGTTACCATTGTACCCTCGCAACAATGACGAAATCCTTGAAAACCCTAACGGAACTGGACGATAGGGACCAAAATATAGATTTTTGGTAACTAGAGGGACCTGCCATCATAATATTGAAAACCGGGGGACCAGTTTAGCTATTAGGTCAAACAAGAGGGACAAAAATGAATTTCACCATAATAATAATAAGTGACTAAGTTGTACTTTTTTCATAACTTAGAAAGATAGGGTGCGTTTGGCACGAAGATGGGATAGGACAAGGCGGGACAAGACGGGACGAGACATGACAAGTTGTTCCATATTATGTTTGGAATGCTTGGGATAGAACAATGGACTAAGTTGTACTTCAAAGTATCAGTCCAAATGGGGCTCTTTTCAAGGGTGCATCTTGCAGCATAAACGGCCGATGCAGCGATTTTGGAGGGACTATACAAAACTGCGGTAGGATATTGCATCAGTCCAAGTTCTGCCAAGAAAAACACCATGTTTTCCAACTGATTTGTTTGTTACACGCCAGTTTAAAGTAAAGAACACACCAGTTTGGTAAAAAAAAAAATCCATATTACCCAAATTTTTGCATCAACACCTACCTTGAGCATTATTGATCGTCATACAATTATTTCTCTTTGCCAAGTTTCTATATGTCTATTTAGCATGTATGTATCCCAAAATAAATTGAATATTTGGTATAAAAAGAATATGTAAATGTACATTTACCTTGATGGATTAAGAGCAGGTAAGGAAGGAGCCATATCTCAGTTGGTAGGGGATTATTACTAGACCACTCAAATGCTCCAAGTACATATTACCATTGAGCAAGACAACAAGAATCAACCAACAGAAGATGAAAAATCCAAGACCTTGAGAGTTGAATTTCGCTTTTTTCTATTAAACAACAGTTTCTTCACAACCAAACAGATCGAAACTGAAGATTTATAGTTTATTTGATTCAAATTCGCTAAACAATCAAAAAGTTCTACAATAAATACAGTCAAATTTCAAATTCAACTATCCACTACTTCAATTTCACTACTTATCAACATCAATGCAAGAAAATTATAAAGTCACAACACAATATCTGCAATCTAATTAAACTCATTTTCAAAAAAAAGCAGCAATTTAAGAGCATCGACTTATCATAAAAAATAAACATCAATTGACACCTAATCCAACCAAAAAAAAAAAAGCTTAATTCACTTTAAAAAAAAAAAAAAAAAAAAAAACCTAATCTGAATCTGAAATCAATCTTCGCAAAAACAAATAAAGTAGAGTGAAAGCTAACCATTTCGAGCTGAAGAAGAACTGGAGAACCAAACAGAAAACGAGAAGCCATAAGAGATAAAATCTTAGCATTTTGTTCTTAAAAACCGAGAAACCCAGTTGCGGTGAAACGCAGAAAACACCAGCCACCACGAAGCTGCTACTGATGCGGCGCCGGCAGCGAGTTCACGCAACCCCGACGACGAGAGAGCAGTGGCTGGTGGATGTGAGAGAGAGAGAGAGAGAGAGAGAGAGAGAGATATGAGCGGCTGATGAGTGAAGTGAGGATGAGAGATCAGATTTCAATTTAGGTTTTTATTTTATATCTGGTATTTTTGTAATTTTTGAAAATATTAAGGTCAAAATGGTCTTTTTGAGACTTGTCCCATGCATGGGACATGTCTGGCCGAGGGTCTGAGGAGGGACGGTTTTTTGTCCCACGTAGTCCCGTCCCGTCCCATCACATGCTTAAACCGCGCTAAATGTAGGACAACAAAAAGTTGTCCCACGTTGTCCCATCCCGTCCCGCGTACCAAACGCACCCATAGAGACTAATGTGATCACTTTTATAAAAGTTGCAAATTACTCTTTTTTATAAATTAAAAAAAAAAAAAAAAAGTCGATATCTTATTTGGTAATTAACATAATAATAACTTCTTCTTTTTTTGAGAAATTACAACAATTCGGGATTGAAGAATTCGAAATCGAACTCCAATGCAAGTCTCGATGAAGAAGATTGAACAAAAAAAAAATGGAAAATTTTATTTTTACCCAATAAGTCTCAGAAATTGTAAATATACCTAATAAGTCTCAGAAACTAAAAAAAAAAGTTTCGAAAACACGAAATAAGTCTCGTAAACACCAAAATAAGTATTGGAAACACCAAAATAATTCTTAGATACATGAAATTAAGTCTAAAAAAGCTTGAGACTTTTTTTTATGAGTGTGTTTTAAATGTATTTTTGTTAAATCCACACTTTAGGTGCTATTAAAACTTAAGTTATTAAGTTTGTGATAGTCTTAAAACTTACTATTTAAAGAGTGCTATTAAATTTTCGAACTCTTTCAATGAACTTATCATTTACAAAAAAATTCAGTCAAAATTCATAAAAATCGATGTAATTTCATCAAAGCCCTTACCAAAATTAAAGTGTGGGATCCCTCACTTGGAAAGTTACTTTACATATTCAAAAGGAGAAATTACATTAACTTACCCTGATTATATATATAATTGCACTAAAACCAGTGAAATATCATAATAACACTAACTACCCCTTGACCCGTTGACCACCTTTAATCACTAACTGATGAATGGCAATTTGGTCTTTTGCAAGGTTATTATATAAAAAAGGAAAAAGAATATAGGCTGTCCAATTAAAGTTAGCCTCATCAGCCCTAAAAACTTTTATTATTATTTTTTTATAAAAAAAAATCTATCTTCTCCTCCACCCCACAAACTTGAATAACCTATTTCTCCTTCACTTTCATCTTCCATTTTCTTCCTTTTCTCTGCTCTTCTTCTTCTTCTTCTTTTCCTACCCATCTTCTTCTTATCAAAGACACAAACACACTAGAAAAAACAATCGATAAAAAATAAAAAAACCATAAATCTTATATCTACATTAATAGAGATCATAATCTCCATTGATGGAGATTACTTTATCAATGGAGATTCCAAATCTCCTTTACAAAATCTAATAATACAAAAAAAAGATAAAAAGATAAAAAGATCTGGAGATCGCAGATCTTTGAATTCAAACAAGGGTGATCTTTGAAAGAAGAGTTTGAAATTTTCGTTAGATTATTTTTTTTCTTTGAAATCCATTAGATTATTGTACTTTATTGTTTTGTGTTTTGGGTATTTTTTGATTAAAAGTTTTGAGTTGGGTTTTCCCTTTTTCTTTTCCTTTGTGCAGAAATCATTGATCCATTGATGGAAATGGAAATCCCAAATCTTCATTAAAAGAGATTTGGAATGATGCAACAAAAACCGTGTATTCCATTGGATTGTTATATCTATATGTTAAAATAATTATATAGAGTTATTCATTTTCTTGTGGAAATTTTCCAAAATTTCCAAAAATTTCCTCTCAATTTTGAATCTCCATTAACCTATAATGGAGATTAGTAGAGATTGTTTTTCATTTGTTATTTTTTATATATATATTTTTTTAAATTGTTTTTTAAATCATTTTAACTATTTTTTAAATACAATAAAAAAAACTATTTTTTACATTATTTTTAATTCAATAATATAATATTGATTATTGACACTGTTCAAATATAAGTGCAAGGGTAAAAATGACATTGCCCCTTTTCCATGGTTGACTAATTGTGATCAAACATTAGTCAATGGGTCAGGGGTAGTGAGTGTTATTATTATATTTTTTCCGGTTTGTATGCAATTATGTATATAATTTGGGTAAGTTAATGTAATTTGTCCTATTCAAAAATAATAATAATTAAACAACCTAATCTTTTTTTTGAAGGAAATTAAACAACCTAATCTATAAACCATAAAATGTGACACGGACACACGGTCAAGGTAACCAATTTGAAAAATGGTTGGGTTAGGGCCCAAATAAAAGGTGGACTCAGAGAAACAGACCAGCCCATTATCTAAACTCTAAATTAAAAATCATAATATTGCGATTTTCTTGTGTTCCTCCCAATTTGTTTTTCTATTTTCACTTCATTTCTCCAGAGTCAGATTACGTATCTCCGTGCTATTTGACGCGAAGATTTCATTCTCGACGAGGTAAGTCTCATTTTTACAAATAATTCATTTTTAAATCAGTTACAATCACAATAATTAGCATCAATTTTTTGATTCACTTACCTTGATTGGCTGTTGAAATCAATTTGGAAATCGATTAGAACCTGTAAAAAATTATAGTTCTTGCTTCTCTGATATCGCCTCTTATAAATCCCATTGTTTTGCTTTTTTCACTCTTCCTATTTGACAGAAATTTCATGGAGAGTTATAGTATGTCGATTGAAAACTTGTTTTCATCATTAAGGTTCTCCAATTTAATCGACTTGTGAAACGAATAGCAGAGTTTGTTGTTGTGGAAGTGTTGAAATTATCTACTGAACTGCATATATGTTATGAACATTATTTGATTTGAATAGAGTTGATTTTGTTGATCATTTAAAAGCAACTTTATTTTGTAACAGGGCTTGCTAGAATCCATCATAAAATATGTCTACTTTAGTTGATTTTATGAATTGAAAAGTTTTCATTTTTTTGGTTTTCTATCTGTCTCATGAACTTTGTGTGTTTATGTGTTTGAAGAGCATAATTCTTGCTCCAGGTTATTGAATTTTCAACACCAAGGAATGGCATCGTTTGCTGGAGCTTCATCTACAATATCAACCATCAACGTTCAACGACCCCTACCCAGAAGCCCGAAATTGCTAAAATTCACAAATGTGATCCCTGTAGTCACTTCCCGTCCTGTTCGTGTTAAACATCCTCCTATCTGCTGCACGAAATTGACTCCGTGGGAGCCTTCACCGGCCAAACATGCTCCCGCTGAGGATGCTGGTTATGATTTTCTGCAGAAAACTACCAACATATTCGAAACTCTTGGTTCAGAGAACACGGCTGAAGCTGAAGCACCACTAGCCTCAGCCCAAACCGAAGAGGTCACAGCTGATGCGAGTAATCAGCCACTCGCGGAGCTTCAGTTTCTTAAATGGCCTATGTGGCTTCTGGGTCCTTCGCTTCTGCTCTCCACGGGCATGGTACCGACTTTGTGGCTACCTATATCATCCATATATCTCGGCCCCAATATTGCTAGCTTGCTTTCCTTGATTGGACTTGATTGCATCTTCAATCTTGGCGCAACCCTTTTTCTCTTGATGGCAGATTCATGTGCTCGGCCAAAAAGATTGACACAGAGCTGCAACAGCAAGCCTCCTTTTAGTTACCAATTCTGGAACATGGTTGCGAATGTGACTGGATTTATCATCCCCGTGTTGCTGCTGTTCGGATCCCAGAAGGGCTTTGTCCAACCCCAGCTGTCTTTCATCCCATGTGCGGTCCTTTTAGGTCCATACTTACTGCTTCTATCGGTACAAGTTCTCACCGAGTTATTGACATGGCATTGGCAATCACCTGTGTGGTTGGTGACGCCTGTTGTGTACGAGTCTTATCGTGTGTTGCAGCTGATGAGAGGGTTGAAACTAGGGGCTGAGCTCAGCGCACCAGCATGGATGATGCATACCATTAGAGGACTAGTATGTTGGTGGGTGCTGATCCTTGGTATGCAACTCATGAGGGTTGCTTGGTTTGCTGGTTTCACTACTCGAGCTCGTAAACAACAGTACTCTTCTGCATCAGCTGATGGTTAATGGTGTTTCTTGTATTCGATAATTGCATGAAGAATTCTGGATTCATGTTCAGATCTGTGAGTACATATTCAAATAAAACATAGATTGGAATATACACGTGTTGATGTATCTTTAGTAATTTTGAGCGAACATCAAAACTCATATATACAGTGAGAAATGTCTTTTAAGTTAAATATGTTACAAAATGTAGTTATAGACATCGAACTTGTTTCATCAAGGAGTTTCCATGCATACATTTAAGTTCATCTATGGATATTCACGTACTCGATTTCCTACCGATCTTTAGGTACTCCATCGCTGTTGGGTGTTGGTGAAGACTTCCTTTCCTGCTCAGATTCCTTTCGGCGAGATGGTCTGATTACTAGCATTATGCTTCATATAGGCACAACGAAGGATCCACCAGTTCATACTGGTGGTGCAAACAGAGAAAGTAACTTTAATGCAATATTGAAGACTGTAATTAGCATTTGAATGGTAAGAAACAAGATGCATTGCTTGACTTATGCTTGCTTAATCAGCGTACTTATGAAGTGTTTCTTGAAGTTTTCTTCATCGAGAAACTGAAGTATCAAATAAATAAGTTTTTCCTGCAGATAATCAGTGGATGGTACTAACTTTGAAGACAATTGAATTAAAACAAATCATCAGTTACGAAAAACAAATGACTCAAAAAATGGCTTAACCCTTAGGGCTCGTTGGTGTACGGGATATGATAGAATTATTTTCATGGGATAGGATTGGATGGGATTAATTTTAATATTATCTTATGCTTTGTGCAATATAGGATAGGATTAAAAATAGAGTAATCATGTGTTTAGTGCAACTCGGGATAGGATTAAAATAGAAGGGTCACTACGTAAATCTACCCTGATTAAAAAATATTAAAAATTCAAATTAAGGAAAAATGAAAAACATATCTCCAGACTCCAATTCGACTTTACCGACCCATCATTTTTTTTTTCTCTTTCATTCCTCTGTTCTTCTTCCTCATCTTCTCTCCTTTTCTTCTTCTCCACAACAAAATTGACCCCAGAATTTGTATGCTTCACAGGGAACCATATAGAGAAGCCTTCTAATACCAAACTAGATCAAAAATCTATGTTTTTTATTTTTATTTTTCGTTTCTTTTTTGATGGTGAGTTGACCAAACTGATGTTGATGATAGTCTCGGATCAGATCAAGAGCTCAAGAATCTTGTAAGTTCAATAGTTGTTTTCTAGAAATTGCATTTTTATTTGTTTAACATGGATGATGATATTTTTGTCTGCGGTGAGATTTAATTTATTGGTTGTGTTTGTGCATAAGGTCTGATGTTTTTTGTGTTTTTTTGGGCTTGGTCTTGCTTGGCTCTTTCTGTTGGTGGGTCTCTTGTTGTTTTGTGCCTTTCCTTTTGGCAAAAAAAAAAAAAAAAAAAAAAATCTCGGCAGCCAAACAAAAAATAATCTGGGCAGCTAAATTTTGTGTTGGTGTAATTGATTGATTTGGGTAGTTGATTCCCAACAAAGAAGAAGAAGAGGTCACTGAGTTTCGACCAACAAGAAGAAGATGATGATGTTAGATGAGAGAAGAGGTGGGATTCATTTGAATCCCACCAATTTAATTGGGATTCATTTATCCCAGGTTGGTGGGATAAAATTTTTAAGTGGAACTAATTTATCCTATCCTAGCAGCCAGCCAAACATGGGAATCGGACTAAGCCGATTCCCATCCCATCCCATGTGCCAAACAGCACCTTATAGTTCTAGTCCTAAGAGTCAGATCACGCGTCTAATTTATGTTTTGTCATAGTTGATTGCTTTGACGGGTTGTTGAATTCCTTTTACAAATGCTACTGTAAAATTTGACGTAGATGTTAACATATAAAGATTTGCTCCTAGTTTCATGTAGTTTACTCACAGGTACATTTCATTTACATTTATCCAAAATAATAAGGATAATAAGTTCCAAACAAATGGATACAGATTGCTTTGGTGAAGCACTTTCACAATTTTCTACCTCATATCTGCACAAGAACAACAAAGCATTACAAATAAGTAATTAACAGTTGGCATATATCTTTATTATCTATTAAAAGTTAAAACAAACCAATCCTATGGCTATGGTGTAAATAGAATGTGTATTCGCTCAGACCGGTTCTGATTCTTCAATGTGAGCATCTCGAAATAGAATTAATTTTTCTATAATTCTTTTCTTGAGGGTTTCATAAATTTGTTTGATGAAGTGTCTGGCTAACATGATAGGCAAAACGGGCCATAAGCCCAAACAGAACCAACCCATTAAGCGTGGTAGGAAAATTGAAGCCAGTGAAACTGCAGAAAGAGCACCTGAGCTGAGAATGACATTGTTTATGAATTGAGAGTAATTTGGTTGATGAATTTGTAATTCTGCCTTGAGAGACAGTCCCGAGCAATAAAGCCAAGTGGCTGCAATGAAAATCCATATATTGATAGGGTGGGTATCCAATGGGGATACCTTCTTAGTCTGATAATCCACTTGGAGCAGACCCATCAACAGCGGTATTAAAAATGTAAACACAACATGGATCCTGTACGTTAAGAGGAAACCAGACAGGTTAGTCAATAGTAAAAATATTAGATAAATAAATGGAATGTTATTATACTTATATATTGCCCTGTTAGAGCATCCACAATGGTGGATAAAAAGAGACCCATTTGTAGAGACCCACTTTTATTTGGATCCCATGGTGCTACAATGGTACAAAAGTGGATCCAAAAAATAAGACCAATTTGTGAGCTCCACCCAACTAGACCCAAATTGGGTTCCAAATGTGGAACTCCATTTGGGTCTTGCCCAATGATTGGGGTTAGGTTCCTAACACCTCCCAATCATTGGGTTGGGCTTATATATATATATATATATAATTTAAATTAAAATATATAATTATTAATTTCAATAATTACATATATAATGAAAAAATATAAATAAATTTAATATATATATATATTTCAATTATTTAAATTTGGCAGAATTTCACATAAGTCCTATCTTTTTGGTGATTTATCACCTTTATAAATGTCTTTCCAAATTCATCACTTTAGTCCTTAATTTTTCAAAAACTCATCACTTTAGTCCATTTGACCAAATATGTGAAAGTCAACTATTTTAAAACTTATGAAAGTACATTTTTACCCCTATTACTATTTAATTTAGCTAAAATGATTATCTTAGCTTCAAATTAAAATGAAAAACAATAAAATTCTCAATAATAAAATCTTAAATAAATATATTACAAAAAAAGCTTAAATAAATAATTAAAAAATCCATTAATTTTTTCTTATTTTGTATTTTTTTTTTCCATAATGGATTTTTATTTATCTAAAATGATTATCTTAGCTTTAAATTAAATTGAAAAATAATAAAATTCTCAATAATAAAATCTTAAATAAATAGATTACAAAAAAAAATTATGAAAAAAATCATTTAAAGCTAAGATAATCATTTTAGCTAAATTAATATCCATTACGACAAAAATACAAATAATAATAATAATAATAATAATAATAATGGATTTTATTATTATTATATATTTAAGATTTTTTTGTAATATATTTATTTAAGATTTTATTATTGGGAAATTTATTTTTTTTCATTTTAATTTAAAGCTAATATAATCATTTTAGCTAAATTAAACGGTAATAAGAGCAAAAGTGTACTTTCACATGTTTTTAAATAGTTGACTTTCACATGTTTGGTCAAATGGACTAAAGTGATGAGTTTTGGAAAAAGTAAGAACTAAAGTGATGAATTCGGAAAAACATTTATAAAAGTGACAAATCACCAAAAAGGTAGGAGTTATATGAAATTCTGCCTTTAAATTTAAATATATTATTATTAATTTCAATAATTATATATATATATAATATTTTAAAGAAAAGTAATAATTGTTTGGAAAAAAATTAAAAAAGTGGATCCACTTTTACTTTTCCAATTTTACCTCATTGTGGGGAAAAGAGACCCAGATTAAATGGATCCAAATGGTAAGACCCTTTTTTTTTTTTTTTTTTTTTTTTTTTTTTAAGAAGACCCATTTTGTGGATGCTCTAACGGTGGAGACTCGACCATGCACCAGCACCACCGCAACAGGCAAAACAGGGAGGAGCTGAGATCAGAGACCTTGAAAGAAAATTACCTTGGTATGTTGTATTGTAGATGGCAAGGGCAGCTTGGCTTCTTATACTCCATTTTTACGACTACAAATCTTGAACTGCCGCTGCGTATGAGTCGTTTGAAGCTTCGAACTTCCATGGCTTCAATGTTTCTACGCGCCAAAGGCAACCTCATTGCTCTGCCGGATTCTACCCTCTACGTAGCTTTGGTACTAACTTGTGATTTAAATGATACGTGGGTAAACACATAAACATCTAGTCAACCTGCGGCTAAAGAAAAGAAACATTTGTACTATCTTTAGTGGTCGAAAGACCACACTCAGCCGTAGAGACGATAGAGAGCAGAGATGTGACTGTTTATAAAACCACGAACAGCGACAGCTTCAATATTTCTTACGAGGTGCTTTCCTATTGTTTTGTTTTTTTGTTTATTTCATCATCCTTGATTAGTTGGAAAGCCATAGAATTCAAATGGGGGAAAAATTTCTACATAGCTTTGGTACCAAGTATTAACTCATGATTGAAATGATCAAGTCAATATTGGGTGCATCCATGACCATTAGGACACATGTCCAATCTTCAGAGGCTTGAACGAGATGCGTACTCAGGGCACGTGTCCAATCTTCAGGCAACCTGGACACCTGGTAGTTTTTTTGACATTTTGGTCTGATTCGTAGAGATGTGACACTGACAGTGAGTGAACAAGAAGTTTTGCTGCAAGTAGTACTAAGAATCGATAAGTAATTAGTTTTGTGTTTTTTTTTTTCCTACGTAATTAAACTTTTTATAATTACATACAATAATTGTATTTTTCAAATTATAAGGGATGTCAATAACACGGACAGCAATTAAAACGTTAACGAGCCCAGATTTCAATTCGGCGGCAGGGGGTGGCTGGGTTTGGGTTTGTCACTGTGGTAATGATTTTGCGTGAATTGGATTGGCTGAAATTATATTTATGGAAACCGATATTGACATCTATAAATATTATAAGCACATCCATATTTTAATAAAAACTTTAATTACAAAAATATCCCAATAGGTGTAGGGGGTCGAACTACGTGTTATATGAATCGGGTTGGGTTGTGTTAGGTCCAAGGCAACTTGATTGAACTTGTCGGATGAGCGATGTTGTCTCCTTGCTAAACCTGCAAAACAGTGTCTATCGACATGGGATGGATACCTTCCTCGTTGAACCTGCAAATGAAATTAGAACATAAAAACACAAATAAAACGATGGAAGTGGGTTTAGATTTCTTAGCCTTAGGTGTGCTTGAAGGCTGAGCAATGACTGATAGTAAATAATGATCGTGATTGGAATCAAATTACGGTTGCCAGAGTGAATTTGATCAGAATTTCAATACGCTTTTGTAAGCTTTTCTTTTGCAAAAATTCAGAGAGCTTTACTGTGATTCAACCTCGGTATTTATAGGCCAGCAGTTTCCTCCCAACGTTCACCACGCTCAATGTAGATAGTGGGCGTGATTCAAGGAGAGATTTCCTCTCCTTTGAATCGTTGGTTACTCAAATCTGCCACTGAGATCTTTGACTCAGTCTTCGGAACAGCCAAGCCTTACCGGTACGAGTTTTGGGTTAACCTAGGGCAAGTGGGCCCATGAATTGCGTTTGGCTTTCAAGACGGTGAGGTTTTGGGCCTTTTTGCGTTTGGGCCTATGGGCTATTTTTGACTATCACAGTTTGTCCCCCACTTTTTAAAGGTGGGATCACCAAGTTTAGAGAGTGATCAGTCAAGTCGTTTTGTGTAGTCGACTCAATGTCGTCTCAAGAGGTATTAGGAGCATCTCTTGAGGGACTACTTTCGTCAAGTGTGAGCGATGAGTCGAAAAAGTGTCGAGCGACTTTGAAGACGGTTCTTTGAGGTGAGTTGTCGTTAAACGACTTCATACACTTTAAATGTTGGAAGTCAAATCGATGTGACTTGAAGTGGTTCAGTTTCCTATGGCTGACGTAACGCCTCATTTTTGGCGCATTTATTTTGGGTTTTAAATTTCAAATTAACTGTAGTTATCAAATAACCGCAGCGGTTATGACACGTGGCATCTATGGTTAAGTGTGTGGTTTATAAACCATAACTTAACCACTAAGTTGCTATACTTCTCATTTTTACGAGTATTGGAAAGAACCCTGAGCAGTCGAAAAGTTTCGTTTCTCAGCGCGATATTCATAGTTATTTCGTTGGTGTTTGATCGATTTTCCGGCAGTTTTAATCTCAATCTTCTTCAAGGTTGGCAAAAAACTTGTTTATTTTTTATTTGCTTTGCATGAAAACTTACTTCTGTGAATCTATAGGAAATAGATTGAAGTTTTTTGATATCTTTGCTTGGAAAAAATTGTGTTCTTCGATGTGTTCTTCATTGTTTTTCGAAATATTTGATTTCGCTGCTATTTTGAGTTTATCCATATGATGTTTTGCAAGTTTTGGTTTGCTTGAATGTTGTTATGTCATGAGTAGACGCTTAGATTTTAGTAGCCGCTCGACTTAGGATAGGCAAAGCTCTATAGGGCTAGATTGATCCTTAGGTTTAGATTTTTCGTAAAAAATAAAAAATAAAATAAAATATGGACCACACAATTGTTTTAAAGCCACATTGCAATAGATTATTAAAAGTTCAGCATGGATCAACAGAGGATCCTAGTCCAAAATGTTTAATCAATGGTTGTAATTTGTTTCACTTTTATTATTTTTAAATATGGAGTACTATTCTCAAGTGTGTTAGATCAGAAAAAAGATTAGCAGAGCCGAGCAGAAGATCTTGATCAACCTAGAATACTAATCTATTAGGTACCGTATGCATTGATATATATACTTTTGCATGCATTTTATGTTTTTAATATGAAAAATATTTTCATCTGCTCCGACTTCACATGCGGTTTCTTTAATAATCATGCAATGCAAAATCAACTATGAATATAAATTCGGAGTTTTTTAGGGAGGGAGACTCAAACCCGGAACCTCGTGGTACATGTGTGAAGGGTTTACCATAGATCAACCTCATCTTGTCTTCTAGTTGAAAATTTTCATTTGTCTCTTTATTATTATATTTTGTAATATTGAAAAACAACATCAAATTAAGAAATTAAAACTCATACCATGGATAAAAATTTATTTCAGTTCAAAATAAAATAATTTTTTTTTAAAGGAAAAATAAAATAATTAAACAATCAAATCCATAACGCTCATTCCCCGGCTTCAGATTGCCGCATATATCAGAAGAATTAAAAATCATTTATTTGTTTACTATTTTAACTTCATTTCTACCAGTTAGTTAGTCTACGCATCTCCATGCTATTTGAAGCGAAGCTTTCATTAGAGAGATTTCTCAACGAGGTAATATATCTGTTATATTCACAATAATTAGTATCATTTTTTTTATCTGGGCCTTTGATTCATTTACCTTGATTGGCTGTTGAAATCAGTTTTTGGAAATCGAATAGAGCCTGTAAAAAATTATAATTCTTGCTTCTATGATATTGCCTCTTATAAATCCCATTGTTTTGCTGTTTTCACTCTTCCTATTTGACAGAAATTGCATGGATATTTAAATTATGTCAATTGAACACTTGTTTTCATCACTAAGGCTATGTTTGGTAGGGAGGAAAAGGGAGAGGAAAGAAATGGGTGGAGGGAAAAGGGAGAGAAGTGTGTGTTTGGTATGGAGAGAAAAATGGAGGGAAGGGAAAAGTGGAAGGAAAAATGTGTGTGTGGGACCCACCATTTTGTTTCCCAAAAGTGGGAGGAAAAGAGAGGGAAAGAAATGGTTACTTTTTGAGGGATTTAAATTACAATTTTATCCTCTCTTGTTTTAATATATAAAATATAATGTAAGGTTAAAATAGTAAAAGTGATAAAAAGATTATTTCTTTCCTTTCTGTTTACCAAATAGCTCGAGGGAAAATCATTTTCCTTTATTTCCCTCATGTTTCTATCCCTCCAAATATTTTCATCCTTCCTATTTTCTTTCCTCCCTACCAAACATAGCTTGGGTTTGTTTGGTATGAAGGAAAAGGGAGAAGAAAATAGAGAAATGTGTGTTTGGTATGGAGAGAAAAATGGAGGGAAATGAAAAGTGGAAGGAAAATTTTATATGTGGGACCCACCATTTTTTTTTCTCCTAAAAGTGGGAGGAAATGGGAGGGAAAGAAAGGGGAAAGTTTTAGGTAATTTAAAATTACAATTTTATCTAATTTTTTTTAATATATAAAATTTAATATAAGAGTAAAATAGTAAAATTGATAAAATGATCTTTTCTTTCCTTCCTGTTTACCAAACAACACGAGGGAAAATCATTTTCCTTTCCTTCCCTCATGTTTTCTATCCCTCCAAATATTTTCATCCTTCCTATTTTCTTTCCTCCCTACCAAACATAACCCTCCAATTTAATCGATTTTTTTAAAAAAAAACTAATAGCAGAGTTTGTTGTGGAAGTGTTGAAATTATCTGCTGAAGTGCATATATGTTATGAACATTATTTGATTTTGATAGAGCTGATTTTGTTTTGCATTTAAAAGCAAATTTTTGTAACAGGCTTGTTAGAATCCATCATAAAATATGTCTATTTAGGTGATTTTATGGATTGAAAGTCTTTCATTTTTTTGGTTTTATTATCTGTCTCATGAACTTATGTGTGTTTATGTGTTTTGGTTGGGTTAGGGCCCAAATAAAACATGGATTTAGAAAAAAGAGCAGCCCATTATTGAAACTAAAATTTAAAAATCATTTATTTTCTCTTTCCCTTTTATTGTATTCCTCCCAATTTGTTTTTCTATTTTCACTCATTTCTCCAGAGTCAGACCACGAATCTCCATATTATTTGACGCGAAGATATCATTACAGAGATTTCTCGACGAGGTAATATATCAGTTATAATCACAATAATTAGCATCTGTTTTATTTTATTTTTCTGGACCTTTGATTCATTTACCTTGTTTGTCTGTTGAAATCAGCCTGTAAAAAATTATAATACTTGCTTCTCTGATATTCCCTCTTATAAATCCCATTGTTTTGCTTTAAATGGCGACGCCTACACAATTCAAGTATTGTATTAGTAGAAATGAAGGAGGCAAAGAATCCAAGCTGCCTTTGCGATATACAATACAACCTAGCAAGGTTTACTACTCTCTTCACTCTCATCTGGTTATTTTCTTCCTATTTTGTTTTACTTGTTAAATAATATTCCTTTAGGATTTTTTGTCGTATATTTTTAATATTGACCAATACCATTTTGTTTCCTGTGGCAGGGTCCATGTTGTATTTACATTTTTAATACCGTTGTTGATGGGTCTGCTACAAGTGGATTATCAGAGCAAGAGTTTATCCCCATTTGATGAACACCCTATCAATATATGGGTTTTCTTTGCAGCCACTTTCCTTTATTGCTTGGGACTGTTGCTCAAGATGGAATTACAAATTGATCAACCAAATTACTCTCGATGCATAAACCATGTCATTCTCAGTTTAGGTGCTCTTTCTGCAGTCTCGCTGGCTTCAATTTTCCTCCCACGCGTACTAGGTTGGTTTTGTTTGGGCTTATGGACCATTTTGCCTATCATATTGGCCAGACACTTCATCAAACAAATTTATGAAATTCTTAAGAAAAGAACTATCGAAAAAATAACAGTAGTGTGTGACAGATTCAAGCAATTTCGAGGTGCTCACATTGAAGAACCAAGACCAGCCTAATTTAACACTTATACCCTTATTATTATTAATTATTATGTATTTTCATTTAGTAATGACTTGATAGCCTCAATCCCCGGTATGAATCTTGATTATTTAGGACTAATATGATAAATAATTGTTTTTTATTTTTATTTTAAGAAAACAAATAGGATAAATAATGATTTTGATTTTAAAAATAAATTGGAATTGAAGATTCAACGATGGTATTGAAAGTGATGATGTGATTAATGTATTATTTTTTTTAGATGTTTATCATAAGTAATAGGTTAAAAGAAATAAATTTGAAAAATATAAAATTACGATAAAATTGGAAATAAGTTATTTTTTATAGGATAATCTTAGAAGAAAATATATTAAATGCAATTCAGTGATTTATAATTAAGTTAAAAGTCATGATTTCTTACTTTTTATTTTAAGTTTTTTTTTGGTATTTTTAAGTTTTTGACCACTTGAACAGAAAAAAACAAAATAACTTAATAATTTATATTTAGACCCATTAAGTTTTAGAGTAATTGGCACAAATCCCCCCTCGAGTGTATGTGAATTTGCATGTTGTCCCCTAAACTTTTTTTTTAGGCATTAAACCCCCTGAACTATCGCTTATTGGCAGAACAAGAGTAAAAATGCCCCCTCAGGGAGGAAAAAACCAAAGGATTGCCAATAAGCGATAGTTCAGGGGGTTTAATGCCTAAAAAAAAAGTTTAGGGGGTAACATGCAAATTCACATACACTCGAGGGGGGATTTGTACCAATTACTCTAAATTTTAAGTGCAAAAAAACAAACAATCCCATACATCGTTTGTGGATTAGAGGGTTGGATGAATTGTGTAACAATTACATGGGACCCACTAACCTTGTTCTTTTTTTCCTTTTTTTGGAAGGAACTTTGTTCTTTTTTTCAAGTTATTGTTTCCTGACCGTTCCCATATATATATATATATATTTTCCTTTTTTTGAAAGGAACTTTGTTCTTTTTTTTTTTTCAAGTTATTCTTTCCTGCCCGTTCCCATACAATTAGAGGTTGTTTGTTTTTTTGTCTAAAAACTGAATAGTCCTAAATTTTACTGAAGACTGAATAGTGACTGAAACCTGAATCTGAATGACATGTTTTTTTTTTTTTTTCTCACATCCGAAGGTACTGTCAATATGTTTGTGTTTTAAAAATAAAATTATCTGAAAATAAGTAATTTTACATTTATACCTATAATAATTAAAAGAAGTAATTTAACATTCAACACTCTTTATAAGATTTTGCATGTTCTTCCACAAGTAAAGTTTAATTTAACAAAACAAAAAATTCATATATGAATATAAATTTGCATGTTATTCTGCAAACAAAGTTCAAGTTCAATTTATTGTAAAAAAAAAAAGGGTTCAAATTCAATTTTACATATTGTCCAAATATCTAGTATATAATTCTAGAAACCTTTTTTTTTTTTTTTTTTTCTGATCATATGCACCCATAAACAATTTTTTTAAAATTTTTTTTAAAGGTTCCTAGATACTTTTTTTTTTTTTTTTTGAAATAGGTCCCTAAATTATATACACCGGTACATATATATATATAAACAATTATTCTATAACTTCTTCAAGCCACAAAATATACTCAATATCGAATGCAACCACAAAAAGAATATTTGATAAATTATATAACTGCAACTATGACAATCATAACAAATTATCATTCTAGATTATGCTTAAAGAATTCTATAATTGCCATTACACGTAAATAAAAAAAATTTAAAAAAAAATTAAAGAGTTCTTACCAAGATTTGGTAGGATAGAAATTCAATTGTTTAATCCCAGGAAGATTTCAATATGAGAAGTGATTATGTTTTTTTTTTTCTTTCTTTCTAAAAGCATTTTAAAATAAGAAATACATTAAAAGAAATAATTCTACACCATATCAAATTAGGATAAATTTAGAAATATATCTTTTTTTGGAGGATAAACTTGGAAAAAAAATATTTTAATTATAATTCAGTGATTTGAAATTAAGTTAAAAGTCAGGATTTCTTACTTTTTTTTTTAAAGTTGTTTTTTGATATTTTTAAGTTGTTTAACCACTTAAAAAAACAAACAAAACAATTTAATGAGTTCAATTCAGACTCATTAAGTCTTAAGTGGAAAAAACAAACGACCCCTTAGTCTAATACTACTGCTACACTTCCATTTTTTATATTTTTTTAGACCTCTTCAATTCCATATGGCTAAAAGTCTAGAATTAGGGCCCAATGCCTTAAGCAACTTAGATATAGGGACGGTAAAAATCCCTGACCCACCCCAAACCCATGGGACCCAAGTCCGTTTGGGGTAGGTTTGGGGTAGTAAAAACAGGTAACAGTGTGGGTTTGGGGCAAAAATTTTGATGCGACGGGGTTACCAAATCGTGTATGGGACGGTCCCTTTTGCCTCAACCCGCCCCATTTGACCCGTAATATATATATATATATATATATATATATCCATATCGGGTTCTAGAAACACACGGACACACGGACACACGCATACGTACAAGCACGAGCATGCACACGTGCAACCACCCGCACGCATGCATACACACCCACCCAATTATAATGATTAATCCATAGACTTAATGGTGTTTCTTGTATTCGAAAATTGCATGAAGAATTCTGGGTTCATATTCAGATATGTGAGTAAATATTCAAATAAAACATAGATTGGAAGATACATGTGTTGTTGTATCTTTAGTAATTTTGAGCGAACATCAAAACTCATATATAGACAGTGAGAAATGTCGTTTAAGTTAAATATGTTACAAAATGTAGTTATAGACATCAACTTGTTCATCAAGGAGTTTCCATGCATACATTTAAGTTCATCTATGAAAGTAACTTTAATGCAATAATGAGGACTGTAATTGGCATTTGAATAGTAAGAAACAAGATGCATTGCTCGACTTATGCTTGCTTAATCAGCTTTTTGGGTCTTGGTTTATTGATATAGGATTTTCCTCCAATAGCATTTTGAGTATGACAGCATCACATACAAGACCCTTTTATGAGAATTTAGATGGATGCTTCTCCTGCCTGCTGCGCGTAAAGTTTTTACTAGAATCTAACTCAGAAATGAGACCATATGATTGAACAAAAACGTCTGCTAGCTAGATCTTATTTTCTTCATCGAAGTGTTTCTTGAAGTTTGTTCATCGAAGTGTTTTTACTAGAATCTAACTCAGAAAAACATACTTATAAAGTATTTCTTGAAGTTTTCTTTATCGAGAAACTAAAGTATCAAATAAACAAGTTCTTCATGCAGATCTAGATAATTAGTGGATGGTACTAACTTTGAAGACAATTGAATTAAAACGAATTATAAGTTACGAAAAACAAATGACTTATTAATCCTTATAGTTCTAGTCCTAAGAGTCAGATCACGCGGCTAATTTATGTTTCATTATAATTGATTGCTTTAATGGGTTGTTGAATTCCTTTTGCAAATGCTACCTTAAAATTTGGCGTAAATGTTAACATATAAAGATTTGCTCCTAGTTTCATGTAGTTTACTCACAGGTACATTTCATTTGCATTTATCCAAAATAATAAAGATAATAAGTTCCAAACAAATGGATACATATTGCTTTGGTGAAGCACTTTTACAATTTTCTACCTCATATCTGCTCAACAACAACAAAGCATTACAAATAAGTAACCAATCTTTATTATCAAGGCATATATCTTTATTATCTATTAAAACAAACCAATCCTATGGCTATGGTATTCTGAATTCTTGACTTGGTAACGTGTAAATATATAGAATGTGCATTCACTCAGACCAGTTCTGATTCTTCAATGTGAGCACCTCGAAATTGGTTGAATCTGTTGGTTAAGTTTTCTATAATTCTTTTCTTGAGGGTTTCATAAATTTGTTTGATGAAGTGTCTGGCTAACATGATAGGCAAAACGGTCCATAAGCCCAAACAGAACCAATCCAGTAAGCGTGGTAAGAAAATTGAAGCCAGCGAGACTGCAGAAAGAGCACCTGAGCTGAGAATGGCATGGTTTATGAATTGAGAGTAATTTGGTTGACGAATTTGTAATTCCGTCTTGAGAGACTGGCCCAAGCAATAAAGGAAAGTGGCCGCAAAGAAAACCCATATATTGATAGGGTGGGTATCAAATGGGGATACTTTCTTAGTCTGATAATCCACTTGGAGCAGACCCATCAACAGCGGTATTAAAAATGTAAAAACGACATGGATCCTATTAAGAGGAATGTTGGATATGGCTTGAATTCTCCAATGGTTACCAAACACGATTTACTAATGCGGAGACTTCCTAGAGACGTGAGAACGTTTGAGAGTATAAGGTTATGTTTGAGGGAGGCTTGAGGACGAAACGAACTGAAGAAACGAAGAACAGCTAAAACCGCTGCCGCTGCCGATGTGGCTTTGGCAGCGGTAATGGCAGCGGTAGGACACCGCTGCTAATTCTTTGGCAGCGCAATGACAGCGGTTCCAATTCCAGTGGATACCGCTGTGGTGACCGCTGTGGCTGTCACAGCGGTACTGGGAGTGGTCGTGATGAATCGTTTGATGACGTGGCGCATGGATCATGATTTTCTGAGTGATCAAGTTCTACACGGTTTAGGAAGCGGGTGGCCAACTGCAACTTGAATCGTAGTCAATCACATGCACGCGTTGAATCAGGGAATATTCATGGAAGAGGAAATAGGTTGCTTCTGAAGTTCGAATAGGAAAATGATTTCTCCTTGAAAGAAGACTTGTCTTAAATAGGAATAAGTATTTATGTGGAACAAGTATTCTTGTATGACTAGGAGATAGATTTCCTTGTTAGTTTAAACTCCCTTTAATACATATAAATAGACCATAATAACTAGGTTATTGGTGTGTGAAAAACATCTGAGAGTGGTGGAGCAAAATAGCAAATACTAGAGAGATCTCAAAGTGAGCATTGGGTGTAATTAGGTTTGGGATATTATTTAGAGAGAGAACCTGAGTGTGTGGTTGTAACAATTTACTACATATTGAAACTTTCTCTTGTCTTCCTGACGGCCGTGGTTTTTTCCCTGATTTGGGTTTCTACGTAAATTCTTGTGTTGTGTGTGATTGGATTTAAATTACTTCTCTTCATTTTATCTTTTCTTTATCATTGTGTTTGTTTGTGTTATATCCAGCAACGCTTTCGCGCGCTTAGTGACAGTTTGTTTGCTAACAATTGGTATCAGAGCCCCGGTTGTTTGGTAGTGGTATTAACAACTTTATGGCAAGGATGATGAGATTCGATATTGAGAAGTTCGACGGAAAGATTAATTTTTGCTTGTGGCAAGTTCAAGTCAAAGACCTATTAATCCAATACGGTTTACACAAGGCGTTGAAGGGCAAGTCAACCCTTGCGAACCCTGAAGGCTCTGGAGATTCTAACAAAGGAACGACTAGTACTATTTCTGGTAAACCTAAGATAAGCGATGATGATTGGGAGGAGTTGGATGAAAGGGCTGCGAGTGCGATACGATTGAACCTAACCAAGAACGTTCTTGCAAATATTCATGGAACATATTCAGCGAAAGAACTTTGGGAGAGGCTTGAAGAATTGTATCAATCAAATAGTGTCTGCAACCGGTTCTACCTGAAGGAGCAGTTTCACATGCTGCAGATGTCTGAAGGTACGAAAATTTCTGATCATCTGGGAGTGCTCAATGGGATAGTTTCAGAATTAGAGTCGAATTGAGTAAAGATTGATGAAGAAGACAAAGGTCTTAGACTCATCTGGTCCCTTCCATCGTCCTATGCGCACATGAAGCCAATCTTAATGCATGGGAGTTCAACCATATGTTTTGGAGATGTAGCGAACAAACTTATCTTTGAGGAACGAAGGCTAAAGAGTGAAGGTAAATCTTCTGATAACTCTATTCTTTTGGTTGACAGGAAAAAGGGGAACTCCAAAGGGAAAGTCACTTATTGGGGATGTGGACAGTCTTGACACATTAGGAAGGATTGTCAAAAGAAGAAAACAAGTGCGGCTAAGGGCTCCAAAGAGGGTGATCCGGCAATCGCCCCTCTTGAGTTTGACGACTACAGCGATGTCCTCTAAAAGGGCATAAACATCCTCATGGCATGACCGCTAGTTACCGTGAAAAGGATGTAGCTGATAGCGGGTCCACAATTACGCACGGGCATTGGTTAGGAGGTGATGCAAGGTGTGTGGTGGATAAGGATGTCGATGGCTGAGCGAACTCCCTGGGAACCTAACGTGAGGAGTTGCATCATAATTTTCAGCAAGGTAAATTTCGACATGTGCCGGTGAAATCTTGGGATAGTTGTTTCCTAAGTGCTTATACCTAGTGGTGGGTATGTTGATTCTTGATGATAGGATCATAGCTGAGGATAAGTTTTGGGAATTCTCGCCATAAGGGAGGATTGTTGGATATGGCTTGAATTCTCCAATGGTTACCAAACACAATTTACCAATGCGGAGACTTCCTGGAGACGTGAGAGCGTTTGGGAGTATAAGGTTATGTTTGAGGGAGGCTTGAGGACGAAATGAACTGAAGAAACGAAGAATAGCTAAAACCGCTGCCGATGCTGATGCCGCTGTGGCTTTGGCAGCGATAATGGCAGTGGTAGGACACCGCTGCTAATTCTTTGGCAGCGCAATGACAGCGGTTCCAATTCCAGTGGATATTGCTATGGCTGTCACAGCTGTACCGGGAGCGGTCGTGATGAATCATTTGATGACGTGGCACATGGATCACGGTTTTCTGAGTGATCAAGTTCTACACGGTTTAGGAAGCGGGTGGCCAACTGCAACTTGAATCGTAGTCAATCACATGCATGCTTTGAATCAGGAAATATTCATGGAAGAGGAAATAGGTTGCTTCTGAAGTTCGAATAGAAAAATGATTTCTCCTTGAAAGAAGACTTGTCTTAAATAGGAAATAGTATTTATGTGGAACAAGTATTCTTGTATGACTAGGAGATAGATTTCCTTGTTAGTTTAAACTCCCTGTAATACATATAAATAGATCATAATAACTAGGTTATTGGTGTGTGAAAAACACCTGAGAGTGGTGGAGCAAAATAGCAACTACTAGAGATATCTCAAAGTGAGCATTGGGTGTAATTGGGTTTGGGATATTATTTAGAGAGAGAACCTGAGTGTGTGGTTGTAACAATTTACTACATATTAGAACTTTCTTTTGTCGTCCAGACGGCCGTGGTTTTTTCCCTTATTTGGGTTTCCACGTAAATTCTTGTGTTGTGTGTGATTGGATTTAAATTACTTCTCTTCATCTTATCTTTTCTTTATCATTGTGTTTGTTTGTGTTCTATCCAGCAACGCTTCCGCACGCTTAGTGACGGTTTGTTCGCTAACAAGGAAACCAGACAGGTTAGTCAATAGTAAAAATATTAGATAAATAAATGGAATGTTATATATTGCATGTTACGGTGGAAACTCGACCATGCACCATCACCACCGCAACAGGCAAAACAGGGAGGAGCTGACAGGAGCCCACCGCCCACCGCTAAGGAGGAGATACAGAGGAGTGAGACCAGACGTGACGCCGCTTCCGGTTCTGAGGTCACCAGGAGGTTTCGGTTCCGGTTCCCCACCTCCAAGGTTTTAGTTTTTTTTAATTTATTTACAAAAAATAACATTTTCTTTATAAATAATTAGGGGAATTATAGTTTGGTCCTTATCTTTTAAGGAAACATCACTTTTTTACCCCACTTAGATGTATTAGGGTAGTTGGTCCTCATCTTTTTGGAAATACATCAAATTGGTCCTTCAGTTAGTCAACTGTTAGTCAAAGTTAACAGACCCAGGGGTAAAATGGTACTTTTAATCATGTTTTAATAGGTGACATGTGGTATTTTTTTATATAATATTAATTTATAAATAATTTTTTTAATGGATATCCACCATCCACCTTTGAGGTGGATGGTGGAGATCAAATAAAATTTTAAAGAATTGAAAATTGAAATTCAAAAATATAAAAAAACTGAAATCAAAAAAAGAAATTGAAAACTGAAAATAAAAATTAAAAAGATTAAAAACGGTGGAGATCCAAATATCCAATCTCTCAAGATTGCAGATGGGATATATCTCCATGGATCTCCATCTTCCTCGCCGCGAAGGGGGGAGGAGCGGCAGGGGAGGTCTCCGTCAACCCCCGTCACGAATCGGGGAGGTTCCGGCATCCCTCAACTTGCGAAATCGCCTTTTCCCCTTTCTCTTCTCTTTCTCTTTCATTACGTTTTGAGAGTTTTTTATTGCTGTATTGGGATGAATATCTACAGCAAAAAATGGAACCTTTGACCTTTTTTGTTTTTCTCATGATTTGGATCATTTGATTTCAACATTTTCTCTCCCTTTTCTAGCATTCTATAGTACAATTATACTTTCTGATCAATTACTCTCATCTGGGTATCTTCAAATTCAGTCCAAAAATTATTATTTTTCATGTTGCTTATTTATTTTTGTTGGTTTGAAATGGAAAAAACTAAGGAAATTGGAGCAAGAGAAGCTCAACAACAACTACAACAACACATTTCATTGCAACAAGTAAGTAAAATTCCAAGAGATCTCTTGCATAGATTCATGGATGAGAACCACTTAGTGGGTAGCGAGAACCACTTAGTGGGTAGCAAGAACCAACAATAGAGTGAAGAAGAAACAGAAACAGAGTTGTGTTGCTGTTGTTACTGGTGATGAAATTGTTGTTGATGGAGGATTTGAAAATCTCGTGTGGAAAGGAGGAGGAAAAGAATGACTATGACCATGAGCTATTACTGGATCCATGATTAATATGATTTTGGATTGATCTTATCTTGTTTGTTTCTTCACACAAACTAAGTAATTACAAGAGATTGGATCTAGTGGAGATTTAATCTGCAATCTGGGGAGATTAGATCTCCACCGGTTTTTATTTTATTTTATTTTTTCAGTTTTCAAATTTTTTTTGGAACGGCTTTTAATTGCATTTTTTAGATTTCAGTTTTCTTATATTTTTGCATTTTAGTTTCCAATTCTTTTAAATTTTATATCAATTTTTAGTTTTTCAAATTAATTTTTAAGGGTAAAACCGTATTTTTAACATCTCTATTAAGGTTGACTGTTGATTTTTTGGTCAAGGGACCAATTTGATGTATTTCCAAAAAGATGAGGACCAACTACCCTAATACACCTAAGTGGGGTAAAAAAGTGATGTTTCCTTAAAAGATAAGGACCAAACTGTAATTCCCCCTAAATAATTAAAGGAACCAGCGGTTTCAGTCTGGTTCTTCATTTTAGAGAACTGGAACCGACCACCCTGGTTCCGGTTTCGGTTCCCTGGAAAATCGATTTCGATCCCAGTTTCCGGGAGGCTTCCGGGAAAAGCGGTAGTGATGCCACATCTAAGTAAGACAGAGGCTATGGGGAAAACGGGCAACTGAGATCAGAGACCCTTTCTAGTGACGTCATGTCTAAGTGAGACAGAGGCCATGAGGAAAATGGGTAGCTGAGATCAGAGACCCTTTCAGTCCGGCGGTTTCAGTCTGGTTCTTCATTTTAGAGAATTGGAACCGACCGCCTTGGTTCCAGTTCCCTAGAAAACCGGTTTCGATCCTAGTTTCCGGGAGGTTTACGGGAAAAGCGTTAGTGACGTCACGTCTAAATGAGACAGAGGCCATGGGGAAAATGGGCAGCTGAGATCAAAGACCCTTTCTAGTGACGTCACGTCTAAGTGAGACAGAGGCCATGAGGAAAATGGGCAGCTGAGATCAGAGACCCTTTCAGTCCGGTTCTTCATTTTAGAGAACTGGAACCGACCGCCTTGGTTCCGATTCCTCGGAATACCGGTTTCGGTCCCAGTTTTCGGGAGGTTTACGGGAAAAGCATTAGTGACGTCACGTCTAAGTGAGACAGAGGCCATGGGGAAAATGGGCAGCTGAGATCAGAGACCCTTTCTAGTGACGTCGTCTAAGTGAGACAGAGGCCATGAGGAAAATGGGCAACTGAGATCAGAGACCCTTTCATTCCTGCGGTTTCAGTCCGGTTCTTCATTTTAGAGAACTAGAACCAACCACCCTTGTTCCGGCTTCCCGGAAAACCGGTTTCGGTCCCAGTTTCCGGGAGGTTTCCGGGAAAAGTGGTAGTGACGTCACGTCTAAGTGAGACAGAGGCCATGGGAAAATGGGCAGCTGAGATCAGAGACCCTTTCAAGGCCGTCAGAGCCTATATACAGATATATTTTTTTTAAAAGAAAAAGTTGAGAGTGTAGAGAGAAAATTACCTTGGTATGTTGTATTGTAGATGGCAAAGGTTGCTTGGCTTCTCAGACTCCATTTTTACGACTATAACTCTAGAACTGCGTATGAGTCGTTTGAAGCTTCGAACTTCCATGGCTTCAATGTTTCTATGCGCTAAAGGTAACATCATTGCTCTGCGGGTTTCTATGCAGGTTTTGTAGGTGCCAACTTGTGATTTAAATGATAATTGGGTAAACATATAAACATCTAGTCAACCTGCGGTTAAGAACAGAAACTAGGACACGTGTCCTAATGGACCAAAAATTCCCTTTCTTTTTAGTTTTACTGCAAGTAACAGCACTAAAGATCCAAGGAAAACCTGTTCTGGGATACATTAAGAGTAATACTAGAGGATCCAAAAAAGTGACCCAAATTTTAGACCCAAACATATGTGGCAACATCACATGGGATCTTTGGGAAGAATGACGTGGGCCCATGTTGTGTGTGATGTTGCCACATAGGTTTGAGTCCAAAATTTGGGTCACTTTTTTGGGTCCTCTAGCATTATTGATACATTAATTGTATTTTTCAAATTATAAGGGCCGTCAATAACACGGACATCAATTAAAAAGTTAACGAGCCCAGATTTCGAAAGGCAAGGCCCAATCACTAGAATGCCCTAAACAAATAGGCCCAACCCATTCCCCAAAATGAAAAAATGTTTTGCAGTTATAAGTTATAATTGGTTGTTTTCTTTCTTCTGATTCAGTGATGTTTGACTGTTTGAGCCTTTTGAGAGCAAGGAAGAAGGGACAGTGATTCCAATCCTGTTCTTTAGACTTTAATGCTGACATTGATCAGTTTTGAACAAACGAATCACCGCCGCTTCTTGTACAATCATTCTATTTTCTGCAAAACAAATTTCATGGCAGCACTTGTATAGACCGACACTGCTGCTTCAAATCTTGTGACCCAAAACAACACGTCTTTACTCTTGGACTTCCTCGGATATAACCCAATTGTAATATCAAATCAAATCGTTGACCATAGTTCATACACAATAAATTTTCAAGACAATTACCGATTTGTTAATTTGTAAACTTTAAGATAATTACCCATGTAAATTAAATTGGAGCCACATTGGATTAAATTGGTCAGCTGTTGCAATCGGGAAAAAAAGTAAAAGTCAATACTTTTTTTTACTTATGGGATAACATAGTAATAATATATAAAAATAAGGATAATAAAGTAATAAAACATAGAAGGGTTCTGTTGTAATTATCCTAAAAAAAATTAAAAGGCTAACCGTCTAACCCAACTATAGCCCAAGTCAGCCCCTTCACAATTCTGCTACAATGTCAACCATCAACGTTATGTATTCACTTTCCCCATAAGCCCAAAATTGCTAAAATTCACAAACGTGATCCTTGTATTTACTTTCCATCATCAGCACCTCTCCGTCTTTGGCAAAGCCATCGGCTGTTTTGATGTATTTTTTTATATACATGGCGATTTGAATATGAGACGACGTTGTGTAATTGTTTCATTAGTATTCCATCTAATAATAAGTATATATGTTCAGATCCAAATCACGATTATACTCTCTATGCAAGGACAAAATAATCAGCGCTTCTAGAAGAAGCGATGGATAAACACCATTGCTTACCTCATTATGTTAAAAAGTTTATTTTCTATTCCATTATTTCCAATCTCATTACACTTGAGATTCTGCTTATTTACTTGGTAACACCTAAATAGAATGTTCGTTCAGGTCACGGATTCTTTAATATCAGATCCACAAAATCTATTAAATTTGTCACGGGCTAAGGATAATTTTTCCATGATAGAGTGTTTTGCTAACATGATAGGCAAAACGGTCCATAGACTTGTGCTTCTATGTTTGAAACAAAGTAAAATTAAGTCTTGCTTCAATGTTTCTATGCACCAACCTCAGTGATCAGATTCTACCCTTGGTACTTCTTAGTCCTGCTTTTCTTATATTGACACAGTTCAACATTTCCTACTGATTTGTTTTTTTTTTTTTTTCATTATCCTTAATCAGTTGGAAAGCCATAGAATTGAAATGGGTTTCAGGGAAACAAGGATGGATACTGGTCCCCATCCCATCTCCATCTCTCAAATGACCCAAACCTTCCCTCATCCCTCCCCACTTCCCCATTTGGAAAAAATGGGGATGAAGGAATTTGGGGGAGGTATCTCCCATCCTAATTTCTCTGTTTTCCCCATATCTTTTATTTTTTCAATTCAATTTTTTTTCTTGTTTCTTCTACTTGACTAAAAATTACGAACATACAAAATCAATACCATTATAAATACAAATAAAATATAATGAGAAAAATATTTATTATTAAAAAAATTAAAATATATATATAGTTTTTGAGAGAAATGGGGATAGGGAGAGGTCTCCCCATCCCAATTTCAAATTGGGGATTACATTCATCCCCATCCTTCCCCGTTATCCCATTTGGGGATGCTTTTTTTGGGGAAATTGGAGATTTGGGGATTTAGGGGGAAATGCCCATCTCTATATAAAAATATAGGAAACTTTTATGCTGATTCTCATAAGTTATCGGTTTTTCACTTTTTCATAATCCTATTGAATAGTTGACTTGAAAAGCCATCGTAATATAGGAAACTTTCATTCTGATCCTCCTACTATCAGCATTTGTCTTTTTCATTTTTCAAATTTTTTTTACCAATATAAAGGGTATTTTTGTCAATCGAATATATTAGGAAGGTTTGTTTATTGCCCAAATTTTTTCAACCTAGTCTTCTAAAAATGCCTTCCCATCCACGACTTTTTCCTTTCACATTTTCCTGCAAAATAATAACAATACAAGGTTGAATTGCATGATGTTGGGAAATTTTCTTGGAATGTTCCCCGTGACTAAAAAGAAACAGCATTCTTTTTTTTGTTGGAAAATTTCTTCTAATGTTGGAGACAATCGCAAAGAGTGTTTTATGCTAATAGATATCATTATAGAATATGGATCTTCTGCTGAGCTGATATTTATCTTGACCTATATAGAACTATTAAAATGTCTAATCAATGGTTGTAATTTTTTTTTTTTCACTTTTATTATTTTTAAATGTTGAGTACTATCCTCAAGTGCTTCAGATTGGGAAAAAGATCAGCAAAGCGGAGCAGGATCAACCTAGAATACTAATCTATTAGGTACCGTATGCATTGATATATAAATATATATATACTTTTGCATGCATTTTATGTTTTTAATATGAAAAACATTTTCATCTACTCCGACTTCACATGTAGTTTCTTTAATAATTATGCAATGCAAAATCAACTATGGACATAAATTCGGAGTTTTTTAGGAAATAAGACTCAAACCCAGAACCTTGTGGTATATGTGTGAAGGATTTACCACCAGATCAACCTTATCTCGTCGTCCAGTTGAAAATTTTCATTTGTCTCTTTATTATTATATTTTGTAATATTGAAAAACAACATCAAATTAAGAAAAACTCATACCATGGATTAAAAATTTATTTCAGTTCAAATTAAAATAATTTTTTTGAAAGGAAAAATAAAATAATTAAACAATCTAATCCATAACGCTCATTCCCCGGCTTCAGATTGCCGCATATATCAGAAGAATTAAAAATAATTTATATCTCTTTCCTTTTTCTTATATTCCTTCCAATTTGTTTTCTATTTTCACTCCATTCCTACCAGTCTGTTAGTCTACGCATCTCCATGCTATTTGAAGTGAAGCTTTCATTAGAGAGATTTCTCAACGAGGTAATATATCTGTTATATTCACAATAATTAGTATCAAATTTTTTTATCTGGGCCTTTGATTCATTTACCTTGATTGGCTGTTGAAATCAGTTTTTGGAAATCGAATAGAACCTGTAAAAAAATTATAATTCTTGCTTCTATGATATTGCCTCTTATAAATCCCATTGTTTTGCTGTTTTCACTCTTCCTATTTGACAGAAATTGCATGGATATTTAAATTATGTCAATTGAACACTTGTTTTCATCACTAAGGTTCTCCAGTTTAATCGAATTTTTTTTTAAACTAATAGCAGAGTTTGTTGTTGTGGAAGTGTTGAAATTATCTGCTGAAGTGCATATATGTTATGAACATTATTTGATTTTGTTAGAGCTGATTTTGTTTTGCATTTAAAAGCAAATTTATTTTGTAACAGGCTTGTTAGAATCCATCATAAAATATGTCTATTTAGGTGATTTTATGAATTGAAAGTCTTTCATTTTTTTGGTTTTATTATCTGTCTCATGAACTTTTGTGTGTTTATGTGTTTGAAGAGCACAATTCTTGCTCCAAGTTATTGAATTTTCAACACCAAGGAATGGCATCATTGGCTGGAGCATATACAACGTCAATTGTCAACCATCAACGTTCCAAGACTCCTCCCCAGATGCATCACATCACAGTATAGGCATCAACTTGTTTGGTCAAGGAGTTTCCATGCATACATTTAAGTTCATCTATGGATATTCACCTTCTTGGTTCCGTATCGATTTTTAGGTACTCCATTGCCACTGTGTGTTGGTGAAGACCTCCCTTTCCAGGCTAGATTCATTTTTAACATAGGTTGAGGCATGAAAAATATCTGGCACCGTAGGAATTCCTTTCAGCGAGATGGTCTAATTACTACCATTACGCTTCATATAGGCAAAATGAGGGATCCACCACTCCATACCGGTGGTGCAAATAGAGAAAAAGTAACGTTAAATGCAATAATAAAGACAATTTGTGGATGGAACTAACTTTCAAGACAATTAAATCAAAACTAATCATAATTCTAGAAAAACAAATGACTCAAAAATCGACTTAACCTTTATAATTCTAGTCTTCTTTGCATTTTTAGGAAAAATGAGATTGATAAGTAACAACAGTGCAGATTCTCCCACACTGGAAAATTTAAGTTTATCTTGCAACATGGTATTTCTTTTGATCAACTATTTGGACAAATAACCAAATTCGGCTCTCGTAGATGTGGCTTTCATATAACAAGACAATTGTCGAGCATCTTCTCTGCGTGGAACAACTGAGAGCATCTTCAATTCATTCTCAAATATGTTAATAGCCAATGCATGGTCTGAAAAGATGAAAGTAATATTGAATTTGCTTGAATAATATTATTGACACAGGAACGTGTATTTGTACAGAGTGAATTCTAAACCATTCCTACAAGTCAGGAATTAGTTACTAAAATATAGGAAGACAAAGCTATAAGTCAGGCAACACAGTTGGAAAGATAATACAAACAGAGTAACTATTCTTAATATGGTAAATATGAAATATTTACTTCCTAACACTCCCCCTCAAGTTGGAGAGTGGATATCCTGCACTCCCAACTTGTGAATCATAGGCACAAAGATTTCTTTTCCCAAGGGCTTGGTCAATATGTCTGCTAGCTGGTGTGCAGAAGTTACATGTCTTGTAGTCACGGAACCGTCTTGAATCTTGTCTCTAATGTAATGGCAATCCATCTCAATGTGTCTAGTTCGCTCATGAAAAACTGGGTTGGCTGCAATGTGTAAGGCAGCCTTGTTGTCGCAATATAGCAGTGCATATTCATGATGTAAAAGTCTCAAGTCCCTCAATAGATATCGGAGCCATGTCAACTCACAACAAGCCCCTGTCATTGCACGATATTCTGCCTCTGCAGAAGAAAGAGAAATTGTTTTCTATCGCTTCGATCTCCAAGATATCAATGAAGGTCCAAGAAACACACAATAACCCGTAGTAGATCTTCTAGTGAGTGGACAACCTGCCCAATCTGAATCACAGTAAGCCCTCAGCTTGAAGTCACTATTTGAAGAGAAAAACAGACCTTGGCCAGGTGCACCTTTTAGATATCGGACAACCCGAAGAGCTGCCTCCATATGAAGTTTTCGAGGTTGGTGCATAAATCTACTCAAGACATGTACTGCATATGTTATATCTGGCCTTGAAACAGTCAAGTAAATTAATCTGCCGACTAATCTTCTATACTGACTCGGATCTTTGAGCAAGTCGCTTTTGTCTGATAATTTCAAGCCTCGTTCCATAGGAGTATCAATAGGGGCTGCGCCCAATAGCCCTGCATCCTCAATGATTTCTAATGTATATTTTCGTTGGGAAATAAAAGTCCCATTCTTAGAAGCAGAAACCTCAATACCAAGAAAGTATTTTAAATTACCAAGGTCTTTGAGATGAAAATGACTATGCAGAAATGTTTTAGTTGCAGCAATGCTAACAGGGTCATTTCCAGTAATCAGAATATCATCAACATATATCAAGAGAGTAGTAAAGGACTTGCCTTGTTTCCCGGTGAACAGAGAGTAGTCGGCACGAGATTGTACATAACCAGCGAAGCAAATGGCTTCTGAGAATTTGGCGAACCACTGGCGAGATGCTTGTTTCAAACCGTACAATGACTTGTGAAGGCAACACACCAAGTTGTCCTCCCCCTGTCGCCGAAGACCAGGTGGTGGAGACATAAATTTCTTCAGCCAAATCGCCGTGAAGAAAAGCGTTGTTGACGTCCAGTTGATAAAAGGACCAACCACGAGCTGCGGCCAAAGTGAGTAAGCAGCGGACTGAGATGATCTTGGCAATGGGAGAGAAAGTATCCTGAAAATTTACACCTTCAAGTTGAGTGAAGCCCATGGCAACTAATCGGGCCTTGTACCTCTCGATAGAACCATCGGAACGAAGCTTAATTTTGTATACCCATCTACAGCCAATAGGAGTCTTGCCAGCTGGGAGTGGTGTGAGAGACCAAGTGTCGTTGGCTTGGAGAGCCTCCAATTCAGAACGCATTGCCTCACGCCACTCAGGATGAGCGACGGCTTCCAAATAGGACCTAGGTTTCGTGACAGTACCGATTTGAGCAACAAAAGACCGATACGTAGGCATATATCTGTGATAGGAAACATAATTGGCCAGTGGGTAGCGCGTACCTTTCGTCAGACCTGGTAAGGAGGCGGTTGATTGGTTGGAGCAAACGGTGGAGCAGAAATAATCATTGAGCTTGACCGGCAGACCAGTTTGGCAGCTGGAGCTACGAAGCGGAACGGGGTTGGGGATGGAGTCGGGCACAAATGAGGACAGAGGTGGGTTTAGTGAGGTCACCGTTGCCGGAGTGGGTGAGGTTGATGGCGGTGATGGACTGTGAGAGAGTGGAGATGATATGTCACAACGATCGAGTGGACCAGAACGATCGAACGGGTCGGAATGGGTGTCTAGGATGGTCGGACGATGGGAAGGAGATGGTTCAGACGGAGGGGATGAGTCAGACGCAGGGAGTGGATGTGGAGAAGAAGGAGGCAAGACTGAAGTAGGTGATGTGTGTGGCTGAGAAGTGTTTGAGTTGGGATAAAATGATTGAGGGTTGTCGTGGGCCACAAGGGGAATTGAGCCTAAATTAGTGGTTGAAGGAGGATTGGGCTGGACACATGCATATGGAAAAAAAAATTCATGAAATTTTACATCACGGCTAGTAAAAAAAAATTTGGTCGACAAATCGAATAATTTGTATGCCTTTTGACCAATGGGATAGTCGATAAAAACTGAGGGTATGGAACAACGGTCAAATTTGTGAGAGGTATAGACATTAGTAGCATAAGCTAAACAACCAAAGACACGGAGATGGGAGAAAGAAGGCGGTTTTGAATAAAGAAGTTCAAAAGGAGTTTTAAAAGAGAGAATTGGAGAAGGCAGGCGATTGATAATGTGTACAGCAGTAAGAGCACACTCCCCCAAAAATCGGGTAGGAAGTTGAGCTTGAAATTTCAAAGCCCAAGCCACTTGTAAGATGTGACGATGCTTGCGTTCCACAACCCCATTTTGTTGAAGTGTGTAAACACAAGAATGCTGAAAAATGACACCATTGTCTTGAAAAAAAGAACGAAGTGAAATAAATTCCCCACCATTATCACTTCGAAAAGTATTAATGCGAGATTCAAATTGAGTGCAAACATAACTAAAAAATCGTTTTAAAAGTGATTGTGCTTCATCTTTGTGTCACATTAAAAAAATCCATGTGAAACGTGTATAATCATCGACAATAGTAAGAAAGTAATAAGCACCAGAAAGAGAAGGGTGTCGATAACGACCCCAAATGTCACAATGAATTATTTCAAAAGGTTTTATAGAAGAAATTACACTAGAACTGAAAGGTAAACGACTCTGCTTAGCCAAAGGACATATAAGACAAGCATTATTTAACCGTACGGAAAAATTTTAAAATTCTTGGCAATGAAACTTAAGCGAGGAAGTGATGCATGGCCTAAGCAGTTATACCAGAGATCGGTGGATGAGATGGTCAGATTGCAGGCAGGTCTGTTTGTGCGTGAGGTAGAGTTTGTCACTGATTTCTTCGTCGCTAGTGCTGCCAAATAGTATAATCTGTCACGTTGTTTACCCAAACCAATCATCCTCCTCGTAGCCAGATCCTGCAAAATACACCAGTAAGAAAAAAAAGTTATTGAACAATTCAGGCCTCTCGTCAGACGACTAACTGACATTAAATCAACTTTGAATGTAGGTACACAAAGCACATCATGCAAATAATAGACAGAATTCAGAGGTAATGATCCTTTTACAACAATATTAGCCTTTTCTCCGCTAGGCAGTAATACGGGAGGCAACGAGCAATTGTCATCTTTGCGGAAAAATAATTTAGATGATGAGGAAATATGATCCGTCGCCCCGCTATCAATGATCCAACTACGGGAAGCGACTTTAGACAAACCTGGCTTGGTAACAGCATTTGCTTGAGAGCTAGATCCTCCATTTTTGTTGTCAACAAGAGATAAAAGTTGCTTTAACTGAGCCTCTGAAATTCCAACAACCTGGTTGCCGTCCCCTGTAGAAAACCCCTCAGATACATGATTGGCTGCAGATTTGTTGTTGTTGAAACGTCTTGGGCTTGAATTATTTTTGTTTTTTTGGATGGCCCATTGGATATCCATGTAGCTCATAACAGGTTTAGACCCAATGACCCATTTCTCCACAGTGAGAACAATGTGGTCGTCCTCTTCCAGAGCCAGAGCGACGTTTGTCCTTATCAGATCGGCGGCCTCCATTGTAATTTTATGGCACATTTTCTTGCGATCGAAAATCTTGTGAGCCATATGGGCGGTCGGATCGCTCAGACCTGACCGGAATGGGTTTGCTGCTGTTGCTTCGAACTGCCATGGCAGCACTGCCACTAGAATCGACTGCCGCAGGTGTTGAGCTCAAGAGACGCTGCTTTTCTTCTTGAGAGACAGAGGAATATGCTTGGCGAACTGAAGGAAGGGGATTCATTAGGAGAATTTATCCGCGAATAGCACTATAAGAATCATTCAAACCCATCAGAAATTGCATCAGTTTCTGTTGATCTTGTTGTAGGCCATTTACTGTATCATTTTAGGAGGCCAATTCATCCCATAGGCCCTTCAATTTTGTGTAATAACCAGAGACAGAGAGTTGTTCTTGTCGAAGATAGGCAATATCTCGCTGAATCTCAAAGATGCAAGGTGCATTGCTTTGGGAGAATCGCTCACGAAGATCTTCTCAAACTTCATGAGTAGTAGAGTAATAAATCACACTATCTGAAATTTCCGGATTGAGAGCGTTAATGATCCAAAAGTGGACCATATCATTACACCGAGACCAAGTCGCTTATCCTTTAGGATCAGTTTCTTCTGAAGGGGCTTTGATTAAGCCATTGACAAAACCTAGTTTGTTTTTGGAATTTAAGGCCAAAGTCATAGCTCTTTTCCAAGTAGAATAATTATCTCCATTCAGAGGTTTGGAAATTAAGACCAAACCCGGATGATCTGAATGATGAGTGAAATAGGGATTTGAGATATTTGCTCTTGAAGGATCGGTAGAAGTGTTTGGGATGGCTATTTCTTTGCCAGTGACAGAAGGTGTTGGTGTTACTATTGGTGGTACTTCATCATTGGCCATGATGACTGAGAAAGAGAGATGCTACACGAGTGATTAAAGTGCAGCAATGAATCAGGATCTTAGTCTTGCTCTGATACCATGAAAAGATGAAAGTAATATTGAATTTGCTTGAATAATATTATTGACACAGGAACGTGTATTTGTACAGAGTGAATTCTAAACCATTCCTACAAGTCAGGAATTAGTTACTACAATATAGGAAGACAAAGCTATAAGTCAGGCAACACAGTTGGAAAGATAATACAAACAAAGTAACTATTCTTAATATGGTAAATTGAAATATTTACTTCCTAACATGGTCTTTTCTGCGTGGAGCCGTGGAGTCGGTTCTCTATTAGCATGACCATTAATACTTAACACAAAATCATGCCTGCTAACTTTGGTGAGCAACCACCTCTTCGCATCATAGCAAGGCAGGGCTTTGAGTCCATCCAACAAGCTCCAAAACATACTCTGTCTCTCTACACCACCACATCGTAATACCAGCTAATCCATCAATAGCTCAATTAAAAATGTTAAAATATGGATAAAAGCATATGTTAAAAAATGAAAAAAATAAAAAACGAGAAGAAGAGGAGGAGGAGGTTAGTTTGGACCCAAAGACAGGTATTTACAGACCCCATAAATATACTTGAAGTATAAGATTTTAGTTTCGGCCCAAAAAAGGGAAAATATGTACATGTCCAATGAACATTAAAATATTTGAAGTAGTACTTGTATGCAGTGCCGGCCCTGAGACATGGCAATTAGGCGCCCAAAAAAAAAGGGTCCATTTTTATTTTTATTTTTTGTGTTTAGTGCTTATATTTTTAGACTTTGATAAATAAAGGGTCTAAAAAGGGTTTACATTTATTGTTTTTTTTCAAACTTCATATAATAATATCAAATTTGAACCCCAAATAAAAAAAAAAAGATGTGGAAATCAACTTAGGGTTCAAAAATTAAATAGCACCTTTTGGGGTGGTTTTTGGGGAATAGGCACCAAGTTAATAAGTTAAGTTTAAAATGCACCATTTAATAGGACCAGACGAAAATACCCCTTTGTTGTCTGTTTCTTTGTTTTGAAACTTTGGAAGAAAAGCTCTGAGAGAAAACCCCGACGGCGCAACAGTCGACCAAATTGTGACGACGAACCACCGTCGACGGAGCTACAGTACCGACGTACCGGTGAAGTCAATACCGACCACGGTATGTCTTTATCTCTCACGCATTTGTTGTCCATTATGTTTGTTTGATGAGTTTAGGTTAGGGTTTTAGTTTAGGAAAAAATTTCGAGCCTTTTGGTAGTGAAAACGATGAAGTTCTGGGTTTCCAAGAGTTTTTGAAACTGAATCGAGCCTTTTTGCAGTCTTATCGAGCCTTTTAGAAAGGTTATCGAGCCTTTAGAAAGGTTATCGAGCCTTTTAGAACCTTTTAGAAAGGTTATCGAGCCTGTTTAGAAAAGTTATCGAGCCTTTTAGAAGAAACTTTTGTCGAGCCTTTTAGAAAGGTTATCGAGCCTTTTAGAAAAGTTATCGAGCCTTTTGAAAAGTTATCGAGCATTTTAGAAGAAACTTTTGTCGAGCCTTTTAGAAAGGTTATCGAGCCTTTTAGAAAAGTTATCGAGCCTTTTGAAAAGTTATCGAGCCTTTTAGAAGAAACTTTTGTCGAGCCTTTTAGAAAGGTTATCGAGCCTTTTAGAAAAGTTATCGAGCCTTTTGAAAAGTTATCGAGCCTTTTAGAAGAAACTTTTGTCGAGCCTTTTGAAACAAAATCGAGCCTTTTAGAACCTATATGTTATCGTGCCTTTTGTTACTGTTATCGAGCCTTTTGAAAAGTTATCGAGCTTTTTAGAAACTTTTGTCGAGCCTTTTAGAACCTATATGTTATCGTGCCTTTTGTTACTGTTATCGAGCCTTTTTGAACTGTTATCGAGCCTTTTTGATATGTTATCGAGCATTTTTGAACATTGATGTTATCGTGCCTTTTTATACTTTTATCAAGCCTTTTTGAACCTTTATGTTATCGTGCCTTTTTGTAATGTTATCGTGCCTTTTTGTAGTGTTATCGAGCCTTTTTGAATTTTATCGTGCCTTTTTGCACTGTTATCGTGCAGTTTTGAATTTTACCGTCAGTTTTCAAGCCTTTTCAGTAACTTATTTGCTTTTTTTCCGTCAATATGCAGATGGCGAATCCGAATGATTTCCTTAAAACCCCGGTGGGAGAATGGTTCAATGGAAAAGTTATTCGGCATGACCATTTTGATGACCTTAGAGATATCGACAATGCACTTGAAAGAGTACCTGAAAATCTGAGGATCGAAGACCGACGTCGGTTTACTGAGTCATGTTTCGGTCATTTCCTCCGGATGCATCGTGAGATTAATTTTTCTGGCGGCATTGTCCATCGGCTACTTTTACGTGAGTTGCATCACAACGGGCCGGAAGATGAGATGCGATTTCTGTTAGGGAACCATACGGTCCGGTTCTCGAAGGTTGAGTTTTGTCTAATCACCGGATTGAAGTTCGGAGTGATTCCTGACACAGCGAGTTATGATATGGTGGTACAGAATGGCATACTCGACCGGTACTTCCAGCGTCGAGTCATCGAGTTTCAAGAGCTGAGAGCAGTGCTTCAGATTGGTGTTTTTCATTCGCAGTACGATGCAGTGAAGCTGTCATTATTGTTTTTGCTGAACTGGATACTGATGGGGGTGGATGAGAGATTTAAAGTTCCAGCATGGCAGTTTCGAGTAGTCGAGGACTTGGACACTTTTGATGCATTCTCGTGGGGCGCATACGTGTATAGGCGGTCTATTTATGGTTACATGCATGCTTTGGATAGTCCACGACAGGCAGCACGACAGGCAAGATAGGGCGTTGACACCATCGAGTCCTACAACATATACGGTCTAGCGCACGCACTATTGGTTAGCATTTACAATTTGCATCCATACTTTAATTGAGAATTTTTTATATGACTGATGTATTTACTTGTGATCGTACTTGTCTATTACGCAGGTATTTGCTTTTGAGGTTATCCCCTCCCTTGGCATTCAAAAATGTGGGATCCGCAGGGTTAACCCCGAGCTACCCCCTCCACGTATTCTGAAATGGAAGTTGACTAAGCGACCGCGAGGGAAAAAGCTGGATGAGATTTTCTCTGAAACTGTAAATATTGTTGTTGTTAATGTTTATAATTTTTAGTATGTGTATAATTACAATGATGTAACTCCAATTGCAGATGTTTGCGCGGTCTAAATTGGTGGCGACAGCTGTTGAGATGGGTCAACGGTATTACGAAGGCATAGATCAGGGACCCACTCTATATGATCACTATACTGTAGATTTATCTGGAGGCCTCCCGGATTCGGAACTACATAGGACTGGCGGACCCAGTCATACGGAGGATTCTTGCGGACCTAGTGATATGGATCCTTCGTACTCTGGACCCAGTGATACGGAGGGCTCAGACCCGGATGTCGGCAATGGCCGTGGGAGTCCCACGAGGTCTAGGCGGGTACGCGTGACTTTGCCCAGACAACCTACAGCTGGACGTGATTCAGAACCGGAGGTTGGCAGTCCTACTCCCGTGAGGCGTAGGCGGGTACGATTCAATTTGGACAGACAGCCTGGACCTCAAGGTCATTCACGGGGAGGCGTCGGAGAGCGTCCACAGGTACGTAAGCATTTTTAAGACCACATGATTTAATTTCAATTGACTTAATAGTTTTAGTACTGACAGAGTCCGAATTCCTTTCAGGCTTGGGAGCATAAATTGGCAGAGGTGATGGATGCTGTTCAAAAATTACGGGAGGATGTCATGGAGGCTTTCCGTACGACTGAAGAGAAAAGAGCTGCGCAGCATCAGGAGTTGCTGGATTTGATCCGGGCCCAACAGGGTCCGACGTCGCAGCACCGTATGGATGGTCCACCATTCGATGACCAACCATTTGATGACCATGACGGAGCATTTACTCCCACAGGTACAGGGTGGACAGACCGAGGGACCAGCCATGGGCAGCCACGTACCACAGACACAGTCTCAGATCCGCAGGGTCATGATGTGACAGCACGAGAGGAGGTGCGTAGTGGTACACAGACAGCATGTGATATAGAGCCAGCAGTCTTGGAGCAGGTACTGCCTGAGGACATCACCACAGTCCGCTCATCACAGCTGCTGGATGATCCTGTTCACTCACATGAGCAGGTACTACCTGAGGACATCACCACAGTCCGCTCATCACAGCTGCTGGATGATCCTGTTCACTCCCAGGAGCAGGTACTGCCTGAGGACATCACCACAGCCCGCTCATCACAGCTGTTGGATGATCCTGTTCACTCCCAGGAGCTCACACCTATACATTTCCAGGAGGTCACCCCTGACGCCACATCGCAGCACGATCGTCCAGTCGATCCCAGCGTACGAGGTTCCTCCTACGAGCATAGACCTTCGGTCTACCCGAGTGCAGCCGACCCCTCCAGCCGACCTCCGGTCTGTCATTTGACACCCCATCGGTCGATTTCAGGTGATCAACAGGGAACGAGTTCCTCCTCACACCACACCGATCACCATGATTTGGACCGGAGTCCACCACCCCTGAGGCGTGGAGACCGGATTCGATGTCGAGGTTGGATGGAGCGGAGCCCATACACAAACCCCTGTGAACCGAAGAGGCCACGGACGATGCCGCATCCGCAGCCAGTACATGAATGGATGCCACACGAATTGGTAGATCCTGACCAGCTGGAGGCGTACCTAGCCTACAAGAGGAGCATGACAGGGGAATTGTAAGTATAATCTAAAAAATTACAATCTGTTTATAGTTTTTTCGTCCACAGGTACAAGTAAGTATTATGTTAAATTTGTTTCCAATTATGCAGACGTGATGTGGATCTGCACCACCCAGTTGGTGTCAATGTGACTTGGTTCCACCGGTTTCAAACCAACTTCATGGAGTTGGACGATTCGGTATGTTCCTCACTTGATTCACCTGTAGAAGTTTCATTCACAAATGGTTGAATCCTAACAATACGAATTGTTGATATTTGTCAGCACATTGACGCATACTGCAACGTTCTCCGGAAACATCAACGAGCATTCCCCACTGTGTACGAGAGGAGGACCAACATACTAGATTCACAATTCTATGTAAGTGTTTATTGAGTACGGTTTTTGCTTCTACCTTGATGTGTTCAAATATTTTTTGCCTGACATGTCGGTTAATTTTCTATGTACAGACATTGGCATATCATAGCTGGCAGAGAATCTGCATGGGTGAGGACAAGAGACCCCCAGATGGTTGGACTGTGCTGGATCGCCAGTATCCTCGTGATGACCTTCAGGTGGTATGTGGCCTGCTCCCGCAGGCAAACCTGCCATGGCACGACGTTGACACGGTCAGTGTAAATTTGACTTTGCGTCCATCTGTATAATAAAAAAATTTGCTAACACTTTGGAGAAACACCTGCAGGTTCTGATTCCTTGCAACCTCGGAGGTTACCATTGGGTCGTGGGCAGCGTCAACCTTGCGAAAGGGCACATTTTAGTGTTTGACCCGTTCAGACAGCAGGTCCGATATAGCCATAGGAATACCCAGTTCGCGTGCTTAAGGTGGTTGCTACCCTCGATGCTGGATGCGGTACACTTTCACCGGAACAGACGGAGAGGTGATGCGACGTACAAAAGGGAAGAAAAGCCGTTCCGGATGTTCTTCGTGCAGGCCAACCGTGTGCCGCAACAGGAACGGGGGTATGACTGTTTGAAGTTCTTATTCTATCACAATCGGTTTTAATAGCATCCCATTATAATGTTTGTTCACGTGGTTAATTGCAGGGGAAATTGTGGGGTCCATACATTGAAAATTATTGAGTACCTGGTGGCGAACAGGGATACCTTCGACTGGTCCGAAGCTGATATGGCCACCATCCGGGAGAAGATGGCCGTCGAGGTTTTTTGTAACTCGAAGCCCATATAGTTGATGTAGATGTAGTTGATGTACATAACATTTTTTGAGTAATGAAATGATGAATTTTTTTTCTTCAAGTGTTTGAAGTGTTTGCAGTTCAAAGTTAAACACACACATTTCATACATTGAAATCCATAAACAATACAGCAAATTCAATAAAGCATCTAGTATGACATTAGACGAACAACTAAATTCTAATATATTTTCGAACATAAAATCAATCACATTAGTTCTACATAAGAACCAAGGGTCTCACCAAACAACTGTATCGAGCATGGTTGTGAAAGTTTGAACGATGTTGGAAGACATCAAGTTGGAGACATGTACCTCATAAAACAAAAGTACTAAAGCGGAAGTTGATAAGCATCTAAGGATTGAGAAAGCAGAGTATCCCACACGGATAGTTTACTGTTTTGGCATTTCTCATGAGCATCCGGGAACATTCATTCTAACTTATATACGAAGTACAAATCCCCATCATGAGTATATTGGTCTATATCCCAAGGGATTTAAGTTCAGTAAAAGGATGTTTGAGGACATTGATCGGCTTGTGGCATATTTCCAGAGGCATATCGACGATCCTCAGTATGAGTCAGCACCATCAATTAGATCAGTTGCTGCTATGGTACCAATGTGAAGCCCTGCAACTGGGGGCTCCTCTGTAGCTAGAGGTGGCACGGTTTTGGTTTCGGTTCTGGTTCTGAAACTGGCGGTTCCGATTCCGATTCCGATTCCGATTCTGGAATCGGAACCGTCAGTTTCAGAACCGAACCTTTTGTAATATATTTTCAAAAAAATTAGAACCAAAACTGGAACCGACCTCCCCCGGTTCCAATTCTGGTTCTTGAATCGAAACCAGAAATCCGATTCTGATCCTGGTTTTCCCTGTTCCGAACCCCCCCGATTCCACTGTTCGAACCGAAACCTTGCCAGGTCTATCTGTAGCATCTGGGGGTAGTGGCTGGGGAAGTTCAACCAATGAAGGTGGCTGGAGAGATCGATGTATTAAAAGTTCAACACATTTCATACATTGAAATCCATAAATAAAGTTGGGATATACATAAACACTATAACAAACGAAATTCGAACATGAAATCAATCATATTACTTCTACATAAAACATAAGAACCAAGGGTGGCAATTCGTCTTCCTCTTGTAAGTAAGGCTCCATTCATTCCACGGTACAGTCTTTCTCAGGGCACGTTTGTTTGTTGTGTCCAATTTTATGACAGATACTGCACTTGCGGCGGTATTCCTCGGGAACAATTGTGCTGGGACCTTTATTAACCATAGGTGGGTTGGAACACCTCCTGCTGTTATGTCCTGGTTGTCCACACCTTCTACACGACTGTGTGGTTGTCCTCTCCGAAGACGAGGCATGTCGACCCTCTATCGGTCGACCTGATTGCCTCTTCGCCTTTGGATTTAAAACCACCCGTGATGCGATGTCGGATGGCACAACCCATGAAGCAGGATGGCCAACAGGCATAATAGGAACTGAGTATGCATCAATAGGTGTCTCCCTCTTGTAGTAGTCCGCACACAGAGATGTAAAATCCAAATTCCGCTCCCTACAACAATGAAAAGGGTGAGACTCACGTTTGGATAATATAAACCGTTAACTGTAAATTGTAATGTACCTTGCCGCTGCAAGTGCGTGTTTACATGGTAAAAAGTCCATTTGGAATTTGTTGCATGTGCATGTCTTCCGGGCTAAGTCAACCGTCCACTGTTTTCCCTTGTGTCTGACGGAGAATATGTTCCAGTCAACTGGATTTACGGTCATATAACCGCACTTCTCGACACGTTTGAGGATCAAAAGATGTGCTGCGTCGGTCAATCGATGACGCATGGACTGTGCATTTGCATGACGATCATGAAACCACTTCTGTAGCATATTCCGAATGAACTCTGCCAGTGTCATTAGTGGCAGTTGCCGAGCGAATTTTAGGCATGAGTTTATGCACTCTGCAACATTTGTGGTCATCAACATGTACCTTTTTTGGGGACAGTGAACGCGGGACCACTTCTGTGGACCGGCATCAATGGCATAATCGTATGCACCCTGGTGCAGCTTACGTAACTCCTCCATGTGCCGATCATACTGGATTTCAATGTACGGCCTAGTAGCGTAATCCATTATCTGGGCAACATCCTTTCTGTGGAATCGCTTCTTCATATTTTCACCAAAATGCCAGACACAAACGGTATGGGTTGCATAAGGGAACGCTTTAGAAATCCCTGCTTCAATGCTTGGATGGCGATCGGAAATGAAAACCAGATCATCTATATGACCAAGGGCACCCCTCAAGCATTCTAAAAACCACTCCCATGAAAGGTTGTTCTTTGAGTCACCGTACCCAAAAGCAATTGGATACACCTGTTCATTTCCATCTTGTGCAGTTGCCACAAACATTGTACCCCCGAATCTTCCCTTCAAATGGGTACCATCTACTGCAATAACAGGACGCATACACCTCCGAAAACCTCTAATTGAGGACCCTAACGACATGAAAAATTAGAGGAATTTACCAAGGTCATCGCACTGTAAGTCCGTGATTGTGCCCGGATTTTGCTGTTCGAGAACATACGCAAAAGATGGGAGCAGTTGGAAACTTTCTTCATGCGTTCCATAGGTTAATGACAATGCATATTGCAAGGCATCATGTGCCTTACTGTACATGATTTGGATGCCATACATTGTTTTCATATCGGCGATTATGTCCTTCGGACGCATGAGACGACCATTGGTTTGTTGAAGTCTAGGGGCAATGACTTCTCCGATTATGACTGCACCAGCTTATCGGTGGCGACGGTGAATCTCCTCCAAGGGACAGCTGTGTTCGTTGACAAAACTTCTGACTTGAAAGTAAGTACCTTCTTCTCTCCTCACCGCTCTTAATTTCCACGTACAGTCGTCAATGATGCAAACCAAATGTAAAGTTGTCTTATTAGACCTTTTCACCTTCCATTCAAAGTTCTGCCACATCGCAAAATGGCCAACTAGCCTCTTCAAATCCTTTTTACTCGGAAAAAATTGACCTTTATAAATCATGGTTCTCGGTTCTTGCGCTACCAAGGTGCTGCTTGTACCAATACCAAACGAGTATGAATCTGCTCCTGGAATAACCAAAGTTCTCGCATTAACAGAATCAGATGATGTCATATTACAACGGACCTCGAAAGTCCCAGGCATATCTGGTGCAGTGCAACTAACTCCTTGTACACGTCTACCGCTTGTTTGCATTTGTGCAGGCTCTTCATCTACATTTTGGAGATCATGAACATGTTCATTATTTGCCTCAGTATCAACCTGTTCATGGTTCGGGTAATTGCTCTGTTGATTGTACTGCGCATCGTACTGTTCATTGTCCTGTGCATCGTACTGCTCATTGTACTGCTCATTATACTGCACATCGTACTGCTCATTGTACTGCACATCGTATTGCTCATTGTACTGCTCAATTCGACTGCCAAACACATCACCCACATCACCCAATTGAATTTCAACTGCATGTGCATGGTCGACCGCAACTTGTGGGACACCACACATGTTTCCCACACCTTCGCTGGGACCCCCTTGGGTGAACACTTGGTTGCTACCGCTAAAGGATCCAAACTGTTGGGTATTTTCAGGAGGAGGAATATCATTCCCTACCACATCTCCAGTTGTCCGCTCAGTTAGACTGACACATACTTGAGGGATCACTCGATCTTCCCCTAGCATAAACTGGACATCGTCGTCATTCCTTATCAATGTGCGACACGTACTGCCAGGAACGAGTGATATTGATGACAACTCAACATTGTATTTGTTTACATCATAGTTCACAATAGTATGCACGATCGTCACCAATTCTTCGTAAGTCATATTGTTTGACACGTACATTCCCCGGTTATCGGATCCAACAAACCTCTGACTTCCGTCGGGTAACTGGTCCCATCGACCGTTGTAAGATATTACTATTCTAACCCGATTCATGAGGCTGTCAAATTAATAATCACAAACCATTAACAAAAACCCATGATTACACAATGTCTTCAAATATTACATGAAAAACCTCGAATATTTTTTGAAAAAGGCTCGAATTTTTTTTCAAAAAAGCTCGAAATATTTTTGTCAAAAAGGCTCGAAATCAATTTCGAAAAGGCACGAATATTTTGTTAAAAGGCTCGAAACTTTGTTCAGAAAGGCACGGATATTTTTTGAAGAAGGCTCGAAATCAACCAAAAGGCTGGAAACTTTTTTCAAAAAGGCTCGAAATATTTTTGTCAAAAAGGCTCGATAATAACTACAAAAGGCACGATGACATTGTTAAAAGGCACGAATAAATTTGAAACTCAATCGAGCCTTTTGAAAAGTTATCGAGCCTTTTGAAAAGTTATCGAGCCTTTTGGAAAAGTTATCGAGACTTTTCCAAAAAGGCTCGATAACAATTTCAAAATGCACGATGACAGTGTTAAAAGTTATCGAGCCTTTTGAAAAAGTTATCGAGCCTTTTACAAAGGTTATCGAGCCTTTTAAAAAGGTTATCGAGCCTTTTAGAAAGGTTATCGAGACTTTTCCAAAAAGGCTCGATAACAATTTCAAAAGGCACGATGACAGTGTTAAAAGTTATCGAGCCTTTTGGAAAAGTTATCGAACCTTTTAGAAAGGTTATCGAGCCTTTTAGAAAAGTTATCGAGCCTTTTGGAAAAGTTATCGAGACTTTTCCAAAAAGGCTCGATAACAATTTCAAAAGGCACGATGACAATGTTAAAAGGCACGAAAATATTTCAAAAAGGCACGAAATTTTTTTCAAAAAGGCTCGATAACAACTTCAAAAGGCACGATGACAGTGTAAAAAGGCACGAAAATATTTCAAAAAGGCACGAAATCATTTTCAAAATGGCTTCAAGTTTACATACTAAAATGTGAACAACTTAAAAAAAGCAAGTTCAAGAAATATTACCTTATTTTACTGAAGAAGAAAATCGGGGCAAGACCTTGAACTTTTATTTGTAGAGAGAGAGTAACTGAGTATTTCAAGCCTTCGTTTATGTTGCAGAGAACAACTCAAAGAGAATAACATAAATGTTTAACTAAGGGCAATTTTGGTAGTTCACCATAATAGGTGCCTTTTAAACTTAACTTATTAAACCAGTGACATTCTCACCAATTCACTTTAAAAAAGTGATATTTTGGACCAATTCCACAATCAACTTATTATATAAAGATTGAGCTTAATATGGATTTTCATTAAAATTATTAAAAGCAAATGAGTAACTCCATTTGTATCCCTGAAAATTTGTATGTGCATCCTTCTTTGCATGTACACCTCATTAAGAGGTTTTAAAAAATTAAGGGAGCAATGCTTAGCTCAGTTTGTGGTCATATGTTCTTATTGTGAAATAAAAAAAAATTTTACCATGTGTTATAAGTTGTAGTTATCCTTAGTAATTTTTTTTTTAAATAACCGATAAATTACATTATCATATCATTTGAAAAAAACAATGTTAAACAATACAACATCACATATTACTTCATAATAATTGGTAAATCACCGTACATTATTTACATATGTTGTTAAAAATTAAAAAAAAAAAAAAAAAAATCACCGTAGATATGATCATTGATTAAAACGTGTAGATCACTACATATATATATTCATTCGGATAATAGATCCAATTGACAAAGTTCACTTTTTCCTTTCTTACATATATATATTAGTTTATGCATCTATTAAAAAGAATATATTTTGACTTTGATGAATTCAAATGTAAGCCTTGAAAGTTGAGAGTTGAATCTGCTTTGTTTTTGTTTTTGGTTTTCTTGTAATTATGTGGAAGAAAGGAAAAGTATACATGTAATGAATATATTCTTTTTTGAAAAGGATTAAAAATAGTAATATTAACCTAGTAGTAGTGAAGGTACTAACTTTTTGTTGTAGAAGGTAACTATGGTAGAATGCCAATTGTGCAAATAAAAGGAAAATTAAATACTTTTATAGACAATTATATTAAAAGAGAAGCAAAATAGTGGATAGATGTCACCACGAACATATGGAGCAGATAGTAAGAGTAATCATAATTAAATTAAGTTGTCTTGGAGTATGGCTATTACAGCTTCTTTTTGTTTGCTTGCCCTAATATACGAACATACAACTTCGGGTACTGTTAACACAAAAGGTTGTGGAAGTGATGATCTATCTTATTATGATATTATTGTGTCTTCTAACTCAAAAAACTATACTAGCAATCGTGGCTGTTCATTCGAGCTGCTTCCGTTAAAACTAAAGCTAGTACTACAAACGTCGACGAATTTGGAAACACTGTTCTGGATCTTCTACTGAAGGCGATGACAAGCATGGTGAATTAACACATAATGAATCTGATAAGCAACAATGATATGTAAAAAAGTCAATGGAATGAAGATGAGAAATCCAAGTAATCCCAGGAGAAACATTGTTGTTGTTCAAAGTTAGAATCCCCCTATTCCCTTGTTCAAGAAAAAAAAAAAAAAAAAATTATTGGTAGACAAAATAATATTAATACTAATAAGTCCAAAAAAGTTATTAGATAAATTTAAGATATCGTTGACTCTTAATTTTATCCATAAACCATAATTTTGGAAATGGATAAAATTAGACAAGGTCAAGGTAAACCAAATTGGTTGGGTTAGGGCCCAAATAAAACATGGATTTAGAAAAAAGAGCAGCCCATTATTGAAACTAAAATTTAAAAATCATTTATTTTCTCTTTCCCTTTTATTGTATTCCTCCCAATTTGTTTTTCTATTTTCACTCATTTCTCCTCCATGTTATTTGACGCGAAGATATCATTACAGAGATTTCTCGACGAGGTAATATATCAGTTATAATCACAATAATTAGCATCTATTTTATTTTATTTTTCTGGACCTTTGATTCATTTACCTTGATTAGCTGTGAATAATCAATTTTATAATCACAATAATTAGCATCAATAGTTAGCCCCAATATTGCTAGCTTGCTTTCCTTGATTGGACTTGATTGCATCTTCAATCTTGGCGCAACCCTTTTTCTGTAGATGGCAGATTCATGTGCTCGGCCAAAAAGATTGACACAGAGCTGCAACAGCAAGCCTCCTTTTAGTTACCAATTCTGGAACATGGTTGCGAATGTGACCGGATTTATCATCCCCTTGTTGCTGCTGTTCAGATCCCAGAAGGGACTTGTCCAACCCCAGCTGTCTTTCATCCCAGTCGCAGTCCTTTTAGGTCCGTACTTGCTGCTTCTATCGGTACAGGTCCTTACCAAGTTATTGATATGGCACTGGCAATCACCTGTGTGGTTGGTGACGCCTGTTGTACATGTATGAGTCTTTTGCATATTGCAGCTGATGAGAGGGTTGAAGCTAGGGGCTGAGCTCAGCGCATCAGGCCTCTTCCTCTGAACCGATTCCAAATGCTGATAAACTTGGAAAAATGTTTTCATGATCATCTGGTAAAACCAGCGGCAGATGCTTAAAATCAAGCCGCGCGAGAGAACATAGACACAAATGCCAATGGAATGAAACGCCCAGGCAAGGGTGGGAGGAATATGGAAATCCTCGACCGAAGAAAGAGATCTTCAGATGACACTATGACAGCAATGAAGCTGGAGAGTTGGGCGTAGTTTGTGCTATAAAATTGGGATTGAATATCAGCTGCAATATGCAGCACAGTAGACGACAAATTTACTGGGTGTGTTTCGAAGGGGTGCTTATTTCTGCCTTGATTAATTATTCACTTGGAGAAGAGCAATATGCAACGGAATCAGAAACCCAAACACTGCATGGTATGGCATCCAGGAAACCAACTTCTGCTCGCTGCACGGACCAATATATCAAACATGATAGTAGGTATGAGTCATCAATAGCGTATGTCATATATAGGAACCTACCAGAAGTCATACAGAACAAACTCATCCCCATTCCACTGTTCTAAAGAAATCGTGGATCAGAGCAATGTTTCTTGCAACTGCCATGTAATTCCATGCAGATCAATGTACTAAACATATTTCACTATTAATAGCATGTTCAGAAATCTTCGGATCGGATCTATATATATTACAGTTTAATCCTTATCTTTTAAGGAAACATCACTTTTTTACCCGACTTACGTGTATTAGGGTCTTTAGTCCTCATCTTTTTGAAAATGCATCAAAAAGGTCCCTCCGTCAGTCAAAGTTAACTGGTCCATGGGTAAAACGGTACTTTTAGTAATGGAAGTGTTAGAAAGACAGTTTTACCCATAAGGATGCGAAAAGTCTGAAATGCCCCTCTAACAATTACTCTTAAACCCCATTTAAATAAAAAATGCATCCATCAAAGATTGAATCTTCAACCTTGTGGATAAAAATAATAGGCTCTAATCAGTTGAGCTACTACAACTCATTGTTGAAGGTTTATTAATTTAAATGTATATATAGTTATATAATATGTTTAAAATAATTTAAATATATTTATATAATTTAAAATAAACTCATATATATATAATTTGAAATATATTTAATAATAGGGTGAAAATGGAAACTAGCCATAAATTATGGAGGATTATTGTTTTTAGCCCAAATTAGTGTTTTGATTGTATTTGTCAAAAAATCCACTGAACATCCAAAATTGCCCCTCATTTTTCCATTTTACATTAATTTTTTTTTTGGTTTACTTTTTATATGAATACAGTGTCTTCTCTCTCGTCCTTATTTCAGAAAAACAACTCCACACCACCATTGTTACTATCTCTGCTCTCTCATCCTTTTGTGAAAACCACGACTCCACAATTTTTTTTGTTACTTTCATTCCCTTCAATCTCCACGACTCCACCATTTCCTGTTTTCGTTCTCTCTCCACCATTTCCTGTCTTCGTTCTCTCTCTCTCTCTCTCTTTAATTTTCTGTGTTCGTTCTCGTTTTGGGCTTCGTTTTTTGCGGATTCGACGTCGTTTTTCACGGATTTGGACGTGTATTTCACGGATTTGGCTTCGTATTTCATGATGAATCGAGATGATCCAGGTCCTTCTTTGGGTGGTATGTATTTGAACCTAATTTAATTTGTTCCATGGTTTTAGGTTGAAGAAGATTGGTTGCAGTGGTGTGTTTAATTTTTGATTGCCTGGTGTGTTTATCTTTTTTGGCCTGGTGTGTTTAATTCATTATACCCGGTGTGTTTAGTCGTTTTTACCTTGTGTTTTAGTCGTTTTTGCCTTGTGTGTTTAGTCATTTTTTCCTGGTGTGTTTAGTCGTTTTTGCCTTATGTGTTTAGTCGCTTTTGCCTGGTGTGTTTAGTTCCTTTGTGCCTGGTATGTTTAATTCGTTATGCTTGGTGTGTTTAGTCGTTTGTGCCTGGTGTGTTTAATTCCTTTGTGTCTGGTGTGTTTAATTCGTTATTCCTGGTGTGTTTAGTCGTTTTTGCCTGGTATGTTTAATTCGTTTTTTCCTGGTGTGTTTAATTCTTTTGTGCCTAGTGTGTTTAATTCCTTTGTGCCTGGTGTGTTTAATTCGTTTTTTCCTGGTGTGTTTAATTCCTTTGTGCCTGGTGTGTTTAATTCTTTTTTTCCTGGTGTGTTTAGTCGTTTTTTTCTGGTGTGTTTAATTCCTTTGTGCCTGGTGTGTTTAATTCCTTTTTACCTGGTGTGTTTAGTATTTTTTGCCTTGTGTGTTTAGTCGTTTTTGCCTTGTGTGTTTAATTCCTTTGTGCCTGATGTGTTTAGTTATTTTTTTCTGGTGTGTTTAATTCCTTTGTGCCTGGTGTGTTTAATTCGTTATGCATGGTGTGTTTAGTTGTTTTTGTCTGGTGTGTTTAATTAACAATTACCTAGTGTGTGTAATTGTTCTTTTGCCTGGTGTGTTTATTTTTTTTTTTTGCCTGGTGTGTTTAATTCTTTTTACCTGGTGTGTTTAATTTTTTTTTGCCCTGGTGTGTTTAGTTGGTATGCCATGGTGTGTTTAATTGTTTAGCCCCGATGTGTTTAATTGGTTTGCCCCTGCTGTGTTTAATGTGAGTGGTTTAACAAATTGAATTCTAAATATGACATTTTTATTGGATGAAATGCAGGAAAGGACCCAACGAAATTGGTAATCACTTATGGTGGCAAATGGGTGGGGAACTTTTACGAGGGTGGTGAAACAGAGTTTCTCAAAGTTCATAGGAATTTGTCGTATGATGAGTTGTTGAGGGTGGTACAAGGCGTTGCGAATGTTGATTTAAGAAGGTTTACCATTGAGTTAAGAACTTTGGTTGATACCGGTGTAAGGTTTAGGCCTGCCCGACCGAAGATTAAAGATGATAGCGATGTGGAAATGTTGTTGTGCGATGATCAACATGTTCCGGAGGTGTATGTTAGTGCTGTTGAGAAAGTTAGTGCAGAACGTGGTCATGTGGGTGTTCCTACCATCCAGCCTATCTACCAAACCTTTTCACAGCAATTGGCGGCACAATTTTCATCTGGCGGTGGAAACAATAATGTTTGGGGTTCTATACCAACAACAAACCCGTCATTTGACCAGACCATGAATCCTATAATTGTTGAGGACCAAACCGTTGATGAAATGGTGGAAGAACCTAATAATGAGGATGACAGATCGATCCCAGAGTACAATCCCCATAGTGAGTATGGATTAGATGATTTCAACGAAGATTACAATGGTGGCGGTGGAAGTCGTGAGGGTGTGAATGATGAGGCTGCACATCATCATGGAATGGATTCGAATCCAACAGATGGTGGTGGTTGTACTGGGTTTGTTCCACCAGTTTTTGCTGGACCAAGTCGAGATACATTTGAAGATGATGGCGTTAATGTTGCCAATATGTCCGAAAATTCTTTTCCACGACCTTGGATTATTCCTGGAGCTTCAAACCACTGTTTCGAACTAGCTAGAATAGAGGAATCTAGTTCATGTAACCGCTTATCAAAAGGTGGGATGTTCGAAAGCAAAAAATGTTTGAAGCGAGCGTTGCAGTTTTACACGGTGAAGGAGGATTTTGAAATTCGTGTTACAAGGTCAAGCACGACTAGATACGAAGCTGGTTGCAAGGATCCTAGGTGCAAATTTCAATTACGTGCGGTTAAGATGGAAGGTGGAAATTATTGGATCGTTCGGATATTTGAGCGAGATCACAGTTGTACAATTGATGGTTTGCACTACCGTTACCATCAAGCAAGTGCATGGCTTATTGGTGAAATGCTTTCACCGAAACTTGCAGTTAATGGTCGATCTTTGAAACCAAAAGAAATCATGACCGATATGCAAGTGGAATATGGCCTTCGTTTAAATTATACCAAGGCATGGAAGGCAAAAGAACATGCTGAAAATAACGTTTTTGGCCCTCCTGATATGTCATATCAGTTGTTGCCTGCATACTGCCACGAATTGAAGCGTGTGAATCCTGGTACTGTAACAGCAATAAAGACAAACGATGCTCACCAATTCGAATATTTGTTTATTGCTCTCAGTGCTTCACTTAATGGGTTTCATACCAGTATACGACCTGCAATTTGCATTGATGCAACTCATTTGAAGGGTAAGTTTGGTGGTGTGATGTTTATTGCAGCGTGCCAAGATGCAAACAATCAGGTGTTCCCTCTAGCTTATGGTTGGGGTGATGTTGAATGCGAGGATTCATGCACTTGGTTTTTAAAAGAGTTGAAAAAGGCAATAGGTTGTCCTGGAAATTGTATCATTATCTCCGATCGTAGTCCTGCAATCAAGGTAGCAATGGCTAGACAGTACCCTGAAATAACACATGGCCTTTGTGGTTTTCATATGAACATGAACCTTAAGAATAAATTCAAAAGCCAGGTTGTTTGCAATTTTTTCCATGAAGCTTCAAGGGCACATCGAGAATCAGAGTTCTTGGAGAAGATGCAGGAGTTGAGCCGCATAAACATGTGAGCATATGATTATCTGATGAGAGTTGGGCCTCATAGATGGTCTCGTGCATACTGTCCGGTTAGGCGTTATCGGGGGATGACTTCAAACATCGTGGAGTGCATGAATAATTGTTTGTGGCATGCTCGTCAATTGCCAATAACAACGTTGGTTGAGTACATTAGAGATATGATGCAAAAATGGTTTCATGAACGTCGTGAAATTGCATCTAAAAATGAAACACAACTGTCCCGGTGGGCTACCGAGAAATTAACCAAAAAAAATGAATATTCACATAAGTACACGGTGCGCCCAATAGATAATGTTAATTTCAATGTGAAGGACGGTGAAAAAGATGGGTTAGTAAACCTATCTGAGAAGACTTGTACTTGCAAGGAATTTCAGAATGACCTATTGCCTTGTTCTCATGCGCTAGCTGCTATAAGGTATATATTCTCGTAATATTTATCTGAATTTAATTTTTTAATGATTCAACATAATGATATTTGTTTGCCTGTCTTTGTAGGTTCTGTAAAAAGAAATTTGTGGACTTCTGTTCTGATTTTTACAAAACAAACACTTGGTTGGAAAGCTATTCTGGTCTCATATTTCCCGTTGGACACCCTACTGAATGGAATACTCCTGCTGAAGTACGTTCCGAAGTTGTTCTTCCACCGAAGTGGCGAGCTCAAGCTGGTAGGCCAAGGAAGATTAGGATTCCATCAGCAAGCAAACATGGTAGTAAGACTAGGCACTGTCCCATTTGCAAGAAATCTGGCCACAATAGGCAAAACTGTCCAAACCCCCCTGCTGATCAGCAAGTCAATGTTCCCGACCCACCAATAGTTCCACCACCACCTCCTCAACCTCCTCAACGTCGTAAGTGCAAGTCATGTAAACAAGAGGGACACAACATAAGGACGTGTCCAACACGGCCATTTGATAACCTTACGGATGCAGACAATGATGTTGAATGAGGTACGACTTATCAGGATTAACGTAATTGCATCATTGGTCATATTTAGCGTAATGTTTATTTTATTTGAATGATTTTTACAGGGTAATATTTGTTCCAACATCATTGACCTGCTGCTTGAATGGACAACTCAGAGCTTCAAGTAAATGGCAGGATCTTGAAACACTTTATTGGATTTTTATTTTCGTTGTATCGGATTTTCTTGTTTCAGTATTGTGTGTATTGGATATTTATTTTAATTTTACTGGATTTTATGTTATGTTTAAATGAATCATTATGGTGAAAACAAGTCAGATTTGTTATTGGTATAAAGAAACAGTTAACAGCTTCTGAACAACTAAACACACCAGGAAAATCAGATTAAACACATTAGGTAAAATGACTAAACACACTAGGTCGCTGGCATGTTGGCTAGCTGGTAGCGACCACTTCACCAGCGAAGGTCACTGCTGCTGCTGCTCAAGAGGCAAAATGACTAAACACACCAGGAAAAACGACTAAACACACCAAGCAAAAAATAATTAAACACACCAGGAAAATCAGATTAAACACACTAGGTAAAATGACTAAACACACTAGGCAAGTCATATTAAACACACTAGCCAAAAAATAATTAAACACACCAGGAAAGTCAGATTAAACACACTAGGAAAAATGACTAAACACACTAGAAAAAACGACTAAACACACCAGGAAAAACGACTAAACACACCTGTCAAAAAATAATTAAACACACCAGGAAAATCAGATTAAACACACTAGGTGACTAAACACACTAGGCGACTAAACACACTAGGCAAGTCATATTAAACACACTAGCCAAAAAATAATTAAACACACCAGGAAAGTCAGATTAAACACACTAGGCAAAATGACTAAACACACCAGGAAAAACGACAAAACACACCTAGCAAAAAATAATTAAACACACCAGGAAAATCAGATTAAACACACTAGGTAAAATGACTAAACACACTAGGAAAGTCAAAAAGGCAACAGCAACCACCTACTAGTATTCTCAAACAAAAATTATCCAAAACCTCACAAAGCAGAAAATATTAAACACACTAGGCAAAATGAATTAAACACACCAAGCAAAAACTACTAAACACACTAGGAAATAACGACTAAACACACCAAGCAGAAAATACTAAACACACCAGGAAAAATGGACTAAACACACCAAGAAAAAACCACTAAACACACCAGGAAAAAAGTAATTAAACACACCATGCAAAAACAACTAAACACACCAGAAAAAAAGTAATAAAACACACACAAGGCAAAATGACTATACACACTAGGAAAGTCAAAAAGGCAACAGCAACGACAAGTTAAAAAAAAAAAAAAAAAAAAAAAAGAGTTCCAAAACATATCATAAAGAAAAAAAACAAAAAAAACAAAAACTCACTTAACATACTAATAAGTTGTCAACATAATCCATAAAAATGAGTTTAATCGACTTCCTCCATCTTGCTGCCCACCAAGCAAAAACTACTAAACACACCGAGCAAAATGGACTGAACACACCAAGCAAAAACGAATAAACACACCAGGCTAAATAGACTAAACGCACTAGACAATAACGACTAAACACACCAGGCAAAATAGACTAAACACACTAGGCAAAATGAATTAAACACACCAAGCAAAAACTATTAAACACACTAGACAATAACGACTAAACACACCAGGAGAAATGGACTAAACACACTAGGAAAAATGGACTAAACACACCAAGCAAAAACAACTAAACACACCAGACAAAAAGTAATAAAACACACACAAGGCAAAATGACTAAACACACTAGGAAAGTCAAAAAGGCAACAGCAACCACAAGTTATAAAAAAAAAAAAAAAAAAGAGTTCCAAAACATATCATAAAGAAAAAAAACAAAAAAAAAAACCCACTTAACATACTAATAAGTTGTCAACATAATCCATAAAAATGAGTTTAATCGACTTCCTCCATCTTGCTGCCCAGCAAGCAAAAACTACTAAACACACCGAGCAAAATGGACTGAACACACCAAGCAAAAACGAATAAACACACCAGGCTAAATGGACTAAACACACTAGACAATAACGATTAAACACACCAGGCAAAATAGACTAAACACACTAGGCAAAATGAATTAAACACACCAAGCAAAAACTATTAAACACACTAGACAATAACGACTAAACACACCAGGAGAAATGGACTAAACACACTAGGAAAAATGAATTAAACACACCAGGAAAAATGAATTAAACACACCAAGCAAAAACTACTAAACACACCAGGCAATAACGACTAAACACACCAAGCAGAAAATATTAAACACACTAGGCATAATGAATTAAACACACCAAGGAAAAAATACTAAACACACCAGGCAAATTGGACTAAACACACTAGGTATAATGGATTAAACACACCAGGCAATAACGACTAAACACACCAGGCAATAATGACTAAACACACCAACAAAAAATACTAAACACACCAGGCCAAATGGACTAAACACACTAGTGTTGCTGAACCCATTAAACACACCAGTGTTAATAATTAAACACACCACACTGCGTTGTTCAACACACAAATAAACACAGTGCTATTCAACAATTACACCACACTGCTACTCAATAATTATACACTAATTTATTTATATTTACTCTAACATTAATTTCATTCATTCATAAATATCAGTGTATCAAAAATATAGTTAGGAACACAAAGTGTAGCAAAATTAGAATTGCAAATGTTAACACAAAGTCTACTGCTGCATGGGAGACTTAAATACAACACTGTTAATAAATATTTGGAATGCAAGTTCTTTTCGGTAGTCGGCCATTTCCTTTTCGCCCCAGTTCCAATCAGCCTTCTTCACAATGGCTGTTTCTGCATACTTGGCAATAAATACTCCACAACTGCAATCGTCGACTTGTTGTGGAATCTTTGGATTACTGGATACACCAACAGTGAACATACTTCCTCGTGGTTTTTCACTCCTACTCGAATAGAAACCACATCTATTCATTATACTTGGAAGCAATCGCCGTAGTGGCATTACTTGTCTGAAACGCTCAAAGGGATTCTTCTTTTTCTTCTTTGTTGCAGTTGGGTCAAATATTCCAATGTGACGGTCAAGTAGATTCACTTTGCATAAAATCCAATGACCGTCGGGTTCCCCCACACAACACGGAATCAACAACTGCATTGATTATGACAAATAATTATAATGTAAAAATTAAGAGATAAATTTATGTAACGAGATTAAAGAATCAACAACTACATTGTTCATGTTACTCACTTGTGTATACAACCACCATGGTCGTCCCCATCCCGGTCTGTTACCACGACCATATTCAATCCAATCCTCCGGACATTCGTACTCAAGTGCATCGAACGAAGATCCAGCTTCGTTATCAGCCTCAATTATCCTATTCCATTCGACCTTGACTTTTGTCTGCAACAAATGAGATTTATGAGTCATTGACAGTTGAAATAATACATCTTAGTACTATTCAAAAACACATACTCATTCCCAACTAATTATCAAACTTACATAAAATTCAGAAGAAAGTATAACAAAGCTATGTTTGTACTCATCCGGGTCAGATTCCATCCTTTTCGCCAACAAGCTCATGTATGCATCGATGTGCTGTATAAAACAATGGATAACGAATATTGGATACAAAAAGGCCTATCAAGATAACAAAAAGTAAGACAAAATGTGTACTTACGTCAGTAGACAACCATGTCTTCGGATCTTCCAATTCCACAAAAAAAGACTTATCAACGGACTCCTCCGTTCCCACGTTTCGCCTGAACTCAATGTAAACAAATAAATCATTATTGTTTTGGTCATTAAACAACAAAGCATCTGAATTGATATATTTAAAACCAAAACATACCGAAGTGGGGTTTTTTTCTTCTTGAACTCCTCATATTTGCGCTTCTCTTGTGCACGTTTCGTCGCTGAGGCCCGTGTCGGGTCAAAAAATGGAGAGGAGCAGTAATATGATCGGAGCCTAAGACGGAGCGATCGATCCTCCTCCAAAGCATAGTTGTAACTGACCGTAAGATCCCCACCAACCAACCCCTCCTCGTCCCTCTCCTTCTGGCGGCCTGAGGGACTCACCTCTTGCTCAATTGACACGTTCGCATCCACCTCCTGCTCAATATGCGAACTCGGATCTCTAACATCGGTCGAAGGTGCCTACAACACGCAAGAATCGTTGAAACAAATATTCATCATTTTTTCCTCACACAAATAATACATATTATAACATAGAACCACTATGGAATACCTCATTGTTGTTTTGACCACGAGTCGATTGTTTCTCTTGCATGAGGCCTTTAAGCACACCCGGAAGTTGTGAGACCTCTCCTTTGACAATGTCTTTCATTAAATCTGGAAGTGCCTTCACTGCCTCCAACAATTCATTTATCCTATCACCATCCTAAAGTTTACATTTAAAAAATACAGGATGCACGTTAGTAAATTAAAAAATTATTAAACGAAAACATGAAATAAATAAATAAAAAACAGCATTTGATTCTACTTACCCTAGATCGAGATTCCTGTCGGGATGACATATGTGGGGGTGGTTGCATAAAGGATGACCAAGGTGGATACGGTGTGTGTACCATGCCTTCGGGTAGGGTCTGTGTATATCCTGGTGTAAAGCCTACAGAAAGTGGATCGTCACGTTGAGTACGTGTATATCCAAGTGAATATGGAGAGGGAAGTGGATCTTCTTCACCAAGTCTGGTGATTGGTACTGTTTCCCTCTGTTGCTTCTTGGCAGATGCCTTTTTTTTCTGCTTTGGTGCCTTCCGCTTTTTCTTCTGACCACGAGTACCTCTATCACCAACATCATCTCTATCACCACCCTCACCAACTTCACCACCATCACCATCACCACCATCGTCACCATCGTCACCATCGTCCAACAACTCATTCTTTTCTTTCATTTCCACTAGAGGTATAAATTGTGGACCCATGGACATATCGAAGTCTACCCCTACCCAATAATCTGCTCCAACCTCGTCATCTGTTGGCTTCAATTCCTCCAAGACCTGAACCTGTAATAATGTCAAAAGCAATTAAACACACCAAGCAAAAATTACAAAACACACCAGGCATCATGATAAACTAAACACACTAGAAAAAAACGACTAAACACACCAGGCTTAATGAGTTAAACACACCAGGCTTGATGAATTAAACACACTAGGCAAAAAGGACTAAACACACCAGGCATGATGAATTAAACACACTAGGACAAAATGACTAAACACACCAGGCATGATGAATTAAACACACCAGGCATTATGAATTAAACACACCAGGTTTGATGAATTAAACACACTAGGCAAAAAGGACTAAACACACCAGGAATGATGAATTAAACACACTAGGACAAAATGACTAAACACACCAGGCATTATGAATTAAACACATCAGGCAAAAATGACTAAACACACCAGGCATAATGAATTAAACACGCTATGCAAAAAGGACTAAACACACCAGGTTTGATGAATTAAACACACTAGGTAAAAAGAACTAAACACACCAGGCATGATGAATTAAACACACCAGTAAAAAACGACTAAACACACTAGGAATAATGAATTAAACACACTAGGCAAAAAGTACTAAACACACCAGGCATGGTGAATTAAACACACTAGGAATAATGAATTAAACACACTAGGCAAAAAGTACTAAACACACCAGGAAAAAAGTACTAAACACACCAGCCAAGACAGATTAAACACACTACGAAAAAACGACTAAACACACTAGGCATATTAGACTAAACACACCAGTGTTGCTCAAAGAATTAAACACACCAGTGTAAATGAATTAAAGACAGTAGGTAAAATGTTGTAAGCAATTTCATAACATAAATTGATATATATCTATGCAAATAACCCACCTTCCCAGCACGAATATTAGCTTCAATATCTGAAATTATTTGCACGCCATTTCGAGGCCTCTTTTTCATTGTCCAACACCTCATCCTAGGCAATGTATGCTGCAATCTAATGCCAAACCCATCTATCAGAGTGCCCACAGCCTCCATCGCCCATACCTAAAAATGACAAGTTATGAAAACTATAAAACTTAATAACTTCTAATTTATAAGCCAATATTAAGTAAAGAAATATAGTAAGCAGAACTAACCTCAACAGCCCATGGGAAGCCGTATAACCGGTACCTGACCTTGCCATGCCCTTTATTGGAGTTTCTTGATCGAAATCTGTGCCTCAAGTAGTGCATCGTCATCTTAAAAACATAATGACCCCATGCAAAAGAGTTGAATGCGTCCAAATCATCAACCAAATTAAAAAGCCAATTGGTGACTTTTTTATCTAATGGTTGACCAATTAGAACATTGTTTGCTATCAAAAACAGTCCCATCTTCAGCGAATCATCAGGGTCCTTGAATTTGCGCTTTAAAAACCGTTCATAGACTGTACACAATTTCAAATCCTCGCCTTCTTGTCCAGGCCAATACCGCTTATGGATGCCGTTTGCATTTGCCACGTACGGCGTGTTTATAATCTCTGAGAGATCGCCGAACCGAAGACCAGTAACCAAACAAAATTCCCTACATCCAAATCTTGCCTTCTTACCACCAAAGGAAATAAACAATTCGTTCTCAGTCGCACCTTCTATTCTAATTTCCCTCAATAGTACACCGTGCACAACCGTAGCTGAGAACAACGAGTTTTGTGGGAAGTTGGTGAATTGCTTGAAGCAACTGGACATGAATTCCTTGTGCTTCCCTTCCTTGCGTATGATATTCTCTATAGTTGCTATGTTCTTTAACCGACAACCCACATTGATTAATGCTTCTTCATTCCATTTATTTCTTTTGACCTTGAGAAACTGTTCATAGTCGATATTTTCCATCTGCACAATTCAAATAAGTTGGGTTCAATTAATTAAAAACACAATGTTTCAAGAATTAAACACACTACAGAAAAAAACATTACACACACCAGGGCACATCGAAGAATTAAACACACCACACTGCTATTCAACAATTAAACACACCAGGCAAAAAACAATTAAACACACCAGGCAATTAAACAATTAAACACACCAGGCAAAAAACAATTAAACACACCAGGCAATTAAACAATTAAACACACCAGGCAAAAAACAATTAAACACACCAAACAATAAACAATTAAACACACCAGGCAATAAACATTTAAACACACCAGTCAAAAAACAATTAAACACACCAGGCAAAAAACGATTAAACACACCAGGAAAAAAACAATTAACCACACCAGGCAATTAACAAACACTGCCTGCCAGAAAATGTTCAAATAATTCGTCCCCTTTCATAAACAAAGAAAGCATGCCTTCCCAACTTGTATGTTAAATCACTCAAATCCATAACACTAAAATACCAGTCCAATATGCAACCAATATATAGAATCAAGCCATATAAATAAGACAGGCAAATACGATCAATTTCCAGAACACAACCAATTGAACCCACACTGATAACCAAATTTTGAAGAGAAATCATAACACTTATAGATAGGATAGATGCCAAAACAAGAAAGTAAATATAAAAAATTTAGGGTTTCGTTAAAAATTATTATTGAATATCTTCAATGTTTTAAAGATATCGGCAATATTTTGAATATATTGCCTATATTTCCATCCAAACTTCCACATATTTGAATCACCGATATTTCCATCAAAACCAATATATTCGCTATAAATTTTACTAAATTCATGCTACAATAGGTGCACTTGATTCAAGGGAAGATCTTGTTATCCAAATAATAGAAAATATAAATTTTAATTTTTTTACAGAACATCTAAATTTTTATTTTTTTTAACAGCAAAAAACAAGGTACAAAAGCCCAAACAACACCAAAACACTAGAAACAATCAGCAAAAACCCCAGGGCCAGAAACCGCCCACAAGGCAAGGCACGCAACAAACAAACAGCAAACCACAGAAGCACCCAACAAAACACACCAGAAAGCACCACCAGAACACACCAACCCTATATTTATGCACCAAGAGGCACAACATATAGCTTCAATTAAACTTAGTAATAATATATAGAATAGTCCCATTTTCACAAACAAGCTCATGACCACATATAACTCGTGGCAAGTTAAGCTACTCATCTTTCACAATCTGATTAGATATAGTGGAAATATCAACAGTAGCTAACCTTTTACAATCTAACCTAACCTAGCATGTAGCCACATGCGCCATTGCAACCTGCAGCCAATACTACCACCTCATATGCAGCTGCATGATGATTTTTTTAGAACCCAAGTGTCACCATGCGATCAATCACAGCCACTAACAACATATACGACTAGTTTCTTCCCAACTCAAAAAATTCACCCTAGCTTTGCACAGTTTTCCCATTCCAAACTTGTTTTAACTCTATTTTCTTGACTACAAGATAGTTTGTGGCGACACCCACCTGTATTTGAATGTTGTTTGAATCTTGAATGCTGCTATCAAGTTTTATTCAAACTATCCAGTTAAATACCCTTATAAATGTAAACACACACACCCACCACCAACCCAACAAGCAACAGCAACACAGCACCCAACAAGCAACAGCAAAACAGAACACAAACCACCAACAACACCCCACACAAACCACTCCAAAAAACGACTCCCTCCCTGACAGCGCCCTTCCAGTAGAGCAAACCAAACCTCAAAACTCACTCCACTCTACATGTTCGCCATCCAAATCCACACCTCTCTTCACAAAACATCTAAATTAATCTGATTTTCAACAAAAATATTTTTAAAAAAAACATCTAAATTGACAATAACAAAATGCAACATTACTATCCGAAATTGCCGTATTATACGCTCATTCCTCAGAAAAATAAAACAATTATAGACCCAATTCAAATTCAAAAATCCAAAAAATTAGAGATTAATTAACAAATTAAAAGAAGTAAAAACCTATCCAGCAACTTCTTCTCCGCCAGAAAGGCTCGCCGTCGCTTGGTCATTCTCCGCCGTCGCTTGGTCATTCTCCACCGTCGCTTGTTCGTCGATCGCCGTGGGTCCCCCAGAACTGCTCGCCATCTGCATCGATTTCCTCTTCTGCTGCTGGTCTCCTCTTTTTTCTTTGATTTCAAAATCCCAGATTTCGCTCCTCTCTCTTCTCTCTCTTCTTTCGTTTCAAAACTGAACACAACTGTTCTCTCTCCTCTCTCCTTTTGTTTTTTAATCGTTTTGAATTCCCTCCCCTTTTGTTTTTTAATCGTTTTGAATTCCTTTTTACTGGAGGGTGTTTTTGTCCAAAAAGTGGATTATTTGACAAATACAATCAAAACACTAATTTGGGCTAAAAACAATCAAACCTCTTAATTTATGGTTAAAAAGGCCTATTTGCTCTTAATAATAATATATCAAAACATATTTAAGAAAAAGAAAAAGAAAATAAGAAAAGAAAAGGAAAAAAAATCAAAAAAAAAAAAGGGAAATTTTTTCTTTCTTTCTTTCTTTCTTTTTTATTTTATTTTTTATTTTATTTTTTTTCCCTTTTTAATTTATGAGTTTTGATTTTCTGGGTTTCTTTATCAAATGGAAATAAGAAAACAAAAAGAAACCTAGAAAATCAAAGCCCGTAGATTTTTTTTTTTTTTTGAATTTTTTTTTTTTTGAATTGTTTTCCTTTACAAAAAATATTTTATTTCAATTTGATAAAAAAAAAAAAAAAAAAAACCCCAGAAAATCAAAGCCTATAAATTGAAAAGGGAAAAAAAATAAAAAAATAAAAAGAATTTTTTTTCCGTTTTTTTTTTCCTTTTTTTTCCTTATTTTCTTTTCCATAAATCTGTTTTGATATATTATTATTAAATATGAGTTTATTTCAAATTATATATATATATATATATATATATATATATATATATATATATATATATATATATATATGAGTTTATTTTAAATTATATAAACATATTTTAAATTATTTTAAACAAATTATATAACTATATATACATTTAAATCAACAAGCCTCCAACAATGAGTTGGAGTAGCTCAATTGGTCAGAGCTTGTTGCTTTTAACCATGAAGTTGAAGGTTCAATCCTTGATGGATACATTTTTAATTTCCTAATATTAAATGGGTTTAAGAGTAATTGTTAGAGGGGCATTTCAGTCTTTTTGCATTGCTTAGGGGTAAAACCGTCTTTTTGACACTTCTATTAACGTCGACTGTCAACTTTTTGGTCAGAGGGACTTTTTTGATGTATTTCCAAAAAGATGAAGACCAAAAACCCTAATACGCATAAGTCAAGTAAAAAAGTGACGTTTTCTTAAAAGATAAGGACCAAACTGTAATTCCCCCTAAAATTTATTTATCTTTCTTTATTACTCCTAGTCAAGCTAACTCTTTTGCTCACGAGTCACGCCCTATAGTAACTTTGGTAGGAATCAGTGGCGGACCTAGAAATTTTAATCAGGTAGGGCACTAGAATAAATTAAAATCGTAATTATATGAAAAACTACTGGAAAATTAATATCATAGTAAAGTAGTTTTATATATATATAGATAAAATAAAATAAATAGAACACTTACTCAGATGAATTAAATAATCTTACATTCACAAAGAAATAAAAACAAGAAAAAATATTTTAAAATAAATAATAACAAGAAAAACAACATAAATAATGAAAAAAAATTAAAAGAATAAAATTTGAAATTTTGTTTTGCATTTATAATGAATTAAATTTAAATTATACAAAAATAATTTATTAATAACTATTACTAGACATGTTTTTAAATTTTTTATTCTTCAAATTATTGGTAAATTATTGATTTATTGATTCTAAATAAATTAAAACTATAAAATAAAATAAAAATACTAAGGATAAAATAAAATGAATCATAGTAATAGATTGAGTATTTTAATCCAATAAAGTAAAATATAAGATTTTAAGGTTTATTGATTGGACGTGTTAGGTATATCAAATTAAAACTATTGGAAATAATAAAAATCCAAAATAGTAATATATAATTTAATATAAAATAAAATTGAATTAAATAAATATAAAGTAATAGTGGTTAAGAAATTGACAATGACGGAATAAATAAAATGAATCGAAAAATATGGTAAAATAAATAATACATAAAAAAATTAGAAGATAAAACTGAATTAAAAAAGGCATATAAAAAATTAGAAGATAAAATTGGATTGAAAAAGTACCTATTTGCTTGAGATAGGACTTGAACCTAGCACCCTAAGTCCAAAAAGGAAGATACACTACCCGCCATACTAACAACTTGTTGTTGTTCATAGTTCAATATAAGTATCTATATATACAATAAGACTAATTGCACAAACGTCCCTTAAGTTTAGGTATAATTGCATATATATGGAATTTTTACCCATAATTGCACAAACATCCCCTGTAATTAGTTGACTTCGTTAAATCTAACCATTGACCACAATTTTAACCAAAAAATGACCAAAGTGCCCCTAGTTACCTATTTTATTATTAATTATATATATACTTTATTTATTTTTTGACAATTTATATATATACTTAAAATAATAATTATATACAATACTTAATTTATTTATTTAACAATTTTTATAATCCCTTTTTTAATCCATTTTTTACATTTTTTTAATCCATTTTTTTAAATAAATAAATTAAGTATTATATATAATTATTATTTTTAAGTTTATATGTAATTATTTTTTTTAAATATATATATAATTATTTTTTTAAGTATATATATAATTATTTTTTTAAGTATATATATAAATTGTCAAAAAAAAGTATATATATAATTAATTATAAAATAGGTAACTAGGGGCACTTTAGTCATTTTTGGTTAAAATTATGGTCAATGGTTAGATTTAACAAAGTCAACTAATTACAGGGGATGTTTGTGCAATTATGGGTAAAAATTCCATATACATACAATTATGCCTAAACTCATAGGACGTTTGTGCAATTAGTCCTATACAATATACACATAATCAATTTTTTTTTAAAAAAATTGAGGTAGGGCACGGGCCCTACCTGGTCTCCACGTGGGTCCACCCCTGGTAGGAATCACATCTTTTAATTTGCTGGAGTAGGTATTAGGTAATGTCATCAAATTTTCTGGAGGAGGTAACTTTCTTTAGTTAGATCAAATCTCAATCAGTTACAGTACTCACAAGACAAAAATAAAAATATAAAGTTTCCTTCCATGATTAGTTTCTTTTTTTTTTTTTGAACTATTACACCATGTTTGATTTGATGTAAAGGAAAAGAAAGGAAAGGAAATGATAGTGGTTTTAATGATTGTTGTTTGTATGGTTATAGGTGGAAAAGATAGTGGTTTTATTTTATTTACGAAAAAATACCCTTTTTTTAATAATATGAATACCAACAATATATAGGGTCATTTTTGGGGTTTTGAAAAAAATTATTAACGGTGGATTCCTTTCCTTCCCTTTCCTCCCAAATTTGGATGGAAACCAAAGTGTGTAAAATAGGAATAAATTATTCCCCCCATTTCCTTTCATTTCTCTCCATTTCCTTTTCTTTCCCTCTCATTTAACCATCCAAACAAGAAATTAGAAATCTCCAATTCTGTCATTTCCTTTCCTTTCTCTCCAATTCTGTCAAACCAGACATAGTGTTAGATATGATTTAAATCCATAACCTTTTGGATGTAGCCGCTAGGTGTGAGAGCCTTATCACGCCAATTTCATTTTTCTTTCAAAATGAGTTATAAAGAAAATTTAATATTTTTTTGGCAGAATTTCACATAAGTCCTATCTTTTTGGTGATTTATCACCTTTATAAATGTCTTTCCAAATTCATCACTTTAGTCCTTAATTTTTCAAAAACTCATCACTTTAGTCCATTTGACCAAATATGTAAAAGTCAACTATTTTAAAACTTGTGAAAGTACATTTTTACCCCTATTACTATTTAATTTAGCTAAAATGATTATCTTAACTTTAAATTAAAATAAAAAACAATAAAATTCTCAATAATAAAATCTTAAATAAATATATTACAAAAAAAAAAGCTTAAATAAATAATTAAAAAATCCATTAATTTTTTCTTATTTTGTATTTTTTTTTCATAATGGATTTTTATTTATCTAAAATGATTATCTTAGCTTTAAATTAAATTAAAAAATAATAAAATTCTCAATAATAAAATCTTAAATAAATAGATTACAAAAACAAATTATGAAAAAAATCATTTAAAGCTAAGATAATCATTTTAGCTAAATTAATATCCATTATGACAAAAATACAAATAATAATAATAATAATAATAATAATGGATTTTATTATTATTATTTATTTAAGATTTTTTTGTAATATATTTATTTAAGATTTTATTATTGAGAAATTTATTTTTTTTCATTTTAATTTAAAGCTAATATAATCATTTTAGCTAAATTAAACGGTAATAAGGGCAAAAGTGTACTTTCACATGTTTTTAAATAGTTGACTTTCACATATATGGTCAAATGGACTAAAGTGATGAGTTTTGGAAAAAGTAAGGACTAAAGTGATGAATTCGGAAAGACATTTATAAAGATGACAAATCACCAAAAAGGTAGGAGTTATATGAAATTCTGCCTATTTTTTTTATAAAAACGGGCCAAAATTTTCATACATCATTAAAGCCAATTATGAGCCTTAATGGCCCCTCCATGTTCATGTTAAAACTTAAAACTCAACATACACACACAAATGCATACATGATCCATGTACCGCGTACATGTAAAATAACAGGAGTTTACATCAAAGAGGCAAGCTTTTTTCCAAGGCGTGGGCCAAAACATTACCACATATTTGTTACAGTATTTTATTTTATTTTTTGACTTGTTGGGATGTTATACATAGGATGGTAAGTTTCCAACATTAAATTTTAATTCTTTTTTTTTATTATTTAATGTTGAAACTAGCTTGTTGGATCATAGAATATTTGGTATAGTAGGGAAGGTACTAAGTTTTTGTTGCGGAGGGTAACTATGGTAGAATGCCACTTCAAAGAGAAGTAAAATAGTGGACAGCTGTCACCACTACATACGGAGCACCACTACATTCGGAGCAACAGTAATCATAATTAAATTATTTTTCCAGACATTCACAAGTTGTCTTGGAGTATGGCTATTACAGCTTCTTTTTGTTTGCTTGCTTAATATACGAACTTAACAACATACAATTTTTTACAAAAAGGTTTGGAAGTGATGATCTATCTTATTCTAATATCGTTCTTGATTTGTAGTGTCTTCTAACCTCAAAACTATACTGGCAATCGTGTCTGCTCATTCGAGCTGCTTCCGATGAAACCGGAGCTAGTACTGCAAACGTCGGAGAACTTGGAAACAATGTTCTGGATATTCTGCTGAAGGTGACGACAAGCATGGTGAATTAACACATAATGAATCTGATAAGCAATAATGATAGTTAATAAAGTCCATGGAATGAAGATGAGAAATCCAAGCAATCCCGGGAGGAACATGGAGACGAGTGATACTGCAGAAAGAGGCCCAGAGATAGCAGCCACAATGATGGATCGTTCAAAGAAGATAGTGTTTTCAAGTTGTGCTGCAACTGCAAAGTAGTAGATGAAGGTGGCAATTAGAGAAATCCACATATTTGCTGGGTGTGATTTGAACGGGGACTCACTGCGTTGACTGCTCACTTGGAGGACTGTAATCAACATTGGGATGAGATATTTAAAGGGTTTTGCAATCATCAACATCCATCTGAAAAGGATTAAAATTAGTAATTTTAGCTTCATTTAAATAGAGAGGTGAAATAAGGAAATTAAATTTTGGCGGACAATAAAAAATAAATAAATAAAAGGAAATTGTCAATAATAATCCTTTAAAAATATTAATTATTATTTTTAACTATATATTTTCTTATGTCTTTAACCAATTATAAAAATGTTATTTGAATCTATAACAATATAATGACATCAATATCCCTTAACCAGAAAATAATAATAATAATAATTGTACGGACTATGGACTCCTCTTTCACATTGGTCGGGTGAACCATCTGTTTTTTTTTTCTTTCCTCTCCTCTCAACAGTCTACACGCTCTCTCTCCTGAAAATAACAAAAATAAATTAAAACAAACAAAAAACTATCCAATTCTACTCAGGCGCTGGAACTGCCGTCTGCCGGCGACGAGTCCTCTTCTCCGACGACCTCCGCCGCCGATTCCGTGTCTTCTCTTTCCTTCTCCGGCGCCAATCACTTCTTCTCGTCACCGGCCGGCGTCCCTCCTTTCTCAAATAGTTGTATTTGATTAGTTTTGCAAAAAAAAAAAAAAAAAAAAAATTGGGAAAATTACTTTCGTCATATTCTATACAGACTGATATTTATTTTCAAACTAGCCAGATAATTCAAAACAGTCAATGAATACTGAATAGTATCTTACTGAAAAAACGAATCACTGACTAGATGCCCGTCGTCTACCCCATGGCCAGCAATCGTCTGCGGTTGCATCTTCTTCTATCCGCCAAGCTCTCAAACCTACTCCAATCTCTTTATAATAGAGTCACCAGAGCTAACTAAGAATTCAATGAGCGACACTGACGAGAAATATGGAACTGAATCTGTGTTAAGTAATGTAATGAAATGAAAGAAAATAAAAATTTTGACGTTAATGGTTGATTAAAAAAAAAAAACCATTTTTAGAGAGATAGCAAAATGACATGGTCGCATACTCGCATGCAACGTATTTATTAACGTCCACAGTGATAACCGTAGTTAAGGATCTTATACGGAGGGTTAGGTTAGGTTAACATATAACCATGATCGAGTTAATGAAGTGTTGACAATGACATATTATCTCTCTTCCTCTTCTCCTGCAGTAATATTTTTTGCTCACATATTATTCTTTCTTCCTCTTTTCCTAAAATAATAGGGTGCGTCCTGCATCATTTTTCATTAGGGTGTTTTTCAAAAATAAAAATGAAAATGAAAACAGTGTTTTTGATTTCATTTTCGAATTCTGAAAACACATCTGGTAGCATTTCTGAAACCTGGATTCTGAATATAAAAACACTAAAAACACATCTGGTAGGTTATTTGAAAAATATAAAAGTTTGATAATAATTCATCCCAAATAATTATCAACTAAGTAAAAAAAAAATTATTAAATAAAAATTACATTCAAATTTCAAAGAAAGAATTTAAAATATTAACATTAATTTTTTTTAAATATTAATTATTATTTTTTTAGACCAGATCAATTTCTGGTTTATGAATCATCAACATCATCACTATTTTTTTTCCCAATTTATAAGACTTGATCAATCTATTTTTTTTTTTTTTTTAAATCAATCATCATTGATCTCTATCTTTTTGTTATCTCCATCCATCCAATCATCACCAATTCATCTCAATAAATAAATAAATAAATAAATTCTGGGCATAAAAGCATGAATCAAATCTGTCATCATTGCCATTTTTTTTCACCAAATCACTTAAAAAAAAAATCTGGGCATAAAAGAAGATCAACAAAAAAAATCCATAAAAAAACCCATTAAAAAACTCACATACATTCATCATCTCATCAAATCACTTTCTCTCCACCACCAAATTACACTTTGTCAAATTGTTGGATTCAATGGAGAAGATGGGCAGAATATGATGGGATTTACGGTGGCCGGCGGCAGATGGAGTAGGGGGAGGACGGGCGACAGCCGGTGGTCTAGATCGGCATCGCCGGAGGAGGATCTCACCTCCTCTAGCCTTGGAGGAGCAAATAGAAGAAGAAGAAGAAGAAGAAGAAGAAGAAGAAGAAGAGTGACGATGAAGAAGATAGAAGTAAAAGAAGAAAAAAAGAAAAAAAAATTGAGTTTTTTATTTAAAGTGAAAAACAAAACGAAAAACATCTAAAACTTGTTTTTCAAATTTTTCACTTTTAACACTAGTTTTGTTTTTGTTTTTTGAAAATAAAATAAAAAACGATAACGAACGCATATTCGAAATTGTTTTCGAAAAACAAAAACAAAAACGGCCTTGGAAAATGATACCGGACAGGCCCATACTTTTTGAGCACATCTTTTGTCCTTTTTTGAGGACATATTTCTCTCTCTCTTTTCCAATACCATAGTACTTTTTACGCACACTAGGCATTGGGGCACATACAAGGCATGTGCTTAAATTAGTATTTGAGTTTTATATTTACAAATATACATATTCTTGAAAAATCAGAAATGTTAATATAACACAGTACAATTTTAGTTCATATAAATGGTATTACATTAATATAACACCCTGAGGAAGTCTTAAATTCATGGGTTTGACAAGAAACTTCTCTACACTTACCTCAAAAGAGATCCTTCTTACGATGATTTAACAATGGTAATCAATATACAATTGTCTGCAATTTTTATTGAACATCTCAACAATTCAAATTCAACAACTAAATTATATTTTATTACATCCAAAAGTACTTTTCGACTAAATTGTATAAATTGTGATGAAATGAATCAGATGAATCCATTGTAGTCAAATCCTTTTTTTTTTTTTTTTTTTTTTTTTTTTCACTTTACAAACTTCCACCGTATATATACAATATTTATATTTAAGTCATCAAGTTGCATGACAAATTAAATTTATACCCCTATATTATTTCTTATGATTTCAAGTCATTAAATGCATAAAAATATATATATATATATTTTTATCCCCTATCTCATTTTACAATATAAAATAATCATCAATCCAAATACCTATTAATTTGGGTCTAGTACATATCATTACCTTTAACCTTTTAGCAAATTAATTCCATCTCAATCCATAATAATTGGGGTAAAACTCTTTAACAATAATTTAACCTATCTAAAATTCTAAATTAATTTAAATTTTGGAAGTTACTATACAATCCTTGTTTTGTCACTATTACTAAGACATGTCTATTAAATAATTCTACAAGCTCAAATAAATTCCATCTAAATTCATAATAATTGGGGTAAACTATTTAACAATGATTTAACCTATTTAGAATTTTAAATTAAAATAAATCTTAGAAATTACTATACAATCCATGTTGTCTTACTATTACTAAGACATGTCTATTAAGTAATTCTACAAACTGGAAGGTTTGTATTTGTCATTTGACTTTCAAAGAAAATCTATGGGATGTTATAATTAAAATCCTACTAAAACCTATCTATTAAGTAATTATATAAACTTATTACCTCTAGCCTTTTAGCAAATAAATTCCATCTCAATCCATAATAATTGGGGTAAACTGTTTAACAATAATTTAACCTATTTAGAATTTTAAATTAATTTAAATTTTGGAAGTTACTATACAATCCATGTTTTGTCACTATTACTAAGATATTGCTATTAAGTAATTATATAAACTCAAATAAATTTCATCTAAATTCATAATAATTGGGGTAAACTATTTTACAATGATTTAACCTATTTAGAATTTTAAATTAAAATAAATCTTGGTACCGACTTTGTGGCTACCTATATCATCCATATATCTCGGCCCCAATATTCCTAGCTTGCTTTCCTTGATTGGACTTGATTGCATCTTCAATCTTGGCGCAACCCTTTTTCTCTTGATGGCAGATTCATGTGCTCGGCCAAAAAGATTGACACAGAGCTGCAACAGCAAGCCTCCTTTTAGTTACCAATTCTGGAACATGGTTGCGAATGTGACTGGATTTATCATCCCCGTGTTGCTGCTGTTCGGATCCCAGAAGGGCTTTGTCCAACCCCAGCTGTCTTTCATCCCATGTGCGGTCCTTTTAGGTCCATACTTACTGCTTCTATCGGTACAAGTTCTCACCGAGTTATTGACATGGCATTGGCAATCACCTGTGTGGTTGGTGACGCCTGTTGTGTACGAGTCTTATCGCGTGTTGCAGCTGATGAGAGGGTTGAAACTAGGGGCTGAGCTCAGCGCACCAGCATGGATGATGCATACCATTAGAGGACTAGTATGTTGGTGGGTGCTGATCCTTGGTATGCAACTCATGAGGGTTGCTTGGTTTGCTGGTTTCACTACTCGAGCTCGTAAACAACAGTACTCTTCTGCATCAGCTGATGGTTAATGGTGTTTCTTGTATTCGATAATTGCATGAAGAATTCTGGATTCATGTTCAGATCTGTGAGTACATATTCAAATAAAACATAGATTGGAATATACACGTGTTGATGTTTCTTTAGTAATTTTGAGCGAACATCAAAACTCATATATAGACAGTGAGAAATGTCTTTTAAGTTAAATATGTTACAAAATGTAGTTATAGACATCGAACTTGTTTCATCAAGGAGTTTCCATGCATACATTTAAGTTCATCTATGGATATTCACGTACTCGATTTCCTACCGATCTTTAGGTACTAGTGTACTACATTGCTGTTGGGTGTTGGTGAAGACTTCCTTTCCTGCACAGATTCATTATTGACACAACGAGGGATTCCTTTCAGCGAGATGGTCTGATTACTAGCATTATGCTTCATATAGGCACAACGAGGGATCCACCAGTTCATACTGGTGGTGCAAACAGAGAAAGTAACTTTAATGCAATATTGAAGACTGTAATTAGCATTTGAATGGTAAGAAACAAGATGCATTGCTCGACTTATGCTTGCTTAATCAGCCTACTTATTGAAGTTTTCTTCATCGAGAAACTGAAGTATCAAATAAATAAGTTCTTCCTGCAGATAATTAGTGGATGGTACTAACTTTGAAGACAATTGAATTAAAACGAACCATAAGTTACAAAAAACAAACGACTCAAAAAATGATTTAACCCTTAGGGCCCGTTTGATACACGGGATAGGATATGATTATTTTCATGGGATAAGATAGTATAGGGTTGGATAGGATTAATTTTAATGTTATCTTATGTTTGGTGCAATATATGATAGGATTAAAAATAGAGTAATCATGTGTTTAGTGCAACTTAGGATATGATTAAAATAGAAGGGTAATTACATAAATCTACCCTGATCTTAAAAAATATTAAAAAATCAAATTAAGGAAAAATGAAAAACATATCTCCAGACTCCAATTCGACTTTACCAACCCATCAATTTTTTTTTTCTCTTTCATTCCTCATCTTCTCTTCTCTTCTTCTCTCTTTTTCTTCTTCTCCACAACAAAATTGACCCCAGAATTTGTATGCTTCACATAGAACCATATAGAGAGACCTTCTAATACCAAACTAGATCAAAAATCTATGTTTTTTATTTTTATTTTTCGTTTCTTATATGATGGTGAGTTGACCAAACCAACGTTGATGATAGTCTCGGATCAGATCAAGAGCTCAAGAATCTTGTAAGTTCAATTGTTGTTGTTTTCTAGAAATTGCATTTTTATATGTTTAGCATGGATGATGATATTTTTGTCTGCGGGGAGATTTAATTTGTTGGTTTGTGCATCAGGTCTGATGCTTTTTGTGTTTTTTTGGGCTTGGTCTTGCTTGGCTCTTTCTGTTGGTGGGTCTCTTGTTGTTTTGTGCCTTTCCTTTTGGCAAAAAAAAAAAAAAAAAAAAAAAAATCTCGGCAGCCAAACAAAAAATAATCTGGGCAGCTAAATTTTGTGTTGGTGTAATTGATTAATTTGGGTAGTTGATTCCCAACAAAGAAGAAGAAGAGGTCACTGTGTTTCGACCAACAAGAAGAAGATGATGATGTTAGATGAGAGAAGAGGTGGGATTCATTTGAATCCCACAAATTTAATTGGGATTCATTTATCCCAGGTTGGTGGGATAAAATTTTTAAGTGGAACTAATTTATCCTATCCTAGCAGCCAGCCAAACATGGGAATCGGACTAAAAATAAGCCGATTCCCATTCCATCCCATGTGCCAAACAGCACCTTATAGTTCTAGTCTTAGGAGTCAAATCACGCGTCTAATTTATGTTTTGTCATTGTTGATTGCTTTGACGGGTTGTTGAATTCCTTTTACAAATGCTACCGTAAAATTTGACGTAAATGTTAACATATAAAGATTTGCTCCTAGTTTCATGTAGTTTACTCAAAAGGTACATTTCATTTACATTTATCCAAAATAATAAGGATAATAAGTTCCAAACAAATGGATACAGATTGCTTTGGTGAAGCACTTTCACAATTTTCTACCTCATATCTGCACAAGAACAACAAAGCATTACAAATAAGTAATTAACAGTTGGCATATATCTTTATTATCTATTAAAAGTTAAAACAAACCAATCCTATTGCTCAGACCGGTTCTGATTCTTCAATGTGAGCACCTCGAGATTGGTTGAATATGTTGGTTAATTTTTCTATAATTCTTTTCTTGAGGGTTTCATAAATTTGTTTGATGAAGTGTCTGGCTAACATGATTGGCAAAACGGGCCATAAGCCCAAATAGAACCAACCCAGTAAGCGTGGTAGGAAAATTGAAGCCAGTGAAACCGCAGAAAGAGCACCTGAGCTGAGAATGACATGGTTTATGAATTGACAGTAATTTGGTTGATGAATATGTAATTCCGCCTTGAGAGACAGTCCCGAGCAATAAACCCAAGTGGCTACAATGAAAATCCATATATTGATAGGGTGGGTGTCCAATGGGGATACCTTCTTAGTCTGATAATCCACTTGGAGCAGACCCATCAACAGCGGTATTAAAAATGCAAACACAACATGGATCCTGTATGTCAAGAGGAAACCAGACAGGTTAGTCAATAGTAAAAATATTAGATAAATAAATGGAATGTTATATACTTATATATTGCCCTGTTACGGTGGAGACTCGACCATGCACCAGCACCACCGCAACAGGCAAAACAGGGAGGAGCTGAGATCAGAGACCTTGAAAGAAAATTACCTTGGTATGTTGTATTGTAGATGGCAAGGGCAGCTTGGCTTCTTAGACTCCATTTTTACGACTACAACTCTTGAACTGCCGCTGCGTATGAGTCGTTTGAAGCTTCGAACTTCCATGGCTTCAATGTTTCTACGCGCCAAAGGCAACCTCATTGCTCTGCCGGATTCTACCCTCTACGTAGCTTTGGTACTAACTTGTGATTTAAATGATAAGTGGGTAAACATATAAACGGCTGAAGAACAGAAACATGTGTCCTATCTTTAGTGGTCAAAAGATCACACTCAGCAGTAGAGACGATAGAGAACAGAGAAGATGTGACAGTTTATAAAACCACGAACAAATAAGCGACGGCTTCAATATTTCTTACGCGGTTATTTCCTATTGATTTGTTTTTTTGTTTATTTCATTATCCTTGATTAGTTGGAAAGCCATAGAATTTAAATGGGTATCAGGGAAAATTTCTACATAGCTTTTTAACTCGTGATTTAGACGATCTAGTCAGCACCAGGTGCATTCATGACAGTAGGACATGTGTCCAATCTTCAGAGGCTTGAATGGGATGCGCACTTAAGACACGTGTCCTGTGACAGTGAGATGTGACACTGTGACAGTGAGTAAACAAGAAGTTTTGCTGCAAGTAGCACCAAAGATTCCAGGAAAACCTTTTCTGGGATAAGAATTGATAAATAATTAGGGTTTTTTTTTTTTTTTCTTTCTATGTAATTAAACTTTTTATAATTACATACAATAATTGTATTTTTCAAAGTATAAGGTACGTCAATAACACGGACAACAATTAAAACATTAACGTGCCAAGATTTCGATTCGGCGGCAGGGGGTGGCTGAGTTTGGGTTTGTCACGGTGGTGATGATTTTGCGAATTGGATTGGCTGAAATTAGATTTATATGTGGGTGGTATAATGGGAATTATGTGATTTATGAGAGGGCATTTTCAGTTTGAAAGTTTATAAGGATTTCAGACCTATCCAACTTCAGATTTGTCAGAAATCCTGACTTTTTCATTTCAGACACTTTTTCATCATTTTTCAGACTTCATATGAATTTGAAAAACAAACCACATGTCTGAATGGTCATTTAGACCATTTCAGATTTAAGATACAAAAATCAAACAGGCCAGTTTGAAATAGAAACCGAAGTCCAACATTTCTCAGAAAGCAAGCGAAGTAAACGTGTCTATATACTTTGATAGCCTTGTGGGTGATAGCACTAGTGTTTCACACGAACTCAAGTAACTCAAGTAGTGCAGCTCAAGTAATATACATCAGCTCTTTTCATAATTCCTTATGTAATTAGGTTAGTATATTTTCCTATTCTGTCCAGTGCAATGTATACATATAAATATTAACATCAATCAATGAGAAAGTGTGAGATTAATTATTCACAAACATCAGACTTTATTAGTGGGAGGATGAATTTTAATTAGTTGAAGTTAAAAGCTACCTGTCTAAACACAATAAACATGAAACAACAAATGTACCCAGTAAAAAAAACTTTTCATTACAAACACAATAACACAGGACTAAAAAAAAAAAAGTGTGACAAACAGAACATCCACACAAACATGAAACAACAAATGAACCCAGTAAAAAAAAAAAAAACACGAACAAGAAAAACTTGAGATCGAGTTGAGAGGCATGCAGATCATCATCATCATCATCATCAGGCGCTGGTTCTGATGAGAAGATATGTATATAAGATTGATTAAAGTTTCAAGGGCACTTGGGTCTGTTTCCATGAGCGGTCATGTCAGTGTAACATCTCCCACACATATGTCTGTTGCCTGAAGTGCCAGAAGGCCGGAACACACTTGCATCTCACACAATACGTCCCACATGCCCTTGTGCACACGTTTGGCCTCGAGTGTAAGCTGCACCGAGCCTTGCACAGCCCTGTACAGTCTGCAAGCAAACAACATATATACATATAAGCTTGTATAATATATAGTAATAAAATGAAGAACACAAAACCTGAGAAGGAGGAAATATGTACCTACGAATGGCAAGAGCCTTCTGCTAGATCCTTTCACCACCTAGAATTTTTGGTGGTCTTGTTCAATCTTTGCTTCAGATGAAATCTGAGATAATATTTATTCCAACAAGTAGTAGAGTTAATTAATTAATGTTAATAATAAAAGGACCACCAAAATGATATATATGAGTTAATTTTTGGCTAACCATATCACTTTATTCAACCAATTAATCACATATGTTTCTAACAGTGTTGCAAAAGTCCTTGACTAGGCGCCACCTAGTCCCTAGCCGGTGGTCCGCCGCTCTGACTAGGTGGTTTACCGTCTAGTTGGCTTAATCAATTAAAGTCAATGACTAGTCGCTGTCGATCGATTAGGTTGACTTTTTTTGGATTGACTTTTTAAAATTTGATTGAGTTTGTTATATTTTGTGTAATTGTTTATGGATTTTAATTCTTAATATTGAGATTTTTGAAAGAAAAAAAATTCAATTTGAGATTTAATATATGAAATAGTATAAATATTTATTCGATTACAATAAAAAAATATATATTAAAAAACTTTTGACTGACCACCGGCTTTAAGTTGCCGCATATATCAGAAAAATTAAGAATCGTTTATTTCTCTTTCCTTTTTCTTATATTAGTCCCAAATTTCTATTTTCACTTCATTTCTACTAGTCAGTCAGACTACGCATCTCCATGCTATTTGAAGTGAAGATTTCGTTAGAGAGATTTCTCAACGAGGTAATATATCAGTTATAATCACAATAATTATTATCAATTTTTTTTTTCTGGACCTTTGATTCATTTACCTTGATTGGCTGTTGAACTCAGTTTGGAAATCGAATGGAACCTGTAAAAAATTATAATACTTGCTTCTCTGATATTGCCTCTTATAAATCCCATTGTTTTGCTGTTTTCACTCTTCCTATTTGACAGAAATTGCATGGATATTTAAAGTATGTCAATTGAACACTTGTTTTCAACTTTTCATCACTAAGGTTCTCCAATTTAATCAATTTGTGAAACTAATAGCAGAGTTTGTGGAAATGTTGAAATTATCTGCTGAAGTGTATATATAATATATGTTATGGATATTATTTGATTTTGATGAGCTGATTTTGAGGATTTAAAAGCATGATTTATATTGTATTCTTGTAACAGGCTTGCTAGAATCCATCATAAAACATGTCTACTTTAGGTGGTTTTATGAATTGAAAAGTCTTTCATTTTAAATGTAATCCCTGTAATCACTTTCCGTCCTGTACGTGTTAAACATTCTCCTATCTGCTGCACAAAATTGAATCCGTGGGAGCCTTCACCGGCCAAACATGCTCCCGTTGTGGATGGTGGTTATGATTTTCTGCAGAAAATTACTAACATATTCGAAACTCTTGGTTCAGAGAACACGGCTGAAGCACCACTAGCCTCAGCCAAAACCGAAGAGGTCACAGCACCACTCACTGAGCTTCAGTTTCTTAAATGGCATACGTGGCTTCTGGGTCCTTCGCTCCTGCTCTCCACAGGCATGGTACCGACTTTGTGGCTGCCTATATCATCCATATTTCTCGGCCCTAATATTGCTAGATTGCTTTCCTTGATCGGACTTGATTGCATCTTCAATCTTGGCGCAACCCTTTTTCTCTTAATGGCAGATTCATGTGCTCGGCCAAAAAATCGACACAGAGCTGCAACAGCAAGCCTCCTTTTAGTTACCAATTCTGGAACATGGTTGCAAATGTGACCGGATTTATCATCCCCTTGTTGCTGCTGCTCGGATCCCAGAAGGGCTTTGTCCAACCCCAGCTGTCTTTCATCCCATTCGCGGTCCGTACTTACTGCTTCTGTTGGTACAGGTTCTCACCGAGTTATTGACATGGCATTGGCAATCACCTGTGTGGTTGGTGACGCCTGTTGTGTACGAGTCTTACCGTGTATTGCAGCTGATGAGAGGCTTGAAGCTTGGGGCTGAGCTCAGCGCACCAGCATGGATGATGCTTACCATCAGACTAGTATGTTGGTGGGTGTTGATCCTTGGAATGCAACTCATGAGGGTTGCTTGGTTTGCTGGTTTCACTACTGGAGCTCATAAACAACACTACTCTTCTGCATCAGCTGATGGTTAATGGTGTTTCTTGTATTTGAAAATTGCATGAAGAATTCTGGATTCATATTCAGATATGTGAGTACATATTCAAATAAAACATAGATTGGAATATACATGTGTTGTTGTATCTTCAGTAATTTTGAGCGAACATCAAAACTTATATATAGATAGTGAATATGTTACAAAATGTAGTTGTAGACATCAACTTGTTTCACCAAGCAGTTTCCATGCATACATTTATGTTCATCTATGGATATTCACCTTCTAGAGTATTTCTTTTCGATTTTTAGGCACTCCATCGCCATTGAGTGCTGGTGAAGACCTCCCTTCATGACTAGATTCAATTTTAACAGAGGCTGGAGCATGAAAAAGATCTGGCACCGTAGGAATTCCTTTCAGCGAGATGGCCTGATTACTAGCATTATGCTTCATTTAGGCAAAATGAGGGATCCACCAGTCCATACTGGTGGTGCAAACAGAGGAAAGTATCTTTAATGCAATAACAAGGACTGTAATTGGCATTTGAATAGTAAGAAACTAGATGCATTGCTCGACTTACGCTTGCTTAATCAGCTTTTTTAGTCTTGATTTATCGATGCTAGGGAACTTGAGTTTCTCTTGCAAAATGGGATTTTCCTCCAATAGCATTTTCAGTATGGTAGCATCACATTCATGACCCTTTTCTGGGTTAGATGGATGCTTCTCCTGCCTGCGGCATTAAATTTTTATTAGGAATTTAATTCAGAAATGACCATATAATTAAACAAAAAAGTCTGCTAGATCTTATTTTAAGTTAAAAGCTACCTGTATACAGCTTCAAAATGCTTCTGCTTTTGAATCCGAGAAAACACATCCATTGAGTACCTATTATCGTCCATCTTGGTAAACGCTGAGAGGTATTTCTCTACATGATCCCATTTCCTGTTAATCATACACTCCACAACATAATCCATATCGAAGTAAACCTTTGTTTCGAGCTCCAACCTTCACCGACAAAAGCTAAAGTCATTAGTAGAAGCAATTGGAAGTAACACAAAAGAAACCAGATAATCAAATGAAAAGGCATACTTATGAAGTGTTTCCTTGAAGTTTTCTTCATCGAGAAACTGAAGTATCAAGTAAATAAGTTCTTCCTGCAGATAATTCATGGATGGAACTAGCTTCCAAGACAATTAAATCAAAATGAACCACAATTTAAGAAAAACAAATGACTCAAAAATTGACTTAACCTTTATACTTCTAGTCATGTGTTTTTGGGTTGTTTTTGGGTTCGCTGTGGTTGGGTTGGTTTGAGGTTTGTTATGTGTTTTGCCTTGGGGTTTGTTGCTTTTTGTTGGGGGCTTTTGTTATCTCCTTGGTTTTGGCTGCGTTTTTAGTGAGTTTTGGGTTGTGTTTTGGCCGTTTTGGCATCTATTTGCTTGCTTGTTCTTGGCTCTTTGAGCCCCATTAATAAATTTGTGCCGTTCAAAAAAAAAAGAGTAATTGCATGGGTCATTTCAGATTGTCATATAAATCTGAATACCCCTATATCAGCACAATCCAAATAACACAATTCACTACAAATTGTAACTCACTCCTAGTGAGTACCAAGGTTATAATTTATGAAGCTTATACGGAATTGATACATATGAGCTTGTATAGCATCCCACAGTATTCCACCACTTGAAAACATAAAAATCAAAAATCAATTGTGGGCTTCCAAAAGAAAAATCAATTGTGGACAAGTTCATCTAATGTATCTCATAAATTATCAACCAAGAATAAAGTTAGCATCAGTATCTAAATCAGCCAAGATAAAATTTCCATCACTATTTAGTTATAAAACCTGAGAGACGTATGGGAAAAGCAAAAACCTTACTGTTAACATGCTAGAAAAGCCACAAACCTGCATGGTAAAATCATCGCTGTGGAATTTCGATTTCTCCAAGTAACAAAGAGCAAACTCCAGCAACTGCTACACGACAGCAATAATTATAGGTTCCGCAGTTCATGCAATCACACCCGAAATACAAGAATAAGCACATACAATCCCACATCATTCCATATAAAAAAAATTAAAAGAAAAAAAAGAATCACATTTCTTTGTTTTAGAAGGAAATGCAAGAGAAGCAGTTCTAAAACACCCCAGTTCTATAACATAGACGCACACAAATCAGAGATTAAAATTCCACAAATCACAATCTCTAAATCACTTAAACCAACAAAAACAGAACCCCCACCACCACTCAAACAAACCCAAAATCCAAACTTTTCAACCAAACCAGAGTCCGATTCACATAATTCATAAATATCACAACTTTCAACACCCCAAATATTTAAAAACCTCTAAACCTCCCATGAATCTAGCATGATTTTGTAAAAGATAAAATACGGATTATTTTCCAGTAAATCGAATACAAACCCGACAACTCGTTGATTTAAGTTATATACAAACCCAAAATATATCTATATACAATTAGCAATGAACCAAACTAAATTAACTAAATTTTGTACATCGATAAATGAATCCCATAAGCTTATAACACGATAATTATTGAATATTTTTAGTTTCCCAGAAAACCTAAATTTGTACAAATAGAAAATGAAGTTTTGAAGCATATAGGAAAGGCATGAATTTATATAAGAACCTGTGTGAGTCCTTCCTCCAAGAGCGATCTCTCTTCTTCGACGGAACCCATGATTACGAATGATGTCTCTCTGTTTTCTTCTTTGAGGGTTTGAAGATTCAAATGTCAAAGTTGTTGATTGTTGATTGGAAGATAACGCATGAAAGAAGCGAAAACAATCAACAATTGCCTCCTCAGACAACAAATCCAAACCCCCACCAGAACCAGAAAACAATTGTCTCGGATTCGGTGCTTCGTTGGAGAAAACGGGTCTGTATGAGTTGCGATTGAAGAAAAGGAGAGGTAAGCGAGGTGGTAGAGGATGGTTCAGTGGAGGCGTGCAGTGAGTCGATGAAGAGAGAGAGAAGATCTGTATTTGGGTTGAAGAGAGAAGATCGGATTTTGAAATGAAATGTTGGTGGTGGACAAAATGAGGGTATCATGAATGAAGAGAGAGAGAGGGGTAAATTTTGCGCGGGAAATTTTAGGTCAAGTAAAACAAAATGGGGAGCAATTTTGTCGGTTTAAGTTTAAAGGTCACAAGTATAATAAAAAATAAAATTTTGGTTAAAAACAATAAATCAATAAAAAAATTTATTATTTTATATATATATAACATAATTAAATTACTTTTCGAGACATTCACAAGTTGTCTTTGGAGTATGGCTATTACATCTTCTTTTTGTTTGCTTGCCCTAATATATGAACTTAATAATATACAATTTTTTTCTAAACAGTTGTGGAAGTGATGATCTATCTTATTCTAATAATATTGTTGTAGTGTCTTCTAACTTCAAAATCTATTAGAAACTATATTGGCAAGCGTGGCTGCTCATTCGAGCCGCTTCCATTAACACCAAAGATACTGTAAACACTGGAGAACTTGGAAACAATGTTCTGGATCTTCTGTTGAAGGCGACGACAAGCATGGTGAATTAACATATAATAAATCTGATAAGCAACAATGATAGGTAAAAACGTCCATGGAATAAAGATGAGAAATCCAAGCAATCTCGACGGGAGGAACATGGAGACGTGTGAGACTGCAGAAAGAGACCCAGAGATAGCAGCCACAATGATGGATCGTTCAAAGAAGATTGTGTTTTCAAGTTGTGCTGCAACTGCAAAGTAGTAGATGAAGGTGGCAACTAGAGAAATCCACATGTTTACTGGATGTGATTTGAACGGGGACTCACTGCGGCCTTGACTACTCACTTGGAGGACAGTAATCAGCATGGGGATGAGATATTTGAAGGGTTTTGCCATCCATCTGATAAAGATTAAAATTAGTAACGAGGAATCTAATTAAATTTCAAAGTAACTAGATAATTTAAAACAGACAATAAATTGAATAGTCTCTTTTTGAAAAAATGAATTAAATAGTCTCTTACTGAAAAAATGAATTGCTGACTAGCTGCCCGTCGTCTACCCCATGGCCAGCAATCGTCTGCGGTTGCATCTTCTTCTATCTGCCAAGCTCTCAAACCTACTCCAATCTCTTTATAATAAAATCACCAATATTAGCTAACTAAGAACTCAATGAGCGACGACGATGACGAGAAATGGAACTGAATCTATGTTAAGTAATGAAAGAAAATAAAAAATTTGACGTTAATGGTTGATTAAAAAAAATCATTTCAACGAGTTAGAGATTTTAGCGATTCTGGGATTCTATTTATACAAATTTTGAATGGCACGGCCTTTTGTATATTCAAATCGACAAGGGGTAATTTGGTAACCTTGAGTGGCACGTAGGGTCTTGTGTAATGTGTTTATTGACTTTATTCAAATCGACAAGGGGTAATTTGTTAACCTTGAGTGGCACGTAGGGTCTTGTGTAATGTGTGTATTGACTTTATTCAAATCGACAAGGGGTAATTTGGTAACTTGAGTGGCACAAGTCACTTTCTCAGTGCCAGTGGCACAACCGCACAAGTCATGTTTGGAATTTATTCAAATCGACAAGGGGTAATTTGGTAACCTTGAGTGGCACGCACGGTCTTGTGGAGTTGTGTAATACTGTAATGTGTTTATTGACTTTATTCAAATCGACAAGGGGTAATTTGGTCATATTTGAAGTTTATTAATATCGAAAAGGGGTAATTTGGTAACCTTGAAAGGCACAAATCACTTTCTCAGTGGCACAAGTCATAATTGGAGTTTAGGACCATGTGTCTATTCAAATCAACAAGGGTAATTTGGTAACCTTGAGTTGACGAAGGAAAAATGAAGACTGCTGATCAGAAACCAGTGAGGTTTGATGATGAAGAAGAACAAGTTGATGTTGATGTAATGCTGCAGATGACAATTAGGTCTCTTATGTAAGTTTTTTATAAAACAAACTATGAGCAACATTTGACTAGAAATTTTATTATCAGTTCGAACCGACAAACGTTATATAAGTTCCTTGTATGTGGGCCACTGGATGCACTTGTCAGTCAAAGTATTTAAATCCAGTGGTCCACATACAAGGAACTGATATAACTTTTGTCAGTTCGAACTGATAATAGAAAGACTGACATATGACATTATATTTTGAATTTATAAAAACCAAATTAATTTAAATGTTTAAGTAAGAGAGAGTTGACCGGATAAAACCTGTTATTAATGTGATCAATATTTGTTAGGTTTGGTGCACCTTAGCTATATTATATATAGGGAAATTATTATTCTCCCCCTGTAGTTTGCCGTATTCTCTAGTCTCTCCCCTCTAGTTTCAAAATTCTCCAATTTTCCTCCACTCATGCACAAATACAACCAATCTCACCATATAAAAATAGGCATGGGAGGGGGGAAATTGGAGAATTTTGAAACTAAAGGGGGAAGACTGAAGAATACGGCAAACTACAGGGGGAAGACTGAAGAATACGGCAAACTACAGGGGAGAGAATGATAATTTCCCTTATATATATATATGTAGGATATGGTATGGGTTATTGTATATGTGTGGACTTAGTATTCCTTTTAAGACTAGCCATCATATTAGGGTTGAGAATCCTCTATAGGTTAGGATTCTAGTAAGTTATACTATTTATAGGGGGTCCCTACTCTCGCTCATGTATCACACAGTGATTCAGAATAAAGGTTGCCTCCTCATTAGATTATCTGAAGTAAGGTGAGAATAGAGAAGAAGACTTCCTATTGTTTTCTTTTGTTTCCTTTTCAGGTTATTGTGCTTGTGCTATCATGGATTCTAGACTTTCATGTACGTGTCTATTCATACTTATGCATACAATACGAGATTATTTAATTATCTTTATATAATGCTTACATCTTCAACTCATGGTTACCAAATTACCCCTTGTCGATTTGAATAAACATATTACACAAGATATGTTAAACTTACTCGAGCCATACTGCGGTTACTGGTATGTTAAATTGAGTGAGACGTATGTGCTAAAAAAAATTGTAAGACTGCAAGTCTCCATTCGAATAAAAAAAAAAAAAAAAAAAAACATTGTTGATGTTAATAGTTAGAATCCCCTATTCCCCCTGTTCAAGTAAAAAATATAAAAAAAAAAATTATGGGTAGACAAAATAATATATATATTGTAGGTGATCGAACTACATGGTATGTTAATCGGATCGGGTTATTTGGGCCCAAGGCAACTTGGTTGAACTGTCGGATAGGAGATGTCGATCGCTCTAAGAACCTGCAAACACGAGATGACTGTCGACTGGATATGGTCATCTCCTTTCGTTGACCCTGCAAAAAGTCTTAAAACAGAAACAAAATATAAATGAAAAAGGGAAGATGTGGTTGAATTGTTAGCCTTATGTGTGCTTGGGCTAAGCAATGGTTTGCGTTGATCGTGATAATGAAATATGATAAGTTCCAGTTGTCGGAGGATTTGAGAACAAAGTTTTAGCACGCCAAGTTAAGCTTTTCTTCAGAGAGATTTCAGAGAGCCTAATTGTGAAAAGAACTCTAATATTTATAGGGAGTGAACCCTTTCCAACGTTCATCTGATCATCAGTTGGTTGTGGGCGAGATTGTTGGATGAAATCTCTCACGTTACCCACTCTTTGTAACTGAAGACTGACTTGGTCTTTGAACAAACAAGTCAAACATGATACTAGACTTGGGTCGACCCGATATAGTCGGCCTAGATAGGATCCATCATGGAAAGGGCCTATATTTTGACAGGTTGGGCCTATGAGCCATTTTTGGCTATCACATATATATATTTTTTGAAATATAGACAAAATAATATTAAGGGTAATTAGCACAAATACCCCCTGAACTCTACGTTCGTTTCTATTTCCCCCCCTATACTTTTTTTTTTAGGCAGTAAACCCCCTGAACTATCATAAATTGGCAATGGCTGACGAAACCCTAATTCTGTCTAGAGAAAATTACACTAAGTCCCCCTGATTATTTATATAATTGCATTAAACAGGAAAATTATAATAATATGACACAAATACCCCTCTGACCAATTTATTTTTTAAAAAATTAAATTTAAAATTGAAATAATAGTTAAATAATAATTAAATTCTGAATTTTATTATAAAGACAATTAAATAAATAGAGAAATGAAAAAAGTAAATTGATAAAACAATTATTTAAATATCCCTAAATATAAAACCAAGATAAATATTTAAATTATTTAAGAAAAATAAAAATAATGGTTAAATAATAATACAATTCCCTTTCAAAAAAAATAATAATACAATTCTATTTTTTTTATAAAGAAAATAAAATCTTTAAAAAATTAAAACATCTTTAAAATCTCTACCATCCATCTCAAAGATGGACGGTGGAGAAATATTTATTAAAATAAATTCAAATAAAAAAAAGCATTTTTTTTTAAAATTTGATTGATTTATCTCAATTTGTTTTTTGAAATAGATTGATTTATCTCAATTACAAAATAATAATAATAATAATAATACAAATGCAAATTTTAAAAAATTGAATATTGCTCCAATTAAAAACACACATAGAAGAATTAAAAATTAAAATTTTTAATTTTTGGTTTATGGGTGTTGCAAATTTAAATATTTTTATTTCTTTAGAGAAGGGAATTTTTTAAGAATTGGATGGAGAAACAGATGTTCATTTAATTAGATGGATTGATGTTCATTTAAAAATATTTATTTGAAATTTTTTATTTTAAGGATTTCTCTTCTCTATGTTCATTAAGTTAAAAAACAATTCACAAACCAATAAATGAAATCCAATTAAAAAAAAATTTTAAAAACAAAATAATAATAATAAAAGAACATTGATGGATCTTCATTAATGAAGAAACTTATTACTTTATTTTTTGGGTAATTGAGATCAACAATTATTTTTTTTGAAAGGGAATTGTATTATTATTTAACCATTATTTTTATTTTTCTTAAATAATTTAAATATTTATCTTGGTTTTATATTTAGGGATATTTAAATAAAAAGATAATTTAAATAATTGTTATATCAATTTACTTTTTTCATTTCTCTATTTATTTAATTGTCTTTATAATAAAATTCAGAATTTAATTATTATTTAACTATTATTTCAATTTTAAATTTAATTTAAAAAAAAAAAAATTGGTCAGAGGGGTATTTGTGTCATATTATTATATTTTTCCTGTTTAATGCAATTATATAAATAATCAGGGGGACTTAGTGTAATTTTCCCTAGACAGAATTAGGGTTCCGTCAGTCATTGCCAATTTATGATAGTTCAGGGGGTTTACTGCTTAAAAAAAAAGTATAGGGGGGGAAATAGCAACGAACGTAGAGTTCTAGGGATATTTGTGCTAATTACCCTAATATTAATACTAATATGGATGAGAGAGGTTGGTCCTGAGGGTAAACCCCTCATACCTATACCATTGAGGTTGTGGGTTTGAATCCTCTCCTTTTTCCGAAATATCCTGAATTTATGTAATAACATTTACTTAAAATATATATATATATATATATATATATTAATAATATTAAGTCCAAAAAAGTTATTAGATATCAAGTTTGACTGTCTTATTTTATCCATAAACCATAATTTTGGAAAGAGTAATGCTAGAGGACCCAAAAAAGTGACCCAAATTTTGGACCTAAACCTATGTGGTAACATCACATGGGATCTTTGGGAAGAGTGACGTGAGCTCATGTTGTGTGTGATGTTACCACATAGATTTGAGTCCAAAATTTGAGTCACTTTTTTAGGTCCTCTAGCATTATTGTTTTGGAAATGGATAAAAATTAGACACGGTCAAGGTAAACCAATTTGAAAATTGATTCGGTTAGGGCCCAAATAAAACATAGATTTAGAAAAAAGACCAGCCCATTATTGAAACTAAAATTTAAAAAATTTCCTTTTCTTGTATTCCTCCCAATTTGTTTTTCTATTTTCACTCCATTTCTCTCTGAGCCAGACTAAACGCGAAGTTTTCATTAGAGAGATTTATCGACCAGGTAATTATATATCAGTTATAATCGCAATAATTACCATCAATTATTTTTTTTCCCATTGTTTTGCTTCCTATTTGACAGATATTTAAAGTATGTCAATTGAACACTTGTTTTCATCATTAATGTTCTCCAATTTAATCGATTTTTGAAAACTAATAGCAGAGTTTGTTGTTGTGGATGTGTTGAAATTATCTGCTGAAGTGCATATATGTTTTGAACATTATTTGATTTTGAACAGGATTGCTAGAATTCATCATAAAATATGTCTACTTATTACTTAAGGTGATTTTATGAATTGCATAGTCTTTTCATTTTTTGGTTTTATTATCTGTCTCATGAACTTTTTGTGTTTATGTGTTTCAAGACCATAATTCTTGCCCCAAGTTATGATCCTTGGAATGCAACTCATGAGGGTTGCTTGGTTTGCTGGTTTCACTACTCGAGCTCGTAAACAACACTACTCTTCTGCATCAGCTGATGGTTAATGGTGTTTCTAGCTTGTATTCGGTAATTGCATGAAGAATTCTGGATTCATATTCAGATCTGTGAGTACATATTCAAATAAAACATAGTATATAGATTGGAATATACATGTGTTGTTGTATCTTTAGTGAACATCAAAACTTATATATAGATATTGAATATGTTACAAAATGTAGTTGTAGACATCAACTTGTTTCATCAAGCAGTTTCCAAGCAGACATTTATGTTCATCTATGGATATCCACCTTCTCGTTTATTTCTTTTCGATTTTTAGGCACTCCATCGCCAGTGTACTGGCGAAGACCTCCCTTCATGACTATATTCAATTTTAACAGAGGCTGGAGCATGAAAAAGATCTGGCACCGTAGGAATTCCTTTCAGCGAAATGGTCTGATTACTAGCATTATGCTTCATATAGGCAAAATGGGGGATCCACCAGTCCATACTGGTGGTGCAAACAGAGAAAAGTATCTTTAATGCAATAACAAGGACTGTAATTGGCATTTGAATAGTAAGAAACGAGATGCATTGCTCGACTTACGCTTGCTTAATCAGCTTTTTGAGTCTTGATTTATCGATGCTGGGGAACTTGAGTTTCTCTTGCAAAATGGGATTTTCCTCCAATAGCATTTTCAGTATGGTAGCATCACATTCATGACCCTTTTCTGGGTTAGATGGATGCTTCTCCTGCCTGCGGCAATAAATTTTTATTAGGAATTTAATTCATAAAAGACCATATAATTAAACAAAAAAGTCTGCTAGATCTTATTTTAAGTTAAAAAGCTACCTGTCTACAGCTTCAAAATGCTTCTGCTTTTGAATCCGAGAAAACACATCCATTGAGTACCTATTATCGTCCATCTTGGTAAATGCTGAGAGGTATTTCTCTGCACAATCCCATTTCCTGTTAATCATACACTCCACAACATAATCCATATCGAAGTAAGCCTTTGTTTCGAGCTCCAACCTTCACCGACAAAAGCTAAAATCATTAGTTGAAGCAATTGAAGAAACCCCAAAGAACCAAATAATCAAATGACAAAGCATACTTATGAAGTGTTTCCTTGAAGTTTTCTTCGTCGAGAAACTGAAGTATCAAGTAAATAAGTTCTTCCTGCAGATAATTCATGGATGAAACTAACTTCCAAGACAATTGAATCAAAACGAACCACAATTTAAGAAAAACAAATGACTCGAAGATTTACTTAACCTTTATACTTCTAGTCATCTTATCATTTTTAGGACAAATGAGATTGATAAGCGACAAGAGTGCTGATTCTTCCACACTGGGAAATTCAAGTTTATCTTGTAAAATGGGATTTCTTTTGATCATTTGTTTCAGAAAATCACGAAATTCGGCTCTCGTAGATGTGACATTCATATAAGAAGACAATTGTCTTTCGTTTTTTCTGCACATTTTTAACTCCCTTCAGAATTTGAAAAAAATTTGATATATATATATATATATATATATTTCTCATGATTAACAATGTGCAAGAAATTGAATCATGCCTGAAATCCTTCAAAGCTAAAAGCTCAGCTAATGTAACAACTGAGAACAGCTTCAATTCATTCTCAAATATGTTAATAGCCATTGCTTGGTCTTCTCTACAAACAATCAAAACCCAAAACACAATAAGGAAACAAAAGTAGATTCAAACAAGAAAATAAATCAAAATTCTAAAGTATTTCAAAAGCTCAACTAAAATTTTACATTTTTTTTTTTTGTTTCTTTATACCTGTCCAAGGCTTCAAAATACTTCTGCTTGTGAAGTTCAAAGAACAGCTTCTTTGAGTGCCTATTGTCAGCCAACTTTGTGAAAGCTGAAAGGTACTTTTCTGCTTTTTCCCATTCACCACTCATAATAGCTTCACCAAAATGATTCATGTTGAAGAAAACCTTGGACTCTTGCTCCAATCTACATCAAAAACAAAAAAATAATATTAATAAACTACACAACATGTCAACAAAAAATAAATATTATTGGAATTACAAGCTTGTCTTCTTCTTGAATAGCAAAAGGAGGCAACTTTTGCTTTCAAAAACAGGGAATTGATAGAATTAATAAGTAACCCACTTTGATTTTTTTTTTTTCTTTATCTTTAACATAAAAAATCTTCTAAAGTAAAAAGTGATTTCACCGTACGCTTCTACACTTTCTTTGCAATTCTGTTCCTCCAGAAACTTCAATATCAAGATTATGAGATGTCCATTAGTAGTCTTGTCAATACACATTCTCGAAACAGAAAAAGCAAGTCAACCCAGGTCAATTTATAGTGTTTCAAAGGTTTTGAGGAGAGGAATTGTTAGTAATTTTTCAAGTGAAGGTATAGTTAGTGTGACAGAGAACAAAGACAACAGAGAAACATTTAGCATGAAAACAGAGGGAGACCAGAGAAGCAAAAACGACAGAGAAAGGAGTCGTTTAATAGGTCTGGAGAGTGATGAGAAATCATTACTTCTACTCTTTGGTGACAAGTACATAGAATCTGATCATAAGCCTAGTTGCTTATATTGGGATTTGGAACAGATATATCTGGAATGTACCAGAATACTTTACTAATTTTAGATAATTAATTAGGATTGAGTTGGTTTAGTAAAATATATAAATTAATATAAGCAGTATTTCTATTATCAGTTCAAACTGATATAAAATATATTAGTTCCTTACATGTGAACCATTGGATTTAAAAGATGATTTGATAAGTGTATGCAGCAAAGTCAAAATATTTAAATCCAATGGTCCACATACAAGGAACTGATATATATTTTGTCAGTTCGAACTGACAATAGAAAAATTGTTAATATAAGATCAAAGTTTTATGTACTTATGCATCTATTTATTTGTGATGAGATTCAAATCTTACATTATTCATTAATCTCTCTTTGTTTGTTACGAGTATCGATTTAATATAATGATTTTTGATTGAAAATTTTATAATGTTATCACATGTTGGAGTTGTACAGTTGTATAATTACATTTGCTTTAACTTGAAACTTTTCTTATATATTAAGAATTGAAAAGGGAAGTACAGTTGTAGTAAGTTGCATGTTGACACTTGCCACTCTGTCCATGATCTCTACATGCACTTTGATAATGTTCGTGAAGTATACTTCACATCGGAATATTCAGCCAACACATTATACCGATTATATCGGTTTGGTCTTATATTCGTTCAAACGTGTTTAACTTTGGAGTTTTGATTGGATTCGATGTTTTAGTTCTGGTATGGTCGCACCCATTTACCTCCATAATTTATAATAATTAAAATGATATCGAATTTATTTTTTAATGAAATCTTTATATATAATGAGCTAACTCGTTTTCTTAATACTTTTTAAAATAATTCAATAGTTGATATTTAATATGGAAATAGAAAAAAGTTGCAAATGTAACATCAGATTCTCTTTAACATATTTTTTCTTTACTCCCTCCTTTTGTAAACAGAAAGCAGCTTTATCTTTTTTATTTAAATTCTTATTCTAATTTTAGTTTTAATAATAATAATAAAATAATTATTCCAATGTCTCACTAAGGGTATTTTGGTGATTCAAGTTAATTAATTATGGATTAAAATCTTGTCAATGTGGTTGGACTCTCCCTAGTGAGCCTCCACCACCACGGTTCAACGTCTTGGTGTGTATATATATTTATCAATAATGCTAAACATCCCACCTAAAATCCCACCTTTTTCATCCCACTACATGTGGCATGTGAGGTGTCAAATTGTGAATGGATGCACATTAATGACACCTACCCCATGTATCCACTCACAATTTGACACCTCACATGCTACATGTAGTGGGATGAAAAAAGTGGGATTTAAGGTGGGATGTGTAGCATTACTGTATATTTATATATCATTTGTCCCAACTTGGCCATTAATCTAAGTGTTGGTGCTCTCTCCCCAATTATGGGAGTAGTATTCCGAACTATGCTAGTAGAGTCGTATCTCACCAAGTCTCGTCAGTTGTTAAAAATTGAAAAAAAAATAAAAAAAAATCACAAAGACTCCCGTTTTGTTTTATGGTTTAGGCGGACAGTCAAAAGTTTCCGGAGTCAACACCACACTAATAAACAGCAGTCAGTCAAGGCTGTAGATTCCTTTTTGTATTATCACGATGAAAAGACAATTATGTCCCTGACCGGGAACCGAACGAACCGTAAACGCGAGCACCGGAAGCAATAAAGACAGCACGACGAAAGTAAGACAAACATCACTGTCCCACGTTGGTGACTTGGTGTTACTTTGCAGCTCTCTCTTTTATTTTAAAAAACCACTCTCATTTCCTCTGATCTCTCCTCTCTCTTTCTCACTCTCAGCTCTCTCTCTCTCTCTCTCTCTCTCTCTCTCTCTCTCTCTCTCGCCGTACACCGGAAACCGCCGTTTATTTTCCGTTTCCGGCTGTTATCACCGTCGATTGCGTCACGATGAGTACCGGCGAGCTTCTCGATATCGAACCTCAGGAGCTTCAATTCCCTTGTAAGAATCTTCTCTTTGCTTTTTAGATCCGTGATTTCGCTTTTCATGTTTCGAATGTTTCTGATTTTAAGTGTTTTTTGCTTTTTTTTTTTAAATAAAGTTGAATTGAGGAAGCAGATCTCGTGCTCTCTACAGTTGTCAAACAAGACCGAAAAATATGTGGCTTTCAAGGTAATTTTGATACAAAATTCGATTTTTCTAGTTACAAGTTCCGTGTATAAATCCTAGATCTTTGAAATCTTTTTACAATTTTCGTGCCCTAGATATTTGTTGCCTCGATTTTCGGATTTTTTAGTGTAAAATTTGTGATTTTTTAGGTGAAAACAACGAACCCGAAGAAGTACTGTGTCAGGCCCAACACTGGAGTTGTGTTGCCAAGGTCTACATGTGATGTTATAGGTAAATTTTGTGCTTTTTTTATTCTCATATTAATCATTTGTTTTTGTTTTTAATTATTTTGTGTTCATTATTACATTTCTTTTACCAACTTTGTAATCATGTAATCATTAATTTTAGATTGTTAATTATGTAATCATTGATTTTCGATTGTTTAGTTACTATGCAAGCACAAAAGGAGGCGCCGTTGGACATGCAATGCAAAGACAAGTTTTTACTTCAGAGTGTAGTTGCAAGTCTTGGTGTCTCAGCTAAGGATATTACTCCAGAGATGGTAATGACATAATGACTTTTGTAATTTTGATTTTTATGTGAATCTGTTTTGTGGCTCTCTCAAATTTGTTATTGTTGGTTTAGTTCAACAAGGAGGCAGGGCATAATGTTGAAGAGTGCAAATTGAGGGTTCTTTACGTGGCTCCACCTCGACCGCCATCTCCAGTTCGTGAAGGATCAGAAGAAGGTTCTTCGCCAAGGGCATCAGTTTCAGACAATGGGAATATAACTGCTTCTGAATTTTCAGCTGTGAGTGTTTGAAATTTTTGGTAATTCAATTTATGGAAGTGTCACATGGCAAAATTTACAATTCCCTCAGTTTAATTGATTATTTGTGATTATGCACATGTGCTTGCAGGCTTCGAAAGGCTTTGTTGAGCGATACGAGCCACAAGATAATTCGAGTGAGGTATTTTCCCTTCTACCTTAACTCTAAACAATGTGATATTATTAGTCTTCTAAGTCGATATGCCTGTAAGTGATATTTGATGGTCAGTATTCACACATGATTCATGTTTTCAATTGTTTATTTGGCATGGTTTAGTTAAAGGGTTATTTTCCTGTTCAAAGTCAAATCTATTTACGGCAGCTTATATATGCTAGACCATGGAAACAAATGCTTCTAAACTAACCTTAAGCTGACCTTCATAGAGCAATTGTTACGAGTTGAGATAAGTTTTCTTGGTTGTATATTCTGAGTGATACTTGTGCTTTCAGGCAAGAGCTCTCATTTCAAAGTTAACTGAGGAAAAAAATTCTGTATTGAAGCAAAATAGCAAGCTTCAACAAGAATTGGTAAGTCTCATTTTATGTTATTCCATTCTTTTAAGATTCTTCTTTCCTTTCCAAGATTTTACTTGATGATCAATTGAATTAACCTTTAAATGTTATGACCTGATAAAGCCTATAGCTAGGAGATGATGTTAACATATTTCTGGAATTTCTGATGATATCTTATCTCTATATTGCAATCGGTTATAACTTATAAGTAAAGACATCAGTGTTTACAGTTAGTTTCTTATTGTTGCCTGTAATTCTTGATTGCTTGTGCTTGAAATGAAAGAGTTCAACTTGCCTTTTTTTGTTAGTAAGAGATGGTGCCTATATCTGCAATATAATAGGATGAAAGCCAGCTCCCTCTTGGAAATTATTGTTGCCCATTATAGTTGTATTGAATTTGGCTCAGCTGTTGGAGTTGGAGACACCATTATACCAGTATTAACTGATATATGCAATGTGTTTTATGTTATTCAACATCTGTATGTTGCAATTTCCCTGGAGGATGCTGGCAGGAATATCCTCGCCCACTGTCAATGCAATCAAGCACATTAATTATTACCAAATTGTGGTTTTTGTAAGCCTTGATAGTTAACGAGATCCTTGTCTCCTAGCACACAGGCTAAGGCTGCCTGTACCTGGGAAAATTGTATCCTGTGAGGTTATGTGTGAACTTTCCTGCATCATGGATATTGAGAGGGAATAGGTGGTATTGTCTGCAGTTTTTTTCACTGGAACAAATGACCCAGAATAAGGAGATGAGATTGATTCATTTTTTATGGAATTTGCTTAGCACCTTTGTAGTTAATTGCATTGAAGCGGGATTAGCACCTCAATTCCTCAAATTAACAGGAATTGTCCCATAGTTAATTGACTCTGGTCAACAAACGAGTAAAAACGCTTGTGCAGAAAAAAACAGTTAAGTGAGAGAAAACTTGACCTAGGAGCGTGACCATCCTTAACACCAAGGATGATTAGAAGAGCAGATAAAACGTTTCATTTTCCTTCTCCTAGACCTATGATGGTATGTCGGCACTAAATAAAATATTGAATACTTGAAAGAAGACGGATGTGGTTGCTGTAGTCTTCTATAATGCAGTTGCAGTAGTGTTACCTCTCTTTTGGTTTGAGTAGGATTACTGTGTTGTTATTTTCTTACCTCCAATGTCACATTGAATGGTTAACAGGCCCAATCTAAGTTTATTATAGAATCATTACAGAATCCTAACTGTTGAATCATGGACTTACAATCATAGTGTGATGTGCAGGAGCACGAAAGGCGTCAAACCATAAAAACTGGCGGTGGTATCCCATTCATATACATTGTTCTTATTGGCTTGATTGGCATCATTTTGGGGTACCTCATGAAGAAGACTTGACAAACAGAGCTTTTGATTCTTTATGTCACTACCCAAGCTTATAAATGAAATGTAGAAAATTGAGAAAAGAACAGATGAGCAGGAACTTTGATTCCAAGTATTACTGGTCTGTATCAAAACTATAACATGTTAGCTGTGTGAAGAGTCGATCTTTGTTCATTATGCTACCTAGTCAAAAGTTTTTCATTTGACTGTGATTCCAGCGTATGATGTTCATTAAGATACTGAACAACTTTATCTTGTCTTGACCCCATTTTGACCCCAATAAAATAGAAGTTGCATTGAAATTAATACATGTATGGGACTTTAAAAGGAGTATCTGTCGATGTTAGTTACACTTGACCCGATTAAATAGCCCATTGCTGCAGCAATCTGAGCATGCTCTCCCTTGTGTAAGCACGCAAAGAGTTATACAGTTGCCATGTTCTCACTATACCTGTACAATGGGCGATGCAGTTGGAATTGTTGCGACTTTGAAACTGTCAAGAGTTTTCAGATGTTCGTAACATATTGCATCGACTGACAATCTTCCGAAAATCATCAAGATTTAGCTGTGAAGGAGCCAATAATATTCAAAATCAGAAACTTCATTGAATAATTAACGGTGTTAGGATGAAATCATCCAGAGATAAGTAGCATAGAGACATCAAGATCATTAAAAGATGTTCACAGTTTTCACAAGTATTTTAGCATATTGTGGTAAATGCGAGCAAGCAACAAGGAGCAAACTACTTTGTGTTAATTGGTAGCAGGCTTTTGGTTTATATCAGGCAAAAAATAATTTCCAAATATAAATCCATGTTCAATCTTTTCAAATTTTGTCTATTCAAAGAGGAACTATAAAAGGTTTTAACTGAAAAAAAATATATATGAAAAACAGGAAACACTGACCATCCCATCTCTATCACTATCAAAGCAGCGGATCATATCAGCCAACTCATCGTCCGTCCATGTAAAATCATGGGCAGTTGCAACTCTCCGTATATCTGTCGTACTTAACCCACCCTTTTCCGATCCTGCAAACCAACGATGCCCTCATCAATAATCAAAAGTTTCTTCACAAATATAGTTCAATATGAATACCACAAAAAGAAATTACTGCTAGCACAGTCAATTGGAAACTACTTATGTAGTTATGTAAACTTTTGTAATTCAAAATATTATGAGAGAATATACAGTTAATACTTGTTAATCTTCAAAAATTTCTGCTAAGAGACTATTGCTATACACCCATACAGTATATAGAAAGAAATGAAGAAAACACAAAAGTTATAGAAATCACCATCAAATTGAAAGAAGTGCAAGACCACTTCATCTTCGGTCATTTGCACCCGACTTGTGAACTGCAGACAAAGGAAATTCATTATCAGAGATGGCTCAAAAATGCAGAACATTTCCTCAAAACAAAAGCATCAATCCAGAGACGAAACAAACCGATTTTTTCCTCTTTCCCTTTCTTGCATCTTCCCGACTTCCAGCATTTGTCTTTCTTTCATTAAGAGTAGGTCCTGAAACTTCTGTGGATAGTTGCAGTGAGAGAGAAAGTGCCTGAGTATGAATGCGAAAAAATCAGTATTCTCCACTCGAACAATCAAATAGAACCCAACAACTCATTAATAAGAAATTTAAATTACCTGCATTAACTCATCATCCTCTTCATCAATGTGATCGGAGCTAGCTAATTGCTTTCGAACAGGAGCTTTCTTCTTAGGTTTCGGGCTTTTATCCTTCCCCTAGAGTAAGAGATAAATCAAATCGAATAATTCGTAAAATTAAACCACTCGAAACAGAACACATTCCCTCCCTTACCTACATCATCAATTCCTCAAGACACTACAGCAAAACACACTAGAAACAATCAAGTAAGTCAAAACAGAAATCGAAACACATGGAAACAGATTTTGTGTATATAGAATTGAGTACTTATCATTACTCAAACCTCAAACATTTGCACCATCAGACATCAGCCATTTAATACATAGACTAGTCACTAGTGTACAGATCTGTCTTCATTATCAATTCAACCAAAGCTTGTATAATTAATCAAGGTAACATTTTTACTTCTCTTGCTTTTTCTACTACTTCAAAAATTGAAACTTTTAACTGGGCGAAAATCAAAACATAACAGTCCACAGCAAACCTAAATTTAACTTTTTTTTTTTTTTCTTTTAAAAGAGTAAGCTTGACCGTGTGAATAAAAATAAAGGCAAGACCAAAAAAACGGAGTACTCACTTTCACTTTCCTTTTACGCGACCTAGAAGCTACATCGGCCAAAAGCTCGTCGTCGTCTTCGTCGTCAACATCGTCAACATCGTCAACACCATCATTAGGTCTGAAATCCTCGTCGTCCTCGTCCTCGTCAATCTTGCGCTTCCCTTTACGCTTATTACTTGGTTTCGGATTCTGAGACGAACCCATCAGAGAAGAAGCCACTTTGGAGATCCCCAGAGCCTCCATTCTCGCTTTGTTCTCCGCAATTCTCGATAGTCTCTGCTTCTCGTACCCCGATATCTCCTCTTGCTTTTGCCCATTGCTTCCGGGCTCTTCAATTTCTTCTTCCGAACCCGAACTCTCGCTTTGCTCAGGCTCGTAATCCGACGGGTCGGGTCTCGCCATTCTAGTTTCACAGTAAAATAATTTGGAGATTCAATTCAATAAGTGAAAGATAGTTCCTTGGCGGTGATTTTAGTTCAGGAGGTTTTTATACTCCAATCGTAACAAGTTCTTCCAATTGAATCTTACCACGTCAGTAGAAAAGAACTGATCTTGTCGGCCCACATTGTAGCAGACCTGGTCAAAGATGTTTTTTCTCAAGTGGGCTTTGACTAGTTAAATCAAGCCCAATAAAATGTAGAGGTAAAACGGGCTTTAGAGAGAAATAAACCTGGTGATCGGCCCATATAGAAAGAAAGTACATGTACAATTTTTTTTTTTTTTTTTTTAATATTACACTATTACATAAATTATAGTATTTTAAGAGATGCAAGGACTTGAACATGTAACCTTGTGATATCGGAACAACCTCATCTTGTATAAGTAAGCTCATGTTATGCCAACTGAAATAACCAAAATGAGAGTTAGTTTATATCGTGGAGTTCCCTGTTATTATATGGTGTGGAACCATATATATATATTCCATGATAATAATTTGTCGCATATGATAAACCGTTTTATAGTGTTATGTATTGTGTATTGCATTTAATAAACTGAGATTCAATATGAATATAAATCTTAGTGTATATATATATATAAATATATACATTTTCCCACGTAATTTTGCACAAAAACTATCATTTTGTATCTTTACAAAATCACATGTCACATTGGTTTCGTAGCTGGCACCTGAGAATCCACGATGTACTTTGGTTTCGTAGCCCACACGTGAGAAGTTTTATATATCAAAAGCCTGTTGTTTGACTTAGTTGGGAACTTGGAACACAGTTAACACTTAACTAGCAAAATAGCTCAATTTTTACAGCTTCTTGTTAGAGAGTAGCTTGTTGTCTGGAACACAGTTTAAATGCTTAAGAAGCAACGTGTCTAACGAACTGCACACTTCGAACCTCATTTAAGTTTAACCGTCTCAAACATCAAAGTAAACACAAGACCACGCGCACTTCAAGCCGCGTTAAAAACAAACACTGAGATAATCGACGACTCCGTCCCTCGCATTCGCTCCCAATATAAAAATCCCCCAAAACCCAATCAACAATTCTCACAAACCATTGAAATCGCCCTCACTCTTCACTCTTCACTCTTCACTCTTCACCTACCAACTCTAAAAAAATTAAAAATTAAAAATTAAAAAAAAAACATGCGTTTGAATTTTTTCTAACCAAATTCACTATCCAATTCTTAGCTTGAATTGATGGCCTCTTATGTGGAAATTGGTCGCAATCTGATTCCACTGTCGTTGACTTCTCTCTGTGCTTGCCCGTGCCGTCCTTCGTCTCGGAAAACCCTAATTTTCAATCAAAAACGGTTTCGTAGATTCAATCTGGGGATAGTGTTCGATGGATCCAAATCTGTTCTTCGAGTTCACCGAACCGGAATTTCCATTAACCGGCGCTTGATTGCTGCCGTAGCCAGAGCTGAGCCGGACAGCATCAATGAGGACAGTGCTAAAGAGGTATCGCTTTCATATTTATCTTGAATTTTGGCCTTATAAGTATTATATGTGTATTTGTGGCCTAGGAAATTTAGAAAGATTAGATATTGATTGGAATTTTGGTTAATTTTAGTCCTGTAATGTGACACGTTATTGATAATTGTTCGCGGGTAATGTAAAGATAATTCAGTAATAGAGTTGTCATTAAATGTTTGCAATTTGCGATTTGTATGGAATCTTATATATGCATTGGCATTGCTGTTTCGACGATTAGCTAAGTTTGTATTTTATTTCGTTGCATCGTTTGCTGTTCTTGCTTTTTGTTAGCATGTATACTAGAATGCAATTATTGAAACGGGTATGTTGTAGGAAGTCGACAATGGCCAAAAATTACTGGAAAGTGAGGATTCGGTTTCAGAGAGTCAATTGAAAGCAAGTCAGTTACAGAAAAGGATTGTTTTTGGACTCGGCATTGGTATTTCCGTTGGAGGTGTTGTACTGACTGGAGGATGGGTTTTCACAGTAGCTCTGGCTGCTGCTGTATTTATTGGTTCACGTGAATATTTTGAGTTGGTTAGGAGTCGTGGAATCACTGCAGGAATGACACCTCCTCCTCGATATGTTTCGCGAGTTTGCTCTGTTATATGTGCTATCATGCCTATACTTACATTGTAAGATTTTTAAGTTGCTGTAACTTCTTGTTTAAACACTAATTAAAATCTCTGATAGTATAATATAAGATTGTAGCATCAATAGCTGAATCCTATTGTATGGAGTACATATGTTTCCTTCGAAGATTCGAACCCTTTCTTGAGGTCCAAAAATGATGCAAAATGTACTGCTAATGTTGCTGACCCTCTGGTTTTAAGCTTTTCTTGAGTTGAGTTTAGCACTAAGTTTTTGTGAAAATTCAGATTCATAATTCAGTTGAGTTTAGCACTAATTCAATTTTCCTTGATAGGCAAATTTCATCCTGAACTCAATCGTGTTTTTGTTAAAAAAAATTCAGTTGTAACAAAATCCAAATATTATGACATGTTAATTTTTAAATTTGGACTTGGCATATTAATTTATTCTTTTGACCAAATGCTTTGTTTGGGTTTACTGAGAGTATATCCGCTAAAGAGAACATTTATCAATTGTGAAGTTTATGCTTACATAACTTAAGATTAGAAAGGGTGACCAATCTTGATTGCTGATTAGATGACTGATGTTTACTGCTAATTGTAATTTGTAACTAATGGTCAGGTATTTTGGTCAAATTGATGTTTCGGTGACATCAGCTGCTTTCATTGTTGCAATGGCATTGCTTTTACAGAGAGGAAATCCACGTTTTGCTCAGCTCAGTAGCACCATGTTTGGGCTATTTTACTGTGGCTATCTTCCTTGTTTTTGGGTTAAGCTTCGATGTGCAATGGCTGCCCCAGCCTTAAATACAAGTGAGTTTTCATGCACATTTAATTGTACATTAGATTGCTGAAAATTGATCAAAAGTTGTACCAAATCTTGCCTATTTTGTCCATTTGAATGACCCGAGCTTATTTGTTGATGGGAGATCTAGTGCAATAGTCCTGCCAAAACTTAAACGATCTAGTTTCAGGCCTTTTGAAAATAAGTGTTCTGCCTTTTTTTATCTTACATAATTGATTAAAAAATTATAGTAGTTGTTTCAATTGTTTTAAAGGTGATTGATTAAGTACCTCAACAGAATCTGGATTATGCTCGTTTCTTCTTCATGTTAATTCTTGTTTTAATTCCTATGCGGCAGTTGGCTGTGCTTTCATGAAATTTTGTTTACGAAGCACTTTATGTTTAGCAGGAGTAGGATCTGCATGGCCCATCCTTCTTGGTGGCCAAGCTCACTGGACAGTAGGTCTTGTTGCAACCTTGATATCTATTAGCGGCATAATTGCAGCGGATACATTTGCCTTTATCGGTGGCAAGGTACTTAAGCTTTTGTATTGGTCTGCAGTCACTATTAATAAGTACAATATATTGTCTTGTGATTATGACTATACCCTGCAACATTTTTCCTCCGTTCTCTAAGTATCAATTGTGAAGAATGCATACTGGCAGATTTCAAATTCACCTGTTTTGGTTATTGTAGATTTCAGTCTTGTTATATAACATCATTTTAACGGTGTGAAATTTATTTCTGTCTTTTCTGTTGGACCTATATTATTCGGAGAACGTGAGTTAGACTTTTATTTCTAATGCAGGCTTTTGGTAGGACGCAGCTTACTAGTATTAGTCCAAAGAAAACTTGGGAGGGAACTGTTGTAGGCTTGGGCGGTTGTATAGCCACTACTGTTGTATTATCAAAGATTTTTCGCTGGCCAACATCTTTGCTAAGGTATGCAATCTTCCTCTAGTATAGTTTTTTAAGTTACGGTAAAAGTTTTGTTCATTTAAAAAGTTGCATGCCAGCTACTGTTTCCTGTTTTTTGGTATAAAGAGCATTAGAGAGAGCAGTAATATAGCACTAAATTGCACAATTAAACTCAATTAAGCATTAATCCAGAATTATCTAGTGAGATTAGATGTGATTGGAAATTAGCATGATATGAGCGTGTCTAGCACCCTAAACAACTTGTAAGTTGTAACCTTTGATCACTGAGAGCGAGATAGAGATTGAGAACAAGGCATCAAACTTCTTAATCGTTCTGATCGTTCTCAAGCTCTTAATTTACCCTACAAATTTGAATCAAATCCCATCACCGTTTACATTCAATGCAAGGTTAATGTTCTAGGGACTTAGGTTACCACTGTAACTGTGTGTGTCTTGTTGTTTGCAAGTACATTAACTGTTGAGGTTCCTATTTTTTCTCATTTCTGTCATTGTGTATAAAATTCTTATATGTACTGTAGCATGTGCTCTCTGTCTGTTCTTGTTGCTTTTATATTGACAGCATCCTATGCTATGCCATTTTCCTTGGATTTTCTTTCTCTTTTTTCAAAATTTCTTGTTATGTGTCTTACTGTATGTTCCTGATGGTTGACAGTGCGATAGCATTCGGATTTCTCAACTTTTTTGGGTCAATTTTTGGTGATCTTACTGAGTCGATGATCAAACGTGATGCGGGTGTCAAGGACTCTGGGTCCCTCATACCTGGACATGGTAATTACCTTTCCTCATATCTGAGTTCTGTGAAAGATATTTGATTAACTTTTTTATTTTTTTCAAACTTCATTAAAGGGTACGCACCTTTTTTTCTTTGTTCAGTCTTTTCGTTTGGAGTTGGATCGCTACTTTTAAGTTCATAATAGTGTAAATTAGCCTTTTTGAGTTGTATTTTCTGCAATCTTGATCCTTATACTATTTACTCAAGATGTGACTTGACCTTATTTGCTTTTATTTTAGTCTCGTCTATTCGCTACTATTAGCAACCTCAAACGAACATGGTTATCAATCCTATATTCGTATGTTTGAACTATACACATTGTTTTAGATTTTCCTAGAAATGTATAAAATCTTAAACATTGAATGCAGGTGGTATACTGGACAGAGTAGACAGCTACATTTTCACCGGTGCACTTGCATACTCCTTTGTGAAAACCTTTCTACCGCTCTATGGAGTTTGATATATAGAGTTCACGAAGAGAGATTACGAATGAAAATTTCTGGATTTTTCGATGTGGAAGTTAGGGAAAAACTTGTACCGGTGGAGTGGGGAAAATAAACGGGCAATTGCCTATACAATCTCAGGGAAGTCGACCGAGATTGCATTTACAACTCCACCATCTCTAAGAGGTTTTTTTACCAGGATGCAAATTCATGGAAATACTTCCATTACACACGTCTTGAATAACGTAGGATCACCTGGGGTTTCACTGGCAATCGGAGTTATTGTAATTCTGTTCATTGCAAGGTACCAAGTTGATCTCTGCCGATAGAACCTCTGTTGGCTGTGAACATTGTAGATTTTCGATGTAGAGCATTTCCTGCTAATAAGTTTTATTTATTATTTATTTATTTTGTTAAATTTTGTGAAAAGTTTATTTTCACTAGATCATGAATAATAATTAATTAAATTAATTCCAAGTCTTTTTTATTTTATTTTTTCTAGCTCCTTGTGGTCTGACCAATTTTGTAATTGTGTTGACATTCAATATATTATTATTGATAATGAACATTTAATTGTTGAGGTTTGATATATAAATAAAATAAAATAAAATAAAAACATTGACTTTCTTACACAAATTGAGAGGAAACATAATCAATTTAGTTTAGTGGAATTGTAGTTTATGAGAACATGTCCCCCTTCATAATTATGGCACCGCTCTATCTTGTCATAATAATTTTAGTTGTTAAGATATTGATTAATTACTTGACTTGATGTTACAAATCCATAATTTAATTGGTTGGATATGACCAAACACCTTTTATACTTTTCTTTATTTCTTTTGAGTTTCAATAATTAACAAAAAAAAATTATAACATATCCATCTCCAAATTAAACGTATCATTATGACTCTACGTGGGGTTTGTTGACTAAAGAAATCTCATGATCGATTTTTCATTGAAATTTTGACTCGAGAAATTATTGGAAGCAAAGAATGAGGTTTCATCAAACATGTCAACATTTTTCCTAGAAGAGACAAGAGGCCCAATAAAAAAAATCCCATCAATCATCACAACAAAGGCTTATGAGGGGTAGATAGAGATTGATAGTAGTGACTAGTGAGTGTCACAACAATTGGAAATTTAATTAATCATCATTACTTTGTCAACCCTTTTGTGCCGTCTAAATTATGATGAAATACAAAGTCACCTCTAGCTTATCTCATAACCGAAAGAAGTCAAATAATCCAAACAAAATAAAAAAGACAACCATTCAAAACATGGTCCATATTACAATGGCTTACCAAACCCTAGCTTTTTTTTTTTATTATTTTCTAGTGGATTTATCTGTATTATTATTGACATATGTCAATCTAACATTTAAGAATATGTTGCCAACCCCAAGATATGCGTGTTTGTTTCTTCTTCTTCTTCTTCATTTCTTCATTTGTTTTTTTTTTTTTTTTTTTTTTTTTTTGGAATGGCCGAACATGATATATAATTGGTGATTGGAGTTCATTTAAATCCTAAAAAGTTGTTTAAAAATGTTCCCATCATGAAAATATATTCTATTTGTAGTGGGACTTGTATATATGTTGTGTTTGATTTTACTTTTACTTATAAATTATGAAATAATAATGTTGAGGTGATCAGCATATCTAACCAATAAATCTCTTTTATGTAAAAGAAAAAGAGATAATTATTGCATTGGGATTCATATATGATTGATATCGAAGCACACGCAAGGTCTTAATCTAAGGAGGAGAAGAGAACAAATTTATAATAACCATAATAAATCAATAAAGAGAAAAACATGAAAAAGACATTTTGAGAAGTGAATGTTTGGTTGACCTTCTAAATCAGATTTTGCATGATACAATTTTCTAATAATAATAATAAGAAGAAGAAGAAGAAGAGAGAGAGAGAGATGGAGATAAAACTAAAGAAGAATAGTTAGGATAAAAAGAAACAAGACCCTTAGTTGGAAGGTAGCAAGCCAACTCATCAACCATGCAACTATTCAAGGCTCAGTGTGGAGCCAAACTTCCACCAAATGTACTAGAGATGTATATAGATAGATAGATAGATAGATATAGAGAGATGATAGAGAGATAGAGATATAGAGAGAGAGAGAGTCTTGAACATGAAGCGAAGGAGTAGACCAATGAGAGATTTTTTTGGGTAAGTTATTGGAGGACCTACCATAATTGGCTTTTAACAAGCATGAGTGCTTGCTTTTGGATTTTAGTATATATATATTTATATGTATAAAAGAAAACAAATGTGTGGGATACAAAGAACGCGTTGTTTTTAAGCTGACTAAGAAATAAATGGAAGATGAAAAAGATAGAAAGGAAAAAGAAAAAAGAAAAAAATAGAAAAACAAAACAATGAAGGAAACTTAAAGAAGAGTTTGAGAGGAGGAGGAGAAGAAGAAGAAGAAGATATGGTGGGCAAGCATCTATAAAAGTGTAGACAGTGAGAGATAGAGAGAGAAGTGAAAAAGATTTTTCTGCTGAATTGAAGAAAAACCCTAACTTTTGCTAACACATTACTCACACATCCAAGTGTCTATTGCCACCACCTTTTGCCTTTCTTTTTATTACTTTTGTTTCTTCTCCAATATTGCCTTGCCTTGGATGCTCACCACCTCTTTGGCTTTACCCTTACTATGTCTATAATATTTATTTTATATTATTTATTAAATTATAATTATTATTATTATTATATATTTCCATTACCAAGTGATCATGGGTGCGAGATAAAAGGCTGCAATCATTGAACCAATCACCTCTAAAGTCTAAATTAATGGCTAAACCTATATATTTTTGGTTTTTTTTTTTCCAACAAATTAAACAAATATTAGATTTGTTTCATTGTGTTGTTACATGTATATAATATACATACATACAAACAAGATACAACTCATGATTATTAGTTTAACACAAATGGTTAGTTTTTTAAACATTAATTTGACTTGTAAATTGGATAGGATTAGACATTAATATTAATCTCATATGAAGAATTGATTTCATTATTTCAATACATTGGATGAAGAGTGCAGTGTGTTTATATAATATACGTGATGACTGCGATTCAAATCTGAAACATTACCGGAATGAATAAGCGCACTTCATCGCTGAGCAAGTAGATACGTTTGGATCGTAAGTGGGTTATGATATTAAAGTTTTTATTGGGTTTGTAACGTTTTTACAAAGTGTTTTTTTTCCATATTCTTTTTTTAACAACTATAATGTAGATGGGTCCCAATTGTGAATGGGAATGCTTTTTGTAAGCTCTAGATCAATACAAGTTACTAGGTAAATAGTGGATTAAAATGGATTGAAAAATATGGTTAGGTGTTTCAAAATTAGATAGAGAGAGGAGAGGGGCTTTATTAGTTAGTGACCCACTTAGCTAGCATTGATGAAGACAAAAGCTGGCAAATGTCTCAACTATCTCAACTCTCTTTGTTCTTCAAAAACAACATATACAATATATAACTGAATCCCTCACTCCTAGGAGGCTTCTTCAAGACAAAAGTGCTTTTCTTCAATTCCTTAATGAAAAGTTGTTTATCATTATATATTTTTAACTTTCCAAAGCCAACTCTCTGATATTTTCTTTGTTTCTTTCTTTCTTTTCTTTTGAGCTTCAAAAAAATTGTGCCACTTTATGAGTTTTCCATATCTAGAAGATGCTTATATGGTGATCACTCTCTCTCTCTCTGTGTGGTGGAATCTGCTTTCAACTGTTGAGGTGACTAAAGGCAATTGCAACAACAATCAACAATGGCAGGTCCATATATCAAAGAGGGGCTTTGAATTTGGTTTTTTGTGGGAATGATGATGAAAAAAAAAATTGAAGGAAAAAAAAGCCTCTTTTTTCATACATTTTCTTATGTTCTTTCACTTTCTATACTTGTCAAATATATGGACCACTTTTGAACCAAATTAAAGCAAAGAAGAAACTGCTTAATCAGGAGATTTAACTAATATTCGTTGTTTTTTCAATTTTTCCAAGTCAAAATATGTCTCATAAGTCATAACACAAAATTAATTATATAATAATAAGATATATATGAAGAAAATATCGTTGAACAAATCAACCTTTGTTATACTTTTAGAACTTTTTATTTGCTCTACGAAAGCTATTGATCGATCGACGTTGAGGGCTCTCAAAATGCTCAAGTGGGGTTGTTCATTTTTGTGGAGGGCAAGTGTTCCAGCTGCTCTTATTATAAGTACTTTTTAGACACTTAATAAGTCTGAAAATGACTCTCCGATGTATTTACCTTTTAAAAAGCCTGTTTTATGGATAAGGAAATTCCCTTTGTTTCCCAAAGAATAAATCATGCTTTGAAGTTTTATCTCCAACTATTTGTTGTTTATTTAGTGCCTTTCCATTTTATTTATCAATCTCTGTAGTAAAATTCCAATTATAGTTTATAACATAATGCAAGTGGAGTCCAGTTGATTAAGAAATTAAGGGATTTGGATCCTCTACTGATCTGATCTTTTTCCTGACTTTTTTAAAGCATGTGATTGGTTGTTGTTAAAGTGATTATGGAAACCAATCACATCTTAACCATATATCATTGTAATACTTATATGTCACGAGATTATGTGAGATCAGAAAAAAAAAAAAAAAAAATCAGATCAATAGAAGTTCCAAATTCGAAATTAAGATATAGAATTAGCATACTATTTAATAATCGTACGGAAAAATGTCTCATCTCGTCGTAAAAATTGAATTGGGTTTGCTACAATCCTATGACCAGGAATAAAAGTACCGATAATATTTCATCATCGATCAACACATTTTTAACGTATCGTTTCATATATTAGCATCAACTATATATATGCATGTAAACCGGCCAATTCGAATAGAGTACTTGCTTGCTAAGTCAGGGTTTCTTGTGCTGCATGCTTGCTTGTGAATTTTTGGAGCTTAGCATATATGCATGGGATGGGGACCAAGCTGATGAGATGATCATAATTGAAGAAATAATAATGCCAAATGAAAATCATTTGCTTGGATTCACAAATCACTTATTCATTTCCGATCCTTAGAAGTTTTCTAAGTTTAGAAATTAGAATCTCCATGAAATGTCACAAGAAAACACAACTTATTTCAACAAAAGATTTCATTGATCAATCAAAATTCAATCACCCATTTGAATCAGTTGTTGATGGTTTCGGCTACTATACACGTCCTATATGGTTACTGGTTTAGTTTTTAACTCTATCTCACTTAACTATCTAGCAACTATATTGGTATCGAATAGTATCTAATCTGTTAGTTTATACTACTAACCCAAAGAAAAGCAGAAGGTGGTCGACCAAAAAAAACAGTAGATGATTGATCGACGGTCATGATCACATCATAAAGCCACATGTTTTGATCAAGTTATTGCTGTAAATTGATTAAGACGTTTCACACTTTCACAATGGGAGGCCGTTGTATGTAGCAAATTGGGGAGGGACATGTTCCCCTACAAGAAAAACTTGTATGCGACGGTTTTAAAGCTATTTGGTTAGACCGTCTAATATAAGTGTGTCGTTTTACATTAAAAATATAAAACTATAATTTAAAATTGCCACATGGCACATTTACATTGGTTGATTTCACCAAATAGTAATGAGACCATCCCATGTAAGTTTCTCTCCCTCTGTACACTCACTGCCTGATAACCCGCCATTCAATGGTCAGGCAAATGAGGGCCCATCTCTCTGATTCATTTCTGTCCGTAGATTTATGGATTGTTATCATCATCATGGGGTTTACAGTGTCCTATTTCTATAATATACAATCGCACCGTCCACGTGGCGGTCGTACGATTGTGACCATTCATTTTCGCTTTCAAGGTAGCTCTAACAAGTCTATCTATATATCCCTCCATTTGTCATTTTCAATCACACTGTCCCCAACAAAATTCAACACAAGAGACAATAAGTCTCCATCACAAATTGGTGTTAGTACACTGTAGCTATACCTTCATTGATCTTTATTGGCAGATTTTGATAGTGGAGGTCGGGTCCCACTCTGATGACCCATTGATGTTCGACACGTGGAGTTTACGGAACACTAGGACTGGACTTTTTGTCCACTTGATTACAAGTTAGTAAAATCTTTTACCTCAGTGGAAAAAAAAAAATGTTATTTCCACTCCAAAATTTTGCTATTCGCACGCTTGTCTTCGTGAAAATGAAACTTGTTAGTTGCTGACGTTAAAACAGTATCAACTGTCATGTCGTTTTGCATCATTAATGATCAACCTCTACAATAACTTTAAGCGAAATGTGAAGATTTAATTCTTATAATCTTGTAAAATATTTCATTAATAAAATGGAATTTGAGATTTTAAATCAATGTTGCTGTTAAATGGATAATCTTAATAAGATTAAGATTAATAATTACATGTTAAAACAAAAGATAATCAATGTATCTAAGAGAAGTGTTTTAACTGAGAATTTCGAATCTAACATAAAAACTATAAATAATAATTAGATTTATTGATATTTCATTTTTAGATTTTAAATAAAAATAACTTATATCAAAAGTGTAAAAAGAAGGGTGTCAACGTGTCATGCTTTTTACGGTTTAGACAATAGTTAAATCATGTTATCAATATAATAAAGTCAATTAATAAATGAATTAAGGGAAATTAAAGTAGTAACCCAATATTAAGCTTTTCACATTATTAATAAGACTTTGGATTGAATCGTGTCTCTCTTTTTTTAATTTTTAATTTGCAATAATTTTTAAATAATAATAATAAAGCAAAGTAACCAGTCTGTCACCATCTCCTATATGACCCCAAAATTCTCAATTTTCTTTTATTTTAATTAGAAACCCTAACAACCAATCAATCAAGTTTAGCCATGTCAATTAGTTTAATAACATTCCTTAATTGAAACATTTTATGGGGTCAAAATATAAACCACTTGCTCCATTAAACAATACAACCATTCTGTTTTAGATAATAAACAATAGAGTAATTGGCACAAATCCCCCCAGACTATACCAGCTTTTGCATGTTGCCCCCTAAACTATTTTATTAGGCATTAAACCCCTTGAACTATCACTTATTGGCAATTCTTTGGGTTTTTCCCCCCTAGGGCGTATCTTTAGTCTTTGTCTGCCAATAAGTGATAGTTCAGGGGGTTTAGTGCCTAATAAAATAGTTTACGGGGCAACATGAAAAAGCTGGTATAGTCTGGTGGGGATTTGTGCCAATTACTCTAAACAATATATTAAACAATAAAACTATTAATGATCTACAATAACAACAAAATTAAGGCTGTTTACTGAGCCAATAGAGTATTGAACACTCTCTTTTATTATGTTGCCAACAGAAATAAATAAAAGATTTATTATTGATTAAGACTTAAGAGAGAGTTGATAAAGCTTTTACAAGCAACATGGGACATGGCCTTTTGTGTATTATAAGTGTTTAAGAAAGAAAAAAAAAAAAAAAAAAAGTTTAAAGAAAAGAGACTAAAACAAATCATGTGGGGGTCCAATTGTACAAGACCCATGTGAAAATTAAAAATAAAATTAAAAATTAAACAAACAACAAATTCAATGTATAATACAATTGCAAGTGTTGTCAAAACAAAATTAAGAAATATATAATAATAATAAAAATAATAATGTGATTGATTTAATTAAGTATTGCATTGTACCCATCACAATAAACCATTCGGCGTAATGCATGAATTAGAGAGAATTATGTAGGCCAACATCCTATAGCATTGAGACCTTCAAATGTGTAGATTTCAATGTACCTGAATATTTAGGTGTCTTTTGATGCACAAATGTATTTGGAACCACTATATAATCATTTCTCAAACGGAAAATCGGTAATGATAAACCCCTCGCACCCACATTAACGAGATTACGAGACTCGAGAATTTGTAATAATTCAAAAGAAAAAAAAGTAATCAACACAGAGAGGTTTTAGAGTTCATGAATCAAATTCAGCAAAGTAAAGCAATCAAGGAACTAGAAACAAAGACTTGGTTTTTGAAGGGTAATTAAAATTCTTCTTTGATCCCATATCATGTTACAAGAATTAATCGCCACCTTAAACATGAATGAAAGAAAAAAAAAAAAAATAGTAACACCCACAAGCCACAAACATGTTAAGAGAGCTGAAAATAAGAAGGAAAAAAACTGTACGGATCGAAACCATCTAGTTACTAAAACGTTTGGTTTTCTTGATTGGGGGGGGACAATATGCCTAAATCACATAGACAATTAGCATAAGAGTTTTTCACAGAGAACAACAAAATTCAAAATGATCAGAAACTAAAAGTTATATAGGCACCTTTGCTGCAACCAACAATTTGATTAGCAATAACACCAATATCCTTTGATTAACTAGCACCTCCAAGCTGAAGCCGAGATGAGCTCTTTACGCTGCCAGCAGAGAACGAGCGAGGACTGTCTCTTTTCAACATGGAAACCCCTCCCTGGAGTCCGCTGCACCAGACAATCAGCTTGAGACTCGGTGAAGTTACTAAATGTCAATGGAGAGAACCCGGATTGGATAAATAGACTCCTCCATGGGGGCATTCTTTC